>OY757001.1:0-1411250 GCA_963580505.1 Ennomos erosarius | reverse complement strand
ACAAACCCCCAAAATCTATCATTCCACTCTTACCTAGAGGTGAAATGCTGAATCATTTTCTTTCACTTTCATAAACGCTGGAGAAACTCCTAACTGAAAAGCATTGAAAATTCTATCGAGTGTCATTTTGACGCGACTTTTGAACTATAAGGTATATCGGTACCGTTTCTTCAACATTTACCAGTTAAAATAATATATTTAACACATAGTGCCTATTACGTGTTAAATATATTATTTTAACTGGTAAATGTTGAAGAACCGATACCGATATACCTTATTCGTATTTTAAATATCACGACACTTCATAAAAAAAAATAGCTAGAGTTTGCCGCACAGCGCCTGATTCATCCTCTAGAGGAGCCCCCGCCTTGACTATGAATTCTAGTGTAGATCGTTAGTCGAAACTCAAACATGTAAAAAATCAGGTCTGTCAGTGCCGATCCTGACCCCATGATGACGTAGGTATTTTTCCAGTTGGTTCTCGCACCATCCAAAAAATGACTATCCCGAGGAACAATGTCCTGTCATCAATAAATAGCAACTTCTGAATAAACGCTAGAGCAAAGAAATCAAAACACTTGTGAACTTACGCTGGTGTAATGTTAGTCAACCTATCAGCCTCCATACTCTCGACCATGGATATCATCGTCTCCGGCGGAACGGGCGCGTCGTAAAACTTCTCATCCACTTCGGATCCAACTGTAGCGGTCGTCGCATGACTTTACGCGGTGGACACGTGGACGTACGATCTATATCACATGAAAACGTATAGTTATTTGTATAACTATTTGCAAGTTCACCTTGAAATTGACATGTAATTGAATAACGATGTTTGAAATTCTTTTTACATGACATGTAAATATAATATCTAAAATATATCTAAAATTTACCAACCGCAGTGTCTGTGTCTAAAATAACGAATGGTTTGGAATAAAGAATCCATTAACGTAAGTACACATTGAGTTTTACAAAAAGAAATCGTATTTTTTAAGTTTTACAGATAGTTTTACAAAAAAGGTACATCAGTTTGCTTGCTTTTCCCAAAAGTAGCGCTTCTCTGGCTCCTCTCACATTGATGAGTGTTGCTGTTCGTAGAGTTTCATCGAACCTCGTGGTGGCCGCCACGTGGAATATCATGTTCACCTGATCAATCAAATCAAATTTTAATATTTTAACATAAGCATTGGGTTCGTACTAGAATATTATTAATAACGCTGGAAGAACTACCTCTTCAACTAAAGTTCTCCAGTCCTCATCCTTAATACCAAGTTTTAATTGAGCCACGTCTCCTTCTGTAACTACTATTTTATCTGCGAATTTTGGTTGCTGCTGCCTTAAAGTGTCGAACACAGGATCTTTCAAAGTCTCGTCCAATCTTTGATGTGCATCAATTCCTTTTTTTGGCCGAAGTAGCACAAATATTTTCGATATCTGACATGACCTGATAAGAAATTTGATTGCATAAGTATTATTAAGTAAGTATATCAATGCTTTAAAGAACAAACCAAAAAAAATACCTACTGGGTATTTAGTAAAGTTGTGTGATTGCATTATTTATGCATACTAGGTTGACTGATTCATAATCATATAACATTAATTAAACAGGTTTTAAACATGCTTTAAAGTCCAAAACAAGGAAATGATGAATATGCGAAAATTTTAAATAAGTACCTAGGTAAATGAAAAACGAAGGTTTTCGATCAGTGTGTGTGACTTATGGAACTGAGACATGGTCTCACTGATGGCCTCATTAGCAAGCATAAAAAGTCGTGCAAGCTATGTAGAGAGCTATGCTCGGTGTTTCCCTGCGAGATAAGATCAGCAATGAGGATATCCGCAGGAGAACTAAAGTGACCAATATTATAGCTCTAGAATTAGCAAGTTGAAATGGCAATGGGCACGCCAATCGCTCGTAGAACTGACAACAAGAAAGGTTCTTGAGTGGTGACCACGAACCGGAAGACACAGCGTAACCCACACTAGGTGGACTGATGATCTGGTGAAAGTCGCGGGGAACCGATGGATGCAGGAGGCAAGAAACCGCTCGAGAAGGCGTTCTATGGGGGAGGCCTATGTTCAGCAGTGGACGTCTTCGGGTTGTAGATGATGATGATGATAATAAAGTAATTGAAAACGAAGACGGTTACGGCATAAAAAAATAAAAATTCATAAAAAAAACTCTGTCTACTGCTGCCTGCATCCATTGGCTCCCCGTGACTTTCACCAGTTCGTCGGTTCACCTAGTGGGGGGCTGGCGTACGCTGAAAATTTTATTATGTCCATGGTATCACCATTATTATAATGCTATTATAAAAACACCACGAGAGTTATTGTACCTTAAGAGTTTCTCGATGAGCTGCTTCCCAAGGAATCCGGATCCTCCCGTGAGGAACACCACGCAGTTGGTGTAGAACCTCAGCACTTCTGAATCACCGCGAGCCGTCGCCGCGGTTATTGCTCTTAGGTTTGATAATGCTGCCGCCTCTACCGCCCTTGCCGGATCCATTTTAAAGCTAATAATAGTAATAATAATAAAGCCCCTTTACTCAGACAGTTTTACATTGCTTACTTACTAATTTTACCTATTTACTAAACTTAACATAATATACTAAAATTTTTGAAACTCTAATTAGCAACATCTTCCGTCCGATTCCTGTCCGTTTGTCCTTTGGCAAAGGCCTCCCCCATCTCCTTCCAGTCCTGCCTATCCTGCACCCTTCTCGTCCATTTTTTGCCCACGTTTTCTACAATTTCGTCATCCCATCGCTTGTACTGTCGTCCTCTATTTCTCTTTTTACCTCTGGGCTGCCACATGGTTACCATTTTACTCCACTTGTCCGGACCTCTCAGCGTGTGGCCAGTCCAAGTCCATTTTAGTTTATTGGTTCTCTCTGATATTTCTGTGACCTTTGTTGTTTCCCTAATGCATGAGTTACTTATTCTGTCTCTTCTTCCAATATTTAGCATGCTTCTTTCCATTGAGTGTGGACAGACCATTAGTTTTCCTAATTGCAGTTTGGTAAGTGCCCATATCTGACATCCATAGGTTAATATTGGAAGGATACAAGCCTCAAAGATTTTCGATTTTACTTTTATATGCAAATGTTTGTCCTTCATTACTTCCTTTAAGCTCCAATTTTTTTCCCATGCGTTGGTAACTCTTCTATGTACTTCTTTGCCCATCTGGTCCATAGCCGAGATAACCTGTCCTAAATATATATACTCATCCACATACTCTATAACTTTCCCATTGGCCTGAATCTCCACTTTCTTGTTCAGTGTCATGACCCTGGTCTTTTCTGTGTTAATTTCTAATCCGGTCTTTTTGCTCTCTATAGCTATATCACTCAGCATTTGTTGTAATTCTTCTGGATTGTTCGCAAACAGCACCAAGTCGTCAGCAAAACGTAGGTGAGAGATGAGCACTCCATTTATTTATAACGTAGTTAAACTAGTGAAGGTTCCTGAAAATTCTCTCTAATACAGCTGTGAAGATCTTTGGTGACATAGGATCACCCTGCCTTACCCCTCTCTGGATATTTATTGTATCACCTATCCGTTCTAACCGAATATTAGCAGAGCTCTTACTGTATACATATTTTAAAATTCTTATGTATTTGTCTTCCACTCCTTGCTGTTTGAGAGCTTTCCATATTATTTCATGTTCTAGTGAATCAAACGCTTTGCTATAGTCCACAAAAGAGCAGTAGAGAGGTAAGTTATACTATTTGCTTTTCTCAATAATTTGTCTAACAGCGTGTATGTGGTCCAAAACGGAGTAACCGCATCTGAAGCCAGCTTGTTCTATCGGCTGGTTCTCATCAAGCGTTTTCGTAAGGCGGTTCAGAATTATTTTGGAGAACAACTTATAAATATTGGACATGAGACTTATTGGCCTGTAATTCCCAACATCAAATTGGTTTCCTTTTTTGTACAATAGCACTATTGTGGATGTTGTCCACTGCTCAGGAATTACTTCTGTTGCTATCACCTCATTAAATAATTGAGTTAAAACAGCTAGTCGATTATGTAACTTGATTGCAACCAATAGAAACACAAAAATGTATGGATTTGACAGTTTCAATACGCAGTTTATGTGCATAGTTATTATGAAAATTTTCATATTCGGAATGAAATTTCTCTTGTTGCATTGCTGTCAAAGTTACGTAATCACCCCGCAGGTGACAACAACGGTTTGGTGGCAATCAATATTTCATTAGTGATTTTATCCGGACCCACTGCTTTTCAACCTTCAGAGATTCAATAGCCCACTCCACTTCTCTCTCCAGCAACACTGGCACCTCTTCGATCCCTGTTATCTTAGCCTCTTCTGCAGCGATGTCTGATTGATATAGATTCCTGTAAAATTCGGTAGCTGTTTTCAATATATCTGATCTTTTTGTACATGCTTTGCCTTGTTTGTTTTTTAATTTATTAATCCATTCCTTTTTGTCTAGTAATGTTTTTTGCGCTTTTTTGATTTTAAAAATATATTAAATTACCGTCCAAGTGAGAGTCGGGGGTTCCGAACCATTATCTATAAAAACGACTAAAAAGGCCAGGTTTGTATGGGAGCCCTCTTAAATATTTATTTTATTCTATTTTTTGGTATTATTTATTATCATAGCAGCAGCAGAGATACATCATCTGTGAAAATTTCAAGTAAAAAGAAAAATAGGAATTATCATTTTCTGTACATATTATTATATGCTCAATTTCTTGTCAATCTACCATCAAAAAGTTTAGTATTCTTTAAAAAATATTTAGCTTAAACTGACATTTTCTTCAGGCAGGTTGTATTTCTTTACCATGCAATATTTACGTCGTGAAGGCCTAGCTATTCTTTTGATGAAACAACTGACAGATAATAAATAAATACACTGACAAGTCCTTGCTTCAATTGCAAAATTTTTGTAAAGCTTTTGAATGTTGTTATGCCCCCAAAGACTAATGGTATTATATTATCTGGGCTAATAAGTAATACTAGAGCAAAGGCATTGCCAAAACGGATCGCGTGGGCTGGAAGAAACTGTGTGAAGTGTATTTTCGTGGCGTTATGTGCTAATAAACTGTTATCCATAAGCGTAAAAAAAGGCTTGTATAATTTAAAGATGGTAAATGAGGCAATTTATTAAATTGGTATGAGCCAATTAAAAATAAAAATCTATACAGTAACTACAATGACGACAAACTCACCACATTACGCAGCATAAACTTTTTAAAAAATATACCAATCCGTCTAATCACTAGATACAAAGGCCGGTTTTAATTTAAACTCATTCAAAGTAGATAATTATGTAGGCAGGTATGTCGAATTTTTAATGCTTACTTAAACATTTACGCAATAGCGTGCTAATTAGGCCAACTAATTAATTTTTTTAAGTATCTAAATGTAACAAACAAAATCATCTAGTTCCTTCCTCTTTTCTTTTCGTCTTCTTCTTCTTCTTCTTCTCCTTATATAAAATTAAACACCCATGAGATAGTGACTGATGATGATTGACAGCATTGATCTCGGCCCTAAGAAGTGGTCTGTCAAAAGTGAGTATGAGGCTGTATAGGGATCGGACTGTTACGCGATGCCTATGGAAAATATTGAACACTTTTTTAGACACTCGTGTCAAGGTGTACGAGGTGTTTTTAGAAAAAGTCACGACTTGGTCTTTCGACCTTCCGTCATTGGGACAATCAACGGCCTGGCTAAACGATATGAGATGGGTCATGTGCGTTTTAAGGAATGTCATAGCAAATCCTGGGACGATTTTGGAGCGGTCAAAAAAAAATTCAAAATAATATTATAGAGGGTAACGTATAATAGCACGTAATCCGGCTTACTTTACAAATCACGTCGATTAACTCGACCGGTGTTCGGGCAATAAAGATGCCCATCCTCACGGAGTATGCGCGGTGCCGATGGCAGCTCTGCGATGACTGCGGACCAAGCACCGCCATACTCCGTGAGGATGGGCATCTTTATTGCCCGAACACCGGTCGAGTTAATCGACGTGATTTGTACGTAAAATTCAAAATGGCGGAAAAAGAAATCCGTCATACAAATTTTAACCGTAAATGACGGCGAAACTATGTCACTTTAGTATAAAGAGCTCAAACTAATATTGTTTGGAGGATAGAGGGGCAAATTGGCAAAAATTTTTTTTTTCAATACGGTGGAAATTTTGGTCATTGCTAAAAAAAAAGTTTTTCCGATCCGGATGAAAATTGATAACTGGGAGTCCCCGGGGAGGCTGATCAATGTACTGAAATCAAATTTTGACATTTGTCATTTTTCAATGGTGCTGCCATACAAATGTACTTTTATCGAAATATCAACTTTGCTTAGTTGCGCCTCCGTTACGAGAGATTTAGAAATTTTGGTCCTGGGGATCGAGTAAAGATGTTGTAAGGGTCAAAATGCAATATTAGCAAAATTGATATTTTACAAGATGGCGGCTGTAGACGTACCGACTCATAGTAAAAGTTATCCGATCCGAATGAAAGACGATATCTGAAAATCCCCCTGTATACTTGGTAGGAATATGTCAAAATTTTTTTGCTCGCGGTGTAATTGATACTGTCAAGTCAAAGAAGATGGCCGCCATGCTAAAGTCAGTACTATTATCATTTTCAATTTTTTTTAATGTGAAGAATGACGTGACGAGCTAGTCGTTCACCTGATGTTAAGCGACACGGCCGCCCATAACAGTTGCAGTGTCACTCGGAACTTTAAAATATTATTATTTGAAATACGTAGCGCGGAGTAAACTTGTTCATAGACAACTCTTTCAAATACTTTAGCTATGACGCATAATTTGGAGATCGGTCTGTAGTTACTAACCTCAGTCTTAGGGCCCTTTTTGTGAACCGGTGTTACAAAAGCTGACTTCCAGATACTGGGAAAGGCGCACACCGATAGCGATTTTTTAAAGAGTAAGGTGATTGGTATGGCTATGGTTTTAGCGCAGTTTATTAAAAGTATGAGGATTGCAAGATCTGGACCAGCCGATTTAGATGGGTCAACCATAAAAGGATGGCATAGGTACTTATAGCTGTACGTCTTGTCGTCCGATGGTGCAATGGAGAAGGTGGAATTAGATTGTGTCGCTCCGCAACACACTCAATGAAAATGTAACCTGTAGAACACTAAAGGGTGGCCACTACACGACGATGCTCGAAGCTAAAAACACAAAAGACAAAAACATAAAAGAACAATATAAACGAAGTTATTTATTTATATTTCAAAAAAATACACTGGCGAATATGCTACCAATATAGAATACAAGATAAACAAACTTCCACATCCCATATAAATATAACGGAGTTATAACAACGTAGTGAAGTACTTTTAAGAATCGCTGCTTTTTGATTGCATATTCTGTATTTTTCAGTCCATCTTTGACGATATATTTTCTAGCACCCAAGCACGCTATTGTAATATAATCAGTCCAGTTAATACTTGTAACATCAAAGTTAAATATAGCCTTGTCATCCATTGGTAGGTTATTGTATAAATTGTTTAAATTGTTGTCGATGAATGTCCAATCATTAATTGAGAAAAAACTCATGACGGATGATATATTGTTGCCTTTTCTTGCAAATTTGAAAAATCTGAAACAAGGCAATATTAATGATATAATATCATCGTGATGATGATGATGATAAAAATATTTTATTGACTCGCCGCACGTTTTGTAGGTAAATGTGACCTAATAATAATTAAGTGGTTAGGTAGTGCACGCTTCTCATGGGTATGTAGTATTCACAAAACATAATGTAGGTATCAAAATATTCTATGAAATATCTGGTTCCCAGCTTTGCGTAGTTTGGGTGTAATATGGTCCTGTGTGAAATATCCACAAAATATTTTTTTTATTTTTTATTTTTTTATTCGAATGAATGATGTGACGAGCTAGTCGTTCACCTGATGTTAAGCAATACGGCCGCCCATAACAATTGCAGTGTCACTCGGAACTTTAAAATAATAAAGTTTCGCGTGACACTGCACTGAGCACGTCATCCTGAGACATCACACAGTCTAGTAATCAGATTACTACACTGTGTAATCAGGTCATAAAGTCTCATTTGCCCAGTAATTTCACTAGCTACAATGCCCTTCAAACCGGAACACAGTAGTGCTTGCACACTACTGCTTGGCGGCAGAATAACTGGCAAAGCGGTGGTACCTACCTAGACGAACTTTGCAGAAAAGTCCTACCACCTAGTAAAATAAATTTAAGTATTTATTTATTATTATGTCTTTCCACTGTTATTCGAGGCCTTTTAAACAATATTGAGAGGACAGTCTTTCCGTTTCCGGCCGTATTATAGTCGTTGTAGTTCCTTTTCACACGCGGAGGGAGACAACTTCCGTCCGCCATGTTCACCAGGTGAGGCCCCGGGCCATTTTTTTCATTGGCGTCTTGTGTTTCGTGCCGTACGGACGTACTATTAAAATAAATCGATAAAGTTAAGGCTGTTAGCGTTCGAGATAAATTAGTTTAAAGTTGCAGTTATTGAAATTTTTTTCTGGACTATGTCAGGTGATAGCAGTGAAGAACGTGGTCAAATCTCTTCAACGTCCTCGTCATCTTCCGAAGAGGATGATAAGGGCTCTACATCGCGACAAATCCCGCACAAGCGGAAGGGCAAGAGCAGCAAAGCAGACCACGTAAAGACGGTAAGGCACTGGAGCGCCTAACCGAACAGGTATGTGAAATTCAGAACTTCTTAGCATGCAATGCCTACCCACCTCCGGGCTGGTACCCTCCCGAGTATAGTTGTTCCAATGCGGGAAATGAACAAAATGATCAAAATGTAGGTAGTGAGGTGCCCGCCGAGCCGGCCCTAACCTTTTACTTTGATTTGACGACAAATCTTAAAGAGCCTACTATTGCACGTGCCTCTGATGAGCATCTACAATTGTTTTTGTTACAACATTTTGGCTCAGAGAATTGGACAAACGTCCGTTATTCTGAAATTCAAAAATCGTACAATGCCAGGCCGGGGTTTGTTGAATTGGAAGTAAATGAGGAACTCAACGACAACGAGCGCAACGAGCTATGGAGAGAGCAATGCTCGGTGTTTCCCTGCGAGATAGGATCCGAAATGAGGAGATCCGCAGGAGAACTAAAGTGACCGATGTAGCTCTTAGGATTAGCAAGTTGAAATGGCAATGGGCAGGCCACATCGCTCGTAGAACTGACAACCGATGGGGAAGAAAGGTTCTCGAGTGGCGACCACGAACTGGAAGACGCAGCGTAGGCCGGCCCCCGACTCGGTGGACCGACGACCTGGTGAAAGCCGCGGGGAGCCGATGGATGCAGGAGGCGAGCAGCCGCTCTAAATGGCGCTCCCTGGGGGAGGCCTATGTTCAGCAGTGGACGTCTTCAGGCTGTTGATGATGATGATGATGATGATGATGATGAGGAACTCAAACTGTTTGAAAAGGCAAACAATTTAATTGCAACCGATAAGTCCTTAGGTGCTATTATAATGCCATGATTATGCAAAGTGATGCTTTAAAGAAAGGAGTATCTGACGATATAAATAGGGAATCTTTAATGTCAAAAGTTAGACATTTTCTCTGGTGATTTTGCAACTGATCTGTGGTCGCAGGGTCGATATTGTTGAACAACGAAGGGATCATTTCTGAATATGGTAAAGAATAAATTTTTAAAATCTAGTAATAAAAAAAATCCCCCTTCTTGTGAGTTTCTATTCGATAAAGAGCAATTGACTGATTTTATAAAGAAGAACGGGGGGGTCAATAAAGTATTTGCAATTAATAAATCTTCCTTCTTCGTTACTACAGTCAGACCGGTCGCTCCCCGGCACCGTTCGGTTTCCTCAACTATAGACAGCAGTCTTCTCAAGGCGTGCGACCATTCCACCCTTACACAAATAACTACGATTTTCCAGCTTATAGATAGATAGATAGAGATAGAGCACTCTTTATTGTTTCACAAATAAACATACAAATAGGAATACAATAAAATTTACGTACTAGTGCAACAATGGGCGGCTTATGCTAATAATGAACGGTTTTTTCGACCTCAATTTAAACCACAGTCATTTACAGCAAGACAACAAGCCCCGGCAGGCCTGAGAAAGCCTTTCAACCGCCCAGGTCAAGGTAGGAAAGCCTATGCCCCACGTGGCAGGGGTAGAGGGGAAAGATAGTATTGGCTCTGTGCAGGTGTTTTAGGGGGGGGGGGGGGGGGGAGATTAACAGTGTTTGTGAATGAAAGGGCGAAAAAAGGCGCACCTGCTGCATATTTTTGGCCAAAAAAAGCGATGGTTCCATGCGCCCGATCTTCAACTTAAAATGACTCAATCAATTTTTGAAAAATAACCAAATTTTGATTGATAACAGTTCATCAGATTCCAGAGGTTTTACAGCCAAACTATTGGATGGTAAAAATCGGTCTCACACAGGCATATCATGTGAGAGTAGCACCGTCCCATCGTTGTTTTCTAAGGCTCGTCTACAGGGGTCAGGTCCTGCAAATGACTTGTTTGCCATTTGGGCTGGCGACAGCACCCAAAATTGTTGCATCCCTTTCCAACTAGACTGCAGAAATTCTTCGAGAACAGGGCATTCGAACTGTAGTATTTCTCGACGATTATTTGATAGTAGGACAGGACAGGTCCAAATTGATAGACCAGACGCAGACTGTGCTCAAGATCATGCAAGAGCTAGGATGGATCGTAAACCCTACCAAGTCAGTACTTGTACCACAAAGGTCGTTGGAGTATCTAGGTCTATTATGGGACACATGACAGAACAAAAAACGTCTTTCAGAGAAGAAAATCCAAATACTGAAGGAAACTATATCGAAATTACTAGTTCAACAAAAAACAACACTTTGCGAACTTCATAGTCTCCTAAGGAGTATGAATTTTGCTCGATTGGCTATTCCACAGGGTCGACTACACTTTCGGTGCCTGTTAATGCATGGGAAAAGCATGCTAACTCGAACCAAAAAGAGATGACTGTTCTGAAGTGTTTGTACAGGTTCGGTCTATTTCTGAGCTACTCCTCCTTGCAGTGCGACAACAAATCTGTAGTAGCCTACCTGAGGAACGAGGGCGGAAGCCAATCCGCGCGTCTAATGAAGTTGACATAATTATCAGGTTTTCGAAATCTTAAGTCAGTTCTACATTCACTTACACTGGAATTCATAGTCGAGGTGGGGGCTCCTCTAGAGGATGAATCAGGCGCTGTGCGGCAAATTCTAGCTTTATGCATTTCATAAACAAAAGCAGCCCCCAATCTGGCATGATGGGTGACATTTTGGCGCGACTTTTGATAGTTCAAAAGTCGCGTCAAAATGACACTCGACAGAATTTTCAAAGACAACTTGATTGAAATCGTAGAGTATTTAATGAAATTGCGTTTCAGTTAGGGGTTTCTCCAGCAATTGTTTATGAAAGTGAAAGAAGAATGATTCAGCATTTCACCTCTAGGTAAAAGTGGAATGATAGATTTTGGGGGGTTTTTCTACCTTTGTTGATGAATACCACTGTTAGTCCCTCATCACATTCCAGGCAGATTCAATGGTATAGCCGATCGCCTCTCTCGAAAAATGTCACTTCCGGAATGGCACCTACTTCCCAACTTAACCAGGGTAGTGTTCAAAAAATGGGGAGTACCCGAAGTAGATCTATTTGTCTCGGGCTCAAGCGCACGTCGTGCCCAAATACGTCAGCTTGGATCAGCGAGATCAGGCAGCGTGGAAACAACGCATTTGCATGGGAATGGGATTTCAGTTTAGCATGGGCCTTTTCACCTCCAAACCTGATGCCAAGAGTCCGCATGCACCTGAATCGCGCGAATGGTACGTAGCTTGTAGTGGCCTCAGGCGTTTTGGAGAGCAGATCTGAAAGCCGAGCAGTAGCACCACCATTCACCATTCACCAGTTAGAATTCAAACTGGTGGATTTGTCAACAGACCGACCTCCGCAGAGGGTTCAAGATCTGATGCTGGAAGTTAGGAAATGTGGGAGTGGTCTGAAACGGTAGAGACGTAGACCGCATAACAAAAAGCCTTGTTGAAGATGGGATGACGTGATTCCACATTGAACACTTACAAACCGGCTTGGGCGCGATGGGCAAAATGGTGTTTAAATTCTGGAGTAAATGTTAAAATCCTTCAGGTTCTCAGTTAGCCCAGATTTGGCCAATCTACACCTAATTGAAAAATTAGCTTACCGAACAATCCTGGTACATAAGTCTGTATTTTCAACGTTGTGTAATACTAATAATAACTCGAGTCTCAGTTCTAATGTTTTAGTAAAACAAATCTTAAAATCAATTGGTATGAATAACGCCAAGAAGCATCCTCATACAGTACCATGATATCTTGATATCTTGGTTATCTGACAAAAATATACCTGTTGAAAATTTGTGGGAAGTGTCACGGCGGTGTGCTATTCTGTTATAACTTTTTCCGGGACGTAGAGTTCATGACCTAACATTCTTAAGCGTGTCGGAGGGCTCTTTCGTAGACCACGGGGAGCAGAATTGTGTAACTTTCTGGCCCATGTATGGATCGAAGACTGACTCAGTATCATATATTCAATCCGGTTGGAAACTTAATACAAATTTAGAAAACCCAAATCTCGATCCTGTTTTGTGACTAAGAAAGAAATCGCCTCTAATAGACGAACCAAAGCAAATAGTCACAATCTATTCATCACTGCGCGTGGACCGGCAAAATCTACGTCCAGAACGGTGATTGCGGGTTGGGTAAAATCCGTGTTATCAGATGCAGGTGTCGAGGCAATCCCGGGAAGCGTCAGATCAGCGCTGGCATCTAGGGGTTGGCTCGACCGAGAACCGCTAGATAAGATCTTAGCAAGAGCTAATTGGAGGTCAATGAATACTTTCTCTAAATTTTATAAGAAAGAAATAAGGTCGACACCTGTTCATACTAGCCATTCTTTGGGGGCTCTTTTGAACCGGTAGAATAAATAATAATTTTATTTTGTAAATTATTGTTTAAGTAAAATAACCTTATAATAATAGTGCTGAAAATTCACAAAAAAAGTCAAGAATAAAACCTTTAAAAGTATATAATTGATTACATTACACGTATATAATGTTGTTACCGTCGTACCTAAGTAAAACTGATGAGAGTTGTAATTATTGTAAATATTAATGATTTTACTAGTAGTTTTATCACATTGGCATCTTGTTCTCCAGGCGACAACAAACAAATCCCCCCATATTCTAAGTGGTTACCACGAGATTACTCCACTCGACTCAACCTCGAATTAACCTCATTTTTTGTGTTGTGGTATTTTTAGTTGACAATATATAATCAACTTGACATTTCTGCGTAAATTTTTCTTAAACGAGAGAAGTGAAGCAACTGTCAACACAAGGTACGTCGCGATGTATTTTGAGTTTCCCTCAAAGTTAAGTAGAAGTCAAGTGAAGGATTTTTGGTGAAATGTTTTAGCATACGCGGGTTAATATTGTATAAAAGTCCTCGAATAACGGCGGAAAGACATAATAGCAGAGTTTTACCCACCATTAAAAGTCTTATTGTGTCTGGAGCCTTATTCGAGGCCTTACAGTAATTTCTGCCTGGTGTTAACTAAGCTAGATATAAGGTATAAATAGTTTATAAACTAAGCTATTGAGACTACAATGAAGAAAATGGCCCGGGGTCTCACCTGGTAAACATGGCGGACGGAAGTTGCCTCCCTCCGCGTGTTAAAAGGAACTACAACGACTATAATACAGCCGGAAACGGAAAGAATGTCCTCTCAATATTGTTTAAAAGGCCTCGAATAAGGCTGCAGACATAATAAGAGTTTTAATGGTAGGTAAAACTCTGGTCCGTTGTGTTGTGACACAGTCTACATGCTATGGTTTACCTTCTTTGCCTTCCCATGAGCAGGCATACACAATCAGCTAGAAATGCTGGTACTGTATGAAATAGAAATGACCAAATTTTGTAAATCCATATATTTGAAGTTAGTATACCGAAGTTGTAGTAAATTGCTTTTGATGAAGGATATTTGGGACCTTGTTCTCTTAAACCGTTTGCATATTGTTCTGCAAAAAAAATAATATTAAAAATAATGCAAGTATTATAGAACATTTCAATCGTTGTCATTTGATACTCCACAAATGTATATTGGGTGCATAGAATCGAAAATATTTGTAATTTCAAAAATACGGCGGCCGCCATTTTGATGACGTCATACATCTTTGGATTTAGGTACTTTACAGGTGAGATCCCGACGGTATTTGACATAAAATAACATGTTTAACAACATACTTAAATTTGGTGCTGGTATAATATGAAGAGGTGCTTATAAAATTGTAGTTTATAGTTTGAAACTTCTTTTACTGTTATAAATCTATATTAGACTCAAAACATTTAAATTTAGGTAATGGCTTAAATAGCTTCCACTCACGGCTATATGCTTGCGTTATACCTATACCTATGCTAATACAGGTTACTGTGCTCAGCTTCGAAAAGATTTAGTGGATTTTGTCGTGTCATCCAGCAAGACGATGGGCCTGTATGCGGAAGGAGAGTCGATTGGACGACCCTGCTTCCGCAACAGGCACAGTCGGCCATCCTTCTACAGCTTCGGGAACCGTCCAGACGTAAGGCACGCGTCAAACAGTTCCCGAAGCCGATCACCCATCTCCCTCAGGGCGATTGTGAGGACCCGCCCCGGTATCCCGTCGGGACCCGGAGCGGTCCTCTTGCCCCGTAGGCATGTGACCGCGATCTCCATCTCCGCCTCTGAGAGAGGCGGGATGGAGTCCGCTAAGTCCACCTCGGGGAGGGATGGTGCCATCATTGGAGGGTTGTGGAGGGGATTTCTGTCAGGGAAAAGCCCCACCAACACCCTGCCTAGGAGCTCCGGCTCCAGGGACTCCGCGACTGGGGACGTCTGGCCCCGGAACTTATTCCGGGCAGCCTTGTATGGACGTCCCCATGGGTCCTTGTTGAGGCCCTCTAGGGTCTCACCCTAGGCCTCCGTCTTCCACCTTTCAATGGCCTGCTGTAGATCCCACCGCGCATTGCGGCAGTTGCCAGCTCCTCGGCTGACAGCTGCTCGTCCGTGTGGCCCCTGCGCGCGGGTGTAGGGCCGCTGCAGGAGGTGGCGCGGAGAACCCCGATCTGCGAGCTCCACCAGTACAACTAGCGACGCTCAGGACGTCGCCGGGCCCTCGGCATGGCCGTGTCGCACAAGGCCGTCACCGCCTCGCCGAAGTGACCCGCAGCGACGTCCACATCTGGGTGCGCGGGTCCAGTCTGCCACGCCTGCACTAAAGCCGCCTCCGGACTAATGGTCCAGCGTGGGAAGGCTGCTCGCACCACCCGCTGGGACCCCCCTTGGTTGTCGGAGGTGGAGATCTCAAACCATATATATTTGTGGTCCGAGAGTCTCCACCTCCGACAGCACCCTCCAGGCCCGGACACGTGCTGCGACAGCTGGGGTGGCGAACGATACGTCCACCACGGACCCCCTACGCTGTCGCACGCAGGTGTGGACCGACCCTCTGTTGAGCAGAGTCAGTCCTGAGGCCCACTCCCTGACGATCTCGCCACGAGAGTTAGTGGAGGGGTTGCCCCAGTCCCGGGCCTTAGCGTTCAGGTCACCCATAAGGAGGACCTGATGTGGTGCCTGGCGTCTTACCGCCGCAGCCAGGAGGTCCACAAAGACCTCCACTTCTGCAGCGGTTCTGTTGGGGGAGAAGTATGCGCCGACAATCGCATACTCTCCCCATCTAGCCACCACGTACCCCAAGCCCCTCTCCTCAACCGAGAGGGGGAGGCACTTCTGGGCCGTCCCACAACAGTCACGGAGTCGTCCAGATCCCCAGCCTAGCAAGAATGTTGGGGGGGACGTAGTACGGCTCCGCGGCGACCGCCACGTCTATTTGCCACTGCGCCAGGGACTGCATAAACAGATCCTGGGCCCGGGCGCAGTGGTTCAGATTCGTCTGAAGAAGGTTGTGATGTCCGACTTGATCCATCAATCAGACATCACAACCTCCTCACACGCCGCTTGGCGTGCTCCTTCTGGGGCGGCCCGGTTTGTGGCTGCCGGGGCGGCCTGGGCCCGAGTGGCCTTCCCCTTCGTCCTAGGGGGAACGCAGCTGCGTCCCCCCCATTATGTGCCCGGAGGGCCTCCCCAACTCAGCGCATATGGCACAGCGCGGGGTGGTCTTCCCGCAGCTGGCCGCCCGGTGACCTGCGTCTCCACACCGGAAACGCAGGTCACCCCTGTTTGCCGCAGCGGGACACTGGGGGCGAGTGTGCCCCAACCCCAAGCACTTGTAGCAGCGCATGGGGCGTTCCCCCAGTGCCACCACCTTCACCGAGCTCCACCCTATCAGTAACATACCCTTTTGCATCAACACTTTGGCTGCTGCAACCGGGAGGGTTACGAGGATGGAACCAGTCCCAGCCATGCCAGTGCGGATCTCTCCGACCTTGACCACCTGCGGGTCACATGTCCCTGCACGAGCGACCGCCGCCACCAACTTCTGTCTTGTGGTCACGTCGTCCAGGTCCATGATCTTCAGATCAGCGGTTTTGACGGGCCTGGTAACGCTGGTCACCTCTATCACTATCTCGCGGAGCACCTCCGCGAGGCGATCCGCTTTCTCCGCATTTTGGGAGCCAGGAATCTCCATCTTCCTAGCTCCTGTGGCGGTCGGGCGGCAGCGGATCCGCTCGATCCCCAGCTCCAGCAGGTCGATCTGATCTTGCGCCGTCTGCATGACGGTGCCGTAGGTTATCCCCTTGTCCACGGCTTTGGGGCGCAACGACAGCACCACGACCGAGGACTTCGGGGGACTTTTCAGCACCGTCTTAGTTTTACCGGCAGGGGAGACTGCCGGTTTAGCTGCAGGCAAACGAGCTGCTGAAGCACCAACTGCAGGGGCACGAGCCGCAGGAGCACGGGTCCCTGGGGGCTGGGCCGCACGGGCTCGGGCCACGGGGGCACGACCCGAGGGGGCACGGGTCGCGGAGGCACGAGCCACGGGGGCTCAGGCCACAGGGGTACCAAGGGCTGGGGCAGAGGAGGGAATGGAGGACTTCCCCTTCCACTTTCCCTTGCCCTTTCTGACCACTTGGGCCCAGGTTTCCTTTTGCACAGGAGCCTGGGCACTTGGAGTCCCCTTTGAGGTGGAGGGACCCGCAGTCACGGCCTGCTGGTGAGCCAGCTCAGCCCATTTTGCCTCAGCCGCTGCCCTCTTGGCATCCGCTCTAAGTGGCGGGCGAACCGTCTGGGCTGGCAGGAGGCGGTACTCAATCACCGCGAGTCGGGTATTAATCATTTGCCCGAGCGTGGCAGTCAAGGACCCCTTCAGCTCCTCAATCACATATGCCCCCAGCGTGGTGGTGAGGGCAGCCGGTCTCTCAACCACAGCAGAGGCGGTGGCAGAGGCAGCGGTGGCAGCAGCGTTTGTGGCGGCGGTTTCCGTCTTGGCATCGGTGAAGCCAATAGGTAGCGCTTTCACCTCCGCCTTCAGCGACGCTATTTCCAAGACTTAGCCCGATCCTTCGCTAATCTCATCCAGCTGCCGCCAGCCACTCTGCGTACATCGTCGCTCCACCTAGTCGGAGGGCATCCTACACTACGTTTGCCAAGTCACCTCGAATCGAAGTGTTGAAGTGTACTAACACTTCAACACTTCGATATACCTATAGTCAATTTGGCATCGCCGTAAGGACTGCAGCACCGCCCAAGTCTCGATTGAATCGAAGGCTTTCTCATAGTCCACTAACGCTAGGCATAGCGGCCGATCATACTTTTCGGTCTTCTGTATAATCTGACGTAGCGTATGGATGTGGTCTATGGTGCTAAAGCCTTTTCGGAAACCGGCTTATTCGGGAGGCTGGAATTCATCAAACCTGCGTGCGAGACGATTCGTAATGACCCTCGAAAACAGCTTATATACATGACTCAAGAGCGAGATGGGCCTATAGTTCTTCAATAAGGCGTTATCACCTTATTTGAAGAAGAGCACCACCACGCTCTTGCGCCACGCCTACGGCATTGTACCTTTAAGGATGACAGAATTGAATAACTTCTGGAGGACTATAAGTACCGGTCTACCACCCGCTCTCAGAAGTTCGGTCGTAATTCCATCCTCACCTGGCGCCTTGTTGTTTTTAAGCTGTTTGAGGGCCATTCTTATCTCTTACAGGCTGTCGTCCGGGATATCTTCGGTATAGTGTCGGACTAACTTGGCTCTGGTGTCCTGAGCTGTGTTAGTAGCGGGCTCACGTGTCGAGATGTATAACTGTCCATAGAAGTTATCAATCTCTCTCAGAATCTCAGGCTTGGATGAAATGACACTACCATTCTCGGTCTTCAGTTTTGTCATTTGGCTTTAGACGAATCTTTTGCGAACACCTTAGAGCCTTGGTTCCGCTCAATTGCGGCCTCAATACGTCAGAAATATATGTAATTATAAAATTACGGCGGCCGCCATTTTGATGACGTCATATCTTTGGATCCAGGTACTTTACAGGTGGGGTCCCGACGGTTTTTAACAGAGAATAACATGTTTAACAACATAGTAAAATTTTGTGCTGGTATCACAAAGTGAACTAGGCTACCCCTCACCTCAGCAAGCACCCCGCGCGTTACCTTCGAAATGACTTTAAAAAAGTGAAACCCGTATTTTTTAAAGTCCGCCAAACCGTTATAGTTATTGGCGCGTTGGCAATACTAGTCTAAAGAAAAGTGATATAATTATAATACGTACGATGACGCGCGAAGTGTTAGGTCAATAGTGACCACACTTGTGTTGTGACTTATGAAAAAAAATTGTGTGAAATACACAGCTGTCACCCTATTTAAAATCTATAGTAAAATACTGATGGCGCAAAAAGAAAAAAATATTATAATAAGTATAATAATAATAATTAGAACCTGTCCCTCCAACTCACCGGATCCTGCTGGTTACTAAAATTTTAGGGACTATAATATCTATAAAATATAGATAATAATAATTATATGTAATGACCAGTTGTTTACCCATCGTAATAGGATTCCTTAGTGCAGAACTGACTGTATATATTTTTGTATGGTGGCCACCCTTCACTTGGCTGGCACCTGCTTCTCTTCCAGCGACTATGATCGCGTTGTTCACGAAGTCGCAAGGTATTAATGATAGTTTAGTGTCCCCATTTCCATAGATAATGTGTAATACACCCAAAACTAGTGCAACAATAACCTGAAATTAGAAATAAGAATGTATTGTTTTGAAAGGTTCCTTAAAACTTGTACATTATACCACTTACAATCAGCTGAAGAAACTGAATAGTAGTGCATTTTTTGGTAAATAACAGGGCCGTCTTTACCCAGGGGTTCAAGGGGTGCGGGGCACCCGGGCGCACGGTCCTAGGGGGCGCAAGCCGACAGCCATACATTTCGATAGGTACCGTACCGACTACACTACCGAGATCACGCAAGCGGAGCCTCGGGAACAGCTAGTTCATTACACATCATGGGCATCAAAGAGCGCGAAGTAACTCGTTTTAATTTGACACATCGCATAGATAAAGGTACTGCATGGTGATGGTGGCTGGGGCGCCCAGCGATTAGGAGGCGAATAGCAGTCACTGACAGGGGCGTATTTACCTTAGGGCCAAAAGCACCATAGTCCAAGGCGGCAGACAGCGAGGGGCGCGGCGCTTGTAGTTAGTGTAATGTTGTGTGTTTCTGTCTCGAATAAATGTATTTTCTTTCTTTCTTTCTTTCTTTCTTTCTTCAAACGACAAAGGGCGGCAGAATTTCGCTTTAACTGACTTTGACTAAAACGCTTTACTCCTCGCAGGATGCGAACTTATGAAGTTTGATCCCTATCTGGCTAACGCGGTAAAACTTAGAGAGACGTGTTCCATCTAGATTTATAAATAAACGTAAAGTTTTTGGCACTCTTTTAGTTATCGTCTGTTTCGTTTGATGTTATTGGGTTCCCGCTTAAATATGAACTACTGCTGTTTTTGCGCTGGCTGGCGAATGCGTTTTGATACAACATCAAGGCGTGTTTTTATTCTAGATTTATAAACGTAAAAATTTTGGCACTCGCTTCGCTCGCGCTATATTGCTTAAGTTTGGCTACGTTCGTTGGTATCGGATTCCTGTTTCAATTGTGAACAATGGAAATTTTAGCACTAGCTTGGCATGCGTTTTCATGTATTATCACGATTATTCAAATGTAAAAATGGCGGATTATGACGTATTTCATCTAAATTTAGAAATAAGTGATTAAAAAACGGTGCTCGCTTCGCTCGCGTTATAAAACCTGTCTATTTACAAAATATTGTGGCGCTCGCTTCGCTCGCGCATAGGTCTCCTGTCCCGTTCGATTTAATCGGGTTCCCACTTTAATTATTAACTACTGAAGTTTTTGCCCTGGAATCGTGTGCGCTAGGGGGGGGGGGCGCAGGCTGACTTTCGCCCCCAGGGCGCTGAATATGCTTAAGACGGCCCTGATAATTAAGCACTTGATTAAGTGATTAAGTGTATTTTTAGGTAGGTAGGTACCTACATAATAAAGTTTTTTATTACCTATAAAATAAAATAATAAATATGTGTGGACATTTCACACAGCGCCATCTAGCCCCAAACTAAACATAGCTTGTACTATGGGAACCAGATAACTGATACAATACTTATATACTATTTTGTTTGTAAATAAATACATAGAATACAATATAACACCGAGACGCAGAACAAACGTCTATGTTCATCACACAAATGTTTGTCCCGGGCAGGAATCGAACCCACAGCCCTCAATTCAGAAGGCAGGGATACTACCAACTGAGCTATCGGGCCTATTAATGGAAACTTGTAATTGACCCTCTTAAATACCTATTTACTTATCTATACTTGAAACTAGCTGACTAAATAAAATAAAATTATAATGATAAATAGTTTGTGCCTACTACTTACTCTTAGGTTTAGGCGTTTAGGTAACTATACCTAAACGTCTAAAACCTTACAGTTTCTGTTGCTGCTGTCCTAGTGTCTGAATACTAAGAGAGCAGCCACAGAAACTTGTATGAGGTTAGGTACCTACTGCTTCATCGAACACTTACATCGAGAATAAGTATAAAATATGTAGTCCAGTCTGAATCGATCGCAAACGCGATTTTTTGAAGTGTTATTAGAACCCCTAATATTAGTTTATACTCAAGTTTGCAACCCACCAACGGGAAAAAGTGTTCAAAAAGCTCCGAAATATTGGAGCTTATGAACAACAAAAATCACTGCTGTCTTTAAAAAACAAGACCTTTCAAAAATTTACCACAAGCACAAATAATAAACTTACGCGGTAATCACACTAATCACACTATCACACTTCACACTAATATTATAAAGGCGAAAGTTTGTGTGTGTGTGAGAGGGTGTGTGTGTGTTTGTTCCCTCTTCACGTCGTAACGGCTGGACGGATTTGGATGAAATTTGGAATAGAGATAGCTTATATACTGGTTTAACACATAGGATACTTTTTATCCCGGAAAAGTTACCCGTTCCCGCAGGAAAGCTTTACAAACTTAACTTCGTCAATGAATTTTCATTAAATTAATTTAAATATGTCTATAGTATGTATGGACAGACAAAATTTATCATCCCGGACACTTAAATAGATCCTAACGTGTGTTAGATTATGTGTGTTGGAACAATTAGAGATTCTAAAACACAATAACCCATCTAACACATTGCTTAATGACCAAACCAATACGGTTTCGTCACCTTTACTTCGAATTTTTAGTAGGGGTAGGTAAGGTAAAATTGTATATAAAGGCGGCTAGCCGGCGGTGCCCAGTCACACCCCGTCGTCGACGCCCAAGACACGTCTTGAGCGACCCGGAAGATCCTATAGCAGCCGTTGTTTCGGCTGCGCTAGGATCAGCGGACCAGTCTAGCCCTTCTGGCTCAGGTACCGATTTCGGCACCGGTAGTAGGATACCAGCGTAACACAATCAGACACCGACCCCGCCGGCGAGGTCGACGTACCCCCCGTAGGTTAGTTAGGATGGTCGCGACTTTCCATAGGGTCCACTCCTCCAGCGGACGTAGCCTTCTCGATCCTCTTATCCCGGCAACAGCCCAAGCCGAGGCTCGCACCCCAGGGGTGCCCTTGCTAGTTGCCCCCCACTTTTGTCGGCTGGGTGCCTTAAGCACCTGCCCTCCCGCCCGGTGACGCTGTAAAGGTCGTTAGAGACCAACAGCATTAGCCCGTTAAAAAAAAAAAAAACGTTCCCTGCAACACGTTCCTGAGGATGCCTCGTGGAGAGGCAAAACACTTGTCGGTGAGGGTTACTGTATTGCGTTAGTGTAGGCGATTGTTCAGTTGTTAGGTATATGTATTTTAATGTATATATTTTCGTTATTTATAATATTCCAATTTCTTAATATTATGGTACTTAAAAATTGTTATATAATAATTGTTTTAATATTTCAATTACTTATAATTATATTCCAGATTCCAAACAACAATAGTACTTAACACAAACATAGTACTTAAAAATTGATATTATTTTCAGTAAAATATTCGGTTAAATTATTTTTTATATCGATGTTTTGTAAATTTTTTACAGTTATATTTAATTTAAGACTATTCATAAGTTAAATTATTTTTATTTTATTTTATTTTTTATAAGCGTACCGGTTTGTCATTGCTCTGATTAGGTTATCCTGGGTTTTTCCTAATCCTGCGCAACAAATGTTGGACCAATTTTAGCCTTCCCAAATGGTTCTAATAAAACTGGTCATAACAAATATTTTTCTTATTCTTTCTCACATACTTTTACCAGCAACAATCCCTTACAGCTTTCCCAATATAGATAATTTTATAGTTATTTATTTTAGCAGAATTACCATAGATCTATATATCAGGATATGCCCGAAGGAACATTTTATTTACTCAAAATGGTGTGGGGAAAAGTCAGCGCCATCTCTTAGATTACTCAGGAACTACGATGAGAAAGGCCCTATCGCTGCCATTATGACCGTCAATGTTTGTTTACAATGATTATCCCAAATATAAATTCGATTATTTTCGTACAAAACGGAGTGTAATATTGAAAATATTGACTTACTTGTGGTAAGAAACTTTGTATTTCTTTTTATTGCACTTTAGAGTGTAGTTTGTGCAACCCTTCACAACACAACTTGGCATATTTTCTTTGAGACACACGACCGATATCTTCTCACTGACTGGGCTGGGCGCTAGTGGAGGTCAATCTGTGAACTTGACTCCCTCTTTGAAGCGACGGTTTAATCTGTCATTAGGCCTGTCCTTATACAGGGTTACAGGAAAAATCGTGCTAGATCCATTAAGGGCGTGGAGTACCCATCATTTCAGACTTATTTCACTATGAAACACTCTAGCCTAAACTTAACTCTTTTCCAGATATTCGACTTTTAATTTTTTTATTGAAAATTGCAGTTTTTTAGGCTACAAAATATAATTTTGTTTATTTTGTGTGTCTGGTTACTATTATTATTGCATTTTTATGTGTGTAATAATATGCTTTAGGACGTCAATCATTAAAATAGTACATAAGTTAATTGAATAGGCCGTAGTAGACAAGTGAAAGTTAAGAAATAAACAAAAAAAATATAAACTGTATTGTTCTCTAAAGGATATCTAAAAAAAATATTATGGCAGTAGTTCGGCAAATGTGTTTTAAAATATCTACGTTTCATCAGCTATCTAACGAGGTATGATAATCTAGGATTTTGTTCAAATGCATTGAAAAAAAATTAGTTTCATAGGCGACAGTGGAGAAGAAAATTTATACTTAGCCCTAAAAAGTAAAATAAAACAATAGGTAAGCATGCAATGGCAGTTATTAAAGGTTTTCACACAAATTTTTCTTATTCTACAGTTCATGTTCAACATGGCCGTCTCTATTTCTGATACATTGTCGCATCCTTCTACGGAGACCAGTCTTCACTACTCCAGTGGTCAACGTGGTCCTCATTTTATTTGCTGCATCCACAATCCTTTCTCTTAAGTCTTCCACAGACGAAAGTGGATTTAGCTCGCTGTACACAAGACTTTTCATGAGCCCCCATACATGAAAATCCATAGGGGTTAGGTCCGGACTCCTTGCTGGCCATGGCAACGGCCCACCTCGTCTAATCCATTTGGTTTGGTAATTTGTGTCCAGCCAGTCTCTGACACTTCTCCTGAAATGGGCAGGGCAGCCATCGTGTTGGAACCACATGTCCCTGATCAGGTTGAGTGGCAGATCATCCAGCATATCACTCAAGTCTGCTCTCAGGAAATTTTCGTAGCCATTTAGATTATCCGGGAGAAAGTAAGGTCCAATCAAATGATTGGATATTGGGATTCCTTAGTTATTTTGGGGCCCAGCAATGGGTGGGCCTTGTGATAGTTAGTTATGTCATCTTTATCAAATTTGGACTCATTCGTCCACAAGATATTTCTTAGAAAATCTGGGTCTTCTACGTCAGCATTTAGCATAAATCTGCAAAAGTCCAATCTTCTCGCAGGGTCTCAAAACAGAGCCAGTTTCTCGAAGTCTTCGATAAGCTCTGTCAAGAACGGCCACATCCGGCACTCGACGACCGGGGTAGCGAGTTATGTTTTCGTTGCGAGCTTGCGCAGACACACAATCGCAGTATCCGTAACAAATAAACATATCAGCATATTCCGCAGGTGTGTAGGACGTCATCTTCAACACTTCCGTATCACATGTACAAATCAGAGTCCGGTTAACAAGCACGGTAATCACAAATCAGAAGAAATAGTCCAGAATCACAGCCAAGTCGAGAAATAGAGCAAAACGATATCACATCTACTATGTACGAAGCACAAAAGCAGTCTGACAACCAAGAGACCGAGACCGTTAGAACTGCTATCTGGAGCGTTCCAACTATTTTTTTTCCACGAAATGTAATACAAACCCTAGATTATTATACCTCGTTAGAAAGCTGATGAAACGTAGATATTTTATAACACATCTGCCGAACAACTGCCATAATATTTTTTTTAGATATCCTTTAGAGAACAATACAGTTTATAATTTTTTTGTTTATTTCTTAACTTTCACTTGTCTACTACGGTCTATTCAATTAACTTATGTACTATTTTAATGATTAACGTCCTAAAGCATATTATTATACATATAAAAATGCAATAATAATAGTAATAAGACACACAAAATAAACAAAATTAAATTTTGTTGCATAAAAATCGGCAATTTTCAATAAAAATATTAAAAGTCGAATATCTGGAAAAGGGTTAAGTTTAGGCTAGGGTGTCTCATTGTGAAATAAGTCAGAAATTATGGGTACTCCACGCCCTTAACGGATCTAGCACAACTTTTCCTGTAACCCTGTATATATGTCTATGAGAATTACACTAGATATTCTTATTTCATTTTGTATATAAAAAGAAATCAAGTCGATATAATATTACCTATTAATTATACACACTGAAATCATGAAAGAGACACTTGAGATTTAAACTTACAAAAGGATGAATTAAAAATATCACAATCGGAGAAATTCTCATTATATCTACATGCTCTGGGTAATTAAAAAGAACAGCCTAGTATTTCAAAATGTTATTGCCGTAGCTCTGCTCTCCGCACGAGATGCATGTTGCGCTACTCGAAAAAGCTTACCCCAATGGCTCCATAAGCGCAACTCATATCCAACCAGCCTGGTGACGGCTCGTGGTAAGAACATATCACTGAAACAAGGCATTTTTAATACATTTTGTAGGAAATTCGGTTTCGTTATTTCCGATAAGTTAGTGAAGTTATTTTTTAGTATGGAGGTTCGGAAACACGCAGTTTCAAGCTTTGAAATCATTATTTCTTGTAGTGCATTATTAAACTAAAATCTTTTATTTGATGAGCAAAAAGGGAGTAAGTGACAATTATAAATCTCTGTCAGGAAAAGAAATGAGAGTTTGTGTCTGGCGACAAACTGCTCAGCAGTTTGGCAGTATGTTAATCACTTGGGTGCAAAAAATTCGCACATGTATAAATTTTCATCAAATTTTCAAAAATCAAAAAAAAAACATGTTTGTTTTTATTTTTTTGGTATCTAATATTAAAGTTTATTTCAAAACCTATCCAGCAGTACCTTTTTTGTCCTTATACCACGTCTACTTAGTGAGTTTTGGGTAAATGTCTGAAGTACCTGTTTTTTGTGTATTTATAATATAAAAGTTAGGGGTTGAAATTAAATTAAAAACATGAAAATCAGCATAAAACCTTTTTTATTAATAAGGGGTGTTCCCTCCCCTAGCCCGAATGACTGCTTCCATGCGTTTTTTCATTGACTGAACTAAAGTTTTTATAAAATCTTGCGGTATGGCCTCCCATTCTTCTTCAATCGCATGTTGCAGCTCCTGGAGACTCGTTGGGGCAGTGTCTCTGGCCCGAACTCGTTTTTTTAGCTCGTCCCATAAATGTTCAATCGGATTGAGGTCCGGGCTGCGAGCTGGCCACTCCATGACAGGCACCGCAACCTCTTCAAGGTACTGGTACACAATACGAGCCGTATGCGGTCTTGCATTATCTTGCATGAAGATGAAGTGTTCTCCAATATATCCCGCAAATGGTACAACGTGGTCCTGGAGTACTTCCTCAATGTACCTTTGAGAAGTGAATCCCCTTGATCGGCGGCCAGGATTCGCTCCGGAGATGAAAATAAGTTCAGTCTTTGCCTCCAGTGATATGCCTCCCCAGAACATGCATGATCCACCGCCGTAAGAGACTCGTTCTTCGATGCAGCATTGTTGAAATCACTCGCCTGGCCTTCGGTAGACTCTTCCTCTTCCATCGTTGCCATGTAGGCACATCCGGCACTCGTCAGAGAACAGAACTGCGCTCCATTGGTCTTCAGTCCATTCCAAATGCTCTCGAGCGAATTGAAGGCGGGTTTGTCGGTGGGCTGGGGTCAGTTTCGGTCCATTTGCTGGTCTGTGCGCAGTCAGATTCCCTTCCCGTAGTCGTCTTCTAACTGTCCATCGGCTGACATCGACTTCCCGTGTTTCTTGGAGACGCTGTCCCAATTGAACTGCATTCAAACGCCGATTGCGCAATGCAGTCGTCACAATAAAGCGGTCGTCACGCCTTGTTGTGGCACGGGGTCGGCCAGATCCTTGGCGCCGTTTGAAGCCGCCAGTCTCTTGATACCTCTGCCATACTCGACGGACAGAGAACCGGCTTAGATTCAGTTGTCTTGCCACTTCAATTTGGTTTTTCCCTGCTTGAAGTAGGGCCACCACTTGAGCGGCTATTTCTGGTGTGGTACGCTTAAGGCACCCAGCCGACAAAAGTGGGGGGCAACTAGCTCAAGGGCACCCCTGGGGTGCGAGCCTCGGCTTGGGCTGTTGCCGGGATAAGAGGATCGAGAAGGCTACGTCCGCTGGAGGAGTGGACCCTATGGAAAGTCGCGACCGTTCTAACTAACCTACGGGGGGTACGTCGACCTCGCCGGCGGGGTCGGTGTCTGATTGTGTTACGCTGGTATCCTATACCGGTGCCGAAATCGGTACCTGAGCCAGAAGGGCTAGACTGGTCCGGTGATCCTAGCGCAGCCGAAACAACGGCTGCTATAGGATCTTCCGGGTCGCTCAAGACGTGTCTTGGGCGTCGACGACGGGGTGGTGGCTCTGTCATGTCTGTAGAGTAGCTTGATGCTTGGACTACGAGAGGGTTGGGGTGATGGGGGGCCGCGTCAAAATAGCGGCGGGATGCATCCTTCATAAACTGACGGATGAGGTCACTACCCTTAAAATGCACCATTTTATACCTGTGACAAGTAGTGCGAGCGTCTCTACTTGTAACGAGCGATTTCGGGTTATGCTATTGTATTGTTGTTATTGTATTGTTTATAGAGGTTGATGGTCACTCGATGTGTCACTCAAAAGCCTACGTGTGCATTTTGTTTTAATGGTAGTAACATATTGCAGTACCGTTAAAATCGCAAAAATAAAAATGCAGCGAAAGTCAAAATGTTGCATACGTGCGAATTTTTTGCACCCAAGTGTAGTTAGAGTAAGATTTTGTGTTCTATACAATAAATAAATAAATAAATAAAAAAAGTAAAGTTCTCACAACTTGTGAGGTATCAGGGTCCCAGTCCTTCGGGATAACGTACCAATTTAATTCGATGTTATATATTTTTATTTTATAATGTATGATTATAATCATAGAGGGTATCCTTTTATTTCTAAGTATATATACTATACACACCAACTGCTGGTCTCACGATGCAAATTGGAAGGCCATCGCTCATTTTCCGTACAAGCTCCTCAGATATAGACTTTGTGAAGGTGTATGTGTTTGGCCAATTCTTAATCAATCTAAAAAAAGTATATCATAACGATCATATCGATGCAAGTGCCCGTACTCAAACCACAGTTCTAAAATGTTTTCTACTACTTTGAACTAAACTATGCCGCCAACAATTATTAAATTCACGCGTGAATATACCTAGTAAAATTAAAGCATTGCTCGTTCTGGGACCGTTTTGTAAAAATAAGAAAGTACTGGTCTCAACTCCAGTCTCACGCAAGACTCTTTTGAGCTGTTACGCTGGTGCCTGGTAGGTAGGTATAGTTACTGTTGTTATACTATGTACTCTTGTAAACTTACGCTGGTGTAATGTTAGTCAACCTATCAGCCTCCATACTCTCGACCATGGATATCATTGTCTCCGGCGGAACGGGCGCGTCGTAAAACTTCTCATCCACTTCGGAGCCAACTGTAGCGGTCGTCGCATGACTGTACGCGGTGGACACGTGGACGTACGATCTATATCACAAGAAATGGGATCTTCTATTTAAAAATAAGGTTATTTAAACTCACCCTGAATAATTTATTTCATTAATATTTTTCATATTAAATTATACTTTATTAATTAACAACATGCTCGCGCAATGGTATAGGTACAATTATGATGATGATGATGATGATGAATTAGCCAATGTTGGCCACGGTGCTATAACTCCCTTAATTCCATATTTCGTGTGCTGTCATGTGGCTGATATTGCCATCTTTCTTGTGAAGACCCTTGCACATTCAGGAAATGTGGATGGGCACACCGTTCATATTATAATGATAATGGATCAAAAAAATACAGAAATTGTTGAAAAAGAGTTTCACAGTAACTATAGTAAAATCTAATATGGACCAACCAAGGTGGTAAGTACAGGTACATATATACAAGTCGGTTTTTACTTTACGGTACACCTTGGTGTTACCAGACAATCTTAAGGGTTACCATAGTTATAATATTACAGTAACATACTTCAGTTTATTGCATGCTTTTCCCAAAAGCAGTGCTTCTCTGGTTCCTCTCACATTGATCAGTGTGGCTGTTCGTAGAGTCTCATCAAACCTCGTAGTGGCCGCCACGTGGAATATCACGTTCACCTGATAAATTAATAAAAAAAAAAATAATAACCATTTATACATCAGGCACAAAGATCCATTATAAAGAAGCTAACTAACTTGCTTTTATTTTGTAAATGCAATACACCATAAGACAAAACATGGATTAGGCAGGTTTCATACAAGACTTCTATTAATGACTAGAAAAGAACTACCAACCTCTTCAATTAAAATTCTCCAGTCCTCATCCTTAATACCAAGTTTTAATTGAGCCACGTCTCCTTCTATAACTACTATTTTATCTGCGAACTTTGGCTGCTGCTGCCTTAAAGTGTCGAACACAGGATCTTTCAAAGTCTCCTCCAATCTCTGCTGTGCATCTTTTCCTTTCTTTGTCCGAAGTAGCATAAACATTTTTGATATCTGACAAGACCTGGGAATTCGATAGAATATCAATGCTATTAATTTAATTTGTAGAACTATAAATCTTTTATGCTGTTATCAATAATTGTTCAGCACTTTAAAATATTATATCTTCTTCTATTTATTATCTGCATTGCATAGGTATTATTATACTTACAGAATGTTTAACTTGATTCAAAATCATTTATTTATTTATTCCTGAAGCATCAAGTGTTTTATACTTTGATTCCTCAATTCCTCTAAGCCATCATTTAGACGTAAAGTAGGTACATTGACACCAGAATATTGGGAGTATATAAAATATTGAAATCTTTGTAAAAATCTCTTCAATAATCTTGTGATGTTCTGATAAGACTTTGTGCTAATTAAATAATAACAGAAGTCTAAGAAAAGCTCTTTCATTTGAATGACGAAATATATTATGTAGGTACCTACTTATGGATTTCAATCGTAGAAAATAGTAGCTAATAATTAGTTATTACGAGATTAGTAGGGTTATGATATGTAAGTATAGACCAATATAATTATATTTTGAGACTCTATACCTGAAGAGTTTCTCTATGAGCTGCTTCCCAAGGAACCCAGATCCTCCCGTGAGGAACACCGCGCAGTTGTTGTAGAACCTCTGCACTTCTGAATCACCGCGAGCCGTCGCCGCGGTTATTGCTCTTAGATTGGATAACGCTGCCGCCTCTACCGCCCTCGCTGGATCCATATTGCCTGTTTTAAAAAAAATTACAAATAGCCAAACAAACTAAGAGTGATTTTGAGCTGTTCCTATTGTCTAAATACAAACACGTGTGAAGGTTCAGTGGTACTGTCGGTTGACGCTTTGTGTATTAATTTTTGCATTTTTTAAAGTAATTTTGAAGAATAGAGAAACTGTATTATAATAATATTGGCAGGCCCGATAGCTCAGTTGGTAGTTATCCCTGCCTTCTGAACTGAGCTCTATGGGTTTTCTACCCAGGATAAACATTTGTGTGATGAATATATAGGTTTGTTCTGCGTCTGGGTGTCATATTGTATTCTATGTATGTATTTACAAACAAAAAAGTATATAAATATTGTATCAGTTATCTGGTTCCCATAGTACAGTGTGGGGCTAGATGGCGCTGTGTGAAATGTTCACACATGTTTAAAGCTTTATTTATTTTATTTTACACTTTCGGGAAAACTAACAGCTATGTAACAGAATAAATAAATAGATCAATTACAGAAACCAATTAGGCTTTTGGTACGAATGGACGATATCCCAACCACGAAAGGTTAGCGCTTAAACCAAACATGCTCGATATGTTTAGATTTAACTTTTCAGGTACACCATGGAACAAGGGAGACAAAATAAAATAATAAAATAAAATAATTATTTTTAAATAAATAGTAAATAAATGTATACCCAAAGAGCCGGGTTCAACAGTTTAATTTTGACGTGTGAAAGGAGTAAAAAAATATTGTAATTGTATGAAATCAGGAAACAGAGTTAATTTAAAAAAAAAATGACGTTTATAGTCTGATGATGATGATGAAATATAATGAAATGCTTTGAGTAAGAGATTGATGAAGTTGAAATGGCAATGGGCAGACCACATCGCTCGCAGAACTGACAACCGATGGGGAAGAAAGGTTCTCGAGTGGCGACCACGAACCGGAAGGCGCAGCGTAGGCAGACCCCCCCACTAGGTGGACCGACGACCTGGTGAAAACCGCGGGGAGCCGATGGATGCAGGAGGCGAGCAGCCGCTCAAAGTTGCACTCTCTGGGGGAGGCCTATGTTCAGTAGTGGACATCTACGGGCTGATGATGATCATGATCATGATGAAGAGATTGATAGTATTGATATCTTAAGGTTGGCAAAACGCAAGCGCCAAAATCCTAAACTATAAGCGAAAATGTATTTACCTTCAAAGTATTATAGCGAATAATGAATCAGAATTCACGGTTAATAATTAGTTCGATATGTATTTAAATACTAAACAATTTGGTAGGTATTTCTTTTAAATACTGAACTATTCGCATCAATTATAAAGTTCATTTATTGCATTATCATTTTATCTACAGGGTGGACAAAACTGAACCGGAAGAAAAGAAAGACAACCCGTTCACAAATTCTATAAACTACCCTAAATTTTCCAGTTATCAAACTTTTTTTAGTGATGTTTTAATACTTAGGCCGACTTGCGCGTTCTCTCTATCCTCGTATTACCTGAATAAATGGCCTAACTCAGATTATTTCTGTATTTTATCTTGCACGTTAGAAAATGGACCATTTATCCCGTTATATATTTAACCCGGTAATTTGACATGTTGATTCATCCTTAAGCGGCTTTCACATACTTGACAAACAGCGAACGCCAAATAGCAAACACGAACTTGAGGATTTGCCTGTTTGTAAACATACACCTATCACTGGCAAACGCCAGTGATCGGTATCAGAGTCGGATTTGTGCATAGTTCTAAGGATTTGACAAATTAAATTGCCTCCACTTGAGGTTTTCAAGACACTGCTGGGGAAATTGATTTTACTATTTGTTACTATTTGTTTTTTTTCCGTTTCCGGTCTTCGAAGTGTCAACATTGTTGTAATTTCATCCGAAAATTATCACGTATTTAAAATAGTTAGAAGTTACACTTAGATATCAACACTGCTGCAAACAACCATATTAGAGTGAAGGAAGAGCTTGAAGAATTGACTAAAGCATATTCGTCAAGATTAAACTAAAAAAAGGGAAGCTAAAAGTGCACGAAAATATTTGAGGTTAGAATATTACTCATCTTTTGAATTGATCCAACAGTCCATAACCCATCGGCAGGGTGACAGTCGGTAAAGAAGACGGCAGCCAGCTGTCAGTTTGTTTGGTTGGCATTAAACACGGTGTTGCCACAACAAGAAAATATTTTCTGCCAATTCTATTTTACGTTCCGTGTTACACAACTTAACCCGATAATAAAATGGAAGGACAATTTCAAATACTATTCGATAAAATGAAGTTAGAAATGCAGAAACAGACAGCGGACCTAACAGAATCTCTTACAAAAAATATAATGAATCAGATGGACGAAAAACTGTCTCCAATCATTGAGGAGAATGAAAAACTAAAACAAAAAATTAGTAATCTAGAAAATGAAATAGAATATCTAAAAAGAGATAAGAAAAGTAATAATATTATTATATATGGATTGGAAGAAACTGAAAAATCAACATCGGACCTACTTCAAGGAGTCAAGGAGAACTTTAAAAGAGATATCAACATATCCATTGAAGAAAACGAAGTGAACAAATTATACCGCTTGGGAAAAAACACAGTTGAGAACAAACCAAGACCGGTACTATGTTCATTTATTAGTGGATTGAAAAAAGATGAAATTATAAAGAACAGAAAGAGTTTTAAGAAAATCTATGTTTCGGAAGACTACTCAAAGGAAACTCTAGAGAAAAGAAAAGCTTTGCAAACACAATTACTGGAAGAGAGAAAAAAGGGAAACACAGCGTTTCTGAAGTATGACAAACTAATCATCAAAGAGCCTAACACCGAGAAAAGGAAAAGGGAACAGTCCACTTCACCGCAATCACTCTCAAAAACCCAACCCAAAAAACAACAAACGCTAAATACTTTCAAGGCTAGCAAAACAAATGCATTTGATGCAATAAGAGCCCGATCGAACTCTTTGACCAACAACTCTACAAACAAGAACCAATAGCAACTAACAACCGACAAACGGAAAAGTCAAACCCAAAACCATGAAAACAGACAAATAGTTAAAACACAATCTCCCCCAAGCCGACTGGTCCTCGTGGGGGATAGAGACCACAACCCTCCAACAATACAGGAAAACAAGCCACAAAACGTTGAAATCTATGTCGCAGCCCTAAATGTACGTACACTAAAAAATGAAGAAAATCTCACAGAACTAACCTATGCATTGAAGCAAATCAAATGGGACATAGTTGGCCTGAGCGAAGTAAGGCGAATCGGAGAAAGAATTATTTCCCACTCAGACTTTCTACTATATCATATAGGATCGACCCCGGGCCAGCATGGGGTTGGTTTTATTATCAAAAAACACCTCGAAAATTGCATAGAAGGATTCAAGGGAATCTCTGAGCGCATAGCTATCATGAACTTGAAATTACCTGGATACAAAGATTCATGGTCCATTATACAAATATACTCACCTACAGAACAATCGGACTTAGAAACAATAGACACATTTTACCTTGAGCTGAATAAAACTATTCAAGAACACGCCCACAAGAACGTCATTGTGATGGGCGACTACAATGGCCAAATAGGAGAAAGGCGCCCAGGGGAAAACACAGTACTAGGGCCATTCACATACAGTAACAAACCCAGAAGTAGAAACGGAGAAAAAATCGTAAACTTCACACTGGAAAACAACTTAACTATTTTAAATACAATGTACAAGAAAACTAAAAAGAAGATGTGGACCTGGATTTCACCAGATGAAAAAACAAAAAACGAAATTGACTTCATAATGACCAATAGAAACAGATGTTTTACGAACTTCAGCGTCATCAGCAAATTTAACTTCAATACTAACCATAGAATGGTTAGAGCTGAACTGGAATCAGTACAACCAAGAAACCCTAGACCAAGACTGGAACCAGGAAATGTCAAACTCGGAAAATACCAAATGGAACAACTAATGGCTACCCTGAGAGACAGGTTCACAGACTTTGATGCGAACATAAAGAAGTTAGGAACACAAGAAAAATACAATTGGATAGAGAATATTATTAAAACTCAGACACAATCTATTATAAACTCCACAACTGAACCGAGAACATGGCTAACATCTAATACCATACAACTGCTAGAAGAAAGAAATGACATAATCAACGCAAAAGAAGTAAAGGATAGGAGAAAGAATATAGCGAAAATTAGCAAAGAAATTAAAGAAAGTATTAGAACAGATAGGGAAAAAAGTAGAATGGAGACTATTGAAAATTATATAATCAAAACGGGAGGAACCAAAAAAGCTTATAAAGAATTATCGAATACAAAGGACTGGATAGTAAAGATGAAGAGTGATAACGGAAAATGGAATCATGACAGAACGGACATAATAGGAATTGCCACATCCTACTACAAGCAGTTATACGAATGCAACACTACACAAGGAGAAGTCGACTTGATGGAGAAATCAGACATCCCTAGGATCCTTAACTCCGAAGTCGAAAAAGCTATAGATACGCAAAAGAGAGACAAATCACCAGGACCCGATGGTATAAATAACGAAATCCTTAGACAAAGCAAGGAAATAATGATTCCAGTCCTCACAGGAATTTTTAACGATATCGTGAATACTGAAATTATCCCAGAACAGTGGACAGAGTCTAACATTATCTTGTTGTATAAGAAGGGAGATAAACACGAAATTGGTAACTATCGCCCTATCAGCCTTATGTCAAACATTTACAAGACATTTGCCAAGATTTTATTAAATCGGATGGAACGAACATTAGATGAACACCAACCCATAGAGCAGGCGGGTTTTCGTAAGGACTACTCGGTGATAGACCACATACACGTAGTACGCCAGGTAATGGAGAAGTATAACGAATACCAGCTCACATACTACATTGCATTCGTCGATTACAGTAAAGCATTCGATTCTCTATTTCACGAAAAGATATGGGAGGCACTATTGGATCAAGGAATTGAACACAAATACATTCGCTTGATAAAAAATGTGTATAGTCGTAGTACTGCGAGAATTCAACTAGAAAAGAAAGGTAAACCATTCAGAGTGGAAAAGGGTGTCAGGCAAGGAGACCCGCTGTCTCCAAAACTATTTTCGGCCGTACTCGAATCAATTTTCAGACGTCTCAATTGGGAAAATCTAGGGTTCAATGTAGACGGGGTCTCACTAACGCATTTGAGGTTCGCAGACGACGTAGTACTATTTGCTAAAACTCCAGGCGACTTAAGTAGAATGATCAACGAACTGGCAATGGAAAGCGAGAAGGTAGGGTTGAAACTAAACCCAGATAAAACGAGAGTGTTGACAAACGAGGACAAGACAAATGGAGTAAAATTGTGACGCGATGGTATCCTAGAGAAGGAAAGAGGAAAAGAGGTAGACCGCAGAAAAGGTGGGACGACGACCTCAGAACACTGGCTGGAGTTATGTGGAATAGAGTCGCTCAGGATAGACATGAATGGAAAAGGTTGGAGGAGGCTTTTGCCGACTGGCAAACAGATCTGCAGAAAATAAGCAAGGAACAAATACTAGACTAAGTTTGTGTATAAAGTTTTAGTTTTAGTTTAACTATAATCACTTATGATCTGAATAAAAAGCTATATTATTATTATTATTATTATTTGTTACTATTTATTCCATGTCAGTATGTCTAGTTTTGTCTTTAAAACACTAGGGACAGAGAGGACATTATCTTTTAGCAAGCCCTAACAACATACGTCCTCAATACATTCAAGGGATCCCTACGTTAACTTGTTAGCAAAGCAAAACCTCATACTTATCCATCACCACCTAATGTGAGACTATTGTGAGTCTATCAAATACGTACTAAATTCAGTATATGACAGACCCTAAAGTTAGCTTTCCAGCTGAACTTCCCCCCCTGCCTCATCTCATACAGTCCAAAGTCTAAAACCTTCCTAAATTTTCGCCATAAAAATTGCCGATATTACTTTAGCTTCAATTTTCACGCTTTAAACGATGTACCAGTTTTAACTATCAAACGATTTTCCTAAAGAATTATACCTACTAACGTTACTCTTCGTTTCCTTTGATAACACCTATATTATTTGCTTCAATTACCATAAATTATTTATTTCAAAACATAAACATTGGTTCATTTATAGATCCTTAGACTGACTCTGCTTTTCTTGAACTCACTAGACACCTACATATCCAAAATCCATTTCACCATTATGAAAAATATTAAAGTTATGTTTGTTCCATAGAACTACGTTTATTGTAAGTATTAATGAAATCATATTTTATTAGTACAATATTCTCGTTCGAATCTATACGTTAGCTATCCTATCCGTGTGGTAAGGAATTGCCAACAGGTACTTGTTCTTGACCTGTATAAATACGAAAGACAATAATTACTAAATTTTACTAATAATTATCTATTATAGTTAGGCCGACTTGCGCGTTCACTCTAACCTCGTGTTACCTGAATAAATGCCTAACTCGGATTATTTCTGTATTTTATCTTGCACGTTAGAAAATTGACCACTTATCCCTGTTATATCATGTTATATATTTAACCCAGGGGTAATTTGACATGTTGATCCTTAAGCGGCTTTCACATACTTGGCAAACAGCGAACATCAAATAGCAAACACGAACTTGAGGATGGGTATGTGTATTTTTATTTTGGTGTTTGCCTGTTTGCAAACACACATGTATCACTGGCAAACACCATTGATCGGTATCAGTGTCGGAATTGTGCATAGTTCTAAGGATTTGACAAATACGTTTGTCGAACGACAAAGCTGTTTGTGATGTATTCAAACGTTTGACAGTAGTACGCACGTAGGGTTGCTAACCATACATTAATATACAGAACTGCACTATATTTCAAGGCTGTGTGCTAAACGCTGTGCGCAACTAGTAGGTTCTATATATCTCTTCGAATACTGCCCGCGAATAATTGAGATTATTTGCTGCGGCTTAAATAAAAGAGGTAATCAGTATCCTATGTGTTCCAGTATCCAGCATAAAATATAAGCTATAGCTAGCATGCTACTCCTTCGATCGCATCGTCACTTTCAAGTTGCCTGTTGCCAAGTTTCAACATGCGGTCAGTAGCTATGCCAATATAACCATCTTCATTTAGGGCCTCACTTATATTAACTTAAGGAAACTAGTATGACTATCTAGCCTGCCCACAAACGATATACGGTGCCATTCGGTTATTATTAAGTACCATTTATGGGTTAATGTAGCATCGTATGTTTCACTACTGATGTTGGTCTTTTGCGATGTCTTTTATATGATAAATTGTAATTTAAGATTTAGTCCCAGACATTTATATAGTGGCTATTTAATAATACACTCACAACTTACACACCAATACACTAACGATACTCTAAAAATATGTTTTTACAACTTACACTTTATTTTTGGGATATGTCTCACATACTTTTTCGCTGCAAATAAGCCACCAGAAACAAACTTAAGCATAACACGGATCTCCGTTGAGCAGTCAAAACGATCACTCTATTCTTGCTTTAAAATTTGGTAACATCAGTGAATTGTCGCAAGACATTGATAACCTGACAATTTCAAGAGCGCTTGAATGTGACGTGGAGCAGTGTTTACAACATATTCCGGTTGCATCACAATGTTTTACGATACTTGCACAAAACATACGAAGTATCGGACGTAACATGGCGGAATTCGAAGTCCTTATGACTAGACTTAGGGTTCAATGCGACGTAATGGTTCTGACAGAGTGCTGGCTTGGATGTGCACCTGTAATTCCCACTCTGGAGGGGTATTGTTCACATGGTACTAGACACAACACAAACAAAAGTGATGGAGTAGTAGTCTATGTAAGACACGAACTAAGTGTAACTTTTCAAGAACCACAGTTTGATGAAGGAAATTGTATGATAATAAAGGTAAATGAGAATACTGTAATTCTAGCAATATATCGCTCGCCTTCTTTTAAAAACATCGACAAGTTTTTAGTGTCACTGAATGAAGTACTAAATAGTTTATCGTCTTTTACAAATATGGTTCTTACGGGAGATATAAACATACCCATCAACAATGATAAATGTGATGATAATTCTCATAAATATTTAAATTTAGTGGCTTTTCATGGGCTCCTTCCAGCTCATTGTTTCATAACACGTGAAGCTAGCGGTACCTGTTTAGATCATGTCATCTTAAGGACAAGTTTACCTGCTCTTACTTTGGTTCCTTTCGCGACACTGACAGACCACAGGCCTACGTTACTATGTTTAGAAAAAAAGGTTATTCGAAATTATTCACAGTCTACTTTTGCCAAAGTTAACTATGAGAAACTAAATTCAGACGTATTGAATATTGATCTTAGTCCTATTTATGAATCAAGTGATCCACGCTTTACTATGGCATATTTGATTTGTCAACTTCAAACAGCGATAAACAATAACACTACAACAGTAACCCTACCTAGGCGTAAAAAAATCATAAAACCGTGGATGACAGCTGGACTGCTTAAGTGTATCCGAAATAGAGACCAGTTACATAAAAAATCCAACTGCTCTCCGAACAACAAAATATTTAAACTTACCTACACGCGTTACAGAAATTTTTGTAATTCTCTTCTAAAGAAGGTTAAAAGTGCTTATGAGAAAAATAAGATAGATAAAGCTGGGAACAATAGTAAGAAAATTTGGTCTGCTATTCGTGAAATATCTGGTACGAAGGTAACACACGAAAATCCCAAGGAGTTGCTTACTCTCTGCGATTCACCTAAATCCTCAGTTAATAAAATCAATGATTATTTCATAAATGTTGGTAAGAATCTCGCTAAAGGCTTTTCCTCTGATACACATGACGAGAACATATCTGTCAATCCTTCACTCAATCACACTGAACTGAACTCTTTTGTGCTCTTTGAAACTGATGCCCAAGAGGTTGAGAGATTAATAGTGGGTCTAAAGAGTGAATGCTCCGTTGGATGGGATAAAATTTCTAACAAATTTCTAAAAGATTGCAAAAACTTTCTTGTGCCACCTCTTACCTATATTTTTAACCGTTGCTTTGCTACAGGTATTTTTCCGAATGACCTAAAAAAGTCTATAGTTGTACCAATACACAAGGATGGAGACAGAGACTGTATCAACAATTATAGGCCAATATCTATTCTTCCCTCTATCTCCAAACTTTTAGAGCGCTTAATAAATAATAGATTAGTAAATTTTTTGCAAAAGTATAATATTCTGTCAAATCGGCAATTCGGCTTCCGTACAGGTAAATCCACCAATGATGCAGTTCACGATCTTACGGACTTTATTTCAACAAGCCTGGACAAAAGAAAAAAATGTCTTGCTATTTTTCTGGACCTAGCAAAGGCATTTGATACAGTCTCTGTCCCTATCCTCCTCTCTAAGTTGGAATGCATTGGTGTCAGGGGTATTCAACTGGCGCTATTTAAAAACTATCTGGCAGACAGATTTCAAAGTGTAAAGGTTGGTGAATACACTAGTGATAAACTGCAGGTTACTCATGGCGTTCCACAAGGCAGCATCTTAGGCCCCACCCTTTTCTTGATCTATATTAATGAGCTTTGCCAATTCAAGCCACAAAAAGGTAAACTTATATCTTATGCGGATGACACAGTGCTTTTGTTTGCTGCTGACACATGGAATGAGGTTTATAGTGCCGCTCAACAGGGTTTTAACACAGTTACAACATGGCTACATAATAATATTTTGACTCTTAACACAGATAAGACTAAATATATTACCTTCTCTCTTAGAAATCCACCACAAAATTTTCACTCAGGTATCTATGCACACAGTTATTCTTGCCTCGCAGAAAACTTAGTTCATTGTTGCTGTAAAACTTTAAAATCCACTCTCTCAACAAAATATTTAGGAATAACGATAGATAATAATTTCAATTTCAAAAATCACATATCAAATTTATGTGGGCGAATTCGAAAAATACTGTTTGTCTTTAAAAGGATTAGGCCTGTAGCTAATACAGATTTAGTCATGCAAATATACTTAGCCCTTGGCCAATCAATAATCACTTATTGTATATCATCTTGGGGGGGTGCAGCAAAAACCACTTTACTACCCCTCGAAATCTCCCAGAGAGCTGTTTTGAAGGTGAGCACGGGACGACCCTTTTTATTTCCAACCTCCCTATTGTATAAATCTTGTAATGTTCTTACCGTTCGGCAGCTTTTCATTCTAAGCATAATTTTAAAGCAACATTCAATGTTAGTTTATGATCCCCAAATGCATACCCAACGCCGTAAATATAATGTTTGTAACCAACCACAGCAAATTCATACCTCTTTTATTCAGAGATTCATCTATTTTTTGGGTCCTTTCCTTTACAACAAACTTAATAGAACTCTAGATATATATTCGTTATCAAGAACGGAAGTCAAATTAAAAGTCACCAGTTGGCTAAAAACACGTACCTACGATAAGACAGAGGATTTATTAAAAGTTTTAGCATAGCATTTTAATCTTATTTTTTGGTTTTTTCTTTGACCTATATATATAATAACTTTTGTGAATAATAAATTTCACCAGCAAATACACATTTTTCATAAAAAGACACATAAACGTAAATACGTACAACACACCCTCTCACACTCACACATTCATACTCACCATACACACAGAGAGGAACAATAGCCAAGCATCTTATACCACAATATTATTTAGTTTTATATCGTTTTTATTTTATGCCTACTTTGTTTACCTACTCACATTATTTTATATTCTTCTTTGTTTCTACCATAACGTAATTAAGTAAACTGTACCTATATCTATAATAATAAGGCTAGTTATGTATCAACTTCTTGGGGGAGGGCACTGTACGCTGAAACACAGACGATGAGTCTAGTTCGGCAGCAGATACCCAACAAAAATGTTAAGTGTATATCTTGCGGCCTTAGTTAAGCATAAGCATTAAGCGGAGCACTGTATCTTTTTTGGAATAAAGATTTATTATTATTATTATTACTTATAAACGCCGCTTAAAGTTAGCCATTGCTTAAAACCTTCTGTCAACTTTTGACTGATTTGAAATGTCACGCGGGAAAACACTGACTAACTTTAAGCGGATTTATAAGTAAGACCCTTAAAGTAATGTCGTTCCTGCTTTCTATTCCCGCCATATTCACACGAAGGAAATTCCGATATGAATTTAAAATCGCGGAGAACAAAGAAACAGATAGTAATAAAAATCCCTTTTAATTTTACTTAATGCATATTTTATGATACTTTTAATTTAAAAAAAGACATTAGATAGTGTTTATAAAAATGAATATTTGATAAATAATATATTTGTTTATCTTTTGTTTTTTATTATATTAAAAAGATGCTATATATTTCTCCGAAAAAAAAAATGTTGGCAGCCCTAACACGCTCGTCGCCTGCCATTTTTGCCCATCCATACCTAGCACTTTTGACTATCCTGTGGATGCAGTGTATGTGTTGAGTAATTTGTGGTCGGTGTTTGGGGTACTAGGTGTTTGTGGCAAACATCAAGCATGTAGAGGCGGCTTTAGGTATGTACGTTTTATAAGTTTTAAATTGACACTGTCACGTTACATCCGTTCCTTTCGTGAAAAAGGTAGAATGGAACGCTACAAGTTAATGAGCAGCTCCTCCCCTACCTAAACAGTGCCTAGGTTGACAGGATCCTAAGAGCTGAAGAGAAAAAAAGGAATTGGTAACAGATATTTATTTTCGTAAATTTTACAAGCTTTGTAGAAAGAAAAAAAAAGAGTCTCTAGATGATGCGGAAGAACGCGAAATTTAAGTTGTTTACGGCCTACAAGTTATCACGGTAGAACTAGAATGTTATTGGATCCAAACAAGGCCCACTTCCGGGTCTTCAGATAAACAAAGCCCGCTTCCGGTCTTTAACGAGGCCCACTTCCGGGTCTTCAAACAAACAAGGCCCACTTCCGGGTCTTTATTCAAACAAGGCCCACTGTCGTTATAGAGACTGAGGAATTCGTTGCCTTTAGTTTGTCCGACTTCCAGAGTTCAGCGGCTAGCTCATTCAGTTATTAGCTGCTGGATCCAGAAGAAGATTCTCGTCCTTCCACCGTCGATGAAGTATTATTACGCAGCTCAGATTCAAGATGCAGGAGCAGGAGACACGCAGGTATTAGTCGTCAAAGCTTTGACGGACGACGGGCCGGAACATGGTGATGAAGTTATATTGCCACTCAATGTTTGAAAAAGGCAAGCCGGTCGTCTCACTGGTTGACGCTCGGCGATAGATTCATCGTGGTAGATACGGCGGCCGACGGTGACAACAGATGTAGTTTCGGCGATCAGCTCTCGGCGATAGATTCGTCGTAGTTTCGCGACTGGCTGTAGCGGATGTAGCTCGGCGATCGGCGATTTGACAATGGATATGTCGTGGCGCAGCGATTGACGTAGATGGAGATTCACTTCACAATTTTGGTGTTGGATAGCCAAAGATGGTTTTTGAAGGCGTTCTTGAGTTCCCGGGCCTTGCCTGGCCCGGGAATGGCCTTATATCAATTTAGTGTTCCTCGTTCGAGGAGTAAATTGAGACTGCCATTCCATAGCGACAGCTTTTCTAAAGAAACCTCGCTAGCATTCCAAGGTTCTAGATTTTTGCAGTTTTCAAAATTTTGAATACAGAATAGTAAAAAAATAAATCTAGAGTCAAAATACATACAATCATGGCCAAACTATAAAATACCTCACTGAAATTGACAGTAGAAAAAGAAAAATATGAATTTGAAGAGAAACTAAATTCGAAACAAAAAAAACAGTTTCAAAACAACTGCCATCCGAGCAGTCGTGTCTAGAAATCGGGCCCGTGACCCGCGCGCAAAATCGATAAAGTGATGTAAAATTTTGAGAAAATCAAGTTTTTTTGTGCTTAAATTACTGTGAAAAGGACTGTCAAGTGCTGTGATGTGAAAGTTGTGAATGAATAATAGAAACCAGGTAATATATTATGATATATACATACATGTAGCATTACATATTTCCCCCACGACCCCAGAAAATTTTCAACTCCATTGAAAATTTTGAAGGTTAGGAATAAAACCTTGCTCTTTCATACTTAAATCTTGCACTTCTTCTTTTACTCGCTCACAAACATACTTAGGGGATATGGTTCACATATTTGATGACGCATACTCCACAAGGAACTATTCATTATACATAACGAAGGCTTATTTTTTTTAATTAGGTGTCGTTATCCGCACCTTTTTGAAAACCCGAGTAAAGATAATAAGTATTTACAATTAAGAAAATGTACAACACAAAGGCTTATTTAACGAGTTGTGTACCGCTCTTTAAGAATATTACACACACCCTTGGGTATTGAAGATTTCAAGGAAATTAATATTCAAGAACCTTGTATTTAAGAAATTGCAAGGAAATTAAGATTAGAGTAACAACATGTGTAACTAAGAAAGTATAAAAAAAAATGAGTAAACACAATGGCTTCTTACCCACACGACTCGTGTTATAAGATAAAACAAAAAGAGTGAAAAAAAAAATAACGTTTGTAAAATGGATTTAAAAAAATAAGCCGAAAGGGTCTAGTTTCCTTGTACAATACAAAAATAATATACGCTAAAGCTATTTACAGAATAAGTATACAATTTAGAGAAAAAAACAGAATACGACCGCTACACTATTTACACTTTAAAATCTTTTACATGCCACTTTCCTCTTAAGCCGTTAGGATCCTCTAAAATAAAGACGAGAGGTGAGAGCTTCTCAACAACTGTGCATTTGACATATTTGGGAGCCAACTTTGAACTGAAATATGCACCAGCGTTACTCTGGACGTAATTTTTACGCCAGACTGTGTCGCCAACGTTGAACTCTTTAAAGGTGTGTCTCGTGTTGTAATGAGCAGCATTTTTTGTGTGTGCAGTGTGTAATGCAACCTGTACTTTATCGAAGATGTTAGATAATAATCCTAAATTAGCGGCGTAGATGTCACGAGGAAGAAAAATGAAATTATCAAGGTTGGAGCAGTTAGTGTATAGTGAACCACATGGTATGGTTTCACGTCCAAAGACCAGAAAGGATGGAGAAAACCCAGTTGTAGAATTTACAGAACTGTTGAGTGCATATTGGATTTTCTGCAAATGTTTGTCCCATGAACGGTGATCATCTCCGACCAACTGTGAAAGTGCGGTGATAATTGTTCTATTATACCGTTCTGTGGGGTTTACTTGAGGGCAGTATCGAGGTGAATAAAATATAAAAGGAATTTTATACTTATTCAGAAAACTTTGAAACTCATTAGATTGAAATTGTGAACCATTGTCCATGATGATGGTTTGTGGCACACCGTGTACCAGAAACACATTATTTTCCAAATACATGATGATATTGGAAGATGTAGCGCGCTTGATAGGGAAAATAAGGCAATACTTTGAAAAAGAACATGTAACCACTAGTATGAATTGATTACGTTGTCTTGTGAGTGGAAAAGGGCCCATTAGATCTAATGAGAGGCTTTGAAAAGGTCTTGAACAAATTTTTGGTTTACCCATAGGACCATATGGAGAATGATTCGAATGCTTATAAGAGAGGCATGTTTCACAAGAAGAACACATTTTAGCCACATCTTTAAACATACCAGACCAATAGTATCTTAAAGAAAGCTTCTTGTATGTTTTGAAAATGCCAGTATGGGGATTACTTTCTGAGTCACCATGGCAAGTTTTGATGAGATTCATTCTCTCAGAGGGAAGTGGAACTTCTTTCCAAGCAAAATCTTCATTTAGATAATCAGGTGAGTTATTAAAACGGTATAAATTATTGTTGAGAATTTTGTAATTTGGATAAGCATCAGGATTATCTCGACAGTTAGTAAAAAGTCTATTATATAGTTCCAATTGTGATGCATTGTCTCTAGATATGGGTTCAACACCACCAATAATAGCAGTATCGGGTATTTTATGACGCGACAGAAGGTCTGGGACAACATTTTCTTTTCCTTTTTTATGTTTTAGGTCGAAGTTAAAACAAGACAGACGAAGACTCCATCGTGCCAATCTGCCAGAAGGATTAGACAAATTTTGGAACCACTTTAATGCTGCATGGTCAGTGTATACTGTAAATCGTTTACCGTTATCAAGATAACAACGCCAATGCTCAAGTGCAGTAATGACAGCTAAAGTCTCACGTTCTGTAGTTGAATAATTCTGCTCATGCTTGTTTAGAGATCTACTCATATATGCAATAACAACTTCTTTATTGTCTTTTTCCTGAGTCAGCATAGCACCTATCCCAAAGTTAGAAGCGTCGCAGTGAACGGAAAATGGATAGTCAAAGTCAGGGCAAGATAGTATTGGTGTTGTAGTCAAGCATTCTTTTAATTTAGCAAAAGCAGAGTCAGCCTCAGCATTCCAGACAAATTTTTTTGGAGATTTTTTTCCAGATGACGTTAATTTACAGAGTGGTGAAGCAATAGTACTGAAATTAGGTATGAATCGGCGAAACCAACTGCACGTACCTAAAAATTTTCTTACTTCTTTTTTAGAGGTAGGAGCAGCGTAAGCTAGAATCGCTTCAATTTTACTGGGATCAGCCCGCAATCCTTGCTCATCTACTATGTAGCCAAGATATTTCAGTTCTTTGCGAAAGAATTGACTCTTTTCAAAGTTAATGGTTAGACCAGCATAAGAAAGTTTCTGATGAACTTTAAGTAGGAGTGAAATATGTTCCTCAAATGTCGCACCTATGATTATTATGTCATCTAAGTAACAGAACACTTTATTCTCAAACTCTGGAGTGAATAAACTGTCTATGAGTCTTTGTTGAGTTGCTGGAGCGTTTGTCAATCCGAAGGGCATAACAGTGAATCTATACATTCCTCTACCAGGTACGTAAAAACCAGTTTTATCTCTGTCTTTGGGATGTAATGGAATTTCCCAAAAAGCCTTTGCTATATCGATACTAGACAAATATTTAGCATTTTTGAGGTTATCTAGTATCTCAGAAACAAAAGGGAGGCTGTAGGCATCTTTACGAGTAATTGCATTCAGCTTTCTGCTGTCGACGCAGAAACGCCATTCTCCGTTCTTTTTTGGAGTGATAAGTACTGGAGATAACCAAGGACTCTCACATTTTTCTATAACTTTTAATTCTAGCATTTTATCGACCTCATTGATGAGTGCTTTTTGCTTTTCTGGAGAGAGACGATAACAACGTTGTTTTATAGGTAAAGCATCACCAGTATTGATCCGATGACTAACTAAACTAGTACGGCCTAATTTACCTCGTTGTTCAAAAGAAATACTTTTGAAACGCTTGATTATGTCATTAGCAATTTCTACTTGATTCCCAGACAGATGATCAAATGTTGATATTTGATTTTCAACAGCACAAGTTGTATGATCTTTAGATTCGAGATTGAGTTCAAGAGAAAGTATCTTTGGGGAGAGTTCGAATTCTTTCCAGAAATCCCACCCAAGTATCAAAGAAGGATAAATATCAGGGAAAACATAAGCTTTGATAACATGTGTCTGATTATGAAATCTCAATGGCAAATGAAAATAACCAGAAGACATTGCTTTTTGTTTATTAGCAACCATAACTTTAGTTGGAGACTTGAATAGTTTAAAGCCTAACTTTTGGATATCTTTATGAGAGTTATTACCTAAAATAGTTATACAACTTCCACTATCTAAAAGACCGGAAAAAGGTATATTGTTTATAGACACGTTAATAAAAGGTCTGTTAAAGTCTTTTTCTTTGTCGTAGAAAACAGAAGTTGTTTTGTAGCAAAACATAAAATTTCGAATAGTATTTAACCATTGATTCCAGTCGTTAAGATCAAAATTATTGTTATGTGATTTAGTGAAACCATTCAAGTCGTCAGCTAGTTTTTTTGTTGATTTGATGGAGCACATTTTGGACATTCGCTGATTCTCACGCCTTTACGACCACATTTAAAACAAATGAGGTATCTAGGCTTAGTACAAGTTTGTAAAGAATGGCCTGTGATACGACAGCGATAACAGAATTCTTCTTTAGAAATGTCATTAGTTTGAGATGACGAGCGTGGATGTTTATCTTCCTGCACTGCATTAGTGTACCTTACGTTTGGAGACGCTTTAGGAAATGAAGCTTTAGAAAATGAAGGAAGATAGGCAAATTCAGCAGCACAAGAAGTGTCTTCAGATCTAGGCTCATAAAAATTTTTGTCTCGTTCAGAAATGCGTTCGTAACTTTGACAAGTAGAAATTAAAGAATCTACCGTTTTAATATCTTTAAGTGCAACAAAAACTGAATAGCACGGTCTTATATTATGGAGTAAAATCTCTAATTGTTCGCTCTCGCTAAGTTTCTTTGAAAGACGAGCAAACATACCGAACATAATTGAGACGTAAACGATAATGGTCTCAGTTGCTCCTTGCGTTCTATTCCTTATAGCTTCCAACAGCTTATAGTCGTAATCATGTATACCGAAATCTCGAATCAGCAATGTGCAAATATCTTTCCACGATAAGGTAGGATTTCGATTATACTGAAAACGAAACCAATGAAGGGCATCACCTGTGAAAATCTCAAAGGCGTGCTTGCAAAGCATACCTTCCGGAATGTTTCGAGAAATCCTAAACTCGTCCAATCTTTGAAGGAATGATCTAGGGCACGATTTTCCATTGAAAGAAAACGTTTTGAGCTCCTTCACAAAATTATCCGAAGTGTGATAGTTTTGTACAGACTCGGAAGCCAGTGGTATACTAGTCAGAATGCTTGAAGGTAAAGTGGGTTGAGGAGTACTCAGTACTTCCAAAGTTTGATTGGTTCCAGTCATAGGTAGTAATTGATAAATCGAGGGAGGGCTAGGCTGAGTCTGAGGACAAGGATTGTGAATGTCAACTAACACTTCTTCAGCAGATCCTGAATAATCTGAAGTTAAGACTTCAAACCGTTTTTGGAGCGTGAAGAAGCGAGATCGTATGTTTGAGCATGACTCAACAAATGGTGGAACGGCGTTAAAGCGTTTGAGGCGATAATGAAGATGATTTACGAAAGATTCAACTTTCCTCAGGTTACTTTTATCATCCGTGGCTTCGAGGTGCGAGATTTTACCCTCGACGTAATTAAACGTGATCTCTGCTTGGGAGAGGTCATGTTTGAGAGGTATTGGAGAAGATTTTATGTCCTCAGGTTGAATGTGACTCAATTTTGCCAGCTGCTCCTTAAGAGTTGTCAAAGTGTCAGCTGGTTTTTCACCTCTGATAGTCACTTCATATTCCAGTTCAAGTTTGTTTAGAAACGAGTATTTAATGGGTCTCGCCATAGTCACAAGTTGAAGTCAATAGTCAAGGATAAAATCAAGTCAAGTTTAAGTTCGTTTAAGTATTAAGTACTATGCCAGTGTTGTAGAATGTAAGTGTGATGTTCCGCGTGTCCTGCCTGTATAAAAATAAATTAAGCAAGTACCTAAGATATTACGTTAGAGCCAAAAGTCAATATCAAATTTTAGCCTACTTGAGTAAGTATTATTTTAGAATTTAGAAGAATGTTTTAGAGGGTTCATTTTAGTTGGGCGCCAAACTGTCACGTTACATCCGTTCCTTTCGTGAAAAAGGTAGAATGGAACGCTACAAGTTAATGAGCAGCTCCTCCCCTACCTAAACAGTGCCTAGGTTGACAGGATCCTAAGAGCTGAAGAGAAAAAAAGGAATTGGTAACAGATATTTATTTTCGTAAATTTTACAAGCTTTGTAGAAAGAAAAAAAAAGAGTCTCTAGATGATGCGGAAGAACGCGAAATTTAAGTTGTTTACGGCCTACAAGTTATCACGGTAGAACTAGAATGTTATTGGAACCAAACAAGGCCCACTTCCGGGTCTTCAGATAAACAAAGCCCGCTTCCGGTCTTTAACGAGGCCCACTTCCGGGTCTTCAAACAAACAAGGCCCACTTCCGGGTCTTTATTCAAACAAGGCCCACTGTCGTTATAGAGACTGAGGAATTCGTTGCCTTTAGTTTGTCCGACTTCCAGAGTTCAGCGGCTAGCTCATTCAGTTATTAGCTGCTGGATCCAGAAGAAGATTCTCGTCCTTCCACCGTCGATGAAGTATTATTACGCAGCTCAGATTCAAGATGCAGGAGCAGGAGACACGCAGGTATTAGTCGTCAAAGCTTTGACGGACGACGGGCCGGAACATGGTGATGAAGTTATATTGCCACTCAATGTTTGAAAAAGGCAAGCCGGTCGTCTCACTGGTTGACGCTCGGCGATAGATTCGTCGTGGTAGATACGGCGGCCGACGGTGACAACAGATGTAGTTTCGGCGATCAGCTCTCGGCGATAGATTCGTCGTAGTTTCGCGACTGGCTGTAGCGGATGTAGCTCGGCGATCGGCGATTTGACAATGGATATGTCGTGGCGCAGCGATTGACGTAGATGGAGATTCACTTCACAATTTTGGTGTTGGATAGCCAAAGATGGTTTTTGAAGGCGTTCTTGAGTTCCCGGGCCTTGCCTGGCCCGGGAATGGCCTTATATCAATTTAGTGTTCCTCGTTCGAGGAGTAAATTGAGACTGCCATTCCATAGCGACAGCTTTTCTAAAGAAACCTCGCTAGCATTCCAAGGTTCTAGATTTTTGCAGTTTTCAAAATTTTGAATACAGAATAGTAAAAAAATAAATCTAGAGTCAAAATACATACAATCATGGCCAAACTATAAAATACCTCACTGAAATTGACAGTAGAAAAAGAAAAATATGAATTTGAAGAGAAACTAAATTCGAAACAAAAAAAACAGTTTCAAAACAACTGCCATCCGAGCAGTCGTGTCTAGAAATCGGGCCCGTGACCCGCGCGCAAAATCGATAAAGTGATGTAAAATTTTGAGAAAATCAAGTTTTTTTGTGCTTAAATTACTGTGAAAAGGACTGTCAAGTGCTGTGATGTGAAAGTTGTGAATGAATAATAGAAACCAGGTAATATATTATGATATATACATACATGTAGCATTACAACACTGGCTGAAAATGTTCTATTGATACCTCTCCAAGAAGTTCTATAATAGTACTTATATTCCATACTAACTGGAACAAGCACTTCGAACAGAAACGATAAGTTTTTCGAGAAGTTTTTTTTTGTGTCTCGAGTTGTGAATGAGTTTAAAATAAAGTAGTAGGCCCGCAGTTTCATCTCTTCAATCACATAAGAACCGTGTGTAGCATAGGATGCTTAAACAGCATGTGCTATGAATACAAACAACAAAGGTACATTACATACATAGACTGCTAAAGGCATGCCTAGCTCTTCCTCCGGTAGGTGGTATATTCCCAGTTGCCCCCACATGGATCGATCCCAGTTTTTTTTTTTTTTTAATAATGATTCACAAAACAGTTTAGTACATGCATGCTACAGCTTCTAATTTTACTAAATCTGATAAAATTTAGTTGATTAATTTACGAAGTAACGGTATTATGCTATCCCATAGAAAGTATGATTTCTGTGCGATTGACTACTGTATTGTTTTTTAGTACAGTTTTAGTAAAAGTAAGTAGGTAAGTCAATTTTACCTAATTTCATTATTTTACATTCATCGAGAATTTACGAAGTTGAGTTTATTATGCATGTAGAATCTGGTTGGTGCTCCTGAAAATGAAACGATGGGGGGCTTGAGGCAGCAAAGTCTTCTATATTATAAACTATTTTTAATTATTAACACCGCAGAAAAAAACTCTCACGTCTTCCATTCACATCTTGCATGTCTCTCTTTCTTCCTTCGTTCATAAACTCTCACACCTTTTTTACATTTAGATTGTCCGTTCATAAACTTTATCAGATTTTTAATCCTACATGTATTCCCATGAAAACAGGTTAACTACCTCCGATAATAAGGCATAAGAAAAAGACAGACTACTCCATGGGTACACAACGTACTATCTTCCTCAGACCACGTTTCTCTCCAAACACGATAGTCTAATGTAAATTTTACGGCATTAAAATTAAAGTTTAGTTTTGTATAATTTACGATGCTATGAGCTTATTCCAGTTAGTATAGAATATGTATACCTTGTACCTTTCAACTTCAAATACATAAGTCAGGTGTAATTTTGTTTTACTCTGTGCATTGAGCCGGAGGTTTACCAACTTAAAGCCCGTCACACACGTAGCTATAATATATATTAATATATTTATAGCTAGACATATTACCTTATGTTTTCTATACAAATTCTCGAGGGACCGCACACGCAGCTATAATATATATTTCTGTGACCAACCTATACCGTAATATATATTATGGTATATTTTTATATTATCGTATATTAATATATATTATGGTATAGCGAGACATATTTTGAATGTACAGCATGCTTCAACATATCCGACGCGCTCCTCGGACGCTTCTCCCCTCTTACCATTCCTGCCGCTTTGCCTGGGGGTCTAGCAAAGATCCCAAATGCTAACGCTATCTCCAAAAATGTATTGAAATGACATTAATCGCTTACTTTTCCACAAAAGTAAGCGATTTCCGAAATGTCATTCCAGTACATTTTGGAGTTAGCCCGAAGCTTTTGGGATCCCGAACGATCCCAAATTTGGCGATAGCGTTAGCGTTTGGAATCTTAGCTAGACCCCCTGGGCCGCCTCCGCCCGACCAGTGTGGTCAATTTAGGCGATATATCGCCATTTAGTCTACTCGGGACTAGGCATCGGCGATGTAAAAGTCTGATTGGCGACTGGTCACTTTTTATACTACCTCAGGTACAAGTCATTTAAATTAGCCAAATTATAAATAAACTACTTTTCATAAAAACTATATCCACCTTATTAGGAGTGTGTAATATTAATCGGAATGGTCGTCTGAAGAACTATCAAGTAAATCCAATAACAATGCACTTCTTGTTGAATTCATAATTACCTACTGTGTTTTGAAATCAACCTTTATTACAAAACGTGTAAACGCTAGGCCGACCATCAATGAAATGAAGGAAAATATATATATTATAGCATCGTCTCCGTGTGTGGTAGCTTGCTATAATATATATTATAGTACGGTATATTAATATATATTATTGCTACGTGTGTGACGGGCTTAACCCCTGTCAATATTCCGAACGTGCAAGAGAAAATGTCTGGATATTTCTGTTTACCAACTTAACTCAAATTACTAGCTCTGGGTTAGGTATTCAGTTATAATTTTAAACCGAGAACGTGCAAGAGGGCCTTAGATTTTGTATTTAGAGTTTTATTTATTTCCCTCACAATTTATTTTTCCGACTTGACCTAATTTTTAAAGGTAAATTATTATTTTGGTAGAATATTGCCATTATTTTATTTTTAGAATGAAGCATTTACTAGAATTTTTATTTTCCCTATTTTCCTTTTTTTTTATTTTACCGCATGATTTATAATTTTAACCCTAATCTTAAGCATTTTTATAGAATCGAGTTTTGCCTATTTCCCTCACAGTTTTATATTACTACCAATTTTATAATAATTGTGAATCTAATTTTATGTACCTTACAAAGGTAAAAGGTACAATCGATTTTTTCCTATTTCCCTAAAACATTTATTTTACTGCAAATTTTAGTATTTTAACCATATCTTTCCGTCCCATGTGTGTTCCTCAACTTATAGCTTTTTCTAACATCTGGTGTGTACCTCCAAAACTAGAGATTGCTACAAATCTCATATTTACTTTAAAGCGTGCATGTCTGTTCTCGAGTGTGCAATGAGAACATACCTAATCTAGCCTATAAGAAAACGAGCTGTGACAAAAGCTCTCCAAAGCTAATAAATCCTATTGCCACCTATTTTTTATCTTGTATGCGGACCGAAGTCTCATAAGTGCATAGAAGACAAAACCCTATTGTGTGGGACAGTTCAGTTTGATTTACATTTAGGATCCGGGTATCGTATACATGAAGACGGGTCAGCTAATCTTTTCAGTCCTCCTTTCAGCCAGAATGCAAACCAAACCAAAAAGGTGGATCCAGATCCTATAACGGAGGCAAAATCTGGTGCAGGTCTCCACAGAACACGCGATCTGCCCTAACGCAAAAGTAGGAGGAAAACAAGCTTCGTATATCACATGTTTCAACTTGTTTCTGACTGGGGTTTCTGGAACCAAGGATTCTTCCTCAGAACCAGAATTACTTGAGAGGACGACTCTAACTTGAATTTACCCGAAAATCTCATGTGCACTGACAGGTATCATGTAGTGATCCCCGCGAATGCTTAATGAATGAACCCTGGAAAAAACTTTTACTAAATCCCTAGCAAAATCGCTACATTTTTCTACTCTCTCCCAACTCAACTCTCAAAATCAAATCCGAAAATATTATTTCTAAAATGTTTGACACATTCTAGAGTACCAGTTCGAGATGTTTTAGTATGAAATATAATTAAAGAGTTTTTATGCTTTCTAAAATTACCTCGTTTTACGTTTAAATAACTACTTTTATACCTAGCTCTATGTCCTATTCCAGTTAGTGCAGTATCAAACGAATATTTGCTTTATTTTTGGATTATTATTTACTTGTTAAATGATTTGATTGAATAATTTTTTTTTTTTTTTAAACTGAAAAATATTTCTAATATTTGTGACGTCACGAGAGAACCTGGATCGTTACAAGTTCTCAACTTGAAAAAACCGTCTCCACTCATACTTCACAACGTATCAACACCAGTGCAATAGTTGATGATTTGACTAACACTGATTTTTCTAGTATTATGTTCTGTGATAATCCTGATACAGCTTCTAAAATTTTGATCCAAATTATTTCTGACATCATTAAAAAACATACTAGTACAGTAAAAATCCCCAGTAAAAAAAGAATAATCAAGCCATGGATTACTCCTGGCCTATTGAGATGTATTAGGCATAGGGATAAACTATACAAAAAATTCAAAAGGAACCCAGATAACTTAACTAACAAATTGATTTACACGCGTTACCGTACCTTCTGTAACCACTTATTAAAAAAAGTAAATCGTCAATATCTAAAAGATGAATTTCAGAAGGTTAGGAGAAATCCCAAAGCGGCTTGGAGTATGATTAACCAAATTGGCAATATCAAAAAAAAACACAATTCTACAAGTAATTTATTAAAATTATCTGATGATCCAAACTCGTCGGTAAATTCAGTCAACTCGTACTTTGCCAGCGTTGGGGAAAATCTGGCCTCTAAAATCCTTCCTCAAATGCAATCCAACGTGCCGCCTCTAACCTCTCCTGTGGATTTTGTTGGTACACCTAGCCTAGCACCTTTAAATTCTATGGTTTTGTTTAGTGTAGACCATGAAGAAGTTGAACAGATCATCATGAATCTAAAAGACAAATGTGCAGTTGGCTGGGATGGCACCTCAACAACTATTATTAAAGCCGCCAAAAACATTCTTGTTCCTGTATTAAGCCACATTTTCAACATTTCATTTAATGCCGGCGTGTTCCCCCAAGCCTTTAAAAAAGCCATTGTGCACCCAATTTTCAAGAATGGTAATAGAGACAGTGTCATAAATTACAGACCCATTTCTGTTCTAACAGCTATATCTAAGGTTTTCGAAAAAATTATTAATAAGCTTTTAGTGAAATTTATAAATGAAAACGGCATCCTCTCTCAAAATCAATTTGGTTTCAGACGTGGTAAGTCTACAGGAGATGCTGTTTTAGAACTCTCAGACACTGTAATTAAAAATATAGATAAAAAGTTAAAGACCGTTGGTATTTTCCTAGACCTCTCTAAAGCGTTTGACACTGTCTCTATCCCTATCCTTCTCTCTAAACTCGAATACATCGGCATAAGAGGTGTTGTTCTTGATTTGTTCCGTAGCTATCTCAGCAATCGTACAGAGCAAGTCTCTATAGATGGCATTAAAAGTAGTGAGAAAGCGCTCTCTTTTGGCGTACCTCAAGCGTGTTGGGGCCTACATTATTCTTAGTCTACGTAAATAGCTTATGTAACCTGTCACTCCCAAACTGTAAACTAATAGCTTATGCTGACGACACAGCACTTCTCATTTATGGCCGCAGTTGGTCCGAAGTGCGTGAGCTCTCTGAAAACGCACTACGAATTGTTATGACATGGTTATGTTCAAATCTTTTAACTCTCAATCTCTTTAAAACGAATGTTATTGCTTTTGCGCCTAATATAACCGGTCAACCACCTATTTCCTTTAATATACGTGCTCACCTGTGTGCTACTGATGCTAATTCTACAAAATGCAACTGTACGCTAATAGAACGTTGTTATTTTACTAAATACTTGGGTGTCATGATAGATAGTGCGATGACGTGGAAGCGTCATATCACATCTATGGTATCTAGAGTACGAAAACTAATTTTTGTTTTTTGTGTTGACTTTCAATATCTAAGGACGGTTTACTATGCCCTAGCTCAATCCGTCATATCGTACTGCATCACTTCCTGGGGCGGCTCCGGAAAATCACACATGATATGTCTGGAGAAGGCACAAAGAGCCGTACTTAAAGTTCTCTCCAACAAACCCCTTCGTTTTCCCACCCGTGAACTTTACTCGCTTTGCCAAGTCCTAACTGTTAGACAACTGTTTATTCTGCAAACCGTATTAAGAAAACATGCTCACCTGAACTATGACCCCAACCTTATTAAATCTAAAGACGGACGGCAGTAGCTAGTCGGCATTACCATTATATTAGCTCTATGCTGTATAATAGACTAAACAGACAATTATTCAAATGTATTCAATGGCTTCTAACCTTATCATATCAAGACACCGAAGACCTCCTGGTGGTTGTGAAATAACACTCTTTATTACAAATTTACCTCCGTCACCCACCCAATTCACCCTACATCCCAAACACTACAATCCACCCACCACACTCTACACACTTCATTCCACATACTACGCACCATACACCACGCACCACACATCACGCACCACACACCACGCACCACACACCACGCACCACACACCACACAGCACACATTTGGATAGTTGTTATATTTGTATTGTTATATTCAGACTTTTTTCTCACTACTTAGCTTGTTATGTTGTTTACCTACATTGTTTTAGCCACTCAGGCGCGGTGCGACGGGCGTAGGTAGGTCCAAAGCGCTCCTCAAATAGCGCGGTATGGTTTTGCATATTTACGGTTTATACGAATAAACTAAGCAGTGTTTTAAAATTTTAAAACTAGTTTTGATAAGTAGCATTACTTGGCTATCTAAACAAATGCATTTTTACGTGTGTTGCAGTAATAAAAAACACACACAAAAACACTACACATAATAATTGACGCTCCGCCGTACTTAATAATAATAATAATAATAATAATAATAATAATAATAATAATAATAATAATAATTTTTTCCAGAGCTTTCGACTCCTTGGATATTAATCTCCTTTTATCTAAGTTGAATTATTATGGCTTTGATTGCGAAGCTCGTCAGTGGTTCAACAGTTACCTGAATAATCGCTATCAGTATGTAAAACTAGATCGAAATAACGGCTCTTCAGTTGCGTCAGACAAAGTAGCCGTAACTAGAGGAGTACCTCAGGGTTCCATTTTGGGACCGGTCCTTTTTATCTTGTATTCGGCAGATATAACAACTCATATTAAGCACTGCCAATTTCATATATATGCTGACGATTTACAGGTGTACATCTCATGTAAACCATCAGAGATCAATTCTGCGGTAATTAAACTAAATGAGGATCTTTCAAGAATTGCCGACTGGTCCGTCAAAAATAATTTATTATTAAACCCTCTCAAGACCAAATACCTAATCTTTGGCAGCAAAAATCAACTTGCAAATTTAGCTCCTTCGGTGAATGTTACGGTCATGGATGAACCCATTGAGCGTGTGTATGAAGCTCGTAACCTAGGGTTGCTTATGGATTGTGACTTGCGTTTCGAGAAGCATATTGCAGGCTCAGTTAAAAACTGTTTTTATAAATTAAAAGTCTTGTATCGTATGAGACCTTACCTAAAGGAATGCTTGCGTATCCAGCTAGTTGAGTCGCTAGTTTTGTCAAAGCTTAACTATATGGACACTGTTTTTGGTCCTCGGTTGCTATCAAGAACGCAGAAACTTATTCAAAGAGTTCAGAACGCTTGTGCTCGGTTTTGCTTTGACATCCCGTTAAGAGCGCATGTTACTCCATATTTAAACAAGAGCTTTGTTCTAAAAATGAAGCATCGACGGAAGCTTCACTTAGCTTGCCTGCTCTTTGGCGTCATTAAATATCAACAGCCTGCATATCTGTATGAAAAGCTTACCTGGGTATCTGCACGGAGGTCCTACGGATCCCGCCAATGCGCAATGCAGCTGTCGACGCAACGTCATCACTCGGCCGCTTTCAGTGGTAGTTTCCGCTACGCTGCGACAAAGTGTTGGAATAATATTCCTCCACCACTCAGGAACCTGCAAAGTGTTAGTTTATTTAGATCTAAACTTAAGACTCTCCTGTATCAACATCAAAAAAGTCAGGAAACACAAGTGCATGACACAAGTGCTATTTAATTTCTTTCTTTAAAAAGCTAGGTACAATAAATATTATATTATAAACCCATACTGATCTTTTATATATTGTAGATAATTCCAGGCAAAAAGTAGAAAGAGTATAATAAGTTACTTTGTTTGATTTAATTTTAATGACTATGTGTTAGAGATGTAAAATTTCTTGTACTTACCACCTGTCGTGTACTTACACGTACAGTGCAGTGCCTCTAAATTCAGGTATAGCATATAACTTTCAGCTTCCATCACTTGCTGTAGGTATTTAATTTAATTTAATTACACGGGTTAAACTATAAACTATAGCGATTTATATTATATAATTCATCTACTTAAATAGTTTCCTTTATAGATTTGTTAAGTGTTACTCGTTTTATTTTTATTTACTTTTTTTATTTGTTTTTCATTTGCTGCTACTTTTATAATTGATATTTTTTTTGTGTTACTTTTTCTGTTTTTGTGGGCTTTCAGTGTATGTCTACTCCGTGACTTCACTAAGCGGTCCCAACGGAAGACCAGCGCCGGTTCGTAAGAACTAGCATCATGCTGAGTTGGGGCCGATTTGTGACAGATTATTTAAAGTGTATTTCTTTTGTGCCTTTTGTGTTTTTTTTTTTTTCTCTGTTGCAAATAAATAATTTTTCTTTCTTTCTTTTCTTTAATAAATTCCTTTATTTCAGGCAACTAGAGGCCCATATTTACATATACCTTACAGACTAACATACATATTTTATAATAAAAACAACTTAAATAAAAGGCGCACAAGTTCAGGAATTTTCTTTTTTCGGTCGCGGCTCCCTGTACCGCCGGAACACAATTCCTTTTGGCCAAAATGCAGGATCCAGAAATATTTCCTTGTACTTAGCTGGAACCCGGAGCAAGAAGGACTTGAAATTTGTCGACCTCGTCGACTCCAGTCTCGACAGCAGCAATTCGGCTTTATTCTGGACCCGACCATGGCACCGCTCGTTGAGATATTTTTTGACTTCTTCTCCCGGCGTGTTCTTTTCGAACCGGGAGAGATATATCGCCGTTATGGGCTCTGCAGCACGTAAAGTTGTAGTCGCAGCTGCAGCGGAAGCGGTGCCGCGATGGTTGCGGGGTGGTCGAGGTCGACGCTTCTTCTTCTCCACAAGGGTGAAGCCTTCATTGTCAACCTTCGTCGGTTTTTCCTTTACGGGTGGTATCGTACGCATAGGCCGAGATGCATGCGCATACGACTTTTTGCGTGGTATTGGGTCAGTGGGCGCAGCAGGAGCTTTTTGGGTTGAATCGGTAATTTCGCGGAGGTCGCAACCGCGCTAGGAGCGTGGTCATCAACCTGCCGCGCTGCAACGGTGTCGGATGTCGGAGACGCTGACGTGCTGACGCACGCTTAAAGGAAATTACTCCGTCGCCGGCGCGCGCCGGCTCGGCGCGAGATGCAATTTAGACTGAGGCGTTTTTTTTTCTCCTGAACCATAGAGACTTTTACTTTATTCGATAGTGATGTTCAACTAGTTTCAATTTTAGTCGATTTATAACGAGTGACACCTCTAAAAATTGATTGCCATCCCTAGTAACGCAATCAGCTGTAAACCACACATGTGGTTGAAGCGCCTGAGCGGATAGTTAGGAACTTTATTTTCCCACTAGCTTTTGCCCGCGGCTTCGCACGCTTGTGTTATGTTATTTTTACGTTAGTCTAGTAATAGATCATGCATTTCGTACCAAACAACAAAATCCACTAAATCTTTTCGAAGCTGAGCACAGTAATCTGTATTAGCATAGGTATAGGTATACCGCAAGCATAGCCGTGAGTGGAAGCTATTTAAGCCATTACCTAAAATTAAATGTTTTGAGTCTAATATAGATTGATAACAGTAAAAGAATTTACAAACAAAAAACTACAATTTTATAAGTACCTCTTCATATTACAACAAAAAGAAATCACCATCACTTCACTCAGGTTTTTAACATAAGTTTCAGTAAATTTTGTTTAGGTAGTAGTTACCTAAGCAGGCAGGTACAGTTAAAAAAATATGGAAGAATGACACACGTTGATGCTGTTTTGCTCAGTTATACATATTATCCGCGCGCTTTTTGTTCCATTTTTTTACCTTCTTAAGTTTGGCTCCATACGAATTGAGTACTTACCTACATTTAGCCAGTGTCAATAATAAGTTTATAAATTGCTGAACATATGCATTACCAGTACGATGCGTAAATAATTAATTTTCTTTATATTAATTAGGAATTACAAATACTAAACCACCACTCCTTAAAGAATCGAAAGTTATAATTATTATTAATATGTCCACTATTTTCCACGCTGTCTCGTTCCCACTACACTTTCAACATACCTACCTAGTGATGAAAGTGAGGAAGTAGGTTAAATCGTCATTACATAATTATTACCTACACCCAAAGACCCCTTCTTAAAGTAACCGAGAAATCAATCATTTTTTGCTCCCGTGGTTTATTTTAAAGCCCACAGATCTAAAACATTTTAACTATTAAAAACTTATTTAACATGCAAGAAGAAGAAGAAGAAGAACAAATCAAAAAAAGGTCAAAAACGAACGTTACGCGCCATGTTGTTGTTAATTCGAGGATACAATTGCCATAATGAATACCTACATATTATTATATCTAAGTACCTACCCTTTTTTAACATTTTTCATAAAATATTTCGTATCATTGGCTAAATACAAATAATAGCACGCCTTCTGGCTATTAAAGTAAGCCAAAATAAAAAAGGTTTTAATGCGTAGCAATGGTAAGGGTCTATAACTTAAGTAGCTATAAATACTACAGGGGGTCTAGCAAAGATACCAACCACTAACGCTAACGCCAAACGCTAACTCCAAAACTGTATTGAAATGACATTAGCTGTGGAAAAGTAAGCGATTTCCGAAATGTCATCTTAGTACATTTTGGAGTTAGCGTTAGTGGTTGGTATCTTTGCTAGACCCCCAGGTACCTTAAAACTTCCTTGGGGTCGATCAAGAATGTAGCAGTAGCGCAAAAATAATGTTATCTACCTAATTAGAATGGTAACGTGTAGTAAGTTTATGTAAGTAAATAATACATTTGACCAGATCGCCAATAAAGAAAATTGCTCCCGCCAAAACCCTATAAATCGAAAACTTGAATAAAAATGTTAATTAAGTAAGCTTCAATATTGGCTAAGTATGATAATCGCGTGAAGCCTTATGAATGATTATAAAAAGTCTAAAAACCTACCCTTTTAAACAGTTTTCATAAAAAACTTCCTATCATTGGCTAAATACAAATTCTGTCTAATGCCAAAATAAAAAAAGATATACCTCCATTAAAAAAGGTTTTACAATGCGTAGCAAAAGCAAGAGTCAATAAATTAAGAACGTATAGGCACAGATTACTGAATATGTTACTACTATAGGTTAAGCTATAGGTACTATAAATACAAATTTAAATACTTATTTTGAATGGTAACGCGTAGTAGACGCATAATAGCAATAAAGAATTTTGCCCTCGCCAGAACCCAATAAATCGAAGACATGAATAATAATTTTAGTTATGTATCAATGGTGCCGATTCGGTGGTACACCGACTATCCTAAATTTTCTCTAATTTTAATTTAGTGCTGTCAAACATCACTTTGCTATTCGGACATGACACCTGTAACTAAAATTTAGAGACGACACGTCTAAATTACTCAACTTAGTTTACAAGCATGTTTAAGCTATTCGGCAAACACATTTTAGAAAAGTTTCTGCCTAAAATTTTAAACATAAAATGTCAAAATAGACGGCTCCTAAAATATGGCGATTAAAATTAGATTAATATGAATCCAGTAATTTCTCTGATAAAATGGTTGTTTTGTGATAAGAATGCACGACTAAAATATTGCACAGCCGTTGCAGGTAGCGGCTAGTGTTACTAGTCCTGGTTTCTTCAAAGCATCACCAGAAAATACTCATCATCATCATCATCATTACCACCACCATAATCATCATCATCATCATCACCATCATCATCATCATCATCATCATCATCATCATCATCATCAACAGCCTAAAGACATCCACTGCTGAGCAAATGCCTCCCCATAGAGCGCCACTTTGAACGGCTGCTCGCGTGCTGCATCCATCGGCATCGGCTCCCGTGGTTTTCCCCAGATCATCGATCCACCTAACGGGCGACAGGGCTAGTAGCTCTTTACGCCTTTACTAAAACTCAATGCAACAAAATGTATATGACATATTTATTGGTCAATTTTTACATCCTTAGATAGGTACCTAGTAAGTACCTACGATAAATAAATAACGTTCTTTAATTATGTAAATAATTGCGTTATCTGTACATTTTTGTAGATTTTTTATCACCTAGTACAGCTACTCGACACCAGAGGCGCGAGTGGCGTTACTTCATTTAGGTGCACGACTAAGCAATCCTAAATTAAGTTCGACGTAAATACCGAATGGCTTTTGTGACATCTCGCACCTAAACTAAAATTTTAAAGTAGGCTAAAATTAGAGTTCTCTAAAATCACCGAATCGACACCAATATTGGCTAAATATGATATCGCGTGAAGCCTTAAAACTTAAAATAAAAAGTATAAGAAGTTTTTAGTTTTCGGAATTCCTTGTTTTCTATGTCGTGCTCATATTCAAGAACGTTCTCATACCTATCCTCTTTTATATTTTGGACCACAGATTAACGAAAAAACTTATCTATATGTAATCTTAATACATATGACTTCCTTGGGTATAGTTACTTACATAATGAACACATTGTTTTTCTCTAATCTGCATTGCATCGAGTACAGACGAAGTTATCGCGCGATGTATTTCGCCGTAGCCCGAAAAGCACGGTACACTGCCGCTAATGCAGGCGCGCCAATTGAAAACTGTTTTTTGTCTTTTAAGTTATAAATAAAAACATGCATTAATTTACTTCCTTATTGCTTAGTGCAGTGGAGACAAACCGCGATAAGAGGCGATCTGTGTGTGCTCTTTGCATGGATTTGACAAAGGCTTTTGATTATGTGGAACATAGCACTCTTATCAATAAACTTGAGGCTTATGGGATTAGGGGCAATGCTCTTAATTTGTTCAAATCGTATCTGAATAACAGGCGTCAAATAACTCAAATCACTAAGATCTGTCCTAACTCCAAAACACAAACTAAATACTCTTCTGACGTTAGCTTGGTAAGGCATGGAGTTCCGCAGGGAAGTGTTCTCGGGCCTTTGTTATTCATAGCATACATCAATGATCTACCCCGATCTCTTAATCACCCGATGGTATTGTTTGCGGATGATAGCACAGCGATCTTTACAGGGGAAAGTCATAAGTCACTTGAACCGCAAATAAACTTAGCCCTTAGTAATATAATAAATTGGTTGACGGACAATAATCTAATAATAAATCTTGATAAAACGAATCTTATCACCTTCCATACGAATAAAACTTTGACATTTAATATTAATTACTTAGGTAAGCAGGTAAAAGAAGTTCACATGGCCAAATTTTTAGGATTGCATATAGATTCGGATCTGAACTGGAAAGTGCATGCTGAAAAAGTCTGTGCTAAGCTTTATAGTTACTCTTATGCATTATATATGCTTTCGAAGTATGTAGACCAGTCTGCTGTGTTGACGTCATACCATGCCTATGTTACTTCTGTACTTCGTTATGGGCTTATTTTCTGGGGTAACTGCACTGAGAGAGAAGCGATTTTCAAAGCTCAAAAAAAATGTTTACGGTCAGTTTGTCATTTGCGGTCTACGGATTCTTGTAAACAACATTTTCAGCGGCTCAAAATACTAACTTACCCATGTTTATATATATACGAGGTGGCATTATTTGTAAAGAAAAACTTAAAATTGTTTAACATCCCAAAAAGTAAACGGCTTCGAAACCAAATTTGTATGCCTTCTCATCAAACTGCTTTACATGACAAGAGTGTTTTAAGTATGGCCCCAAGACTTTACAACAATTTACCAAAATACATTTTGGAGATTTTAGATGTCGAACTGTTTAAAAGAAAGCTGTTTGAATTTTTGAGCAATAAGGGCTATTATACTATTAAGGAGTATTTAAATGATAAGTTCTTGTGATTAATTTCAGTACTCTATTGCTATTGTATCGGTTGGTGAAGGGGTATTTTAATGTGTGTGTTCCCAACTGAGTTTTTAATATTTTTAAATTTATTGTATAGTTATTATGTGTTGAATTTAATGAATGTTAAATAATGTTGATTATTTCTCCTATTAATTTAAATTCTTGATGTAGTTAAATTCTAATTGTGTTTTACTAGTTTTGCATGCCAATACGGTGGAATAATAGAGAGCTAAACGTTTTTATTTAACATCTTATTATGTACTCATATTCTTGCAAATAAATACATTGATTGATTGATTGATTGATTGATTGATCTGTTTATGTCGGCGGCATTTCCCCATACCGTACAGAGTGCACATATGCATAATAGACCGTGATCAAAGCTTTCGTATCTACTAATGGTTTGAGCTTTAAGAGTGCATAATTGGCACTGGATAATCTTTTATACAATTTATCTATGTGTCCCCCATGGCGGATAGTGTGATCAATAGTATACCCCAAAAAACAAAAGACAAAAAACAATAAAAGAACAATATAAACGAAGTTATTTATTTATATTTCAAAAAAATACACTTGCGAATATGCTACCAATATAGAATACAAGATAAACAAACTTCCACATCCCATATAAATATAACGGAGTTATAACAACGTAGTGAAGTAATTTTAAGAATCGCTGCTTTTTGATTGCATATTCTGTATTTTTCAGTCCGTCTTTGACGATATATTTTCTAGCACCCAAGCACACTATGGTAATATAATCAGTCCAGTTAATACTTGTAACATCAAAGTTAAATATAGCCTTGTCATCCATTGATAGGTTATTGTATAAATTGTTTAAATTGTTGTCGATGAATGTCCAATCATTCGTAGAGAAAAAGTTCATGATGGTTGATAAATTGTTGCCTATTCTGGCTAATTTGAGAAATCTAAAACAAGGCAATATGACATTTTATTGACTTGTCGCACGTTTTGTAAATGTGACCTTATATTCATTAGGTGGGAGGTAGTGCACGCTGTGCATGGTTATGTACCTAGTATTCACAAAACAAAAAAGTATCTAAGTATTCTATGAAATATCTGGTTCCCAGCTTTGCGTAGTTTGGGTGTAATATTGTACTGTGTGAAAGGTCCACAAATATTATTTATTTATTTATTATTTTGGTCCCTTGTGACACAATCTACCTACTATGGCTTACCTTCTTTGCTTGCCCATGAGCAGGCATACACAATCAGCTAGAAATGCTGGTATTGTATGAAACAGAAATGACCAAATTTTGTAAATCCATATATTTGAAGTTAGTATACCGAAGTTGTAGTAAATTGCTTTTGGTGAAAGATATTTGGGACCTTGTTCTTTTAAACAGTTTGAATATTGTTCTGCAAAAAATAATATTAAAAATAATGTAAGTATATTTATAATATAACACACGAATGATAAGATCAAGTATAATTATTTTACAGCAAAAGTAATAAATCCAGATCTAATGTACTTATAGTATTATTATCCAGGAGAAAAAACTTGTTTCGTAAAATATGAACTATGACCACGGGGACATGTATAAAATATCCTCGTAGTCATACAGGCAGGTGTAACAAACTAATATGACCACATGGAAATGGTGAGTCACAGCTTTAATTACGTAAAAATAGCCTTATTTTTTTATTTTTTTTCATATACAATTTGAACTTGAATTGGTATAATTATTATCTGATCACGCCAATATGTTACCGAATATCTTCGATGGAGAAACTAGTGGACTGTATAGAAAATTTATGGTACGCACAATCAAAAATAGGGCGAGGAGTAAGAGAAGATGGGACATGCAGCACATACCTCTGAGAGCCCAGGGTAGGCTCCAGATCCTCCTGAGAACGGCGACCGCGGCGGGCCCGCCACACACACGAGATGCTGGTTTCCAAATTCTCGATCACGTCATTCAAAAACTGTATTTTTGTTGTGCTAGCGGTAGGCGCGATTAATTTGTGGAAGATTACATAAGCTCAATGCTTGATTGCGGGAGAATATAATTTTAACGAATTGAAGGCACAATTCGCGCGGGTGCGGGTGCGGCCATTTTTTGCAAGACGACGAAGACTGTCTATGTTTTCTACAGTAGCCGCTAGAGGGCTACTCGGCGCTGCGGTAGTACTTGCATGAATGGGTGGGAAATTTGGAATAAAGGAATGTACCATAATACAAATTATTTATCGTTAATTTAAGTTAAATAACTTGGCGTTACCATTTCCACCCGCCCTTAATGGGTCACCATAAAAAGACAACCATAAGGCGAGAAAATAATAAATCTATGACTCTAGGATTGAGCGCTCTACGCGCGCGGGGCGAAATATGGAGTCCGTAGAGTCACGGCGAAGCGGGAGTGTATATTATAAAATTATAGATAAGCGATGCGGTATAAATATAAAATAATAATAATATAGCGGTAAATATATAACTAACAAATAAAATTGCGGGGCGAAAAATTACTGTTTTGGAAGAGGGCATAAGCGAACGACTGGCGAACGTTCCCTTGGCGGCTCTCACAGTCGTAACGCGTACGATTCCATCCTTGGAGGGATGAACCTTCTCTACAATCGCTAACGGCCAGGCTAGGGGCGGTACGTTATCATGCATCACTACCACGATCGTTCCCGGTGTGATAGGTGCGGAAGGAGTGTTCCATTTCTGCCTAACCTGCAAACCGTGCAGATACTCCATCCTCCATCGGTTCCAAAACGACTGAACTAACTTGTCCAGTAGCGAGTGCCTATGAAGCAAACTGACAGGGTCAGACTTGACATCAGGCGCGGGTAATGAGTTTAGCGGAGCGGTATGTAAAAAATGACTTGGAGTCAGAGCTGAAGGCTCAGCGGGATCAGAGCTCAGTACTGTTAGCGGGCGCGAGTTAAGTAAACACTCAATCTGAGTGAGAACAGTACAGAGTTCTTCATACGAGAGAAGTTGCTGTCCTAAGACACGTAGGAATGATTTCACGGCTTTAACCATACTCTCCCAAACGCCTCCAAAGTGCGGAGAGTTGGGACAGATGAAACTCCATGTTATGCGACTCTCAGCGCACTCCTGCTCAAGCTTTGGATAGTACTCATCCTTTAGAAATTTATATAAGTCGCGGGGGTACGACGCAGTGCCTTTAAAGTTGGTCGCATTGTCTGAATGCAGAAATTGTACTGGACCTCTACGCGAGAGAAAACGCTTGAGCGCGGCGAGAAAACTAGGAGTACTGAGGTCCGTGGCAACTTCGATATGGACCGCACGGGTAGTAAGGCACGTGAATATACACAAGTAAGCCTTCTCGCTGTGGACACCACGACGGCGCACAGGAGTATATGGCACTGGACCGGCATAATCGCAGCCACAGTGGGTGAATGCCTTAACGACCTGACGAGTGCGGCTATCAGGTAAGTCAGCCATGAGCGGGTAAGTAGGACGCGGTCTTAGTCGGAAACAGGTGTTACACATGTGGACTCTTTGTCTCACGATGCGGCGTGCGGACAGGATCCAGAACCTTTGGCGAAGCAACGACATTAATAGTTCTGGCCCGGCGTGTAAGTATTTTATATGAAAATAATCAATGATCATGTTCACTACATGATCACTGCGCGGTAGGATAGCTGGATGCATATGTGCATAGTCCAGCGCGGAGTTGACAAGGCGACCGCCTACGCGAATCAGACCGTTGTCAAGGAAAGGCCTCAATCGGTTGAAGGCCGGCGAGCAAGATTCATTATGAATATTAGAATATTCCTCTGCAAAGTGCTGGCTTTGCAGGGCGCGGGGTAATTTATATTCAGAGAACTGAATATTATCGGCAGTCACTGCAGTAGTGCTGCGGCGGGACAATAACTTAGCGAACTTACAAACGTACACAATTATACGAAGAAGCCTTCTCCATGAGGAGGTGCGAAGAGCGAGCTCATATAAAGCGCAATGCTTTACAGGCGTGCACACGGGGTGCGCGAGAAAAACACTAGAATATTCCGCTGCAAAGTGCTGGCTTTGCAGGGCGCGGGGTAATTTATCTTCAGCGAGGTATTCATTTATGACGTCATCATATGCCGACCTAAGTTTAGGTGAAGCTTCTAGCTTTCTTTCGAGGCACATGAATCTCTTACGAGCGGTTTCGAAAGAATCTCCAAGAGAATAAACATCGTCGCTAAATGGTAGGCCAACAATGTATCTACCAGTAACGGGATCGCGGGTTGTAGTCGATTTATAAAATTCTTCGCATTCAACATCGGCGGGATGATGAATGGGCGGTGCGGAGGGAAGCTCTTCGAGCTTCCAGAATCGCCTGACTAATGAGTCAATAGCGGCAGGCTCTTGAGCGAGGCAACATGTCAAGGTCTGGTGGTTATGAAGTGTAGGTATCGTAGGTACGGAACCCATAATAACATACCCTAACACCGTGCGTAAAGCAGGGGGCGCCAACGAGTCGCGCGGCGCGTGAACTACGTCGGGGAGAAGAAGATGCGGGAAGAGAGCGGCTCCGATAAGCGCATCAATTTTATTAGGCATACCGAAGCTCTCATCCGCGAGCGGTATTCCCGATAAGTGTGATAAGACCGAGGTGTCTACCACAGCGGTGGGTAAAAAATTAGTAATTTGATCAACAACTAGCGGCGAGATATTAAAATTAATATTGTCGTCAAAGCGCGAATAAAATTTTAAATCGATCGAATTAGTTTTAATTATTTTTTCAGCTCCACCGAACCCCTTAGCAATAGTACGTTCGGCGTCCTGAAGCTGGATACCTAACCGATCACAACACTCCCTTGTAATGAAGTGGCTTTGCGAAGCGGAATCTAATAGCACGCGAATAATATGTCGATCGCCCTTAGAATCGTACGCGACGACCTGTGCAGTTGATAATAAAACAGTAGATTGTTTACTACACGCGGGCGCATCAGGTGAGCGGCTATCTATAGATGCATACGTAGATGTAGCACACAATGCAACGTCCGAGCGCGCGCTCGGAGCGAGGGGAGGCTGCGACGGCTGCGCGGGAAGCGCACGGCCGGCGGCGGTGTTATCGCGCTGCGGTGGCGCGGCCATTGGCGGCGCGGGTCGCGACGCGACTAGCGGAGGTTCGCGCCCGGTCTCCGTACGCTTGAAGTGTAACATTTTGTGATGCTTTTGTTTACAAACGCGGCAATTAGAATTAGACGGGCAATTAGAAACTCGGTGTTTTAAACTGACCCCCATATTCTAAGTCGTTACCACGAGATTACTCCACTCGACTCAACCTCGAATTAACCTCATTTTTGTGTTTTGGTATTTTTAGTTGACAATATATAATCAACTTGACATTTCTGCGTCAATTTTTCTTAAACGAGAGAAGCGAAGCAACTGTCAACTCAAGGTACGTCGCGATGTATTTTGAGTTTCCCTCAACGTTAAGTAGAAGTCAAGTGAAGGATATTTGGTGAAACGTTTTAGAATACGGGGGTGAGACAATTCACACACGCACTGTTATCCTTCACGCAATTAAAACGTTCGTACGGAGTCATTTTATTAAAATCAGGACATTTAAATAAGTGATGATGCGTTATATTAGTGCAAAGGCATTTGCACTGCGGGTCGACCGTGGGACTCAAGTAGGCTTGGTACTTCGGCGGCGGAGCGTTGTTAGTACGACGATTATTATTTTGACGAGTATTCGAAGTGCCTAAGGTAAGGCCTGAGGTACACTGAGCTGGCTGAGTACGTTCGAATACCTTGGCGCGGGCGGTAATAAAATCGACGAAGCTGTCGAAAGTAGGTATTTTAGAACCACAACTCAACTCAAAAGCGCGAACAGTATCGCGGTCGAAAACCGAAAATTTTAATCCGGTCGGAAGGACCACACACAAATGATCACGCCAATATGTTACCGAATATCTTCGATGGAGAAACTAGTGGACTGTATAGAAAATTTATGGTACGCACAATCAAAAATAAGGCGAGGAGAAAGAGAAGATGGGACATGCAGCACATACCTCTGAGAGCCCAGGGTAGGCTCCAGATCCTCCTGAGAACGGCGACCGCGGCGGGCCCGCCACACACACGAGATGCTGGTTTCCAAATTCTCGATCACGTCACTCAAAAACTGTATTTTTGTTGTGCTAGCGGTAGGCGCGATTAATTTGTGGAAGATTACAAAAGCTCAATGCTTGATTACGGGAGAATATAATTTTAACGAATTGAAGGCACAATTCGCGCGGGTGCGGGTGCGGCCATTTTTTGCAAGACGACGAAGACTGTCTATGTTTTCTACAGTAGCCGCTAGAGGGCTACTCGGCGCTGCGGTAGTACTTGCATGAATGGGTGGGAAATTTGGAATAAAGGAATGTACCATAATACAAATTATTTATCGTTAATTTAAGTTAAATAACTTGGCGTTACCAATTATCCTTTAATTATACGACTTTTCTAAATTAATAGTTTTTCATTGCAGAAATTCCATGTGAAGTTTAAGTTATATATTACCCAAACTACCCTAGCGCGCTGGATCCAATTGAACTTCTTGGCCGAATTCCTAAAACGACTTCGTCGTCCTGTGCTTAGTTAGACATGGGATTTATTTTAGTATTTTTTTAGCTCTCGTACTGATTGCACGTGCATTCTTATGTCTCACTCAAAACTCTTTCCTGGATTTAGTTGTGCGTTATAACGCACGTATAACGCTGCGTATAAGTAACCCTATAGGGTTACTTATACGCAGCCCTAGGTTAGGGGATTTATTTTTAGTATGGAGGTTCTGAAATACGCAGTTTCAAGTAAGGCTCTCACAACTTGTGGGGAATCAGGGTCCCAGTCCCTTCGGGATAACATACTAATTCAAGTTCATGTTGTATATTTAGTAAAAAATAATCATTTTCGGGTCGGGTAGTTTAATCATTAAACACGTAAGCATTATACTAGTCTAAAGCCCCTCCCCCTATGTTTATTTTATAAGCTTGTTGCTTGAAATAAAAATGGTTATTATGGTTTATTAAAGCAGTTATATAATTGTAATATGCACGATGACGCGCCAAGTGTTAGGTAAACTGTGACCACACTTGTGTTGTGACTTATGTTGACCCTGCCTTCTGAACCGAGGGCTGTGGGTTCGATTCCTACCCAGGACAAACATTTGTGTGATGAACATAGATGTTTGTTCTGTGTCTGGGTGTTATATTGTATTCTATGTATGTATTTACAAGCAAAAAAGTATCTAAGTATTATATCAGTAATCTGGTTACATAGTACACGCTTTGCTTAGTTTGGGGCTAGATGGTGCTGTGTGAAATGTCCTGAAAAACACATATTTATTTATTTAAAATCTATGGTAAAAACTGATGGCGCGAAAAGAAAGAAATTATTATAATAAGTGAATAATAATTATTAGAACCCGTGCCCTCCAACTCTCCAGATCCCGCTGGTTGCTAAAATTTAAGGACTATAATATCTTTATAGATAATTATAATTATATGTAATGACCAGTCATTATGTATAATAGCTATTTAATCACTATAACTTTAACATTATATGTAACTACATTATAATTGAAGCAGGAGAACTAAAGTAACCGATATTATAGCTCTTAGAATCAGCAAGTTGAAATGGCAATGGGCAGGCCACATAGCTCGTAGAAATAATAACCGTTGGGGAAGATTGAATCTCGCGTGGCGACCACAAATTGGGAAGACGCAGTACTTGATGGACTGAAAATCTCATCAAAACCACGGGAAGGCATTAAAAGAGGGCAAGTAGTCGCTCAAAGTGGCACTCTGTAGGCAAGACCTATACTTAGTTATGTTCAGCAGTAGACGTTTTCAGGCTGTTGATGGTGTTGATGGTGATGATGAGAACATGATACACCTATTTACAAAATGTATTATGCTGTACCTAGAGTTCTCGTTTGAAAATAATAAAAACAAATCAATTTAAACATAATTTAAACGTTCTGTGTTTACCTATCGTAATAGGGTTCCGTAGTGCAGAACTGACTGAATATATTTTTGTATGTTCACCACCCTTCACTTGGGTTCCAGCTGCCTCTCTACCAGCGACTATAATCGCATTGTTCACGAAGTCGCAAGGTATTAATGATAGCTTAGTGTCCTTATTTCCATAGAGGATATGTAATACACCCAAACCTATTCCAACAATAGCCTGAAAGAACAATACTTTGTTTTAAAAGGTTCCTTAAAACTAGTAGATTATAATGAATAATATTCTGTACCTACTACTTACTTGGTTTAGGCGTTTAGGTTAAGGTAGACGTACCTATACCTAAACGCCTAAACCTTACAAGTTTCTGTTGCTTGCACTTGCTTATTTGACATCGAGAATAAGTATATTTAGTCCAGTCAAAATCGACACCTAACATCGCGAACGTGCAAGTATCTACGATTTTTTAACATGCTATTAGATTAGAACCCCTAAGATTAGTTTATACCCAAGTATGCAACCCTCCAAAGGAGGTAAGTGTTTAAAAAGCTCCGAAATAGCAGAGCTTTTGAATAACATTTTATTATATAAACTAAAAACACAGAAACAAGGCCGCTCAAAAATCTACCACTAGCACAAATAATAAACCTACGCGACAATATGAATAATAATACTTATAAAACAAAGTACAAAAAAATACCAAGTTAATATCATCATCATCATCATCATCATCATTAACAGCCTGAAGACGTCCACTGCTGAACATAGGCCTCCCCCAGGGAGCGCCAATTAGAGCGGCTGCTCGCCTCCTGCATCCATCAGCTCCCCACGGCTTTCACCAGGTCGTCGGTCCACCTAGTGGGGGGCCGGCCTACGCTGCGTCTTCCAGTTCGTGGTCGCCACTCGAGAACCTTTCTTCCCCATCGGTTGTCAGTTCTACGAGCGATGTGGCCTGCCCATTGCCATTTCAACTTGCCAATCCTAAGAGCTACATCGGTCACTTTAGTTCTCCTACGGATCTCCTCATTTCAGATCCTATCTCGCAGGGAAACACCGAGCATTGCTCTCTCCAAAGCTCGTTGTGCGACTTTGAGCTTAGTAATGAGGCCAACAGTTAGAGACCACGTCTCAGTTCCATAAGTCATCACTAGCAACTCACATTGATTGAAAACTTTTGTTTTCAGGCTTTGTGGTATTTTGGACGAAAAGATAGGTCGAAGCTTCCCGAACGCTGCCCAGCCGAGTTGGATTCTTCGGGCGACCTCTTTGTCGAAGTTGGACCTACCCAATTGGACAGTCTGCCCTAGATAGACGTATTTGTCGACAACTTCGAGAGTATCGTTCCCAACAATTACCGGTATAGGTGGAACATGGGCATTTGACATGATTTTCGTCTTGTCCATGTTCATCTTAAGACCAAACTGTCGGAAGACTCTACTGAGGTCGTTGAGCATGGTGCTGAGATCATCGAGCGACTCCGCCATTATGACTATATCATCGGCAAAACGAAGGTTAGTGATATACTCGCCATTTATGTTGATGCCAAATCTTTTCCACTCCAAGAGCTTGAAAACATCCTCCAATGCGTTTGTGAACAGTTTCGGAGAAATAACGTCTCCCTGTCTCACGCCTCTCTGCAATGGGATCTGTTCCGTACTCTGGCCCTGTAGTCGGACTGACATAGTGGCCTTACTGTACAAACACTTTAACACTTCGATATACCTATAGTCAATTTGGCATCGCTGTAAGGACTGCAGCACCGCCCAAGTCTCGATTGAATCGAAGGCTTTCTCATAGTCCACAAACGCTAGGCATAGCGGCCGATTATACTCTTCGGTCTTCTGTATAATCTGGCGTAGCGTATGGATGTGGTCTATGGTGCTAAAGCCTTTTCGGAAACCGGCTTGTTCGGGAGGCTGGAATTCATCAAACCTGCGTGCGAGACGATTCGTAATGACCCTCGAAAACAGCTTATACACATGACTCAAGAACGAGATGGGCCTATAGTTCTTCAATAAGGTGTTATCACCTTTTTTGAAGAAGAGCACCACCACGCTCTTGTGCCACGCCTCCGGCGTTGTACCTTCAAGGATGACAGAATTGAATAACTTCTGGAGGACTATAAGTACCGGTCTACCACCCGCTCTCAGAAGTTCGGTCGTAATTCCATCCTCACCTGGCGCCTTGTTGTTTTTAAGCTGTTTGAGGGCCATTCTAATCTCGTCCAGGCTGACGTCCAGGATATCTTCGGTATAGTGTCGGACTAACTTGGCTCTGGTGTCCTGAGCTGTGTTAGTAGCGGGCTCACGTGTCGAGGTGTATAACTGTCCATAGAAGTTCTCAATCTTTCTCAGAATATCAGGCTTGGATGAAATGACACTACCATTCTCGGTCTTCAGTTTTGCCATTTGGCTTTGCCCAATAGACGAATCTTTTGCGAACACTTTAGAGCCTTGGTTCCGCTCAATTGCGGCCTCAATACGTGAAGTACTATAAGCACGCAAGTCGTGTCGCATGGAACTCCAGATACGTCTATTGAGTTCACCGTAGGCTGACATATCAACTGAAGACTGTAGTTTCATTTCGCTCCGGTCTGCCATTAATTTAAGAGTGTTTCCTAGGAGTTTCTGAGTCCTCTTTCGGCGTTGGGTCTTGAAGAACTCAGCTCCAACAGCTTGGACAGTTTCCACCAACCCGTTGTTCAACTCGTCCACTGTGTTGCAATCGGCAAGGCACTGGAAGCGATTTTGGAGTTCCAGCTAAAAGCCTTCGGGGTTTTGGATTTGGACAGGATTTGGACGGAGCGTAGACTTCACCAGACGCGACCTTTCAAGCTTGACATTGATATTCAATGTGCCTCTTACAATACGGTGATCGCTACCGGTTTTCACCTTGCTGATCACAGAGACATCATCGAATATTCGCTTCTTGGTCGTCATCATGAAGTCTATCTCATTTTTCGTGGAACCGTCGGGGCTTATCCACGTCCACTTCCTGGATGGCCGCTTCTTGTAGAAGGAGTTCATCATAAAGAGGCCCTTCTTCTCCATGAAGCCAGCCAGCCTTTGTCCCCGAGGGTTCCGCTGCCCGTATCCAAATGGCCCCACTCTCAGCTCATCGCCATTCCTTGTGCCCAACTTTGCATTAAAGTCTCCCATCACAACGGTGAAGTATGTTTCGGAAGTATGCATGGCTTCAGATATATCCTCATACATAGCTTCTACTTCATCGTCGGAGTGTGCCGAGGTCGGTGCGTATACCTGGATGACCTTCAACGAATACCGTTTGGTTATTCTGAGTATCAGGTACGCTACCCTGGTCGACACACTGTCGACTTTTACCACGTTGTTGACGAGAGACTTGTGGACGAGGAACCCGACACCACCTTGGGAGAGTTGGTCTCCCTCCCGGTAGAAGAATATGTTACCGGAATTTAGGATTATCGTATCCTGTCCCTGTCTTCGGACTTCTGACAATCCCATTACATCCCAGCGTAACTTACTCATCTCCTCCTCCAATTCGACCATCCTTTCGTCAGCCCTCAATGTGCGCACGTTATATGTTGCCAGGGCCAGGGGTCGTGTTTGGTGGGGTTGGTAGCCGGGCGTCTGCCGGGGATTCTTCGCACCCCCTGCCCTGCCGTTACCGCGACCGCTACCAGAGCCACGGGATAGCAGAGCTGCCGGGGACTGGGGGCCGTTATTATTTGTGCTTGTCATTAGGGGGGGAGAGTTTGCCATAATCACCACGCTTGGCAGGCGGCTTGGTGATCGCAGTAGATTATAATGGTGAAGACCAAGGAGAATGCTGCAGCCCATTCCCTGGAAATTCCCTTAGCCGACTTTTACGGCACCCACGGGAAGAGATGGGGTGGTCCTATTCGTAGCCGGGACCACACGGCAAAGTTAATATATTACGTATTAATTATATTTATACTGAAATCATGAAAGAGACACTTGAGATATAAACTTACAAAAGGATTAATAAAAATATCACATTCAGAGAAATTCTCATTATTTGTGATCTACATGCTCTGGGTAATTTAAAAGAACCATCCTAGTATTTCAAAATGGTATTGCCGTCGCTCTGCTCTCCGCACGAATGATAGAGACACATGATATTATGCTACTCAAAAGAGCTTACCCCAATAACACCATAAACGCAACTCAGATCCAACCAGCCTGGTGACGGCTCGTGGTAAGAACATATCACTGAAACAAGGTATATTTTCATACATTTTATAGAAATTTCCGTTAGTTTATACCGTTACGTTATTTCCCGTTAATTTAGTGAATTTATTTGTTAGTATGGAGGTTCGGAAACACAAACCCTCGTATTCCAAAACATTACTCCAAAAATCCTTCATTTGACTTCTACTTAACTTTGAGAAAAATTGACGCAGAAATGTCAAGTTGATTATTTAGTGTCAATTTTTTATCAAAACAAAAAAATGAGGTTAATTCAAGGTTGAGTCGAGTGGAGTAAACTCCAGAAAACGTCTTAGAATATGGGGGACAGTTTCAAGTAAGGCCCTCATAACTTGTGAGGTATCAAGGTCCCATTCCGCCTCTTCGGGATAACATACCAATTCAAATTCATGTTGTATATTATTTATAATATTATGATTATAATCATAGAGGATAGCCATTTATTTCTAAGTATAAGGATTTAATACAATATACACACCAACTGCTGGTCTCACGATGCAAATTGGAAGACCACTGCTCATTTTCCGCACTAGTTCTTCAGATATAGACTTTGTGAAGGTGTATGAGTTTGGCCAATTCTTAATCAATCTAAAAAAAAAGTATATCAGAATGATCATAGCAATGGAAGTGCCCGTACTTAAACCACAGACCTAAAATGTTTTCTACTACTTTGAACTAAGTCTATGCCGCCAACAATTATTAAACGCACGCGAGAATGTACCTAGTAAAATTAAGGCATTGCTCGTTCTGGGACCGTTTTGTAAAAATAAGAAAGTACTGGTCTCAACTCCAGTCTCACGCAAGACTCTTTTGAGCTGTTACGCTGGTGCCTGGTAGGTAGGTATAGTTACTGTTGTTATACTATGTACTCTTGTAAACTTACGCTGGTGTAATGTTAGTCAACCTATCAGCCTCCATACTCTCGACCATCGATATCATTGTCTCCGGCGGAACGGGCGCGTCGTAAAACTTCTCATCCACTTCGGAGCCAACTGTAGCGGTCGTCGCATGACTGTACGCGGTGGACACGTGGACGTACGATCTATATCACAAGAAATGGGATCTTCTATTTAAAAATAAGGTTATTTAAACTCACCCTGAATAATTTATTTCATTAATATTTTTCATATTAAATTATACTTTATTAATTAACAACATGCTCGCGCATTGGTATAGGTACAATTATGATGATGATGATGATGATGAATTAGCCAATTTTGGCCACGGTGACTGCATTCAACTCCCTTAATTCCATATTTCGTGTGCTGTCATGTGGCTGATATTGCCATCTTTCTTGTGAAGACCCTTGCACATTCAGGAAATGTGGATGGGCACACCGTTCATATTATAATGATAATGGATCAAAAAAATACAGAAATTGTTGAAAAAGAGTTTCACAGTAACTATAGTAAAATCTAATATGGACCAACCAAGGTGGTAAGTACAGGTACATATATACAAGTCGGTTTTTACTTTACGGTACACCTTGGTGTTACCAGATAATCTTAAGGGTTACCATAGTTATAATATTACAGTAACATACTTCAGTTTATTGCATGCTTTTCCCAAAAGCAGTGCTTCTCTGGTTCCTCTCACATTGATCAGTGTGGCTGTTCTTAGAGTCTCATCAAACCTCGTAGTGGCCGCCACGTGGAATATCACGTTCACCTGATAGATTAATAAAATAAAAATTAATAACCATTTATACATCAGGCACAAAGATCCATTATAGAGAAGCTTACTAACTAGCTTTTATTTTGTAAATGCAATACACCATAAGACAAAACATAGATTTGGCAGGTTTCATACAAGACTTCTATTAATGACTAGCTTTTGCCCGCGGCTTCGCACGCTTGTGTTATGTTATTTTTACGTTATAAGTAGTCTAATAATAGATCATTCATTTCGTACCAAACAACAATATGCACTAAATCTTTTCGAAGCTGAGCACAGTAACCTGTATTAGCATAGATATAGGTATAACGCAAGCATAGCCGTGAGTGGAAGCTATTTAAGCCATTACCTAAAATTAAATGTTTTGAGTCAAATATAGATTTATAAAACAGTAAAAGAAAAGAAGTTTCAAACAAAAAACTACAATTTTATAAGTACCTCGTCATATTACAACAAAAAGAAATCATCATCACTTCACTCAGGTCTTTAACAGAAGTTTCAGTAAATTTTGTTAAGGCAGTAGTTACCTAAGCAGGCAGGTACAGTTTAGAAAAATATGAAAGAATGTCACACACGCACGATGATGCTGTTTTGCTCAGTTTTACATATCCGCGCGCTTTTTGTTCCATTTACCACATTGTTTTTACCTTCTTAAGTTTGGCTCCATACGAATTGGTACCTACACTTAGCCAGTGTCAATAGATATATAAAAATAAGTGTATGAAAATAAATAAATAATTAATTTTTCTTAATACTAATTAGGAATTACAAATACTAAACCACCACTCCTTAAAGAATCGACAATTATAATTATTATTATGTCCACTATTTTCCACGCTGTTCCACGCTGTCTCATTCCCACTGCACTTTCAACATACCTACCTAGTGATGAAAGTGAAGAAGAAGGTTAAATCGTCATTACATAATTATTAGTTACACCCAAAGATAGTTACTTACTAAAACTATAACCTTCTTGGAGTAACCGAGTAATCTAATTTTTACCCGTGGTTTTTTTAATAGCCCACAGATCTAAAATATTTTAACTATTATCAACATGCAAGAAGAAGAAGAACAAATCAAAAACAGTCAAAAACGAACCTTACGCGCCATGTTGTTGTTAATTCGAGGATAGAGGATACAATTGCCATAATGAAGACCTACATATTATTTTATTTAAGTTAAACATTAACCATTTAACCATTTTAAACATTTTATTTTATTTTTTATTTCATTTTTCTTTTTTTTTATAAAATATTTCGTATCATTGGCTAAATACAAATAATAGCACGCGCTCCGGCTTACTTTAATGCCAAAATAAAAAAGGTAAAAAATGTGTAGCAATGGTAAGGGTCTATAACTTAAGTAGCCATAAGTACTACAGGTACCTTAAAATTTCTTTGGGGTCGATCAAGACTGTAGTACCATTAGCGCAAAAATAATTTGAACTACATATTTAGAATGGTAACGTGTAGTAATTTTATGTAAATAATACATTTGACTAGATTGCCTATAAAGAATATTGCTCCCGCCAAAACCCTATAAATCGAAAACTTCAATAAAAATAGATAAGATAAATAAAATGTTAATTAAGAAAGCTTAAATATTGGCTAAGTATAATAATCGATAATAAGAAGTTATTCAATTTTGTCATCCTTGAAGGTACAACGCCGGAGGCGTGGCACAAGAGCGTGGTGGTGCTCTTCTTCAAAAAAGGTGATAACACCTTATTGAAGAACTATAGGCCCATCTCGCTCTTGAGTCATGTGTATAAGCTGTTTTCGAGGGTCATTACGAATCGTCTCGCACGCAGGTTTGATGAATTCCAGCCTCCCGAACAAGCCGGTTTCCGAAAAGGCTTTAGCACCATAGACCACATCCATACGCTACGCCAGATTATACAGAAGACCGAAGAGTATAATCGGCCGCTATGCCTAGCGTTTATGGACTATGAGAAAGCCTTCGATTCAATCGAGACTTGGGCGGTGCTGCAGTCCTTACATCGATGCCAAATTGACTATAGGTATATCGAAGTGTTAAAGTGTTTGTACAGTAAGGCCACTATGTCAGTCCGACTACAGGACCAGAGTACGGAACAGATCCCATTGCAGAGAGGCGTGAGACAGGGAGACGTTATTTCTCCGAAACTGTTCACAAACGCATTGGAGGATGTTTTCAAGCTCTTGGAATGGAAAAGATTTGGCATCAACATAAATGGCGAGTATATCACTAACCTTCGTTTTGCCGATGATATAGTCATAATGGCGGAGTCGCTCGATGATCTCAGCACCATGCTCAACGACCTCAGTAGAGTCTCCCGACAGGTTGGTATTAAGATGAACATGGACAAGACGAAAATCATGTCAAATGCCCATGTTCCACCTATACCGGTAATTGTTGGGAACGATACTCTCGAAGTTGTCGACAAATACGTCTATCTAGGGCAGACTGTCCAATTGGGTAGGTCTAACTTCGACAAAGAGGTCGCCCGAAGAATCCAACTCGGCTGGGCAGCGTTCGGGAAGCTTCGACCTATCTTTTCGTCCAAAATACCACAAAGCCTGAAAACAAAAGTTTTCAATCAATGTGTGTTGCCAGTGATGACTTATGGAACTGAGACGTGGTCTCTAACTGTTGGCCTCATTACTAAGCTCAAAGTCGCGCAACGAGCTATGGAGAGAGCAATGCTCGGTGTTTCCCTGCGAGATAGGATCCGAAATGATGAGATCCGCAGGAGAACTAAAGTGACCGATGTAGCTCTTAGGATTAGCAAGTTGAAATGGCAATGGGCAGGCCACATCACTCGTAGAACTGACATCCGATGGGGAAGAAAGGTTCTCGAGTGGCGACCACGAACTGGAAGACGCAGCGTAGGCCGGCCCCCCACTAGGTGGACCGACGACCTGGTGAAAGCCGCGGGGAGCCGATGGATGCAGGAGGCGAGCAGCCGCTCTAAGTGGCGCTCCCTGGGGGAGGCCTATGTTCAGCAGTAGACGTCTTCAGGCTGCTAATGATGACGATGATGATGATAATCGCGTGAAGCCTTTTGAATGATTATAAAAAGTCTAAGAATCTCTCCTTTAAACGTTTTCATAAAATACTTCGTATCATTGGCTAAATATATGTTTTGTCTAATGCCAAAATAAAAAAAGGTTTTACAATGCGTAGCAAATGGTTTCCCCGTTTTAACTGGAAAACATGTTTATACATAAATTCCTCAAAAGAGGAGTCTGAAAATCTTCACTTCTGAAAATATTGGGAAGAAGCAGAAGCAATAGAATAGAAAACTATGAAAAGTAAACATGAAGCTGGCAAATGCACAAGACGTGCGACGCCAATCCTCACGCGAGGAACAAAAAAAAGGGTCAATAAGATAAGTACCTATAGGCACACATTACTGAATATGTTACTACTATAGGTTAAGCTATAGGTACTATAAATACAATTTTAAATACTTATTTCGAATGGTAACGCGTAGTAGATTTTTGAATATTAATATATAATAACAGATCGCCAATAAAGAATTTTGCCCTCGCCAGAACCCAATAAATCGAAAACATGAATAATAATTTTAGTTATGTTTCAATATTGGCTAAATATGATATCGCGTGAAGCCTTAAAACTTATGATAAAAAGTCTAAGAAATTTTTAGTTTTCGAAATTTCTTGTTCTCTGTGTCGTGCTCATATTCAAGTAGGTTCTCATACCTATCCTCTTTTTTAGTTTGGACCACAGATTAACGAAAAAACTAATCTTTAAGTAATACATATTATGACTTCCTTGGGTATAGGTAATTACATAATAACAGATTGTTTTTCTCTAATCTGCATTGCATCGAGCGCAGACGAAGTTATCGCGCGATATATTTCGCCGTAGCCCGAAAAGTGTGATACACTCATGATACACTGCCGGTAATGCAAGCGCGCTAATTGTTATTTACTGTTTTTTTTAAAGAAATAAAAACATGCATTGAATTACTTAGTGCAGTGAGGATTGTTCAGAATGAAATAAAAATGATTGGGGTTCCGTCCTGAATGGGTAAATTCTTATTACTAAATCTCCGCTGTCTGTCTGTCTGTCCATCAGTCACCAGAATGAATCGTGATAGTTAGACAGTTGAATTTTTCACAGATGATATATTTCTGTTGCCACTATAACAACCGTTATCCATATTCAAAGGGTCAGATAAACGGACAACAAAAAAAAATGGTTTCACTTCATATTGATAAGGAATTATAAATTAAAACTATTAAAATTTATTTATGTAATCGCAAATAATTCTCTCACAGTTTGTAAAACATATTTATTCGCCGACATGCAATATAACGCTACTGCTTCCTCCATTTTATTTAGCCCACGTAAATTGACTGTGTCCGGGTTGTGGCGCTATAAAAACTTCGAGGATAGTTAACAAAGATGTTTTTGCGCGCCAACTCAACAGCGAAGGTTCGGGCGTATATGAAGCCGTGTCATAATAGTAACAGAATTTTTTTACTGTTGTGCGCCGGGTTTTTCTAAGCTTATTAGTGAAAACCGTTTTTTTTTTTTTATACTTAAATGGGCTCACTTTTGACAACATCTCACCTGATGGAAAGTGATGATGCGGTCTCGCATGAAAATCCGTTCAGTATCTTCGGATTTGTGCCGTAACAAACAAACAAACAAACAAACAAACAAACAAACAAACAAACAAACAAACAGACAAATTTTGCCTGTTTTAAAAAGTAGCTTAACGTGATCAGCGAAAAATTTCAAGCCAACCTGTGTCATTTTTTTTTCGATATCTTGCATTTACAGATTTTTTTATCTATACAGTTTTATTATATGTATAGACTAGAAAAGAACTACCAACCTCTTCAATTAAAGTTCTCCAGTCCTCATCCTTAATTCCAAGTTTTATTTGAGCCACGTCTCCTTCTATAACTACTATTTTATTTACGAACTTTGGCTGCTGCTGCCTTAAAGTGTCGAACACAGGATCTTTTAAAGTCTCCTCCAATCTTTGATGTGCATCTTTTCCTTTCTTTGTCCGAAGTAGCATAAACATTTTTGATATCTGACAAGACCTGGGAATTTGATAGAATATCAATGCTATTAATTTAATTTTAGAACTATAAACCTTTTATGATGTTATCAATAATTGTTCTGCGCTTTAAAATATTATATCTGCATTGCATAGGTATTATTATACTTACAGAATGTTTAACTGGATTCAAAAGAATTTATTTATTTATTCCTGAAGCATCAAGTGTTTTATACTTTGATTCCTCAATTCCTCTAAGCCAACATTTTGACTTAAAGTAGGTACATTGGCAACAAAATATTGGGAGTATATAAAATATTGAAAATCTCATTAGGCCTACTAATAATTTATGACAATTGATGTTCTGATAAGACTTTGTGCTAATTAAATAATAACAGAAGTCTAAGAAAAGCTCTTTCATTTGAATGACGAAATATATTATGTAGGTACCTACTTATGGATTTCAATCGTAGAAAATAGTAGCTAATAATTAGTTATTACGAGATTAGTAGGGTTATGATATGTAAGTATAGACCAATATAATTAATTGTTTTTGAGACTCTATACCTGAAGAGTTTCTCTATGAGCTGCTTCCCAAGGAACCCGGATCCTCCCGTGAGGAACACCACGCAGTTGTTGTAGAACCTCTGCACTTCTGAATCACCGCGAGCCGTCGCCGCGGTTATTGCTCTTAGATTGGATAACGCTGCCGCTTCTACCGCCCTTGCCGGATCCATATTGCCTGTTTTAAAAAATACAATTAATTTAAATTACAAATATCCAAACAAACTAAGAGTGATTTAAAGTAATTTTGAAGAATAGAGAAACTGTATGATAGTAACATTGACGGGCCCGATAGCTCAATTGGTAGTATCCCTGCCTACATTTGTATGATGAACATAGATGTTTGTTCTGCATATGGGTGTCATATTGTATTCTGTGTATTTACAAACAAAAATGTATAAAAGTATTGTATCAGTTATCTGGTACAAGCTATGCTTAGTTTGGGGCTAGATGGCGCTGTGTGAAATGTACACACATATTTATTTGCTATTTATGATGCGTTTAAATAGTCTTTGAACTCAATCCATAGACTGTTCGTTCTGTGAAGTGATTAAAAAAGCAAAACTGTGATCTATGCCTTCTGCTCTCTCTCTTCCGGTCAACCATTGTCGGGCTAATTAATGTAATGTTCATCAATTAACAAAAATAAAATATCCCTTGTTTGTCCAAACAATCCTGGCTGTTTTTATTAATAGTTTAACCCATAACCCTTCAATTTATTTATTAATATGAACGTAGATTCAAAGCTTAATTTATTTTAATTTACACTTTTGGGAAAACTAACAGCTAGGTAACAGAATAGATAAATAGACAAATTACAGAAACCAATTAGGCTTTTGGTGCGAATGGACGATTTTCCAACCACGACAGGTCAGCGCTTAAAACAAACGATATGTTTAGATTTAACTTTTCAGGTACACCATGGAACAACAATTATAAATAAATATTTTTAAATAAATAGTAAATAATTGTGTACCCAAAGAGCCGGGTTCAACAGTTTAATTTTGACGTGTGAAAGGAGTAAAAAATATTGTAATTGTATGAAATCCGGAAAAGGACTAAATTTAAAAAAATTGACGTTTATAGTCTGATGATGATGAAAAATAATGAAATGCTTTGAGTAAGAGATTGATTATATTGATATCTTAAGGTTGGCAAAATGCAAGCCCCAAAATCCTAAACTATAAGCGAAAATGTATTTACCTTCAAAGTATTACAGCGAATAATAGTTAATGAATCAGAATCCACGGTTAATAATGGTTCGATATGTGTTTAAATACCGAACAATTTGGTAGGTATTTCCTTGAAATACTGATTATGTGCATCAATTCAAGTTCATTTATTGCAGTATCATTTTATCTACAGGATGGACTAAACTAAACCGGAAGGAAAGGAAGAGTTAGTCCGTTCGGTCATAGATGAAAAACTAAACCTGTTCGGTCACACATTCCATAAACTACCATATATTATATTCCAGTTTACAAACTTTTTGTAAAATTGATTTTTGAGTAATATGTATGCTGGTTTTTAGTTATTATAGTTATATATATATTAGGGCCAATTTTGAAGGCTTTTAGTTGACACATCTAAAAGTTCTAAAACTGTTGCTGTTCTTGTCAAATAGACGGCAATGTAAGAGACGGATATATTTTTAGTATTTTGAGAACTGTCAACTAAAGCCTTCAAAATTAGGTCTAATATAGTTATATATATTATAGTTATATATAGTTATTCGCCGTAGTAAGAGCGATTGCTAATTCAATTCACCACAAAATTTGAATAGTTATTCATTAGTGCAGGGCTGAGTTGGCGAGTAAACTACTGAACCGATTTGATAAATTCTTTCACTGTTGGGAAGCTACACTATCCCCTAAATTAGGGCTCCTTCCTAAATCTCTAAAAATGTAACCCAAGGTGTAAAAACATTACCTAAACATTCTTTATATTACGTGAGCTGTGAAAACTATTGATGATAGGATAAAATAATGTACAACTTTGCAGAAAACATCATCATTTACACAAAGTGTTAAACAAAAAATGTGTGTGTGTGTGTGTGTGTGTGTGTGTGTGTGTGTGTGTGTGTGTGTGTGTGTGTGTGTGTGTGTGTGTGTGTGTGTGTGTGTGTGTGTGTGTGTGTGTGTGTGTGTGTGTGTGTGTGTGTGTGTGTGTGTGTGTGTGTGTGTGTGTGTGTGTGCGTGAGCGTGTGTGAGTGTGTGTGTTGCAACAGCATTATGTGTAACTGTTATAGTTATGGCACAAATAAGTGTCCTTTTATTTTAAAAATTTAATTGAAATGCCGCCCGTAGAAAAAGCTCTTTATTTGTATCTTAGTATTAATCCATATCAAAATGAATTAGGTACCTCATATTCAAGACGGCTTCTGTAAGCGACGCACCATGAATGCGTCCTCCTTGTCGCAGCGGCAGTATATGCCCTTCTTGTTGAATATGGCATGTGTCAATTATGGAAGAAAATTAGATTTTGTTTATTGTCAGAATTTTTTTACCACGATTTTTTTACATGAATGTTTTTTGAGCAAATATAGGTTTTTGAAAGAGTCTCAAGCGTTGTTATTTATTAATTGCTGCATCCGCAACAATCTAGTCCTTCGATTACCGGATCAATTTTGATTCAGCGCCTTGCAGCATTAATCCGAAGGTAATAATTATGTTCAAGACACCGCCGCCGCGCAAAATGCAAACACGCAGCGACACCAAAGCACAAAACCTAGCACCAGCTCAAACATCGGAGAAAAAGGTAGATACGATGACAGAAAAATCCTGCCGATCCAGTGGATCTCAAATGTCATTTCAAGCCAGACGTAAGTTGATCGAATTAGAGGCTGCCGAAGCTAAGGCTAAAATTGACAAAGATCTCATAGAGAAAAAATTAGAAGCTGATCTAGCCGTTTTGGAGAGTGAATCTCAGAACAACCGAGAAAGTCGAGGTCAGAATCTTTATCTAGTGCTAAACAGAGCGTAGAGAAGTGGCTATCACAAACTGATATGGATGCAAAGGTACCCCACGAGGAAACGTCGGCGCATTTCCACGCCACTGACCCCGCATCGTCACACAGCCAGCAGTTAGCCAGCGTGCTTAAAGATGCCATCTCAACCAACACTAGTAAAGAACACAGCAACGAGAAATTACTTGCACGTTTCGGCACAAAGGATCTGCCAGTTTTTTACGGCGACTCGACAGAATGGTTAGCATTTAAGGCTGCCTATCGCCGTTCTACAGAAGCATGCAAATACACAGACAGTGAGAACGTTTTAAGGCTACGGAATTGTCTACGAGGGGACGCTAAAGAGACCGCTTCATGTTTGTTCATTGGAAACTCTAGCCCTGAGGCCATACTAGGAGCATTAGAGTTGCGTTATGGTCGGCCAGAGCTGTTAATAATGAAGATAAGCGCACAAATTAAGAAGTTACCGCCTTTAGCTACAGCATACCACAACGGAATAGTTGAATTTTCTATAAAAATAAAGAATTGTATCGCTGCTGCACAAGCTATCGGACAAGACGATTACTTAAGGAGCTCTGATTTACTCACAACAATTATGTCGAAGTGCCCTAGCATTCTTATCACAAAGTGGGCTTATTACTACAGTACAGTGGACATGACAAAACCAAAATTAGTTCTCTTTGGCGAGTTCTTGCATAGTGAAGCGATTAAAGTAGCAGCAGCTGGAGTGAGCTACATATACAGTAATTTGGAACAAAAAAAGAAAACAGATGAACGTCACACTTATAAGCCACAATCCGTATTACTCGAACATAACAGCGATGAAAATAGGAAAGTTCTTGTTCTGCAAAAACGACTACCACCCGCTGTCAGATTGCACGCGATTTAAGAAAGCAATGCGAAGAGATCGATGGCGATTTGTAAAAACCAAAAGGTTATGTTTTATATGTCTTCTCGCAAAACACGATAAGGATGCCTGCCTCGCTGCAGTATGTGACGTCGACAACTGTGGTCTCCCTCACCATCGGTTACTGCACTGGCCCACACTCAACCGACGTGTCAACCCTGATGCGCCGCCAGCGACGAGAGATGCCACTAAGCACGATGATAACGACGGGTCGGGTGAGACTGTCGCTAATACGAACTTGAACACCGTAAGTCATACTTATCTAAAGGTAGTTCCTGTCAATGTTCATGGACCTAAAGGTATTATTGCCAGTCACGCTTTGCTCGACGACGGCGCCACTGTGTCCCTGATATCTCGAGATCTCGCTGATCTCGCCGGACTGCACGGATAATCCGAGACTATCCGTATGCGTGGCGCTTGGGATCAAAACGAACTTTTGACAAAGACTGAAGTAGTTAGTTTTAGTTTAAGCAATGCGAGCGATAATAGTACGCTATATAATTTACGTGCACGAAAACTGAACGAGTTGTGTTTACCTGAGCAAAAGTTATGTAAAGTCGATTTAAATAAATATCGTCATCTGCATTCTGTTATAGATTTTGTGCCAAATGTGAATGTCAAACCACAAATATTAATCGGTCAAGATAATTACCACTTGATTGCTCCACTAGAGACATTGTTAGGTAAAGTAAATGAACCGTGTGCTACTTTGACAGTTTTAGGTTGGTGCATTCATGGTGTGTTTCTTTCGTGTGCACGCCCTGGGAAGCTGAGTGCAAATGAGGAGCGTGCGCTGCTAACGTTGGGCGAACGCAGGAACGTTATAAGTTCTGCGTCACCCCCCTCTGAATGTCACACAGGTATGTCTCCTTTCACACTCGGTAGTAATGAGTCCTCTGATCTGTCTGACCAAACATGCACACAAAACCTCGAAAAACTGGTACGAAAGTCTTTCGCGCTCGATGCAATTGGCATCACTGCAAACCCGCGAAATAATATTAATGAGTCTAAAGCAATCGACCATTTAAATGCAACCGCCCGAATTGTAGGCGGTCAGTGGGAAGTCGGGTTGCCATGGAAAACTACCAACAAGATGCCAGATTCATTTCCACAAGCCTATAGACGCCTACGAGTCATGGAACGAAAGTGACAACAAGACGCCGGCTTTTCTTCACGATATAAAGAAAGAGTTGATCACCTTTTACAGAATAACTACGCTCGACGCCTGGACCACGATGAACCTTCACCACGCGTATGGTATCTACCGCATTTTGGAGTGGATAATCCTAATAAAAAGAAGTTGAGACTGGTTTTTGACGCTGCGGCTACTTCAGGAGGGGTATGCCTGAACGACTACTTGCTTCAAGGCCCAGATCTATTGGAATCACTTCTAGGTATCATGCTGCGCTTTCGCGAGAACACTATCGGAGTCTCAGGAGATATAAAAGATATGTTTTTACGAATAAAAATTAGAGCCGAAGATCAGCAAGCTCTACGTTTTCTTTGGCGTGATAACATGTCACATCCCGTAGAAAGATACGCAATGACGTCATTAATTTATGGCGCTAATTGCTCACCGATCGTCGCCCAGTTTATTAAGAACAAAAATGCGTTGCGATTCGAGGCTGAAAAGCCTACTGCGGTAAATGCTATCATAAAAAATACATATATGGATGATTATTTGGATTCTTTTGACGATGAGACACGAGCAAAACAAACCATCAAAGATATAAGCAAGATTCATAGTCAAGGAGGATTTGAAATCAGAGGTTGGACGTCCAATACTCCGCAGATATTTAGCGACATGCCCAAAAACACACTGAGCGATGCTGTAATTAATTTTAGTTCAGAGGAAGATTTTGAGCGAACACTGGGGTTGCAGTGGTACCCAGTAACAGACACATTAGGTTTCAACCTCGCGCTTCATCGCATTCCTGACAAAATACTGAAACGCGAAGAGCAGCCTACCAAAAGAGAGGTTCTACGTCTTGTCATGTCGATATATGACGTTTACGGTTTATTGACCCCATTTATTATCCAAGCTAAAATAATTTTGCAAGAAACTTGGAAGAAATCTATTGATTGGGATCAGCCTCTTTCAGGTGATTTATTTGATACATTTCGTGGGTGGCTCGGTCGGTTACTAGAGAAGATAAAAGAAATACGCATACCGAGGTTTTATTTCCGAATGAATAACCAAAACTCACGTGATGACAGTGACGTATTAGAACTACACATATTTTGCGACGCATCGCCGTCTGCCTATGCAACTGTAGCCTATTGGCGCTTATTGTCAAAAAACGGAATTTACGTTTCGTTCGTAGCGAGCAAGGGACGTGTCGCAGGGATAAAATCGACGTCAGTTCCGAGACTTGAATTGCAAGCTGCGCTTATAGGATGCCGCCTCGCTGAAACTATAGTCAAAGAACACCGGTATAGAGTAGCGAAAAAGTTTTATTGGACTGACTACAACTGTGTTACACTGGATACGCGACAACACAAAAAATTACTAAACTTTTGTCGCCAACCGTTTAGGGGAGATAGATAGCCTCAGTGATATTCAAGAATGGCATTATGTACCCACCAAACAGAATATTGCTGATATAGCGACAAAACGGTTAAACGTGGAGTTGAGCACAGACAATTTGTGGTTTCGCGGCCCTCAACTTTTGCAACAAGATAGCGCGCATTGGCCCATAGAGCCAGCAGGAATGTCAGTCAATGAAGAAACATTAGAACGCGTCCACGCTGTACATCATCTACAAGAGACACAATGCGACCTACCTGTACCGGCTCCTAGTAGATTTTCATCGTGGCTTCGATTACTCCGCAGTACTGCAACAGTTTTTCTTTTCATTGAAAAATGTAAAGGCAAGAAAGAAGCTAGGATAGATACTGTACTGATGGCCAAGGCAGAACAATTTCTCATGCGCTATGCACAACAGCAAAACTTTTGCAAAGAAATAAAGTTGTTGCGAAAAGGTGAAGAGGTATCGAAAGATAGTCGTTTACGATCGCTCACGCCTATTTTAGACCACGATGGTCTCTTGCGAGTAAACGGTCGTATAGGTGCAGTTAATGATATGAACACAGAAATGACCAAGCCTGTTATACTCGATGGAAAAAGCCCTGTCGCCCAGCTTGTTATCAAGTATCACCACGAACGCGCGGCTCATGCGAGTAACGAAATGGTGATAAATAATTTACGACAGAAATACTGGATACTCAACTTGAGACCTTCAGTGAGGTCAGTTTCTTCACGATGCCTCTTTTGCAGGATCAGAAAGGCGATTTCGAAGCCAGTACGGATGGGTGATCTACCACAGGCACGTTTGTCTCACCACCAACGACCTTTTACCAACTGTGGCATCGATCTTTTTGGCCCAATTGATGTTGCACAAGGTAGACAAAGAGTTAAAAGGTATGGAGTGTTGTTTACTTGTATGACCATTCGTGCTATACACATCGAAGTAGTTTCATCACTAACGACAGATTCGCTTATAATGGCACTGCGACGGATGGCTTCACGGCGTGGTTGGCCACGAAAAATACTGTCAGATAATGGCACTAACTTAAGAGGCGCAGATAGCGAGCTTAAGAAGTCACTTAAAGATGTTGACACGGAATTTCTAAGGGATCAAACTACAAATCTTGGAGTTGACTGGTTTTTCATTCCTCCAGGAGCGCCCCACATGGGGGGAGCTTGGGAGCGTTTGATCCGAAGTGTTAAAACAGCGTTGCGAGTTATACTAAAGAAACGAACTCCAAGAGAAGAAGTGTTGATAACCTTGCTCGCTGAAGTAGAGAATATGGTTAACAGCCGTCCTCTTACTCACGTATCTGTGGATCACAGAGATATGGAAGCGTTGACGCCAAATCATTTTCTTATCGGGGCGTCTTCTAACTTACCAGCTCCAGGGGCATTCAACGACAGTGATCTTTATCTACGACGTCAGTGGCGCACTGCACAAAGATTGAGCGATATGTTTTGGCAGCGTTGGGTTAAAGAAGTACTGCCAACTTTAATTCCTAGAATTAAATGGAATCGCGAGGGAAACCAGATTAAGATCGGAGATGTTGTGCTTATATGTGACCCGGCTGCACCTCGCAATACTTGGCCAATGGGCATAGTCGAGAAAGTGTATCCTGGTGCAGATAGTAGGATTAGGGTGGTTGACATACGGACTCAGAGGGGTGTGATGAGGAGACCAGTAACTCGCGTGGTACTGCTTCCAGTTAAGGATGAGTGTCGGTCTCTCCCGCCACTGGGGGGAGAATTGTAAGCGACGCACCATGAATGCATCCTCCTTGTCGCAGCGGCAGTATATGCCCTTCTTGTTGAATATGGCATGTGTCAATTATGGAAGAAAATTAGATTTTGTTTATTGTCAGAATTTTTTTACCACGATTTTTTCTCATGAACGTTTTTTGAGCAAATATAGGTTTTTGAAAGAGTCTCAAGCCTTGTTATTTATTAATTGCTGCATCCGCAACAGCTTCCATACCTTTAGGTGACTTTTTAAATATTAAATTCAGATATCCCATTCGAAAGGTTCGCTTCTCTATGTGTTACGGCGTGAAAGTATTATGAACTTGTGCGAAGCCAGAGGGGTTTGCTATTGGCTAAATGATAACAATTCACGTGAGTTTGCAATATTTGGTACCTACACGGTGGGTGTCCGTCGGGTCTTCGACGAATAACAATTACTACCTATACCTACGTGGCACAAATCGTATCTATCGTTACATAGTAAACTATTCTAACTTTCCTGACATTTAAGGTCACAACTGAATTATTACTGACTTAGGTATTTTCAGAAATTCACTATTAGATATATAAATGAAAAACCTACCAATTTTAAATTAACTGCTTCCTTAGTATATTATTAACTACGCCCTGGCTTCGCGCGAGCTTAGTTTTTATCAGTCTATTCAATGTACAGCAATGTGACTTCTTTTGTTGAACATTAGTAACGTTATTTTGCAGGTTTTTTAACGGTTGCAATTGGCATGATGACTAAAAATTATTTTTGGATAAATTAGTTATATTCCTCAAAAGATAAACATTTGTGAAAACAAAAATGAAATATCTCAAAAAATTACCAAGTTACAAGCATTTTAAAAACCGGAATAGAAAGAGATCGCTCAAACGGCAAGTGACGTCAGAGGAAGGGCGTTAAAGTACCTCATTACTAAGCTGTGGTAGCTTTTCATACAATCTCTTGGGCATGTGACGTCACGAGTAGATCTTTCATAGTAACTGTGGGGGCGCTCTGTTTCGCGAGAAAGGGACAGGAGATGCCTCGTGTAGAAACTTTAAAAGCTTATTATATCATTTATTTACCGATTTTACTTATTTTTTCCATTATTGCATTCATTTTTAATCTTCTTTATGAAAGTAATATTTACTTGTTCATTTTTAATAGTAGTCATAAATGCCTATTGTCTTACGTAAGTTCTAGTTCCTAGTAGTTATTACCTTCAAAAATTTCGTGGCGAAGATCCTGGCCTTAAAGCCGAAAATACACGGTTCACTTTTGCCTTTAAATTTGGATGAAGCAACCAAATTAATCTGTGTAATCATAAAAAATAATCATTCAATGATATTGAAGGTCATTTTTTCCATTAATTTCTGCTCCGTTCAACCAAACTGATTCAATTTTGTTGAAAAAAAGAGCTGTGCGGTACATATTGGGACTTAAACACTTAGGGCTTCGTTCTCTATATGCGATTAAAGTTACGATTACCTCAGCCAGTGAGTAATACTGATCGGGACGTAAAGGCGGCGAGTAGTTCTTTTCAGTTTCACGAACGAAAACAGAGTTTCGATCAGCTACTCAGTGAGTAAAAATTTAGGATGATCTGTAGCAACGTCAATTGTTCATTATGTTCATTCAATAGTCATTCCAACTGCTGTCAGTGACGTCATTTTAGGGTCGTTTTTTTTTTTTTTTGACATTTCTACGTGCCAGCTATATGCTGCGGTGCGGTAGGTGCCCTTCAAAGAGTATTTTACCTACTTAAAAACAGTAAGTAAGGAGTTACCTTTACAAAAAGGGGTATCAACTACATAAATTAATGTAATGAGGAATGTAATACGAATTTAGATTACATTGTTTAGTTCAACGGGAAATATAATATCTAATACCTATAGGTACCTGAAATATGGTTTAATCTTGACGCAATAATAAAAATTAAAACAACACAAAACAAAAATATCATAATATTATAATTGAACAAAAACTTTTTTAGTAGTCATCATCATCATAATCATCAGCCTGAAGACGTCCACTGCTGAACATAGGCCTCCTCCAAAGAGCACCACTTTGAGCGGTGCTAGCCTCCAGTATCCATCGTCTTCCCACGGTTATGAGCGGACTGTTTTAGTAATTAAATACAATGATTTCTATATTCATAAGTACCTGATCTCGAAATAGAAACAGGAATAGTCGATGTTTTTATAGCAGTAGCGTAATCAACAGGGTTGGTAGTTTACAGTTCCGTAGATCTCAGTACTTATGGCATGCAAACTATAATAATAAATTACAAACACATGCGAGTTTGCAACAAGTTTTGCTATAGCCGTCGGTTAACCGTACTAATCGGCAGCTGATGTGTCCTGTAAGTAGCAGCCTGGTTTACGGGTCAGCTAGCGCTACTCGGACATTCTGAAATTCGTTACTGCAGTTACAAGTGACATTACGTGGTGGCTAGCCAACTCGGAACATTACTCGGATATAGAGAACAAAGGCCTTAGACTATAGTGCAGATACAAATTTAAAGAATTGAATATAATGACAATGACATGTGAATTTATATATCAAAAAAGTGGTACCGATTCGGTGGTACACTGACTAACCTAAATTTTCTCTAATTTTAATTTAGTGCTGTCAAACATCACTTTGCTATTCGGACATGACACCTCTAACTAAAATTTAGAGACGATACGTCTAAATTACTCAACTTAGTTTACAAGCATGTTTAAGCTATTCGGCAAACACATTTTAGAGAAGTTTCTGCCTAAAATTTTAAACGTAAAATGTCAAAATAGACGGCACCTAAAATATGGCGATTAAAATTAGATTATTATGAATCCAGTAATTTCTCTGATAAAATGGTTGTTTTGTGATAGGAATGCACAACTAAAATATTGCACAGCCGTTGCAGGTAGCGGCTAGTGTTACTAGTCCTGGTTTCTTCAAAGCATCACCAGAAAATACTCATCATCATCATCATCATCACCATCATCATCATCATTATCATCATCATCATCAACAGCCTAAAGACATCCACTGCTGAGCAAATGCCTCCCCCATAGAGCGCCACTTTGAACGGCTGCTCGCGTGCTGCATCCATCGGCATCGGCTCCCGTGGTTTTCCCCAGATCATCGATCCACCTAACGGGCGGCAGGGCTAGCTCTTTACGCGTTTACTAAAACTCAATGCAGCAAAATGTATATCCCATATTTATTGGTCAATTTTTACATCCTTAGATAGGTACCTAGTAAGTACCTACAATAAATAAATAACGTTCTTTAAATATGTAAATAATTGCGTTATCTGTACATTTTTGTAGATTTTTTATCACCTACTACAGCTACTCGACACTAGAGGCGCGAGTGGCGTTACTTCATTTAGGTGCACGACTAAGCAATCCTAAATTAAGTTTGACGTAAATACCGAATGGCTTTTGTGACATCTCGCACCTAAACTAAAATTTTAAAGTAGGCTAAAATTAGAGTTCTCTAAAATCACCGAATCGACACCATTATATTGTATGTAATAGAAAATTTAGAAAATACGACTAAGACTGAAGGGGTACATAACTATAACACTAAATATTAACATCAAATAATTGTTCCCTACACTAGATTGACCAAAATAGCAAAAACCTTTTACTGTTTAGGTATTAAGTTTTATAATAAGATCCCTGACTGTATCAAAAATAACGACATTGGTGTCGATTCGGTAATTTTAGAGATCTCTAATTTTAGCCTACTTTAAAATTTTAGTTTAGGTGCGAGATGTCACAAAAGCCATTCGGTATTTACGTCGCATTTAATTTAGGATTGCTTAGTCGTGCACCTAAATGAAGTAACGCCACTCACGCCTCTAGTGTCGAGTAGCTGTACTAGGTGATAAAAAAATCTACAAAAATGTACAGATAACGCAATTATCTACATATTTAAAGAACGTTATTTATTTATCGTAGGTACTTACTAGGTACCTATCTAAGGATGTAATAATTGACCAATAAATATGGCATATACATTTTGCTGCATTGAGTTTTAGTAAAGGCGTAAAGAGCTAGCCCTGCCGCCCGTTAGGTGGATTGATGATCTGGGGAAAACCACGGGAGCCGATGCCGATGGATGCAGCACGCGAGCAGCCGTTCAAAGTGGCGCTCTATGGGGGAGGCATTTGCTCAGTAGTGGATGTCTTTAGGCTGTTGATGATGATGATGATGATGATGATGATGATGATGATGATGATGATGATGATGACGATGATTATGGTGGTGGTAATGATGGTGATGATGATGATGATGATGATTATGGTGGTGGTAATGATGGTGATGATGATGATGATGATGATGAGTATTTTCTGGTGATGCTTTGAAGAAACCAGGACTAGCCGCTACCTGCAACGGCTGTGCAATATTTTAGTTGTGCATTCTTATCACAAAACAACCATTTTATCAGAGAAATTACTGGATTCATAATAATCTAATTTTAATGGCCATATTTTAGGTGCCGTCTATTTTGACATTTTACGTTTAAAATTTTAGGCAGAAACTTCTCTAAAATGTGTTTGCCGAATAGCTTAAACATGCTTGTAAACTAAGTTGAGTAATTTAGACGTGTCGTCTCTAAATTTTAGTTAGAAGTGTCATGTCCGAATAGCAAAGTGATGTTTGACAGCACTAAATTAAAATTAGAGAAAATTTAGGTTAGTCGGTGTACCACCGAATCGGCACCAATGATAATTTAAGCTATGTTAAAATGTGTCTTATAGAAAAGAGTTATTATAATATTACAGAGGCTATTGCCGACCGAAATATATTTCGAGCGCCAGACTGTACATCTTAAATTATTATTATTTATTTACCAAATTATATATTTACATTTTTATTGCTTAAAACCATATTTTAATGTATTAGCATTAGTATAATTTGTAACTTTGATGATGCTATTGCAGACATCAACTATTATTTTTACTCTTTTTTGTCATATATTTTGCGCTCCTTTTGTAATTATTTTATGTTAGTAGTTAGTAAAACGATGTTACGACTGACTTATCTAAGTACATGTTAATATGTCTAAAGATCAATAAACAATTGAATTGAATTGAACCGTGTATTTTCGCCTTAACACAGTTTACGCCCTTATCAATAGTCAATAGAATAAAGATGCAATTCTAATGTACTTTTAATTTGGATTAATGCACAATGAGGTTAGTATTTAACCAAAGTATCACCGTATGCAGAATTTAAACGTACACCAAGTATTGAATCTGTGACTTGTTAGGTAGTTTTAGCCGCAATAACACTGAGGTGAGTGAGTTTGCAGAATTTGTTTAGAAAACGACGCAGAACTGACAACCGATGCGGAAAAAAGGTTCTCGAGTGGGGACCAGGAACCAAAAGGCACAGCATAGGCTGGCCCCCACTAGGTGGACCGACGACCTGGTGAAAGCTGCGGGGAACCGATGGATGCAGGAAGCAAGCAGCCACTCAAAGTAGCGCTCTCTGGGGGAGTCATATGTTCAGCAGTGGACGTCTTTAGGCTGTTGATGATGATGTAGAAAATCCATTTCTAAACCAATACTTGTGCCGTTGAGTGGCCCGCTTCGAATGCCTATAAAAAAAGATATTATTATTATCTGTCCCCCCCAAGAAAGCGTTAGATCAATATATACGGAAAAAGTCTATAAATTATAATCATTTGCCTTTAATCATATATATAATAAAATTTAAAAATTGAAAGCAGGCAAAATGGATCCGGCTAAGGCTGTAGAGGTGGCAGCATTATCCAATCTAAGAGCAATAACCGCGGCGACGGCTCGCGGTGATTCAGAAGTGCAGAGGTTCTACAACAACTGCGTGGTGTTCCTCACGGGAGGATCCGGGTTCCTTGGGAAGCAGCTCATCGAGAAACTCTTGAGGTAATACAGTTTGATAATCAATATTGTATTCAATATGTTTCATATATACTTATAATAAATCAACCAATGTATAAAACTCTCCCAAATTTTCATGGGAAGCTTTTAGCTGATACCGTTTTTTATTTATTTCACCATCATCATCATCATCAGCCCGTAGATGTCCACTGCCGAACATAGGCCTCCCCCAGAGAGCGCCACTTGAGCGGCTGCTTATTTATTTCATTTTATTAATCTTTCAGAGAATTAAACAGCAGGTACAATATTCAATTCGATTCATTTATTCCAAAACAATAATTTGTATAGGAAATTAATTTACAAGCAGTCACAATAACAGATAAGTATCCATAATTATAAACAGTAAAATTAATAATAATAAGCACGCAGTAGTCGACTGATCGTGCTCCAAATACATAAGTACATGGCACACGGTACATGGATAACTGATGTTACAAACAGAGCTATAGCCACCATATTATAATGTAACTCAAAACAGATTCTTTATCCGTTAGGATCAATAAATTGAAAGATGCTGAAGTGGTCATCCATATATTCCTGAACGGAGTAGTAGAAGTTTTACAAAAATGGATCCTTCAATACCTTTTTAAATGTGTAATATTAAACGTAATTGTCATTATCCATTATGTAGAAAGTTTCACTCTAACTGCTTTAGGCGTTAACGATTATTCAGTACTAGTAAAATTAATGCACACAAAAACAAAACAGAATTTATTTATATTAATAATGATTTACTATAAAGGTATAATAATAATTAGCATATTTAAACAGTCTTCTCCTTCTTCTTCTCGTGTACGCGCAACCGTGCTTCGGAGGACACGTTAAGCCGTTGGTCCTGGCTGCTGTCGTAAGACGACAGTCGTTAAGCCATGTCAGAAGCCCTTGGGCGGCCTAAAAATTCTGACACCAGGGCTGACCACTTGCCTACACGAGAAGAAGAAGAATTTAAATAGTTAAAAATCCTAACAGAAATAGCCATTGATATTCCATTATATGAGATAAGATCCGAAATGAGGAGATCCGCAGGAGAACTAAAGTGACCGATGTAGCTTTTAGGATTAGCAAGTTGAAATGGCGATGGGCAGGCCACATCGCTCGTAGAACTGACAACCGATAAGGAAGAAAGGTTCTCGAGTGGCGACCACGAACTGGAAGACGCAGCGTAGGCCGGCCCCCCACTAGGTGGACCGACGACCTGGTGAAAGCCGTGGGAAACCGATGGATGCAGGAGGCGAGCAGCCGCTCTAAGTGGCGCTCCCTGGGGGAGGTTCATGTTCAGCAGTGGACGTCTTCAGGCTGTTAATGATGATGATGATGATGATGATGATTCCATTATATCAAACATCAGGTCATGTAAGGTGTCGAAAATATTTATGCTACTTCGGACAAAGAAAGGAAAAGATGCACAGCAGAGATTGGAGGAGACTTTGAAAGATCCTGTGTTCGAAACTTTAAGGCAGCAGCAGCCAAAGTTCGCATATAAAATAGTAGTTATAGAAGGAGACGTGGCTCAATTAAAACTTGGTATTAAGGATAAAGACTGGAGAATTTTAATTGAAGAGGTTGGTAGTTTCTGTCTAGTCATTATTAAAGTGTCTTGTATGAAACCTAACCTATGTTTTCCCTTATTATGTATTACATTAACCGATCAGGTGAACGTGATATTCCACGTGGCAGCCACCACGAGATTTGATGAAACTCTACGATTAGCCACACTGATCAATGTGAGAGGAACCAGAGAATCACTGCTTCTGGGAAAAGCATGCATCAAACTACGGTAGATATTATAGTTGTGTGTTCAAATACAGTAATTTACCTTTTTTGGACACGTAAAGTGAGAGCAAAGATTATCATAGTTAATGAGTGAGAGATAGACGTGCGAACTTAAAGTAGGCGGTTTTTAAGATCGCGAACTTACTGGGCTCGACGTAGATGACACGCGTGAATCTTACCTACACACTCTGTATTGCGATGTCGTCGACAGAAGAAGCTTTAAGTTATTTAGAGACGTACGAGCGGAGGCGGGCTACGAGCGAAATTTCGAACATGTTGGATCGCCAACGAACATGTTCGGCAGTTTTAAAGTACGTGAACTTAGGGTGAACACCAAACGCGAAAAAGGTCGTCGAGCCACAATTCGCGAAGTTACTCGCATTTTTCGTCGATGACATATGGAATTGAAAGGTGATCTCTTACTGTTGGCCTCATTAGTAAGCTCAAAGTCGCGCAACGAGCTATGGAGAGAGCTATGCTCGGTGTTTCCCTGCGAGACAAGATTCGGAACGAGGAAATCCGCAGAAGAACTAAAGTGACCGATATAGCCCTTAAATTTAGCAAGTTGAAATGGCAATGGGCAGGCCACATCGCTCGCAGAACTGACAACCAATGGGGAAGAAAGGTTCTCGAGTGGAGACCACGAATCGGAAGGCACAGCGTAGGCAGACCCCCCACTAGGCGGACCGATGACATGGTGAAAACCGCGGGGAGCCGATGGATGCAGAAGGCGAGGAGCCACTCAAAGTGGCGCTCTCTGGGGGAGGCCTATGTTCAGCAGCGGTCATCTACGGGCTGATGATAATGATGATAACTCGCACGTCCATCACCCACTTAAGTTTGCAATTGCATTCCCAGTTGGCTTGAAAAATAATCTACTTAGGAATAAGATAAATAGTGTGACATTGTGACTCCTACAAATCTGTAGTAGAGTGCAGGGCAATGAAGTGTACCTTTTTAATCTTTTAGTTCGTACGTCCACGTGTCCACCGCGTACAGTCATGCGACGACTGCTACAGTTGGATCCGAAGTGGATGAGAAGTTTTACGACGCGCCCGTTCCGCCGGAGACAATGATATCCATGGTTGAGAGTATGGAGGCTGATAGGTTGACTACCATTACACCAGCGTAAGTGAACCATATAGCTATAGCTAATAGCTTAGCCCATCCATTCATCCTTTTCCCCTTCATTTTCCCTTTCTCTTCTCTATTCCCTTTGGCATGGATGACGTATCATGTTATTACCTATTACCTATATTGCCTTCACATTTTTCAAGATAGTGAATTTTTTTTAATGTCAATGAGGCTAATTCTGTGTTTTTTTTTACTATAGTTTGTCTTTTACTGTTTTCTTTTAAATAACATACAAGTAAATTATATTCTTGAATAAAACTTACTTTCTTTATTGCTTCGTGTAATCCGCACTTGGCCGCTTTAGACAACATAAAGTTTCTTCAATATTAATCTGAAAAATCACTTATAACAATTTCGGGTTGTTCCTGTTTGCCCCTCGTGCTGTCCCCGAGAGGGGACAGACAGGAATACGAATGAAAAAGAATTCCTGTTTGTTCGAGTTCGTTTTTAAATTCGGTGACGATTCGGGGACAGGCAGAAATTATTTTTTCTTGTTTGTCCTCGAATTTAAATTAGGCGACGAGTAAGCCGATAGCCGAATTTGCATTCGGTGACAATTCCGGGACAAGCAGGAATTATTTCTCAGTCGTATTCTTGTCTGTCCCCTCTCGGGGACAAAACGAGGGGACAAACAGGAACAACCCACAATTTCAGAGTAATGCGTAATCAAAGGGAAAGACAGACAAACAAAGAGATCGTTTCTATTTCTATATCAATTAAGAAGTGTAAAGCAATAAAAAAATCTCAATAATTATATCGAATACAGATTATATTATAATATACTAGCTGACCCGCCCCGGCTTCGCACGTGTTATTTAGTTTTACGCTTTATCCCCGTTGTAAAGGAAGAAAGAAGGAAGACGGAAAAACGCACCTGCCACCTTTCACCTTCATCAGTCATCAGCATCAATTATTGCAAGGAGTACTCAAAAACATGTTAACAATATATTCAATGTACAGATTGGACCTGTTAAGGCCCTGACAGGATCCAATGCGAGCACGTTTATTACAGCAGACAAACTTGCCTTTATACCTAATAGGGTCGCTTTATGCATAGCAAAAATATGGCGATTACGTTGCGTTGCACTTCGACTTTTCCATTTTTCGTCACAAATAATTAGTTATAAAAGAAATGCTTATTGTTATAAAAAATAAGCTTATAGACGGATGCATTGAAACATAGCTTATCACTATGATTTATTTCAATGTCTTAATATAATGTAACATTTTAGGACGTTTGAATGATTTTTTAGAGGTCACTTCACGATTTTTTTCTATTGAGAAAACTTTTCGAAAACGTGTTTCGGTTTCGGCAGATGGAAAGAAGATATAAATAAATAAATAAATAAATAACGCCCAACGATCACACCCATAGATCCTGGACCCTAACTAGGATCCCCTGTATCTAGGGACCCAGGAACTACGAGGACCACGGTCCCACAACACCCAGACACAGAACAAGTATTTGTGCTTTTTTTTCCTGTCCACGAATACTTGTCCTGTCGCCGAAATCGAACGCGCCACCTCCGGGTTATGAGCCGACCTGCTCAACCACCACACCATGGAGGCTGTCTATGACCACTATTAACGTGCATTTTTTCAATCTTGTAAATGGTATGGTCCCCCACTAGGTAGACCGACGACCTGATGAAAGCCGCGGGGAGCCGATGGATGCAGGAGGCGAGCAGCCGCTCTAAGTGGCGCTCCCTGGGGGAGGCCTATGTTCAGCAGTGGACGTCTTCAGGCTGTTAATTATGATGATGATGATGAAATGGTATACGTGTTGGGATAATCACGTTCAAAATAGTCGATTCGGGAGTATTCAGCGCCGTAATGTTTTATTATGAGTATAAATAAAAGTATGTACCAGGTACCTATAGATAAATTAGTATGTACCTTTTATTCTAGACTGACTAAGGATTGGCCAAACTCTTACACTTTCACAAAATCCATATCTGAGGAACTAGTGCGTAAAATGAGTGGAGGTCTTCCAATCTGCATCGTAAGACCAGCAGTTGGTGAGTAGGTACCCATAATTATTATTGCTGGCGAAAGTCGTTCGGAGACCTTAGCACGGTCCAACTTCGACAAAGCGGTTGTACGAAGAATCCAACTCGGCTGGACAGCGTTCGGGAATCTTCGACCCATGGCTTCGACCTATCTTTTCGTCTAAAATACAGCAGAGCCTGAAAACAAAGGTTTCAATCAGTGTGCGTTGCCAGTGATGTCTTATAGAACTGAGACGTAACTCTAATTCTCTAACAGTTGGCCTTGTTTGTACGCTCAAATTCGCGGAACGAGCTACGTTCAGTATTTCCCTGCGAGAAAAGATCCGAAATGCGGAGATCCGCAGAAGAACTAAAGTGACCAACATAGCTCTAAGAGTTAGTAAGTTGGAATGGCAAAGGGCAGGCCACATTACTCGTAGAACTGTCAACTGATGGGGAAGAATAGTTTTCGAGTGCCGACCGGAAGACGCAGCGTAGGCTCCCACTAGGTGCACCGACGATGTAGTGAAAACCATGGAAAGTCGATGGATTCAGAAGCCTGTGTTCAGCAGTAGACATCCGCACTTGCGTGTTAAGTTACAGCAGCGAAGCATCGGCCGTTTGGTACATTGGTACCGCATAGTTTTGAGTTGTTGACGCTGCCACTTTGTAGATGCACCATTGCGGCTGAAACTTAATTTTTTTAGTACTATAGTATTATATATATAATAATATAGTATTTAGTATATAGTATTTTAATGTCTGTGGTTTCAGTGATGAGTTCATACCACGAGCCGTCTCCAGGCTGGCTTGACCCGAACTGTACTTATGGAGCCTCTGGGGTAAGCTCTATTGTACAATTTACATAGCTATGTTTAAAATCAATATTAGTTCTCTATACTACTACTGTAAAATTAAGTATTAAGTATGTACCTCCCTCCAAAATGAGAAGATCCGCAGGAGAACTAAAGTGACCGATATAGCTCTTAGGATTAGCAAGTTGAAATGGCAATGAGCAGGCCACATCGCTCGTAGAACCGACAACCGATGGGGAAGAATGGTTCTCGAGTGGCGACCACTCGAGAACCGGAAGACGCAGCGTAGGCTGGCCCCCCACTAGGTGGCCTGATCTGGTGAAAGCCGCGGGGAACTAATGGATGCAGAAGGCGAGCAGTCACTCAAAGTGGAGCTCTCTGGGGTGGCCTATGTTAAGCAGTAAACGTCTTCAGGCATTTGATGATGATGATGATGAAGATGATGAATACAATCTATGATAGATTATTCAAAGGTGATTCATACGTCTTTCTTTTGTATTTTTATTATTATCATCACATTTTTAATTTGTGTTGCTAACATAGATCAGAGAAAATGCAAGTGGTTGTAAATATGGTTGCAAATAAATATAATAATTTTGTTTCTTTTTGTAATCGACACTGGGAATATAGTCAACTGTAGAACCTACGAACAGTTCGCCTATTACGAAGGAGCTAGCAGCGCTGCTGACGCGCGTCTGCCGCTCAGCTGCTATAAAAATTGTACGAAAATTGGCTGGCTGCAAGGGGCTGAAAGCAAAAACTCAACTTTAAATTTAAAATCATCATCGAATTTAATAATTTTTTCTAACCTAATCTGTGCCAGTTGCAGAATTTTTTTATTGCCTATATTAATATTCCCACAGAGCAAAATAAAAAACGCTTCACCAGGTGCGAAGCGTCATATTCTTCAAAGCTCTGTGAGTTATTCCGCATATGTTCAGATCTTGACGCCATCTACGCCCAGTTGAGAGATTCTCCCAATAAACCAAGCACGCAAAGCGAAGTTTTTAGTGCGGCTACAAAATTTTGACAGGCTGGCTACGTGGCTACTGGAGACTATGGTACGTTTAGATAGAAATGAGAGGACATTGTCAACCAGTATTTTTTTATTTCAGATTATAATCGGAGTAGGTTTGGGCTTGATACACACACTGTATGCAAACAAAGACACTAATCTATCATTGATACCTTGTGACTTCGTGAACAACGCTATGATAGTCGCTGGAAGAGAAGCAGCTGCAAGCCAAGTGAAGGGTGGTGACCATACAAAAATATATACAGTTAGTTCTACACTACGGAATCCTATTACGATGGGTAAGTGTAGGGGAAGGTGGGGGATACCGGATATTTGGGAAAAACAAATATCGGCAAAAATATAAATATCATATAGAAACAAATCAACACTTGTTATTAATGACCATACATTAATAGGTACTTGAAAATACTTTGCTAATAATTGAAAGTATTATACTGTTTTAAACTTTCACGGTTGTTTACCACGTTTTTAATAGTATTTACGGGATATTTATCGTAATTAGAATCATTTTTGAGTTCCCGATATTTCGGCACAGTTACATGCACCATTTTCACGGGTAGACTGAAGATGCGGGTGGATGATAAAAAGTTTGAAATGTTAGGAGCAGACATAACGGTCCACCCTCTTTCTTAGTCTTTTACTGCGGGTACCATTGGCATTCGTACTCGATCGTAACTCGCGACAATAAACACTCACTGTATCACTGCATATGATCTTATCAGATTTTTAATTTTATCTACGGAGCGCCACTAAATACCTAGGCTAGTAAAGGAAGCCATTGAGATCTCGAAATATAAAAAAATTCAATCGGGGTGATGGTTTCCAACTGGCTAGTGCGTGGAGTCCAGTATTAGGTTGCATTAAAAATAATACGCGTCCAAAATGTGATAAGATCATATGCAGTGATACAGTGAGTGTTTATTGTCGCGAGTTACGATCGAGTACGAATGCCAATGGTACCCGCAGTAAAAGACTAAGAAAGAGGGTAGACCGTTATGTCTGCTCCTAACATTTCTAACTTTTTATCATCCACCCGCATCTTCAGTCTACCCGTGAAAATGGTGCATGTAACTGTGCCGAAATATCGGGAACTCAAAAATGATTCTAATCACGGTAAATATCCCGTAAGTACTATTAAAACGTGAAAGTATTATACCTATTTATATACTTAATAACGTAGAACCATGCTTACAAAATAGCATTTATTTTGTGTACTTGGCGAATTAAACCTCGTATATTCATAGATCTCGCTCACGCATTACGATATTTTTGAAGATATTAAATAACTGATTTTACTGACGTAAAAATGGGCTAAACTATCTTCTTTATACAACCTGAACTTGAATTCATATGTTATTCCGAAGGGGTGTGGCTGGGACCATGATACCCCATAAGTTGTGAGAGCCTTACTTGAAACTGCGTGTTTCCAAACCTCCATACTAAAAAATTAATCCACTAACCTAGCGCTGCGCGTAGTAACCCTATAACGCACAACCTTATCCACGAAAGAGCTAGAGATATAAAAATGCACGTGCAATCACAACGAGAGCTAACAAAATACGAAAATAAATAAACGAAATCATTTCTAAACGCAGGACGACGAACTCGTTTAAGGAATTCGGTGAAGGATGAAGTTCATTTACACTCAGCTGCGTGCACCTGCACTAGGGCTGTATTCGACGCGTTTGGGTAATATTATTACGTACACTTTGCATGGCATTTCTTCAACGAGAAACTGTTATTTAGAAAAGTCGTAGAACCAACGTATGAGTTGATTCACCCGCTTCCGGGATAAGATACCAATTCAAGATCAGGTTGTATAACATTCCAAATGTTCAAAAAAAATAGTAGAAAGTAATAGTAGAAGAGTAGAAAGAAAAAAAAATGGTTCGAAATGTCACACCAGTTTTTTTCTTTCTACTCTGCTTTTATGTATAAAATATAGAGTTTATAGAGAGTCAGGGTAGAGTGAAAAAAAAAAACTTGTTTCTGTTGTGTTCATGAAATCTTGTTTGGATTAATATGATAACTTTTGTTGAACATTTCCTATCAAGGACTTAATTTAGCCAGATTGTAAGTTAATTCAGTTTCTTAAAAATGTCGCAATTCGCAAGTTAGACCAGGAATTTAGGTATACATCCCTTAAGTTATCTTCTTTTTCTCGTGTAGGCAAGTGGTCAGCCCTGGTGTTAGAATTTTTAGGCCGCCCGAAGGCTTCTGACTTGGCTTAACGACCATTGTCTTACGACAACAGCCGGGACCGACGGCTTAACGTGCCCTCCGAAGCACGGTATCGCTCAGTTCTAAATACCAACTTTTTGCTGTAGCACGTTGCTTAATTTTACCGATCGGTTAGGAACGGCTAGTCGTGCTTCGCTATGAGCGCTACGTCATAATGCGTATTTTCATTATTTATATGATTTTACAGAACTATTTTTTAAAAATATGGTGGAAGTATATAGCAGATATCCAACCCCAAAAGCAATTTTTGCCTACAGTGTTATACCAACTCCAAGCTATTGGATTCACTTGATTCTGTCATTTCTACTTCATACAATACCAGCATTTTTTGCTGACTGTGTATGTCTGCTAAAGGGGAAACAAAGAAGGTAAACAAATATTTTTCCGTATAGCACTATTTTTATTTTACTAAAGATATTTTAGGGCATAAATTACATCACTGAAACAAACAAAATTTGCTCTACAACAGCTGTAACAAATTAAAATTTTCTTTTTTAAGAATAGGTTTTTAAAATATTTTTTATACCTTTTTGTTTTGACGATGATACATAATGAAATGTCATCTAATTAAATTTTGTTATAACAATAATCAATACTAAATGAAACAGAACAATAAGCTCTCACATATAAAAAAAGAGGAAAACAAACCAGAAGGTCTAGCAAAAATTACTTTCCATTAGTGTCTAGTGTCTAGTTAGAATGACATTACCTGCGGAAAACTATTCCGCAGGTAATGTTCCGCAGGTATTCCGCAGGCATTATTATAAATTACTATTTTAACCATGGAGCTAATAAAAAAAGAAGGAGGGAATGCCGTCTGATCCGAAACTGAAGCATCCTTACGAAGCCGGAACGCTTCGTATGTACGAGCGGAACATGCACACACTCACATCATATGCAGCCGGTCGCCCTACTTTCATCTGACACACATATGTAATATGTCCGCCATTTTGGGCTTCAGTTCGATGTCAATCAAAATTTCAATCCTTCTTTTTTTATTTCATCCATGATTTTAAAATAGTTTATACCTAGTTATTATTATGTTTCAGATTTCTCAAATTAGCAAGAAAAGGCAAAAATATGTCAGAAGTGCTGTCTTTTTTCTCAATGAATGATTGGAAGTTCATCGACAGTAATTTACATAAGTTATACAATAATCTATCAACGGACGACAAGACCATATTTAACTTTGATGTTACAAGTATTGAATGGACCGAGTATTTTAAAATTTTCATCTTGGGTTCTAGAAAATATATTGTTAAAGATGGACTGAAAGATACAGAATATGCGATCAAAAAGCTGCGCTTCTTGAGAGTACTTCAGTGTATAATAGCTTTGCTATATTTATATGGAATTTGGAAGTTAATTTGTCTTGTATTCTATATTGGTACCATAATTTATTATGCAAGTTGTAGCCTACAGGCATAGAGGTCAGGCCTACTGATGACAAGTTGCCGGTTAAATAACACATTATGTTTTCATTAAATTCTACTGGGTGTAATAATTCATTAGCATCCTTTGAAACTAGGTACCTACCATGGAGCTAATAAAAAAAGAAGGAAGGAATCCCGTCTGATCCGAAACTGAAGCACCCTAAGGAAGCCGGAACGCTTCGCACGTACGAGCGGGGCACGCAAACACTCACATCATATGCAGCCGGGCGCCCTACATTCATCTGACACACATATGTAATATGTCCGCCATTTTGGGCTTCATTTCGATGTCAACCAAAACTCAATCCTTCTTTTTTTATTTCATCCATGGTACCTACTTATAACATCGGTCAGGTGAGGACCATTTATAAAATCTAACGGATTGATTTTTTATTGATAACATCTCCAAAAATATGATAATTTACTTAATCAACTTACTGCTACTGTTTTTTATTTTTTTTTTTATTACCAACCATCAAAACTGTACAAAATCACGTGAAAGTAATTAAACAGCTACTGTTCTTATCATTGAGTACAAGGTCACAACAACTTTAAAAGTATCAAAATCAGTGGTGTCAACTCTATAATTAGGCACCGGCCATCTTCATAATTTTCAATAAAAACTTTACAAAAAATATATGTTTTTTTTTCATTCATCTCTTTACTCTTTTATAATCATCAATAAATGATGTACTGTTTATATACTGAATTATGCTAATTAATTCAATAGGCATGATCACTACTGGGGGTCTAGCAAAGATCACAACGCTAACGCTATCGCCAAACGCTAACTCCAAAAATGTATTGAAATGACATTAGGTGCGAAAAGTTAGCGATTTCCAAAATGTCATTTCAGTACATTTTGGAGTTAGCGTTTGGCATTAGCGTTGGCGGTTGGTATCTTTGCTAGACCCCCTGTTTTTCAATCAAACAGTCGTGAAATGAAAATATCTCAAAAACTGACAAAGGTACAAAGCATTTTAAAACAAGAAATAGAAAGACACCGCTCAAACAGTCAGTTATGTCATAGTCATAGTTGAGTCCTTTATAGTACCTCATTACTAAGCTGTGGTAGCTTTACATACAACCTCGTTGGCATGTGACATCACAAATGGTGTTTTCATAGTAACTGTGGAGGTGCTCTGCTTAGCGAGAAAGGGACAGGTGACGTACTCCCCAGAAACTTTAAACGTCTATTAAGTCGGCTTACGATTTTACGAGTAGGTATACCTACAGATAATCATCAGATGGATCATAAATAAACAAATAAAATATACTACAAGTGCGTTAATATTTATGCACATTGAAGTCGGTAAAACTCCCTTTTAAAAGGATCATCATCATCATCGCAAATGTCGCTCCACTTGTCCTCTAGTGTATTTCGGGCATGAATCTAAGTGACGCTGCAACATTGCTTAGCGTCCCGCAAGTCCCGCAACATGTTGCGAGACATTCACGTGACGCGGGGCCTGCTGCTTGCTTCCGCCTCGAGAGCGAGCGTACGTGTCACGGGTCAGTGTCGCGCCACTCGTTATCGAATTTAGACGTGTCTGCGACGTGCCCCTCAATATTTATGTAGTGTGGGGACGTAGATTTCTTCGATTACACTAGGGGACAAATGGAGCAACATGTTGCTCAACAACTACGTTAATTTCCCGAGATATATGTTGCGAAAAACTTTGCAGGCCACACTAGTCAGTGTTTATAGAAGGCGGGAGCAAGCAACAGGTCCCGCGTCACGGGAATGTCCCGCAACATGTATCAAGATGCACACTAAGCAACGTTGCAGCGTCACGTAGATTCTGCGTTGCGGCGCGTCGTGTTGCGGGACAAAATGTCCCCTAGTGTATACGGGGCTGTGTGTGTTAAGTTGCAGGATAAAATGTCCCCTTAGTAGGTAGCTTCAGCCCCATCGGCACGTCGGCGAAGCGGCATTGTCAGTGACCTGAAACTATTTGGTACCCGTCGCTGCGCGCAGCGATAGCGATGCGACGTCCGCGCCGAGCGTAACTCGCAACAAGTTTGCAACTGACGTAAATTCTGCAATCATTGCTGTCAAACGTCACTTTGACAGAACAGAAAAAGATCAAGCACTAGATGCATTATTTAGTTTCCATCTATTGTTGTTATGTTGCTAGTGGAGTTATTATCAAAGGCCAAACTTCATTCAGCGAAAGGCGAGCAACAGGTGGACATCTCTGTGCACCAGTGTGGCCAAACCTTAAACTAAGTGTTTTTACTTGCCGAACATAGGTCACAATGGTCACAACCAACTTATATTTAGCAACGTATTAACATTTTGGAATATTAATGAGGATCTATCAATTTTTAATTAAACCACAGTCTTTTATTTCTTTATACTGATATAGGTAAGTCATTAATTTCTTTTGTCGTTGTGATATCATCATATCAACTACTTGAGGTAAGTTTAATTATTAATTGATAATACATTTTACCTCACGAAATTTTTACGTCATTCAATTCTGGTACATTAAACTTTTACTTTTAAGTATAATGTTTATTTACCTACATCGAGATTGCAGGTAAATGCAGTAGATATTTTCACCTCACTAGTTCGGAAACATTCTCTTTGTCATTTGAAATCTGTCCTGTCCTGGACTGAACTTGGATATTGATCCTAAAATCGGCGGGGATAAGAGACGCTTTACGAGCAATTTTGATGAAAACGTTTACTTAATCATTGAGTTGGTTTGAAATTGGTTGGTTTGTATGAAATAAATGGGCAGATTTGCGAGTAAAAAAGTCATCGTCAACTTGAAAACGTCCACTGCTGAACATGATATTATGCCTCCCCATAAAGTACTTCGAGTGATGTGATATGCCCACTGTCACAGGATCACCTCATTTTGGATCTTATACCCCCGGAGAACACCATAATAATGGATCCAGCAAGGGCGGTAAAGGCGGCAGCGTTATCCAATCTAAGAGCAATAACCGCGGCGACGGCTCGCGGTGATTCAGAAGTGCAGAGGTTCTACAACAACTGCGTGGTGTTCCTCACGGGAGGATCTGGGTTCCTCGGAAAGCAGCTCATCTAGAAACTCTTGAGGTAAGTAAAAACATATACATAGATATCATTAATATTAAAAATATGCTTACTCGATACATAATAAGATAGAGATAGGTACAGAAGCATAATAATTACATGACAATTTTTGATGAGATAGTAATGTAATTTTACAGTATACCTACACAGGTAGGTAAGGGGGTATATTAAAATATAAATAAAATAAACAAAAGTAAAAATCCTTGCTAACATTATTTTATTCTAAGAGCTACTTATATATCGGTCACTAGATCTCCTGCGGATTTTCTCATTTCGGATCTTATGTCGCAGGGAAACACCCAGCATAGCTAAAGAGCTATGCTGGGTATGATACGGAGAGCCATAATAGCTTGATGCACGACTTTGAGCGTAGTAATGAGGCCAAGAGTAAGAGACTCACCCCCATATTCTAAGTCGTTACCATGAGATGACTCCACTCGACTTAACCTTGAATTAACCAAATTTTTGTGTTTTGGTATTTTTAATTGACTATATGTAATCAATTTGACATTTCTGAGTCAATTTTTCTTAAACGAGGGAAGCAAAGCAACTGTCATCTCAAGATACGTCGTGATGTACCTTGAGTTTCCCTCAAAGTTAAGTGGAAGTCAAGTGAAGAATTTTTGGTAAAATGTTTTAGAATACGGGGACAAGTCTCAGTTCCATTAATATAGAATAGAGAAAGAGCCCACCAACCTTTTTTTTAAAATCTGCAATGTATGAAATTGCACATACTGTTTTATTATAAGTATAGATTACGTAGTAACTATTCGGTAATCTGTGGCAGATATTCCAATCATCATCAACATTGCATTTAAGCACCTACAACTCATTTACAAGTTTTAAAGCTATTAGATAACATTCATATTCTATCAAATTTCATATCAGGTCATGCCAGATATCGAAAATGTTTATGCTACTTCGTCCAAAGAAAGGAAAAGATGTACATCAGAGATTGGACGAGACTTTGAAAGATCCTGTGTTCGACACTTTACGGCAGCAACAGCCAAAATTCGCAGATAAAATAGTAGTTATAGAAGGAGACGTGGCTCAATTAAAACTTGGTATTAAAGATGAGGACTGGAAAACTTTAATTGAAGAGGTATGTTTCACTTTTAAATTACCAATAATTGGCTTGTATGAAACCTAACATTATGCTTTAGTACTATAATAAATCCTACTTACTTATCATCGATTATTATTAATCAGGTGAACGTGATATTCCACGTGGCGGCCACCACGAGGTTTGATGAAACTCTACGAACAGCCACACTGATCAATGTAAAGGGAACCAGAGAAGCACTGCTTTTGGGAAAAGCATGTAAAAATCTCAAGTACGTTTTTAATGGGTTTTTTTACACTGCTTTTTCAAATTAGATACTGATTCTAAGAGCTATATCGGTGACATTAACACAGACATAGATATCGAAGGAACCAGAGAAGCACTGCTTTTGGGAAAAGCTTGCAACAAACTCAGGTACGTTACTGTAAACGCTATACGACAAATCATAAGATTTTCTGATGGAACCTAAAATGTACCGCAAATCACCGTACCGTATTGTATTAATTAAATCCATTTTTGTTTCGTCAATAAAGGAAAGTAAATTAAATGTCAAATGAATGATGTACATAAAATTGTAAATACTCGCGCGGAGAACAGAAAGAGCAGAGTATTTGAAGGGAGGAAGGTTTTAGTCCGTAGGTCGCCATGACGGAATTGGCGGAGTCGGACATACTCGCGGGCCCGAGCCTGCAGGATCCATGCATGAGGATTACTCTCCTCCCTCGGTAGAAAAAAAAATTGCCAAATGATGAATTATTGATTTATAATATAGGCGTTCTAGTTCCGCCATTCACTTTAAGACGACGGGTAGACCCAGATGAGCAAGTCAAAATTCGTTCAAAGAAATATCGACTTTAACGTTATAGTTAAATATCAATTCAGTGAACTTCCGCGTGGCCGTAACGCACGAAATGACTGATCTTGGAGGTTTTTAATTAATATCTAAGTTCGTTTAGTAGTTTTCAAAATTATTAATTCATCTCATTATGTGAATGTTTGTTGGGTATACACTGTTTTTTTTTTGTAAAAATATCATCATCATCGTCGTCATCATTAACAGCCTGAAGACCACTATAGGCAAAAAAAAAGGGTAAAAATATATTCGATATGAACTGTATAAATTAGGAACAACCAAATTTTTTGAGGTATGTTTGCTATTTTTTTCTATAGAACTGAATTTATTTATCTTGTATTTGCGTTCATCACAAACAAGTTATTAAAACGAATTACATAATATATTAAATTATTGCTCTAAATATCGTCAGGAGACTTGCCAAAAACACCTTGTTTGCTCTACCCGTCACCTTAAGTGGTTATTCTTGCATGGATTTGATACAGTTTGAGTTTGATACAGTTTATGGTTTGAATTCGATACGTTTCATGGTTTAATACAGTCTTATTTTTAGTGGTTATTCTTAGATTTCACTAGGGTCTTGGTCCCAGATATTATAATACATAAAGTAGTCATGGAAAAACTAAGTATTTAAATTACAGATTCATTTGTAAAGGAAAAATTAGAATCACGAGCGGGAATTGAACCCGCATCCATCCATCCCTCAAGCCGGTCTCATGTCTGAATTTTTCTTCACTATATATATACAGATTGCCACACGTGCTATTTGAAAACCAATACCTACCATCAAAAAATTTTTCGCGCTCGCTATCGCTCGCGCTTTAGGTTGTTCTACTGTATTTTGTTTGTAATATAGCAAACGCGTTTATACCTACTGACTGACATGTAGTTCATGATTTAATTGCCACACGTGCTTTTTGAAACCAATACCTACAATCAAAAAATTTTTCGTGCTCACTCTCGCTCGCGCTTTAGGTTGTTCTACTGTATTTTGTTTGTAATATAGCAAACGCGTTTATACCTACTGACTGACATGTAGTTCAAGATTTCATTGCCACACGTGCTTTATGAAAACCAATACCTACAATCAAAAAATTTTTCGCGCTCGCTTTCGTTCGCGCTTTATGTTGTTCTACTGTATTTTGTTTGTAATATAGCAAACGCGTCTATACCTACTGATTGACATGTAGTTCATGATTTAAATTCCACACGTGCTTTTTGAAACCAATACCTACAATCAAAAAATTTTTCGCGCTCGCTGTCGCTCGAGCTTTTAATAGTTCTACTGTGTTTTGTTTGTAATATAGCAAACGCGTCTATACCTACTGACTGACATGTGGTTTATGATTTAATTGCCACACGTGCTTTATGAAAACCAATACCTACAATCAAAAAATTTTTCGCGCTCGCTGTCGCTCGCGCTTTATGTTTTTCTACTGTATTTTGTTTGTATTATAGCAAACGCGTCTATATCTACTGACTGACATGTAGTTCAAGATTTCATTGCCACACGTGCTTTTTGAAACCAATACCTACAATCAAAAAATTTTTCGCGCTCGCTTTCGCTCGCGCTTTTGGTATTTCTACTGTGTTTTGGTAGTAACACAGCAAACGCGTTTATATCTACTGACTGACATGTAGTTCATGATTTAATTGCCACACGTACTTTTTGAAAACCAATACCTACAATCAAAAAATTTTTCGCGCTCGCTCTCGCTCGCGCTTTTGGCAGTTCTACTGTGTTTTGTTTGTAATATAGCAAACGCGTCTATACCTACTGACTGACATGTAGTTCATGATTTAATTGCCACACGTGCTTTTTGAAACCAATACCTACAATCAAAAAATTTTTCGCGCTCGCTCTCGCTCGCGCTTTTGGTAGTTCTACTGTGTTTTGTTTGTAATATAGCAAACGTTTCTATACCTACTGAATGACATGTAGTTTATGATTTAATTGCCACACGTACTTTATGAAAACCAATACCTACAATGAAAAAAATTTTCGCGCTCGCTATCACTCGCGCTTTTTGTAGTTCTACTGTATTTTGTTTGTAATATAGCAAACGCGTTTATATCTACTGACTTACATGTAGTTCATGATTTAATTGCCACACGTGCTTTTTGAAACTAACACCTACAATAAAAAACGCTCGCTGTCGCTCGCGCTTTTGGTAGTTCAACTGTGTTTTGTTTGTAATATAGCAAACGCGTCTATACCTACTGACTGACATGTAGTTCATGATTTAATTGCAACACGTGCTATTTGAAAACCAATACCTACCATCAAAAAATTTTTCGCGCTCGCTGTCGCTCGCGCTTTTGGCAGTTCTACTGTGTTTTGTTTGTAATATAGCAAACGCGTCTATACCTACTGAATGACATGTAGTTTATGATTTAATTGCCACACGTACTTTATGAAAACCAATACCTACAATCAAAAAAATTTTCGCGCTTGCTGTCGCTCGCGCTTCTGGTAGTTCTACTGTATTTTGTTTGTAATATAGCAAACGCGTTTATATCTACTGACTTACATGTAGTTCATGATTTAATTGCCACACGTGCTTTTTGAAACTAACACCTACAATAAAAAACGCTCGCTGTCGCTCGCGCTTTTGGTAGTTCAACTGTGTTTTGTTTGTTATATAGCAAACGCGTCTATACCTACTGACTGACATGTAGTTCATGATTTAACTAGCTTTTGCCCGCGGCTTCGCCCGCGTAATTCTAGTGAAAAATGAACAAAGCTAGCTGAGCTTTGAATCAGGATAACAGAAACTTATAGTAATTGACCCTTTTTTCATTCCAACGAAAAATGCAGCTACACCTACAAAAAGGTATTATTTCTTTATGTATAGCTTCACAAGTGCGCCGCTCATGGTTCAGCAAACTGAGCAAACATTTTAAAACGAAAAATTTTTTGATTGTAGGTATTGGTTTTCATAAAGCACGTGTGGCAATTAAATGATAAACTACATGTCATTCAGTAGGTACAAACACGTTTGCTATCTTATAAACAAAATACAGTAGACATACCAAAAGCGCGAGCCACAGCGAGCGCGAAAAATTTTTTCATTGTAGGTATTGGTTTTCATAAAGCACGTGTGGCAATTAAATCATGAACTACATGTCTGTCAGTAGGTATAGACGCGTTTGCCATATTACAAAACAAAATACAGTAGACATACCAAAAGCGCGAGCGACAGCGAGCACGAAAAATTTTTTCATTGTAGGTATTGGTTTTCATAAAGCACGTGTGGCAATTAAATCATGAACTACATGTCTGTCAGTAGGTATAGACGCGTTTGCCATATTACAAACAAAATACAGTAGAACAACATAAAGCGCGAGCGAAAGCGAGCGCGAAAAATTTTTTGATTGTAGGTATTGGTTTTCATAAAGCACGTGTGGCAATTAAATCATAAACTACATGTCAGTCAGTAGGTATAGACGCGTTTGCTATATTACAAACAAAACACAGTAGAACTACCAAAAGCGCGAGCGACAGCGAGCGCGAAAAATTTTTTGATTGTAGGTATTGGTTTCAAAAAGCACGTGTGGCAATTAAATCATGAACTACATGTCAGTCAGTAGGTATAGATGCGTTTGCTATATTACAAACAAAGCACAGCAAAACTACCAAAAGCGCGAGCGACAGCGAGCGCGAAAAATTTTTTGATTGTAGGTATTGGTTTTCAAAAAGCACGTGTGGCAATTAAATCATGAACTACATGTCAGTCAGTAGATATAAACGCGTTTGCTATGTTACTAACAAAACACAGTAGAACTACCAAAAGCGCGAGCGAAAGCGAGCGCGAAAATTTTTTTGATTGTAGGTATTGGTTTCAAAAAGCACGTGTGGCAATTAAATCATGAACTACATGTAAGTCAGTAGGTATAGACGCGTTTGCTATATTACAAACAAAACACAGTAGAACTGCCAAAAGCGCGAGCGTTAGCGAGCGCGAAAAATTTTTTGATGGTAGGTATTGGTTTTCAAATAGCACGTGTGGCAATCTGTATATATAAAATTCAAAGTCCTGACTGACTGACTGACTGACTGACTTATATATCAACGTACAGCCTAAACCGCTGGTCGTAGAGATTTGAAATTTGGAGGGTATATTCTTCGTAAAGTGTAGACATCCACTAAGAAAGGGTTTTTCGAAATTCCACCCCTATGGGGGTGAAACGGGGGTTTTACGTTTGTATGAAACTTTTTAGTCTGTGGATCGATTAGTTTAAAATTTGGTATGTATATTCTTCAGTTGAAATAAAAATAGACGTATGTCACGGTTTCCTGAAAATCATCTTCCATCAGGGTCTAAAAGAGCTTCAAAGTTTTTTCTTTTGAAATCTATAGATCAACGCACAGCCTAAACTGCTGGTCGTAGAGGTTTGAAATTTGGAAGGTATATTCTTCGTAAAGTCCACTAAGAAAGGGGTTTTCGAAATTCCATCCCTAAAGAGGTGAAACGGGGGTTTTACGTTTGTATGAAACTTTTTACTCTATGGGTGAAACTTAGTGTGTATACTCTTCAATTAAAATAAGAACAGACGTGTGTCACGGTTTTCTGAAAATCATCTTCCATAAGGGTCAAACGGAGTCTCAAAGTTTTTTCTATTGGAATCTAGAAATCAACGCACAGCTTAAACTGCTGGTTGCAGAAGCTTTACATGAGTTTCCTATACAAATTATTGTTTTGGAATAAATGAATTGCATGAAAAAAAATTTTCGCGCTCGCTATCGCTCGCGCTTTAGGTTGTTCTACTGTATTTTGTTTGTAATATAGCAAACGCGTTTATACCTACTGACTGACATGTAGTTCATGATTTAATTGCCACACGTGCTTTTTGAAACCAATACCTACAATCAAAAAATTTTTCGCGCTCACTCTCGCTCGCGCTTTAGGTTGTTCTACTGTATTTTGTTTGTAATATAGCAAACGCGTTTATATCTACTGACTGACATGTAGTTCATGATTTAATTGCCACACGTGCTTTTTGAAAACCAATACCTACAATCAAAAAATTTTTTGCGCTCGCTGTCGCTCGCGCTTTCGGTAGTTCTACTGTGTTTTGTTTGTAATATAGCAAACGCGTCTATACCTACTGACTGACATGTAGTTTATCATTTAATTGCCACACGTGCTTTATGAAAACCAATACCTACAATCAAAAAATTTTTCGCGCTCGCTTTCGTTCGCGCTTTATGTTGTTCTACTGTATTTTGTTTGTAATATAGCAAACGCGTCTATACCTACTGATTGACATGTAGTTCATGATTTAAATTCCACACGTGCTTTTTGAAACCAATACCTACAATCAAAAAATTTTTCGCGCTCGCTGTCGCTCGAGCTTTTAATAGTTCTACTGTGTTTTGTTTGTAATATAGCAAACGCGTCTATACCTACTGACTGACATGTGGTTTATGATTTAATTGCCACACGTGCTTTATGAAAACCAATACCTACAATCAAAAAATTTTTCGCGCTCGCTGTCGCTCGCGCTTTATGTTTTTCTACTGTATTTTGTTTGTATTATAGCAAACGCGTCTATATCTACTGACTGACATGTAGTTCAAGATTTCATTGCCACACGTGCTTTTTGAAACCAATACCTACAATCAAAAAATTTTTCGCGCTCGCTTTCGCTCGCGCTTTTGGTATTTCTACTGTGTTTTGGTAGTAACACAGCAAACGCGTTTATATCTACTGACTGACATGTAGTTCATGATTTAATTGCCACACGTACTTTTTGAAAACCAATACCTACAATCAAAAAATTTTTCGCGCTCGCTCTCGCTCGCGCTTTTGGCAGTTCTACTGTGTTTTGTTTGTAATATAGCAAACGCGTCTATACCTACTGACTGACATGTAGTTCATGATTTAATTGCCACACGTGCTTTTTGAAACCAATACCTACAATCAAAAAATTTTTCGCGCTCGCTCTCGCTCGCGCTTTTGGTAGTTCTACTGTGTTTTGTTTGTAATATAGCAAACGTTTCTATACCTACTGAATGACATGTAGTTTATGATTTAATTGCCACACGTACTTTATGAAAACCAATACCTACAATGAAAAAAATTTTCGCGCTCGCTATCACTCGCGCTTTTTGTAGTTCTACTGTATTTTGTTTGTAATATAGCAAACGCGTTTATATCTACTGACTTACATGTAGTTCATGATTTAATTGCCACACGTGCTTTTTGAAACTAACACCTACAATAAAAAACGCTCGCTGTCGCTCGCGCTTTTGGTAGTTCAACTGTGTTTTGTTTGTAATATAGCAAACGCGTCTATACCTACTGACTGACATGTAGTTCATGATTTAATTGCAACACGTGCTATTTGAAAACCAATACCTACCATCAAAAAATTTTTCGCGCTCGCTGTCGCTCGCGCTTTTGGCAGTTCTACTGTGTTTTGTTTGTAATATAGCAAACGCGTCTATACCTACTGAATGACATGTAGTTTATGATTTAATTGCCACACGTACTTTATGAAAACCAATACCTACAATCAAAAAAATTTTCGCGCTTGCTGTCGCTCGCGCTTCTGGTAGTTCTACTGTATTTTGTTTGTAATATAGCAAACGCGTTTATATCTACTGACTTACATGTAGTTCATGATTTAATTGCCACACGTGCTTTTTGAAACTAACACCTACAATAAAAAACGCTCGCTGTCGCTCGCGCTTTTGGTAGTTCAACTGTGTTTTGTTTGTTATATAGCAAACGCGTCTATACCTACTGACTGACATGTAGTTCATGATTTAACTAGCTTTTGCCCGCGGCTTCGCCCGCGTAATTCTAGTGAAAAATGAACAAAGCTAGCTGAGCTTTGAATCAGGATAACAGAAACTTATAGTAATTGACCCTTTTTTCATTCCAACGAAAAATGCAGCTACACCTACAAAAAGGTATTATTTCTTTATGTATAGCTTCACAAGTGCGCCGCTCATGGTTCAGCAAACTGAGCAAACATTTTAAAACGAAAAATTTTTTGATTGTAGGTATTGGTTTTCATAAAGCACGTGTGGCAATTAAATGATAAACTACATGTCATTCAGTAGGTACAAACACGTTTGCTATCTTATAAACAAAATACAGTAGACATACCAAAAGCGCGAGCCACAGCGAGCGCGAAAAATTTTTTCATTGTAGGTATTGGTTTTCATAAAGCACGTGTGGCAATTAAATCATGAACTACATGTCTGTCAGTAGGTATAGACGCGTTTGCCATATTACAAAACAAAATACAGTAGACATACCAAAAGCGCGAGCGACAGCGAGCACGAAAAATTTTTTCATTGTAGGTATTGGTTTTCATAAAGCACGTGTGGCAATTAAATCATGAACTACATGTCTGTCAGTAGGTATAGACGCGTTTGCCATATTACAAACAAAATACAGTAGAACAACATAAAGCGCGAGCGAAAGCGAGCGCGAAAAATTTTTTGATTGTAGGTATTGGTTTTCATAAAGCACGTGTGGCAATTAAATCATAAACTACATGTCAGTCAGTAGGTATAGACGCGTTTGCTATATTACAAACAAAACACAGTAGAACTACCAAAAGCGCGAGCGACAGCGAGCGCGAAAAATTTTTTGATTGTAGGTATTGGTTTCAAAAAGCACGTGTGGCAATTAAATCATGAACTACATGTCAGTCAGTAGGTATAGATGCGTTTGCTATATTACAAACAAAGCACAGCAAAACTACCAAAAGCGCGAGCGACAGCGAGCGCGAAAAATTTTTTGATTGTAGGTATTGGTTTTCAAAAAGCACGTGTGGCAATTAAATCATGAACTACATGTCAGTCAGTAGATATAAACGCGTTTGCTATGTTACTAACAAAACACAGTAGAACTACCAAAAGCGCGAGCGAAAGCGAGCGCGAAAATTTTTTTGATTGTAGGTATTGGTTTCAAAAAGCACGTGTGGCAATTAAATCATGAACTACATGTAAGTCAGTAGGTATAGACGCGTTTGCTATATTACAAACAAAACACAGTAGAACTGCCAAAAGCGCGAGCGTTAGCGAGCGCGAAAAATTTTTTGATGGTAGGTATTGGTTTTCAAATAGCACGTGTGGCAATCTGTATATATAAAATTCAAAGTCCTGACTGACTGACTGACTGACTGACTTATATATCAACGTACAGCCTAAACCGCTGGTCGTAGAGATTTGAAATTTGGAGGGTATATTCTTCGTAAAGTGTAGACATCCACTAAGAAAGGGTTTTTCGAAATTCCACCCCTATGGGGGTGAAACGGGGGTTTTACGTTTGTATGAAACTTTTTAGTCTGTGGATCGATTAGTTTAAAATTTGGTATGTATATTCTTCAGTTGAAATAAAAATAGACGTATGTCACGGTTTCCTGAAAATCATCTTCCATCAGGGTCTAAAAGAGCTTCAAAGTTTTTTCTTTTGAAATCTATAGATCAACGCACAGCCTAAACTGCTGGTCGTAGAGGTTTGAAATTTGGAAGGTATATTCTTCGTAAAGTCCACTAAGAAAGGGGTTTTCGAAATTCCATCCCTAAAGAGGTGAAACGGGGGTTTTACGTTTGTATGAAACTTTTTACTCTATGGGTGAAACTTAGTGTGTATACTCTTCAATTAAAATAAGAACAGACGTGTGTCACGGTTTTCTGAAAATCATCTTCCATAAGGGTCAAACGGAGTCTCAAAGTTTTTTCTATTGGAATCTAGAAATCAACGCACAGCTTAAACTGCTGGTTGCAGAAGCTTTACATGAGTTTCCTATACAAATTATTGTTTTGGAATAAATGAATTGCATGAAAAAAAATTTTCGCGCTCGCTATCGCTCGCGCTTTAGGTTGTTCTACTGTATTTTGTTTGTAATATAGCAAACGCGTTTATACCTACTGACTGACATGTAGTTCATGATTTAATTGCCACACGTGCTTTTTGAAACCAATACCTACAATCAAAAAATTTTTCGCGCTCACTCTCGCTCGCGCTTTAGGTTGTTCTACTGTATTTTGTTTGTAATATAGCAAACGCGTTTATATCTACTGACTGACATGTAGTTCATGATTTAATTGCCACACGTGCTTTTTGAAAACCAATACCTACAATCAAAAAATTTTTTGCGCTCGCTGTCGCTCGCGCTTTCGGTAGTTCTACTGTGTTTTGTTTGTAATATAGCAAACGCGTCTATACCTACTGACTGACATGTAGTTTATCATTTAATTGCCACACGTGCTTTATGAAAACCAATACCTACAATCAAAAAATTTTTCGCGCTCGCTTTCGTTCGCGCTTTATGTTGTTCTACTGTATTTTGTTTGTAATATAGCAAACGCGTCTATACCTACTGATTGACATGTAGTTCATGATTTAAATTCCACACGTGCTTTTTGAAACCAATACCTACAATCAAAAAATTTTTCGCGCTCGCTGTCGCTCGAGCTTTTAATAGTTCTACTGTGTTTTGTTTGTAATATAGCAAACGCGTCTATACCTACTGACTGACATGTGGTTTATGATTTAATTGCCACACGTGCTTTATGAAAACCAATACCTACAATCAAAAAATTTTTCGCGCTCGCTGTCGCTCGCGCTTTATGTTTTTCTACTGTATTTTGTTTGTATTATAGCAAACGCGTCTATATCTACTGACTGACATGTAGTTCAAGATTTCATTGCCACACGTGCTTTTTGAAACCAATACCTACAATCAAAAAATTTTTCGCGCTCGCTTTCGCTCGCGCTTTTGGTATTTCTACTGTGTTTTGGTAGTAACACAGCAAACGCGTTTATATCTACTGACTGACATGTAGTTCATGATTTAATTGCCACACGTACTTTTTGAAAACCAATACCTACAATCAAAAAATTTTTCGCGCTCGCTCTCGCTCGCGCTTTTGGCAGTTCTACTGTGTTTTGTTTGTAATATAGCAAACGCGTCTATACCTACTGACTGACATGTAGTTCATGATTTAATTGCCACACGTGCTTTTTGAAACCAATACCTACAATCAAAAAATTTTTCGCGCTCGCTCTCGCTCGCGCTTTTGGTAGTTCTACTGTGTTTTGTTTGTAATATAGCAAACGTTTCTATACCTACTGAATGACATGTAGTTTATGATTTAATTGCCACACGTACTTTATGAAAACCAATACCTACAATGAAAAAAATTTTCGCGCTCGCTATCACTCGCGCTTTTTGTAGTTCTACTGTATTTTGTTTGTAATATAGCAAACGCGTTTATATCTACTGACTTACATGTAGTTCATGATTTAATTGCCACACGTGCTTTTTGAAACTAACACCTACAATAAAAAACGCTCGCTGTCGCTCGCGCTTTTGGTAGTTCAACTGTGTTTTGTTTGTAATATAGCAAACGCGTCTATACCTACTGACTGACATGTAGTTCATGATTTAATTGCAACACGTGCTATTTGAAAACCAATACCTACCATCAAAAAATTTTTCGCGCTCGCTGTCGCTCGCGCTTTTGGCAGTTCTACTGTGTTTTGTTTGTAATATAGCAAACGCGTCTATACCTACTGAATGACATGTAGTTTATGATTTAATTGCCACACGTACTTTATGAAAACCAATACCTACAATCAAAAAAATTTTCGCGCTTGCTGTCGCTCGCGCTTCTGGTAGTTCTACTGTATTTTGTTTGTAATATAGCAAACGCGTTTATATCTACTGACTTACATGTAGTTCATGATTTAATTGCCACACGTGCTTTTTGAAACTAACACCTACAATAAAAAACGCTCGCTGTCGCTCGCGCTTTTGGTAGTTCAACTGTGTTTTGTTTGTTATATAGCAAACGCGTCTATACCTACTGACTGACATGTAGTTCATGATTTAATTGCCACACGTGCTTTTTGAAACCAATACCTACAATCAAAAAATTTTTCGCGCTCGCTCTCGCTCGCGCTTTGGTAGTTCTACTGTGTTTTGTTTGTAATATAGCAAACGTTTCTATACCTACTGAATGACATGTAGTTTATGATTTAATTGCCACACGTACTTTATGAAAACCAATACCTACAATGAAAAAAATTTTCGCGCTCGCTCTCACTCGCGCTTTTTGTAGTTCTACTGTATTTTGTTTGTAATATAGCAAACGCGTTTATATCTACTGACTTACATGTAGTTCATGATTTAATTGGCACACGTGCTTTTTGAAACTAACACCTACAATAAAAAACGCTCGCTGTCGCTCGCGCTTTTGGTAGTTCAACTGTGTTTTGTTTGTAATATAGCAAACGCGTCTATACCTACTGACTGACATGTAGTTCATGATTTAATTGCAACACGTGCTATTTGAAAACCAATACCTACCATCAAAAAATTTTTCGCGCTCGCTATCGCTCGCGCTTTTGGCAGTTCTACTGTGTTTTGTTTCTAATATAGCAAACGCGTCTATACCTACTGAATGACATGTAGTTTATGATTTAATTGCCACACGTACTTTATGAAAACCAATACCTACAATCAAAAAAATTTTCGCGCTCGCTATCGCTCGCGCTTCTGGTAGTTCTACTGTATTTTGTTTGTAATATAGCAAACGCGTTTATATCTACTGACTTACATGTAGTTCATGATTTAATTGCCACACGTGCTTTTTGAAACTAACACCTACAATAAAAAACGCTCGCTGTCGCTCGCGCTTTTGGTAGTTCAACTGTGTTTTGTTTGTAATATAGCAAACGCGTCTATACCTACTGACTGACATGTAGTTCATGATTTAATTGCCACACGTGCTATTTGAAAACCAATACCTACCATCAAAAAATTTTTCGCGCTCGCTGACGCTCGCGCTTTTGGCAGTTCTACTGTGTTTTGTTTGTAATATAGCAAACGCGTCTATACCTACTGACTTACATGTAGTTCATGATTTAATTGCCACACGTGCTTTTTGAAACCAATACCTACAATCAAAAAAATTTTCGCGCTCGCTTTCGCTCGCGCTTTTGGTAGTTCTACTGTGTTTTGTTAGTAACATAGCAAACGCGTTTATATCTACTGACTGACATGTAGTTCATGATTTAATTGCCACACGTGCTTTTTGAAAACCAATACCTACAATCAAAAAATTTTTCGCGCTCGCTGTCGCTCGCGCTTTTGGTAGTTTTGCTGTGCTTTGTTTGTAATATAGCAAACGCATCTATACCTACTGACTGACATGTAGTTCATGATTTAATTGCCACACGTGCTTTTTGAAACCAATACCTACAATCAAAAAATTTTTCGCGCTCGCTGTCGCTCGCGCTTTTGGTAGTTCTACTGTGTTTTGTTTGTAATATAGCAAACGCGTCTATACCTACTGACTTACATGTAGTTCATGATTTAATTGCCACACGTGCTTTTTGAAACTAACACCTACAATAAAAAACGCTCGCTGTCGCTCGCGCTTTTGGTAGTTCAACTGTGTTTTGTTTGTAATATAGCAAACGCGTATATACCTACTGACTGACATGTAGTTCATGATTTAATTGCCACACGTGCTATTTGAAAACCAATACCTACCATCAAAAAATTTTTCGCGCTCGCTGACGCTCGCGCTTTTGGCAGTTCTACTGTGTTTTGTTTGTAATATAGCAAACGCGTCTATACCTACTGACTTACATGTAGTTCATGATTTAATTGCCACACGTGCTTTTTGAAACCAATACCTACAATCAAAAAAATTTTCGCGCTCGCTTTCGCACGCGCTTTTGGTAGTTCTACTGTGTTTTGTTAGTTACATAGCAAACGCGTTTATATCTACTGACTGACATGTAGTTCATGATTTAATTGCCACACGTGCTTTTTGAAAACCAATACCTACAATCAAAAAATTTTTCGCGCTCGCTGTCGCTCGCGCTTTTGGTAGTTTTGCTGTGCTTTGTTTGTAATATAGCAAACGCATCTATACCTACTGACTGACATGTAGTTCATGATTTAATTGCCACACGTGCTTTTTGAAACCAATACCTACAATCAAAAAATTTTTCGCGCTCGCTGTCGCTCGCGCTTTTGGTAGTTCTACTGTGTTTTGTTTGTAATATAGCAAACGCGTCTATACCTACTGACTGACATGTAGTTTATGATTTAATTGCCACACGTGCTTTATGAAAACCAATACCTACAATCAAAAAATTTTTCGCGCTCGCTTTCGCTCGCGCTTTATGTTGTTCTACTGTATTTTGTTTGTAATATGGCAAACGCGTCTATACCACTGACAGACATGTAGTTCATGATTTAATTGCCACACGTGCTTTATGAAAACCAATACCTACAATGAAAAAATTTTTCGTGCTCGCTGTCGCTCGCGCTTTTGGTATGTCTACTGTATTTTGTTTTGTAATATGGCAAACGCGTCTATACCTACTGACAGACATGTAGTTCATGATTTAATTGCCACACGTGCTTTATGAAAACCAATACCTACAATGAAAAAATTTTTCGCGCTCGCTGTCGCTCGCGCTTTTGGTATGTCTACTGTATTTTGTTTATAAGATAGCAAACGTGTTTGTACCTACTGAATGACATGTAGTTTATCATTTAATTGCCACACGTGCTTTATGAAAACCAATACCTACAATCAAAAAATTTTTCGTTTTAAAATGTTTGCTCAGTTTGCTGAACCATGAGCGGCGCACTTGTGAAGCTATACATAAAGAAATAATACCTTTTTGTAGGTGTAGCTGCATTTTTCGTTGGAATGAAAAAAGGGTCAATTACTATAAGTTTCTGTTATCCTGATTCAAAGCTCAGCTAGCTTTGTTCATTTTTCACTAGAATTACGCGGGCGAAGCCGCGGGCAAAAGCTAGTTCAAAACATAATGCAAGAGTTCACATAGTTTATTCCATAGTTACACAATAGCATTTATTCGTACATCTTCATGTCTACCTAACTGTATGGTAACTACCTTTCGTTCTTGTGATTTAGATCGTACGTCCACGTGTCCACCGCGTACAGTCATGCGACGACCACTACAGTTGGATCCGAAGTGGATGAGAAGTTTTACGACGCACCCATTCCGCCGGAGACAATGATATCCATGGTCGAGAGTATGGAGGCTGATAGGTTGACTACCATTACACAAGCGTAAGTTTGTGGCAACACATAATCTTGCCTGGCATACTCGGGCGTGTTCATATTCATGGTGCGGGGACTCCAAGGAAACTACGTTTCACGGACACAAATAAATATATAATTAAACTGATACATAGGTACTGATATAACTTAATAATATAAACTATGACATGACGCGGTAGTGGTGGAGAGACGACTGCCTAAATTACATCTCGCGCCCTTTATATAGGTCGGCGCCGGCGTCGTCAATATTATAAACAAATGTGTCCCCTACAAGTTCATAAGAGTGATGTGATTTATTATATTGTTGGTGCCTACACTCTACCGCTCTAGCGATACGTCATAATTGACAAGTACAGAATTGATGTATGGTACTTTTGCGTCTGTTTTTCTTTCTTTCTTTCCTTCTTTGTTGGTTTTTTTTTTCTTTATTTTCATACTTTTTGCCAAAAGATGAATTTTCAATGAATACTTTGGTTGTTTTCCTTTTTATTCAGGTTGATTGTATTAATGCATAATTATCAATAATAATTACCGTTATAAGTATTATGACATTAACAATTTATACATTTTTACTATATTAGGTTAATTATTGAAAATTGGCCAAACTCTTACGCCTTCACAAAATCCATATCTGAGGAACTAGTACGGACAATGAGCGATAGTCTTCCAATTTGCATCGTGAGACCAGGGATCGGTGTGTATTAATAATTTATACTTATTATTTAATCACTTCGTTAATAAATTATGAATTTCATAATTTATTAACGAAGTGATTAAATATACTCTCTTTGAATTTATTCTCACTTTTTAATATTAAGAGGTTGGTAGACTGTTCAAAAACTGTCCACACTGGCGGAAGGGCGCATCCGCTGAACCATCAGCCAATCATGATGGCTGCCTTGGTAGCTCCGGTAAAATAATATTGAGTTTTAGGGGGGGAAGTTTTGGAGGGTTGACAAGGTCCAAAAAGTAGTCAATTCTGGTTGAGCAGCCGAAGCGTCAAGACATATTATTCGTGATAGTTGATTGTGTAATTGTAGAATATAGAAGAAATAAGAATATACAGGAATTGAAGAGGTTCTCAATATGTTTCACTTCATTATACTGCCTGATCCATCCCGACTTCGCTTGGACTTGTATTACGCTCTAACCCTCTGAAAGGGAAGAAGGAAGGAAGAGAGGAAAAGATAGGGGAAAATGATAGATGGATGGGATGGTGACGCAAGGAAGCAGGTGCCCAACTGTTAAAGTCCCGTCAATCCATCCTTAAAGCCGGGACATGTTTTACCCACTTGTCATATCAGTAGCTTAGGTAAAGCATGTCCGGCAATTGTATTACGTAATAATCGCAACAGTAATAGCAAAGCAACAGCAGTTAGCAAAGCGTCAGCAAACACTTAGCGATCGGTCGCAAGATGTCCGCTTATTGCTCGCTTATCGCTGAATGCACTTTGTCCTTTGATACTAGCGCCACTAGCAACAAAACAGCAATAGATGGAAACAGAAGAAAGAACTTTTTAGTCCATCGATTGCTGTCAAACGTCACTTTTTTGCCAAAGTCATGTTTAACAGCAACCATTGCGAAATTTACGCCTGTTGCAAACTTGTTGCGAGTTACGCAATAACCCGGCCGGCTTTATCATACCACACGAAGTAGATGAAACACAACTATTTAAATTGTATTATTTCAGTGCTAAGTTCATACCACGAGCCTTCTCCAGGCTGGCTTGATCCGAGCTGCGCTTATGGAGCCTCCGGGGTAAGTTTCATGTACAATTACTTACTACTACCACTACTACACAAAACAAAACAGAATCGACATAAACACAACTGCACCTGATGGACGCAGTTCAGTGTGTACAAATACTAAAACATTGCCTATAAAGTTGCGGTTACAAATGTTGTTTCAATGGTGATATCAAAAATGATGGTGCTATTAATAACCAGGAAAAAGTTTTTACGCAGACGTTTAATGAAGTCTTGCAACGAGATATGGAGAGAGCTATGCTCAGTGTTTCCCTGCGAGATAAGATCCGAAATGAGGAGATCCGCAGGAGGACTAAAGTGACCGATAGGTACTTATTAGCTCTATGAATTAGCTAGTTGAAATGGCAATGGGCAGGCCACATCGCTCGTAGAACTGACAACCAATGGAAAAGAAAGGTTCTCGAGTGGCGACGACTACGAATTGGAAGACGCAGCGTAGGCCAGCCCCCTACTGTCTAGATGAACCGATGATCTGGTGAAAGCCGCGGGGAGCCGATGGATGTAGAAGGTAAGTAGCCGTTCAAAGAAGCGCTTTCCGGAGGAAGCTTACGTTCAGCAGTAGACGTCTTTAGACTGTTAATAATGATGATGATGATGTTCATAATTAGAACTAATAATTAATTATTTTATCTGTTCAATTGGCAGCAATTTAAAAGGAGTATCAAAAGAATATTATCGCAGAGTAAGTAACACTTAGAAGTGTTACAGATGTTCATTGGGCTACACTTAGCATAAAAAAATCATTTGCATTTGAACATAACGGCCATTGGAAGTTATTCTTTGATTTCAGTTAATAATGGGAGCACAATTGGGTGTTTTGCACACTTTTTATAGAAACATGGACGTTAAACTAGGAATCATACCTTGTGACTTCGTAAGTAACGCGATCATAGTCGCTGGAAGAGAAACAGCTGCCATACAAAGAAAAGGTGGTAACGACCCAAAAATATATACAGTTAGTTCTATGAGGAACCCTATTACGATGAGTAAGTTTATCCAGAAAAACAGTGTTATTAAATGTGTGTTACAAGTTACAAGTGAAGGCAATTTAGGATAAAAAATCAGCACAATCAAAATCAGAACGATAGATAGCAATCATGCTGAATGCTATCTATCGTTCAGTATTTCATAAAGTCTTCTGACGTTACTTATTGACTGAGCGAACAAAGTGAGCGAAAGTCTCTGCTGATAATATTTAGCAGAAGCATTAGGTACTCGATTCTAATTAAGTGTTTCAAATACCAGTATAATTGGACAAGAGCTTGCCAATATAAGCCCGTGAGGTCCAAGTTCGGAACGTACTACGTACAGCACACGTGGTTGCAAAACCGTTTGTGCTCGCGAGGTCTACTGTAGATCTCGCGGTCTGTAGACCTTTCTGTGAACTGTAACAGTTCACAGAACTGCTAGTATAATTTATTTTTCACCTCACTAGCTCAGAAAGATTCTATTTGTCATTCGAAATATGTGTGCATAAGCGCATTTTATCCACTAGCGTGGGAAGTGTTTTGAAGTTCTAGCCTTTCAATTCAATAACTTTCGTCAAGAATTGTGGATTTAACCACATATTATAGATGGGATACATGGAAGACACATGAAAACATGGGCAAAACGTTGATCAACATCGTAGAAAAAGACAGCCTGGAGCTCCAAATACACTCAACCTCAAATTCATTATTAGTTTCGGTCGGAATTAGGTAGGTATCAGAAATATCGGAATGTATTGGAAACCACAATCCAAAATATACAGTTATTATGTGAAATGTCCACACATTTTTATTTATTTATTTATTATAATATTTCTTTTTATTTTTCAGGACTACTGGTAAAGCTTGTGAGAGAGGAAATTCATAGATATCCAACACCCAATGCCATTTATTATAATTTTTTTATAGATACTTCGAGCGAAAGTATCAACAATATTTTGATATTTTTAATTCATATAATTCCAGCATATTTTACTGACTGCGTATCCTCGCTCATGGGAAAACAAAGAAGGTAATACGAACATAATAATAATTATAAGCATTTTGAGGGTATTCTGTTAATCCACCTCGTCTGCCATCCCAACGTTAATTTTTGTATTACTTCCCTCCTTTCCCCCTATACCTTTTCTTTTCATATTCGTCTCCTCTTTTCTCTACAAAAAAGGAGGAGAGGGAATTTTCTACACAAAATTCTTTATTAGCTATCATTTAAATCATCATCATCGTCATCATTATTATTAACTTACAAGTCGCATTTCGTAATTAATTAGATAACATAGAATTTCATGGTTCTTGTAGTGAATTTGTTTAACAAGAGCCAGATAAAATTAATACCCAAGGAATGAACAGCAGCATTCTCCACTCAGTTAATTCATATGTACCTATTGCGGTTTTATTTTAATTTTAAGGTTCCAAGTTTGGAAAAATTGGAACGCTTGAATGAAATTTGCCTTACGAACTTTAGAACTCTATTGTACAGCCCTTAGGGGTTCTATAAAAAAACATTTGTGTTGCCACAGAATTCCCCCTATTACATAGGTCCAGAACCGAAGTCTTCATACTTAACCTTGTTTGAACATGAATCAAACCATAGAGCACAATTTTTTTTTTCTTTTAATGTCAGTTCCTATTTCAACATACCATATAAATAGTATTACCCGATTTAGTCGGGTACCTAAATAAAAATCTAGCTAGATGTAAAATGTAAATAATAAAAATTATATAACGCCTACATTAAAAAAATATAAAATAATAAAATTAATTACCATCATACTACTGTGGCGTTCGGAACGCACCTCTACTGTGTTTCTGAACGCACGACTTTGACGTTTGACGTGACATGTTGACAGATCGGTTCGCGCGCCAATTCGGCTAACGAGAAGAACTTTTCCCGAGAGAACGATCTCAGCTTTTGCTCCGGCAACAAAGTTATCTCACTGCTGTAATTACTAGTGTAGCCCATCAAACTACCATCTTTGTTACGTAAACTATTGTATAGTGTAAGGTGTGCGGACAATAAGACATTGTACCTACTTATACACTCAACAGTGATTTCATTGCCAGAGATCCTACATCCTAAGATTCCTAAGAGTAGGTACTGTCGGCCAGCAACAGTAGTTCAACAGACAACCGGGACCGCCACAGGCACCCGCACTACTATCTATAGACAAGAATAAGGTCTATAGATAGCTCATGCAATCTTTTAATAAAAAGGATTCAAATTAAGTATAACCAGCAGTTTATTCAACATTTCTTTTAATAACTCACGAGTTTTTCAGTATTACCAAGTTAAAGGAATTAAAGAACAACAGTTCTATAGGTACAGGGGGTCTAGCAAAGATACCAAACACTAACGCTAACTCCAAAATGTACTGAAATGACATTTCGGAAATCGCTAACTTTTCCGTAGCGAATGTCATTTCGATACATTTTTGGAGTTAGCGTGAGGCGTTAGCGTTAGCGTCAGCTAGACCCCCTGGGCCTCAACCAAAATAATGTTTCATATTTTAGGATAAAAAAAATAACCTTAAAAATGGGAAAACAGTGGGCGCGTGGAACGTTTATAGTTGACAATAAAACTATTATCAATAATTGCACTTCTGTGTTCTGTGTGTTCTTTACTATAGAAATGCGCTGAACATATTGTTAAGCGAGTATTAGGTTTCCACCAATCTTCATTTCGACTTTTTCGAACTACTTTTATCCAACGATCAGCTAGACATGGATCTGTTGGAAATCTATACAAAAGAAATCGGGTAATTATTCAGATGTCGTGTGGCAATACTGATTTTGACATGTCAACTTTTTTTTGTGAAATGGTTCTGACTCTTCGTCAAATAGAAGTAATTAAAATAATGTTATAAAAATACATGATTAAGGCCACTTACAAGTGAAATGTGATCGTGTGCTTCTGTGATTCGTGCCTCGAGTGATTTTGGCACAGTTTTATCACGCAAGACGGCATTTTTTTGGTATGTATTCAAAAGCACACCCAAGTAACGACTGATTTTGATTTTGACAGCTGAGAATCAATCACACCCAAAGTGGTGTGTACGGTTTTGCCCTGCTTTAATTTCGTATTACTGGTCTGGATAAAAAGTCTTTGTGTGTTGCATTGTTTACTTTAAAGTTTATTTGAGTGACTTCTTAGTGAATCATAGCTACAGCGACTAAGTAATTAAGCACTTTTACATGTACCTATAACATTTCTCCATTTTACACCCCGTAGGGTTTGTTTTTTAAGTTTATACCGAATTTTGAGTGAGTCAAACCAATGAATGAGAAAATTACAAAGTTGAGTTTATTATAATTTCGCTTATTGTTCCATGGGAAGAGGTAACTCTGCAGAATAAAAAGTATCCTGTATTTATCCAGTATAAAATATGACCTTGATGTATGTTATCCAGGAAGCGGGAGAATCTACTCCCCAAGGTTGACTGCGTGGGTTCTACGACCTTTCTAAATTAATAGTTTTTCATTGAATAAAATGCCATGTAAAGTTTGCATAATAATATTACCCAAACGCATCGAATACAGCCCTAGCGCAGGTGCACGCAGCTGGGTGTAAATGAACCTTAAGACGATGGGTAGACCCAGATGAGCAGGTCGAAATTCGTTCAAAGTAACTTCGACGTTGACCTTGACGTCATAGACTTAAATATCAATTCAGTCTGAATTACCGCGTGGCGCTTACGACTTACGACAAAGGCAGCGCACAAAATGACTGATTTTGGAAGTTTTTAATTAATATCTATGTTCGTATAGTATTTTTCAAAATTATTAATTCATCACATCATGTGAATGTTTGTTGGGCATAACCTATTATTTTTTTTTGTAAAAATATATTCGATAGAAATTGTATAAAATAGGAACAACAGAATTATTTGAGGTATGTTTGTGATTTTTGCTATAGAACTGAATTTATTTATCTTATATTTGCGTTCATCACAAACAAGTTATTGAAACGAATTACATGATATAATATATTCAAAGCTCCACATGCTCTAATTTCGTCAGGAAACTTGGCAAAACCACCTTGTTTGCTCTATGCAAAAATTAATAATATTTGTCAAAAGATAAACATTTGTGAAAACAAAAATAAAATATCTCAATAAATGACAAAGTTACAAGCATTTTAAAAACCGGAATAGAAAGAGTTAGCTCAAACGGCCAGTGACATCAGAGCAATGTCGTTCATAGTACCTCATTACTAAGCTGTGGTAGCTTTACATACAATTGTACCAGGTATAGTCGGCTATGCGGATGACAGCACTGTTGTGGAGAGATACTTTTCCAGCGCCAGGACTAGTGCTACAGAAGTTTTGATTCAGAGAGAAAAGATGCTTGAACGTGCCAACTCGACTTTGGAGGTAGTGTCCCAATGGGGTGCCTCTAACTTAGTTCAGTTCAATGCGTCTAAAACTCAGGCGTGTGTTTTCTCCACTAAACGTGTTCCCTTATCGGTGACTCTCCAATTTCAGAGTGGACCGGTACAGACTAAAGATCAGCTAGACCTACTAGGTACCTTAAACTACGATCGGTTCATAGAGTCTAGAGCCAAACTGCGGCAAGAAAGCTTGGAGTGCTGTCTAAAGTTAGGCAGTATTTCACCTCATCCATGCTACTTAGGCTATACCAAGCTCAGATCAGAGCCAGTATGGAATATTGTAGCCACATATGGGATGGTTCCGCGAAATACCATTGGCTGCTCTAGACACTATCGAACGACGCGCCAAGACACTTATCAATGACGAGGCGCTGGTGGAGAAGAAGCTGTATAGTGTTGATCATCGACGAAAGGTGGCATGTCTATCAATCTTCTACCGGTTGCACTTCGGGGAATGCGCACAAGAACTGCATGAGATGCACAACAAGGCGCGGGGAGTCATTTCACCCCTACGTAGTGGATTTACCAACATGTCGAACCAAGCGTTTTGCTGACTCTTTTATCATGCGATCCGCTAGGGAATGGAACTCGCTCCCGGCTTCTGTGTTTTCTGACAAATATAATTTAGGTCTCTTTAAGACTAGAGTGAATAGGCTCCTCATGGGCCAACGTGCTACACCTTCGACTGCATCGTCGCTTAACATCAGGTGAGTTGCAGTCAAATGTTGGCCTATTATTCATAAAAAAAAAAACTGGCATGTGACACAAGTGGATTTGTCATAGTAACTATGGAGGCGCTCTATTTCGCGAGAAAGGGACAGGAGATTCCCCCTATAGAGATTTAAATAACCTATTACGATTTATTAACCGATTTTACTTTTTTTTTCAATTATTGCAATCATTTGTAATCTTCGTTATAAAAGTAATATTTACTTGTTATTTTTTAATTGTGTCTAGATTCTAAATGACATCAAAATTCATAGTTTAGATACCGAGATAAGTAACGCACCTAATGAGATACTTTTGTATAAAATTTTAGAACTCCATTTTATGGTTGTTTTTGATGAAATAAAAGTATACTTACGTGTTCATTATTTATTTTATGTTTATTTATATCGAATTTTGAGTGGGTCATACTAAACAATAATAAAATTATGAAGTTAAGTTTATTGTATTTTCGTTTATTATCCCACGGGAAGATGTTAATTTTCCGATTTAAAAATTAATTTATGTGTTAATCTGGTGTAAAAGATATCTATATTCTAAATTTTATCAAAATTAGTTTAGTAGTTACAGAGATAAGCAACGTAATAAAATACTTTTCCATATAAACTTTAGAACTCCATATTACATCTCCCTAGGGATTATTTTGAGAAAATAAAATATACGTGTTTCGTTATTTATTTTTTAATTTACTTATTTATTTATCGAGTTTTGAGTGTGTCAAACGAAACAATAATAAAGTTATGAAGTTAAGTTTATTGTATTTTCGTTTATTGTTTCACGGGTAGGGGTTGACTGACTTTCGGGGATAAAAAGTGTCCAATAGGCAGCCCCGGATCTACGATTTTTCACCTCACTTTCAACGACTAGACATTGTCGTTATCGCGAGCGTAGCGAGTGCAAAAAAATTCCCATTTATAAAGAAGTGTATATACACGGTATATAAACACGCGAAAGGACATTGACAGGGTCAGGTCCAAAATTGCCCAGTGATGGGAGTACCTGCATTACGTTCCTTATATCCATTTATGACTACACGCCAAATATTTTCAAAATCTGACCCAGGGTTTTTTTTAAATTAATTTTTTAATATTTATATTTGTACCTACCTACTATGGGACCTTACCCGACACAAGCATGGGAATAATATTGAATCTCGTCACTGTCATCATCATCATCATCATCAGCCTGAAGACGTGTGCTGCTGAACATAGGCCTCTTCCATAGAAGCCACTTTGAGCGGCTGCTTGCGTTCAGCATTCATCGGCTCCCCGCGGTTTTGACCAGGACGTCGGTACACCTAATGGGGGATGACCAGCTAGTACGTTCAGGCCGATTTAGTTCGATTCGGTTTGGTGCGGTTCGATTCGCTCCGATTCGATTCGACTCGGTACGACCCGGTTCGATCCAGTTCGATCCGGTTCGATTCGGTTCGATTAGGTTCGGTTCGATTTGGTTCGATGCGGTTCCATTCGGTTCGATTCGATTCGATTCAGTTCGATCCGGTTCGATCCGGATCGATTCGGTTCGATCTAGTTCGATTCAGTTCCATACCATTGCATTCCAGCCTCCGTGGTGTGGTGGTTGACCAAGTCGGCTCATAACCTGGAGGCGGCTGACTTGTTGACTCGTTTTACTCGATTTGCTCGTTTTGCTCGTTTTGCTCATTTGACTTGTTTGACTCATTTGACTCATTTGACTCATTTGACTCATTTGACTCATTTGACTCATTTGACTCATTTGACTCATTTGACTCATTTGACTCATTTGACTCATTTGACTCATTTGACTCATTTGACTCATTTGACTCATTTGACTCATTTGACTCATTTGACTCATTTGACTCATTTGACTCATTTGACTCATTTGACTCATTTGACTCATTTGACTCATTTGACTCATTTGACTCATATGACTCATTTGACTCATTTGACTCATTTGACTCATTTGACTCATTTGACTCATTTGACTCATTTGACTCATTTGACTCATTTGACTCATTTGACTCATTTGACTCATTTGACTCATTTGACTCATTTGACTCATTTGACTCATTTGACTCATTTGACTCATTTGACTCATTTGACTCATTTGACTCATTTGACTCATTTGACTCATTTGACTCATTTGACTCATTTGACTCATTTGACTCATTTGACTCATTTGACTCATTTGACTCATTTGACTCATTTGACTCATTTGACTCATTTGACTCATTTGACTCATTTGACTCATTTGACTCATTTGACTCATTTGACTCATTTGACTCATTTGACTCATTTGACTCATTTGACTCATTTGACTCATTTGACTCATTTGACTCATTTGACTCATTTGACTCATTTGAAACATTTGACTCATTTGACTCATTTGAATCATTTGACTCATTTTACTCATTTGACTCATTTGACTTATTTGACTCTTGACTTTTTTGACTCATTTGACACGTTTGAGTCGTTTACTTGTTTAACTCGTTTTGCTCATTTTGCTCATTTAACTCATTCGACTCATTTGACCCATTTGACTCATTTGACTCATTTGACTCATTTGACTCGTTTGACTCGTTTGACTCGTTTGACTCGTTTGACTCGTTTGAATCGTTTGACTCGTTTGACTCGTTTGACTCGTTTGACTCGTTTGACTCGTTTGACTCGTTTGACTCGATTGACTCGTTTGACTCGTTGGACTCGTTTGAATCGTTTGACTCGTTTGACTCGTTTGACTCGTTTGACTCGTTTGACTCGTTTGACTCGTTTGACTCGTTTGACTCGTTTGACTCGTTTGACTCGTTAGACTCGTTAGACTCGTTTGGAGCGTTTTGCTCGTTTTACTCTTATTGCTCATATGACTCGTTTGACTTGTTAGACTAGTTTGACTTGATTTTCTCGTTTTGCTTGTCTTGCTCGTTTTACTCGAATAAGAAAAGCAATAATGTCAAAATAAGGAAAACGTTTCAAGGAGACATAACTTTTTGTAATATTCCTAACTGCATTCACAGATTTTGAAAAAAAAAAGTACAGTCAGCAAAACATGATACGAAGCAAAAAATGTTTTGCCTATCGATTTTATGTAGTCCCATAGAGTATTTTGATTCCTTCATGAAATAGGATGGTTTAGCCAAAAAACATTTTTTGCGTGTTTTTGCATTTTTTTGCTAACTGTACATTTTTACCAAAATCTGTGAATACAGTTCAGAATATCACAAAAAGTTATGGATGGTCTCCTCAGAACGTTTTCCTGTAAATAGAACCGTTAAGGTACCTGCCCTTGCTGTCCCGTCTTAAAAACCCAGCCTGTATAAACTCATTTTTTTTTTATTTCCTTGGTCAGATTTTGAAAATATTTTGTGAGCAAGTATTTATACATGTAGAGAGTCTAAAACCGGTACTCCTTTTTCTGGGCAGTATTTGGACCAAACCCCATACTAAGACTGTCAATGTCCTTTCCACTGTTTCAGAATAAGACTTCCCAACCTTAACGCGTACGAAGCGAGCGCCGAATATTTTTAAGATTTTTAATAATTTTGCCATTAATTTACAAACAAATCCAGATTAAACACGCGAAATTCCCAATATTTATAAAATGACAAACATGAAAACGAACACGAAGCTGGCGCAAAAACTTGTTCAACTGGAAAATTAATGCAACTATTTAATAATTTTACTATTTATAAAGAAATCGAGATTAAACACGCAAAAATTCCAATACGAACTTTGCAGAAAAGTCCTACTATATAGTTCCCCAACATAATATAAAACAAGATAATATTATTAAAATTTCAGCTACATACATACTTTCAAAATTAGAGCTTAATAATTAATAATAAAACGTCATATGAAATTGTGGTGTTTTCAATTGTCATGAAAACAATTGATAAAGGCGTGGGCGGAACGAGCGCTAAAAATTAGAAACCTAATTTATGTCTAAATTGCCCAAAATCGAATTAAAAATAACGACAAAGCTGTTGTCTACTGACCAAACAACAAACACTTGATATTTTGGCGTTCTTTGTCGCCTCTACCGTCTTTCGCTAGAAGTATTTCGCGTATTGGTCGTTCCTTCGGCTTCACCCTAGGACCGGAAGTAGACAATTACAATAAAACGAACTCATGCCGATTAATCAACCAAAATATCGACCGTTTTATTGTGAGACGCATTACCCATTTGAAATAAATCGACAGTTTATAAATAACCGCGTTTTTTATAAACTAACGGTTCTTACAATAAGACGGTGACATATATACATTCCAAATATCAATTAAATTGGTTAAGTAGTTACAGAGCTATTAGGTAAGAACACACACACACACACACACACACAAACACACACACACACACACACACACACACACACACACACACACACACACACACACACACACACACACACACACACACACACACACACACACACACACACACACACACACACACACACACACACACACAATTTCGCATTTACAATATTAAGTAGGATTTTTCTTTCAGATTATCTTATATATAAAAAAGAGGAAAGTCAAACCAGGAGGTCCAGCAAAAATTACTCTCCATTAGTTTTAACGACAAACTGTAACTCAAAATATATGGGAATGACATTACCTGCGGAAAACTTTTCCACCCTTTATAATTAATTACCTATGCGTGTTTCGAAATGTAACAAATGCATAAATTACTATTTTAACATAGTTTATACCAAGTTAATATTATGTTTCAGATTTCTCAAATTAGCAAGAAAAGGCAAAAATATATCAGATGTTCTGTGTTTTTTCTCAATGAAAGATTGGAAGTTTGTCGACAACAACTTAAATAAGTTATACAAAAGTCTTTCACCGGATGACAAGACCATATTTAACTTCGACGTCACCAGTATAAATTGGACCGAATATATTACAATTTGGTGGTTGGGAATCAGGAAGTATATCATCAAAGACGGACTGAAAGATACAAAATACGCAAATAAGAAACAACGCTACTTCGCAATACTTCACTACTGCGTTATAACACCCTTATATTTACTTGGCTTCTGGAAAATAATTTGTTTTGTAATCTCTATTCAAAAAAAATTGTCAAGACGGGCTTTTTCTAAAATAACATGTTTACATTTAAATTAATTCATTTCAGATTTTGTTTTAATTGTGTGGTTAGTATAATATGGCTTTGTTTTTGTTCATAATAATTATAATTATAACTCATACTGATAGTGTTGTATTTGTGAAATATTATTTGGATTAATATGATATTCTTGTTGAGCATTAACCGAATTAACTTACTACAAAATATCTGGCTTAAATAGTTAAGCCAGATATTCTGTAGTAAGTTAATTCGGTTAATTTATAATGTTAAAACGTGTCGCAATGTGCAAGCGAGATAGTGATTCAGCGAATATAGCAGCCTTAAATAGCGCACGAGTAGGATTTAGACAGGTTAAGTTAGGTTAGGTTATCCGGGTTTTTTTTTGTGTATTAATATGCGTATTGTGGTGTTCCGATGCTATTTTATACTTCTTTTTCCCATGGACATTGGGTAGGAGTGGTAAGGATAACAGGAGGGGAAGTGGGGATTGGAGGCGTAGGGGAGGAGTAGTGATGTAGAGGGGGGAGTGAGGGTGAGGGGGTTGGAAGGGTTCGGGAGGGTGCTGGGGTAGATGAAAGGCGTAGAGGAGAATGGGGATGGATGATGTAAGGAGATAAATTTTTTTTTTTCATATATAAAATTGGATTATCCGGTTATAGAGCCGCGCGTCCACTGGGACGGAATCAGCGTGTACGGAGCGTACAGAGCGTCGGTGTTTACAAAAAGAAAGTGCGGTAATGCCGATCCAGTGCACGCAGTCCCATACAAATCAATTAAAACAAATCCGTACGCTCCGTACGCTCCGATGCCGACCCAGTGGACGCGCGGCTCTATAACCGGATAACCCTATCATATATATTAAAAAAAATATTTATACAGTTGTTTTTTTTATATATATTATTTTTTTTTTTTTTCTTGTTTTTTTATTTTTTTTTATTTATCTCCTTACATCATCATTAAGTGTATGTTTGTTGATATAAAAAAAAATTACAACTGCTCCAAAAGGGGGTAAAGTTTTTTGAGGGTTCGTAATCGTAGGTAGATAATTTTTTTTTTCCATAATTAATAGGGTTATCCGGTTATAAAGTGTATTTTTCTGAAATAAAAAAGAAACATTTACCTATGTTGTTTGTTTTTACCCAACTGCCCCAAAAGGGGGTAAAGTTTTTCGAGGGTTGGTAAGTAATTTAATGTAAATAATGAACTAATAGGACTAATTTGTCAGTGGTAGATCCTACAAATCTTAAATAAAGCACAGAAGAGAAAATCAGAGGCTATGCATGATGTAAAAACACTGTAGCATGGAATATTATAGTGTTAGATAAGTAGGTACCTTATAGGCTTATAAGTGTTGGAAAATTGTTTGGACATTGGACATTTCACACAGCGCCATCTATTCCTAAACTAAGCAAAGATTGTACTATATGGGAACCAGATAACTGATAGAATACTCTAATAAATTGGCACTTGACGACATGGATGAAATAAAAAAAAGAAGGATTGAGTTTTGATTGATATCGAGCTGAAGCCCAAAATGGCGGACATATTAGATATGTGTGTCAGATGAAAGTAGGGCGATCGGCTTCCTATCATGTGAGTGTGTGCGTGCCCCGCTCGTACATACGAAGCGTTCCGGCTTCCTAAGCGTGCTTCAGTTTCGGATCAGACAGGATTCCCTCCTTCTTTTTTTATTAGCTCCATGCTTGACGATTAAACCTTTGAACTCGATGAGTTTGACATTTAGATACACAAAATCCTGGAGCTTAAGTTTTTAGCTCTTGTGAATTCCAACCCGCGCATCTAGTTAAGGCAAGCTAGGGGTCAGGGGCCTCATTTAGTCCCTTGGAGTCAGGGTACGCGATGTCGCTTCTCACCAACGATGACTCGCCACAAAGCTGCCCTTGTGTTTTAACTTTGATTATTATTACAATCTTTAGACTAAAACTAAATAAACACATCACACCTTGTTCCTAAGGATATCGTTTTATATGCCCAAAAAATGGTACGTACAAACTATCATCAAACGAATAATTCCGGCTAAATGCTATGATTTTGTGATTCCGTATTACTTTTTAAACGCAACATTTATTTGTTTTTATAACCCAAATGGTTTCAACACAATAACGCAATTAAAACTATAAAATCTATGTTATACTTGGAAATAATTTACTTTAAACACCGTATATGGACATAAAGATCACTAAAATACCGATTCACGTAAATTAAAATAAAGAAATCGATAGGGTTGCCACACTAAACCTGTGAAAAACGCTAGGAACTAAAACTATACATTGAAAGGTTTTGTATAAAAGAGATTGCTCTCCAATAAAGTTACGGTTTATGGATTTTATAATTGGGTAGGGAGTAAAATATAGTCTAGATCTAGACTAATACATTTTTTTTTATGGCAATTGTTTAGCACATTTTTGCCAGTGTCATGTCAAAAGAGAAATAAAAACGAAATTTTGAATTTAGGGTATCTGAAACAAAACAAAAATATCCTATAACTACCAACTACACAACATTATTACAAACTAATACATTTACTAATGAACGCTGAACAACAGTGGAATACCTGCTCAGTGTTTTCTCTTGTTTTAACTTTGCCTATTTCAGATTTGACAAACAGAAACAAAACACAAAATAAGAATTTATTATCTACACTGATTAGTAAGAGAGTTAGTTTTTGAGGCCAACAGTAAGAGACCGCAGTTCCATAAGCCACAAATAAATAAATAACCGGCTAAGTGCGTTTCGGGCTCTCGGGCACAAAAGGTACGGCCCGTAATGGTACGGAACCATTATCTATAAAAAATGCAAATAAAATCATGATTGTTGTATGGGAGTCCCCTTAAATATTTATTTTATTTAGCTTTTTAGTATTTGTTGTAATAGCAGGGGGCCGTACTGTGAACTTTAGTGCGATTCAAAACAGAGCCTGTATTGGATGGCTTCGTTTTTTTTGTATGAAGATTTTGACAAACGATCCAATATTGGCTCAATTTTGAATCGCGCTAAGAGCTCACAGTATGGCCCCTGAAATCCATTATCTGTGAAAATTTCAACTGTCTATCACTATTCATGAGATACAGCCTGGTGACAGACGGATAGCCAGAGAGCGAAGTCTTAGTAGTAGGGTCCGTTAAGTAGATACCTAGTTTCAGTCCGTTAAAGACGAGTCCAGGGTGTTTAATACGGCAACCTTCGACTAAACATCACTTTAACATTAGGTGAGATACAAACGTTGTCCTATGTACATAAAAAAGGTTCCAAAATAACGTCAAAATATTTATCGATTGCACGTGGCAACCCTGAAATTAACGGTTAAACCAATTCCAACGACGTTTAATCGGCCATTCCACATTCTTCCATTGTCCATTTACATTTTAATGCGACCCGCGCGATAAAAGATTGACGGAATGATACCCATTGTAGGAGGATAGGGGTGGACCAGAACCCTACGTCAGATGTGACAGCTCCTTTCAAAGCGTTGGTCAGCTTCGTGTCAGATTCTTCTCACGTTTGGTGACAGCTTTTTGTTGGTTTCATTTTAAGAAATGTCGGTCTTTGAAGAAACTCCGACAATCGCGGTTGTGAATTTTGAATTTATTTTTCAAAACTAGTGTATCTTGAACTTTAATGTGTAATAAGGGTGGATTATTATCCGTTAAGTGTTCGTGAACGTGCACGAGTGTTGGCAAATGGTTTTAAGATTATAAAACCATGCATTTTCGTTTTTGTTTCAACGGCCTTTTTTAGAGCCTTCAGTAAAATATCCTTTTTGACTGACAAAATATGACTTTGACCTGACACAAGTGAGTAAAATTTGTACTCACTTGACATTGGCAGAATTATTGCAAAAAAGCGATAGAAAGCCATTAAAGAAGAAGAAGAAAATAAGAAGGGTTTTAAGAAATTGTCTGCGGTATATCTTTGAAGAATTGTGATTCTTTAACCGATGCACATGTTTGGGTTGTGTGAGGAGATCCGCATTTAAGAACTAAAGTGACCGATATAGCTCTTAGAATTAGCAAGTTGAAATGGCAATGGGCGGGCCACATCGCTCGTAGAACTGACAACCGATGGGAAAGAAAGGTTCTCGAGTTGCGACCACAAACTAGAAGGCGCAGCAAAGGCCACCTACTGAAACCAGCGGGGAGCTGTTAGATGCGGGCGGGCGGCTGCTTTAGTATACAAATGAGCATAAAAGTAAGCAGTGGACGTTGTCAGGCTAATGATGATGATGACGACAAGTTTGTGGGTTAACGCATGCTCGTAGTCGTTTCAAAATGTGATGTTACATTTGACCCGCCGTGCGAGATGATTATGGCAATCCTATGATCTTCTTCTTCTTCTTCAGAAGGAGAAGAATCCTATGATGAACGACATAAAGACACAATGATTTACAAAAGGCATTTAATGGTGGAGGCCTGTGTTCAGGTAAAATGTAAATATGAAATAATGTTAAATACAAAATGAAACAAGAATATCTAGTGTAATTCCGCTAAAATAAAACTATAAGATTATCTATATTGGGAAAGCTGTGAGGGGGGCGGGGGGCGTATAAATAGTCTTCTAGTTTTATTTTAGCGGAATTACACTAGATATTCTTGTTTCATTTTGTATTTAAGATGAACTTCCGCGAGGTCACGCCTGATTCACTCAACTATCTTATGAAATAGTGTTGTCAGGACACTGCAGATTAGTATAATTACAAAATCTTGATAGATTCTTTACTAGCTTTTTATTTTACTAGGTGGTAGGAGATTTTTGAAAAGTTTGTCTAGGTACCATGGTAGATAATACATGGTTGATAGCAAATCCAAAAAAAAATTTGGACCTTGTTTTGCCAGTTAATCTGCCGCCAAGCATTCTGTTCCGGTTTGAAGGGCATTGTAGGTAGCGAAATTACTGGGCAAATGAGACTTGATGACCTGATAGTGTAGTAATCTGATTAGATATCTACTAGACTGTGTAATAATCTCAGGGTGAGCTTCGTAGTGCAGTGTCACGCGAAACTTTATTTTAAAGTTCTAAGTGACACTGCAACTGTTATGGGCACCCGTGTCACTTACCATCAGGTGAACGACTACCTCGTCACGTAATTCATTCACGTATAGTTTCACATTACACGTAGTTCATTCTCATAAAAAAAGCTTTGATTATTAACCTGTTTAAATAATTAATGTACTTAGGTACCTCTTCGGGCGCCATCTAGTAACAATAAAAGAACTCAAGATTTTTCTCGTTTAAAAAATAAATAGCTCGAACACCCGTTACTATTTGGGCATTCGAGCCACGTTCTCGTTAACTGAAATTGACGTTTTAATTAATGTGTACACTTAATATTGTCTCGCAGTGTATCGGTTGGCATGTCGGTGATGGACGGACAGACGCTCGTTTCGTTAGTAGGTTTTAATTAAGTTTCGAGTATTTGCTTTCCATTGACTTAATTGTTATATTAAATACTCAAAGAATCATCAAAAGTCTGAAGACGTGCTGCTGAACATAGGCTAGGCTGATGATGAGTGATGAATAGTTATTTTTACTATTGAGGATTGTATCCCACAGCGGGTAGGTATGTCATAGAGGAATAAGTGCAAACTTAAAAATTTTGGTGCAGCCGAACTTTAAAGTAACAAGGGGCGGGATAAAATCGTGATAATAGTAAACCTACCTACGCCTCTGCGGTAATTGTGTTGAACAGGTCGGCTCTTAACGTCGAGGTGGTGGGTTCGACTGCCGCAACAGGACAGTTAGTGCACACTACTGCTTGGCGGCAGAAATGCCGGAAAAGCGGTGGAAACTACCTTTTCGACGAATTCTAGGGATTACTCCTATAATAACCTCTACCACCATCTACGATGAAATAATAGGCATGTTGACTACTATTAAAAATGAACAAGTAAATATTACTTTCATAAAGAAGATTAAAAATGAATGCAATAATTGAAAAAATAAGCAATATCGGTAAATAAATCACGGAGTAATAAGCTTTTAAAGTTTCTACAGGAGGCATCTCCTGTCCCTTTCTCGCGAAACAGAGCGCCCCCACAGTTACTATGAAAAATCTACTCGTGACGTCACATGCCAAAGAGATTGTATGAAAAGCTACCACAGCTACCACGTGAGGTACTATAACGACCTTACTCTGACGTCACTGGCCGTTTCAGCTATCTCTTTCTATTCCAGTTTTTAAAATGCTTGTAACTTGGTCTTTTTTTGAGATGGTTAATTTTTGTTTTCACAAATGTTTATCTTTTGAGGAATATAATTAATTTATCCAAAATACTAATTTTAGTCATCACGCCTATTAAAAGCGCTCAGTATAAATAAATAAATAAATAAATAATAAATAAATATGTGTGGACATTTCACACAGCGCCATCTAGCCCCAAACTAAGCAAAGCTTGTACTATGGGAACCAGATAACTGATACAGTACTTAGATACTTTTTTGTTTGTAAATACATACATAGAGTATAATATCACACCCAGACGCAGAACAAACATCTATGTTCATCACACAAATGTTTGTCCTGGGTAGGAATCGAACCCACAGCCCTCAGTTCAGAAGGCAGGGTTACTACCAACTGAGCTATCGGGCCCGTCAAAAGAAATATATATAAAGTATAAAAAATATATATATAAAGAAATATAGATAAACTTTTCAAACTCATGCTAAAACATAGCGTTGATAATTACTTTCTGAAATCGAGTAGCAACAACAACGCTTCATAATACGCGATACATTTTCGTTTCTACGTTGAATACTTAAAAAGGTCTTTCAGTCCTTTAAGCTCCCGATCCTTTTTGAAATGAAAGGACTTTTAGGGGGATACCACTGGAGTTTACTTTGACTCCGTGGAATGAAACTTGGAATTATTTTATCTCATATTTTTTTGGGTTTAGCAGCTTGATTCCCAATTTTTATTTGAAATCTACTCTTCAGCTCTTTCATCCTCAATGTGGATGAAAGAGATAAAAAACGTAATTTTGAATCGAAACGTTTTCGATTGGTTAAGAATCGGAATCGGGCTGTAGGCTAAACTTATTTTTAGATTTAATATAATTTTTGAGAAACCAGTGAATTGTAAGTCAGACACGTGTTCCGAGGGTTCCATACACGTTATCACATTTGTGATAAGGCCAAGTTAAATAGCTTTCTAAATTGAATATAGTCAAAACTTTATCGCCAACTCCAACACGCAATTTGCCTGTTTTTAGTAAGTATTTTCTTATGCTAAGGCACACCGCGGAATCTGTCTGGTGAATAATAAGCAAAGCAGTAATAGGTACCTACCTAGACGATTTTTGCCCACCTTCTGAAATACAGCTGATTTTTTTGAACGGCTAATGCTATAGATCTCTACCGACATTTTCAGCGTCACCAGGCGAGAGGGCAGGCAATTAAGGCACCCAGCCGACAAAAGTCGGGGGCAACTAGCTAGGGCACTCCTGGATGCGAGCCTCGGCTTGGGCTTTTGCCGGGATAAGAGGATCGAGAGGACTACGTCCACTAGGTCCGTAGGAGTGGTCCCTATGGAAAGTCGCGACCGTTCTAGCTAACCTACGGGGAGTACGTGCACCTCGCCAGCAGGGTACGCTGTTACCATTTCCAAAATCGGTACCTGAGCCAGAAGGGCTAGAATGGTCCGGTGACCCTAGCGCAGCCGAAAAAACGGCTGCTATAGGATCGTCCGGGTCGCTTAAGACGTATGTTGGGCGGCGACGACCGGGTGGTGGGTCTGTCATGTCTGTAGAGTAGCTTGATGCTTGGACTACGAGAGGGTTGGGATGATGGTGGGCCACATCGAAATAGCGGCGGGATCCATCCTTCATAAACTGACGGATGGAAGTCTAAGATCGCAATGGAGGTCAGAGTTTCGCTGGTACCAGCGAGCCCTGACCACCTTGCAGATAAAGCGGTTCTGGATCTCCTGAAGAGGGTTCAGGTGGACTGAGGATGTATGAGAAAACGTGACAGATGCGTAGGTCATAATCGGTTGAACGCAAGTTTTGTAAAATGTAACCTTACTTCTAAGGGACATTTTACTTCCCTTGCAGAGGAAAGGGTGGAGGCGGCCTAACACGAAGCCAGCCGTATCGCACACTCGCTCAATGTGGTCTTTGAAGTTGAGTTTGGGGTCAAGGGTAAGTAACCCTCAGTATTTAGCAGACGAAACCGAAGGAACGGGCTTGTTGAACAAAGAGAGTGGTCTCGATGGTGTCAGAATTACAACTGTTAGTTATTAGCGACTAGGAAGGCATTGGTAGGCCCTTCCGTTTAGAATATCATAAGTATAAGTCCATGGTTTTTGTATAATCCAATTTAATTCAGCAGGTGCGGTTATTTAATTTTGCGAGAATAATATTATTATATACGGTAAGCGCGTTTTGAATATCTGTTATGGTTTTTGTTTCATGGCTCATTGTAATTATAATGAAGTAAACAACCGAGCAGATATTTATTTCTCGCCCCCACTAATGCTTTTTAGGGTTCCGTACCCAAAGGGTAAAATGAACCCAATGTTCATGTCCAAAATGAAATTACTAAGGCTTTGCTGATCGTCTGTTTTCCGTCTGTCACCAAGCTATATCTCATGGACCGTGATAGTTAGTTGATATTTTCACAAATGATGTATTTCTGTTACCGCTATCACAAAAATACTAAAACTTGAATAAAACAGACATATTATTGATATTTTATTAAGAAAATTAAATTTAGTTTTAGTAATACCTAACCAAGTACAAAGCACAAATAATCACAATCCCAAACTTTTCACTCATCTACTTCAGTTATTTATTAATTAATTAAAATCGCCCATTACTATTTAATTTAGTACGCAAATCTAGTAAAAGATAGTATTAATATTAAAACAGCTTTAGGACCCTTTCATGAGAATTTCTACTAAATATAAAATAACTAAGCACGAAACTTAAGCACGAATTTCTGTTTTCCCGTCTTATTTCCAAAGTCTAAAACATTTCTATATTTACAAACATTAAAGATTTTACTTTAAAATATTAATAAGTGATACCTATACCATGGGGTCCCATCAGGTAAAAACGAAAAATAGCCCAAACTTGAAAAAAATGTATAGAGTAATCATGTCTTGAGAGTAACTAGTTAGTGTCCAGTGTATTCATTTGGCCCAATACTTCGCCAACACGCAATAAATGTTGCTTGATAATCTTGCGTTATGTAGAAATAAAATAATTCGTAAAATATTCCGCATTATTTTGTTGTATGGGATGAGGCATCTGTACTGTATTTTTACCTACCTGTCCAAAAAGGTAAACAAATATGGTGGATGGCAGAAATAGTGATGAAGGTCGATAGAATAAACGACGAGCAAAAATGAATGAATGAAGAGAGGTATGTGTTTCGAAAGGACAAAGGTTCTCGAGTGGCGACCACGAACTGGAAGACGCAGCGTAGGCCGGCCCCCCACTAGGTAGACCGACGACCTGGTAAAAGCCGCGGGGGGGCGATGGATGCAGGAGGCGAGCAGCCGCTCTAAGTGGCGCTCTCTGGGGGAGTCCTATGTTCAGCAGTGGACGTCTTCAGGCTGCTAATGATGATGATGATGATGTGTTTCGACGCACTTGTTTGTCATTTAGCATCTTAAATAGTTGTGAGTGTCCATATGTGTGGGATGCTGACTGAAAACGAACGGTGGGGTGTTTGTTTACCTTTTTGGACAGGTAGGAAAACATGAACAGGTATTATTATCTGGGTCTATAATAAATAAGAACTAATTAAGTACTTCAAATTCATCTCTGTTTCAAAGCTTGTAAATATAATTGGAAACAAAAGCTAACAATCAACGTAACTTTACAAAAACAACGCCGTAAATAGTTGCCGTAATATGACTAAGCAATACTCAGACATAATAAAATATGGTAACAACAGTTTTCAGAGCTTATTTCTTAAGGTTGTCTTCAAAGCTTACAGCTATCGACAAAAGCGAGTAAGGTTAGTTTCGAACGTACTAACGCAATGCGACGTACGTCGTTTCGTTATGAGGAGACTACCATGCGCAAAAGGCATTCGGTTTAAAACCCTCAGCCGGGCAGGCTGTGTCTCGGGCGCTCGGAAACCTCCCGAAATCGGGAAATCGGGTACGAGTTAACGTGCGGTAAATCCAACTCGGCTTAAAAACTTTTCGGATTTTTCTCGCTTGTGAAACTGTTGTGATGTAATGAGTGATTTCGTTAGTGGCGCTCGCAAAGATGATTAGTGTTTGTGAAGTGTTTTGTTTGTGTTACCAGGATTAGCCGTAAATTTTGGACTGTCGTAAAGTGCCGTACATTTGACGAATTGTCGTAAATCGTGAGTGATTGTGTTTTTTTTCTGAACTGTATGCGGGATAGCGTATTGCGGTAGACTACGGTGAGTTGTTTTTCTTTTGGCTTTTGCGTGGCTTCTAAGAAGGAGTTTCGGTTTTTAGCTTGCGTTTTAGATTTCAGTGGACGTAAGCAGATGACTAAATTATAAATTAATATGTTACGAATATTATTGTTATAATTAAATAAAAATCATAACTCACCGAATGGTTATTATTTGTTAAAGATATTAATACCTCCTTAGTCCTTCAGTGTGGTTAACACTTTAAAAATCATTCCTATGGTTTTTATGTTATATTAAGAAATAAATAATTTGAATTTATTTTAGTAATTTTAATACGTTCTTTTGGTATTTTATCAATAAATAGGGTCGGTATTTTTATCTTATACGATCTTCTTCTGTCTCTTAACACGACTATAACATTTTGATGATAGGTTAATATCAGGAAAACAATAAAAAGGTAACATTATTTTACTAGACGGGTACGAGTTTATTATTCCTAAATAAAACTGTGCAGTTATGTTATCTACCGCTGTACCTAACTATTATGTCTGCACGCTTAGACATTATTGAGATAAAAATTATGTACCTACGTACCTTAAATTTATTTTAAGAAACTTTTAGTACTTCACATTTTTCATGCAAGTAAAAAAGTCTGAATCTGAATATGGTCTAGGTACCATCAAGTGTTAATCTAATTATTTGGGTGCTCTACCAAGACGAAATCTCTACTAGATTTAGGTATTACATTGAATTGCCTTTTGAAGAAAAACATTTTGTGTCTTAGAACCTTTACTTCATAAAAAAAATAGTCAAAATGTACCTACCTATAGTACCTATATACAACCAAAATCAAGTGCATAATTAAAGCTCCGAGGCAAAGGGTGCGCTGAAAGCTAACAAACGGCAATAGTTTTCAGTCTAAGACTGCTAAATGACACCAACAGATATTCACCGAGACATGAGATGACCACAATCTTAGGATTCTTCGGAAAAAAAATAAAAATGGCAGTAGTGAAATATAGAGCCCAAGACATAGCTTACGAACTAATGTGCTGTCTAGTCGGAAAACCTCTAGAATGTTAATCACAGATAGCTCTCGGTTTTCTACTCCAGAACACCAGCAAATTAATCAAAATACACCAGAACGAAGACTTCTTTTTACGAAACACGAGGAATGGGGAAAGACTTGTACTGACCCGCGTGCCTAAGACCACATTGTTCCAAAAGAATTGTTATGCCATGTGTATCACTGTGTACAATAAATTGCCATCGTCTATAAAAGACTTGCCCTACGGAATGTTCCGGAGAAAACTTAAACTGTGGCTTTTAGAAAAGTGTTTTTATTGTATGAATGACTATCTTATGTTAACTAACTAATTAATTGATATAATTATATATATATTTACTAATGGATTATTTATGATTATTCTTAATTTAATGACATGACAATATTATAATAGAGTTGAATAATTCATTGCAAATGTATACCTACCTACCAATCGAATTATTTAAGTATTTTTGAAAATTGTAATAGCATGCATTGATAAATAATTTTCACATGCCACTACTATGGGCTAAATGGAAGAAGCACCCACTAAACCCTACGATCTACATGTACTCCATTTACGTGAATAAAATTTCATTTCATTTAATTTCAGAGTTTTTCAAATTATTTCTATCTATGAACGTTTGGTGGCAATGGAATACCTGTCCAGAAACGGGGTGCAGAATCATCTTCGGGCTGCATCATAATCTACTGCGATCGTCAAAATGTCTACCAAACGTGGTGAGGATAGCAAAACCTGCATCCATCGACTAACCGCGGTTTTCACCAATACCTCAGTCCACCTAGTGAGGGCTGACCTAAGGTGCGTCATCTGGTTAGTGGTCACCACTCGAAAAACTTTCCCCATCGGTTGTCAGTTCTACGAGCGAAGTGGCCTGTCCATTGCCATTTCAACTTGCTGATTGTTAGAGCTATATCGGTCACTTTAGTCTTCTTGCGGATCTCCTCATTTTGGATACCTATTATCTCACAAAGAAACATCGAGCATAGCTCTCTCCACAGCTCGTTGCGCGATTATTGATATACACAGTCTATAATTCAATTCTATGTTCAGCCTTCTCCAAAGTCTAAATCCACCTAGAGCTAATTGGCTCAAGCTAACTTATGCTTATAATTTTAACTGTTTATGTATTTATGGCTGTATTTAAATGTAAATGATGACGGGCCCAATAGCTCAGTTGGTGGTAGGCCTGCCTTCTGAACTGAGGGCTATGGGTTCGATTCCTACCCAGGACCAACGTTTGTGTGATGAACATCGATGTTTGTTCTGTGTCTGGGTGTCTGGGTGTATATTGCATTATATGTGTGTATTTAACTATTTCCAAAAAAAAGTATCTAAGTGTTATTATCAGTTATTTGGTTCCCATAGTACAAGATTTGCTTAATTTGGGGCTAGATGGCGCTGTGTGAAATGTCCACACAGATATTTAAAAAAATATATTGATAAAAACATAAATAATTATATCAGATAAACATGATTGTGATATCAATGAGTTAGACATTTTTTCATTATTTACACAGCATGGGTTAAAAAACTTTTAATAGCGAAAGCCGTTCTCTAGCGAGGCTTCGTGTAGGTAACGGAACCATAGCCTATTAGTTCTGTTTGTATTTCACTAAATGTAGCCTATGTAGGGCACTAAATGAACTAGCGAAATTTAAATAAGTACCTAAGTATCTAATTAGATTTTCCTGTCGCCCGGGAACCTCCAAAAATCTCCGCTTACCCGTATCGGTATTTTTGGGGGTTCGGAGGCAAAACTTCTAGGAATGCATGTCCGAACTCCGGACTTTTCGTGTACCCCGACCTTCGTATATTCGGACAACGGAAGGTTGACATTAGATTCCTCAAGTTCCGGGAATTCTCATGATTTTTTTGGGAAAAAACTCTCGAATTCCACGCACTTGGAAAAAACGCTTCTGGAACGCAGGATTGAAATTAGTCGACTTCTCGTTTTTTCCCCTCTATAACAAAACGTGGACGAGTAATGGCGAAAAAGTTTCATAAAAATTGCAAAAAAGCTTTCAAAATTTAATAGGTGCTTATAAAAACCTAAAGTGAACGATATAGAACTAAGGATGGGGTTTTCAATAAAAAAATCTAAAAAAAATTGACTATTGGTTAGAATTTGTTACAATTTTTAACCATTAGTTACCTTAACTATGGGATAGAAAAACCCACCCTAACAATTAGCATGTTGAAATAGCAATGGGCCGGCCACATCGCTCGTAGAACTGACAACCGATGTGGATTGAAATGTTCTCGAGTGACGCCCACGAACCGGAAGACGTAGCGTAGACGCCTCACTAGGTGGACCGACGATCTGATGAAAACCGTGGGGACCCAATGAATACAGGAGGCGAGAGGCTGCTCAACGTTTATTTATCTGGAAGGCCTATGTTCAGCAGTGGACGTCTTCACGCTATTGATGTAGAAACTAAACGATATAAGTTGTTCAAAGGCAAGGGGATTAGCTACACATAACATATTCCGTCTCCAGGAATTCCCGGCGTCAGTCACGATGTACAACATTCCCTGCATAAGCGCGAATAATAATACTTAAGTACCTTTGTAATTAATGGAAGTTCTTTGAAATAACGGACGAAACCGCTTAGATGTTGAGCGTTTTGGCTGTTTTTAAAGTTCAGTACCATAAGGGTAAAACGGACACTATTACTAAGGCTCCGCTCTCCGTCCTCAGTCTGTCTGTCACCAGGCTGTATCTCATAAACCGTGATAGTTAGACAGTTGAAATTTTTACAAAAGTTATATTGCGGTTGCCGCAATAACTAACAACGAATAAAAAAAAAGTAGAATAAAATAAATATTTAAGGCAGCCATAAACAAAAAGCGCAATTTTTTGCTCGGTTTTATCGATACGGAACCTTTCGAGCGCGAGTCTGACTCACACTTGACTGGTTATTTTATGTTAACGAATGACGTGACGAGCTAGTTGTTCACCTGGTTGTTCACCTTACTAGATGGTAGGACTTTTCTGCAAAGTTCGTCTAGGTAGGTTTGCCAGTTATTCTGCCGCCAAGCATTAGTGTGCAAGCACTACTGTGTTCCGGTTTGAAGGGAATTGTAGCAAGTGAAATTACTGGGCAAATGAGACTTTATGACCTGATTACACAGTGTAGTAATCTGATTACTAGACTGTGTGATGTCTCAGGATGACGTGCGCAGTGCAGTCTCACGCGAAACTTTATTATTTTGAAGTTGCGAGTGACACTGCAACTGTTATGGGCGGCCGTATTGCTTAACATCAGGTGAACGACCAGCTCGTCACGTAATACATTCTCATAAAAAAAAAACCTGACTAAAAATCACAGCTGCTCATAAATTGCCGTATCACTCGGAACCATTGACTATGAAACCAGGGCTTAATCTTTGCTCGGAACTTTATTTAACCACGTGACACTGGACTGCGCAGGTCATCCTTAAACAGCACACTGTCTAGTAAATAAGATTACCAGAATGTGAGATCATTGCATAAAGTCTCACATCCCTATCTTAATTTCACAGCTAGAATGCCCTTTTTATCAGATTAATTAGAATTGTAATGCTGGTAACTAAGGTACTGTTCGGCGGCAGAATAACTGGCAAAACAGAGGTACTTACCTAACTAAACATGCAGCAAAAAGCATGCAAACTTTAATGTAAAGAAATAAATTAATTCACGAACTAGATTTGTACCGGGATCCATTATAAGTACTATATCATTATTTAAAACCTTTGTCGTGGACAGCAGTTTTTCATTTTCTCAGTAAAATTGATTCTTATTCCATTTTATTATAGCAGCGGAACACGTAACTGCTATAAATTTTTAATTATTCGAATCGATTTCCAAAAGAATACTTTAAAGTTGGTAAGTAGATAGGAAGTTTTGTTAACGGAGTACCAGGGTAGAATCAATTACGAAGAGGTTTCTACTCAGCGCGATTTACGAATGTGACCTGGTAGATACTGCACCGACTTGCTAATCTTTAATTACGATAATAGCTTCTATTATATATGAAATACGATGCAAAGTAGAATGCCAGGGGTCAGCAAGAGTTATATCTAAAACATTAGCAAACCGAAACTAAAGTTAAGACTCCCATTATCAAGACCCTTGAAGTTACTATAATGCCTTCACTGGTCCTCTTTGAGGACCTATATCTGAGGGTAATCAACGAGTTATCTGGAAGTTTAGACTTGAGATAACATGTACTTACAACTTATGTGAAGATTATTAACTGTCTTCTATCAGGCATTTGGCACTTTGTGTACAAAATCACAAGTACTGTCAAAACACGTAACACGTAAAAAGAGCAATGATAACACCACATCTGTAAAGTTAAGAATCCGTTCACTTAAGAATTAGAAAGAGGAAGGTGTAAAACCGGGAAACTGTGGAATTGGGATCTGTTGAAATGGGAATCTGTAATGGAAATCTGTAGTATTGGGAATAATAATTCATCAATAGCTTCGTAGAGCGTCGCGTCGTTTCTGTCACTCTCTAGATCTACGTGTGACTGAGGAGTTGAGAACGTTGAAGAATTTGGAATTTAACTAACCGATTCGCTTTGTTATTATTATACTCCGGCCATATTTAGGCGGCTACTGCAACTTGTGCCGTTGCCACCCGTATAATCAATTTTATTTGTCAGTTGATTATTATGTCAACGTTAGACGAACGAGACAACAAAGCTCAGTAGTTCAATCAAATAGATCATTGAACTAGTGAAACAAAATAATCTCCTAGCTATAACCTGGGTGTCTCCAAGTCAAGGGTGAACAGGTATCTTCTAGGCAAGCATGCACCACCGCAGGCCGCGTCGTCACTTACCATCAGGTGAGACAGTGTTCAAATGCTAAGGCTATAAAATGTAAAAAAAAAACTCAGTAGTTCAGTCAATTGAACTGCTGAGAATAGATGGTGGTTGATGTATCACTAGGTGGTAGGACTGCAAAGTCCGTTTAGGTAGGTACCACTATTCTGCCGCCAAGCAGTAGTGTGCACGCACTACTGTGTTCCGGTTTAAAGGGCATTGTAGCTAAAGAAATTACTAGGCAAATGAGACTTTATGACCTGATCACACAGTCTAGTAATCTGATTACTAGACTGTGTGATGTCTCAGGATGACGTGCGCAGGGCAGTGTCACGCGAAACTTTATTATTTAAAAGTTCCACACTGCAACTGTTATGTGCGGTCGTGTCACTTAACATCAGGTGAACAACCAGATCGTCACGTCATTCATTCTCATAAAAAAGAGAGTATGTTTATACAACAGTTTTGATTCTGTGTAAGAAACTATTCAATCCAATCTCTTTACGTACGTTCTGAAATTAAAATGAAATGTTCCTGTTTCGTATGTTTACTTTGAGCCAGTCGTCTTATCAAGCTGGTAGTAATGATAGTACTTAGCATGGACAGTTAGAAAAAAATGTGCTTCTCCGTTTCATGTTTTGTTTCTTTCTTCATTCTTTTTTAATTGTCAAGTGGAGTAAACGATACTTTTCGCTACCACCTGTACAAGGCAGGCTGCAGGGTTAGCACGGACGGTAGACAAAATTGTCATTCCCCTGATTTACTCCACTTGACAAGTAAATTGTATGAAGAATGTGACATAGCACGGGGAAAGACAATTTTTTCTACCGTCCGTGCTAGCACAACTGTTGTTAGTTGTGACGACGACAAGCAACATCTAACATAAAATAAACAAATGAGTCTCAGTGACTGGATTTATCCAAACGAACCATTAAGTAAACCAAGAACAGATTAATATTTCGAGGTTTGGTAACCTTGTTTTCATTTACAAAATCAATAATTATTATTGATATAAACTTTGAAACTTTGGCAATATTGATGTAGGGAAGTTTTGTGTTAGTTCTAAAGGTAAGATTAATATCACTTGTGTTTCTGACAAGTGGAAAACCGCTATGATATCAAACTCACACAAACAAATCATCACCATCAGCCTGAAGGCGTCCACTGCTGAACATAGGCCTCCCCCAAAGAGCGCCACTTTGAGCGGCTGCTCGCCTCCTGCATCCATCGGCTCCCCACGGTTCTGACCATAAACAAATACACGTAAGAAAACAAGAAAAAACATAAAGGACTTTTAAAAAAAGACTCAATATTATACATATTATTATATTATACTAAATTATACATAAAATGCCCATTAAATAAATAAAAAATAAATAAATAAATATGTGTAGACATTTCACACAGCGCCATCTAGCCCCAAACTAAGCAAAGCTTGTACTGTGGGTACTAGATAACTGATATAATACTTAGATACATTTTTTGTTTGTAAAACAAACAAAAATACAATATGAGTAACACCCAGACACAGAACAAACATCACACAAATGTTAGATCATTGCATTGTTTCAGTGATTTAAGTACTCGACAGCAGATTTAGGTAGAGACTCTGCCAATTACCTAAAAATGAGAATGAATTACGTGACGAGCTTGTCGTTCACCTGATGTTAAGCAATACGGCCGCTCATAACAGTTGCAATGTCACTCGGAACTTTAAAATAATAAAGTTTCGTGTGACACTGCACTGCGCACGTCATCCTGAGACATCACACAGTCTAATAATCAGATCACTACACTGTGTAATCAGGTCATAAGTCTCATTTGCCCAGTAATTTCACTAGCTACAATGCCCTTCAAACCGGAACACAGTAGTGCTTGCACACTACTGCTTGGCGGCAGAATAACTGGCAAAGCGGTTGTACCTACCTAGACGAACTTTGCAGAAAAGTCCTACCACCTAGTAAAAACTTAATAAACCTTTTCTTTAAACATTAATAATAATTATATTTAATATTATACTTTACTTAATTAATATTAAATCCAACAATAAATAATTACCTTTGGCTTAGCTTTCAAATAACGTCTTAACTTAGTTATAACATAACTTTGACTTATAACATTTTACACATTACAAAACAGAATGTAAACTCACACAAAATGTGGTTTTATTGGTCACTCACCACCAAACTTCAAGTAGGTATTTTGTTTTTGCAAATAATAGGCATGATGACTAGTATTAAAAATGGACAAGTTAATATTACTTTCATAAAGAAGATTAAAAATGAATGCAATAATTGAAAAAATAAGCAAAATCGGTAAATAAATCACGGAGTTATAAGCTTTTAAAGTTTCTACAGCAGGCATCTCCTGCCCCTTTCTCGCGAAACAGAGCGCCCCCACAGTTACTATGAAAAATCTACTCGTGACGTCACGTGCCAAAGATATTGTATGAAAAGCTACCACAGCTTAGGAATGAGGTACTATAACGACCTTCCTCTGACGTCACTGGCCGTTTGAGCGATCTCTTTCTATTCCGGTTTAAAAAAGCTTGTAACTTGGTAATTTTTGGAGATATTTAATTTTTTTTTCACAAATGTTTATCTTTTGAGGAATATAATTAATTTATGAAAAAAAAATTTAGTCATGATGCCTATTGTTTAGACGATTTTTAGCACCTTTAGAAGTCAAAATATGTTTTTTTTTGTGTGCTGTAATCCTGTATTTATAAATTACTGTTATTAATATGGAAGAAAGATGGAACGAAAGTAAAAAGAAGACATTAAATTATTCAAAACTCTCATTAAAATGTTTTAATTCTTTTTTTTTATAAGAGACTAACAAAAATTTAACTTACTTTTTTTAGTATCAATTGATAGAGCCACGTATTACAGCGAGCGTGTACCTGTGTTTGTGTTATTTATGTTGTTAGTCCTGACTTTACCCTCTTTTTGTATTTATGCTGTGGTTCTGTATAGACGTGACGACAATGATAATTATCGGTTAATACGATGAAATGGCCGTGTGTAATTATCATAACATAATCAGCATGGCATGGAATACGTAATTAGTTCCCACTTGGTGATAAAGCAGGATTTGGAAGCACTTTATCATCGTCATCATCATCATCATCAACAGTCTAAAGACGTCTACTGCTGAACATAGGCCACCCCCAGAGCCTTTGAGCGGCTGCTCGTCTCCTGCATCCATCGGCTCCCGTAGTCTTCACCAGATCGAAACACTTGTATGTATGTAACTAATTCAAGATGAACATAGGTAAGTGCCTCATTTGCAACGTCATGCAACATGGTTTGAATCCTGTTAGATCTCTCTCACCCGTGTTGATAAAACATCCTAAATCTAAAAATCTTTGCAAATTAATAAGTACTCCTTCGTTACCAGTCACCAATCTACTTTTTAGGGTTCCGTACCTAAAGGGTAAAACGGACCCTGGACTCCGCTGTCTGTATGTCTGTCTCATGAACCGTGATAGTAAGATGGTTGATATTTTCACAAATTATGTATTTATGTTGCCGCTATAGGTAATATAACACGAAATATCAAAAATTTGAATCAATTAAATATTTAAGGGGGCTCCCATACAACAGACGTGTTTTTTTGCTTGTTTTTATAGATAATGGTACGGAACCCTTCATGCGCGGGTCCGGTTCGCACTTGGCTGGTTATTATACAGGGTTACAGGAAAAATCGTGCTAGATCCGTTAAGGGCGTGGAGTACCCATCACTTCTGACTTATTTCACTATGAAACACCCTAGGCTAAACTTTACCCTTTTCGAGATATTCAATTTTTAATTTTTTTATTGAAATATTTTGTGTCTTCTTATTATTATTATTATTGCATTTTTACATGTGTAATAAGATGCTTTAGGACGTCAATCATTAAAATAGTACATAAGTTAATTGAATAGACCGTAGTAGACAAGTGAAAGTTAAGATATAAAAAAAATATTAGAAACTGTATTGTTTTCTAAGGGATATCTACAAAAATATTATTAGTTTAGCCTAGGGTGTTTCATAGTGAAATAAGTCAGAAATGATGGGTACTCCACGCCCTTAACGGATCTAGCACAATTTTTCCTGTAACCCTGTATATAAGCACAGAATTTGAACACTGTCTCACCTAAGTTACAAGCCTTCCGCCTAAAACCTACGCAAACCAATATGCCTACGTCACCAATCCACTTCTTTAATTATCTATGGCAGAGGCTCGGTAATAGCAGATAAAAACTTTTAAAAGCCCTAAAAAGTTTTTATTGAGTCATCTAAGTACCTCATAATTAGGTCTGTTTCAATAAAAAAGGTACCCTACTGACCTTTCCGGTTTCATCGCGTTTCCTTAATCCTTTAGATAAGCATCTTGCTATCCGACACCACAAGATTAAATATAAAGTCAGTAAGGATGGGTCAATATTGATGATCGATTTAACACGGTCCAGCTTTCAGTGTGGAAAAAACTAATGAGCAAAATAGACAATAGGGACACCAACCACCATGCACATGGTCGGTTTTTACACCAACCCGACCAAGGTGAGACAAATGTGACCTTGGTCGGTGGTTGGTCCCGATCCTGTATTTTGCTCAAAACATTGACGTAAAGCGATACTTACAATAATACTAGGCATTTACATAATTTGACATCAATGGGCAGGCCACATCGCTCGTAGAACTGACAACCGATGGGGAAGAAAGGTTCTCGAGTGGCGACCACGAACTGGAAGACGCAGCGTAGGCCGGCCCCCCACTAGGTGGACCGACGACCTGGTGAAAGCCGCGGGGAGCCGATGGATGCAGGAGGCGAGCAGCCGCTCTAAGTGGCGCTCCCTGGGGGAGGCCTATGTTCAGCAGTGGACGTCTTCAGGCTGTTAATGATGATGATGATGATGATGATGATGACATAATTTGATTTAGATTTGAGAGTAATTGCAACTCTAGTTAAATGGACTTGACAGGTTCAATTTGCAGGTTATGTAGAAACTTAGAAAGCCACAATGGAAATTGTTAAATGAAGTAAAGGATTTTGGTGTCACTTATGAATCCCAGTAAACTACCAAAGTGTAAGTTTTCATTTCTGTTTTTTCGCTAAAGTTCAAGAAAAACTATGAAACGTAAATTTTATCAAAGTTTATTGAGAAACCATGAAAATAATAACGGAAATCGGAAGACGCAGCGCAGGCCAGCCCCCCCACAGGTATACCGACGACCTTGTGAAAACCAGGAGGAGCCAATGGATGCAGAAGGCAAACAGCCGCTCAAAATGGCGCTGTGTGAGGGAGGCCTATGTTCAGCAGTGGACGTCTTGCTGATGATGATAACTTTTTTATGGTGCGTCCGTATTCAGTGTGAACATTGCCCATACTGCAGAATTTGTAACTCGCAAAGTTGTACGGATAAAAAGGCCTTTGCGTGCTTTAAGTCTGTCAGCCCTTAATGTAGATGGGTTAATTAACTTGTTGTACAGGCCTGTACAGTACAAATAAGAAAATATTGTAACTTGGCCACTTTAAATATAAACGTGAAAAATTCAATATATTAGGCGCCGGCAATATTCATAATTTTAAATAAATATATGTTAATTTGCACTTTTTTATTAACGATACGCTTACATTTGACAACGGTCTCACCTGATGGTAAGTGACGACGCGGTCGACGATGAAGCATGCTTGCCTAGAAGATACCGGTTCATTATAGCCTTAAAAACCCCCAGATTATATTTGTCAGGAAACAATGACGCCGGTAAGGTGTTCCATTCCTTAGCTGTCCGAATCATAAACGAGGAATCAAATCGCTTTGTACGTATTCTAGGAAATGACTTTACTCTTTTATCAACGTCTATAAATGATTTTCATTCATGTACTTACTCAATTTATGCGAATGAATTCAATTAATCTTCTAAATATTGAAAAACCTTTGTTAGTCTTACTTTAATAGCTAATTTAGTTAACTAGCTATGTACTTTAACTTATTTCGGCGTAGTAAAATTAAGTTTAACTTCGTCCTAACGGAGGATCGTTATTATAGTCGTTTGTTCTTTAACAATTAGTGGTTACTGGTAAACTGGCACTACTGCTGCTATACCTACCATTTTATTGCCACTTAAATTACCGAGGCCAAAGTTAAGACAACAAAACAGTCACTTTTACTAGTGGAAAAATTATACTATAAAAGTCAAAGTTTGAACTTCATGTACAATACTTGATACATTTGCAGTGGCATGTTTTAACTGCTGCTTAGTAATAAGTCAAATGAATTATTTAGTAATTATTCTATTCGAGGAACCAAAAAAAAAACCTTAGAATCCTTCACCGCCTTTGTATCGCATTGCGGTAATGTCATGAAAATCACAAAAGCTGTTTAAGTAATTATAAACTACGTTATTCCAAAAATATATTATAGCTAGTTCCTAAAAATTATACAAATCGATCACAATCCATCGATCGATCCATATTAATAACCCTGAATTATTAGAATAGGTAGGAGGGACCTTATCAAAGAATAACAATTATATCAGTTAGTTATACCACAGATTACTGAATATGTTACTTGGTTATACTAAATGCTAGTCAGGTATGTAATGTTTCCAAACGTGGAATCTGCTTTTTTCTGATTGGTCGAATTTTTATTTCCTGTCACACTGACACTTTACGAGTTAAACCGTACTTACCTACCGAGTTTGAATTTTTTTCTGAGGACCAAAAAGATAGAGCTTTGTGGACTCGATGGAATTTTGAATTCACGTCTATAGGCATACAAGGTCGATGCTAAAAACCCTTTGTGAGGTTGCGTGTCCCAAACAATTAAAGAAAGCATACTACCCCCATTACAGAGTGTTACAGATGTATTCAGCCCCTGGGCCGTTTGTCGTGTTATAAAATAAGTTACAGTCATAAAATACCATGCTAGACATTGCGTGTTGGTTTTAGTTTTATTTTCTCTAGTATGTTGAATAGTAGACCGTATCTTCTTTACGATAGAGACCAGGAGACTAATATTGAAGGAAAGCAAAACTAAAAAAGAAAGCATTTCCAAATCTAGTTAGAATTCAGACTAACAGATCTAAAGCACAAATCGAAAAACAAAAAAAAAACAAAAAAAAACGTAAAAAAAAAAACAAAAAAAAAATAGGTTAAGTACTTCATTGTCCTCTCTTGTATGATATTTTGTTCAATAAAAAAAATAAAATAAATAACAATAAATGATAAATTAACAAAGAGCACGAAAGTGATGTTCGAAACGTACGACTTGCCATCTTTCTAACCCTTAATTTAGAGTAGATGGAGAAGGTGGTTGTGTTGTGTATTGGGTATTTTGGTACTAGAGACTTCAACTACTATGCGTATTAGCATTACCAAAGACATTTTGCAGCGCATTTGTAAGGGTTCTGGAATTTCCTTTTTCTGTCCTTCCCGTTCACTCAGAATTCCAAAAACAATGCAAACAAAACTAGTAGAAGATAAATCAATCTTTTAGATTTGACGGAATTTCAAACCTTCACTTAGTAGGTATCAATCTGTTGTTCAAATCAAAGTATGATTAAAAAAGCATACTTCCTAGAAGTTTCACATACGTTTTAAAATTAATAGCTAATTTTAAGCAATCAAATTTGTCTACGTAAACTAAACCCATAGGATGTTTATCTTGACGAGATCTGTATCGTTTAAATCGGGCAATTATTCAAATGTTTGCATGTATGTGTATCTTTAAAGATTAAATCAAGATTTCCACCCATGTTTTGACGTTCTATATAAACGCCCAACATTAGTTTAATGTAACTGACAGATTATGCCAATTTGCCGTTGACGAAGAATTCAGTAGACACGCCATAGAGAAGTTTAACCTAAGGGATCACGAGGAACCTGTATAAATTAACTGAAAATCCATTTTGAGTGAATATAAACCAAAATTGAGGCACAAAGTAACTTAAATGTGTATTTATTAGCTTCTCTGGTGAACTAAACTCTTTTGTTTTTGTATAATATGCGGTGTCTATCAATTTTATCGTCCACGATTTCACTAAATCCCACAGATTATACTGAAATCCGATATGTTACCAACACATGAATAAATTCACAATTTATAAAAAAAGGCGTCACTCTATAACACATTTAGATGTTATCGCTCAGAAATATCGCCACAATGTAGTTTGAAATTTGAAAAAACCTGTTCATAAACAGATTTACGAGGCGATATAATTAACTCAGATATTTATTTAAGTTAAAATGTTTAGTTTAAAATGGTAATAATGCATTCAAGATTTTATTGCCGTCGAAATGTTTACGATTGATATCTACCAAAACGATTGACACGGAATAATGGGCTATATATCAAACGAAATAGCGACGATTTCGTAGTGTATCGTGGGCACGAATAACTTTGTGATTCTTTATCTTGCCACCGTGAAATCGAAAGTTGAGGCCTATCTCAACGCCGGCTTCATTTCTAATTACAAAATCGATATTTTATACTTTTTAGGGTGTTCATTCGGTTGTGTACTCAGTGGCAGCGGGTTGTGACCGGGCGACCTCTTTCGTTTTAATGTAGTAGCTTAGATATTTTACTACTTTATTAAAATTTTAATTATGGCAATGACTCTGACACACATTCAAGCAACATTCCAACATACTGTAAATACTTTGAGTATTATATCTATTCCAGGATTAATTTGCTCGCTCGCTATTCCCGCTCGTGATTCAATTTCTTTTACAAATTAATCTGTGGTTTACTCTGAGCAGGCAAGACTACGTCTACCTAGAGCAGACTGTCCAATTAGGTAGGTCCAACTTCGACAATGAGGTCGCCCGAAGAATTCAACTCGGCTGGGCAGCGTTCGGGAAGCTTCGACCTATCTTTTCATCCAAAATACCGCAAAGCCTGATCAATGTGTGTTGCCAGTGATGACTTATGGAATTGAGACGTGGTCTCTTACTGTTAGTCTCATTGCTAAGCTCAAAGTAGCGCAACGAGCTATGGAGAGAGCAATGCTCGGTGTTTCCCTGCGAGATAAGATCCGAAATGAGGAGATCCGCAGGAGAACTAAAGTGGCCGATGTAGCTCTTAGGATTAGCAAGTAGAAAACGCAATGGGCAGGCCACATCGCTCGTAGAACTGGCAACCGATGTGGAAGAAAGGTTTTCGAGTGGCGACCACGAACTGGAAAACGCAGCCTAGGCCGGCCCCCCACAAGGTGGACCGACGACTTGGTGAAAGCCGCGGGGAGCGATGGAGCCGCTCTAACTGACGCTCCCTGGGGGAGGCCTATGTTCAGCAGGACGTCTTCAGGCTGTTAATAATGATGATGATCATGAGGCAATACTGCTATAAAAATCATAAATATTCCAGGACTGTTCATCACATCATCAGTGGGAAGACGTCCAATACTGTACACAAGCCTCTTTCTCATAAAATGCCAGTTTGGACGTTATCATAGGTTTGGTTGGCGAAGGTAGGTTTGCAGTAATCAACACGTTTGGCAGGCGGCTTGGTGATCGCGGAAGATTTGAGCAGAATGTAGCTGCCCATTCCCTTGATATTAATTCGATTGGCTTGAAGGATAGAAAAGACGGAGTGGCTATTCTCACACCGAGACCATACGGCCCCTTCCTTTTTTTATATTTTTATGTGAATGAATGGCGTGACGAGATAGTCGTTCACCTGATGTTAAGCAAAATGGCCACCCATCCCTTCCTTCTGTAACTCGAAACGGAGTAGACGTGTGCAAGTGTTTTATTTATCTATTTAACTAATTTAAAGTAAAATTGGAAACTTTGTAAAAGAGATACGGTATCGAAAAATAGTGCAGCATAATAACTGAGGAGGTTGTACAACGCCCACATCTCAAGCACCCGGAGTGAAGTGACGTAAACGCGCACACGCACGCGCGGAACGCACACGGGCGCATCAACGCTCCACAGCTACACAAGTAAGCCTACGGTTCATTAAGCGAGCCTATGACGTCGGGTTCGCTTCGCCTGCTCACGCTGTCGCCTGCCCTTGTCGCACTCGTTGTTCTATAACCAGTTACCTCCAAGCCTATCTGGCAGCCTGGTACTTGGGTATCCCGCTACAACCCGCACTATTATTACTCTCCGCTTGTACGCCACTACGCGCGTCGCGTGGAGATAATGTCGCTCCGACATACACCGCCGCCCCGTGAAATGTCTCCATTGCTGACGGCATTTGCAACGCCTGTTCACCACTATCACTCTGATTTAAATGTTTCCGAAGTAGGTCAAGAAGTTACTATGAGTGCCGCCTCTTCGTTTAGCAACATCGCTTCCCGGCATCTCTCTAAAAGGAAGCGTGGGGATATGGATGAAATCAGCAAGGCAGAAATGATGGCTATGTTCACTGCACTCCAGAACAGCCAGGATGATAAATTCAACATAGTTTTAAGCTCCATTAGTGAGGTAAAAGTCTCCGTGGACTCCATGTCAACTAAGTACGAGGAGGCCCTCAATAGAATTTATTATCTTGAAGAAGAAAGCAAGAATGATAAGGCACACATTCAGCAGCTTCAGAGCCAGATTGAGATGCTGCATCATAATGCTCGTAGCACGAGTATTGAAATACGAAATGTTCCGCAAGGTCAAAATGAATCCAAAGAAGACCTAAAGAAGGTTGTCAGTTGTAGCGCTGAAATATTGAATATACCTCTGCAGACTTTGGAAATTAAAGATGTATACCGCATTAATACAAAAGCAGCCATTAAACCGATAATAGCAGACTTCACCACGGTTTTTACGAGGGACAAATTTTTGACTTCCTATAAAAAATATAATAAAGAGCATCCGAAAGAAAAATTTAGCACGGCTCAAATCAATATAGGGGGCCTCTGCAAGCCAGTATATATATCGGAAAACCTAACTCAGAGAGAACGGAAACTATTCTTCCTGGCCAGGGAGTTTGTGAAGAACCACGGCTTTGCGTACTGTTGGACGGCATTTGGACGCATCTTTGTGCGTAAAGAAGAAGGGTCTCCACAAATTCGCATAACCTGCGAGAGTGACCTTGAAAAACTAAAAGAAAAGTGACTAGGAATGGAGCAGCAGAGTGATAAGAAAAGGCTTCCTCGCACTGCTCACGTGATCCCTAAAAAAGAGAATTTTCCGTTTTATTTTATGTTATTGATTTCAGTGATTGCGTCATACTATTGTCATGTTTGTTCAAGCCCTAGATTAAATAGTAAAAGCCAACTTCTCAAGTACTGCTCGCCTATGATTATTGTGTTGTTACTTTTAGCTCAACAGCTTACGTACACCAAACACAATAACTTCGACTATTTATGTAAAAAAATCGAATTACTATATACACTATCACGCTATACTATCACAGACTATCCACAAAAAAAGATCAAATTACAAATATATACAATAACACACTACACTATTCTATATTCATATACCATTCGAAATATTGTATTATATTGTTTTCGGTACATTCCAAACCCAATGACGATACCTGCTGCAAGTGAAAACGACACACATCTCACAGCGCAAAAATATAAAATAGATACTACCCACAATTTCGTTCTATTATCAATCCAGTTGTATTTTTCTGGACACTATGTCGAACTGAATGGAGGCGAAAACGGAAGTACAATAATTTTGATATCACTTGGCTACTGGCACATAATATGCAACAGTGTTACTTTTTGCTGGTGCTTTAACTTGGTTGAAAATTCCTGGATAAAATTACAAGTAATTTATAAAAGTTACTTGTACCTTTATAACTGCGCACTTGGCGGCAGTACTTACGTAATTAGGGCAGCTCTGCTCCTAGTTGCCTACTATATGTTTTGTTTATCGAAACACCTGACATGGTTGATAGTGTTATTTCTTAACCTACCTTTTACCTTTAATACTCCCATTTCTCCGGCCACAAAAACTCGTTTCAAGACCAATATTTACTCCGCAGGGAAAATACCTTTGATAGAAAACTGTCTACTATTAATAAAAATTGTTTTTGTTGTCATTGCTAAAATAAAACCAAAGTTTAAAATAAAACACAGGTGGGTCTGTGTTTCCCAAAAAAATAAACTCAAGCATGATTAGTGAATTGGACCTAATTAATAGCATTGACAACACCACATTAATAGACAGTTTTAGAGTTAGCACGGCCGAGGAATGTAAGGATAAACTAGGGGATTGCGCGTTGCAAACAATAGTAGTAACACAAAATATTAGAAGTGTGCGGAAAAACCTTGACCAATTCATAATACACTTGTCACGACTGCAATTTCTTCCAGATGTCATCATACTTACCGAGTGCTGGATCGATGACAATTTCCAAAAAGTTAACCTACCCAATTATACCTGCCACTCGTCGACAATACTAAGGAACCAAAACGATGGCCTAGTTATATTCTGCAAACAGGGACATAATATTGAAATCCAGGAACCTCGATTTGATGATGCCAACTGTTTGGTTATAAAACTGAACTCTGTATTAAGCATAATTGCATTGTATCGCACCCCATCGATAAGAGACATAACAAATTTTTTAAAATCTTTGGAGAATACTATTTCTACAATATCTACTGAGTCTTGTATACTAACCGGCGATGTTAATATTGACATTAAGGATAGTGCGAATGACCCCAGGTCACTTGACTACCTTGACCTTACCGCCTACCACGGATTTATTCCAGGCCATACTTTACCAACCCGAGGACCAAATTGCTTGGATCACGCGTTTATCAGAAGCAATAAAGAGGGTCGCGTTGTCGTGTGTGATTCTGATATAACCGATCACGATTCAGTTTTGATTGGGATTAATAACCTAGTGGACAAAAGCCCAGGTAGGTCTAAACTAATCACCAAAACTAATCTCACTGATGTAGTTTCTAACTTGGAGAGCATAAACTGGAGTGCTTTCTACCTCGAAACAGACGTTACACTAGCCACTCGAAATCTGCTTGACCAAATTAGCATCGCAATTAAAGCTAACACGTTCCAAAGAAAGCTTGCCAGCTCAGAAGTACTGATTAAACCTTGGATGACACCTAGACTAATTGACTGTATTAGACGAAGAGACTCACTACACCTTGAGGTCAGAAAGACTCCTAGTGACTTGACTTTAAAGCTACGATATAAAAACTATCGTAACTATTGTCAATGGTTGCTCCAGACCCAAAAGGACAAGTATGACGCAGACCGAATCGATAGTAGCAAAGATAATAGTAAAAAGCTCTGGAGTACAGTAAAAGATATCTGTAATATGAAAACATCAAAAACCGACTGCAGTGATCTTCTCAAAGTCCAAGGAAATGTGCACAAGTCATTAAACGCCGTCAATGATTTCTTTGCATCGGTTGGCAGTGACCTTGCCCAAGGCATCCTTGACAAACTTAGTAAAACGGAGTTGCAACTGGCAGGTGATGCGTCAGTTGAACATAGTCCAGTCGCTTCCCTTTTTCTGGCACCTACTGATGATTCCGAAATTAAAAAGATAATCCTGGGCCTAAAATCAGCGTCTGCCCCAGGTTGTGACCAGATTAGCAACGAAATCTTGAAACGAGCCAGTCATATTCTAGCGTTACCAATTGCTCATATATGTAACCTGAGTATGCTCCAAGGCATCGTACCTAGCTGGTTCAAAACTGCAGACATCTGCCCAGTTTTTAAGTCTGGCAATACTTCCACTATATCAAATTACCGCCCAATTTCCCTATTACCATCCATATCAAAAATATTGGAAAAAGTAGTAAACAAGCGTCTCCTGGGTTTTTTGGAAAAGAACAATCTATTGTCTGCAAATCAATTTGGATTCAGAGCAAATAAATCTACTGAAGATGCTGTTGTGTCTTTGGTGGATAAGGTGTCTGAGGGCATAGACTCGGGCAAAAAGTGTATAGGAGTGTTCCTAGATTTGGCCAAGGCATTCGACACAGTGTCTTGGCCGATTCTACTCAGAAAGCTAGAGCTCCTTGGAGTACGGGGAACTTCACTGAATTGGTTTCGTTCATATTTATGTGACCGAAAACAAAGAGTTCGAATCATGGGCCAGTACAGTGACTTTGCTACTGTCTCCTATGGCGTCCCGCAAGGAAGTGTGCTTGGTCCTACTCTTTTTCTTGCCTATATCAATGACCTCTGTCAGCTCACGATCAATCACGCCAATATATATGCATTTGCTGATGACACGGCTATAATTTTTTACGGAGCCAACTGGAAAGAGGTCATTGATTCCGCTCAGTGTGGGCTGGCTAAAGTAGCTCACTGGCTTCAAAACAACCTGCTGACCTTAAACACACTAAAAACCAAATATATGACTTTTCATATTTCCCAACGATCTCAGCCCAGCTCCATCAACATTAAATTGCATACATGTGGTTCACACCTAAGTGATGCATGCCTCTGCCCAAACCTAGAGCGTGTCGATAGTATTAGGTATCTTGGTGTCACAATTGACCATCGGCTAACATGGGAAAATCAAATCAATTCCTTGTGTGGGCGAATTCGCAAGATGATATTCGTTTTCAAGAGGTTGGGTTCGGTGGCGGATGAAAAGACATTAAAAATTGTGTACCAAGCTCTATGCCAGTCAATCTTAAACTACTGTATAGCGTGTTGGGGAGCAGCAACTAAAACCCTCTTTTTAAAAATTGAAAGAGCACAGAGGGCTCTGCTTAAAGTCGCATATAAAAAGCCTTTCAGGTACCCTACAGATCAATTATACGATGATACTAAATATCTCCGAGTTCGGCAGCTATATATTCTGGCGGTAACCCTACGTTTTCATAAGACAGCCATGAAGACCACTGTCACCTCTAAACGGTCTGCTCGACACAACACATGGTTGGCTCCTCGTACAAAAACCTCGCTAGGACAACGAGCCTATTCATTTAAAGGACCTTTTTTGTATCAGCGCCTGGACAAAACCCTTAAAATTGTGGAAACATCGCGTTACATATTCAAACGAAAAATTGTGTCTTGGCTGTCCTCGTTGGGTTACTGTGAAACGGAGAGTGTTATCAAGGTAAAATCATAGCATTGAGGGGCCTGTTCTACTGCCAGTCAGCGGATTTTTGTTGGACGGAATCTCACTTGGATCAATTCTAAGCTTAGCTCTCAAAATACAGTTAACATCTATCTATAATCTGTCTTGAATCTGTCTGAATGGTAAGTGACCAGGCCCCTCAACCACAACCTTAGAACCTATAGTTCCATCTTGACTGCAAATCCTGTGACATCATTCTCCATGACCTCCATAAACACGGCATGCTCCGTGATTGCTTTACCGATTATTCTTATTTTTCCATTTACTGCATTCATTCTCGACCTACTAGGCAAAATAAAATGGTATTTGCATATGCATTTTTAATAGTAGTCATCATGCCTATTATGTTCGTACAAAATTGGACTATCATAACTCTAAATTCTAAATTTTTTGGAATCCTCTAATAATTTATTATAAATATATAAATATATATATATATGTAATATTAATTTGTTTCGACTGAGAGGGACTATGCTGGCTGGCTTATCTACAATGATCGATTCTATCAGTACAAAATGCACCGTCTAGCAACGAAATGTATATCACATTTGTGACAAAAACAATTGAACATTTATATTTATTACCTACCCGCTTATTGTTACAAATGATCTACTGAATGGAATTTTGGTCATCTATAGTATTTCACCGTCTGTACACAGATACAGCAACCCAGAAACACACTTACACACCAACTCTCGCCTTTATAATTTTAGTGTGATACAACCGTCCCATAGCACATAGTACCTACTACGCACGGACACTTAAACTAAGTATATGCCTGTGCTAACACGTACTTATATAATACCATACCTACCAAACGCGAATATCCAAACGCACTAACTATTATATTGCAATCACCCACACATCTACACAACCCATATTATTGACAATGCCTACTGCACCGACATACATTGCTATATATAAATATCTATCTATTTTAATACCTTTTCATTTATTATTATTATTTTTCATTTATACTAATGCGTACTTGAGAGGTTTTTTTTATTTTTAATTTAACATTCTTAGAGAGATAAATTTTACCTACTTAATTACCATAGTTTAGCAAACATTAGGTCCCAATTTAAAAACCAGTTGCTATGCTACCCAAGTAGTAGGTAGTAGCTGTAGAAGTAGTAGGTAATACATCCCTAGATAATACTCAGATTAATATAAGCAGTGGTATACATATACAATGAACACAGATGCATCAATTTATGAAATCGCTACCCACCTTTGTTAATGATTGCTTATCTTCAAAAACAGTCCCTTTGCCGTTGTATATGATCATGAATTCTAGCATCACCGCGGGTAAATATTTCACTCATTTTCATACAAAATACCCAGTACCTGTTCATTATAGGTACCTACTGGGTGTTGATACTGACATTACGTCCCGTCATTGATGCAAGTTCACGCGATACCTGCCTAACCCATTTCCTCTGCTTAGATAATTAATGTCTGTTACAATTGTATAGCCCAAATCAATTTAATAAGAAAAAGTAGCTACCTATCAACATAATTACGTATATTAGATCTATACCTGACTCTAAATAGATTTAATTAGTATATGTATATTTTATTAGTCTACTCAGGTACATTAATAAGCAACCTACCCTATATCTAGGAAGAAACTGAATCCCACGACACAGGTCGTCCTAGTGTGGGATTTAGGGTGCAGCATTAACTTAGTTACTAACTACTATCATACATAGTATTTTAGATGTAAGTATAATTGTGTTTTTATTTTTATGTGAACAAAATAAATAAAAAAAAAAAAAAAAAAAAAAATAATAGTTGCAGTGTCACTCGGAACTTTAAAATAATAAAGTTTAGCGTGACACTGCACTGCGCACGTCATCCTCAGACATCACACAGTTTAGTAATCAGATTACTATACTGTGTGATCAGGTCATAAAGTCTCATTTGCCCAGTAATTTCACTAGCTACAATGCCCTTCAAACCGGAATACATTAGTGCTTCCACACTACTGCTTGGCGGCAGAATAACTGAGAGCGGTGGTACCTACCTAGACGAACTTTACAGAAAAGTCCTACCACCTAGTAAATCCTCATTCCATTCTATTCAAGGTAAGGAATGTCTATATTGATAGACACTTTATCATCATCATCATCATCAGAAGAAGACATTCAGAAGACGTTTACTGCTGAACGGTTTTTCATGTCAACATCCCCTTTTCTTTGACGTTTTGAGATTTTTAATACCTTAAATCACATGAGAGAGAGAGAGAGAGAGAGAGTGAGAGGGGCGGGGGGGGGGAGAAGAGAACCAACGATTGTCAAAGGTATTATAGGAGTTTATAGGAGTCTTGACTCCATCTTTAAGTTAGATTACTGACATCTCATCATCAAGTATTCAGACTTTTGATGATGATGGCGACGACAAAGATGACGACGATGATGACGATAATGATGATGATGATGATCATAGTGGTGATGATGACTCTTATGATGACTGACATCTTCATGAGTAGGTAGTTTAGAGAGATACTCGAGTACTGTTGACGCTAGAGCGTTTGACGTAATTTGAAACAATATTGATTGACGAAGTACAAATTATTAGTACACAAGCTCAACCTTTTCAAATTGAACTTTGATGGTGACCATTCATAAATAATAATGAACGCCGTTTAGAAACTTCTCGGAAAACGTAAGTAGATCTTTAATAATTAAGGAATCAGTCTGTTTGTTGAACTCTGTCGGTTTGTTTCGGGATTCGTTCACTTATTTCTAATTAGGTTAACTAGATTTCCGTGTTGGCCTGCAAGTTTAATAGTTACTATGTAACAAGAAAACTATTGTATTGTTAAGTTTGATTGATTTACATTATACTGTTTTTATACTTTTTTGTGGTATCTCTTAGACTCTTTGGTTTAGGTCTCCAGATGTTTTTTTTTGAGGGGGAGAAATGCACTTACTTCCCTGCCACCACGGGGGTGTGTGGGTTCGAACCCACTAAAACCCCCCGTGACCCGTCCTCTACTATCTCGCCCGGGCCCCTCCAGATAAACCATAGCTTAACATAAACCCCTTGTTTTTACATGTCTAGACAAACCATACTTTGACATAAATCCATAGTTTTAAATTGACTCCCACTAGAACTCCACTTGACTAGCTAATTGCCTCTCTTGCATCCAACGGCTGCTTACAGTTCCGATAACTTCAGTCCACCTAGTAAGCGACTGGCCTACTACTATACGTTGCGTCTTCCGGTTCGTGATCGCCACGCTAGAACTTTTTCTAATTATGATCACACAAAAAAAAACACTTTTACGACTATCTAAAGCGATCCTTACGCTTGAATGTACCTATTTACAATTACGTAGCAATGATGTACTACACGGTACTATACAACGCAATTATCGATTATCGATAAAAAAAGAAAGCTCTACAGCTACAATATCGATAAGTATCCATCTCTAAAACGATACCTTCCGAATTTGAATACCGAATGAAATAAAAGCGTTTCAAAGGTTTGAAAGGGAAGGCGTGACATTTCGGCTGAATTTTAAGAGGTACGTATAAAATATTAACCCTTTTTGCTTTGGCATCCGGGGGGGAGATGGGAATTGTACCCTTCCAGGGGTACATTTAGGATTCAGAGTGAGGGGTGTCATGCAATCTTTATGAGAGTACTTAATGTATAACACGACCAGTTTACAATAGAAGTCTCCATTCTTCTTCTTAGTCTTAAATTCAATTATCATAATATTTATGTACTCATACTTATACTGGGTGTAATTGAATTCATTAGCATCCTTTGTAACTAAGTACCTATTCCTGATACCGGTTACGTGTGGAACAAAGTTTTTGAATTCTGACACATTGGTTTAGTATTAATAATAACTCCAAAAAATGGAATAACTTACTTAATCAAATGCTACAATACAAAATTTAATTAAAATAATGTAGTACTGTTACAAGGTATAAAAACGTTTAAATGTATCAAAATCATCCGTGCCAACCGCGTTAGGCGCCGCGGCAATCTTCATAATTTTCAATAGAAGTATTTTCATTTACACACTTTTACTCTTTAATAATCATCTATAAATGATGTACTAACATGGGCTCAATTTATGCTAATGAATTAAATTACATCCTGTATAGTCTTTGGTTTGGTATTATTTAGCTAAAATATCCAGTTAAGTAACTACTTACTTTAAGTGAATGTCTCAAATATACAATCAGTACATAAAATAGTTGCAAACTTAGCGGAAGGTATAAAAAAATATATTAATGTAATTACGGTACGGATTTGTGTCACATGTGAATTTAGAAAGTACCTACCGTTTAAGGTTCATTTCAATAAAAAAAAATGGTTTGAGATTGCTGTAGAAAATGAGTTTTGCTGATTTGAGCCCCCATTCCTCTGACCCTGATTACATCCACAAATAGTATGGAATTTACGTTCAGATTTCTGAAGGATTCGTGATACGAATGTAATGTTAGACGTATTTTTTTGGGACCGAGCCGCGTGATATCTTTGAAGATGAAATGGTGTGGTCAAATACACGACGGGCGGCTTTTAGACTCTGGTTTTATAGTAGGGACGAGATGTAGTATGTGTTCACTTTGAAAGTAGATAAAGTGTGTGACATCTTATCATTATCAAACGTTACTAGGTGGTAGGACTTTTCTGCAAAGTTCGTTTAGGTAGGTACCACCGCTTTACCAGTTATTCTGCCGCTAAGCGGTGGGTGTGCACTACTGTGTTCCGGTTTGAAGGGCATTATAGCTAGTGAAATTACTGGGGAAATGAGACTTTATAACCTGATTAGACAGTTCAGTAATCTGATTACTAAACTGTGTGATGTCTCAGGATGACGTGCGCAGTGCAGTGTCACGTGAAACTTTATTATTTAAAAGTTTCGAGTGACACTACAACTGTTATGGTCGGCCGTGTCGCTTAACATCAGGTGAACGACTAGATTGTCACGTCATTCATTCTCATAAAAAAAAACGTTCTGTTTGGTTTATTCTTACATCGGCGTATGCATTTACAAAATCTCTCTTATTAATTTGTGCTCTCCTGGTACTTAACTCACATAAAAATAATCTTTTTAGGTTTTTTAAAACACTTTGTAGTATGAATTTATAAATAAAAGCCTCTTATTAACTTCTGGTTTCCTGGTACCTACTGTTAAATCACAAGGAAACATTCTATTTAGATTTTAATTAACGTTATTCTTGCTTTGTTTTGATTATGATTAACTTCTATTCATACTTAATATTACAGAATTTCAAAATCTAATTCAGAATCAATTATAACCTTTTTTTTATGAGGATGTATGACGTGACTAGCTAGTCGTTCACCTGACAATGCCCAGCTACAATGCCCTTCTAACCGGAACACAGTAGTGCTTGCAATCACCGCTTGGCGGGAGAATAACTGGTAAAGCGGTGGTACCTACCTAGACGAACTTAGCAGAAAAGTCCTATTACCTAGTCCTTATGTTTTATTACCAAATGTTTTATTATTGTATTGGTGTAAGATTTAGGTTGAAACAGACGCCTTGAGAAGACGTAAAAGCGAGATTAAGCCCCGTTCCTGAACCAAGTTTTTCTACAAAAATAAATTGTAGTCGTAATCTGACGCCTAACACAATGCTACGTTGGTACCGTGTAAAAGCCACTGATGCTATTATAATGATAATAATTATCCAGGTAAAAAAGCCAAAATTAATTTTGATCACAATAAATTGAATTACCCAAAATTATCCACCTGAAAACAAGAACATTTTGAACATTTTAAAATTAAATCCGGGGACAGGAGTTAATTTTAAAAGGGACCCCGATTAAATTTTATATAATTTTGTGACCCGTAGGAGTATAAGGGTAAGAAGGTTTAATTTTGTTTAAAATTTGCGCTTGTAATCGAAATTAAAAATACTAAGTTCGAGGGTAATTTCGGCATTAGCACCTGAATATTTAACGAACAAGACACCTTTAAATTTCAACCCTTCTCAACTTTTAGGATGATCATTATCGTCATCATCATTATAAGTTGGAAGACATCCACTGCTGGACATAGGCCTCTTCCATAGAGCTCTACTTTGAGCAGCTGCTTACCTCCTGTATCCATCGGCTCCCCGCGGCTTTCACCAGTAGGGCGATTATGTAACTTTTATTTCAATCAGTTTCATTAAGAAATATGTATTTATTATAGTTTTACGATTATGTACGACATTCTGTATCAATCAAAGTCAATAAAACTTCGATTGCAATAAGTTTGCTACAGAAAAGGATTTGACAGAACAAAAATTTCATCGATATGAACTAGGCGTGAGGCGTATTTATCGTCACAGGTAAAAGTCACTGATAAAAGAAAGTCACAGTCAGTCACAGCGACAAAATACCTCCGGGAGCAGTGACCCTGTGACTTGCGCGCGAATCTATGAGAGCGTGCTAAAGTAATAGGTGCATCCTTTTCTCACGAAGGCGTCTGTAGCGTGCCAGAGAGGGACAAACCTAGTATTTTTTTCACAGGAGCTGTGACAGCGACATGTTTTGCCAGCCGTCAATTCAAAAGTAATAGGTGCATCCTTTTCTCACGAAGGCGTCTGTAGCGTGTCGGAGAGGGACAAACCTACTATTTTTTTCACAGGAGCTGTGACAGCGACATGTTTTTCCAGCCGTCAATTCAAAAGTAATAGGTGCATCCTTTTCCCACATAGGCGTCAGAGAAAGACACACCTATTATATATCTACATCCTGTAACCGTGACTTGTGCCGCGAGTAAAAAATACTCGCTAGTATTTATTCACAGGTATTTGTCACAGGTATGGCTGAGTCACAGTCACAGAGTCACCTAGTATCTCGATTTACCTAGTACGACCCACCTCTAATATGAACATTTGCGATTACGTACATAGATTTCAGCCGAAATGACGGCAGAAATTTCATTCTCCATAGAAACAGGCTAGAGGTTGTTTCTTGCGAACTTTTATTGTTGTTTTTCTTCACATTGAGCATCTTCAAGCAATATAAACGCATAAGTAGTAAATCATAAAATACTTACTTACTATATCCAGTGTGACCATCTAAATTGCAGATTCTGCCTTAAATAGGCTAGAAATCTTCCTCAACAAAGAAATATGCCTCAAGTCTTTTATAATATATTGCTAGTTGACCCAATCCGGCTCGCGCGGGTTAATAATTTTTACGTCTTACCTAACCCTGTTTAAGCGGCTTCAATATTGATCGATTGTTCGTGTTACGTTGGCGCGCAAAAACGTCGTTGGCTGTACGCGATTATCAATAGTTATGTATCCTCCTCTCTTCTAATTTTTGCGTGCCCGACAGGGCCCATGACGTTTATGTTTATGTTTCAGCCTTTTGGGGGCTGACCAATGAATAAAAAAGTAATCATATGCAATTTTTATTTATATCTTAAAAGACAAATAACAGTCAATTAGCGCGCCAGTTTACCGGCAGTAGGATATTGGTCGGATGAAAACTATCTTAGTTACATGGTTGCTAGTGAGGCGCTCCCTCTAGTCCGCACGGCAGGTATGGTATTTAGTTTCTTCTAGTTTCAGTGAGGAAGTCTGATGAATGAATTACAAATTAATATTATTAAGTTATTAAAACTAATAAAGAGCTGCAGCTATGAGACCTCCGATTTTTACTTCAAAATATCAATAACCCCCATATCTGCCGAAAGATGCCACGTTTTTAAAACAGTAAACTTGTGAGCTAGTTCTGCCAAATGGCAGAAATCTGCCACAAATGGTCACAATTATTATAACTCTATTTTTTCATTGACAATGACAATGACATTTCCTGTTTCAACAAAAACATAGGCCAAAGAACCGTATAATGCAGCCATATAAAAATGATTAGTCATTTCAACACGTTTTCTATATAAACCTTGCTTTTTAAATTGGTCGGGTTGGCTGCAACTTCACTTTGGTTGTTATCGATAAAAACCGATTGAAATAGAAATAAAAACCCTTACGTAATCGCAAATTATCGATACACACATGTAGCTATTTCAAATGTTTCGATCAGCCCAGTGTTTGTAACAGCTTTACATAATCGCTCTACTGATCGTCGGTCCACCTATCGGGGGCCTACGCTGCGTTTTCCGGTTCGTGGTCGCCACTCGAGACCTTGTTATTCCCATTAGTTGTAGGTTTTCCGAGTGACTTATATTGCCCATTGCCATTTATTGTTTTGTTTTTGTTTAATGGTATTGTATCTTATTATAACATAGGTAAAAAGAACTCCAAAGACAAATCAATATGATTTGTAATGTGAAGGTGTGGTCTTCTGGTAGGTCGCCATGTGAATATAGTAGGTGAAGGATGCAGGTTCTAGTGGTGAGCTAGTGGTACTCCTATGGTTGATGGTAGGCCATGATGGCAATGAAAGTGTATTGTTCGGCTTCTACATGGTGACTACTCTAACTTAGTACTAACTTAATGCTACGTCGGCTAAACTATGTAGGTCGGGCGTGTTCATACACTACAGTAATTTTATGTCAAAAAATCTAAAAAAATTGTAAAAATAATGGTAGATTTTTCTGGAGGATTGTTGAAATGCCGCATTCCAAAAAATAATCTAACAATATAAAAATACGCATCAAATTAACAATTTCAACACAAATTTGTTAATCATAATTAATTCATAATATTACAAAACTGGCATCTATACTATGACCGTTAAAACAACGATTTAATTCAGATAATATCTAAGGCTCTACGCACACTCTATGCATGTTGCATAGGTTACTTTAAACTTGCTTCTACTAAAACAAACCACCGCTTTGCCAGTTATTCTGCCGCCAAGCAGTAGTGTGCAAGCACTACTGTGTTCCGGTTTGAAGGGCATTGTAGCTAGTGAAATTACTGGGCAAATGAGACTTTATGACCTGATTACACAGTGTAGTAATCTGATTACTAGACTGTGTGATGTCTCAGGATGACGTGCGCAGTGCAGTGTCACGCGAAACTTTATTATTTTAAAGTTCCGAGTAACACTGCAACTGTTATGGGCGGCCGTATTGCTTAACATCAGGTGAACGACCAGCTCGTCACGTCATTCATTCTCATAAAAAAAAAAAAACTAAGTTTTTTTTTTTGCTCGTTTAAAATGCCTCTTTAAACAGGCATTCTATTTATATTACAATCTAGTCATCTACTTGACTAATGAATAATTCGAATTTAACCTAAACTTCTACAAAACTAAAACAAAGTGTAATTTTCTTTAGAACGTATGTTTACTATAAATATAATTGTTTTACAAAAGCAACGCGACCTAAACCTGAGCACGTAAGTGATATCAAATTTGTATAAATCTCACTACTGACAACCGATGGGGAAGAAAGGTTCTCGAGTGGCGACCACGAACTGGAAGACGCAGCGTAGGCCGGCCCCCCACTAGGTGGACCGACGACCTGGTGAAAGCCGCGGGGAGCCGATGGAAGCAGGAGGCGAGCAGCCGCTCTAAGTGGCGCTCCCTGGGCCTATGTTCAGCAGTGGACGTCTTCAGGCTGTTAATGATGATGATGATGATGATAAATCTCATTGATATATTTTTGGGACAGCTAACAACATTAATTTCAGGTTTTGACTGTCACTTTTATTGGTTGGTTCAAAAGTAAGCTAAAAATAATAAACTGTTATTTCTTATTTTGAGAATGAGGTATTTGAAACTGAGGGATTATTTAATTTTCGTTCTATGTGGTCAAAACTTAGAGCATTTACAATCAACAAGCATTATTTTCTGCCGATTTTTCCGCAAGACGAGGTAAACACGCGTAGTACACGTGCAAACCGCACACCATCTTGAAATACGCACACACAGCTATATAATCTAGCGTAGTTACTGACGCAGTGTTTACGTGCACACTATGATAATGTGTATAATGAAATAGCGCCATAACAATTTATGACCGGCAGAGGGGTAGGTACTAGCGATGGCATTTAATGCTATTTTGCGTAAATTTCATAAACATGCTAATTCACGAGTCTTAGCATGCTAATTACTATTGCTATGCTATTTGCTAAAATGAAATGAAATGGAAATGGAATAATGAAATGAAAAATTATATGAAAACTGAAATGAAACATAAATGAAACTTTATTTTTAAAATTAAATTCAAAACGAACTAAATTAAATGAAATGAAATTTCATATTTCACAGAATTTCACAACCACATTTCTTTTACGAAATGCTAATTGAGTTTTTACATGCTAAAAATTAATGCGAATGCTAATTAATCCATCACTAGTAGGTACGCCTTTCCTTGCCATTTCCATTTACAAATACCCAATGGGTCAAAATGAACCTATAGCTCGAAGTAGAACAAAAAACAACATGTGCATGTGTATTGTAAATGTCAGGTTATGAGTGTCGAATGTGCGTCATCTCTTGACTACAATTTAATTCAAAATATAATCTAAATGGCTTCTACTACAAGACAAGTCGATATTCGTTATCGGTGGTAGGAAATCCGCGATACATAATTAATGGGCAGTCCCTTCGTATGGTAATCGAAATTCAGTGTTTGACCCTCCGAAACTTTGCGGGTGTTACCACAGGTTGTCGACAGAAACTCGCTAGTATTCCACTTGGCAGCCCGGACTCATTGTTTAGCGGCCGGGCGGTACCCGTTTACTCGGAAAATTTTACGTACTTACTGGTATAAATTTGCCGGTGGTTTAAGGTTGTTATAAATACAGATGTTATAGATATAAAACTGAAGATTGACGTAATTTTCTTAATACCTACGTTAAACTTATCTAAGTTTGTTGGGTCACAACTTGCAAATAACTTTAAAAGATTTGAAAATAAAAATGCGTAAGTCTTTTTGTATGAGAAAACCATTTTTCACTACTGTATTCCGGTTTGAATGATATTCACGGTAGCTAGTGAACTTACTGAGCAAATGAGACAATTATCTTATTACAATACTGTGATATCATCTGATGTCTCGGGATGATGAGAACAGCCCGATTTCGCGCGAATCTTTAGAGTTTCGAGTGACAATGTACCTAACTTTTATGGTTGGCCGTGACACTTACCATCAGGCGAACAACTTACTCGTCATGGGATTCATCTATAATCTCTAAAACTGTAGAAATATACTTTTAACACCTCCAAAGCAATTTAAAATGTACGCGAAAGAACGAGCTCCACTCCGGTATTTTAATTTAAAAACCTAGCAGCCACCACCTTACTACTATACCATAAATAATTGAATAAAATTTTACGTACAATACAAAGTTTACGTTTGTTCATAAAACACAAATATGCAACTTCATTTCAACTATAATTCTCTACAGCTTTAATACCACCTTTCTGCGGGATTTTTAATATTCCCGGAGCTATGTTAGTCCGCAATAAAACACAAATATTCCATCTCTATTTAGGATCAATAATTTCAGTTAGTAGCTTCATTGACGTAATTCTACGGAAACAGGTCATACACTTCGATTTTCTGATTAATGATTAATCTATGAAAGTAGGTAATACCTAACTATATACCCTTTACACAGACCACTAAATAACAGAGTTCTATCGTTCACCTTTTGAATGAATGAATGTGTGGACATTACACACAGCGCCATCTAGCCCCAAACTAAGCATAGCTTGTACTATGGGAACCAGATAACGGATATAATACTTATATACTTTTTGTTTGTAAATACATACATAGAATACAATATAACACCCAGACGCAGAACAAACATCTATGTTCATCACACATATGTTTGTCCCGGGTAGGAATCGAACCCACAGCCCTCAGTTCAGAAGGCAGAGATACTACCAACTGAGCTATCGGGCCCGTCATTATCATTTTAAGTCACTAAGTGAGTGATTACATAAGTAGCATGTGTAATGCTATATTTAGGTTGATTTAGGTATACGCTACTAGCTTCACCTATTAATCATTAATCGAGTGTTATATTAGAATACGTTTGGCGCTTAGCTAATTCACGGTAATTATTATACCGAGGGCATCATTCAAATCAGGCATAGTAGGCCATAATAAGCCATAATAAACACATACGCAAATAAACAAAATTTTTTTGATATTGGACCCCTGTTTCGTTAAATGACACGCTCTCTTCTTAAAATGTCTGTGCTCATCAGAAAATATTCAAACTCATCATAAAATATCCAGGTTCATGATAAAATGTCCAGGCTTATCATAAAATGTCCAGGCTCACCAGAAATGTCTTGGCTCATCATTAAAATATATATCCTAAACACGGGTTAGGAGCTTTAGAACTACATCTGAATACTTCAGTCTTATGTGTAGTTCATATCATAGTTAATAAAAACAATTTTATTATCCTGTATTCAGTTTGCAATTTTGCATCCCACTCGAGACAATAAGGTTAGTCAACCCTAGGGGCGAGGTTATTGACATGCGGTGGGCATGTCTATAAATTGTTAGTCTTTTGATCGATTTGTCTGCAGCTCGTAATGTACTACTTACTGTTAAGACTTTTTTATAACCCTTTGAATTTTTCTATCTCTATAGTCTAGAGGATGAGTAGGTATTTAAAGTAAGTAAGCAGTAACTAAAGTTAAGAGGATAATTACGAGCTGCCAGTTCTTCATACAGATTACAAAAATATTATTATATGTCCAAACGTACTTTTTCATCCTAGGTTGTGCTTCTGGATTTTTTTTTCTTTGTCAAATCTAAGTCGTCTAGCATAAAAAACTGGTACTTATATCATACAAATAAAGTAGTGTTCATCCATTTAATCCAAAATTCTATTGTCATTAAGAAGGTGATTGTTATAATATACTAGCATATCCCATACTCATTAACGGTCAAAATCGTTTCAACCTATCACTAATACTTATCGATCTTTGAAGCTCATTACCAATTTAAAGGGTAAACCCGTGGTCCATGGACCATAGTTTAATGGACCGTAAACCTTGGAGCTCCATCTTACAATACTACTCTATATCGGTCAACTTACCCTTTCCTATGCCATACAATAGAGCTACCCTTCTATTAGGATGAGATTATTATATCTGAAGTTTCAGCGTTTACTGTTATAGGGTAGAATCGAATAATAGGGATGGGAACCATCATTTTATATCCGGAAGGTCGAACGCATCCGGCTAGTTTTGTAAATAATAATACTCGTGCAACGGTAAGTCAGAACAGGGATAAAATCTGACTGATAAACATCTTGTTGAATCTTGTTGTTGTGTTTGTCTTGTTGTCGAGTTGATTGTATTATTACCAATACAGTACGGTTCCCTTGTTGTTATTTACCCGTGTTCCTGCGGAAATTCTTATTTTTTGGGCTATACGTAACATACCATAAGCTTTTAGTTTACCATCATGTATGCAATTGTTTTTTACTTTTGCCGTGATAATCAAAATAAACAGTACAAAAACAAATACAAAACTTTTTTGTAATATTTGAGAATGGGGTGAAATAAAAATAACCCTGTAAAATTAGAGAGTGTAATAATATAGTGATAGGCACCATGTATGGGTAGAAAATATCTACCAGTATGGTAGATTATTCTCTTATCCGATTCACATTCTTCCCAACTTTTCCGTATTCGATTATGATCATCACCATCAGCCCGTAGATGTCCGTATTCGATATCCCGCCAAAAAACGTCATCCCATCCCTTTTAAAACCTTGCGTAAAAGGATCCGTAATTGTAATGGACATTTTGCTAATTATTATTAGCTGCACGTTACGGGGAATGTTGTTAAGATGTTCTGACGAGAGTTAGCCGTATAGAGTTCATAGGGGTAGGTTTACGATAGGGTTATGAAGATGGGAATTATTATGTACTCGTAAAGTGAATTTTAGTATGTGTTTACGAGTTCCGTACAGAAGGTGGAAGGAAATACATATTACGGAGTTTATCAGATACATTTTTCCAGGGAAATAATACTTAATGATTTTCCTATTTTCTACTGTAACTGGGCTAAAACTCTGGATCTCTAGATTATAGCCCCCAAACGCAATAGTTACATAATTAAAAAAAATTGTAACGGTCCCATGGATGAAATAAAAAAAGAAGGATTGAGTTTTGATTGACATCGAACTGAAGCTCAAAATTGCGGACATATTACATATTATGTGTGGCAGATGAAAGTAGGGCGACCGGCTGCATAGGATGTGAGTGTGTGCGTGCCCCGTTTGTACGTACGAAGCGTTCCGGCTTCCTAAGGGTGCTTCAGTTTGGGATCAGACGGGATTCCCGCCTTCTTTTTTATTAGCTCCATGAACGGACCCTTAAAAATGATTAGCCACCTTATACTACATGACATTGATCATGAAAAACATCCTAGAAGGAAAGGTAGAAGGGATGAGTGGAAGAGGCAGACCTAGAAGAGCATACACAGATCAAATAAAAGAAAAGATATATGTCATGTCGTACAGGGATGTCAAAGCATTGACCGAAGATAAAGGAAGATGGTGATTACTCCACCGACAAGAGCAGGCCACTTAAATAAGAAGAAGAACAATCCATTATTGGAGAATTAAACAGGAATAAAACTTAGATATTAAATATTTTTGACCCTTCAGGATTTAGTTCCAGGGGATTAAACCGAAAAGACGGCTAAATAAAAAAAAATACCCAACTATTATGCGAAATTAACACACTATTTCCAAGTACCTATATAACAGTCAGAAACAATTATTAATTTATAAAGAATCACACCCATGACATTAGTTGGGCCAGATAAGCAGGTGAAAATCCGATCAAATAAACATCGACCTCAAATATCAATACAGTCTGAACTTAGCGTGATGCTTACGATAAAGACAACGCCCGCAATGACTGATTTTTGTGGTTTTTAATTAAGGTCCTGACAGGACCCAATGCGAGCACGTTTATTACAGCAGACAAACTTGAAACTTATTTTGTACCATATAGGGTCGCTTTATGCATAGCAAAAATATGGCGATTACGTTGCGTATTGTTATAAAAAAATAAGCTTATAGATGGATGCATTGAAACATAACTTATCACTATGATATATTTGAATGGGGTGTCTTATTATAATGTAACATTTTAGGACGTTTCAATGATTTTTTAGAGGTCACTTCACGATTTTTTTCTATCGAGAAAACTTTTCGTAAACGTGTTTCGGTTTCGGCAGATGGAAAGAAGATATGGCCAGTATCTTCGTGCATTTTTTTCAATCCTTTAAATTGTATACGTTTTGATTATTTCACGTTCAAAATTGTCGATTTGGGAGCATTCAGCGCCTTAATAATTTAATACCCATGTGTTCTATGTCTGGGTGTTGTGGGAGCATGGTCCTCGTAGCTCGTGAGTCCCTAGATACAGGGAATCCTAGTTAGGGTCTAGGATTTATATATGTCATCGTTGGGCGTTAGTATAATTTATGTATCTATTATAAAAGTTTGAGTATTTGCCACCACTGAGCTATGATACGAAAGTTGGGCCTCATAATCACAAGGGTGTTTGATATTCATAGATTCGAAGCAACCCTTATTAGCTAAGAGGATCATAGTCATTTGAATAATCTGCTTTTAGATAAATACGGAAAACTTTTTACACATAATATTATCTTGGGAATTAGAAACAACGTCTTAGTTTACAAAAAACAAAAAAATAATAAAACAAAGTGTAAACTTTTGCCCTGCTTTTATTTAATTTTAAACAGGCATACGTTTGACCCACTCACTCGGGGCAAAAATTTTTCGTTACTCTAAAAAATTTATGATTTGACCACGTTTCAGTGTTTGATGATGTAGTCGATGGTTTTCAATGAGTTTTCACGGTCCAAATGCAATAAATAAATTTTAAATAATTATTATTTTAAAACACACTTTTTAAATAATTTATAGACTTTTGATCAGGTGATCCTGATGATAACTTGATAAGTGATGGTCGATGATGGAGCATGCTTGCCTAGAAAATACCGGTTTACTTCTAGCCTTAAAAACTCTCTGATAGAACCTCGAGGCGCCTTTAAGCATTATAATAATGCTCAAAGGCGCATCCTTGTGTACCTCATCCCTAAAAAAAACATTTCACGTACTCAACCACTCGCAAAGACAAACGAGAGAGTAAACAACAAATTTCCAGAACAATCTTTTGAGTGGAAAATTTCGCGCCATCCTGAGTTGAGCTTCGTAAACTCATGTGGGACAAGGCCTGGGTAACGCTTGTACGGTGAACTTTAACGAGGCTCGAGGGCAGAGAGGTAGCGGGAAGCGGGTAGAGCAATTCCGCATTACTAGCGGAAGCCGACCGAGGTAAAACAAACCTGGCCATATAATAAGGTTTATTTCATAATTAAAGCGACAGTGATAAATATAGTAATATAGTGAAAATGTAGTAAAGTTTCCCAGATTTAGACAACGTTGCGCTTTAAAAATATTAAATGATTGACTGAGCAAGCAAAGCGTGTAAAGTCGCTGCATAAACCCGTGAAAGCTTTCATCTGTCCGGATATAAATTTTGATACTTGGTCGTATTTATTAAACTGATCTTGATGGTATATAAATTCTACAATTTCATTCTTATTTACTTAGTTACTTCTGCGGGCAGCAATTTTTGATTGGAGGTGTATTTCTCCCAAAAAAGGCAAAGACATTCCTTTTTGCCATTTACAAGCCAAATAATATTTGTATAACGCATTTGGTACCTAGTTTTTTTTAATGAGAATGAATGACGTAGCGAGCTTGTCGATCACCTGATGTTAAGCAACACGGCTGCCCATAACAGCTGCAGTATCACTCCTACTTCCAAATAAGTATGTTAAACGAAAAAAATCAGTCAAGCCGTTATCAATATATGCGGTAGAGAAATCTCAGGTAGGGATCTTCCCTAATGACGTGACAACCTTAACCTTTTATTATTTATTATTTTATGAGCAAAGGCTCCACATTAGACAACATCGTCACTTAGGTACCATCAGGTGAGTTGTTTTCAAACGTATGCCCATTTTAATATTAAAAAAATACATTCACTGTAAGTCAGCCTTCGCCCAGAGATGGAATTATTATCTACACAATGCACAATAATTTACAATACAATACAATACAATACAAAAATACTTTACTGAACACCAAAAAAATAATTTATTGTGAATACAGTTTTGACGAAAGTTTGTAGTCGTGATCTTTACTTGTCTATAATACCCGCTATCAGTGAGGCTCTACCTCTAGGCGGTGGTGAGTTTTCAACTCGCCTCATACAAAAGGCTTCCTTCAGAAAATTTTCATATTACTTTAGCGGCAATAAGTGTTCCCGCGGCTTTGGAAGATTCAAAGCACAGTACATACAATTTGAAGTAAGGACGGAACTTGTGGAATTATTTATAACTAGGTTTTACGCGGAAACCAATTAAAAACTAATTTTAATGGGCTAATTTTAAACTAATTTAAGGGATTTGAAACCTTTAATCTCATATATTCCCGCTTGAACCTACATAATTCAGTTAAAGGGTACGTATAGTTACGTACTTTAACATAAAGTCATTTAAAGAGATTTTTTCTCGTAGGAGGAAGCAAAAATAGGTAAAGGTTAATTTGTTGAGTGTTCACTAAAATTCCTGTCAACAATTTCTTGTTAATTGTACCCTTAATTAGTTGCTTATAAATATAGAAAATAAATTCTTAAAAATATAACTATTATACGACCTATAAAAATATGCTGATGAGCTGTAAATGCTTTCACAGACACAGCACGATCCCAGTCGAACGTAGTTACGCTACGCGCTGTTACAAATGCGGCACAATTAATTTTTAGGATTTGCGCGAAGTTGAGTAACTGTTTATACTGTTGTTATTGTACAAGCTCAATCCCGAAGGAGATTTTATTATGGCTGGAAAATAAGATGTTTTTATTAGTTGGGATTAGAACCCATCTACCTTGTAGCTGTATTGGTACATGATTTGATTGCCAGAGTTTCCAGTGAGAAGGCCTGTTGTAAGGGCAATTTTGTATACAACATAAACGATTTGTTTTCCTTTAGGATGGCTTAAAAAATAAAATACAACGCTTAAATAAAAATAAACTACTTAGTATGTTTTTAGGGTTCCGTACCCAAAGGTTAAACGTTTATTTGTCTGTTTATCTGTCTGTCCATCCGTCACCAGGCTGTAACTCATGAACCGTAATAATAAGACAGTTGAAATATTCATCATAATCATCAACAGCTCGTAGATGTCCACTGCTGAACATAGGCCTCCCCCAGAGAGCGCCACATTGAGCGGCTGCTCGCCTCCTGCATGCATCGGCTCCCCGCAGTTTTCACCAGGTAGTCGGTCCACCTAGAGGGGGTCTGCCTACGCTGCGCTTTCCTATTGAAAAGTTCACAGATGATGTATTTCTGTTGCCGCCATAACAATAAAAAAAAATGGAATGGAATGGAAAAGTCAGAAAGACAAAGCCCCCAATCAAAACTCTTAACAAAACCAATCAAACTTCCAAACTCCCACTAACCAATTCCAAGTTAACCTTTTCAAATAAAGGATTGAAGTTATATCACAAGTAGTTGAAGCTTACAATGAAAAGCAAACTTACATGTACTCGGGACCTAGCCTTTGATGTTTCCTTCAAAAGCCGTCGATTCGGGCCCTTTGTAGAGATCTGCCAATTTGCTCTTTTGTACAAGGCGCTCAGAGATCAGGGATATTCAATACTTAGGCCGCAGCGAATTTCCTTGCGACCCGCATAGGTTTTGTTTTTTGTTTATGTATTTTGTTTATTTATGTATTGTAATGATAGGCCTACCCTCAACGGATCCCACAAAACCGATCCCACCTATTATTTTTTGCAACGGATACCACATAGGTAATCGACGGGCCCGATAGCTCAGTTGGTAGTATCCCTGCCTTCTGAACTGAGGGCCGTGGGTTCGATTCCTACCCGGCACAAACATTTTTGTGATGAACATAGATGTTTGTTCTGCGTCTGGGTGTTATATTGTATTCTATGTATGTATTTACAAACAAAAAAGTATCTAAGTATTATATCAGTTATCTGGTTCCCATAGTACAAGCTATGCTTAGTTTGGGGCTAGATGGCACTGTGTGAAATGTCCACACATATTTTTTATTTTTTTTTTTTATTTAGAAAAAAAGTATATAAGTATTATATCAGTTATCTGGTTCCCATAGCACAAGCTATGCTTAGTTTGGGGCTAGATGGCGCTGTATGAAATGTCCACACATATTTAATTTAATTTAATAATTATTATATTGAGCTCCCAACTGATTCTAATCAAAAAGTTGGACAAAAAACAAACGATAAAAATGGCGCATTACTTATGGAACGATAACAGGTGGACTATAGAAATCATAAAATGGATAGACCCAGCAGGTAGAAAGAGAAAAAGGGAAGACCAAAAATGAGATGGGAGGACGACGTAATAAAGCTGGCAGGAAATTACTGGATGAACAAGGCTCGAGACAGAAAACAGCAGAAAGGACTATACCAACATTAATAAATAAAAATTAAATAATTAAAAAGAAATCACAGAGAAAGTAAGAAGAGAAATTTATATATTTAATTATATAAATTGCAAATAATGTAATAGTTTATGAAATGAAATCCTTTTGTTTGTAAAATGTTGAAGTAAATAAAAGGCTTATTATCATTATTTTCTTATCCATTTCCATTCTCGGGTCTAGCCCGGACATTTGAGAGGCATTGGTGGGGCCGAAGCTAACACCAAGAGGCCTTTTTGGATATAAAGATAACTATAACACGGTCACACTATCCCTGGACCTGACGTCGATGGTTTGCATTTCAGCGAGGACCAGAGACAATGTGACCGTGTTTTACATATTTCTTTCTTACATGTTGGCATATTGATATAACTATTTTGTATAATATTAAGGTAAAAATATCTGGGCTATTATGGTGGCTACTTTTGGATGGATGGTGACATTGGGTTATGGAATGAGAGAACGGCACCTGCCAATTTTGTCTCATATCAAAATGTTTGAGGCAGGTGATGACTTGCCACCCACTAAAGGGGCCTCCTGTATTGGCTACCGCATATTGGTGCCGCGGAAGCAACATTGGTGTGGGTGGCTTAGGGTGTCGAGAGGTGTGCTGCACTTTCACTGAACGCTACTCGCGGCGTAATGCCCTTTAACACTTCCACCCTAGAGCTTAGGTTCTTAGCTCTTGCGACTTCCACCCCTGGACAGCCAGTTAAGGCAAGCCAGGGGTTAGGGGTCTCACTTAGCCCCTTGGAATCAGGGTACGCGGTGTCGCCACTCACCGACGGCTCGCCACAAAGCCGCCCTTGCGTTATTATTATTATTATTATTCATTCATTTATTTGGCTTTCCTAAGTTTATGTTTTTTTACAATACTTATATAAAAATATATTACAAAAATACTATAAAAAACCCTAAACCTAGAGTGCCGCCGGCAGCGGGGCAGGGCCCAAGCTACCGGTGGTCAGGGCTGGAGAGTGAGGAACCTCCTGACAATACTTATTATTATTATTTCTTTAGACTCTCGGGTCTAGCCCGGACATTTGGAAGGCATTGGTGGGGCCGAAGCTAACACCAAGAGGCCCTATTGAATACATGATTAATTATTACAACAGACATGGCATGGTTTGGCATTATTATAGACAGTTTTTCGTATAGGTATAAAATAAATCTGGGCTATTATGGTGAACTTTTGGATGGATGGTGACATTGGGTTAGGGAATGAGAGAACGGCACCTGCCAATTTTGTCTCATATCAAAATGTTTGAGGCAGGTGATGACTTGCCACCCACTAAATGGGCCTCCTGTAGTGGCTACCGCATATTGGTGCCGAGGAGGCAACATTGGTGTGGGTGGCTTAGGGTGTCGAGAGGTGTGCTGCACTTTCACTGAACGCTACTCGCGGCGTAATGCCCTTTAACACTTCCACCCTGGAGCTTAGGTTTTTAGCTCTTGCGACTTCCACCCCTGGACAGCCAGTTAAGGCAAGCCAGGGGTTAGGGGTCTCACTTAGCCCCTTGGAATCAGGGTACGCGGTGTCGCCACTCACCGACGGCTCGCCACAAAGCCGCCCCTGCGTTATTATTATTATTATAATGAGAAAACGTCTACTTTTTAACAAATGCGGGCCGTAGTGGTTGGTACGTTAAGAATATGTGGAGCGATGTTTTACTCCGTGTAGCTGGCAGGCAGTCAGTTTCATGAAAAAAGCTGCTAGTGGCGTGCTTTGCAGTTAATTAGATACGTAACTATTATCGGTAATTAATTCAATAATTATGATATTTTATTAATAATTAGGAGAGAAAGATCATCTTTTTGTTTATTAGGTTTTTACACTAAAACGACTAAACTGGTTTTGATGAAATTTTGCACACAAGTTGCTAATGCCACAAAGATCAACACAGAATACTTTTATCCCGGAAAACTGAGAAAGAAACATAAACGATTAGTTAAGAAAGGCCTGTCAAGCTTTGCTAAAATACAATTAATTTCTATTACAATGAAAATAGGTACTTAGCTTTTCGAATAGTCGCATTCGGCGAAGGATTCTAAATTTTAAATGATGGATTAAGCTTTTTAAAGATATTTATGTCGTGAGATTCTATCTATGAAAGATAGGGATGCGATCCGTCAAACATAAACACTTTTTATCGATATAGCCGGACCGGACTGAGTAAAGAATAATATCAGGAATGATATTTTTTATTTCGGTGCTAATTTGGTTTTTAATTTTGTTCAGTGTTAATCTGTAAAGTTCACATACCAACTATTTACCATAAAAAGAAATATATAAATATTCATATATAGACGTATTTAATTGAAAATAATAATTGTTATTATAATAGCCAAGACCATAAATTAATTTATGTGTATAAATAATTTATATCCGGCTAAATCGCTATTAAGTAGCCAATCTCTACCCCTAACAGAAGGACTAAAACTTTGATACAATTAAATAGTACCTTGAATACAGCCCCCCTGGAATTTATCAGACCCTTAACTTGGGACCGCTACTAATTGTTTTCGGTGTACGTGACATTTTTATGAGATGAACTCGATCGTAATTGGTTTGTCATCGAAAGTGGATAGTGCGGTGACGTGTAGATATAAACATCGATAAGTATTATCGATACATTTAATTTTTATAAATAAAAATATAAAACCGTTCACCTGATGTTAAGCGCCACGGCCGCCCATAACACTTGCAGTACAAAAAAGTATCTAAGTATTCTATCAGTTATCTGGTTCCCATAGTACAAGCTTTGCTTAGTTTGGGGCTAGATGGCGCTGTGTGTGTGAAATGTCCATACATCGTTTTTTTAGTTTTTTTATTTATTAATTTGTTTTTGAAGATAATAGAAATACTATCACAAAATAATATAAAGCTACAATGCATGAAGACCATAAAATTGCTGATTACATTGGCGTACACACAGAATTACACTCGTAAAAAGCATCTTTATATAAGCGCCTAAAAATTTATCCACTCTCGTTCTCAAATATTTTATGAGTTACAAAGTATTCATATTTTGGGATTGGGAATTTTTATCATTATAACCAATATAGAACATAAAAAACTGTTTCACAACAGAAGCAATAGTCTATTTTCATCATCTCACCATCATCATCATAATTAGTGTGTACTCTACAGGTGGACCAACGAACTGGCCAAAGCCGTGGGGAACCTAGGCAACCTATAAGGAATCCAGTCGTCGAACGTGGGAGGCAGATCTTTAAAAAAAATTGTTGAATGTTATTAATCACTGGGGTGCAAGCCTCGGCTTAAGCCATTGCTGGGAGGAGAAAATCGAGAAGGCTAAGTACGTGCACTAGGAGAGTGGCCCTATGGAAAGACGTCATCTTTCTACACAACCCATAGCAATCACGTCAAAGTTAGACATCGCTTTAGGCATTTTGCTTTATAGACATTATGCTTTTAGGCAGTTTGATCAATGTCTTGTGTGGTAATGGTAATCGTGTGCTGTCTTGCTCGCACTTACGGAGTTGTGAATTGGCACTTATAGGATGGTAGGCGATGTCCATTACCAGAACGGTTACGCGTTAGGGGTGCATGTCGACCAAGGTATGTCCAAGTTTCCACAAAGCGACGATGACGGGAGACTGTGGCACTCGTAGTAGGATACCTGAGAAGGGGGTCCCAACCAATTATAGTAAGTGCACCCCCTTCTCCCCAAGTAATTGACATGCTTTTTGTGTTATTAAAACGTTTCAAGATTGTTTTGTTTTAATTGTTTCTGGGATTGTACCTTAAGCAGTTATAGTATTTTCGTTTCGATGGTTTCTGATGAAATTCGATTTATGAATAAAATTGTTCTTGTATACTTTGGTACAGTTACTGTTGTTTGAGTTGTATTTTGTTGTGGATCTTATCGGAAGTTGTTTAATAATTGCGGTGTTTTGATTGAGGGGAGAATGAGGGTGTGTTATTGTTGTGTTTTGAAATTCCTGTTGAAGCTTGCTATAGAACTTTTATACCAACTGTGCTGTGCTGGGCCATGTGGTACTTGTAGAAAGAGAATAGAACCACCCCATGTCTTCTTGTAGGTGCCGTAAAATCCGGCTAAGGGAATATCCAGATAATGAGTTGTATTATATTGAAATTGTATGCCATTACCAAGCAGCCTATCAAGCGTGAAGATTATGGCATCCCCTTTTTTATTTAAAAATGAATAAATAAGTTCAGGCTACTATCTACGTCAAGATTATTTTCATTTAATTTTCACCACTACCAAGTTTGAAAACCTTAAAATAGCAAAGAAGAAGCAAAGTTCTGCGCAAGTTTGAAAACGTTCATTACGCGTACAGTACAATACAGAGATACTAGTGTTGTGGAGGTCGTTATCGACCACTTTTGACAGTTGTCGATTGTTGAAGAGATTCAGAGGCTCTATCGATAAATTCTGGTATACTCTGAAAGACAATGGGTCCAAAACTAGGATATTTCGGCATAAATAAGAACATTTTTCTATATAAACTGCTTTTCGATGGTTGATCTACGATTTATGAATATAGAATAGCCTTTCATTCAATGGTGGGCAATATTTCTATCAAAGAGATTACCTACCATAAAAATATGAGTTTCACCTAATACCGAAAATCTTTGACGGCATTAACCTGTTAAAAGGCGCGAATCTCTATTGAACCATAACAGATTTTGAATTCTTAGAAATCCATAGAACTCCGGTAAATGACACTCATTGAGTAACTTATTACTTACCGTTCAAAAGAGTATGCTTATAAAAAATCGATGGAGGAAGAAAGCACGACTAAAATAAAAGCGGCTAATACTAAACTGTACCAAACGATAGTTGTATGGTTCATTACATCTTATAACAAACCTAGTGTTGTATTAAAAATATCATCGATAACTAACGGGTACTAACGAGTGTCAACAACCCTCGAGTTCGAACATAAATGACGGCAACGATTGAGATACTTACCGCAAAGCTTGTCTTAACAATTTAGTTTTATTTTTATTTGTTTTATTACTTTTGACTGTTTTAGTAATGAAATTTATACTGAGTACTTGTGTTAAAAGCTTTGTGGAGCGTTTTATAGTCACTTTTATGGAAAAATTTGGAAATGTTTGATAAATATATAGCAATCACTTGCTTTACCTACCTTTGTATTATAATGTAACAAAATAAATAATTTATTCTGACACTAGCTAGGTAAAGCTGAGTAAAGTTCAATAAAATCTTAATAGTTTTAAAAGCTCTTTTATTCTTTTTTTATGAGAATAAATGATGTGATGAGCTAGTCGTTTGCCTGATGTTAAGCAACACGGTCGCCCATAACAGTACTATCCATATTTATCATAATTATGTCTTTAATATTTTTAGGAAAGTTACTAACTAAAAACTACTACGAAACAAGATGAATTACAATAACAATCTATTGAATTATAACAAAACGATTAATACGAATCGGAAATAAAATTTAATGTCTGGTATGGTTCTGCAAGCTTTTCAAATTCTAAACATCACTGTTGTTTACTAGCAACTGAGGTAATAAAATAAAGTGAGCGAGCAAATATTAAAAAACTCAACATTTTTGATCGAAAACTAGATGTGCAGTTGAATATGAAATTAGGTTTAATACAGTTACGGCAATTTATTTTTATTATATCGATATAACATAATCGCCCCACACGCACATCACTAGACATGTTTACTGAAACAGTTCCCGTTTGCTGCGTATTTTACGAGACGCTACTTCATCGTAAATAAACGAAAAACGTTGTTTTTCTCGCAAGTAAACACGGATATATTTATCCGTGTTTACGTTTTCGAATAGAATTGGGTATTTGACATTGAATGTTTCGGTCTTGCCGAAATTGAACGAGAAAAGAGTTATGTTTCATTTGGGACAAGAAAGAAGGCGAAATTATTTCAGATAAGTACCTACATGCCTATAGTTTCAGTATCAGACTATGCGATGTGTAGTGCACCTACTTACAGAACAGAGGAATATCTTTAATGATAATTATTGTCCCTTTCAGTTTTCAGTGAGTGTTACTTTATTATTTATTTAAGGTTTTTCTATCATCATAATCATCATAATCATCATCATCATCATCATCAACAACATCAGATTATTACACATTATGGCCCACACTCTTTAGAGAGGCCCGTGTCCCAGCAGGGAACATGGAATAAGCTTTTTTTCATCATCATCAGCTTATAGACGCCCACTGCTGAACATAGGCCTCCCCCAGAGAGCGGCACTTTGAGCGGCTGCTCGCCTCGTGCATCCATCGGCTCCCCATGGCTTCCACCAGATCATCGGTCTACCTAGTAGGGGGCCTACGCTGCGTCATCCGCTTCGTGGTCGCCACTCGAGAACCTATCTTCTTCATAGGTTGTCATCACTATCTTAATACGGTAATAATGCTGAAACTTATTATTTTGTACAAACAGAAATGCTACTTTACTCCGGTTATAATGTCACTTGGTCGGTGTCAGGAATAGGGTTGTCATGCTGCAGAAATTGGAAAAGAAGCATTTCCAGTGACTCAAATAGAAGGAAGCACTTAGGATTGCGTCAACTAAAATAAACATTTTCCTGTTACTGTTTTATGAAATAAATAAGTTGTGTAATAGACTTTTAGGAGCTTTTCTTTAGAGATAGAGCTACAGCGAATCTATTAAACTTGCAGAACCAGCATGAGCTAAGTATAAAAATATAATAAATCAAAAAAATTGCTGAACAACTAAACACTTAAATGCTATTTAAACATCTATGATTGACTACACACTAATACAGTGTTGGAATTTAAAATAACCGGCCAAGTGCGAGTCGGACTCGCGTACAAATGGTTCCGTACCATTATCTATAAAAACGACCATAAATTCACGTTTGTTGTATGGGAGCCCCCTTAAGTTTTTATTTAATTCTGGTTTTTAGTATTTGTTGTTATAGCGGCAACAAAAATACATCATCTGTGAAAATTTCAACTGCCTAACTATCACGGTTCATGAGATACAGCCTGGTGACAGACGGACAGACGGACAAACAGACAAACAAACAGACAGATAGACGGGCAGCGGAGTCTTATTAATGGCGTTCGCTTTACCCTTTGGGTATGGAACCCTATAATAACACAAAATAATAATTATTGTTTGTAGTGGTTGACAAATGACAACCCTATTCCGTCAGCCGGGCTGAAACTGGGCGCCCTGCAAGTCTGGTAAATTGTATTAGACCGGGCGTGTCTCTACTCTATGTGTAGTTGTGTACCGATCACGCAGTATTGAAGCTTTGTTGATTGTGATGGAATTGATAAGCTATGTGCCCGTGATGACTTATGGAACTGACTGGAACGTAGTCTCTTACAGTTGGCCTCGTTTACTTAGCTCTAAGTGGTCCAAATGCTCCAGCCCACTGCCGGCAGGTAGCGTACCCAACATGCTGGCAGCATTGCCTCGTTGAATTGCAATGCTGATGCGTTCAGCCAAATAAGTGCCAGCATTTTGGTCACGCGTCGCATCGACCAGGCGCTCTGATAGACTTTGGAAAACGCGGTGAGCTCCCGGTCCCTACGGGTAATAAAGGCATATTGCCTGTGTAAAAAAAAACAACGTCAGAGGATTATTTATGTTATGATACTGTTACATTCGTATACGCGACCGTCCGGCGCCTTCGAGTCTGCCCCTTAAAATTGTATGTGTTTTGGCAGCGATGACTTGCCTTAAAATACCACGAGGGCCAAAAGTTTTGTTTTATAAATACCGCCTCAATGCTACAACTTAACAATCGTTTACTTGTTATAAGTATACTAGGGGGTAGGACTTTCTGCAAAGTTCGTCTAGGTAGGTAGGTACCACCGCTTTACCACTTATTTTGAGGCCAAGCAGTACCTACTGTGCAAGCACTACTGTGTTTCGTTTTAAAGGGCATTGGAGCTAGTGAAATTACCGGGCAAATAACAATAAAATATGACCTGATCTCACAGTCTCGTGATTTAATTGCTAGAATGTGTGATGTCTCTGGATGACGTGCGCAATGCAGTGTCACGCGAAGCTTTATTAATTTAAAGTTCCGAGTCACACTGCAACTGTTATGGGCGGCCGTGCCACTTAACATCAGGTGAACTACTAGCTTGTCATGTCGTTCATTCTTATAAAAAAAAACATAAAACTAATAAATCCGTGCAAAACCGGAGTGGATCAGCTGGTAGGTATTTATAAACTCTCTATACTTACAATATGAGAAAAACCTACAAAATAGTCCGGTAAACACGTCCGGAGTGGACAGTGTCCAGATAATGTAATTCTCTGGGTTATTCCCCCCTGGGGGTAGTTACGGGGTAGTTACCTCAGAGTTGGTCCGTCATCCCCTAACGCATGAGAATGGGCCAGATAGCCATTGATTTTGTTATAGAGAATTGTTGGGAATCTGTGGATTCGTTTCTTTGGGGTAAATTGCTAAGCTCATTGTTCGTTATTTTCTTTTTTCAGAACATAGAAATTGGGTATAATTTTATTGAGTTTTGTTGTGAAGGTTGTGTTTTACGTAACCAAGTTGATCTTTAACGTGATAACGGTTCGTCTCTCCTCTCTTCTCTCTCAGGACCACAGACCTAGAATTTTTTCGCTACACTTCTCAGGACGTTAATATTTGCACGCTCGAAAGCTAAGCTAAGCTCGAAGATCTGACTGGCTTCACAGCTTGGTGGGTAATAGCTCTGTCTTCTATTTTTGGAGTTTATGGCTTCAATTCTCACCCAGAACAAAATGTCAGTGATAGACAAACATAATCAAACCTAGCTCGTCACGCCATACATTCCCATAAAAAAACTTGGCATAATCGTGTTAAAAGTAATTTACCATCATTTAATTCTTTCAATTATCTGGCTCTCATGGGTTGTAAGTACATTATGGTTTGTTTAGTTTGGAGCTAGGTGGCACTGACATGACCACAAAATTTTACATAAAGACACGTCAACTCCTGTACCTATCAGTCACCGTACTTATAACTCTCTTTAACTCAACATAAATGATTTCTAAAACTCACGTCTTATAGAATAACAGACAACAGTAAATAACGCTTAGATAGGGTCCTCAGATAAAACACGAATGGCCCGTAAGGAATGAATAGAGACCATTCAACCCTGTGTGTATAGATTGCCTAGAAAGGGGTGTCTAGGAAAGGGTGGGAGGTGTAAAAATGTCGGAGTCTGATACAAAACTCTAGAGGCAAAATTTACTTTATTCTTAAGAAAAGCTTTTGGTATTTTAATACTTTCTTTAAATAATAAAGGCAATCCACAAACGCGATCAAATTTCCATTTTCTGTTTATTACTGGAAGCGAAAACCGATGGGTAAGAAAGGTTCTCGAGTGGTGACTACGAACCGGAAGACGTAGCGTAACTAGGTGGACCGATGATCTAGTGAACAGTGAGTAACGCAGGCGGCAAGCAACTGCTCAAGGTGGCGCTCTCTGGGGGAGGCCTATGTTTAGCAGTGGACGTATTCAAGCTATTGGTGATGATGATGAGGATTGACCGGCTGTCTTGGTGATCACAGTAGATTATAATGCAGACCAAGAAGAATGGTGCTCTCTGTACCCTGGATATTCTTTTCGTTGACTCTGTCGTTAGGAAACTTTGCAAAGGATGGCCCTTTTTTTTACGCCAACAGCAAAAAAATAAGTTTTACTAAATATAAAACGCTTTCCAACTTAACAAACGCACGCGTTTGAAGTTCAAACATTTGAAAGACCATAACAGGTTGTAAACGTAGTTCTGAACCAATATAAATCACTGCTTTCAAGACTGAAATAGAACTGAAAGGCGCAAGGTCACCATGTATAATGCCTTTAGTTTGTCGCCAAAGTAAACCAGCACAAAGATTACACGAATATTTTTTAATTGACTTTGGTGAAGTTCATCAACTCATCATTGATAAACAAACAAACTCACTTAAACTACTACTTTTTTTTAACCCTGGGGAGCCGATGGATGCAAGAGGCAAGCAGCCGCTCAAAGTGGCGCTCTTTGGGTGAGGCATATGTTCAGCAGTGGAAGTCTTCAGGCTGATGATGATGGATGATGATGATGATGATGTTGATGACTTTTTTGAAATACTATGTGATTCTGTCATCATCATCAACAGCTTGAAGCCAGGATGGCCTATAGACAGTCCATATGCTCCAGCCCACTACCGGTAGGCAGCGTAACCAACATGCTGGCAGCATTGCCTCGTTGAATTGCAATGCTGATGCGTTGAGCCAAATAAGTGCCAGCTAAAACTCTAGTGTGGGTGAGGCAGAGACAGGTTTAGATTTCTTGCAAGTTTTTAAATTAAAAAGATTCAAGTCGTACTGAGTTTTTCTTATTATTTATGTCACACATAATCCTCTACTACAAGGTTGTCTGGAGGAGACCGCTGTTTAGCGTTAACGTCAAAATAATAATCTTATTGTTGTAGGTTTTTAGATATTTTTAGATATTTTACTACATACTTTTATATATTTTATTTCAACGAATGAAGTGCCAAGCTAGTCGCTCGCCTGGTGTTAAGCATCACGGCTACCCATAACAGATCGCAGTGCCTCTCAGAAATTAAAGTTTTGCGTGACACTGTGCATTACGCACATCACACAGTCTAAAAAAGATTTCTCGACTGTGAGATCAGTTCATAAGTCTCATTTGCCGAATGATTTCACTACCACATCTTTATTTCCCAATAAGCAGAACTTGGAGCTTTTTAAGTTGCGAGTGCTCTTCTAGGTAAGCATGTAACATCGTAAACCACGTCGTGTAACGTGGTAAAATTAGGTTGTCTAATTGTAACGCAATCAAAAGTTCAAATAAAGTGCTTACAAAATATGTTTCTAGTGCAGTGTCTACAAAAAGGATAAAATTGTAAGTAGCGAACGCTACAGTCGTCACTTTCCATAAAATGATACCAATGTTAAATGCGCGCCTATAGTCATAATAAGAAGAGACTACGTTAACTTTGTATTTCACTACCTCTCACCAATAGTGCGAGATCCCACAGCACGAATACATACAATGATCCAGTAGGATCAGAATTGGCAGACCAGCATAGCGATTCAGGAGACCTCAGCGCTGAGGCTCAGCGCTGAGGCTCAGCCAACCAACCAACCAACTTTTATTTGAAAATAGAACGGAAATAGCGTCATCGTTTCTGCAAAAGGCATGAACTAGGGGAGAGCTTTCCGTTCTATTTTCAAATAAAAGTTGGTTGAATCGGACCTCAGCGCTGACCCTCAGCGCTGAGCCTCAGCGCTGAGGTCTCCTGAATCGCTATGCTGATTTTCTTTACATGTTTAAGTGTCGGTTAACGATCTACAGATAGCCTATTGAGTCGATGTCGTAGGTATTTGTGCTGTGGGATCTCGCACTACAAGTAGTTTCTCATCTGCGCCAAACTATAGTAGCAAAAGTTACACGTGAAGAAAAGCAATAAAGTACATGGTCTGACTTGTCCGATATTTTCTACATGTCTGGATTCCATCGGGCGTTCTCTATCAGAGTTTATCGAGTTTTATTCGACTAGAAATAAGTTTGAGTAAGGATTCTGGCACAGAGGAGTAGAGTTTGTTGAGTAGGAAACAAATGAAACTCTTAGAAAATTACATTTAATATTAATTGCAATATTTTGCGTCTAATATAGACGAGTTAGAACGCTTATCCAAAGAAATACTTAGCTCAAAAATGGTTTACAATTTAGATTATAAACTGTAGTGTGAGCTGAATTATATTTTTAGCTTAGCACGTAGTCCGTGTTAAGCTAGGATCGTGCTGAATAAGGAATATATAGGATGTAGATCGTTTGTTACTTGTTTCAGTTATTTCTGTGTTCTATTTACCGCTGGTTTAAAAAAGAAGCCTCCAAAAATATGCCAACTCTATTTAATAATAAATTGGAGTTGCTCTTTTGAGAAATAGTTGGAACATTCCTTTTTGTTATTATTATCTACTGCAAGCGGTCACCATGGCACTTCTCCAAAGATCACATACATAGATCCTGGATCACTAAAATCCTTTTGTAAGTGTTAGGGAAAAGGAACTATGAGGACCACGCTCTCACAACCGCCACTATTCCACAATGATGTTTACAGATTTTCATCTACTTAGTTATAGTTCATTATGGACTCTGTCGTGCACGAAAATTAGAAGCAGCTTCCAGGTTATAAGCCCACCTTTGCGTGACACTGCACTGTGCACGTCATCCTGAGACATCACACAGGTCATAAAGTCTCATCACAGATCAGGTCATAAAGTCTCATTTGCCCAGTAATTTCACTAGGTACAATGCTTTTCAATCCGGAACACAGTAGTGCTTGCACACTACTGCTTGGCAGCAGAATAATTGGCAAGGCGGTGGTACCTACCTAGACGAACTTTGAAAATCCTACCACCTAAATACCACCTAGTAGTCATCACAGCTCTCTATTACAAATCTACTGGTAGATTACAAAACTACCTCGTTGCCTCGTTTCCCTTAGATAATTTGCCTGAAAACATAATTATAGCAGGGTCAGACCTTTTGGAAAGTCCGTCGGTAAGGGCTGGTTTTTGTCCCGGTTGTCGGTTGTTGCTAATCGCCGCTTGTTTAGTGAAGTGCGGCGGGTAAAGGCGGGGCGGAAGATGTAGCGGGGAACCATTTTAACATTACAAAACGTTCACTGATACACTTAATGGAATATTTCAAAATTAGGTAGGAAAGTGTAAAGTTCTGTGTAAAAATTGTGTTATGTAAACTGAATTTTCTAAAAATTAATGATGGCAGTTAATGACAATAATCTCATTCTGGTTTCAGGTAATTATCTAAACGGTAGTGACGTCCACGTGCAACGTTACAACATAGAAAAGGTATGTGTTTTTATTATTATTATTTATTAGATTATAATGCGTAAATTTACGCACTAGCGTGCCAGGTTATGCCGTTTTTGTGAGTTTTACGTAAAAATAAGCAGGTAATAAAAAAAAAATTCGTTTAGATATCAATAGGACACTAGCATAGCAAATCTTTTCTTCAATAATTTTATGAATGTTACAAACCCCCTCCCCCCCCTCACGGAGGGGAAGGAGTCACTCTAATTTCAACACCAGACAAACAAAGCAATACTCCTTTTACACTTTCAATTACTTTATAATTGTACAATTACTTATTATAAATAAATAAATATGTGTGGACATTTCACAAAGCGCCATCTAACCCCAAACTAAGCATAGCTTGTACTATGGGAACCAGATAACTGAAAAAATTATACTACAGATGGAAAAAAGGTTTCTTTCACTATAGGTAGAAACCTATACTTATATTTCACATTCTTGTAGTTTAAAACTCGTGTTAGCCAAAGTTTTGCATTAAGCGTTCTACTCTTCCTTCCGCTACTACTCCGTCTCCGTATTCAGTCAGTGAATTCAAATCGCTTAACATAAGAGCGTTTTAAACCTCCGTAGTAAAATCGCTGTAAAAGCAGCCCCACCCTGAACACAGCTGACTCATTCAAGAGCTACGAAGCTATACTCAGCGATTTCAGTTTTGTACACAAGTGGGTACATTTAGCCAATAATGAGAGAACAAAACCAGTGTGTACATATATTTGGAGCCTTTTATTTGTATGTTGTACACAGAACTGGCCGTTTGATAGGAGTTTTTCGTTTGCGTGTTTTGTGTAAAAAGTACAAACCTACTTTTTAATATTTAATAGGTTAAGCCTTTGACCACGCAACATGTGTAGATTGAACCAGATTCGGGTTTTTTCAGTCTAAAACGCCTTTTACAAAATCTATCTATTCTGAACCATTCATGGTACCTAGTTACAGAGATCGATTTTTTTGTTGATTTTGTGTTAGGTATGCTAATATACTATAAGTATATTAAATTGTACCTATCCAAGGTAAAATCTGTTTAGGTTAGGTAAGTATAGAAGATAGACGATTTACAAAAAGAAATTAATAAAATACAAAAATTAAGGAGTATTTGGAAACCTAAATAGAGTCATCAATATTTGTTTTAAAAAAACCCTCGGTCTATGAATATCTATTCAACCTAAACTGTCTGCGCCAAATATTCAGTATTTATTTTATTTATAACACGGCAACACGCACGCATACACGCATACACTTTACTCACATATACTCACGCATTCAAAATCCTACCCCACACCCCCGCTCCTACCACCCACGGTCAACATACAAAAAGGAAGCTCGTAAGACACCGCGCGCGCAACACCTCTGTCCGATATACCGGAGGCGTTAGGGTCGATCAGCTGATTGGCCCAAAATCCTCACGAGGAACTCAAAGTTTGGAGAAAGTGTGTGGAATTTTCACCTATACGGAAACCAGCGACCGCCCGTAAGTCCCCTCCAAGTTAAGGATTATGCTTGATTATGACTTGTTTTGTCATTTTATAGGTTGTAGGCAATTATTTTATGCGTACTCAAAACAGTAACAAAATTGTAAAATTGTAATGCCTCGTTTGTGTTTAATTACTTGCTTGCATATTTATGTGTACGTACTACTACTCTCTATTCTTTTATTTTTATACTTAAAAAAAGTGAATCTGTAATTGGATGTATGACCTAGCAGTAAGTATAATGTACCTTACCTTAAGATCTGTAGATTCTGTGAAATAAATAAAATAAAAATAAAATAAAAAGTTCCATACACTAAACTTTTTTCCTATTTTTAATAACCAACATTTTATACAGTGACATTATTATACAATTAACTGTAAAAAAACTGAAGTAGCTTGTAGTTACGTCACAGTTTAAAGCGCTGAATGCTCCCACATCGACTATTTTGAACGTGATTATCTCAAAACGTATACCATTTACAGGATTGAAAAAAATGCACGTTAATACTGGCCATATCTTCTTTCCATCAGCTGAAACCAAAATACGTTTAAGAAAAGTTTTCTCAATAGAATAAAATCGTGAAGTGACCTCTAAAAAATCATTCAAACGTCCTAAAATATACACATTATAATAAGACACCTCATTGAAATAAATCATGATAAGCTATGTTTAAAGCGACCCTATAAGGTACAAAATAAGTTTCAAGTTTGTCTGGTGTAATAAACGTGCTTGCATTGGGTCCTGTCAGGGCCTTAATGTAACGGGTACAAATGAAGGTTCATTTATTTCCATTTAATTACAAAACACAACACTCGTAAATTAATATAATTTTATTGGGCATTTTATTATGACGTTCCATGAACACTATACAAATACTTTTCTGTGTCAGCCCTGATGAGTGCTACTTGAGGTTAACAGCTCCTCTTCAAAACCACTTTTATAAATTGCAATTTATTTATTGCAGTAGTTATGATCGTTTCTTAATCCTAGTATTTTTACCCCGTAGGTACTACGGCAAATGAAACCATATAAAATAAATACACATATTATACTGTACAAATCGTGTCGTACTGTCGGCCTCTAAGTAACCTCAAAGTCGCGCAACAAGCTATGAAGAGAACAATGCTTGGTGTTCTGCAATAAGGAAATTAGGAGAACTAATGTGACCGATATAGCTCTTAGAATTAGCAAGTTGAAATGGCAAAAGCCACATCGCTCCCAGAACTGACCAATGATGGAGAAAAAAGGTTCCCGAGTGGTGACTACGAACCGGAAGATGCAGCGTAGGCCTCTCCAATAGGTGGAACGACGATCTGGTTCAGAACCGTGGGGAGCCGATGGATGCATGAGGTAAGCAGCCGCTGAAGTGGCGCTCTTTGGCGGAGGCCTATAAGTTAAGCTGTGGACGTCTTCAGGCTGATAATGATGATGATGACACAACGGGTTTGGTACTGATGTAAATAAATGTATTTAAAAATAAAGTATAAAAACAATGGTAGAAAAGCACCACCGCATAAAAATATTTGATGTTAAAAGTACGGTTTCATATTCGCAAAATAAAAAAGCACAAATATTGAATTCGCGTGGAAAATGAGAGCTTCTGCTGTGAAAATGTTTGTACTTGTAGATATCGACCGAAATATTTTTATCTGCATTCGCCAGCCGTTTCGAGAAAATTGATCGAGATAACTAGATGCCAATCCATGAGATATGAACATGATCATCGGTACTTAGGTACTTATACATTGGTACGTTTTTTTAGGGTTCAGTACCCAAAGGGTAAAACGGTATTATCATAGGGTCCCATCCGGTACAAACGAGAAATAGCCCGAACTTGAAAAAAATTTAGTAATAGTGTCTAGAGAGTTACTAGTTAGTGTCCAGTGTATTCATTTGGCCCAATACTTCGTCAACACGCAATAAATGTCGCTTGATAATCTTGCGTCATGCAGAAATAAAATAATTCGTAAAATAGCCCGCGTTATTCCGTTGTATGGAATGAGGCATCTGTACTGTAGGTATTATATTATCTGGGCTATTACTAAGGCTACGCTGTCCTTCTATCTGTATGTTTGTCAGTCTGTCCATTTGTCCGTCTATCAGCAAGCTGTATCTCATGAATAGCTAGAGAGTTTAAATTTTCACAGATGATATATTTCTGTTGCCGCCATAACAAAATTACCTATAGCAGCAATAGAAATACATCATATGTAAAAATTTCAACTTTTTAACTTTTACGGTTCTTGAGATACAGCCTGATGACAGATGGACAGACAAGTAGACAGACCGACAGCCTTAGTAATTAGGGTTCGCTTTACCCTTTGGGTACGGAACCCTTAAAGCTATAGGATGGCGCAGTGACCCAAAATGTGTCTTGACCTCCGATAATAATTAAGAACCACTTCGATCGAGATCTAATTAAAATTATTTAATCATTTTGTTATCATTCCTAAATATCAAATTCAAGTAACAACTTAGAGCATCATCAATCACCACTTAGACTCACTTAAAGTATCTAAACAGCTAAGCCCTTAACACCACTTAACGTCTGGAACATAGATAAATACTAATGTCTGAAAGAAAACAAACTATTGTACTAGTGTCTGAACAATTTCAGAGAACCGTCAAGGGAGCGTCGGGAGAAATGGCAGGGTTCCGGCGATGACAAGTGAAGTTGCGGTTGTTACTTTTGTTCTTGTTACATAATGTTTCAACTCGGTACGTTTTTTATTGGAAACCAGACTGTGTTGAAACCATCTTGTTCCTATTAGATGGTTTCAACACGCCCTAAAAGTTGGTTTAAACAAAGCTTGGTTTCTAAGAAAAACGATTTCTTATACTAATCATAATCAGCTTGTATCAGTCCACTGCTGGACATAGGCCTTTCCTAATGCACACCACTTAGCCCGATCCTCTGCCAATCTCATCCAGTAGCCGCCGTTATCGTCGTTCCACCTAGTCGGAGGGCGTCATTCACTATAAATCCTGTTGATCAATAATACAACTTCCCCTTACACGAAAATTAGTGGTACATTTCAACCGCTAATCCTATGAGAGGAAACAAGACACCTAATGTGTATTTTGTCCCATCCTGCTCTTTTCTTTGTAATTTCGTAAGACTTTGTCTCGTTTTGTTACCGCGCCCCCTGCCCACGCAAGTGGTGTCGTGTTTGTAGGAGAAATTATGTTCACGAGCTGTCAACGGGCTTTATAACGTTTGGACGTCCTACACTACGTTTGCCAAGTCGTGGTCTCCACTCAAGAACACGTCTACCCCAGCGGTCGTCAGCTCTGCGGCAAATGTGACCAGCCCACTGCCACTTCAGTTTGCTAATTCTATGGGTTATGTCGGTAACCTTAGTTCTCTGTCGGAGTACTTCATTTCTGACTCGGTCCCTCAGAGAAAACCCAAGCAAAGCCCTTTTCATAGCTCTCTGAGCAACTTTAAAATTTGGTCGACTAGTCACACTTTAACAGATCTCCTCTTTGGGAGAGCCCTTTGGTTAAAAAAAATATCTATTTTTAACCAAGCTAAAATGAAATAATGCAGTGTTTATTGCGTAAGGAACCCTAAAGCATCTAACGTACATTTCTCGTTTCACAGCAAACAAGCGGACCTCGTGTTTTTCGTGTTATTTTCCTCGATTTTTCGTGAAAACACTTTTTTCTTAAAACGTTTCCTTTGTACGTAATCGTTCTCAATGTGCGTTCTCTCGTGAGTCGGATTGCCGTATTTTGTTCTTTGTGTATGTCGAGAATGTGTGTGTGTGGTTGAACAACCAAGAGGAATGTTCTATTATATAATAATTCTTTGTTTTTATGTGAGAGACATTACGTTGCCACTTGTGGTTAATGCTGTTTTTGTATCGTTTAAAATCTACTAACTTTTTAGGGTTCTGTTTTTGAGTAAATGGGTCTTTTAAATTAGTAATTAATTATTATCTAACGTTACAGTCACAAAGCAGTAGTTATAACCTACCTTTATGTAACTGCCATTCACAACCCAGAAAACAACATAAACATTTCCCGCTGTCTAATTGACCACTTACAGCAGTGCGCCGACCAATCAGAGCAGTGCAATTTCTTCTGCTCCGAGCACTGAGTGCACTTGTTTCTAAGAGAAAGGTTTTTTATGAGAATGAATGACGTGACGAGCTGATGTTAAGCGACACGGCCGCCCATAACAGTTGCAGTGTTACTCGGAACTTTAAAATAATAAAGTTTCACGTAACACTTCACTGCGCACGTCATCCTGAGACATCACACAGTAGTAATCAGATTACTAGACTGTGTGATCAGGTCATGAAGTCTCATTTGCCAATTTCACTACTAATGCCCATCAAACCGGAACACAGTAGTGCTTGCACAATACTGCTTGGCGGAATAACTGGCAAAGAGGTGGTCCTATCTAGACGAACTTTGCAGAAAAGTCCTACCTCCTAGGTGCTTTTAGATAATGGTAGATAAAACTCTCTCTTTCTTTTGTGTTAGTCCTTTTATTTTACTTTGGTTGATTATACATTTTTATGTCTCTTACAGATACTTCATAATTATGTCCACGTTTTGTCTAAGTATAAAGATTAGTTTTAGGTAAATTATTAAATGCACTCTTCATAAATTCACAATTATATTGGTCTGTGATCCCTTTGGGTACGGAGCCCTAAAATGATGTATGCAATGTAAATAACCATAATCGAAAACACACAATTCTATTTCATCCAACAATTAAATACACACAAACTTTCCAATCCAAACTTCATCATCCGACAAACACCGGTTGTTTACTTTATCCAAACTCGAACATTTAATATTTTGTTTAAATAATATTTGTTCAACGGATATTTTTATTTATTGATTGTTCTTATTTATTACGTTTGGAAACGCTTGTGGCGCTGTTATAATGTTCTCACTAGAATGAAATATGACCTTTACTCATGATTTAATAGTGTCCGCACAAGATATACGTAACGTGTTTCTAGATAAACCATATATTTTGAATTATTTCTTTTTGATAGTTTACGTAATTCACCATTCACTTATATTAGAAACAAACAATGTTAAATAAAGTTATGCCTCATCCCATACAACGGAATAACGCGGGCTATTTTACGAATTATTTTATATCTGCATGACGCAAGATTATCAAGCGACATTTATTGCGTGTTGTCGAAGTATTGGGCCAAATGAATACACTGGACACTAACTAGTAACTCTATAGACACGATTACTACATTTTTTTCAAGTTCGGGCTATTTTGCGTTTGTACCTGTTGGGACCCTATGGTCTCGTAACACACTTTTGAATAGATGCGACCATAGCTTAGTTAGCAGAGCATCTAATTCGGTAAGTTAAGGGCATGATTTCAACTTATATGGGGATCAATGGCGTAGGTACTTTGGGATAAACGATGATGATGATGATGATGATGATGATGATGATGATAAAAAATCAACTCAGCAAAGCAACAGACTCAACAAAGCAAATAAACTAAATCTAAGATACTATCCTACAAAAACAGTCATTAAACGTGATTCATCATTAACAGCCCAAAGACGTCCACTGCTGAACATAGGCCTCCCCCAGGGAGCGTCACCTTGAGCGGCCACTCGCCTCCTGGTCCAGGAGGCGAGTGGCCGCGGGGAGCCGATGTTTTCAGGAGTCCTGAATCCATCGGCTCCCCGCGGTTTTAACCAGATCGTCGGTCCACTGAGTGGGAGGCCGGCCTACGTTGCGTCTTCCGGTTCGTGGTTGCCACTCGAGAACCTTTCTTCCCTAAACGTGATTAATTGTTAAAAATTATTCTGAATTTTATACGGAACCCGAAAACAGAATTTAATTAATTAATATTTTAATATGATATTCGCCAGGACATAAACATGCTGTCGACAACCGGTACATAATTTATTAAGATAATTAAATTAAAGCAGATTTTAACGTGTTAATATATGCATAATTGTCAATAAATAATTCACGGTTATTCATTACTGATTAACCCTGCGAATTAATAATTTATTCATATGAATACCGCGGTATTCCAGTTTCGTCCCTTTGCAATCAACGAGTGAAATAAATGAGAAACCCGAAATGAGGAGACCCGCAGAAATAAAGTGACCAATATAGATCTTATTAGCAAGTTGAAATGGCAATGAGCAGGCCACATCGCTCGTAGGACTGACATCCAATGGGGAAGAAAGGTTATCGAGTGATGACCACGAACCGGAAGGCGCAGCGTAGGCCTCCTATTAGGTGTACCAATGATCTGGTCAAACACGCGGGGAGCCGATAGATGCAGGAGGCAAGCAGCCTCTCAAGGTGGCGCTCTATGGCGGAGGCCTATGTTCAGTAGTGGATGTTTTCGAGCTGTTAATGATGATAATGAAGACGATGATGATAATGATGATAATGATAATGATGATGGTTATGATGATGAATATGGCAATAAATCCTCTCCATCCAAAAGTTGCTTTGTAGAAATCGCTTTTAGCGATAAAGTCGCCCATTGTAACAGGATAGGTAGTTACTATAGTCTTTGGGAACAGGTTTCTAATTTCTATCCCATAGGCCCATTTTAAATCTTGTATTCCATGTAAATATGTATAGAATAGAATAGAATAGAAAATATTTATTCCTGACAAAAGGCACAAAATCAATGCAAATTTACAAAGTAAGTAATACAGATAACGAGAAAAAAAAATTGTTGTTGACCGTTGCCATGAATCGGTCCCAACTCAGCATGGTGCTGGTCATACAACCAGCGCTGGTCTTCCGTTGGGACCGGTTCAGTGTCGTCACGGCGCAGGTTACGTTATGTAAATCTATATACTACCACTACTAACTATTATAAAACACACAATATTGAAAAACAGCCGTTACACACCAATACTTAGAAGAACAAAAAATATTATAATAAAAATAAATAAGGATCATCAATCATCATCATCATCATCATCATCATCATCATCATCATCATCATCATCATGTATTATATTTGGTGTCTGCAATAATGAGTTTATCTATCAATATCTTTGGCGTGTCTCTTAAAGTAGATATCTTTTGGCTTACCACGATGATGATGTCAATTTTATACTATACCTTTCTTTTCTGCAATATCATTTTTGGGCGCCATATATCAATTTCTTTTTGCCTGACTTATCACGAATTTAGGCATAACTGTCTCCAAATAAAACTAGTACAAAGCTTTATGTTGAGCTGCCGAAATGGATTTTGCAAACGCTCGATACACGGTCTAGTTTCAAAACTTTCAAATATGAAATTACTAAGGGACATGACAGAGAGAAAGCGATCACGCATTCGTACGTTTAGCGTTTTGTGTGGGAACTAATAATAATAAATAACACACACACATACATAGATCGTTGGATAACTAGGATTCCCTGTATCTAGGGACCCAGGTACTACGAGGATCATGGTCCCACAACATCCAGACACAGAACAAGTATTTGTGCTTTTTTCCTAACCACAAATACTTGTCCTGTCGCGGGAATCAAACCCGGCGCCTCCGGATTATGAGCCAACCTACTCAACCACCACACCATGCAGGTTGTCAAACTTAAATATTACGCATGACTCTATTATCTTCTTATTATAATTTTCTTTTATTTTTATTTTATTTATTGAGGAACAACAAACAACTACATTATACAAATTACACACTAAAATATAACTTAAACAATGTTATCAATAATGTAGCCCACAACGTTATCTACATATTAAAGTTAATACATAATTATTCATAAAAAGTAACTGCTAGAGGTAACCAGGTAAGAAGTAGTAAGGAGAAAGTGAAACTTGTGTGAAAGAAGAGAATAATGCTAAGTTTAGCTGTAGGTACACCGTAGTCCCAAATTCATTTTCAATGTCTTCTTCATCCCAAGGTTGTCTGGAAAAAATCGCTTTGAGCGATAAGACCGCCCATTGTACTAGTATTATAAGTCTATTAATTTCATTTTTCATTTTTAGTTACAGCAACAGAAGGTATAACCAACGTACAAAACACATATTATAATAAGTGAAAAAATGAATGCACTAGCTTTTCGAAAAGGATTTTTTAAATTGGGATTATTCCTTATTACTTTGTTACTAGATGGTAGGACTTTTCTGCAAAGTTCGTCTAGGTAGGTTGGTACCTACCTAGACGAACACGGACGAAAGCGGTGGTCCGCTTTGTCAGTTATTCTGCCGCCAAGCAATGGTGTGCAAGCACTACTGTGTTCCTGTTTCAAAGGCAATGCAGCTGGTGTAATTACTGGGCAAATGAGACTTTATGACCTGCTCGCACAATCGTAGTAATCTGATTAGACTGTGTGATGTCTCAGGATGACGTGCGCAGTTCAGTGTCACGCAAAACTTTATATTAAAGCAACTGCAACTGCAACTGTTATGGGCGGCCATGTCGCTTAACATCAGGTGAAGCTCGTCACGTTTAAAAAAAATTAAATTCGCTGTTTTATCAGAAACTCGGTATACTAAAATACGTAAACTCATATCCGTTTTCTACTATTACGAACTCAATTTCCTCTAAAACACTAAAAGCTTCTTAAATGAAATTATCTAGTGTAAGAAAGTTAATTTGGCCAAGTTAAGTGAATGGCCGTGTTCCTTAAACGGCAACTAATGGGGCCTTATTAGAGGGCGGTATAGTCGTTAGGGCTATAACTTTCGGGACCCTGAATGAAAGGCACCTACCTCTTTTTTAAATTGATTTTGTTGATGGGACTTGTAGTATTCGATTTATTTTTAATTTTATCTTTTTAGTGTGAGATCCCACAGTAGGAATACCTACGTCATCGAGTACTTCAATAAGCTATCTGTAGATAAACGACACATAAACATGTAAAAAAACCAGGTCTGCCAATTCTGATCCTGCCGGGTCATAGAAATCCGAAAAAAAATATGTTTTTTTATTTTAAAATTACGTCATACGGTACTCGAATGAAAATGCTGGTAACAGTTAACCATTGATTAATTACGTAAAAAAAAGCTAAAAAGCTGGGAATCCTTGGGAAGGTTAGACAGTATTTCACATCAGGACAGATCTTAGATCTATATCAGGCACAAGTCCGGTCATGCGTGGAATACTGCAGCCATCTCTGGGATGGTTCGGCTAAGTATCAGCTTGAGGCCCTCGATTCAATAAGGAAACGGACTATAAAGCTCATTGGCGACGTTAAATTAGTAAAGGCTAAACTCGAACATCATGAACATCGACGAAAGGTTGCCAGCCTCTCGGTTTTTTACAAGCTGCACTTCGGAGAGTGTGCGATGGAATTGCACAACTTAATTCCCCCATCCCCATTTTACCACCGGACATCAAGACGCACGGAAACACGGCATCCGTATATGGTAGAAATTCCTCGAATACGTACAAAGCGTTTTGATTCTTCGTTTATAATTTGGACACCGAAGGAATGGAACACCTTACCAGCGTCATTGTTTCCTGACAAGTATAATCTGGGAGTTTTTAAGGCTAGAGTGAACTGGTATCTTCTAGGCAAGCATGCTCCATCGTCGACCGCGTCATCACTTACCATCAGGTGAGACCATGGTCAAATGTTAGCCTATCGATGATAAAAAAAGAAAAAATTGGTCTGCCATCGCACATCTTGCCGGAAGTACCTGGCAGACCCTTACGAAGTACCTTTTACATCATTTAAGTACCTCAACGAGTACCCCGATGAAAACTATACCCATTAATAGCCAAGGTGTCCCTGATAATAGATTAAAAGGTCTGCCAGGTCTAAACTTGCCGGAACTTAGTGTTCAAAGCATTTGAATTTGGATTTCCATGACCCGGCAAGACCGAAATTGGCAGACCTGATTTTTTTACATGTTTAAGTCTCACCTGTGATCTAAAGATACCCTATCGAGGTACTCGCGGACGTAGGTTTTTGTATGAATTTGTGCTGTCGGATCTCGCACTATTTATGTGGTTTATTAGACTATACTTACTTGATTTACCAATCATCATCATCATCATCATCATCCATCATCATCAGCCTGAAGACGTCTTAAACACGCCGCCTCTTGATTTTAGGGTTTCGTAACCAAAGGGTATAACGGACCCTATTACTAAGGCTTCGCTGTCCGTCGGTCTGTCTGTTTATCTGTCACCAGACTGTATCTCATGAACCGTGATAGTTAGATAGTTAAAATTTTTACAGATTATGTATTTCTGTTACCGGTATAACAACAAATTACTAGAAAACCGAATAAAATAAATATTCAAAAGGCTCCCATACAACATACGTGATTTTTTGCTCGTTTTTAAAGATTGAATGGTACGGAACCCTTCATGATTCTATCTGAGGAGTCCACGGAACCCTTCGTTCGCTAGTTCGACTCGCACTTGGCTGGTTATTTCCTTTTACGAAAGTCCTTGGTCGAGCAGTTTTAAGGCTCTATAGGATTCAAAATGACATGAGCTACATAATTGCTGGGCACTCTTTTCGACACTCTTTTTAAATCTAATTAGTATCAAAATACATGGGAAAATAGATTAAGTGCTTAATTACAATGTTACTCTATCCACATTTTTTGAAGAAAGGAAGTAAATAATCCTTAAAATGTTTACTCTCCACGATTTCTCTTTAAGGGTATTTAGTTTCGCTAAGTACAAATAGTTTCTACTTTAACGCATCAATTAGCAATCAAAATTTAACTTTAGCCCGTTAATGTTAAGGTTGCATTTCGTTTGATAAAATTATGGATATAGTTTGTTTGAATCGGGACAGTATTGGAGGATATCTTAAAGGCGAGTAGGTACAGGGGGCCTACCACAACCTCCTATAGACTTATTACTTCAATCATAGATATATTGAAAAATGACATAAAAGTAAGAATACTATAATGTTGCAGAGGCAGCGCAGTTTTAATGACGTATCGTTAAATCATTAAAAATATCTATATAAAAGTAAAGACGTCTCGTTCTCATGCAGGAATACTTTTATAAGTTTGACGGCGCGTCAGTAAAATGTCAACAGAGTGATTTGACGTTGTCAAAGTCACTCTAGCGGAGCGTCGTGTCGATGGTAGCGAGGCAGCCATCTTAATTTTCACTTTGGATCGAGAAGGCGCCAGCGCACCATGTCTGCGACGAATCGCTATTTATTTTAAGAATCATACGATATTAGAATAGAATAGAATAGAAGAATGCTTTATTGCACACCAAATATACACATAGATACATAACAACACGAAAAAAATATACACAAGGGTAGTACAATGGGCGGTCTTATCGCTTAAAGCGATCTCTTCCAGACAACCTTTGGATGGATAGAAACATATTATGAATTAGGGTGGTTGGCGATGTACAGTAAATACAAATATTAAAAATGAAAACGAATCCTAAAACTACTAAAATACATATAATACAACATAACATACATAAACATACACATATTATACATACATACTATTACAAAATAGATATATATATATAAATACCTACGCATTAAACATACATATACTTAATTAAAATATAATACTAGCTGAGATTGGATAAGTAGTGCGTCTTTACCATAGTTTTGAAAACTGACAAGGTCTTTGCTTGCCTGATAGGCACCGGGAGTTCATTCCAGAGCATGACAGCTTGCACGGAAAAAGATTTATGGTAGAATTGGGACGTATGGACAGGAGGTTTCAAAAGCAGGTTCTCGGAACTACGTAAGGAGCGAGCATGGGACTGGTGAAGAAACCTGAAACGTTCTTTCAGGTAGGGAGGAGTGGAGGGGAGAAATAGGATGCTATATAGAAGGGAAAGAATGTGAGTATTCCGGCGAAGGCGGATTGGTAACCATTTGAGCTTGTTACGGAATTGTGAGATGTGGTCAAACTTACGTAAACCAAATATGAAACGAATGCAAAAGTTTTGCAGACGTTCAAGTTTATTGAGTTGCTCTTCGGTTAAGTCCAAATAGCAGGCATCGGCGTAATCTAATATCGGAAGGAGAAGAGATTGAGCGAGAGCAGTTTTGGTGGTAATAGGAAGGAAATTACGCAATCGGCGCAAAGAACCAGCAGAAGCAAAAACCTTCCGGCTAACTTCAGTCAGCTGAGGTTGCCAGGAAAGCTGCCTATCCATGATTATGCCTAAATTCTTGACCGTTTTGCTAATCTCAATAGGTATGCCGTCGAACATTACTTGTGGGAGGCGGAACCAGTCAATTTTGGAAATCATTCGTGAGCTGCCTATGACAATGGTTTGCGTTTTTGATGGATTGACTGATATGCCATAGGATCTGCTCCACTGCAAAATTCGCTGCAAATCACAGTTAGTAGCTTCAATCGATGCATCTAACTGATCCAATGGTGCCTGCGTATAAATCTGTAAGTCGTCTGCATATAGATGGTAGGAAGAAGTAAGCTGTTGGGAGATTGAATTTATAAAAATTGCAAAAAGAAGAGGAGATAACACGCCGCCCTGAGGAACACCAGCAGATATATCACACCATGTGGAGTATGAATCATCAATACGTATACGCTGCCGGCGTCCATGCAGGTAATTACGAAACCAGTCAATTACTGTTGGAGATATGTTAAGAGTGCGAAGGAGTCCCAGAAGGATGTCAAAATCAACATTGTTAAACGCGTTGCTGAAGTCTAACAGTGATAGCACAGTAAGTTCTCTATTTTCCATGCCAAACCTTATGTCATCTGTAATTTTAGTTAATGCGGTTACTGTGCTGTGACCAGTGCGAAAACCGGATTGGAATGGATTAAGGAGATTGTTACTAATAAGATAGGAAGACAGCTGTTGGTGGATAAGACGTTCAAGCACTTTTGATAGGAAAGGGAGTATAGATATAGGACGGTATTCAGAGAAGGAGGACGGGTTGGACTTTTTGGGAAGAGGAGTGAGTTGAGCTTCTTTCCAAATTACTGGAAATGTTCCTGAGGAAATGGAAAAGTTTAAGATATATTGAATAATAGGAACAATTTCTTCAAGTATAGGTACAATCATTTTACGACTAATACTATCACTGCCGACTGCATTGGAAGAAATGGATTGTATGCTTCTCTTAACATCACAAGCAGTAAATTGTTTGAAGACAAAAGAAGGGTGGTCCGGAGTTGGAATAGAAGAAAGATAGTTAAGGGTAGCAGCCTTAGTGCATCTATCAAACTGAGAAGAAGAGGAGAAATGCTGGTTTAATAGATCAATATTTAAATCTTTGGGAATAGTATCTTGACGAGATTTTCCAACTCCTAATGACCTAAGAAACTTCCAAACTTTGGAAGGATCATCATTTTCAACAGAACTATGGATATGTCGGCGTTGCGCGTCTCTACACATTCTATTGCAGACATTACGGCGTTCTATATATTTATTCTTATTTTCGTCAGACTGGCGACATTTCAGTTTCGTTTTGGCTACTAGTTTTTGATGCATAAGAGCTCGAATTTCGTTGTTAAGCCACGGAGCTGGTGTATGTTTTATTTTGACCGCGCGAACAGGAGCATGGATATCATATAGCGAGATCAACGTGCGGTTAAATCCATTTATTTTGTCGTCCAAAGTGACGCCATTCGCCACCGCAGACCAATCCAGCTCACGTGCATCTCTCTGCAATTTGTCCAAATCCATACCACCAAAACTGCGCTGTAAAAGAATTTTTGGCTTAGCTTTAGGTGGGCGGACTTTGTAGGACATAAAAATCAGATCATGATATGAGAAAGCGTCCGCCGCACACTGACCATGCTTACTAACATGATATGGAGACGACACAAGTATTAAATCTAGAAGAGAGGGGGTAGAATTTGGGAAGTTATGAGTAGCACTGAGCGGGAGGACAGTTAAGTTGGCCGCCTTTACCACTGTCTCAAACGTCACAGCTCGGGAGTCCCGTTTCAGTAAACAAGTGTTGAAGTCACCCATAATAATGGTGTGATCATAGGTAGGAGACAGGTTTTCTAAAATAGCCTCAAAGGATGAGAAGAAGTTTATACGAAGAGAGGGGCAATAGTAGACGCCAAGAAGCAATTTTGTGTGATGTAACTCCACCTCAATAAAGAGATGCTCCCCAGCATTTGGAGGAGGTGGTTGTGCCGACATACTTACTACCGTGAAAGGAAAATGAGCTCGAAGGTATATAGCAACACCGCCCCCACCACCGCCGGTACGATCATTCCTTATGAGGTGAAAACCAGGTAATGAAAACATTGAGGAAGGGAGGCATGGCTTTAGCCATGACTCAGAAACTAAAAGGGCGTGAATATTAGTATTATCAAACGATGCCACCAAATCTGGAAAATGAGCCGGAATACTCTGTGCATTAATATGTAACACGTTGAAATTTTTAGACGTGTCACTTAACAGCGACTCAATCGTGTCGCATAGAGTGGGAATGCTACAGAAGCTATCAGTTTCAACACTACGTGATGAGCAAGAGACGAAATCAATGCTATTGTCACTACTAGTATTAGACATAATACAATAAAATAATTATAATAATAAAATACTAATAAAAATAAATATTATGCAATATCAAAATAAAAATATTCTAACTATCTGATGAATCTAATCATCCACCTGCCAGTTGCGTTAACAGGAAACTTGCTGTAACATAATAATAACTAAGCACCGAAACAATACCTATCTAAGAAAAATACCACATAAAAGAAAAAAAAAATGAAATAACTTACATAATAATATAGGAGATTACTAAATTAGGTACATAAGTAAACAAACAAAAATAACATAGCGTACAAAGTGTGTCGCAGCTCACTAAAATTAATAAAAACAACATGAAAAATTTAACTATCGAGTCTGGCAATAAAAACTTAAACATAAAAAAAAACAGATTGGAACAATTAATTCAAATACAATCATTAATAATATAGAAAACAGGGTCGGTCGGCGCGACAAAGTTTTAGTGTGAAGCTAATACAAAAATTACATGAATCGGAACGTAAACTCAGTCCGAAAGTCACAGAAAATGTAATAAAACGAAACAATCAAACAAGCATCTGTGGCATGGTGGTCCATGATTCTATGTTGATGATCTGTGGTAAAAACCAACAGTGACACTGACACATTTTGAGTGACATGACTGACATGACATGTGACATTGTAAGTTGAGAAAAGAAAAATAAAAGTGTAATTTTTTGTAAGCTTAAAAATAGAAAATAATAATGGTTAGTTATTGAGGTAATACCTTCATTCCAAGATAATAAATTGTTATTACACCTACCCTGTTAGCAAGCCAGTCAAGAAAACATGAGCTGTAGACACACAGTTGAGCACATAATCAATTTTTCTTCGACGCCAATGGTCTTCTCGTTTTTGGTGGAACTGCGCTAGCCGCTGCCGGCTCCCTCGCCGAGATCGCCGGCTCCTTCGACGCGGTCACTGCTTTCGTCATTGCGATGCTGGCGAGGTCCGCTACGCAGCTAACGCGATGACGAGTTCCATCGGGGCCCAAAACAAAGACATGACCTTGTCTCGTCCAGCATTTCGTTACACCAAAACGCTGACGAGCCGCAAGAAACACATCATGCCGCGTCTTCGTGAGGAATTCAGAGAGTGTGTAGCCTGATCCCTTAAGGTTGGTCTTGGAAGACCAGATTTTGTCACGTATAGCCACATCACGCAACTTGAAGAGAATAGGTCGTGGCCTATCGTTCCCAGCCGCGCGACCCATCCTGTGACACCTATTTATATCAGCAGCAGAGAAACTAGATAACTTCAAACGTTCCACCATTGCCTTAACAACAATGGCAGATGTATCTTCTTTTCCTACTTCAGGAAGGCCATGCAGCAACAGAATCTTCCGCCTACCTTGCATCTCAACTTGGTCAACCTGTTGAGCCAACATAGCAATTTGGCACTGCAATGCTCGCATTGATGCCAAGGCAAAGACCTTAAAGGAAGCCAGCTCAGCAGCTACACTTCCTGGGCTACCTGGTGCATTCTTCGGCAGCTGTCCCTCAATAGTGTCCATGCGTCTATTGAAGTTATCCATCATCTGGTTCAAAGATTCTTGGATTGCGTCCATGTTGGTGACAAGTGCAAGTGATGTGGAAATTTTGAGATATCAGTGCACAGTTAATATTTATAGGAGATAACACTTAATGGCAGGTAGGGTGTCTTAGTACATGCATTTATGCATGCATTTATACTGTAAGTGTACTTTACTAATTTATTTTACTAATTAAAGAGGAGAGCAAAATTTTTAATGTTACTTTTTCTACACCTACCGCCCAAAAAAAGCGTTTAGCGTCGTATTAGCGTATAGATCAATCTGATTTGCGTAAAACCGTTATCCATTTGCCTGATAGTTAACTGATTTTCATGCTATTGTAATTAAAAGAAGTGAAATTAAACCCTGTGATTTAAAAAGGTTATTAATCATTTTAATTCTTCGCCCGCATACCCACGCCATCCAATATGGGTTCTGATGAAGGCCCCCAAGACCCTTTATCAGAAGTGGGATCAAAACGGCTTCAAAATGAGGAAAATCAATCGGAGATGATGAACGCGAACGCTGTAAATGTTTTGAGTGGCATGGAAGCGTTACTTGCACGAGTATTGGCTGCGCAACAAACACCAACAGTGAGTACAAGTTCTACACAGCTTTTAGCGTTTAACCCAGATGAGCCAGATTCAGATATTGACGGCTGGTGTAATGTTACCGAAGCCATTGTCCGAAATAAAGGTCTAGAAGGAGTTGATTTACTTATGGCATTGACGAGTGCATTAAAAGGTCGTGCAGCTGCATGCTTAACGAAACTCAATTTAAATGAAATGACATGGAGTTCGGTAAAGCAGACATTGATCGCCAGGTTTTCAAAACCAAAGCTCATCCAAGACTACTTTGATGAAATTTTGAGATTTCAAATAGGAATGAAAGAGACTGCAGCTGAGTCTGGACTCAGGTTATGGAACCTTATTGAACGAATACCCAATACTTCTCTGTCTGAAGAAGTGATCATTGGATTCGTCATATCAGTGTTATGTCAGAAGGATAACCTCATTCGTCGTGAATTGAATACAATCACCATATCGAATCGAGCTCAACTTTTCCGAATCCTTGGAGGCGTGTCACTTAAGCGGCGATTTGATTTTTCTGAAACGCACGAACCTGAAGCAAAGCGAGCTCGCACGAATGAGAGGTTTTCTGGAAGATGCCATTACTGTGGAGTATCAGGTCATCGTTTATTGGAGTGCAGAAAGAGACGGGAAGATTTTGGAACAACGAAAGCTCAAGACTCAACAAACTCGTCGCGCATGGCGGAGAAACATACAGCGGTTACCTGCTACACGTGTGGTCAACCCGGTCATGTGGCGACGGTTTGCCCAAGCAGGAAGAGCAGCGGAGGAGCCGTGGTCAAGGAAGTCCATCAATGTCAGCACCGCCCGTCGAGGGGGACCTTAACCACATCTTCCGGTGAGCCAGTTTCCTTTTTATTTGATAGCGGGTCATCTTGTTCTCTTTTAAAAGAAAGTTTCTGTGATAAAGTCTCGGGTACTGTGCGTAAAAGTCTCGTTTATCTAAGTGGCATAGGCGGCGATGATATAGAATGCAAAACTCAGATTCAAAGTGACGTAAAAATTGATGATCTTTCATTAAATTTACTTTTTCACGTCGTTCCTGATAGCTATATTTCTGATCCTATTATAATTGGGAGGGACCTCTTAGACAAAGGGCTAGGCGTCAAGATCGATAACAATAATCTTTTATTTTACGCTAAAGAACAGTCTCAATACTGCGATATGACATCGACAAACCCGGATTTTACACAAATAGACACAGACTTGCAAGGGCAGGATAGGGAATCGTTAATATCGTTACTTAATAAATATTCTGAATATTTTATCGAAGGCATCCCTACCCGCCGAGTTAAAACAGGAGAGTGTAATATTAGTCTAGCAGACCCGCATAAAATAGTGCAGAGGTGTCCTTATAGATTAGCTCCAGCAGAGAAACAGATAGTTAGGGAAAAGGTCCAGCAACTGCTGGATGCTGGGGTTATTAGAGATAGTTCTTCTCCTTTTGCCAGCCCAATACTATTGGTTAAAAAGAAGGATAATACGGACCGGATGTGCGTAGACTATCGCGAATTAAATTCTAACACTAGACCCGAACATTATCCCCTGCCACGTATAGAAGAACAAATAGACCAGCTTACTGGGGCAAGTTTCTTCTCATCTTTAGATATGGCGTCGGGATTCCACCAAATTCCCATTCATCCGGATTCTGTGGAGAAGACGGCATTTGTTACGCCCGAAGGGCAGTATGAGTATCTCGCCATGCCCTTCGGTCTGCGTAACGCGCCATCGGTATATCAGAGGTGCATTACTAAAGCACTGAATCATCTTGACGACAAACCGTTAATTTATATGGATGACGTTTTGTGCTATTCTGTGAACGTCTCCGAAGGGTTGCAACGTCTTGACCAGGTTTTACGTGCTTTGGCTGATGCAGGGTTTTCATTCAACCTCAAAAAATGTAAATTCATGAAGCAAAAAATTGATTACTTAGGATATTCTCTTCAGTCTGGTGAAGTAAGACCTAATTCTCGAAAAATACAAGCGTTAGTAGACTCTCCGCAACCAAAGACTGCTACACATGTACGACAGTTTCTTGGCCTTGCCTCGTACTTCCGGAAATTCATTCCTAACTTTACGCGTATTATGGGACCATTATACCCTCTTACAAAACTGAAGGGACCTATTACATGGACTCTTAAACATGAAGAAATACGTAACACTATAATTCACGTCCTTACATCTGAGCCGGTGTTAACAATCTTCGACCCCGAACTTCCGGTTGAACTGCATACTGATGCAAGCTCCGACGGTTACGGCGCAATTCTTATACAAAAGAAAAATAATCTACCTCACGTAGTAGAATACTTTAGTCGACGAACATCTGAAGTAGAATCTCGCTATCACTCGTACGAATTAGAGACTTTGGCGGTCGTACGAGCGGTAGAGCACTTCCGACATTATTTATACGGTCGACGATTTGTGGTATTCACAGACTGCAATTCGCTTAAGGCCTCGAAGTCAAAAAAGGATCTTACTCCTCGGGTACATCGGTGGTGGGCTTACCTACAAGCCTACGACTTTGATGTTGTTTACCGTGAAGGAAAAGGAATGGAACACGCAGACTATCTCTCACGAAACGCTTTACCGAGTGACGTTAATATTGTTTGTGGCACCTCTGTGGAGGCTAATAACACAAAGAAAGTTCAGTACGTCGAACTGCATCAAGGCTGGCTTTCTGTCGAACAAAAACGAGATAGCGAGGTGCAGGATCTGATTGCAAAACACCATAATAATGGTTTCCCTGAATCGGTAGCTCAAACTTATGACGTTAGAGAGGGCATTCTCTTTAGAAAAGTTTTTCGAAACAAATCAGTTTCCTGGCTACCAGTTGTGCCAAGGTCTCTAGTCTGGACTCTAATTAACCATGTTCATAACGAAATTCAGCATTTAGGCAAAGATAAAACACTTGATAAACTTTACGAGCAATACTGGTTTCCAGAAATGTCAAAATGCGTGCGTAAGTTTATCGACTCGTGTATTATTTGTAAAGCTTCGAAAGGCCCTTCGGGAGCCCAGGCTGTTCAACTTCACCCCATACCAAAAGTCTCCGTGCCATGGCATACAATACATATTGACTTCACGGGTAAGCTTAGCGGAAAAAGTGATCATAAAGAGTACTGCTCTGTAATTATAGACGCTTTTACAAAGTATGTTTTACTGGAGCATACTTTTTCCGTTGATGCCAAAAGTGCCGTTCAAGCAATAAAAAAGGCTGTCTGCCTTTTTGGAGCGCCTAAAAGAATTATTGCTGACCAAGGTCGTTGCTACATTAGTTCCGATTTTAAGAACTTTTGTGCTGGACATAAAATACAGCTGCACTTCATTGCGACAGGCTCAAGCAGAGCTAATGGGCAAGTTGAGAGAGTAATGCGTACTCTCAAGAGCTTACTGACTATCGTTGAAAATAACCCTAACAAAATCTGGCGTGACGAGCTAGGAAACATCCAACTGGCACTAAATAGCACTAAATCGACCGTTACTAAGTATTCACCGACGGAGCTTATGTTTGGGACTCAGGCACAATCATTAGGAATGTCTATGTTAAACTCGGAAGATTGCCTACAACAAGATCGCTTAGACTTAGATACTATTCGAGAAGACGCATCAAATAATATTCAGAGAGCCGCTAAATCTGATGTAGCTAGATTCAATCGGGGGCGTGCAGTGATTAGGCCGTTTAATGAAGGTGAATTTGTATTTATAAAAAATAGTGAACGGAACCAAACCAAATTGGATAGAAAGTTTAAGGGCCCTTTTGTAATAACTGCAGTGTTAGATAACGATCGCTACGAACTTAAAAGTATTAGTGGTTCTAATCGGGTTTATAAATACGCCCACGAGAATTTACGCTCAGTACCGCAAGGACACGATGGTTTGCTTCAAATCACAACAAGTCTGTTGAATGACGAAGCCGAGACGGCGCTAGAAGATGTGGAAGATGTAGGTACAGAGAACAATACGTCATCTCTCAGTAACTATGATACCTTGACCGTGTGCTCGGATACGATATCCGCTGACTCCTGTACCATCACTGCTGGTTCGGATACTCTCAGTGTACACTCTGATCCAGAGGTGTGGGACATACAAAATGAAATTGAGGTTTACACTGAACAAGATGATTCGCAATAATAGGTAACTGCAATTCAATTAACCAACGGTGCCAGTGTGTTCTTTGAGGCTGTTGATCTTGGTGATTTCTATAACGACATCCTTGTTATCCTGGTTGAGGGGTTGTCTGGTCATGTCCAGAAGTAATGTTTCTGTTGTCGATCCTGGCCGGAGGAGCGTCGTCCGGGCTACACCCGAAAGGGGTAGTTGAAGGGACGCACTCCCCACCCGTACCAGATGTCTTGTTGTCATGGTTGATCCTGGCCGAAGGAGCGTCGTCCGGGCCACACCCCAAAGGGCTGGTTGAAGGGACGCACTCTTCACTCGGACCAGATGTGATGTGTTGTTGCTATGGTTGACCTTGGCCGAAGGAGCGTCGTCCGGGCCATACCCGCAAGGGCTGGTTGAAGGGACGCACTCCTCATTCGGACCAAAGGTATTGTTTGGTTGACTGGTCGCAAAGACAGTGCTATGTGACACAGCCAGTCCCCAAAGGGTTGGTTGAAGCGATGCACTCGTCTGGTCCAAGTCATTGTTGTTGTGTAATCAGGTTGAAATGGTTATTATGACGATGATAATGATGACAATGGTTATGATGATGGTGACGATGATGATGATGATGATGATGGTGTTGATGACGATGATGATGATGATGATGGCTGTGCTTGTTATAAGGAATACAGTTAGGTTAGCAGGATGAACGAGCGGATGTCCTGGTGATTGAAATGTACTTGTTCCAGGGGCATGCGTAGGTGAACGCCCGAGGACGGTCGTATGTCAGTCCGGCCGTGACGGCGCGTCAGTAAAATGTCAACAGAGTGATTTGACGTTGTCAAAGTCACTCTAGCGGAGCGTCGTGTCGATGGTAGCGAGGCAGCCATCTTAATTTTCACTTTGGATCGAGAAGGCGCCAGCGCACCATGTCTGCGACGAATCGCTATTTATTTTAAGAATCATACGATATTAGCGTATAGATCAATCTGATTTGCGTAAAACCGTTATCCATTTGCCTGATAGTTAACTGATTTTCATGCTATTGTAATTAAAAGAAGTGAAATTAAACCCTGTGATTTAAAAAGGTTATTAATCATTTTAATTCTTCGCCCGCATACCCACGCCATCCAATATGGGTTCTGATGAAGGCCCCCAAGACCCTTTAAGTTCATAGCACGAATTTGAACAATATTATTGTAGTGAAACATAACTGTCATGAACCATGATGGTTTTGTATTAGTTTGTGGTAAGGCCCCTGAAGTGCTATTGATTTCCACTAGCTTTCCCGATTTTATTGCGAAGAGATTCTTGGTAGACGATGACTGTTAGCACGTAACCCCTTAACTCTAGATCTAATCAGGCCACAGGGTTTTTATTCGTTTTTACCTACGTTTTATTCACTTTTAGATAAATATTATTAAATTTTAGGTAAGTTTTAGATATTATTAAATTCGCATTTTTTCGGGCGACTTGGAATTGTCAATGATTCTATTATAATCAAAAGTCACAGTGACATAAAACTTAATTACTTACCTTACTAGTTAAAGCCATTATATTATCCATTTCCCCTACCTTTCTTCCTACCTTCTCTGTTTCCTTAGTTAACTAAATAAATAAATAAACTATCCCGTACGAAGTCTGAGAGGCTCAGCTAGCTAGGAATAAAACAAATAGCAATACCATAGTAAAAATGTGTCTTTGTTTGCCGATAAGTACAATCTGAAGCTCTTCAAGTCGCGAGTGAATAAGTACCTTTTGCAAGCATGTACCACCGTAGACCGCATCGTCACTTTCCATCAGGTGAGATTGCGTTCAAATGCGGGCCTATTGAGCTATGATCTAAGAAATAAATACCAAAATCTTGAATATATTTTCAGTTTTTTTTTTTGAACGGGCTAATGCTGTTGTTCTCTATCGACCCTTACAGCGTTACCGGGCGAGAGGGCAGGCGCCTAAAGCACCCAGCCGACAAAAGTGGGGGGCAACTAGCTCAAGGGCACCCCTGGGGTGCGAGCCTCAGCTTGGGCTGTTGCCGGGATAAGAGGATCGAGAAGGCTACGTCCGCTGGAGGAGTGGACCCTATGGAAAGTCGCGACCATTCTAGCTAACCTACGGGGGGTACGTCGACCTCGCCGGCGGGGTCGATATCTGATTGTGTTACGCTGTGTCCTATACCGGTGCCGAAATCGGTACCTGAGCCAGAAGGGCTAGACTGGTCCGGTTATCAAACAACGGCTGCTATAGGATCTTCCGGGTCGCTCAAGACGTGTCTTGGGCGGCAACGACGGGTGTTTTCAGTGCGGCATCTATCTTCAACCCGTGGTCTTAGAATCTAAAGCAATCTTGTTAAGGTGGTTTGGAAAGTTTTGGCGGGAACGCGGAAAAGTTCAGGTCGTTGCATTGTATTATTTTTCAAAACTTTTGCTTTTTCCATTGTTAATGTTTAAAATTGGTGGCGTTTTACGCATTAAGTGCTGAATTACGAGCATGAGTGTGGGCAAGTGACATAATGTGGTGAAACGTGATTTTTCGTGTTGCTTTCAAAACTCCATAGAAGCATGACTTAGACTGGACTATGACTACCTGACTTAGACTGGACTATGACTATGACTAGGACATGACTTTGCATGAAATATTTTATAACACGATGAAAATATAATACTTGACACTGGCTAAATACACTATGTGTGGAGCCAAAAAAAAAAAAAAAAGGTGGTTTGGACTAACTTTGAGCTCAAACCAAAGCCATGTTGAGCTGTTGGAGTTGAATATTTTAAGGTATTGCGCTAAATTTAAATCAGTTTATTTTTTATTAAACTGTGGGGGTGAAGGCTCTGCATCCGTAGCTTTATGAGCAAAATACACGATCGGGACCAACCACCGACCAAGGTCACATTTGTCTCACCTTGATCGGGTTGGTGTAAAAACCAACCGTGTGGGCTCATACAACCAAGGTGGAGTGGTTGGCCGACCGGATAAAGACGTCGGTTTTTACACCAACCCGACCAAGGTGAGACAAATGTGGCCTTGGTCGGTGTTTGGTCCCGATCGTCTATTTTACAAATTACCCTTGAAACTAGCACGGGTAGAATGAGCTGTGAATAACCGACATCTCGAGAAAGAATATGACCAATGAAAGCCTAACAAAAGGTAAGGACGTTCGCTGTCCATCTGTAAGTCTGTCTGTCCGTCTGTCACCAGGCTGTATCTCATGAAAATGTATTTCTGTTGCCGCTATAACAACAAACCCTAAAAAATAGAATAAAATAAATACTTAAGGGGCTCCTATACTACAAACGTGGTTTTTGTGCTCGTTTTTATAAATAATGGTACGGAACCCTTCGTGCGCGAGTGCGACTCGCACTTAGGTGGTTATTAAGTTTTTTTTTTTTAATTTTTACCGCGACCTGTTTTTAGTTGTCGCTTGCAATACTAGTCGCAACAGAGTTTTATGGTACGTTTTAAGGGGTTGGTCCTATATTCGTGAAGGTATTATGGTATTCATTTACGAGGAGTTAAATTAAGCGGTGACAAAGTTTTTTTACTTTTTACAATCGTGTTTTATTTTACAACCTACCTCAGATTGTAGATAAACGTATTTTATGGATCTAATGACGGTTTTAGGTCTATTTTAGGGTTATGGCAAGGTTACGGCTGAGCTATGTTTTATGTACTTACCAATAATATTTATCTGCTATAATATTTTTAGTAGAGTCTGGCTCATTAAAGTAGACTGAAAAATCGCGGCAAATTTAAAAAATATCAGCTTGGCAGCCCAAACTAAGAAGAAAAGTTGGAACGACTCACTTTGATTCTTTAATTTTTAATGTTTTACAGTTTTGAACATCATTGACAATTGTTCGTAGGGCTCTGCAAACCATCAGCGATGGAAGTGCGGGACTCACTACGTCAGCACACTGAAAAAGAGCACCAAAACATCTGGGATAAAAAGACGGACTGTAAACATGCAAAAACCGTTTTTCCAACCATTGACAGGAAAATTACTAATAACTTGCTAAAGCTGCAGCGGCAAGATCTTCGGCTTATAGTAGGCCTCATCACTGGCCACTGCAATTTGAACTACCATCTTTATAAGACCGGGGCCACGGATAGCCCCCTATGTAGAGGGTGCCTGAATGAAAATGAGACTGTGGAACACGTGCTGAGATACTGCACAGCCACAGAGGAAGCCAGATACACATCAAGAATGCTGACACAAGTGGACGCACAGCATTCTAGTCCAGATTGTTTGAATGCCTCATCTGCATCAATACAACACCCAACATCAGCACCACTGGAGCAGTTGTGCCAGCAGCCCAGAGCCACACTCCGTTATTTTAAGGAGTTGGGGTGGCTCGGGTAGATGCTGGTAGAGGGGGAAATGCACAATACACCCCAAGCGGGACGTCAGTGCAGGACTTAGCACCCCCACGTAGAATTAGAATTAGACGTTGATTAGATCATTGACAATTTCAAGTCGCCCGAAAAAATGCGAATTTAATAATATCCAAAACTTACCTAAAATTTAATAAAATTTATCTAAAAGTGAATATTTTCAAGTTTTCTTCTTAGTTTGGGATTATCATGCAAATTTTTTTAAATTTGCCGCGCGTTTCTCAGTCTCTACCAACCTAGACTGACCTCCATCTCGTGCAGGCTTGTCACCATCATCATCATCAGCCTATACGTCTACTGGTAATCATAGTCGTCCCTCATAGATCAGCACTCTGAGAGGCAGCTTGCATCCTGTATCCGTCATTGCCTTGAATTTAAAATGACCTAAACAATTATTTATTTATTACTGCAAATTTCATTATTTTATACGGGTATTATATTATTTGGTTTCATTTTATGTTGTGAATAAAAAATGATACTGCAAAATCCACAAATTTAACTTCGAAAAGAAACTCAAAATAATCTTCCAACGACAATTTTTTATACAGGGTTACAGGAAAAATTGTGCTAGATCCGTTAAGGGCGTGGAGTACCCATCATTTCTGACTTATTTCACTATGAAACAACCTAGCCTCAACTTAATATTTTATTTAGATATTCCTTAGAGAAAAATGATACAGTTTCTAATATTTTTTGTATTTCTTAACTTTCACTTGTCTACTACGGTCTATTCAATTAACTTATGTACTATTTTAATGATTGCCGTCCTAAAACATCTTAATACACATGTAAAAATGCAATAATCATAATAATAAGACACACAAAATAAACAAAATTAAATTTTGTAGCCTAAAAATCGGCAATTTTCACAAAAAATATTAAAAGTCGAATATCTCGAAAAGGGTTAAGTTTAGGCTAGGGTGTTACATAGTGAAATAAGTCAGAAATGATGGGTACTCCACGCCCTAAACGGATCTAGCACGATTTTCCCTGTAACCCTGTATAAATAGAAATATCCGAGAAAAACATATTTTCAATTGTCAGAAATAAAATCGGTAGGTAGCAGAATTGAAGTTCAGCAGTTCAAACAATGGAGGGTCCATCGGCCAGCGGGAATTCATTTCGATAAGTATGGCGCTTCATAGCAGCTAAGGGTGAATTTAGACGGTGGACCGAGCTGTTCAGTAGAAAAACATCAAAATTGAACGATGATGAAAAATATTCAAAATAAGCAATAAAATTTATAATTCGTTATATTATCAGGAATATTTACGTCACATTTCTGCATAATTATTGATTCATTTTTTAGTTCATAAAAAAATCGACGCAAAATAAAAAAAAACAAGGATAACAAATGAATCGATAGCCCAGTTGGTAGTAGATCTGCCTTCTGAACTGAGGGCTGTGGGTTCGATTCCTACCCAGGACAAACATTTGTGTGATGAACATAGATGTTTGTTCTGTGTCTGGGTGATATATTGTATTTTATGTATGTATTTACAAACAAAAAAGTACATAAGTATTGTATCAGTTATCTGGTTCCCATAGTACAAGCTATGCTTAGTTTGGGGTTAGATGGCGCTGTGTGAAATGTCCACACATATTTATATTTATTTATTTTATTTAACAAAAATCTTTTAGGACACAACCAGCAACCGACACTTGTGACATTTTTGAGTTACCTACTTACAAACTTTATACTATCGCAGCGTATGCACCACGTCATAGTAGATATAGTTAGGCAAAGCTCTGCAGTGCCTTCAAAATGGTGGAATATAAAATCTTGTATATGGTAACACAGTGCATACTTCAAAAAACTTTAAACACTTTTAATTGGTTGTGCCATTAATTCTTCTCGAAAATACAACCAATCAGAAAATTCAGATTGTTGGTGATGACATAAAAAACTGATTGCTATATGAAAAAGTTTTTGGGGGTTCCAAAATATGCCACTGCAGAGTTAGGTTTGCCAGACTCTACCTATACTTATCAAGTGTTTCGTTGTCTATTTGGTACGAAACCCTAAAAAACGAATTAATAAGAAATTCCTTAACGCCATGGCTGTCGCGTCGCAATGCCTTATCTTTTACACAGATAACACTCAGGTATTTTTAAAATTATCATAAGTATTGCTCGCGATAACATAATGTTCCAACTTCATCCATAAAAAACTTTTCAATACGCACTGCATTTTATAGTAAACCATTAACAAGGCGTTGTACAAAATACCCTCTTATCGTCTGTAGGTCAATTATGTACTAAGATCGTAAGATACCACCTTATCGTCTAAACCATGCCTTAACCAACGAAGCTATACAATTTTATCTATAACGCGTTATACGGAGTTTTTATTGGAAAAGTTTCTCGAAAGGCAAATTCTGCGGTCACTGTCTTCGTGACAAGATAAAAACGTCGAAGTGGGACAGAGTGAGGTACTATAGTTCGAAGTTTGTGGGACTTTAAAGGACTTTGTGGGACAAGGTGGGTGAAGTGGGAAGAGGTGGGATGGAGTTAGATGGGGGATAGTTAGGGTAAGTTTAGTTCGTGGGAAGGTTTTCAAATTGGAATGTTGTAAGATGCATCGATGATAATTTAGACTCTTTCTTAATAGACAGAGTGAAACCGAATTAGCTTATTTCAGGATGTAGAAATTTAAGTAATTTAGTGGGACATTTTGGGATGAAGTCGGATGAATTGAATGAAATGGTGAGTAGTGAATAGTATCTTTAAATTTGTTGATGATAACTGCCTTGATAAGATACCTAGTAATTTATATTTCTGGTTTATCGTTGAAGTTACTTTTTACAAAAAAAGTACCAAACTATAAAAGTGGGAATTTTATTTTCTGAGTACGGTCCCATATTTTAACCAACTCTATCTAAAACTCAGATTGAGTTATATCTGCATGGAACCATTAACTTGAAGATGGCTCGAGGTTGTTTTAACAACTACCGTCTTTGAGTTATGGGCCATTACTCATGGTTGATGAGGTGGTGATATGACTCATAGTACTTTATTAAGAGATGTTTTAACCAAGTTTAAAAAAGAGGATCTTTGTGTTTTGTGTTTCTGTTTCCATACAGGCATATTATTATGTTGTTAATTATAGTTTTTTTAGTGCAATCCGAAGGCCGGGTAATTCTAGGTAATATTAGTGATTTATTAAATTACATATTTTATTATTTGACGGGCCTGATAGCTCAGTTGGTAGTATCCCTGCCTTCTAAACTAAGGGCTGTGGGTTCGATTCCTACCCAGGACAAACATTTGTATGATGAACATAGATGTTTGTTCTGCGTCTGGGTGTTATATTGTATTCTATGTATGTATTTATAAACAAAAATGTATATAAGTATTGTAACAGTTATCTGGTTCCCATAGTACAAGCTATGCTTAGTTTGGGGCTAGATGGCGCTGTTTGAAATGTCCACACATATTTATTATTTTATTATTTATTTACTTTTCCAGAAGAATTTAAATTTTCCATAACAAAATGTTATAAATATCTTGTAATCAAAAAATAGCGAACTAAAGCTAAGCACGGTAATAAGTCTTATTAATGACAAAGAAATATTTGAAAACTTTAGCGAAATCTTTTTTTTTAATTTAAGACATTTCAATTCCTATTTCACATTGTAGGTGTCTACACTGTCGGTATAAAAACTACAATCTATATGAAAAATATCTGTGTTTTATATTTATTTATTTATTTATTTATTTTATTCACAAAATCCACAGATCTTAAAATAGTGTACAGTTTCACTCAATTGTAGATCTTACATCCAATTACGGATTTACTTTATAATGTTTATTGCATTAAAAATAGAGAGCAGAAAAGTATACAAATTTTACGCAGGTAAGGTAGGTAACATGAAAAAGAGGAAATGAAAGATGTAACAATAAAATTCAACCCAGAAGTAACAATAAGCAAGTAGGTGAATAGATATTTAAATAACTGTGATTATAACTTTAAAAAACAAGTATAACTTTATATTAACTTTACTTACTTTTATATTTTAGTTATAACAATTTTAGATATAAATTCTAGTTTATAGGTCTATTTACTTTTAATCTTGCTTTAATTTTAGGCCACCCTTTATTATGAAAGTATAGCAACAAGAGTACATTTAAACTATTTTAGATTAAAAACACGCTCATTTAGTTCACAAAACCAACAAGACTATTAATTGTGTCCCGAAATATACCAATCGAAGGCAAGTCCCTAATAAATTGTCCCGCAAAAAGTAGATCTACATCGTCTCGTAAAAGTGTCCCACTCTGTACATTATCATAATTAATGTATCCAATTTAAATATAAGCTTAATTCGGTTTGAATGTGGGTAGTTGGTGCTATTAAAGTGTCGTTACTAAACACGTGAATACTTGACTTTTTGCAAACTATATTTCTCTTGGTTTTAAACGTCAATTAAACGTGAATAAGGGGCCAGTTTCAAATTGGTGGTTGTTTTTTTTTTTTACAAAAGACCGCAATCTTACTGCGTGGTAGGACTTTTCTGCAAAGTTCGTCTAGGTAGGTACCACCGCTCTGCCAGTTATTCTGCCGCCAAGCAGTAGTGTGCAAGCGCTACTGTGTTCCGGTTTGAAGGGCATTGTAGCTAGTGAAATTACTGGGCGAATGAGACTTTATGACCTGATTACACAGTGTAGTAATCTGATTACTAGGCTGTGTGATGTCTCAAGATGACGTGCGCAGTGCAGTGTCACACAAAACTTAATTATTTTAAAGTTCCGAGTAACACTGCAACTGTTATGGGCGGCCGTGTCGCTTAACATCAGGTGAACGACTAGCTCGTCACGTCATTCGTTCACATAAAAAAAAACTCATTATGGAAAGCGACGAGGTTTTAACAACTAGGTTGGAGGTGTTGGTGGGCAGGTAGCGTGTTTTGATTTTATTGCTTTTATATAATTTGTAATATTGTAAGCATTATATTGTGACTCAGTTGAAGAACGTGCAATCGTTAATACAAATAACTATTTAGTGGTTGGAAGAAAGACAAAAACCCTAAATCAATAATTGGTTGTTTGTTAAAATATGTTTATTGAATTTGATTGCTACATAAAAATGCTTTGTTTTTCTTTCAAATAAAACTACTCTGTTTTAAAACTAGACAACGATTTGACTTAATTATAGGCAGTATGGATAATAATTGCATTTGTCAAAGTATTGAATAGAGAACGATTTGACTCAATTATAGGCACTGTTAATAATAATTATACAGCTTAAATTCAATCACTGAATTTTAAGTAGGTGTGGAAGCCTACTGACATCACTGCACGGCTATAAGATAGATTAATCCTATCTCCATTTGCATAATCACTACTACACAGTCTATATAGCACTACAGATAATATAAATAAACTAAACACGCGAGTATGTTAATACAATCACCTTCTACATCTACCAGAACCTTGTCCGAATCGCAGCTAAATTTTTATCGCCGTACTAAAACCCCTATAACCATCAAAAAGTCCAGCTTCCAGCGCGTTAAAGCGCTTATATCTGTGAAACAATATTATCATAATTATTAGAACTCCCGTTTTTCAATTCTACAGTATTTGTATGGTACAAATGGGGGAAGTTCCAATGCCTCGGTTGGGGCGTCGGGTCAAACTTTTGCAATAAAAGCTGTTGGGTGCGGTTACCGTGAAAGCGGCAAGCGGGCTGGCGTCAAGCGGAGTTCTGAAAGTTAATAATGCTCGATGCAGCAGTATTTTGGCAACTTCAATACGAAAACGCAGTTGTGTTACTGCTATTTTTACTTGTTTATTAAATTGTAAACTATTACGGTACAGTATAGACGCAGCGTAGGCTGGTCCCCACTAGGTGGACCGACGATCTGGTGAAAGCCGCGGGGAGCCGATGGATTCAGGAGGCGAGCAGCTGCTCTAAGTGGCGCTACCTGGGGGAGGCCTATGTTCAGCAGTGGACGTCTTCAGGCTGTTAATAATGAAGATGATGAAGATAGTACAGTATCAACATTCTAATTGCAACGGATTTGGTTTATTAGGTCGCTGAATGCTCCCAAATCGACTAACTTGAACGTAATAATCTCATTGATTGAAAAAAATATGCATATCAATGCTGGTTGAGATCTTGTTTCCATCGGCAGAAATCAAAACACATTTAGGGAAAGTTTTCTCTATAGATAAAACCGTGAAGTGACTTCTGAAAAATCAAACAAAGGCCCTAAAATGTTTTATTATAATAAGACACCCCCTTAAAATAAATCATAGTGATAAGTTATTTTTCAATGCATCCGTCTATAAGATTTTTTTTTATAACAAGCATTTTTTTATAACTAATTTGTACTGCAAAATGATAAATTTTAAGTGCAGCGCAACGTAATCACCATGTTTTTGCTACACATAAAGCTATCCTAATATAATACAATATACGTTTTATGTAGTACGTAGTATATACGTTTTAGTTTTGTTTTTAGTATACGTTTTCTGTCAGCGTCTTAAAGTAAATGGTGATCTGACGAGTCGTTCAATCGATGTTATAATTTTATGGTATGGTTGTGGTGCAAATGAATAAACAACATCTCTCAGTTATCATCAGAACAACTACTTAGTATCCGCCGTCACTCGCGCCCCGCTCAAGAATTCCTCCATTCAGCAAGCGTTCCACAATACGTGTACGCTTTGAGCGATTGCCCGTTATTTATTTTGTACGGAACCAATTGTTTAGTTGGACGTTAACGCTAAATAAACTCCGGGCTTTGATAAATGTGCTGGTAGTCAATTTTATTTTCTTCTAATGTTAAACGTTACTGATGTGAAATCGTTTATTTCGTTGAGTTGCTACTATTAAAAATATAGGTACGCTTTATGTTTCGGGTAAATATTTATTTGTTAGATGGATATTATTTTCCAAAAGAGATTTGCTCAGTGTCGCTCTCTGGAGGAGGCCTATATTCAGCAATGGACCTTCAGGATAGCTCAGTAAAATTTATGGCTGCGCTAACGCTATGACATTTAAAGGCTGAAATAATGGTACGAGAGCTCACTGCACAAATACCTACGTCTTCGAGTACCTCAATAGGCTATCTGTAGATCGTTAACCGACACTTAAACATGTAAAAAAGAACAGATCTGTCAGTTCCAACCTTGCCGGGTCACGGCAACCCGTGAAACTTTTTGACGTCTTCTTGACACCTCATCGAGTATCCCGATGAAACCTGTGCCAATTAATAGCCTAGTTGCCCTTTATAATAGATTGAAAGGCCTTTCAGGTCTAAACTTGCGGGAACTTAGTGTTCAAGGGATTTGAAGTTGGATTTCTATAATCCTGCAGGACCGGAATTGGCAAACCTGTTTTTTTTACACATGCATGAATGTGGGGCATAGATCTACTCCTTGACGTAGGTATTTGTGCAGTGGGCTCTCGTACTATAATCAAAATAACGGGCATAGCCTCTCGGGAAAACCTAATAAAATAAATCACCTTAATCAAAAAAATTAAGGTAAAGAAAGAACTACGATCCATATTTTAATCAGCAAATCCAACCCCCCAGGGTTGACAAACTGTTTCATCCCCTAAACAAATACAGGGTTGTTGAGTTTAATTTATCCTTGGATAACTACAGTTAACCAAATAGGCCGCAGGCGGTAGTTGGGACAACTTGACAATCACGGACTGACACACTGCTGGAAAAGTGGGCAAGTGAACATTTAGTATTTTCTGTCATGGATTGATGTATTTTCTTTCTTTCTTTCTATTTTTTTTTTGTCTTTATTGTTTTTCGTTTTGCTTTGAACAACGTCACAGAATACCTAATACAAGGTACTGTAGGATATGTGGGTAAACATTTAATAAGTTATCCCACAAATACTACGTAAACCTCTCCAGTCATAATCCGTTATCTTTATTTCTTAACCTAATCTCTACTCCATAATATCAAATGCCTCGGGCTAGTGATTGGGCGTTCGGAAATCCCCAATCCATAATTTATTATGATAATTCGCATCTTTGTTTAAGAAACTAAGCTGCTTATTATTATAGTCAGCTGTTCTCATGTACAAATCGGTCAGTAGTCAGTACTTCACTTGACATGATTTTTGTCATATTTACCATCGCTACTGATCATGTCAAGAAAAAAAGTGTTACCTACTCGCCAACCGGTCGCCCCGTGTGTCCCAAACGCAGGGTAAAGTTTTTCATCTCGGGCGTTCTAAGTTTATGTTCGACTGACGAACTGTCAACACTGAGGTCAGGATTACCTTTGAACCATGATTACTAAAAAACATGTCATTGTACTATTATTAATTCTGTGAGTGTCGAGTCATTGACCGATAATGAAGAATTTCACCTTTCACCTGCAACAGAAATATTTGACCTAAAATGTACATTTCTCATAATAAACAATTTACAAATATGTTTTTAGGCCTATTGGGGCACCATTTAGTCAATTTAATGAACTCCCGCAGTTTTATTAATAAGTTTTCTGTATCATTGAATATATTAATATCAAAAAATTTTTGAGAGATTTCTGTTTGCTTCTTTACTTGCTTTTATTTATGAAAATACTGCTTCGATTTTGATAGTAATTACCTTGATAGATAGATAATTTATCCAGCTTTATTTTAAGGTATAAATCAAAACATTGGCTACAAAAATAACTGAGTTATTAAGGTTTAAGTTACAAACGGGTGAACTCGATTTGTACTACTTAGTGTAAAGCGTCAAATATGAATAATATTTACATTAAATTGAATAATTTATTAGGCATTCCAATGCTTAAAATATTTTAAGTACCTATAACTTAACAGGTTTCGATATGTGTTATTGTTTATAAAATTATTAATGTTTTAGTTTGGTCGTGTATTATGTAACAAATAATTATTTAACGCATATAGACTAGATATTAACATAATAACCTGGCCTTATAATTTTATATCTTTTTAATAGGCTTTATTTATAATGCAAAGAGCATTTTGTTTTAACAGATAAGACAGCTTGTTAGGCAAAATGTGACTTTTTATAGTTTCTTCAAATAATTGAAATGTAGTTTAACCGGTTGGGGAGTGAGCGCCCGAATTCCGCCAAAATACCAAGTTTGTATACCTATCAGTAATTATTTAAAGTGACATAATTATTAAAAGTATATAGGAAAACTAAAAAATCTTATAAATGGTAATTTGGTTTTGGTATTGTGCATTCAGTTGTATTTAATTGTTGAAACAATTGAATGGGAGATATAGAGAAAGAAGAACACAGCTCCGCTCTAAAATTGGGTTGCCATGCAAAGTCCGCAACCGCATGCTTGGCAGACATATTGCCAATATGCCTAAGTCTACTCTATTGAATTTATACCGATACAAAAGGATTTAACAAAAACAAAAAAAAAGAAACGAGAAAAACTGTAGCTCGATTCTAAATTCAAATAAAATGTCAAAGTATACAACAACAATGTTAGAGATATCAAGTGTCAGATAAATGTAAAGATGTTATCGAATCACGTATCGAGTCGAGTGGAAATCGATAACGTACGTGGTTTTATATCGATATTAACCTATGCACCGGGGCGGGCACTCAATTAAGCTTAGCAACCGTTTAGTTAATTGAGTCGTTGGTTAAAGCGATGGTTAGTGATTTTTAGGGCTCGGCTTTGATCGTTTGGTAGTGTTTTTGTAAGCAAAAGTAAATTAATAAATTGCTCATACAAAATTGGAAATGGCACACCAAGAAAGCATCTCAAAAGTCCATTGATTGAGTGTTTCTGGAAATGAGGTGTTTCAATAAAGACTATCTGAGAAAGAGAAATTAGATAGACAGAATAGATAGACTCTTTAATGAACACACAACAAATATTAAAAAATAACAAAATAAAATTTATATAAATTGTAAAAATGGGCAACCTTATCGCTAAAACGATCTCTTCCAGGCAACCTTTAGATACAAGTAGGTACTTAAGAATAAAGTCGTAGGTGTAATTTATAATATTTAGAGGTTATTCTTTTCGGTCATCTATACGAGTTAAACTCTGGTCTGTGGAGATTCTTCAATTATTCACTGTGCTCTTTAAAAGAGGTCAAAGAGCACCTATCATCACAGGGCAAGCAATGCGTTATAGTGCCAAAACTTATAGGAAGGTCGTTGCTTCCTCCTAAAAAAAAATTGTAACGTTCAATCGTCGTCTCTTTCCTTTTACTATGTAATTTTATTTTATTTAGAGGTTATGTAGTGTCATTTAGAGTTAATAATTTTATTTGTTTAAAAGTAAAATCACTAACATGCATATTACAGGAGAGGATATAATATTGAACCTAACATAAGGATATTCTTTAAATAAGTACTTTTTTTTAAATAATTAATTTCACTACAGTGTAAAACTGTCTAAATAATAGGGAAAAAAATTTTTGTGACGAATCACTCCGAAATTGTGTTGTTCTTTGTCCAGTCATGACCAAATTATTAAATATTTAGAAATTAAATTATATCTCACATCGATATGCTAATATGTCGATTTATATTCGATATTAAATCGATTCTGCTGACGAATAGCGGATCCTCGTTCTCTATTGGCTAATTATACACCGTTTATAATTCGAATGATGAATTTAGAAACAATAAATTAGTTCTTGTTGTCATTCTGTCATATCTGTTTTGAGTGTCAATTTATTTTGGTTAATCCTTTTTTATGACATTTTTTATGTCTTTTTATGGGTTTAATACCTATATTTGGTTATATTTCATTTCGTATCGATTTTGTAAAACATGTTTCTTAATCGTTTCCACTTTCATTGCTTGATTAATGATAATTTTAATCTATTAGATAATCAATGTTGATGAAATATTTTTCTATTCTATTCTTCAAATCTATTAACTTATAGGTACAGAATATCGCGGGTTCAAATCCTGTTGGTTGAAATGTTTTTGGGAACTTGCCGTTTTTAAAAGGTCGCTCATAAATCACGTTTTTAGCAACTCTTTAGACCCCGGTGAGGTTTTAGACTAAATCCCCAAACCCCTCCATCCAAAGCACAAAACCACGCGTAATTCTTAAGTAAGTACAAATATTTAAGTATTTGAAAAAAATAAATATAAAAATAATAACAGAAAAAAAAAACAAAGTAAAAGATAAGTATAAAAATGGTGCGGACTTCATGTGTGCAGTGAATAATAATAGGGAGGGAGGTTTTAGTCCATAGGTCGCCATGACGGAATTGGCTGAGTCGGACATACCCGCGGGCCCGGGCCTGCGGGATCCATGAGGATAACTCCCTACCCTCGGTAGAAAAAAAAATATACTTTAAATCTGGAAGATTAAAGCAATCACCGTTGCCTTGACTCTAAGAGTCAAAGTTACTTGACGATTCAAAGTCGCGCTGCTTATGGCATAGAACTCGCGTAGTCAAAAAAAAAACTCATTTAACCCCCTCCCCCTTTTTTTCTTCTCACACCCTCATCATCATTAACAGCCTGAAGACGTCCACTGCTGAACATAGGCTTCCCCCAGGGAGCGCCACTTAGGGCGGCTGCTCGCCTCTTGCATCCATTGGCTCCCCGCGGCTTTCACCAGATCGTCGGTCCACCTAGTGGGGCGCCAGCCTACGCTGCGTCTTCCGGTTCGTAGTCGCCATTCGAGAACATTTCTTCCCCATCGGTTGTCAGTTCTACGAGCGATGGGGCCTGCCCATTGCCATTTAAACTTGCTAATCCTAAGAGCTACATCGGTCGCTTTAGTTCTCTTGCGGATCTCCTCATTTCGGATCTCACACCCTACGATACCGATTTAATTTAGACAAATAAACCAAACTACAAACAATCTCTCTTGGTACCTCAATTTTCCACCATATTATCTGCCCAACTTTAACTCGAAAATGTTTACGTTTCAACCCTTATTTTCACATCCCTTAAACACGACTGACGGCCCTCATTTGAAACTAACAATTAAACTTGACGCAAAAATACCGCATGGTCGAGGAGCTTACCGGTGTTTTGTGAAACATTTATTCACTCAATTACGTGCTTTATTTTAAGGCGAAGGGTAGAGCAAGCAAGGTGTTTTTTTGGCACGTTTCCTGAAGTTAGAGCATGTGGAGCTTTGAATTTAATGAATCATGTAGTTTGTTTCATTAGCTTGTTTGGGATGACCGCAAATACAAAATAAATAAATTAATCTAAAAAGTTCTATAGAAAAAAATTGCAAACATACCTCAAAAAATTTGGTTGTTGTCATTTTATATATTTTCAATCAAATATAATGTGATGAATTCATAATTTTGAAAAATATTATACGAATGTAGATATTAGTTGAAAACTTACAAAATCAGTCATTTTGTGCGTTGTCTTTATCGTAAGCGCCACGCGGAAGTTCAGACTGAATTGATATTTAGTCTACAACCCATCTACAACCATAAGACCGATGTTTCTTTGAACGAATTTCGACCTGCGTATTTGGCCCTACCCTATGCCTTAACAAAAAGCTTTTAATTATTTAATAGCTTCTGCTTAGAAAATTTATTTAAATAATTATTTTTAGTATTCTCATTCAGACTTAAGTACTTAAAAGTAGTAACAATAGTTTGTTTGCAATAAATTGTTTAAATGCATCCAAAGTAATTTTGGATGATAAGTAGAAGTGAAATGTATAATTTTTTAATTAGATTTAGCTACTCCAGCCTATACTAGCGAGGCGATGAGAAACCGTTTTAAAAAAACTTTATTCTCAAACTGTTCATAATCTACCTAAACGTCTTCACTGCGTTAAAGAGGAAGGCTCTAGTTAAACAAAAACATAATTGATTGAAATACATCTGAAATACAAAATGAAACAAGAATATCTAGTGTAGTGTGTTTAGCGGAATTACACTACATATTCTTGTTTCATTTTGTATTTAAACAAAAACATATCTTAAATAGTGTGACCATAAGCTCTCCTACTACACGCTACAAACAGGCTCGCTAGAGGCGCCGTCAAACTTTTACAATTATATGAACGTTGTAGTCGGTGACCTTACATGTCTGTGGGCGGGCGAAAGGTTTGCAGTATGGAGTCCATACATCAAATACCTATTTTTTATGAGAATGAATGGCGCGACGATCTGTCGTTCACCTGGTGTTCAGCGACACGGCCACCCATATCAGTTGCAGTATCTTAGTATTGAAATTCTCATGAGTACACTCGGTTGCAGTATGTCTCAGAAATTTCGCGTGACACTGCGCACGTCAGCCTGAGACACACAGTCTAAAAAGATTTCTAGACTGTGAGATCAGCTCATAAGTCTCATGTGCAGTCTAATTACATTAGCTACAATGCCCTTCACACGGGGACACAGCATTTTGCGTTTATGGGCATTGTTGTATAATCTGCTACGGAGACTCTGCGCTAACGTTTTGCCTTCGCTCGGTCGATTATGTTAGTAGCATTGACTTCTTAAAAAATCTTATTACACAACAGAAGAGTTTAAGGCTGACAAACATTTAGACTGATTCAATGTCTTGATTATAAATACATAAGTAACTTAAGCAAACTATATACACACGATTATATATTTTCATAATTTATTTTAAATAAGTAATTGTTTATCTGTCAAAAATTTATATTAGAAGAATAATATTAACACCACTAAAGTTATAAGACAATTATATATAATTGATTAATTGAAGTCGACTACGAAAATTAAATTGATAGCATTGCGCAGATTAAAAGAAAAACAATAGGTATAAATGTTATAGACTACCGTAGAATAATGTATGTACCATAGAATTGACTAATGTATAATAATATTGTTTTTGGTCTGACTCACGCATACTTACTTCCAAACGCCCTTCCAGGGCTCATGTCAACCTACCAACCTAATGATCTTGTGTATTATTTAATACGTGTTATTGTATAATAAATATAATAATATAAATCAAGTTGACCAATGAAAATACTTCCCCTCATACGAAAATTAGTGGTGTATTTCAACCGCTAATTCTATGAGAGGAAACGGGACACCCAATGTGTCTTTCGTTCCATTATCATGCTGTTTTTTGTGATTTCGTATGATTTTGTCTCGTTTTGTTACTGCGCCCCCTGCCCGCGCAAGTGAGTCGTGTTTGTAGGAGAAATTATGTTCACGAGATATCAACGGGCTTTAATCTTTGGTTTGTAGTAATAACCTACATTTCAAGTCGGTGAATGGTCATGACTGCAGTTACGGTAAAGGCATTCCATCAAATAGTACAAAAAGTAAAAGTATCACCAAAAATTATGATATTTGTATGCAAAACAAACCCGACTCCATTCCCACTCCGTCTCAACATCAGTAATAAACATTATTCATTAATTAATTCAAAAAACAAACAGAACTACGACTCGACAGTAAGGTATAGCAACCTCTGATCTTAATACTATTAATATTGTGTTAAACTTTCTACACAGAATTAATTTTATATTTTTCCAAAAAAATAACTAATCCGTAACTGTCAAATCACCAGTATAACTAGACCCACAAAAAAGTTTACCCGCAGCAACTTTCAATGGAGTCATCCCAATCAGAGGTCAGTTTATGGTGGTGGTTTAGATTTGAGATACATAAAATAGGTTTATGATGTCGTTACGTTGTTGAAATTAAATAAATATAATAGAACGAGGTCAGAAAATCCTCGATTTTCTATAAAACAGGTATTGTGTACTGAATTTAATCGTGTTAGTAAATTTAAACGAATTATTGAAATGTATTGATTTTTATGAGTTCGCATCTCGTAATGCTATTTAGAATTGTATCGTGAATGTTTTCTATAAAATGGAAAGTTCAAAGTTATCACATTATTTTGGTTTTCTAGTTTTAGTCTTTTGATATGGATGAATTTATGCGCATTATTATTAAATGAGTATACTCAGACTTTATCATTTATTATTACATATAATTATTTAATTCAAAAGACTTTATAGTGTCGTGCTCATAGTGAAGTACGACTAGCTGTTCCTAACCGATCACTATGACGTGGACAAAGACGCGATCATCACCACAACAACTGAAGCAGTCAAAGACTTGAGGGAGAAGCTAGCGCACCGCATAGGTGACTTGGTGAAAACCAAAGTGCGCACCATGGCTTCTGTACTCGTAAATGGCATCCGAAAGGGTCAGAGCAACGTTCGCCTTATGGTAGACGAAGCTCTTATGAACCACTTTGGGGCCATTGTAATGGCTGCACGGCTGGCTGGTGCTCGCGAGGTAGTCCTTATCGGAGACGTCAACCAGTTACCTTATATCGACAGAGAGAACCTCTTCGAGCTAAGATACAATCGCCCAAACCTGGTGGCCACCCTCAACCAGGAGTTGTTATGCACACATAGGCATCCCATGGATGTCGCTTACGCGCTGAGATAAATATACTCTGGTATATATTCTTCAGCTCCACGTGTCAAGTCCCTGGAGCAGAGAAAGTACACAGGTGCGCAAATATCCAGCACCCTCCCCAACACCCTATTCCTAGTACACACTCAGGAAGAAAAGGAGACCCTGTCCAACAAGGGTTATGGCGGAGGCACGGGGTCGCGCATCCTAACCATCTATGAAGCACAGGGACTGACATACGAGTCGGTCATCGTCATTAAGACTAAGGGCAAGATGAGACTGCACGAGAGCGTTCCGCACGTGGTGGTTGCAGTCTCGCGGCACACCGGGACTTTCGTTTACTGGCGTGCGATGACTGCATCAACGAGGGCCATCCGCGAGTACAACTTGCAGATGGCCATCAAAGACCGAAACGTGGCGCTAACAGAAGTCCTGGTCCGGGAGGAGAAGGCGGATTAACAACGACATGTACGGGCGGGATCATTGACGGACTCAAAAGAGCCTGTCAATTATCCCGCTCGTATGAACAAAATAGTACTAGATTGTAAATGATTATTGTGTGTACATCGGGAGCACTCACGCTCACTAAAAAGCTTCTTCTTGCGGCGGCGTCGTGCGTCGGGTCGTCCTCTTCCCTCAAAAATGGTTGAGGAGGACGATGGCTGGCGCATGCGTCAAGCTCGTGAACGGGCGCTGCTTACGGGAGCTGGTCTGCTCGCGGTGTATGCACAAATCGAAAAACAAAATATAATAAAAAAATATATAACAACAACAAAAAAATAGGTTAAGTATTTAATTGTCCTCTCGTGTATGGTAATTGATCAATGAAATAAAAAAAAATAGTAATAATAGTAATAAAATTAATCAAAAAAAAAACATAGACTCCACAGAACGTCGCTTAGAGCAGCTGCTTGCCTCCTGCTTCCATCGATTCCCCATAGTTTTAACCAGAGTTAGGGACCGGCCTACGTTGCGTCTTCTGGTGGCCATTCGAGAACCTTTTTTCCCCATCGGTTGTCAGTTCTACGAGCGATATGGCCTGTCCACTGCCATTTCAACTTGTTACTTCTAAGATCTATATCGGTCACTTTAGTTTCCTACGGATTTCCTTATATCGGATAATTTATAATTTTACTAATCATAAAACAGCTACCAGTTTTTTAATTTACAAATGATTATCTACCAAATCAAAATAGTATGTAATCCGTAGTATCTTAAAGTTAATATATAAACTTTCACATATAAATCATATCTTGAATACATAATTTATTAACTACTGGACGCATTAAATTAGATTTTGAAATTATTTAGCAATTTGATTGGGGCCCTGTTATTTATTAACTAACTTGTTATTGAACGTGGGTTTACTTATCTTTGGAAAAGTCTAATGCTTGTCTGCACCAAAGTGGCGTGATGACATCAGCTCCTTAGTTATAGAATAGAATAACATTTATTCAATACTTGCTTAAACTAGGGTACAGAACATGTTATAATGTTACATAATATGAACTAAGAATAGGAAACAAACACAAAACAAGTATTGAATGGGCGTCGGCTCAGCATGTGCTGGTTGTTGATGACATCCAGCGCTGGTTTTCAGCCTAGACCCAGAGGGGTTAGTTCGCACTTATCAATCTGGCTCTGGTTTCTCGCAAAGATACTACTACTACTACTACAAAGATACTATTGATACATATTTTTTTTCTCGTCGTTCCCTCACTGATGAGCATCGTGACCATGTGCAAATAAGGCCCTCCAATTTGTCTGATCTTGTGACAGAGCAACCGTCCGCTGTAGAGTTTCTCCTGTTGCCTCCTTAATGCTATCAGGCCATCGTACTGGTATGCGACCCCTGGGGCATTTTCCCTGCATTTGACCCGCCATTAGTGATTTTTCGAGGTCGTGTCTCTGAGATCGCATAATGTGGCCAAAGAAGCTTGCCTGACGCTCCTGGCACACAGTGGAGAGTCGTTTGGTGATGCTGAGCTCTTGGAGAATAGATATATTCGTTCTCATGGCAGTCCATGGTATTTTCAGCATGCATCTCCAGCACCATATGTGTATGTACAAAATACAGCCTCTTCGGTTTTAGTTAAGTTGACACAAATTAACATTAAAACTCAATCACCAGATGATTTTCGATTTTCCTGCTTCTAATGTATGAAAACTTGTTTGGATTAATGTGATTTTTTTTTGTTGAATATTTGTGACGTTATTTGGCAGGTTTCAACGGCTGGAATTTTCGTAAGTTCTACCATTTAACACCTTCAAAAATGTCGCAATGCACGAGCGAGATAGGGGATGCACGAAGATCCTGGCCTTAATTTTCTCGTCAGAAACCATGACAAGACTAAGCTGACGCCTGAGTGTGTCTCACTTTAACAACGACGACAAGTTTTCTCCAGGTGCGCATGCGCACGGTCAGGTCAATTAAATAAAAGGGCGATAATTTGTCAACGCGATTTGTAACTTATTCAACAAAAAAGTTATTAAAACATCTAACCAATATTTTTAAATGTTATTGCGTTAAATGTGTTATTTAAGATAATTTCTCTAAAATGGCAGCCCAAACTCTAAAGGGAAACATAATATCGGAGGCTTAACTTCATTATAATCTCTTAAGCTTACTTTATTTTATTATTTTATTTATAATCTGTCGCAAATAACGATCTGCTTTTCGAAATCATCAACTAGCTTGTTATAAATTATTATATTATCAGGGCCAGTGGTTTTATTAATTTGTGAACCATAGAGGTGTTATGGTAGTAATGATGGGTTGTCCTTGTATGGTAGATTACAAAACTACAAGAAATTTTAGTCTGTGTTATTTGGCACGAATGATTTTGATACTTTTAAAAGGTTTTTTAAAGCTTGAACGTCATTAAAAACAGTTCTTCATTATTTTAACTTATTTTGTACAATAATAGTTGATTATGTAAGTTACCTATCCCATTTTTGGAGTTATTATCAGTACCAAATCGACGCGTTAGATTTCATTAATTTTGGTCCACACGTGAACGGGGCAGTGGGTGCCCAGTTTTAAAGAATGTTAATTAATTTTCTAGGCAAGCATGCTCTGTCGTCGACCGCGTCATCATATACCATCACCGCGGTCACATGTTAGCCTATCGATGCCAAAAAAAAAGAATTTAATTACACCCAATAAGACGTCTTAGAGCGCTAAACCTAGCTTCGCACCCAGATAGAAGCGCCCTGTTCAATACTCAATACTCAATTTATAATTATTTATTGCAACATATGTACATATTTATTTTTAATACAGGTGGTATGTATGAGTGTGCAGGACATATGACCCCATTAGGGTATAGCAACAGATAGGTCCAGGACCAGGCCGATTCATTAAACAAAATCTACAAAAAATCTTTGGGCAATGTTTTTACTAAAATGGCTTACTTTTATCATTCAAGAAATCTGTCAAACTATAGTAGCATTTTTTTATCAGAAAGTCTTTCAAAACATTATTAAATACGGATTCTTTTTCTTCAGTGAGAATTTCTTTAGGGATTTTATTGTATATTTTTACTGCCATAATGTTGGGGTCTGAACTATGCATTTTTAGCTTAGAACTTGGTACGGCGAGTTTGTGTTTTTATAAAAACTAGGGATACTTTTTTACAATTTTGCATGCTTCTAGTATATAAATTGACGATAGTGTTAATAATTTTTTTTTTTCAAATTTTAGTATGCGCTTCCATTAAAATCTCTATCAATTTACACAACAGACTGTTTCACATAGCATTATTATGCGCTATACGCTTATTGCCAGCACGAAATTCATGTAGAATTCGTGGTTAATTCATGGTTTTAGTGTATGCGCTTTTTTCTCGTGTCGTTAGTAATTTGCGACACTCAATACCACTAAAATATACTAACTGCGTAACTCTATTTAAATGAATCTAGGCCAGCTCGGCAATAACTTAATCCGACTGTTAATTTACGATTAAATGAATAATCGATTAAGAATCGAGAGATTTTATTGGTCGGCTCGGCGGGAGGCGCGATGACACGATGCAAACGATAATTTTAATCGATTTTGAAGGAGGGTGGAATATTCTTACGAATTAATTGATTTTCGGCTAGTTGGATGGGTATAGTATAGTGTTTATACGCGTGTATATAAGCATGGTAAAAAAAAAACAAAAAAATAATATTGCCGCAGTCACTGGGCATGGGACATAGCTCAGTTGGAAGAGCGGAGCTGATTTGGTTAAAATCGCGGAGAACTGTTGCATGCAAGAGGCAAGCAGCCGATCAAAGTGGCGCTCTGGACCATTATTCCGTAACGATTCTTTACTTCAAAACCACGCGAATTCCTCGTTTACATAAGAAATGTGTACAACTCTATTCTCTATGAAACGAAAACAAAACCGCGCGAAATGAATTTGGAATTGGCGCGATTTGAACTGTCGAAAATCACATGTATTACTGAGACGTGTTCCGAAACATCAAAAGCTACCACCACTTATGTCAATATATTTTATAACAAATAAAAATAACTTTAATGTAAAGTGAAGGATTTTTTTTTATTTATAACTGGATAGACCTGCATTTGACCGCAATCTCACCGGTAGAAGGTATATCTAACACTGTGACACGATTTGAACAAAACACGAAAACGACGTGGTTTCGTATCGTGTGGAATCTGTGTTTTCATAGAGAATAATGGCCCTGGGGAGGCCTATGTTCAGCAGTGGACGTCTTCAGGCTGGTAATGATAACTTTTAACACTGACACAAACATGCATATTTTTACAGAGAAAGTATCGATAAATACACACATAGGTAACCTTTTATAATATTCGTTTTAACCCCAAAGGGTGAATATTCTTCACGAAAATTCCAGAAACCAATAACTAAACCGGTCGTGGTCAGTTTAATACGATGCTATTACTGTATGTCCACTCCGACGAATTGGTATTTTACGATACTCCGCTGCCCCATTGTGGGGAAGTGGACCAATGAAATAGGTTGAACGGTTCTCCAAATATTACAAAAGTATTACTAACTAAAAGTCGCGCAACGAGCTATGGAGAGAGCAATGCTCGGTGTTTCCCTGCGAGATAGGATCCGAAATGAGGAGATCCGCAGGAGAACTAAAGTGACCGATGTAGCTCTTAGGATTAGCAAGTTGAAATGGCAATGGGCAGGTCACATCGCTCGTAGAACTGACAACCGATGGGGAAGAAAGGTTCTCGAGTGGCGACCACGAACTGGAAGACGCAGCGTAGGCCGGCCCCCCACAAGGTGGACCGACGACCTGGTGAAAGCCGCGGGGAGCCGATGGATGCAGGAGGCGAGCAGCCGCTCTAAGTGGCGTTCCCTGGGGAGGCCTATGTTCAACAGTGGACGTCTTCAGGCTGTTGATGATGATGATGATGATGATGACTAACTAATTTGAATAACTGGACCTATAGGAGGTAATTAAGTTCCAAACGCCTTTTCAAAACGAGCTCCACTTTTTTGGTCATTGTCATTAGTTTGACGTCCACAGCTGAACATGGCCTCCCTAAAGAGCGCTGCTTTGAGTGGCTGTTTGCCTCTCGCATTCATCGGCTCCTCACGGCGTTTGTATCACTAAAAGATCTTTTTAACCCTTTCAGGTAATCAAGTAAACAGTAACTACGACAGCATCAAGAACCGACAAGGTAAAAGTCACTCTCAAACATGATTTTTGAGTTTTCTAGAAAGCTCAACGTTAATTCAACTCTTAACGATCAAAAATTTTAATATAAATAGTGACAAATTAATTAAACATCGATTCGATCAGTTCCCGATTAGTTTTGTCGGCATTTTCTGATCCAGTTTTCTATGTGATCATTAAATATATAATTTATGGTAAAGATAGCAGGGAATTAGGAATGTAGACCGATTTTTATAGTGTTGATTAATTACGCCATTAATCATTGATTAATCAACTCATTAAGGGTTTAATGAAGTGAATCGATTGGTGTTACGGAATGTTTTATGTGTTTTGCCATCATTAACAAATGAAACGATGCATTGGATGTACGTACAATTAAAATCTGCTTATACCTACATGGTGTGCATCCGACATTTCTTGATTAACCGGTGGAACGTCGGTGTACTTCATAGCTATGGATTTATTAATCTATTTATTTATTCATCTTTGTATCCAACACGTCTCAAATAACCGCATCATTTGTATCATAGTACCTAGATCCACCGAGGGGGAAGAAAGGTTCTCGAGTGGCGACCACGAACCAGAAAACTCAGCGTAGGCTTCCACTAGGTGGACTGACAATCTGGTGAAAGCCGCAGGGAGCCGATAGATGCAGGAGGCGAGCAGCCGCTCTAAGTGGCGCTCTGTGAGGGAGGACTACGTTCAGTAGTAAGTAGACGACTTCAGGCTCTTGGCGATAATGATTGTGTTGTGAATTCAGCTGGGTGATCATGTGACCTGGTTTGAAAAGATAAAAACATAAATTTGAAATGATTTATCTCTATTGCATAGCAATGCAACCAGGGATTCATGCCCACCTCGCTGGCGGGTTGGCTGACTCTCCAGTCCAGTATATCTCTCCAGATATACTTAGTACTTCCTAAATTATAATATACTATTCTCAAATATGTATTGCCTCTCCCCAAGGTTTCCTCTGTTTAAGTTGATTTGTTTAGCTTAGGGTGTATTGCAGTCATTTTGTACCTTGTTATACAGAATGTAATTTAATTCATTAGCATAAATTGAGCCCATGATAGTACATCATTTATAGATGGTTATTAAAGAGTAAAAGTGTGTAAATGAAAATATTTTTATTGAAAATTATGAAGATTGCCGCGGCGCCTAACGCAGTTGGCACGGATGATTTTAATACATTTAAACGTTTTTATACATTGTATGTACTAATTAAAAACAGTACTATATTATTTTAATTAAATTTTGTATTGTAGCATTTGATTAAGTAAGTTATTCCATTTTTTGGAGTTATTATTATTACTAAACCAATGTGTTAGAATTTAAAAATGTTGGTCCAGACGTAACCGGTATCAGGAGTAAGTACTTAGTTTCAAAGGATGCTAATGAATTCAATTACACCCAGTATATATAGTATGTAAATGGTGTTCAATAAATAAATATTTATTTATTTATTTACTTATACCTGACGTTGTGATAAAACAGTCGGCAACGAAGATGGAGCCACTATAATTATCCTGTCGAAGGGAAGAGAGAAGCTTTCTACCTTTTCCCCTTTCGCTTCCCTCTTCCCATGAACAGAACCCTGTTTATGTGAAGAGGGACGTAAAACGAATTAACCCGTGCGAAGCCGGGGTGGGTCAGCTAAGTGTAGAATAAAAATGGATGGACATTCATGGCAATAACTAATTCTTTTAATTCACCCACGTAAGGCTAAATAAGAATTTTATATACTAGGTAAATAATAGGTTAATTTCTAAGAAGGTTTTGGTAGGTATACATAAGTCTGGCATGAAGGTCACCATTCATCTTGCCGCTGTATTAGGTATGCTTTTCATAAACATGTTATTTTTGTAAAGTATACAATGTTGGTGCTCACCTGTTTTTAGGGTTCCGTACCCAAAGGGTAAAGCGAACTCCATTACTAAGGCTCCACCATCCGTCTGTCTGTCCATCTGTCACCAATCGCATGAACCGTGATAGTTAGACAGTTGAAATTTTTACAGATGATGTATTTCTGTTGCCGCTATAACAACAAATACTAAAAAACAGATTGAAATAAATATTTAAGGGGGCTCCCATACAACCAACGTATTTATTTGTTCGTTTTTTTATAGATAATGGTACGGAACCTTTCATGCGCGAGTCTGACTCATTGGCATTGGTTTTCTTAGTAGTTTGAGAATGATTTGTTACCAGCATTACGGGTGCCAAATTAAATTGCTTTCCAGACGGTCTAGATTTTGTTTCAAGGCTTAAAAACATTGCTGCTGAAATCCGAGCCGAGATTATTTGTCGCAGACTTGACTTAACAATATTTACGGCATGATTAGAATTAAAAAAACAAAGACGAAACAAAACAAACACATAAGTAGATAATCTAAATCAAGGTTGTCTGGAAGAAATTGCTTTAAGCGATAAGACCGCTCATTGTACTAGCATTATAAGTAAATTAAGTTTTGTTTCTTTTTGTATGTTAGTTTATTTGGTGTACAATAAAGAGTTAATCTATCTATCTAAATATTATGACTGACTTAGCTGACCTATTCCGAATGATAGGTTAGGTTGTGGGTTCAATTCCCTCTCAGGACAAACGTTTATGAACATAAGTAGTGTTCGTTTTGTATCTGATGAGTGTTTATAGTTTTATACATAATGTATTGTATTTTATGTATATTACAAGCAAAAAGTAGGACAGTACTTTATCAGTTCTCTGGTTCCCATGGTACAAGCTATGCTTATTTTGGGGCTAGATGGCGTTGTGTGAAATGTCTACATTTATAAAAAAAAGAGGATGCTATGTATAATAGGTAGTAATAGTCAGAAAACCTCCAATCATAGCTTGCAAAACCATATAAGTTTTGTTTTTTTATTACTTACTTTGACTTAATTTGTAGGCTTTACATCGTCTATTTATTTAGCTGTTCTAATCTAATTTATAAGTAATGTAGCTTGTTTATTTTTCAAAAACGGTTTAATATAGTCTCAGATCGTCGTTTGAATCAAAGATACGATTATAAAATAATGGCTATTAAAATAATTTAGATTTCTATGGTAATTTCTGAATAATTATGGAATAACTATGCAGTAAATACCCTCATTCTTAACGAATAATTATATATTTTAGTATTTTTCTTAATAAATTAATTAATGGGAAATTTAATCTATTTCTAAACAGGGTTATACCGATTTTCCTTGAAAATGGTAAAAGTATCCATTTTCGTTTTTAATGATCAAGCCAAGGCCAAAATAAAAACAAAAAAGGTATTATATTATAGTTAATAGTTAATACAAATTTATCCCTACGTTTTCACTGTACAAAGCTAGAATGTAAGAACGCATTTCCTTATAAAGACAGAGTGTAGGCAATAATCCACCAAGCTAGCCAAGTGCGGGTTGGTGGCTGACACATTTTATCGAATTTTGTTAATTTTGACCGTGCGGTTTCTCAAATCCACAAATGTTCAATTCGTATAGCTTTTCCCTAGCAAACCAAAAGAGAAAAAGAGTATATAATCGCCAGAGACTCATCGATTTTCGTCAGTAAGTTTTTCTCTGATCTATGATTATTCATCACAGATTAGAGGAAAAAACAATCGTGGTTTTCATGGAGATTTTTTTACTCAACCGTCTGCCTTCTGCTCTTTTGATCACGTACCAGCTAGTTTTTGCCAACCAGAAACAAAAATGACCTTAAATTTGACAAAAAAAATAGTAACACTAAGAAATACCAATGACTATTTAGGTAAGCAAATAATTAAATAGTCTATTTATCAATACCATTTTCTATCCTATTTCGTGCTTAAACCAAATCTATGAAACCACTATCAAACGCTAAGCTCCACTTAAGTCGCGCTTAGAAACTTAATACTTTAATCAAGTTAATAATGGAATCTCTTGGCTTCTCATATCCTATAACTTGAGTGTCTTTAAGTCAGAGTATGTATTATAGTTAGATTCCTTTCCTATGTCTAATAATTATGTAGGTACGTATGGTCATTATGAACGAACTCTAAAATAATTTTTCATCATCATCACCATCATTAAATAAATAAATAAAATAAATAAATAAAATAAATATGTGTGGACGTTTCACACAGCGCCATCTAGCCCCAAACTAAGCATAGCTTGTACTATGGGAACTAGATAACTGAAACAGTACTTATATACTTTTTTGTTTGTAAATACATACATAGAATACAATATAACACCCAGACGCAGAACAAACACCTATGTTCATCACACAAATGTTTGTCCTAGGTAGGAATCGAACCCACAGCCCTTTCTTCAGAAGGCAGGGATACTACCAACTGAGCTATCGGGCCCGTCATTATCATCATCACCATTATCATCATCATGAAAACGTCCACTACTGAACATTGGCCTTCCCTGGGGGAGGTTTTCTGTGCACAAAAGTTATTCTCTAAGAGCCGACGTATGCTTTTACTAGAATCGAAAATTTTATCATTAAAAAAAAAATGCTTCATCATCATCAACAACCTGAAGACGTCCACTGTTGAACATGCCTCCCCCATATAGTGCCACTTTGAGTAAGCATGCTACCGCATCCATCGATTTTAACCAGATCGTCGGTCCATCTAGTGGAGCCAACGTTACTCGAGATTTTTTCCCATTGGTTGTCAATCATGTTTATGAATAAACTGTAACTTACTTATGGAAAAGCAGTGCCTTTACGTGATAAATAAGAATGGGAACTATAGAGTGCCTTACGCTTGTGCGACACGCTGAGGTTCGAATCATCACTGCGGTAAGAAATCATGCTAATTTGACACCATTCTAGTGCGACATCACGCCAGTTCGACACCGTTCATCTGACCCCATCGTACCGTTAGACTAGACTAGTCTGGCATTACAGTTTTGTTAAAACCTTGGTAAAGAGAACCAATACAGTTGTCGATCTGTCTGTTGTTTGTTTATCTAAGTAGGTACCTTTTTTTGAATGAGGGAAATGCCCTCGCATTTCCCTGCTGTCACAGGGGTAATGGCAGGGGGTATGTGGGACTCGAATCCACTAAAACCCCTGTGAACCGCCCACCACCGGGCATCTTATGGCAACGATTATTAGGCACAACAACGACTCAAAGCCAAGAATCTAACTTAACTTGACTTAAGTGCCATCTAAGCACAGAGTACACGGCATTTCAATTAATTATACCAACTTAATCGATATTTATGACACAATTAACAGTTTTAAAAACATTTATGGCGATAATACTTTAAAGTTACATAACTTAAGCTGGAGTTGACAGAATGGCTCAAGTTAGAATTTATGAGCTTAAATGAGCCGATAAAATGTCGGTGATCCATGTAAATGATGAATTGTGACCGGACAAATGTTTTTTTTTTTGTTATTAAGTAGTGTTTTATTAAGTTTTTGATTACAATTTGTCACTTTATTGTGACATTCTGCTTATAAGTAGTCATTTGAAAGATTTATTGAAAAATGTAATTTTTATTTACATTTCAGATTCAGATTCAGATTTTTATTGCTTCCATAGTATATATACAATAGGTGGAATATAAAATTAAGTCTTGTTTCATATGGACTCCGTCGGGCGCAGCAAATTAGGAGAGAGGAGGGCGACTTAGCAAAAGAATCAAAGTGATCAAACAAAATAGGTACACTACATAGAAAATAATATTAGTTTGATTAGCTATAATAAAATGTCAATCCAATTTTATCTATTATTATTAGTAATATTAGTAAAAATTTAATGTCAGTTTTGTACAATATAAAATAAATTAGATTACCAATGTCACACTTATAAGAATAAGAATAAGAATAATTTTTATTGCCAGATAAAAACAATAGTGTTAATCATCATTACAAATAATACAAAATCAGACTTTATTAATTATAGTACAGGTAAAAAGTATCCCACGGGCCCCAAACTAGGCAACAGCCTGTATCTTGGGTGCCCTAGATAATGTATTACCTGAGCTGTTGACGAGTATATATATATTATATTATACATTGGTGCATCATTGGTGAGGTAGGTCTAGGAGGCTTGCATATTACACACCTCCTCAAAATTTTACTGTAATATTAGAATACTTATAAATACTAAATAGCTTTAACATAGCATAGGATATTGCGATGGTGCTACGGTATACATATATTCAAGCTAGATAAATACTGAATAATGATTTTAATTCAACTTGTAATTAGAAATTTACCCACCGCACCAAAATTTGCTATTCATTATTAACCACCTTCCGTTATTCATTCCTAGGCCGGCTCCCATTGTGTGGGCGATCTAGTGAAAACAGTGGGGGCCGATGGAGGAAGGTACGACGCTCAAAATGGCGCTCTGTGAGGTAGGCCTATGTTCAGCAGTAGACATCTTCAGGCTGTTAATGATGAAGATGATGATGATGATAATAAGGTTTTTTTTTTTGACGATTGTCGTGAAAAGCATAAGTCGGCCCTTATCCCAGAGAGGGCGGGTTCGATTCTCGCGGCGGAAAAAGGTCGGAAAACACAAGTACCTACTATATCTGTGTATGAGTATTTTAAAACAATGATTCTTTTAGCTTCTGGGTTCTTCAAGGAATCATAATAGGTAGTTAGGGCCCAAGATACCTATGGCTAAGATGAAAAAAAAAAAACAGATTAACTGTACCAAAAATGGTAGTAACTATCTATATAAAATTTGCGGCGGGATCCTTTTGTACATATTTGCGACGTCATCATCATAAGCCTGGATATATTTACAGCTGAACATAGGCCTCCCCATAGAGAGTCACTGGCTCTCTTATACATTCAACCCGGTTCTCCGCGGTTTTGTTGTCGGTACTTGTATATGTAGTTCATCATGATCATCATCATTATCAACAGACTGGAGACGTCCATTGCTGAACATAGGCCTACCTCAGAGAGCGCTACTTTGAGCAGCTGCTCGCCTCCTGCATCCATCGGCTTCCCGCGGCGTTACCAGGTCGTTGGTCCACCTACTTAGTGAGGGGCCTAAGCCGCGCCTTCCGGTTCGTGGTCGCCACTTGAGCACTTTTCTTCTCCATCGGTTGTTATTTCTGCGAGCGATGTGGCCTGCCCATTGCCATTTTAACTAGATCGCGTCCTCTTGCGGATCTCCTCATTTCGGATCATATCCCCCGCGGTTTTTGCCAGGTCGTCAGTCCACCTAGTGGGGGGTCTGCCTTCCGGTTCGTGATCACCCCATCGCTCGCAGAACTGACAACCGATGGGGAAGAAGGGTTGTCAAGTGACTAACATAAGTTGTTAACTCTGATTTATTCTAACTCTGTAACGTTGACTTCTGCTGTAAAATTCCACATAAACTTACGATTTAACAAGACTTATCTGTAAGTAAGTACTTATTTACGTGTGTTTATATCTCTCATTATGCAATGCTGGGGGCATTGACCTTTGTTAACCGTTTTGTGTAAATAAGCCACTTAACGCTTGGAAATCCAAAGATATGCTAAGTACAGTCAGCAAAAACGCCTTTAATTTAGTTTTAAAAGATTAGTATTACCAATTGTTTTTATGATGCGATCAAGAAGTGCCAGCCTTCAAGTTCCAATGAAAATAATAACACAATAACACATAAATGATATCACATTATAATTATAGGTTTTGTTGCGGACTGTACTATCTGGTTGCGTTAATCACGTAGTAGAGATAATAGGGTTGCACATACATTTTGAATATTTGAGCAGACATAATTAAATAAATAAATAAAATAACGCCCAACGATCACATACAAATAGACCCTGGAAACTAATTTTTTTCGGTGTACAAAATAATAGGCCAGATAACTAATTTTTTTTTTTTGGATAAATTAATTATATTCCTCAAAAGATAAACATTTGTAAAATCAAAAATTAAATATTTCAAAAAATGACCAAGTTACAAGCATTTTAAAAACCGGAATAGAAAGAGATAGCTCAAACGGCCAGTGACGTCAGAGGAAGGTCGTTATAGTACCTCATTACTAAGCTGTGGTAGCTTTTCATACAATCTCTTTGGCATGTGACGTCACGAGTAGATTTTTCATAGTAACTGTGGGGGCGCTCTGTTTCGCGAGAAAGGGACAGGAGATGCCTCCTGTTGAAACAATTAAAGTTTATTACTCCATGATTTATTTACCGATTTTGCTTATTTTTTTAATTATTGCATTCATTTTTAATCTTCTTTATGAAAGTAATATTTAGTTGTTCATTTTTAATAGTCATCATGCCTAAATAGGCATGATGTACTTACTATAATTATTATTTATATGTCACGAGTTACTTATAGGTAGCCTTGGATAATATTAAAATGAAATGACATAAAGTTTCTTTTTTAAAATTGTTTGTTTAGCTAAAACTTTAAAACTGTTTAATTGCTATGGACAAAGTTTTACACGCAATTTATGAAAATAGAAAAATAAAATGTCATCTAAAAACTCCCTTCTGTCTTACTCTGACTATGCGAGATTTCCATAGGCCCAAGATAGGCCCCTAAAGATAAGCTAAACAAAAGAAAACTTCACCCTTTGTCTCTGTCACATTAAGCTAACTCTAGGATAATTCCTCAAAAGTTGTATGCGACAAAATGGCGAAACGGCGAAACGACTAAACGGCGGAACGGCTAATTCAGTGGATTACGCCCATTAATATAAAGTATGTCGTTTGGGAGCGGGTGACGTCACGCCGACATGTCGCGGTGATTGATGAGTCGCTTTGTACAGTTGTTTGCAAACAAAAGTGTAGAGTAGAATACAGAAAAAAAAATTGAGGGCGCCACTTGTCACATAAAAATTGTCTCTTTCGAGACACGTTACATAGAACACATTTTCAATGTCCCAGTTACCATCTATGCCTATACAAAAAACACATGTTTAACCTAAGGGTAATTTTTTTTAAGACTCCGCTGTCCGTCTGTCTATCCATCTGTCACCAGGCTGTATTTCATGAACCGTGATGTTAGACAGTTGAAATTATTACAGATGATTTGTTTCTGTTGCCGTTTTTACAACAAATACTAAAAAATAAAAAATAAATTTAAAAACTTATCTAAGTATCTAGTTCCCATAGTACAAGCTATGCTTAGTTTGGGGCTAGATGGCACTATGTGAAATGTCCACACATATTTATTTATTTTAATAGAATTACATAAATATTTAAGGGGGCTCCCATACAATTACGGAACCCTTCGTGCGCGAGTCCGACTCGCATTTGGTCCGTTATTTAAGCATGCCCAATTAATAATATAATATACAGTATTGGTAAACCAGAGAAAGTAGGCCGCAGTAGGCCTTTTTCTTCGGCATCAGGACATCAAATAAGTTGTAGTAAATTCGTATATTAAAAAAAAACTTACCATAGGCCAAAATGAAAAATACCGCAAAGGACCTAGCGAACGAATTTTAAACCAACAACCATACATCAAAGATAACCATTTTTATCCACCCCTATCATTCCCAGCAAAGCTCTTCCAAAACAATAAAAAGAATGTAAAAAAAAAACAACCACAACCTTTGACTTTTCACTGAAAAATATTTCCCGCCATAAAAGCGTTTCCGCTTTTATTCGTCAAAAAACGTGCCAGTATTCTGCCGCCGAGTGTAATTCCCACAAGATTTTCCATTTTTTCCCAGTATTTTCGCGTGTCCAACAAAAAAGGTGAAGCAAAAACGCATTAGTAGAACATTGTCTACAAAATACTTAAGGTCAGACGGGAATTAATGATCCGAAGAGTTTGTATCTGACTCGGTTTTTGTGGGAAAACGTGGGGTGTGGGAATACTTTGAAGGAAATTTATTGATGTATAGATATAAAATCCGTTTATTGTGGTTAGTTCTAATAATTTATGTGCGTATAATTGAATATAAAGCTATTAAACATCAGGTTATTAATTTCGTTTTGCGCTCTTTAGGGCACTATTTATTATCGATTTTGAGGTTTTTTTTTATAAGCGAACGTTAAGTATGTGTCTTAAAATAGGCTTGCGAGCAAAATACTAAAAAAAAAATACTTCCAACTCCACTCACTACAAAACAATTCGTTTCAGTTTCCATGACATTCATTTATTGTTGTATTTTTCTCATTTAATGATAATAATAAAAATATAGAACCTAACTTAACCAAAATTATGTAACTTTGTTAGTGTTACTACATAATTATTACTTCCGGGATAAATAAATAAAGTATAAAAATATATATATATATGTGTGGACATTTCACACAGCGCCATCTAGCCCCAAACTAAGCATAGCTTGTACTATGGGAGCCAGAAATGTCAGTGTGTAATATTTTTATGGGCAGAATTTGAATGAGTCTGCTATCCATGGTACCGACATATTAAAATGCTAATTTATTTTTAACAGATTTCTATTTCACTTAATTATTCTTTTAAATATGTTTTGAAACTTGTCGCAGAATAAAGGTGGTTAACATTTTTTTCCGTTTAGAAGTATTTTAAATCTAAAGTAAAGCCTACAGTCCAACCAATTGAAACAACTGAGCAAAGTGACTTGCCTCGTTCATTAGACCGCAGTCGCTTGTACGGATTACCGATACTACACGCCGCAGAAACGATTTGCAACTAACTGGACTTACTGGAGCGGTTGGATTTAGGTTTGCTTTGCTTGCTCTCCTGTATTCAGATGCGTTTAGGCTCACTAGGTGGTAGGATTTTTCTGCAAATTTCGTTTATAGAGATAAACCAACTTCCGTCTAGAATTAGCAAGTTGAAATTTCAATGGGGGTCACATCGCTCGTAGAACTGACAACCGATGGGGAAGAAAGGTTCTCGAGTGGCGACCACGAACTGTGTACGCAGTGTAGGGCCCCACTATATAAGGTGGACCGGCGATCTGGTGAAAGCCGCGGGAAGCCGATGGATACACAAGGCGAGCAGCGGCTCAAAAAGGCGCTCTCTGGGGGAGGCCTATGTTCAGCATTAGACGTCTTCAGGCTGCTGCAGAAAGAGGGTGTTTGGTGTTATAAAAATTGTATTGATTCTCGCGTGACTTCACGAAAGTTTTAATGCAAAATAAGTCAAGTATGTAAATATTTAATTTAATCTAGATATTATTGTATAAATAAATAACGCCCAACGATCACATACAAATATCCTGGCTCCATCTAAGATTCCCTGTATCTAGGGACCCAGGAATTACGAGTACCATGCTCCCACAACACCCAGACACAGAACATGTATTTGTGCTTTTTTTGTGCACGAATACTTGTCCTGTCGCGGGAATCAAACCCACCGCCTCCGGGTTATGAGCCAACCTGCTCACCACGGAGGCTGTCGTAGTAATTAATCCCACCGGAGATAAATTAAGGCCAAAGTAAATAGTCTATGTTCCTTTACTAAACAGAAAGCAGAGACAGAACGAAAGACAAATGTATTATTACAGGGCCCGTACTTGAACTGTAAGTATTCTCATATCACATACATAATATCACATCACGCAGGCCAATTTCCACAGGAATTTTCTCCAGGGTCTCGAGTAGGCCTAGTTGTGTGGTCTAAGTGAAAATATTGTAATAACATTTTCTAATTCGATAGCATCCATGGTGTGGTGGTTGAGCAGGTCGCTCATAACTCGGAGGCGGCGGGTTCGATTCGCGCGACAGGACAAGTATTAGTGCACAGACAAATAGAGAACAAATACATGTTCTATGTCTGGGTGTTGTTGGAACAGAGTCGTCGTAGTTCCTGGGTCCCTAGATCCAGGGGATCCTAGTTAGGGTCCAGGATCTATGTACGTAATCGTTGGACGTTATTTAATATTATTTTTTATTATTAATAAGATTTCCAAATTGGTTGAATTAAATGTTAATGAACTGAAGTCATCGATATAGCGTTCAGAATTAGCAAGTTGAAGTTGCAGTGGGCGGTCCACATTGCTCGTAGAACTGACAACCGTTGGGGAAGAAAGGTTCGAGAGTGTCGACCACGAACCGGAAGACGCAGCGTAGGCTGGCCCCCCACTAGTTAGACCGACGACCTGGTCAGAACCGTGGGGAGCCGATGGATCCAAGAGGCTAGCAGGCGCTCAAAGTGGCACTCTGAAGCCTATGTTCAGCAGTGGACGTCTTCAGGCTGATGTTGGTGATGATGATGACATGTAAATGAAAAACGTGAACAGCTGTTCGGTCGCCTGATATTAAGCGTCATGGCTGCTCATAAGGTTCGCGTAGCACTGCACAGTCCAGCGCCACGCAAAAAACACTGTAGAGTTCCGGATGACACTGCAACTGTTTTGGCAGCCGTGTCGCTTCACATCAGATGAACGACAAGCTCGTTACGTCATTTTACCAAAAAATGTGTGAAACTTCAACCGAAAATGGTCTCAAAAATTTTAATAGTTTAAGTAACGGGACAAAAACTGTCATGTTCAACACAAAAGTAACATAAACATCAAAGCTCATTGTTAAGTGAGTTAGTTGGTAGCTGCGATATGCCGGGCTTGTATTCGATTCCCATGTTAGACTTTCCCAAAATGGATATTGAAAAACTCATCATCGTTTTATGTTGATTTTACAATGTGACAAAATATCTATAATAACCGACCAAGTGCGAGTCCGACTTGCGCACGAAGGATTCCTTGCCATTATCTATAAAAATAAAAGAATAACCGGCCAAGTGCGAGTCGGACTTACGCGCGAAAGATTCTGTACCTTTATCTATAAAAAAGCGCAAAAATCACGTTTGTTGTGTGGGAGCTCCTTTAAACATTTATTTTATTTTGTTCTATTTGTTGTTATAGCGGCAACAGAAATGCATCTTCTGTGAAAATTTCAACTAACTAACTATCACGGTTCATGAGATACAGCCTGGTGACAAATAGACCGTGGAGCCCTACGGAACCCTAAAAACTAGGTTAGTCTGCGTTTTCAGCCGCATTGCTTTATACACTATACCTAGTCGGTAGCATTTTTATCCAAAGTTCATCTAGGTAACCAACGCTTTGCCAGTTATTCTGCCACCAAACAGTAGTGTGCAAGCACTACTATGTTTTTCTTTTCTTCTTCTTTTTTTTTTAATCTATGATGTCGATAAAAATAATCCTCATTTCTACTACCTAAATGAATTCAAAACACCGGTTGATCAGCCAACATTAAGACGAGTGATGACAAACGACAATCCACACTGCCAACTTCTGCCAAACTTTCTGGAGTATCATGAAAAAAAAGACGGCGTAACTGCTTTTTCTTCTAACTTGCACCTATGGGCCTTGAATCAGAGACATCAGTCACAAGTTTTGGCAAAATCCCTTATCTGTCAAAATCCTAGCGCTACGCCAACTGCGGTCCGTGGGGGAGCCATCGTTTAGGATAATGTCGGATTTGCTTGGATGGGGTGACGACGTGTTCTTATAATTTTTGTAGAAAAAGCATTTATTTTTGAATAATTGTAGTGTTTATGAGTTTCTGTAAAAAAAAAAAACTTTAATTCTGACAATCGACGCATTTTGTTCTGTTTATTATTATTGAAACAATTTGGGACTTTCTTCAAAATTCAAATTCAAATGTATAACTGCAATTACATTTATTATTGGTACCTAAAATAATTAGAAAAGCATATTAACAAAACAAGCAATTTGATTAAAAAAACTATTGAAAACATTTTACTAAACATTTCTAATTGTTTTATAATAATTATTATAATTGCTACTAATTACTACGTATGCTACATTATTAGAAAATTTTGTTATTAATCTCCAGGTATCAAAATTATGTATGGTTACAATCCATTCTATGCCACAACATGCACTCTATAATATAATCAATAGGTACCAACCTTTTATCATTCATGGAAGTAATAAATTATTGTCACCCTTCGTTACACTAGGACGAATATTCGGTATAAGTCACGGTACGAGCGAGGTCGGTTTATTGCCGGCACTTATCGGTTTTTATCCGCTTTCCAGTACTTTCCGGTATTACGTTCTTTGGGTACTTTGTCACTTTCAATCTTCTTACTTGACTGCGGGATGCAGGTTGTTGTAATTTTATTTTTAACTTTTGAGTTACCTATTTGGTTATCAAGTATCAATACAAAATTGCTAATTTATACAAAACTATTAAAACTGTTAGTTTTGCGTTGTTATATTTATAATCTTGTAAGGAGAGAAGGTTTGTAACAATGAATCACCATTACAATAATGATATTATTTTTAACTCAATATAGCAATTAAATTGTCACCTACAAGTTCCAATTAACAAAATATGTTTGATTAAAAAAATAAGTCCAAATTCACACAATTCACAAGTTATAAAACACAGTAAATAATTAATGGTAAATAATTATGGAATGTACTTTTTCAACGCTAACTATTTATGATTACGCTAAAGGCGACAGTTATATACCAATATAATAAATCTTTTTCCATATTATTTATTTCTGATACTTTACATTTTTTTAAAGCAACTCTTTAAGCCAAAGCTTGAGACAAACCACGCACAACAGCTAGTAACAGTAAAAGCGGTATTTTATTACCGGTACTTAACCGTCTTTATCGGATCTTACTTTCCGGTATTACTTACCTACTTTACATACTTTGCCACTTCGATTTCTGCCCTTTTTATGTGAATGTTTTACAGCTATTGAAAAGTTAGACGACTTTGTAAACTAAGGCTGAGTTGCACCATAATCACAGTTAAAGTTACTGTCAGATTTTGACATTAACCCGCCCTGCGAAGCGTGGACGGTTAAAGCAGCAGTTAGAGTAAGCTGGTGCAACCCACCCTCAAAGTTAATTGATTGAATCAGGCGTTACCTCGCGGTGTTTTATAAAGTTAAAATGAACGTATTCAATGATTTAAAATTTATATGTGTAGGTACCTAAGAGTACGAATTAGTATTAGTAATTATGTACATACAATTTTCTGACCTGTATTTTTTGTACCGAATAAATGAAGATGAATATGAATAAATAAGTTCATCTTAAATACAAAATGTAACGAGAATATCTAGTGTAATTCCGCTAAAATAAAACTATAAGGTTATCTATATTGGGAAAGGTGCAAGGGATTGTTGCTGGTAAATGTATGTGACAAAGAATAAGAAAAATATTTGTTATGACAGTTTCATTACAACAATCTGGGAAGGCTAAAATTGGTCCAACATGTATGTTACCCAGTTTTGCTATAATTTCTCGAAACCTATTCTTTTCAGAAAACCTGTTTGAAGGTTGAAAAAATAAATACTAAATAAAAACAAAACAAATATTTTGTAGGTAAAACAATTACATTTACTATAAATAAATATAATAAATTTATTATTTCCCTGTAAATTTTTCACAATAACGTTACAAATAATTTATGTGTATGAAATTTGAACTTTTTTCCATCAACCTAGATGTAGCACGAAAACAACGCTGTTAAATAAGTGATTCGGGTAAAAGCTGGCTACATTATGACATATTGTTCGCGGGAACAATAGAATTTTCCCCATTTTTCATACGCGCCGTGATAAAAAGGCGCCAATTCGGTAAACAGTGAGGGCGAGGCCGGCGAATAAATAATCGAAAGAAAAAATCGAGTAGCTAATGGTCTGCACACACGAATCACGATGCGTAATGCGTATCTTTACAAAGAGGATTTGAAACTTATCGTATCAATTTTATTTTAGGTAATTTTAAACTTTGCGATGTGAAGTTAAGTATAAAAGTATTGCCATGGGTTTTTACCATTTTTAAATGTATTTATTTCTCTTTGGCTTAACATTTTCTGAAAGCAGTTTGTCTTATTTTAATCTGACACATTTCAGTATTCACGGTTATAGAAAGCATAAATGGGAATTCTTGTGTTTAAGGCACGAAAGTGTTTGAGTGTTAAAAATTAAAATACTGTATCTAATTTACACAATAAAGCAATGATTATTGTTTCATTTGTGACGATTTTTTAAAATAAAAGTACTGTATGTAACTCTTTCTTTGTATTTCACCACGAGGGCAAATGCCCATAACCTTTACTTACTAAAAAAATAACATAAAACTAAACTATTATCTTTAAATCGAATCTTTAAATTAACTAGTTTTAGAAACAACTCAGTAATTTAAAAGTATCCAACAAACCAATAATCAAGCGACACCACAGCTTACGTAATACTTTATAATGGATTCGATACTTGATGCGTATCAGAGACGCGTATCATTGACAGCTCTCCAGAATGCACTGCCAATTAAAAGAACCACGGCACTTGATCGTGACTCATTATGGATACAATATTCAATTAGACGTGTATGTAGATAGGAATCAGCTTTATTGAGAAGTGTTTGGTATGGGTTTGATTGACGTAGTATGCGTGTAGGGCGTTGAAGTATTTACTATACATTTTTATAAGTGACTTACGAGCAGACTTACCACCTGATGTTGAGTGCTAACCACCTTTATGGACGTCTGTAACACTAGAGGCATTGGAGATGTGTTGCCAGCTCAATAAAGCTTTATAATACTCTTTTTAAAATACTCCATGTCGTAGCTGTACGGAAAACTTTAGAAGATTTGGAAGATTTGCAAGACACAACTAGCAAGGGCGTGTCTAAAATGAACGCATAGAGAGCTGTGGTGCCCATTCTTGCAAAATAAATAATGCATATTCGTAGAATTTTTACAATAGACAGGACACCATTTTATCCCAAAATATCACAATCAGGTTTTTCTCCATTCTCGTGTAAAATGATATAGTACGCATTTTTTTGTACATTTACACTACCGAGTCAAATCGTATACGATAGATGGACGATTAGGCACTCTTTATTCCGAGAAGTTCTTTTCTAGGTTGACGAGTAGCTATCCTACATTTAGATTCAATGCGAACAAACGGTGCAGTTGCGGATAAGTTCGCGTCGCGTATCTAGAATACGTATAAATATAACTATGATACGTTTTTCGTGAACGCACCTTAAAGAATCGAGTGTGATTCGCGCGGATTTGTTCCTTACTTTATGCGCCTAAATGGGGATTTTCTTTTTTACCAATACAAAAGGGTAGCTTTTGTATTGTTGATTTTTTGTCAGATGTATTATATTTGCGTACAATAATAGAGGGATATTTTATTTGTTATTTGTTATGTTCGCAATACGAATATCCAGGGGGTTTTGTTATTTGTCGACAGATTACTTTAACCAATAAGTAATCATTCGTAATATTACTATTTATTAAATAGTATGGTTAGTAGGGTAGTAGGGTGTAGTAAGGTTTATGTTCAGCAGTGGACGTCTTTAAGCTGATGATGATAATGATGATGATGATGATGAATTTTTTTTTTGTTATTTGCAACTAACTCTATCAACGATCACCGTTCTCTTTATTCTGCGATCTATTATGGGCATGACGCTTAACATCTGGTGAACGACTAGCTTGTCACTTCAGTCGCTCACATAAAATAACTATGCGTTGTCTGTCTGACAGATCAATACCTTTTTTTTTTGTTTTTAGAGGAATGCTATACCCATTATCCACGTTTCTATGTTTGTTTTTCATCTGAATCTTTCATAACACTTTTTGAAGTTCAAATTAGTACAGTCAGCATACAATTCAAATGTATTTCGTAGTAGGTAGTGTAGCTAGTAGCATAGTAGTAGTTGGTATGACTGTAGTAGTTGCTTTACAGTCAGTTGTATCAAAATAACTGTAAACTATTCGAATTATGAGATTTACAAAAAAAAATGACAGCAGCTGGATTTTAAAGATCGTTAACAGCCTGAAGACGTCCACTGCTGAACACAGGCCTCTCTCACGGAGCGCCACTTTGAGTGGCTGCTTGCATCCTGCTTCCAAACTCAAACTTATAAATCTAGTGGTAACTAGATTTCTAATAAATAACGCCCAACGATCACATACATAGATCCTGGACCCCTACTAAGATTCCCTGTATACCCTGAAACTACAAGGACTATGGTCCCACAACGCCCAGACACAGAACAACTATTTGCGATTTTTTCCTGTGTACAAAAACTAGTCATGTCGCGGGAATCGAACCCGTCGCTACTGGGCTATGAGCCGACCTTTTTTTTTTTTTTTTTTTTTTTTTTTTTATTGTATAGAACACAAAATCTTACTCTAACTAACAACATACTGCCAAACTGCTCAAGCACTACGCCACGGAGGCTGTCGTGCTATAGAGATTTGGTTAGCTGACTGTACCATCTTCGGTTTCAAAGGGGGATAGTTCAAAGCGAACATACTATACACGGCTGTTGACTTAGGATTTTGTAGGTTTGCTCAGTAGAAGATAAACATCCTGACAGGACTCTAGGGCTAGGAACGCGAAGACGTATTGTGGCGCGTTATAAGTAATTCATGTTCATCTGCAGAGCAGTCATTAGTAGACAGTTCTTAAGTTCATGCTTGTGGCTCATAATCTGAAAACGTCGACTGCCGAACATAGAACTCCCCCAGGAAGCGCCACTTTGAGCGGCTGCTCGCCTCCTGCATTCATCGGCTCTCCGCGGCATTCACCTGATATTCGGTGTGGGCTGGCCTACGCTGCGTCTTCCGGTTCGTGGTCGCCACTCGAGAACCTTTCGTCCCCATCAGTTGTCAACTTGCTAAGTGAGCTATAACGGTCACTTTTGTTCTCCTGCGGACTAGGACTTACCCAAATTAATGTAAGTACATCATAGAGAGATAAGACCAATCGGCAAATGAAGGTGCGCAGGTGCACCAGTACTTTCGTTATCAGCTTTCACCTACATCAATTTATTCATTTTCCATATCATATCCCCCCTCTCGCTTCTTTCTTTCCCATAGTCTAGTAATCAGATTACTACACTGTGTAATCAGGACATAAAGTCTCATTTGCCCAGAAAATTTCATTATCTACAGTAGTGCTACCCTTTATATCAGAACACAGTAGTGCTTGCACAATACTGCTTGGCGGCACAATAACTGGCCAAGCGGTAGTACCTACCTAGACGACCTTTGCAGAAAAGTCCTATCACCTAGTAAAAGCACCTTTTCTTTCACCGTTTCATATTCATTCAAAGTACGTAGTTACAGAAATGTGAAAACTCAAAATAATAGCCTTAAGTTTTTATAGTACATGATATTTTTTAGTTAGCTGTAATATTTCCGAAGATAATATAATAAAATAAAATACATTCAACCTCTCATCTTTTACCCTTCTTCCTTCTTCCTTTAGACTGAGATAAAGCGTAAAACTAATGAACTCGTGCGAAACTCGGGGGTCAGCTAGTCAAGTAAGTTTATTTATTTATTTATTTATTATTACATATTAATAATTATGCATGTTAGTAGTGATTATTACTTGATAGGCCATAAAGTGCTCAGCGATTTCAAAAAGTTAGGTAAGTATAACAAAGGCAAAAAAAACCCAATAAAACCATCAACAATACATTCCAAAACAAAACTATTAAACTATTTACATAAATGAGTCGATTTTTAGGGTTCCGTACCCAAAGGGCAAAACGAAATTTATAAGTTTGTTGTCACCAGGCTGTATCTCAGGAACCGTAATAGACAGTTGAAATTTTCATAGATGATGTATTTTTTGCCACTATAACAACAAGTACTCATCATCATCACCATCAACAGCCCAAAGACGTCCACTGCTGAACATAGGCCTCCCTCAGAGACACCACTTTGAGCCGCTGCTCGCCTCCTGCATCCATCGGCTCCCCGTGGAGTTCACCAGATCGTCAATAACTCTGAAAAATAATAACATAAATATTTAAGGGGGCTCCCATACAAAACACGTGGTTTTTTCCTCGTTTTTATAGATAATGGTACGAAACCCTTCGTGCGCGAGTCCGACTCGCACTTGGCCGGTTTTTATACAATCGTAAAACTAAGCAGTTCCATTTAAATATCTGTTCCGATTTAAAACAGCTTGTGGTGTTCACACCCACGTACTCGTTAAGTTGATCGTTATCTGTGGTGGCACGCTATAAATGTTTTAGGTCTACGCCGAGAAGATTTTTTATTAAGTGTAATTATACAAAATACGAGCAACGAGCTATCGACAGGACTATGCTCAAAGTATGCTCATCAGTTAGCTCAAAGTCGCACAACGAGCTATGGAGAGAGCTATGCTCAGTGCTTCCCTGCGAGATAAGATCCGGCACGAGGAAATCCATAGAAGAACTAAAGTGACCGATATAATAGCTCTTAGGATTAGCAAGTTGAAATGGCAATGGACAGGCCACATCGCTCGTAGAACTGACAACCGATGGGAAAGGAAGGTTCTCGAGTGGCGACCACAAACCGGAAGACCCAGCGTAGGTCCGCTAAGTTGACCGATTTTCTGATCAAAACCGAGGGGAGCTGATGAATTCAGATAGGAGATACAGAATATTATTATTATGTACTCACTGTTACTCAAAGATGAAGGAAAATATCCTGAAAAACCAGCATGTTCAAGAATTACGGGATACGGTTGCCTTTCACAAAGAGAGATAGAGAGAGAAAGAGTGTTTTATGAGCTATCGCTCTTCTTCTTCTCGTGTACACAAGTAGTCAGACCTGCTAGCATGCGCATCGCCAGTAAATTTCCTCGACACTTTTTTTAATAGTACTTACGGGATATTTACTGTGATTAGAATCATTTTTGGGTTCCCCCCCATCACCCCTGTCACCTCAACTCGGTGGTTAGTTCGCTGACAAATCATGCCTTTGACCTGTGCGATACAGAACACCTCGCTGAGGAACTATCCCACGTACAAAGGGTGCTACACAGGAACGGGTATAAGGTTAAGGTCGGTGGAACAAAACGACAGAAAAGACGGAAGAAACCAAAGGTGGAACGTCAGCCCACTTTTTTGCCATACCTGAAAGGAGTCACAGACAAAATAGGTCGAATTCTCAACAAACTGTCAATAAAGACCATATTTACTCCTCATAAGAAGATTGCGCAAAGTCTACGTTCTCCTAAAGACAAGATTCCCTTTGAACATCCTGGGGTATATAAAATCAGCTGCAGTTGCGGAAGTTCGTATATAGGTCAGACTAAGCGAACTGTCACATGCCGCATTAAGGAACACATAAAAGCAGTAAAAAATAACGAAAAACACAAATCTGCCATAGCGGAACATCTGCTGGACTCGGGGCCTAATCACTGGATTGAACTTCACAAGCCACAAATTTTATCTACGGAGCGCCACTATATACCTAGGCTGGTAAAGGAAGCCATTAAGATCTCGAAATATAAAAATTTCAATCGAGGTGATGGTTTCCAACTGGCTAGTGCGTGGAGTCCAGTTTTAGGTTGCATTAAAAATAATACGCGTCCACAATGTGATAAGATCATATGCAGTGATACAGTGAGTGTGTATTGTCGCGAGTTACGATCGAGTACGAATGCCAATGGTAACCGCAGTAAAAAACTAAGAAAGAGGGTAGACCGTTATGTCTGCTCCTAACATTTCGAACTTTTTATCATCCACCCGCATCTTCAATCTACGCGTGAAAATGGTGCATGTAACTGTGCCAAAATATCGGGAACTCAAAAATGATTCTAATCACGGTAAATACCACGTAAGTACTATTAAAAACGTGGTAAACAACCGTGAAAGTTTAAAACAGTGTTCCTCGACACTGTATCTTGTGAGAGACCGTAACGAGGGGTAGCGCTCTTACTCTAAAAACGACGAGCTCTCTATCGGTGCGCATGCTAGGCCATCCAATGTCAGTATTTTTAGGCTACGCAAAGGCTTCCGACTTGACTTAACGACTATTGTCTTTCAACAACAGCAGGGACCGACGCGCGACGGCTTATCGTACCCCCCGAAGCACGGTAGCGCTTATTGTTTTGCCACTTTTTGCTTTAACGGTCACCCATCATAGTAGTGACCGTAGCGATCGTTGCCTAACTTTAGTGATTGGTTAGGAGCGGCTCATGCTCCGATTTGAGTGCTACATCGCTCTTATATTTATAAATGAACCAATTTTATTTAACCTTTTAAAACCAAAACACTTATAAGGGTATTTTAGAGTTTAACTTCAAATACTCATCAGTTATTTGACAATGCAGAACTCTATCGCAGTGAGAAAGAAGTTTATTTTTATTAATAAAACTATGAGGTTTTTCAAAATACTCGTAAGCTTAGGAGCTTATTTCTATGGTTTTATGTGTATTTATTGACACAAAGTACTATAGGTTTGGTTAGAAATTTAGGTAAACACGATTATTGTATGAAACACACTGTATTAAAATATATACCTACGCTCAAAGATGGTGCGATGTAGGATAAGTTATAACCTTCAAATTTTTTATTTATAGAATACAAAAACTATGTTTATGAAAAGTGGTCTTTTTATAGAACTACAATATTTTTTAAAAAGAATCCTGGTTATCTCATAACATAATTTTAAATTATTAAATAGTAAACCGTGACAGGTTTAAAAATGACAAAATTTTAAGCGGAATGTACATTTCTTCTAGTCGTTCTTCAATGCGTACCATACAGAAAACAATGAATAAGTACAGAATTTCATAAACAAATGTTATAACAATTATTCATCAATTTTTCATTCGATTACACTTTACTTTCTAATAGCCAACATAAAATAGAAAAGGGTCAGCTGTAAACAACTTTGATAAGACCATATGAGACGATGACTCTACTTTGTACCTTTTTTTAATGGGATGACTTACTTCAAAGTAACTAAAAAAAGAAAAAAAAAGAGTTGGCTGAAGGTAATAACATCATCCAAGTATTTCTCAGTACAAATTTGTCCAAAAAAATGTTTAGTTTAGTAATCATAAAAAATAATCAATCACAGATGCAAGTAGGGTGCATTCTGTGTCACAGACAATCGTTTTCTGCACAATAAAATTTTACCATATCAGTAGGTATTATGAATTTCAGGCGTTTTATGACAAAGACAATTTAGCATTCAGGCGTGTTAGCAATCGGGCATTTTGGGTATCAGGTGTTATCAGAATAAGGTATCTTGAATTACAGTCATTTTGAGAGTAAGTCAATTAGTCGTATTGGCGTATCAGGCAATTTGATATTTGTTTGTAACGAACCCGACGCAAAATAACGGCAATTGAAGACGGGTGTAACCCCTTTTTAGAGTTCCGTGCCCCAATGGTAATACGGATTAAGGCATCTGTCTGTTTGTCTATCTGTCAGTCTGTCACCAGTGTATCTCATAATATGATAGTCAGACAGTTGAGATTTTCACAGGTGATGTATTTTTTTTGCCGCTATAACAAAAAATATTAAAAAAATAGAATTAATATTTAAGGGGCCTCCCATACAACAAAGGTGATCTTTTTGCTCGTTTTTGTAATGGTACAGGACCCTTCTTGTGTGAGTCTCGCCCGCACTTGACCCATTATTTTAAGGATTTTATTGTACTTGAACCCCGCACCGTTGTTTTTATTTAGATTAAAATGGGCGCATCTTTGTATAGTTGTCGGTCTGTACCGTAATCGCGCGCTCTTGTTAAAATCCTAAAGAATGTGTTAAGTCACATGGTTTGACTATTTCAACGCGTTTCAAACGGTCACAGTGATTCTGTTTACAAGTTAGGCTCACCGTGTATTAGCAGATAGAAAAAGTTCAAAACAGAACACTAGTTCAATTTTTTAGAAAATCTTTTATTTTACCAAGTTTAATGACAGTTAAGTAAAATCCAACAAAATTATTTTTCTGCCATTGTTATCTAGCAAAAGGAAATTTTCCGCCATGTATTTTTTGAAGGATTATCCAGTCTTTCAAAATAATTCCCTATAATTTATTCTTTTTGGTTTTTGATCTGAGATAGACTGAGACTCCTATTGCAGGTAAGATGATAAAGTACACGATTTAAATTACTAAAATAATATTCCAAAATGTTTTTTCTTTATTTAAGCACGGTTGCCGATTTATGCTAACTATTCCAAACCAACAAACCTTAAAAAAAGAAAAAAACACGAATCCTTTTTTGAATTCGGTGATTAAAAAAATGTATTTTTTTAACCAAATCAATTCGGGTGGTTATATATTATTTTTTTCAAATGGTTGAAAGAACTTGCTTCTGGTGTAGTGTCTCAATACGCGCTGGCCCTTACTCTCTGCAGTGTGGGAGAATCGTGTGTTTAATGCAATGACATTTGAAAACTGTCGTTTACACGAACGAGTTCATATTAAATTGAAATGTTGTTACTACGACTTCGTGTTATTGGGTTGCCCAATAGTTGGACATTGATTTGTTACAAAAGAAGACTTAAAAACGATATAAAACAGCTGCCCATTCCCCGGAAAGTCCCTTAGCTCTTACGGTAATCGCGGGAAGAGATCGAGTGGTACTATTTTCACACGGTTACTATAGTTATTTATGATATTAGTGCTTATGGTAAGTTCGTTTTTACAAACGAGTAGACAAGTGGAACGAGACTAAATCGATGGCTTACCGTAGCCATGAGTATGCAAAAGCCATTTTCCGCACGTGTATCATACAAAGTTTTTCAACACATTTGCGAGAAAACTACAATAGGTATCGAAACAAGCTTTGTTTATTACTTTATTAGTATTAAAGTCGCAACAAAAAATCTTTGAAGTTTCTAATATAATAAGAAAATGGGCTAATACGGCACGCATTTAGAATGGAAATAGCGCCACGTGCGTTCGTAATTAACTACATCTTAACTTTCATTTTCTCTTTAGTATTAAATAAGAGAAACGTATTGAGCACAGGCGCTTCCAAGGAGTTTCGGTCATTCTGCTTATTTATTCCTGTAATGTGATACTCCTTTGTAGAATTCTTATACATATGTTTTTATGAAAATTAAAAAAACACCGTAAAGGATACACACGACGCTATACGACGGAGGATGTGGTAAAATAGGCCTTAGGTGAGAGTACCTATTTTACCGCACGTTCTGTTGTGTGATGCGTCCTGTTTAACTTTCGAACAACGTATACAAGTTTAAAGTATTTTTTGAGCAAATGCGTTGAGAAATAAAGTTACATGTCTGTGGTCTAACGATAATAGAAAACTATATCAGCCATCATTCACGTAACAAATTCTCGCCCGCAGCAATGCCCATAAAGGTCGGCGTTTCTCTTTCCTAAGTTAACAACTTACGGTAGCTTAACTTTATTACTAGTTAAGTAAATACTTAAGAGCATTTAAAAGATTACGGGCAGTTACTTTTCACTTTAAGTTGCTGGTCATTTAGAAATTTGTTTCTTGTAATTTTTATTAGTAAGTAGGTATTAGCTCGGCGCAGTTTCATCTGCAAAAGAAAATGTCTTTTATTTATATCAATAGTATTAAGAGAGAATAAACACAATCAACTTAGACGGGCCTGATAGCTCAGTTGATAGTACCTACCCAGGACAAACATTTGTGTGATGAACATAGATGTTTGGTGTGTCTGGGTGTTATAATTGTATTCTATGTATGTATTTATAAACAAAAAAGTATCTAAGTATTGTATCAGTTATCTGGTTCACATAGTACAAGTTATGCTTAGTTTGGCGCTAGAAGGGGTTGTGTGTGTGAAATGTCCACACATATTTATTTATTTCTTTATTATTAAACTGATTTAAAAAGTAATATGTTGAAATGAAACAAATCTTTGATATTTAATTTAGTTTCAGTTATATTAGCAAATGACAACAAGACCGATTACAATAGTAAGCGCGGGAGGGAGTGGCACGATCACAGAGTAAGTATCTAGTTTTAAAAGCACAGACTAGCCGTAATAAAATGTTATCGAATCACAGAGTATAATAAGATTATGGTTTTATTTCTATATAATATTTTATCTGTTGTTCAAATAAGGCTCTTGAAATCGTAAGCAAAAAATAATTTATAACTTTAATATTGTATTTTAAATTTTACCTATAGGTGTAAGTTTTACCTTTTATTTGTATAGAACCAGAATACCAGAAATCTGAAAAGAAACCGCTTTGAAAAAATTGTGTTGTTTAAATTTAGCCACAAACTGTTATTTTCTTTGAAGAAATAAATACTAGTTGGTAGGAATTTCTGCAAAGTTCATCTAGGTAGGTACCACCGCTTTGCCAGTTATTCTGCCGCCAAGCAGTAGTGTGCAAGCACTACTGTGTTCCGGTTTGAAGGGCATTGTAGCTAGTGAAATTACTGGGCAAACGAGACTTGATGGCCTGATTACACAGTCTGGTAATCTGATTGCTGGACTATGTGGTGTCTTGGGATGACGTGCGCAGTGCAGTGTCACGCGAAACTTTATTATTTTAAAGTTCCGAGTGACACTGCAACTGTTATGAGCAGCCGTGTCGCTTAACATCAGGTGAACGACTAGCTCGTCACGTCATTCATTCTCATAAAAAAAACACCTTTTTCTTTTTTCTTCTTCATAATACATTATTTCACATTTAAATAAATCTAAGCTTTAATTAAAGTGCTGATCAAAGAAAATATGAACAGGATAAGTCATCAAAGAAATATACAAGTGAATCCGCGGACAAGAGCTAGTTCCAACCATAACTGGCTACCGGCCCCAGGGCGTAATGAGTCACTTTACGCCCTCCAAGTTACGCCTTAACTAACCTAACTTAGCCTAATAAGATGAAGTTTCCAACCTTGTTGATATTATGTTCAAAGCACAACTGTAATGAAAATGCAACATTGAGTTCTGTAACAATTTGGTTGTAGGCTTTAGGGTCTCGAAGCAAATGCCTCATATTTATTAAAACGCTCACAACTCGGCCGCGTTTCTTCATACAACTTAGAACATTTTAACACTTTTACGGGTCGAATTAAAAAAAATCTTTTGGTACACCCTATCGCCATGAATCAGTAAATCAAATTTATTGATTGATTTTTTTTTAAATGGGCAATATGCCTTTATTACTCAAGATATCTACTACAGTAAAAACTAAACTAAACTAGCTACACAACCTACTACAAAGAACATAAATGGACTATAATAGCCGCGATGGCCTATATACAGTCCAAGTGCTCCACCCCACTGCCAGTAGGTAGCGTATTGATTGATTGTATGTAAGCTTCTATAACTCGAATGTCATTAAAAATTGTTTACCTAAAAAAGGAGACAACTTCAAAGTTAAAAGTCGCAAAAATATTTCAATAATTTCGAATTCGTAAATTTCGTATCGCAAACCAATAAACTGTGAATGAAATCTCAGTAAGAATTAAATCAGCCATTCCGTTAGGTTATCTAATTACGTTATATTTTGTAACGAAAATCGGAATAACGTCTAATCATCGCGTTTACAGAGTTTCTCGTTCCCTGCGAAAAAGTTACCTAGCGATTTGTGTAAATAAGACTTTTTCTGTGGTACAAGCCATGAGCTATGACTGAATAGAAATATAATTTATACTATTTTATAATTTATACTCGGGTCGGTTCTGAACCCAAATTGTGTCAAGTTTTTGAACCTACAGAATAAAAGTGCAATACTGTGAGATTAGCTAGGCGATTATGTAACTTGATTGCAACCAATAGAAACACAAAAATGTATGGATCTGACAGTTTCAATACGCAGTTTATGTGCATAGTTACTATGAAAACTTTCATATTCGGAATGAAATTTCTCCTGTTGCATTGCTGTCAAAGTTACGTTATCACCCCACAGGTCATGAAGTCTCATTTTCCCAGTGATTTCACTAGCTACAATGCCCTTACTGTACTTAGACTGTGTGATGTCTCAGGATGACGTGCGCAGTGCAGTGTCACGCGAAACTATATTATTTTAAAGTTCCGAGTGACTGCAACTGTTATGGGCGACCATGTCGCTTAACATCAGGTGAACGACTGGCTCATCACGTCATTTATTCACATAAAAAAAAGAAAAAAGCTAACCGCGGTAGACCAAACTTGAATAGAAAATACTTAATTGTGGCATCAGATATTGATTTAAAAAATAAATACTTAGGTTTGGGTATTTTCAGGTATCAAACTGGAATAAACCTTACGTAATAGGTAAGCAGCGAGTAAACGGTGACTATATCGGTCTCTTTCTCTCTCTAGTTGGTTCCTCATTACTGTGGATTCATAGGATCTATGCAATTAAACCAAATACTTATGTACCTGTAACTTACAGTAACATAAACTATGTTCTAGGGGTAAAACGCAAACAGCTTTATTGGCATAACGCCCCAATACGATTCAACGGTTTCAAAAAGAAAAAAAAAAAAAAACAAACCGCTCCATCCTCTCTCTTCCACCATCCCCGCGGACCAACAATCGTCACAGTTCGTTACCTATTTTTTCGTGTTCGTCCTAATTGCCGTGCCACGCTCCTCCCGGATAATTCCAAACGTTCCGAAAACTTCTACATCATGCATGTCAAACTCGCGAGCCGCATGCGGCCCTCAGCATTAGTTTGCGGCCCGAGCCAATTTTTAAAACTATCTCCCTTCAGAAAACCAAAATAGTATCCCTAATTACAAATAGCAAGAATACTGATAATATTAGAAAACTTTAGGTGGATTTAACATGGGTTTTAAGATTTTAACCTACAAGAAGATTGTGTCTTTTCTCAGCCGACTTCGAGTGAGTTCCTACTCACATGCAGATAGATGTCTCTTTTATCATTTAAGAATTAAACACTTGTTGTTCGAGTATCTTCTATTCGTCCCGATTTTCTGCGAGACATTTCAGCTCTTGATTAACAACAACACCTAACAGTACCTTTTATTTCAGTTGATCCACGAATGTTCTTCTCGGTCGTCCTTTTCTTCTCTTTCCCTCTACTTTTCCTTCCATAATGCTTTTTATGAATTCACCATGTCGTACCAAGTGGCCAAACATCTTTCCTCTTCTGACTTCTATGGTGCTGAGTAACGTTCTTTCTTTTCCTACCATGTTTTAAAACATTCTTGTTAGTTTTCTTGTCAGTCCAGCGTATTATTTTCATAAGCCTCCAGATAGATATCACAAAGATTTAATATTGCAACAACAAAAACAATTTTTGGGTTTTGCGGCCCACTATTTCTATGGTCCATAATTATACTATGCGGCCCATCAATGAATTTAGTTTGGCATGCATGTTCTACGCCCTGTCATGCTTGTACAAGAAGTAATTGAGACTGCACGCCTGAACTAGAAGCTATTAAAAGGGCTAAAATGGGATATGAAGATTCCAAGGTAGATGGAAAACGGGTTAAATACATACGAAGTGATTTGGTTTTATTTGAGGATGTCTGCGTTTGTTGGAGTGAAGGTAAAAGGCTTATTGAAGAGGTAGGATGATGTGTTAGAGAGAAGGCTGGATTTAAAAGATTTCTTGCTTTGCCGTAGTATGAGTTAACTCTTAAATCTCAGTGACCCGATATCGAACACGAATGCATCGTTATTCTATTGTCATCTCAAATGCTGGTATTATAAAAGTAGAAAAGAGAAAAGTCTTAACTGCTTTTAATCATTTAAAATCTATTGTTGTTTTGTTGGTTTTTAGAATGAATATGAAATTTATGATTTTTTTATGTGGCACAAAAACGCATACCATCATGGGGAGTATTGGGATGTCTAAGCCCAGATGATATAATACCTACAGTACAGATGCCTCATCCCATACAACGGAATAACTCGGGCTATTTTACGAATTATTTTATTTCTGCATAACGCAAGATTATCAAGCGACATTTATTGCGTGTTGGCGAAGTATTGGGCCAAATGAATACACTGGACACTAACTAGTAACTCTCTAGACACGATTACTATATTTTTTTCAAGTTCGGGCTATTTTTCGTTTGTACCTGATGGGACCCCGTGGTCTAAGTCAAAACTACCCCGCCGAGGGTTGGGCCCTGAGCCAAGTGAAAAAATTCCAATATTTTCGAAATGTTCTAAAAAACTACTAAAAGGCTAATGGCCAATTAGTACAAGTGCCAAAGTATCAAATTTTTACAATATCAAAATTTTGTTTGACGTATAATTATAATGTTAGTATTTTGTTAGAATCAACTTCTAAATCCAAAATTACTAGAAAAATTCTTTATACTAAAAAAAAAAAACTAGAAAAGAAGAATAGAATAGAAAAACATTTATTCAATACTTGCTTAAAGATAAGATACAACAAAAATTGAATGAATAAACTTATGAACTAGATACAAATAAATAACAAAAAAAAAGAAAGAAGTATTGAATGGGCGTCGGCTCAGGATCTTGCTAGTTGTCTGCGACATCCAGCGCTGGTTTTCAGCCTAGACCCAGAGAGGGTGGAACTAATGCACAATTCGAAAAAGAAAACAATGAACCTACTAAGTAAAGAGTGTTGGTGCTGGGATGCATAACAATAGAAAACTGAAAGACATTCTGCGTGTTAAAATAAAATAAAAAGTATAATTCATAAATTTTTACTCAAAAGTAATATTACCTACATCCGTTACGTACCATATTTTCTTGAAACCACTAAAAGCGTGTAAAATTCACGTTTTTACCTAAAAATGGTAATTTCAGGTGAAAACTTTGGCCACAAATCTTTCTTAAATTGTCGAACAAAATTCGCAATTTTTACTCGTGTTTGCAAAGTGTAGGGTGCTCCGAGTACATCACTCATACAATAGCATAGGTATTACCAAAAATGTTCATAGAAAAGGCTTCGCCCGCTGAAATTAAGCGATCGGTAAAATTAAGCAACGTTCGCCGCGCTCACTACTTGCTTGGATGGGTGACCGCTGCAAAAAGTGCTATTTACAACTAAGCGCTGTCGTGCTTTGAAGGGCACGTTCAGCCATCGGTTCTGACTGCTGTCGTCAGACAGAACATGGAAGCTTCGTGAGGAAACCGAAGTGTTTAAGGAACACAATATCTGAGAACATGTGGTAATCGGTGGATTCAGATATTGTGATTACACTTGCCAAGCGTGGTGGACACCACCTAAACTCTCTCCATGTAAGAAGTACCTACTTGACTTTGTTTTAGTTTTTCACTTATTAGTCTATAAAGAATTATAGTTTGTAGAGAATTATATATATTTTGACTTATTTGAATCAAGCTAAAATTTTCTACAGTTTAGGTAGTTGACAAGCGCATCAGCATGACATTTCACTTTTAGTGAATTATACAAGGTCAGTACTAAGACTGCCTACAGTCTTACCTATACTTACCTATAGTACCTATACTTGAATATTGATGTATCATTTATGGTTTCAATGATACATCAATATTCAATTACAGTTCAGTACCTACTCACAGAAATAGATCTAAGGTAAATAATTGACTATGCAAAAAATGCTGATCTCTATTGGCCCCAAAGGTTAGGTATGCATTGTCATTCAACGTTACTATCCTGCTAGAACTTTTTCGCATAGTGCAAAGGAGTTTGTGATGTAAATAAAAAAATGTCATCATCACCACCAGTCTGAAGACGTCCACTGCTTTCCAAAAAGCGCCACTTGCTCCCCGCGGTTTTCACTAGATCGTCGGTCTACCTAGTGGGGCCGGCCTACGCTGTGTCTTCTGGTTCGTGGTCGCCTCTCGAGAACCTTTATGCGCCATCGGTGGTCAGTTCTACGAGCAATGTGGCCTGCCCATTGCCATTTCAACTTGCTAATTTTCTAAACTATAGTGGTCACTTTAGTCCTTCTGAGGTTCTCCTCATTCCGGATCTTGACTCGCAGGGAAATAACTCTATCAGATATTAGAAATAGACCTACAGTCAAAGTCAAAAAGTCCTACCACCTAGTAGTAATGTATTTATTACTAACTAACTAACTAGATAGGTACCTATCCTTTATCGTAACCAAAAATCGTATAACAATTATTTTTGCGCGCCAAATTTAATGGACTCCCAGTCTTTTGTCTCTTTTGTAACAATTAAGTGATAATGTTGCTGTTTCGTTGATTTAAGCGCCATTTTCCGCCGAAATTATCTTTATTGGTGTCTTTATTGCCGTGTAAAATAAGTGAGCTAATTTATTTTACCGTCGCATTTCGACCGGCATTTGTTTTTGATGTGACTTAAGTATGCCAAGGTCGTATTGGCAATAAATGAATGGATTGGAAAATAATTAGTATATCAGGAAAATAAACGAAACCTAAATTATGACTGCTATCAAGACTGGATCGACAAAGAACTAACGTCACTAAAATAGTCTTGGACTGGGTATAAATTAAAAAAAAAAAGACTATTGATTTAATCATGGAGGCATAAGGAGAGAGCCAAAACACTATATTTGCTTCATCGTAATGTGGCAACACTTTCTGTAATGTCGTGAATCAAATTGAAACTCCTATTATAATACAAGATGTAACTATGGGTGTTGCCACCGATTACGTGTTTATTATACCCACTTAAATACCTTATAATAATAATAACATAACAAATTAATTCCTCCTAATTAAAATCCGTTACCTGTAGGTAATAAACTTACGTGCGCCACAGTGATAACCTCTCTATTTGGTTAGTTTATCTCTGGCTCGCAGTGAATCATAGAGTTAGAGTGAATAATGCGCCCGGATTAGTAGTTGGTTTATTGATGCCTAAATGTTTGAAGCTTCGGTGAATTTGTGTCTAATTTAATGTTGGTGATTACCGGTGCCTAATTTGTGTGTCATTTTTGGTATAAATAAAGTGTAATAGCTGTTTCTTTGGAAGGTATACTATAGATATCGCAGTTATATGAATCCTGTGCTGGTTTTCCCAGGCCTACGCAGCGTCTTCCGGTTCGTGTTCGCCACTCGAAAATCTTTCTTCTCCATCGGTTGTCAGCTACGAGCGATGTGGCCTGCCTATTATTGTCATTAGCAAGTTGAAATAGTTCAACTAATCTTACTGTTTTACCTCACCGGTGAGCTCAAAATCACGCTGAAAGTGGAGAGGGCTATGCTCAGTGTTTCCTTGCGAGATAAGATCCAAAATGAGAAGATCCACTGGAGAACCATAATAGCAGCTCTTAGAATTAGCTAGTTGAAATGACAATGGAGAGGCCACATCGCTCGTAGAACTGAAAACCGATGGGAAAGAAACGTTCTCATGCATCGATCACGAGACGGAAGACGCCTGTGTTTAGCAGTGGACATCTTCAGGCTCATGATAATGGTGATGATTTTGATGATGATGATGATGATGATGATGATGATGGTGACATTCCTACTACTGGGACACATATCTTCGCTTATTCTAGTTATGTAGGTAAGTATTAGTCACAAAGATACAAATGTCTCATCTGATCTGCTTACTTATCTTTGCGAGTATGAGACAAAGCATAGCCAGCGTCAAATTAAACAAATCCCCAGAGCTATGACAATATTAGTGTTTACTCACTCTCCTCACGGCGCCGTGAACTTGCTGTGAAATTAACGCATTGTGATTTTATTCATTCACTCTTCTGGATTTCTTTTTCTGTGGTTAGGGTTGCCAGAGTCGTGTTTTGCTTTAACCGGTTGAATTTGCAACCAGGACCAAAACAAAAACGTGTCAAGCTAAATAATGAGACGTATTATTTTAAAAAACAAAACTAGTTCCGCTTCTGTTACTAGATGGCGCAGTAACGATACATTTCAAACATGGTCGTAGTTTCAAACCATAGAGTACAAGGAAATGTCAAATTCAGTTGAGTGGATCACAGAGTACGTTGTCGATTTGTCGATAGAAAGATGATAGAAAGTTATGCCTTCCATAAAATAAGGATAGGATACTAAACTCGATACATAATTATCTTGACAATGACAGAACGTAAATCCCTCATTATAACGCCATCTATCGGGTCTTTATAAAATACAGTTTTTTTTTTAATAAAACGCCTCATTGAAATCTCAACTAAATAATATTTTCTCGGAAATTCGAATAATGTGGCCATTATGTTGGCAACCTTCTTTTATCTGATGAATGACTCAAGATGTGGCATTTTATTTTTTAAATGTTTTTATTCGAATATTTTGATGTTTTTTTTTTCAATCTCACAACTGTATTAGTAAGGCACTGATTAAGTGCTAGTTATACACGCAAATTAGCAGTGCAATGAAATGGCTTAAAAAACGGAATAATGCCGTGGTAACTCCATGGAAAATTGAAATAAGAGAATTCAGTTGTTTTTTTTTTTATTTCCATCTCTACATTTTATAGAATGCTTTGACACTTCTGAAGTAACTTGCAAACGAGATCTATAATATATGACCAGTTAACTATTTAATGCATTGCATGCAAAAACTTGCAAAACAATAAAAAATCTCTTATACAATATCTACAGAAGAAGCTAAAGAACTGACTTTTCGTTTCATTGTCGTAAAAGTGCTTCCAAATCGTTTGTGGTAAAAATGGAATCTCCAAGGAGTAATTGCGTTTTCTTCTAATTATATTGTCGCCTCTATTTGCAATGCCCTTTTATATTCTTTGTTTACGTGACCCACTTGGCAGGAGGATTTAGCTTTAACTGGTTGAAACCGGTTATAACCGGATATTTCTGGATTCGTGTTTATTAGTATCTAGTCTTTACAGGAAACAAATAGCACATCGCCGTGTCCTAATTGCACAAACCATTAGTCTTACACACATAAGTCTTTCCTTTCTTCCTGGTTAGACAAGTGGTTAACGCTGGTATCAGAAGCCTTCGAGGGCTTGTGACTGATCTTAACGTTTTTTTTTTTCTTATGACCACAATCAGGACTTACGCCTTAACATATCTTAAGACTCTTAAGCACGGTAGCGCTCAGTTATAAACATCACCTTTTGCAGCGGTTACTTAACGAAATTCCCACTAGGTGGACCAAGAGGTAGACCAACGACCTGGTGAAAACCAAATAGTATGTAATTTATTACGAGTGAAAACCGCAGGGAGCTGAATCCGATGGATGCAGGAGGCGAGCAGCCGCTTAAAGTGGCGCTCTGTGGAGGCCCTATGTTCAGTGGTGGACGTCTCTAGGATGTTGATGATGATGATGATGATGATGATGATGACTAACCGAAAAGATGACCAAAGCTTGTTGGTGGTTGTCAAGATTTTTTTTGAGTTACGCTATTAGTTCCCGGGGGTTTGATCATACCGAATCCCTGAAGCCTGGTTTATTGCAATTCTTCTTCTTATGGTTCCATCTCCTATCGGAGGTCGGCTATCATTAGGGCAATCCTTATTTTGGATGCTGCTGCTCGGAACAGGGATCACGTGCTGATCTTAAACCACGTGCGAAGATTTTCGAGCCATGAGGTACGTCTTCTTCCAGGTCTCCTGCTTCCTTGGATTTTACCTTGCATTATAAGAAATCGCTTAATGCGATAAGGCCGCCCGTCGTTCTACCATTCTTTTATAAATTTGTATCTGTGTGCATTCTTGTTTATTGGTGTTCAATAAAATATTATTGTATTGTATTGTATTGTATAAGCTGGAATAGGTGATGTTTGTCATTTCGCATAACGAGACCAAAGTATTGCAGCTTACGGGTTTTTATAGTATTTAAGATCTCCACCTTTTGTTCAGTTTCCTTAGAACTTTCACATTTGAAACTCTATCCGTCCACGATATTTTCAATATTCTTCTGTAAACCCACATTTCAAAATCCTCTAATTCTTGCATTTGCATAGCACCAAACCAATCATAAATATCTAGACCCTTTTATCCTCAATCCCTGATTCAACGAAAAAGTGACCGTCCGCTGGGACTGTAAGCCATGTTTGCGTTGAAGTAACAATGCTTTCTGATACCTCGTACAAACAGACAGACAAACCATGGACAAACACAATTTCTTTTTATCGGTAAACATTGAGCGGCTTCGTTTTCATTTACGTACCGTTTTGGGACTTGTGGTTTCGGCAGACGAGCGTTAGTTGCAAGTTTTGCCTAAAATTTCTTTTTTTTTAGGAAAATCTTTCAACTAATGGTGACGAGTCTAAAGAAAAATATTGCCTTAAACTTCATTAATGAACTCTATTAATAAGTTCAGCATTTAACAGTCTGAGTAATAAGAACAACATGAAAATTAAAACCTCTGTCGTTGTCGTTGTTGTTTGTTGTTGATTGTTTTTACCGATAAAGTGTAGGAACAAAACGATGCAGAATTAAAATCACCGACTTAGCGTTTAGAGTTTAGCAATTTTAAATGGTGGATAGTCATGCTTCACTCACGTAACTAACAATCGATGTGGAAGGTTCTCAAGTGGCGACACAGACACGGATCACAGACTAGAAGCAAAAAACCGCATGAAATTTTTGGATGCAAGAGGTGAGCAGCCGCTCAAATGTGGGAGGGTATGTCACTATGGGGGAGGTCTATGTTCAGGGATGGACGTCTTCAGGCTGCTCATGAATGAATCGCATTTTAAGCTAGAGTTCAGTGCAATTACCAACTGATGGTCCTATTATTAGGCTAGAAATGCTATTTCGTTTTTATGATCTAAAGGCTTTTTTTGGCCTAACTTTGTGACGATGTCAGACTTCTTCATCATCATTTCAGCTATTCACCTGCTTTCTTAGTTTTCGCATCAAATATTGGCCTCACATAATCTAGATTTAAATTCTAAATTAGAACATTACTCGCATTCTTTTCATTTTCGATACATTTTGGTCATTCTTCATTCAACCGCCAAGGCGGACAGTCCTCGTTTGTGCTTTAACAAATTTTTATAAGTTATCTGTGTTTAATATATTAAACACATATTTTACACTAGCTTTTGCCCGCGGCTTCGTACGCTTGTGTTATATTATTTTTACGTTATAGTCTAATAATAGATCATGCATTTCGTACCAAATAACAAAATCCAATAAATCTTTTCGAAGCTGAGCACAGTAACCTGTATTAGCATAGGTATAGTGTAATGCTACATGTATGTATATATCATAATATATTACCTGGTTTCTATTATTCATTCACAACTTTCACATCACAGCACTTGACAGTCCTTTTCACAGTAATTTAAGCACAAAAAAAACTTGATTTTCTCAAAATTTTACATCACTTTATCGATTTTGCGCGCGGGTCACGGGCCCGATTTCTAGACACGCCTGCTCGGATGGCAGTTGTTTTGAAACTGTTTTTTTTGTTTCGAATTTAGTTTCTCTTCAAATTCATATTTTTCTTTTTCTACTGTCAATTTCAGTGAGGTATTTTATAGTTTGGCCATGATTGTATGTATTTTGACTCTAGATTTATTTTTTTTACTATTCTGTATTCAAAATTTTGAAAACTGCAAAAATCTAGAACCTTGGAATGCTAGCGAGGTTTCTTTAGAAAAGCTGTCGCTATGGAATGGCAGTCTCAATTTACTCCTCGAACGAGGAACACTAAATTGATATAAGGCCATTCCCGGGCCAGGCAAGGCCCGGGAACTCAAGAACGCCTTCAAAAACCATCTTTGGCTATCCAACACCAAAATTGTGAAGTGAATCTCCATCTACGTCAATCGCTGCGCCACGACATATCCATTGTCAAATCGCCGATCGCCGAGCTACATCCGCTACAGCCAGTCGCGAAACTACGACGAATCTATCGCCGAGAGCTGATCGCCGAAACTACATCTGTTGTCACCGTCGGCCGCCGTATCTACCACGACGAATCTATCGCCGAGCGTCAACCAATGAGACGACCGGCTTGCCTTTTTCAAACATTGAATGGCAATATAACTTCATCACCATGTTCCGGCCCGTCGTCCGTCAAAGCTTTGACGAGTAATACCTGCGTGTCTCCTGCTCCTGCATCTTGAATCTGAGCTGCGTAATAATACTTCATCGACGGTGGAAGGACGAGAATCTTCTTCTGGATCCAGAAGCTAATAACTGAATGAGCCAGCCGCTGAACTCTGGAAGTCGGACAAACTAAAGGCAACGAATTCCTCAGTCTCTATAACGACAGTGGGCCTTGTTTGAATAAAGACCCGGAAGTGGGCCTTGTTTGTTTGAAGACCCGGAAGTGGGCCTCGTTAAAGACCGGAAGCGGGCTTTGTTTATCTGAAGACCCGGAAGTGGGCCTTGTTTGGATCCAATAACATTCTAATTCTACCGTGATAACTTGTAGGCCGTAAACAACTTAAATTTCGCGTTCTTCCGCATCATCTAGAGACTCTTTTTTTTGCTTTCTACAAAGCTTGTAAAATTTACGAAAATAAATATCTGTTACCAATTCCTTTTTTTCTCTTCAGCTCTTAGGATCCTGTCAACCTAGGCACTGTTTAGGTAGGGGAGGAGCTGCTCATTAACTTGTAGCGTTCCATTCTACCTTTTTCACGAAAGGAACGGATGTAACGTGACAGTTTGGCGCCCAACTAAAATGAACCCTCTAAAACATTCTTCTAAATTCTAAAATAATACTTACTCAGGCTAAAATTTGATATTGACTTTTGGCTCTAACGTAATATCTTAGGTACTTGCTTAATTTATTTTTATACAGGCAGGACACGCGGAACATCACACTTACATTCTACAACACTCGCATAGTACTTAATACTTAAACGAACTTAAACTTGACTTGATTTTATCCTTGACTATTGACTTCAACTTGTGACTATGGCGAGACCCATTAAATACTCGTTTCTAAACAAACTTGAACTGGAATATGAAGTGACTATCAGAGGTGAAAAACCAGCTGACACTTTGACAACTCTTAAGGAGCAGCTGGCAAAATTGAGTCACATTCAACCTGAGGACATAAAATCTTCTCCAATACCTCTCAAACATGACCTCTCCCAAGCAGAGATCACGTTTAATTACGTCGAGGGTAAAATCTCGCACCTCGAAGCCACGGATGATAAAAGTAACCTGAGGAAAGTTGAATCTTTCGTAAATCATCTTCATTATCGCCTCGAACGCTTTAACGCCGTTCCACCATTTGTTGAGTCATGCTCAAACATACGATCTCGCTTCTTCACGCTCCAAAAACGGTTTGAAGTCTTAACTTCAGATTATTCAGGATCTTCTGAAGAAGTGTTAGTTGACATTCACAATCCTTGTCCTCAGACACATGTTATCAAAGCTTATGTTTTCCCTGATATTTATCCTTCTTTGATACTTGGGTGGGATTTCTGGAAAGAATTCGAACTCTCCCCAAAGATACTTTCTCTTGAACTCAATCTCGAATCTAAAGATCATACAACTTGTGCTGTTGAAAATCAAATATCAACATTTGATCATCTGTCTGGGAATCAAGTAGAAATTGCTAATGACATAATCAAGCGTTTCAAAAGTATTTCTTTTGAACAACGAGGTAAATTAGGCCGTACTAGTTTAGTTAGTCATCGGATCAATACTGGTGATGCTTTACCTATAAAACAACGTTGTTATCGTCTCTCTCCAGAAAAGCAAAAAGCACTCATCAATGAGGTCGATAAAATGCTAGAATTAAAAGTTATAGAAAAATGTGAGAGTCCTTGGTTATCTCCAGTACTTATCACTCCAAAAAAGAACGGAGAATGGCGTTTCTGCGTCGACAGCAGAAAGCTGAATGCAATTACTCGTAAAGATGCCTACAGCCTCCCTTTTGTTTCTGAGATACTAGATAACCTCAAAAATGCTAAATATTTGTCTAGTATCGATATAGCAAAGGCTTTTTGGGAAATTCCATTACATCCCAAAGACAGAGATAAAACTGGTTTTTACGTACCTGGTAGAGGAATGTATAGATTCACTGTTATGCCCTTCGGATTGACAAACGCTCCAGCAACTCAACAAAGACTCATGGACAGTTTATTCACTCCAGAGTTTGAGAATAAAGTGTTCTGTTACTTAGATGACATAATAATCATAGGTGCGACATTTGAGGAACATATTTCACTCCTACTTAAAGTTCATCAGAAACTTTCTTATGCTGGTCTAACCATTAACTTTGAAAAGAGTCAATTCTTTCGCAAAGAACTGAAATATCTTGGCTACATAGTAGATGAGCAAGGATTGCGGGCTGATCCCAGTAAAATTGAAGCGATTCTAGCTTACGCTGCTCCTACCTCTAAAAAAGAAGTAAGAAAATTTTTAGGTACGTGCAGTTGGTTTCGCCGATTCATACCTAATTTCAGTACTATTGCTTCACCACTCTGTAAATTAACGTCATCTGGAAAAAAATCTCCAAAAAAATTTGTCTGGAATGCTGAGGCTGACTCTGCTTTTGCTAAATTAAAAGAATGCTTGACTACAACACCAATACTATCTTGCCCTGACTTTGACTATCCATTTTCCGTTCACTGCGACGCTTCTAACTTTGGGATAGGTGCTATGCTGACTCAGGAAAAAGACAATAAAGAAGTTGTTATTGCATATATGAGTAGATCTCTAAACAAGCATGAGCAGAATTATTCAACTACAGAACGTGAGACTTTAGCTGTCATTACTGCACTTGAGCATTGGCGTTGTTATCTTGATAACGGTAAACGATTTACAGTATACACTGACCATGCAGCATTAAAGTGGTTCCAAAATTTGTCTAATCCTTCTGGCAGATTGGCACGATGGAGTCTTCGTCTGTCTTGTTTTAACTTCGACCTAAAACATAAAAAAGGAAAAGAAAATGTTGTCCCAGACCTTCTGTCGCGTCATAAAATACCCGATACTGCTATTATTGGTGGTGTTGAACCCATATCTAGAGACAATGCATCACAATTGGAACTATATAATAGACTTTTTACTAACTGTCGAGATAATCCTGATGCTTATCCAAATTACAAAATTCTCAACAATAATTTATACCGTTTTAATAACTCACCTGATTATCTAAATGAAGATTTTGCTTGGAAGGAAGTTCCACTTCCCTCTGAGAGAATGAATCTCATCAAAACTTGCCATGGTGACTCAGAAAGTAATCCCCATACTGGCATTTTCAAAACATACAAGAAGCTTTCTTTAAGATACTATTGGTCTGGTATGTTTAAAGATGTGGCTAAAATGTGTTCTTCTTGTGAAACATGCCTCTCTTATAAGCATTCGAATCATTCTCCATATGGTCCTATGGGTAAACCAAAAATTTGTTCAAGACCTTTTCAAAGCCTCTCATTAGATCTAATGGGCCCTTTTCCACTCACAAGACAACGTAATCAATTCATACTAGTGGTTACATGTTCTTTTTCAAAGTATTGCCTTATTTTCCCTATCAAGCGCGCTACATCTTCAAATATCATCATGTATTTGGAAAATAATGTGTTTCTGGTACACGGTGTGCCACAAACCATCATCATGGACAATGGTTCACAATTTCAATCTAATGAGTTTCAAAGTTTTCTGAATAAGTATAAAATTCCTTTTATATTTTATTCACCTCGATACTGCCCTCAAGTAAACCCCACAGAACGGTATAATAGAACAATTATCACCGCACTTTCACAGTTGGTCGGAGATGATCACCGTTCATGGGACAAACATTTGCAGAAAATCCAATATGCACTCAACAGTTCTGTAAATTCTACAACTGGGTTTTCTCCATCCTTTCTGGTCTTTGGACGTGAAACCATACCATGTGGTTCACTATACACTAACTGCTCCAACCTTGATAATTTCATTTTTCTTCCTCGTGACATCTACGCCGCTAATTTAGGATTATTATCTAACATCTTCGATAAAGTACAGGTTGCATTACACACTGCACACACAAAAAATGCTGCTCATTACAACACGAGACACACCTTTAAAGAGTTCAACGTTGGCGACACAGTTTGGCGTAAAAATTACGTCCAGAGTAACGCTGGTGCATATTTCAGTTCAAAGTTGGCTCCCAAATATGTCAAATGCACAGTTGTTGAGAAGCTCTCACCTCTCGTCTTTATTTTAGAGGATCCTAACGGCTTAAGAGGAAAGTGGCATGTAAAAGATTTTAAAGTGTAAATAGTGTAGCGGTTGTATTCTGTTTTTTTCTCTAAATTGTATACTTATTCTGTAAATAGCTTTAGCGTATATTATTTTTGTATTGTACAAGGAAACTAGACCCTTTCGGCTTATTTTTTTTAAATCCATTTTACAAACGTTATTATTTTTTTTTTTTTCACTCTTTTTGTTTTATCCTTTAACACGAGTCGTGTGGGTAAGAAGCCATTGTGTTTACTCATTTTTTTTATACTTTCTTAGTTACACATGTTGTTACTCTAATCTTAATTTCCTTGCAATTTCTTAAATACAAGGTTCTTGAATATTAATTTCCTTGAAATCTTCAATACCCAAGGGTGTGTGTAATATTCTTAAAGAGCGGTACACAACTCGTTAAATAAGCCTTTGTGTTGTCATCATCATTTTTTTTCATCATTAACAGCCTGAAGACGTCCACTGCTGAACATAGGCCTCCCCCAGGGAGCGCCACTTAGAGCGGCTGCTCGCCTCCTGCATCCATCGGCTCCCCGCGGCTTTCACCAGGTCGTCGGTCCACCTAGTGGGGGGCCGGCCTACGCTGCGTCTTCCAGTTCGTGGTCGCCACTCGAGAACCTTTTTTCCCCATCGGTTGTCAGTTCTACGAGCGATGTGGCCTGCCCATTGCCATTTCAACTTGCCAATCCTAAGAGCTACATCGGTCACTTTAGTTCTCCTGCGGATCTCCTCATTTCGGATCCTATCTCGCAGGGAAACACCGAGCATTGCTCTCTCCATAGCTCGTTGCGCGACTTTGAGCTTAGTAATGAGGCCAACAGTTAGAGACCACGTCTCAGTTCCATAAGTCATCACTGGCAACACACATTGATTGAAAACTTTTGTTTTCAGGCTTTGTGGTATTTTGGACGAAAAGATAGGTCGAAGCTTCCCGAACGCTGCCCAGCCGAGTTGGATTCTTCGGGCGACCTCTTTGTCGAAGTTGGACCTACCCAATTGGACAGTCTGCCCTAGATAGACGTATTTGTCGACAACTTCGAGAGTATCGTTCCCTACAATTACCGGTATAGGTGGAACATGGGCATTTGACATGATTTTCGTCTTGTCCATGTTCATCTTAAGACCAACCTGTCGGGAGACTCTACTGAGGTCGTTGAGCATGGTGCTGAGATCATCGAGCGACTCCGCCATTATGACTATATCATCGGCAAAACGAAGGTTAGTGATATACTCGCCATTTATGTTGATGCCACATCTTTTCCACTCCAAGAGCTTGAAAACATCCTCCAATGCGTTTGTGAACAGTTTCGGAGAAATAACGTCTCCCTGTCTCACGCCTCTCTGCAATGGGATCTGTTCCGTACTCTGGTCTTGTAGTCGGACTGACATAGTGGCCTTACTGTACAAACACTTCAACACTTCGATATACCTATAGTCAATTTGGCATCGCTGTAAGGACTGCAGCACCGCCCAAGTCTCGATTGAATCGAAGGCTTTCTCATAGTCCACAAACGCTAGGCATAGCGGCCGATTATACTCTTCGGTCTTCTGTATAATCTGGCGTAGCGTATGGATGTGGTCTATGGTGCTAAAGCCTTTTCGGAAACCGGCTTGTTCGGGAGGCTGGAATTCATCAAACCTGCGTGCGAGACGATTCGTAATGACCCTCGAAAACAGCTTATACACATGACTCAAGAGCGAGATGGGCCTATAGTTCTTCAATAAGGTGTTATCACCTTTTTTGAAGAAGAGCACCACCACGCTCTTGTGCCATGCCTCCGGCGTTGTACCTTCAAGGATGACAGAATTGAATAACTTCTGGAGGACTATAAGTACCGGTCTACCACCCGCTCTCAGAAGTTCGGTCGTAATTCCATCCTCACCTGGCGCCTTGTTGTTTTTAAGCTGTTTGAGGGCCATTCTAATCTCGTACAGGCTGACGTCCGGGATATCTTCGGTATAGTGTCGGACTAACTTGGCTCTGGTGTCCTTAGCTGTGTTAGTAGCGGGCTCACGTGTCGATGTGTATAACTGTCCATAGAAGTTCTCAATCTCTCTCAGGATCTCAGGCTTGGATGAAATGACACTACCATTCTCGGTCTTCAGTTTTGTCATTTGGCTTTGCCCAATAGACGAATCTTTTGCGAACACCTTAGAGCCTTGGTTCCGCTCAATTGCGGCCTCAATACGTGAAGTACTAAAAGCACGCAAGTCGTGTCGCATGGAACTCCAGATACGTCTATTGAGTTCACCGTAGGCTGACATATCAACTGAAGACTGTAGTTTCATTTCGCTCCGGTCTGCCATTAATTTAAGAGTGTTTCCTGAGAGTTTCTGAGTCCTCTTTCGGCGTTGGGTCTTGAAGAACTCAGCTCCAACAGCTTGGACAGTTTCCACCAACCCGTTGTTCAACTCGTCCACTGTGTGTGTCTTTGTGTTGTACATTTTCTTAATTGTAAATACTTATTATCTTTACTCGGGTTTTCAAAAAGGTGCGGATAACGACACCTAATTAAAAAAAATAAGCCTTCGTTATGTATAATGAATAGTTCCTTGTGGAGTATGCGTCATCAAATATGTGAACCATATCCCCTAAGTATGTTTGTGAGCGAGTAAAAGAAGAAGTGCAAGATTTAAGTATGAAAGAGCAAGGTTTTATTCCTAACCTTCAAAATTTTCAATGGAGTTGAAAATTTTCTGGGGTCGTGGGGGAAATATGTAATGCTACATGTATGTATATATCATAATATATTACCTGGTTTCTATTATTCATTCACAACTTTCACATCACAGCACTTGACAGTCCTTTTCACAGTAATTTAAGCACAAAAAAAACTTGATTTTCTCAAAATTTTACATCACTTTATCGATTTTGCGCGCGGGTCACGGGCCCGATTTCTAGACACGCCTGCTCGGATGGCAGTTGTTTTGAAACTGTTTTTTTTGTTTCGAATTTAGTTTCTCTTCAAATTCATATTTTTCTTTTTCTACTGTCAATTTCAGTGAGGTATTTTATAGTTTGGCCATGATTGTATGTATTTTGACTCTAGATTTATTTTTTTTACTATTCTGTATTCAAAATTTTGAAAACTGCAAAAATCTAGAACCTTGGAATGCTAGCGAGGTTTCTTTAGAAAAGCTGTCGCTATGGAATGGCAGTCTCAATTTACTCCTCGAACGAGGAACACTAAATTGATATAAGGCCATTCCCGGGCCAGGCAAGGCCCGGGAACTCAAGAACGCCTTCAAAAACCATCTTTGGCTATCCAACACCAAAATTGTGAAGTGAATCTCCATCTACGTCAATCGCTGCGCCACGACATATCCATTGTCAAATCGCCGATCGCCGAGCTACATCCGCTACAGCCAGTCGCGAAACTACGACGAATCTATCGCCGAGAGCTGATCGCCGAAACTACATCTGTTGTCACCGTCGGCCGCCGTATCTACCACGACGAATCTATCGCCGAGCGTCAACCAATGAGACGACCGGCTTGCCTTTTTCAAACATTGAGTGGCAATATAACTTCATCACCATGTTCCGGCCCGTCGTCCGTCAAAGCTTTGACGAGTAATACCTGCGTGTCTCCTGCTCCTGCATCTTGAATCTGAGCTGCGTAATAATACTTCATCGACGGTGGAAGGACGAGAATCTTCTTCTGGATCCAGAAGCTAATAACTGAATGAGCCAGCCGCTGAACTCTGGAAGTCGGACAAACTAAAGGCAACGAATTCCTCAGTCTCTATAACGACAGTGGGCCTTGTTTGAATAAAGACCCGGAAGTGGGCCTTGTTTGTTTGAAGACCCGGAAGTGGGCCTCGTTAAAGACCGGAAGCGGGCTTTGTTTATCTGAAGACCCGGAAGTGGGCCTTGTTTGGATCCAATAACATTCTAATTCTACCGTGATAACTTGTAGGCCGTAAACAACTTAAATTTCGCGTTCTTCCGCATCATCTAGAGACTCTTTTTTTTGCTTTCTACAAAGCTTGTAAAATTTACGAAAATAAATATCTGTTACCAATTCCTTTTTTTCTCTTCAGCTCTTAGGATCCTGTCAACCTAGGCACTGTTTAGGTAGGGGAGGAGCTGCTCATTAACTTGTAGCGTTCCATTCTACCTTTTTTACGAAAGGAACGGATGTAACGTGACAATAGGTATAACGCAAGCATAGCCGTGAGTGGAAGCTATTTAAGCCATTACCTAAAATTAAATGCTTTGAGTCTAATATAGATTTATAACAGTAAAAGAAGTTTCAAACAAAAAAACTACAATTTAATAAGTACCTCTTCATATTACAACAAAAAGAAATCATCATCACTTCACTCAGGTCTTTAACAGAAGTTTCAGTAAATTTTGTTTAGGTATTAGTTACCTAAGCAGGCAGGTACAGTTTAGAAAAATATGGAAGAATCACACACGATGATCCTGTTTTGCTCAGATTTACATATTATCCGCGCGCTTTTTGTTCCATTTACCACACTTTTTTTACCTTCTTAAGTTTGGTTCCATATGAATTCAGTACCTAACTACCTACAAATAAGATAGTTACTTACCTACTATAAATATAACCTTCTTGAAGTAATCGTGTAATCAATCATTTTCTGCTCCCGTGGTTTATTTAAAAGCCCACAGACCTAAAATATTTTAATTATTAAAAACTTATTTCAACATGCAAGAAGAAGAAGAAGAACAAATCAAAAACAGCCAAAAACGAATGTTACGCGCCCTGTTGTTAATTCGAGGATACAATTTTATTGCCATAATGAATACCTACATATTATTATATCTAAGTAGGTACCTACGCTTTTTAAACATTTTTCATCAAATATTTCGTATCATTGGCTAAATACAAATAATAACAGCTTACTTTAATTTATTTATTTATTTATTTCGATAATCCAATAGCGTGCCAAACGTTTGTGTGAAACAAACAAACAAACAAACAAACAAACAAACAAACAAACAAACAAACAAACAAACAAACAAACAAACAAACAAACAAACAAACAAACAAACAAACAAACAAACAAACAAACAAACAAACAAACAAACAAACAAACAAACAAACAAACAAACAAACAAACAAACAAACAAACAAACAAACAAACAAACAAACAAACAAACAAACAAACAAACAAACAGACAGACAGACAGACAGACAGACAGACAAACAAACAAACAAACAAACAAACAAACAAACAAACAAACAAACAGACAGACAGACAAAATGTCTAAAAAGTAGCTTAACGTGATCAGCGAAAAATTTCAAGCCAATCTGTGTCATTTTTTTTTCGATATCTTGGATTTACAGATTTTTCTATCTCTACAGTTTTATTATATGTATAGATATTTAATACTGTTTTATTTTCTCCAATTCCCACCACCAGCTCTTATTATCTACCAACCACCCAATCTTCCTTCCTGCTTTTCTTTGACATTCATCTGTCATGTCTCTAACGCTACGTTCATATCTTATTTTACATGATACACAACAATCTGTTACTAACAGTTTAAAGTGCTATTTGTACCTCAAGTTATATTGTTACTACTACTTGTTTCGTAAAAGTTCAATTGGGAACAAAGGTGATCTTATTTTTCAGCATTTTGGACTATAACTATCATAAATTATTGTTACACGACACAATAAACCTAGTTCATCGAGATCTACAGTTTTATTCAATAGTTACGGATATCCCACTAGTACCTACGTGTTCCCGTGAGTGTCCTTCCTTCTCTGAGCTACCGGGAAGAAGCTTTGGGGGGACCTCCGGGACAACTTCTTTCCTCTCCGGTCAGCGTTTTCTCCGCAAGTCTGCACACGCACTTCGTTAGTTACATTCGGTACGAGCATGCGAGTCCATCGTGCTCTATCACTTCCTTATAACTGTGCTCAGTATTGCCATGTATTGCTCAGTTTGCTTACCGATGTTGCCATATCTCTATTTGCCTATGTACACGTACAGTCAGGTACAAAGTCTTGAAATAATAGACATGATGACTACTATTAAAAATGAAAATGTAAATGTTACTTTCATAAAGAAGATTAAAAATGAATGCAATAATAGAAAAAATAAACAAAATCAGTAAATAAATCACGGAGTAATAAGCTTTTAAAGTTTCTACAGGAGGCATCTCCTGTCCCTTTCTCGCGAAACAGAGCGCCCCCACAGTTACTATGAAAACTCTACTCGTGACGTCACATGCCAAAGAGATTGTATGAAAAGCTACAGCTTAGTAATGAGGTACTATAACGACCTTCCTCTGACGTCACTGGCCGTTTGAGCTATCTCTTTCTATTCCTGTTTTTAAAATGGAACTTGGTCATTTTTTGAGATATTTAGTTTTTGTTTTCACAAATGTTTATCTTTTGAGGAATATAATTAATTTAAAAAAAAATTAGTCAGCATGACAATTGTGGTTGCAGTAAAGTAATTGAACACAGAAAAAAAGCGCTGTCTTGTTCTGTGTCTGGATGTTGTGGGACCGTGGTCCTCGTAAATCCCGGGTTTTAGCCATAAGGAATCCTAGGATATATGTAGGTGATCATAGGGAGTTATTCATTTTTTTATCGGTTTGCAAGAAATAGTTTTATAATTTAATTGAATTTTAATCGGTAAGTTTGTTTGATCATCCGTTACATTTCATTTTATTAATACGACGTGAATTAGAGCGGGACAGTCGGGACATGGTCAAAGTACACAGTCTAAAGAGACCAGTGGCTCTACTACCATTGGACTTAACTACGTCCACACATTTATTTAAAAAAAAAAAACTAATTCATTTTTAGGTGCCAAGAGTTTTCTACAAATGGTACCTTCACCTTGCTATAGTGCCTGTCAGGCACTGTAGCTATTGAAACAGTTTAGTATCTTCTCCTAACTAGACTGTGATTATGTCTCAGGACCATAGTTCTCAGGATGACTAGTGCAATGTTAACCATATATTTTGGAGTTCCGAGTAGTGCTGCGATTATTATGGACGATTTGTGACTAATATAAGATTTTAAACTTCACTAACATTTCTAATATATTGTAAATATACCATGGTAAATATGCCGTCAATAAAAAAAAGTTAGTGATTTGTAACTAGCTTGTTAAGTCAATCAGTAACATTAAAAAAATTATATCACAAATTAATACTGTTTGTTTGTGTTTCTAAACTTTTAATTACTGTTTGTACTTAAAAACGTTTAAAAATGATTCATTAATTTAATTAGGAGTTACGTAGAGGCGCCATAACAAAATTAATGTGTGCCGATACGATCCGTTGAGCAACTATAAATTAACTCAAATCATAGGACGGGAGTCGTTGCTTGTTGAAATTACTTTTCAACTTGTTACAATGTATTTTCATGGGCTCTCTACTCTATTAAATTACACAGTATATTATCCATTAATTTATATTTACTGGAGCTTTACAATTTCTTTGACATGACTTTAACACATCATTTTTATTTTAGGATAATATTAAAGTAGTCCTGTGTTGGTCGTTTATTTTCGGAGATCTCGGTCGTTCGTGATTGACTGGCCAAGTGACCGAGTCAAAAGATTCGATCGGTCATCGGTCTCGAGAACCAATGCAGTGCGGAAAAGTACTTTATATGTAAGCAATTAAGGTTGATTTCAGAATAATTGGTATTTAACCGAGTCAAAGATTCAATCACGTCGATCGGTCATCGGTCTCGAATACCAATGTAGTGCAATATAGTACTTTATTTACCAGCGCTTAAAGTTGATTATACAATAAGTGTTATTTAACTTACGTCGTTTAATTTTAAAGTGATACCGCGCCGCAGGTGCCGGTCGTTCGGTCGGTCACGGATCGGTCTCCGCGCAGTCAGTCTCACTCAGTCAGTCGGTCCCAAGGACCCGGGTCTTTAACGATTGAACGACTTGGTCGGTCACGAGAGGGCATGATTCGATCATTTTGATTCGGACAATCACGATCCACACAGGGCTATATTAAAGGGGTCTATGAAGAATATCTGACAACAGCAGTTGTGAACTTGGAATTTTTTAACAAAACCAGACTATTTTTAAATTTTAATGTGTATTAGGGATGGATTATTATTGGTCAAGGGTTCGTGAACGTGGACGAGTGTTGGCAAATGGTTCCAAGTTTATATAACCGTGCATTTTCGTTTCACTTTTCTTTTTTTTGGGCCTGCAGTAAAATATCTACAATTTTACTTATGGCGTTTTGACTGGCTAAATAGGACTCTGACTTCATATAACCGTAAACATTTTTACTTATTTGACATTGGCTAGCGAGAATTATTGCTATAAAACGTTAGTTAATAAAGACGAAGAAGACAATTATATTGAATTGTAATTTATTAATTATCTTAATACATATCGAAACAATTTATTTTTTAAGTTGAAACTGATTCACCCATAGCAGGATTTTCACAAACTGAACCGAACTGTGATTTTCCGGGATGAAAAATTTGTGTGTATTTGTTCATTTACTGGCTTAACAATAGGTATAAGCTACTTATACGTCAAAATTGGCAACTATTATCCTTCATCTTGGACTATAACCCGTTAACGCTTGAAGAAATGTCACTTTATTGTCTGTAGAAGTAACTAAATTTTCCAACGTCACCTCGCCTACACGCGATGATAAGCAGCTTACACTGATGATTGGTTTAATGGCCAAGCTTCCGTTTTAGATATGTAATTAACAGATTTATAATTAGCAGTCAGTTAGCCAATCGGAAATCGATCGCATACACACTAACTATAGCAGATAATGATTTGTTTGTGCATTAATTACCCACTGAAATAATTAACTATTTATTAGTTTAATTAGAACTAATCAATTTACCCTAAAAGGTAGGTATTTATTAAGTAAAAATACCAAGTACTGGAATACACAGTTTATTTTCTTCAATGTTCACAATATTCACTTTAGAGCCTATGCGACTTCTCTCGTAGGTTTTTCGTTCGGAACTGCTGCCACTTCTATTTTTCCCCCAGGCACACTTTTTCACCGGAAAATGTGAATACCGTCAATGCTGCCAAACTATAGCCCGCGATTGGCCGAAGGTAGCGCGCTATAGGTTGGCAGCATTGAATTGACTCAATACTACCAAACCAACATAACTAATAAAATCACGACATTTACGTATTTACATTATTTTTTGGTGTCAGTTGGTGCTATATTTTGAAACTATTCGGCAACGGTCTTTGCGTAGAGATTTTTACATAGATTTATATATCAGGATATGCCCGAAGGAACATTTTATTTTGTCAAGATGGCGTGGGAAAAGTCAGCGCCATCTATTAGATTTCGCGTGAACTACGACAAGTTGAGAAAATTAGGTGCCTATCGATGCCACCATGCCCGTCAATGTTTATGTTTACAATGATTATTCCAAATATAAATTCGATTATTTTGTTACAAAACAGAGTGTAATATTTAAAATATTGAATTACTTGAGGTAAAAAACTTGGTCTTTCTTTTTACTGCACTTTTGAGTATAGATTGTGCAACCCTTCACAATACAACTTGGCATACTTTGTTTGTGACATTCGACCGATGCCTTCTAACTTCCATCACAGACTGAGCGCTAGTGGATGCCAATCTGTGAAATTGGCTCCCACTTTGAAGCGAAGTTTTAACCAGTCATTAGGCCTGTCCTTAATATATATGTCTATGGATTTTTAATAATTTTCGTAATGATGAACTATGGTCATTTGCATCTCTGGCCATACCTAAATGCAAAGTAACTGAATTTATTTTTCTGTGCCACTATATTTGTTATTTTTTCTCCAATTTTTGATGTTTGTTTTTCATTTATTTTTCTAATATCCTATATTATTTTTGTTACAGGTAACACCCAGGATTTCAAAGTGGAATAAATCTTTTTATTAGTACAGCAGAGCTAGCATGACTTACAAGAACCGACATAAATTTATTTTCTCTAGAAAGCATTTTGACCAATGAAAATGCAAGATATGTTTTATGACGTAACCCTTATCGTCGTCGTTCATTTGTCAAACGTTTTCTCTAGAGAAAAAGGTAGATTTCTACACAGCTCGTACTAGCCCTGTTGTATGGTTTCTGATAACGGACTCTGGCTGAATGAATCTGTAGGTAAGTTAGAAAGATTCATCATCTACAATTATTACTATTAGTTCTGCGAACGGTAGACCTCACGAGAACAAACGGTTTTGAACCACGCGCCATAATGATGAACTTAGGTACTTAGTACGTTCCGAACTCAGACATCCACGGGCTTATATTTCGGCAATATCTTGACCAATTCTACTCATATTTTGAAAAACTTGTTTAGAATTGAGTACCCAATTCTTCTGCCAAATATTATCACAATTGACTGGTAAATAACGCTGCTGCAAACGTCTCCGCATTTTTTGGAATTTACCCCATAAATCAAAAATTATGAAAAAAAAAAATCCCTGACCTTGTAGAATTTTATACCAAGATCAAGATTCGTTGAAAAATGCGACCTGTACGCGAGTACGTACAACCGGACAGACGAAAGCAAATTTTGGCAAGTTGAAGCAGTCTTTCGCTCACTACGTTCACTTGGTCAAATAATTTACAGCGCTCATTTGTAAATACCACTTTTGCTGTAGCGGTCACCCATCATAGTAGTGACCGCAGTGAACGTTGCTTAACTTTACCGATCGGTTAGGACCGGCTAGTCGTGCTTCGCTATGAGCGTGCTTTAGAGGGCACACATAATACCGTCGGTCCCAGTTGTTGTCGTAAGACGATAGTCGTTAAGCTAAGTCAGAAGCCTTTGGGTGACCTAAAAATTCTGACACCAGAGCCTACACAAGAAGAAGATTAATTTATGTACAAAATTGTATAATTATTATAGATGATAATGAAAACAATCACCTATAAAAAGCTAGTTATTTCCGTGAATAGCAAAACATCATTATTATGTCAAAAGTGTTATCACCTTTTACCTCCCACGCGGACAAACGAACACCCACGCAACAAATTGTAATGTAAAATTCTGTTTGCACAACTGTACACCAGCACTTTTGTTTAGTAAACCTTGCAGTGTAAGTTAAATATGCAGTTATTGAAGTTAGCACGTATAACAAAACTATAAGTACTTATCTGTGACAGTCTCTGTGGTGTGGTGGTTAACAGGTCGGCTCATAACCCGGAGGCGGTGGGTTCGATTCCCACGTCAGGAGAAGTATTTGCAGAGCTTTGTAGAGCTTTTTTCCTGTGCACAAATGCGTGTTTGGTTGTGGGAATCGAACCCGCCGCCTCTGGGTTATGAACCGACCTGAACCACAACACTACAGAAACCATAACCCACCATCTTCATACGGAAACATATGGCATAACTAGACAGAGTATTCCATACGGTTTAGGTATGAAGATAGTAGCACCCCAACTCTCCAGCGGGTGCCTTATAGAGAGCCGGCTGAGGGAATATAGCAGTAGATAGACAGTAGTATCCCCTTAACACATTAAAATCTTCTGTCAAGGGTGGTGATTATAGCAAACCCGTCCTATGAAAAACGTCCAAAGTGTACCCATTCGTGTAATAACATGATCCTTTCAGGGTAGAAAAAATCAGGCTTTTTTGTATGGACACGATGGTTTCTACTCACGAAGTGAGCTAACTCCAAAGATTAAAGCCCGTTGATAGCTCGTGAACATAATTTCTCCTACAAACTTGACTCAAGTGCGCGGGCAGGGAGCGAAGTAACAAAACGGGACAGTCATACGAAATTACAAAGAACAGAGCAGGATGGCACATAAGACACATTGGGTGCCCCGTTTCCTCTCGTAGGGTTAGCGGTTGAAATACACCAGTAATTTTCGAAGGAGGGGAAGTAGCATCATCATAATAATTAACAGCCTGAAGAGATCCACTGCTGAAAGGCCTCTCCCAGGGAGCACTACTTTGAGCGGCTACTCGCCTCTTGCATCCATCGGCTCCCGCGGCATTCATCAGATCGTTGTGTCATGGGTCAACTAGATTTATACCCAGTCAATGGCTAAGTTACTGCGTTATATCGTCATTTTATAGAGATTTTCTATTTAGTCTGATGGCGTGGGAACCGGTACAAACAAAAGGTTGCCCCGAATAACTTTTGTACCTACACAGTTTTGTTATTCAACCTGTTTTCTTTAACAGATTCCTCGTAATTTATAAACTACGTTAAAAGGTGGTCGAAATTATCTGCATGAATTTGTCCAACGTTTTGGCAACTTTTTTTTGAGTAGTAGGGCTACTAACAATTGAATACAAACGGGCCCGATAGCTCAGTGACGGGCCCGATAGCTCAGTTGGTAGTATCCCTGCCTTCTGAACTGAGGGCCGTGGGTTCGATTCCTACCCAGGACAAACATTTGTGTGATGAACATAGATGCTTGTTCTGCGTCTGGGTGTTATATTGTATTCTATGTATGTATTTACAAACAAAAAGTATATAAGTATTATATCAGTTATCTGGTTCCCATAGTACAAGCTATGCTTAGTTTGGGACTAGATGGCGCTGTGTGAAATGTCCACACATATTAAAAAAAAAAAAAAAAAAAATATTAATATTAATACGGTCTCACCTGATGGTAAGTGACGACGCGGTCGGTGGAGAAGATAACGCACAAAAAATAATTAAATAAATATTGTTTCCATTGCAGTGGAGCTTTTGTTAAAATAGGCTTGTGTCCTACTATTAAAAATTAACAAGTTAATATTATTTTGATAAAGTAGGTCAAAGATTAATGCAATCATTGAAAGAATTAGTAAAATCGGTAAATAAATCAGGGAGTAATAAGCTTTTAAAGTTTCATCGTCTGTCCCTTTCTCGCAGAACAGATCATCCCTACAGCTGCTATGTAACTTTGGGATATGACGTCACACGCCAAAGAGATTGTATGTAAATCTACCACAGCTTAGTAATAAGGTACTATGAAGATGGAAGAAGTGACGTCACTGCGCGTTTGAACGGTCTCTTTCAATTCCAGTATTTTAAAATGCTTGTAACTTTGTCATTATATGAGATATTTAATTTTTGTTTTCACGACTGTTCGTTTTTTGAGGAATATTATTAATTTATGCAATAAAAAAATAGCAGGACACAAGCCTATTGGATAGACTAAAATATGAACGTGAAAAGTCATGTAAAATGAACCTAATAGATCAGCCGAATATTCGGTTCAGTAAGCGTTGAAACGAATAATGTTCGTTATTTGGTTCGGTTCAAAACCCCATGTTCGGTGCATCCCTATATTTATTGAGTATTTATTTATACTTTACCACAAAATAATATACAACGACGACAACATATTGCTATTTCACTTTGATCTAATTTTAGTGAGTAAAGGTTATCCTTATTTTTAAACTTGTTTGTGATCAGTCATATGAAAAACGCTTTGGACAGAAACAAAGACAAATCTATTACCTTCGCTAAAAATAAAAATATAAGAAAGCTTTACTTTACTAATAATATAGAAAATTACTTTTATATCTTTCATGTTAAAGGTGGGAATAGAATGAAGTTTTTTGTTGGTATGGCCTCAGATAATATAATACCTGCATGCATCATCCCATACAACGAAATAACTCGGGGTCTTTTACGAATTATTTTATTTCTGCATAAGTAACGCAAGATTATCAAGCGACATTTAATATTTTATTGCGTGTTGGCGAAGTATTGGGCCAAATGAATACACTGGACACTAACTAGTAACTGTCTAGACACGATCACTTAATTTTTTTCACGTTCGGGCTATTTTTCTTTTGTACCTGATGAGACCCCATGGTATGACTTAAAATGTTAAAGGAAATATTGAGACAGGGTCAATCGTGATGAGTACAGTTAGCCGACATGCAATAATAAAAAACTAGCTGAACCGCCCGGCGTCGCACGGGTTATTAGTTTTACGCCTTATCTCAGTCTAATCGAGAAAAGAATGCAAGAAATTAAGAAATAGTTAAGAGACAAGGATTAATGGATGAAGTTGCAGCGAAGGCCTGCCTCCAATAGGTGGATCGATGATCTGGTTAAAAACTGAGGGGAGCCGATGGATGCAGGAGGTGAGCAGCCGCTCGAGGTGGCGTTCTCTGGGGGAGGCCTATGTTTAGCAGTAGACGTCTTTGGGCTATTGATGATGATGATGATTTATATTAGTTATGTTCTTTAGCTTAAATAATGGCTATACCTACTATTATACCAACCAAAACAGTATAAACACAGCAGAACAATTTCTTAGGCATTGTTGATCTATAAACAAAAAGTATGTGTGAAAAAGTTTGGTGCATTCACAAAATACAAACACGTGTCGGCATTTCAAAAAGAACGAAGAATACTTAGTCGACACACGCGGTAGAACTTATTGTCCAGCCTCTGCTAATGTTAAGCGACACGGCCGCCCATAACAGTTGCAGTGTCACTCGGAACTTTAACATAGTAAAGCTTCGCGTGACACTGAACTGCGCACGTCGCGAACATCGCCTAGTCTAGTAATCAGATTACTAGACTGTGTGATCAGGTTATAAAGTCTCATTTGCCCAGTAATTTCACTAGCTACAATTCCGTTCAAACCGGAACACAGTACTTACTGCTTGCACACTACTGCTTGGCGGCAGAACCCCCAGTGTTGCAGGTGCCTATAGGCAACGCTAATCATCATCATAATCATCAACAGCCTGAATATGTCCACGGCTGAACATTAGAGCACTACTTTGATCCATCGGCTCCCCACGCGTTTCACAGATCGTTGGTCCGCCCAGTGAGAGCCGGCCCTATAATACATAGATACGCTTCATCTTACGGTTCGTGGTCGCCACTCGAGAACCTTTCTTCCCCATCGGTTGTCAGTTCTACGAGTGATGTGGCCTGCCCATTGCTATTTCAACTTTCTAATATTAAGTCAATTTGCATTGCACGTCTATTTTTTTTTTTTTTTTTTTATTATCGATAGGCTATCATTTTACCACGGTCTCACCTGATGGTAAGTGATGACGCGGTCGACGATGGAGCATGCTTGCCTAGAAGATACCGGTTCACTCTAGCCTTAAAAACTCCCAGATTATATTTGTCAGGAAACAATGACGCTGGTAAGGTGTTCCATTCCTTCGCTGTCCGAATTATAAACGAAGAATCAAACCGCTTTGTACGTATTCGAGGAATCTCTACCATATACGGATGCCGTGTTTCCGTGCGTCTTGATGTCCGGTGGTAAAATGGGGATGGGGGAATTAAGCTGTGCAATTCCATCGCACACTCTCCGAAGTGCAGCTTGTAAAAAACCGAGAGGCTGGCAACCTTTCGTCGATGCTCAAGGCTTTGGAGTTTAGCCTTTACTAATGTATCGTCGCCAATGAGCTTTATAGCCCGTTTCTGTATTGAATCGAGGGCCTCAAGCTGATACTTAGCCGAACCATCCCAGAGATGGCTGCAGTATTCCACACATGACCGGACTTGTGCCTGATATAGATCTAAGATCTGTCCTGATGTGAAATACTGTCTAACCTTCCCAAGGATTCTTCAGTATAGAGTTGCTGGTACGGTTACGGGGCTAAGTGTTATGACTATTTTTGAGGTTTTGAATTTTATCCGCTCAGGCGCTTCAACCACATGTGCGGCCGGCATTGCGCAACGTGGACCGCTCCCCACCACAATTGTGGCTTACAGCTGATTGCGCTACTAGGGATGGCAATCAATTTTTAGAGGTGTCTCTCGTTATAAATCGACTAAAATTGAAACTAGTTGAACATCACTATCGGATAAAGTAAAAGTCTCTATGGTTCAGGAGAAAAAAAAAACGCCTCAGTCTAAATTGCATCTCGCGCCGAGCCGGCGCGCGCCGGCGACGGAGTAATTTCCTTTAGGTACGGCGGAGCGTCAATTATTATGTGTAGTGTTGTTGTGTGTGTTTTTTATAATGCAACACACGTAAAATTGCATTTGTTTAGATAGCCAAGTAATGCTACTTATCAAAACTAGTTTTGAAATTTTTTAACACTGCTTAGTTTATTCGTATAAACCGTAAATATGCAAAACCATACCGCGCTATTTGGGGAGCGCTTTGGGACCTACCTACGCCCGCCGCACCGCGCCTGAGTGGTTATACCAAGAGTAAAATGTCATTTTACACAGGTTTTTTACAAATTTTTACTGTAAAATAAAAATAGAACATCCAATTGGTTGAAATAATGAAGAAAATACGAAAATACGTACCTACAAACGATTCCACACTTTATTGTCTAGCGGTCAAAGTTTGATTTCGACTGATCGTAAAAGCGTAGAGAATCGGAGATACAAAATATAAAGAGATAAAAGGCTTAATGGATTCAAAGCTTTTAGGGAGAAATTTTAATTAAAAGTACCCGTTGCTAGGTATCGCTTCTGCGAATTTGGAACAACATTCTGTACACTCCGATTACAAGTTAAGATTCATGTTTACGCTTTGAGTATTGTCAATCACATAATAATTTATATTTATGTATGAAATTATTACAAATACGCAATATCAGTTTATAAGCACACTTCGAAGATTTTGGGAGCGGGATAGGATTTTCATTATTTATTTCTCATTTTTTTTTGTCGTTGTTTTGATGTTGTTTTAATATTTGACGGGCTTGATAGCTCAGTTGGTAGTATCCCTGCCTTCTGAACTGAGGGCTGTGGGTTCGATTCCTACCCAGGACAAACATTTGTGTGATGAACATAGATGTTTGTTCTGCGTCTGGGTGTTATATTGTATTCTATGTATGTATTTACAAACAAAAAAGTATCTAAGTATTATATCAGTTATCTGGTTCCTATAGTACAAGCTATGCTTAGTTTGGGGCTAGATGGCGCTGTGTGAAATGTCCACACAATATTTTCAATAACCAATAATCAAAGATACTAAGTCAGGATTTAAAAAAAAACATCAGTCTATTAGGTCAAGTACTTAATCTTTTTTGCGAATGGTGGATTGTTTTGTAAATATATCAATAACTCGCAAAAATAAAAAAAAGCTTACGGTATTGTCATAGTATAACAATAAAGTAACTAAGTATATCAAAATTAAAAACTCATATTAAAAAAGAAAGGGCTATATTCGGCCAGTCGCCAACAAACTCTTGATCTAATTTATATTTAAAAAAATAGGTTTATCAACCCAAAATAACCACTCACGCTATCAGAAAAAGGTCATGAAAACGACCAATAACGGTAATACTGAGGGTATAACCGTCAAACCCCTATTTATGCCGGCATGTTATGTTCAAGTTAACCCCATCAATTACATACAAGAAACCAATTCCAACCTCAGCAATAAACAAGTTAATATATCCAGAGCTGAGAGCGTCCAATAATAGCTATAAAACTTGAAATATTATGGCGTATCTCCTTTTATGGGTCAGAGGACGAATAAATGTTTGGTCGCAGTACAGATTGTGAGGAGTAAATCAACTTTATACATCGCTACGTTTGCGTCTCGTAGCAATGTGTTTGTAGAGTGAGTATGAATGGAAGTTAATTTTATGGTTTGGTACTAATAATTATGTCAATAAATGGGGCTTTATTCACAACATAACATTAAATAATATAAAACACTCATATACTAAACTATTACACTAAAAAACTAAATTATTTTATAAAACTAAACTACTACCAAACTATATCAATTGATATACCTATCTATATTATCATCATCATCATCATCATCATCAGCCTGTATCAGTCCACTGCTGGGCATAGGCCTATCCTAATGCACGCTACTCAGCCCGACTCAACAACTTCGTAAAAAAAAATGTTAATAGAAGAATACGGTTGACCTATCTATATTGATAGTAAAATGGAAACACAATAAAATGACATAAAAATAGTAAAAGCATTTATTCAGTGCACTGTGTACTTAAGTATACCTATATCGCAGAGCACGAATAAAATTACCCTTCGCCTCCAGATAGAGACGAAATTGAAGGGAAAATTCGGACATGAGACCACTTGTCACGGTAGCTTAAGTAAAGCATATCCCGGCTTGAGGGATGGATGGACGCGTGTTTCAACCCCGCTTATGATTCAAATTTTTCCTTTACGAATTAATTTGCAGATTACGCTGAGCAGGCGATACTGCTATAAAAATCATAAATAGTGACAAAATTCTTCATGACTTTCCTGCCGAGTATGCGCATGCTCATCAAGACAGAATTTTTAATTTGTGTCATCTGCAGTAATTTTTTTCATGCTCGATAAAGTAAAAATATGAAAATATATATAGCAAAAATTAATTTTTTTGCTGGTCTTGTAATTAATCAACCAATTAAATTTTAATAAAGGTAGAAAAAAACATTGAAGTAAAAAAATTACTGTCTCTAAATTTTTCTGAGGCATTATATAGGTATTAGGAATATTATTTTTTGCTTTTAGTTGAAAATATTCCATGTAAAGCTTTGATTGGTAGATAAATAATACAGATTTCTAAAAGCCCATACTACTTGTATTTTATATGAGTTGATTTCTTGGGTAAGTAAGTAATATAGTTTTCGTAAATATGATAGGATAGACCCAAATAACGCCTTTTGTAATGATTCGAAAATAAAATGTGCTCTTCGGGGATTTGTACTTTTGTGATAAAGTGAGATAAGATGGTTATTGAGAAATTGGATAACATCCTTTTATTATGTAGTTAAGGCATTATTTTTCTCTGTTTTAGTATTAGGTATCTAAAAATATAATGAAGATTTTGAGGGCAGCTATTAACAATCTATCGCTAAACTCAAGTCTAATATAATATGGGGCGACGGGACGGGCCCGATAGCTCAGTTGGTAGTATCGCTGCCTTCTGAACTGAGGACTGTGGGTTCGATTCCTACCCAAGACAAACATTTGTGTGATGAACATAGATGTTTGTTCTGTGTCTGGTTGTTATATTGTATTCTATGTAAGTATTTACAATAATCAAAAATGTATATAAGTATTATATCAGTTATCTGGTTCCCATAGTACAAGCTATGCTTAGTTTGGGGCTAGATGGCGCTGTGTGAAATGTCCACACATATTTATATTTAGGGGGTGAGGTAACAAAACGAGACAAAGTCATACGAAATTACAAAGGATAGAGCAGGATGGCACAAAAGACACATTGGGTGTCCTGCTTCCCCTCGTAGGATTAGCAGTTGAAATAAACTACTAATTTTCGTACAGGGAAAGTTGTATCGTTGGTCAACTGGATTTATAATCAATGATTCTAAATGACTATTATTCAGAAAATTTGCTATAACCATACAATATTTCAGTGAAATGCGTTCAGTAGTTCTAGCGTGATGTGTGTTCAAAGGGACAGACAGACAGATAGGCAAAACATTAAAAAATTGTTTCTATTTTTATATTTAAGTGCATTGAAGTCAACATTTTTATATAATATTCACTATATTGCTAGGTGCAATGTTCTACTAGGTGGACCGTCGATCTGAAAACCACGGGGAGCCGATGGATGCAGGAGGCGAGCAGCCGCTCGAGGTGGCGCTCTCTTGGGGAGGTCTATGTTCAGCAGTGGACGATTTCAGGCTGTCAATGATGATGATGATGATGACTCAATGTACAGATTTAGCCCAGTTATATTTTTATTATGTGTATATAGATAGATAGAAGATAGATATAGGTATGATAAATGTATATTGTTTAAGTGATACTTATATATAATTGTATATAGGTTATCCGTACGTTATAGGTGTTCCTTCCACACAATTACACACATTACCTGGTCTGTTTATCGCACAGAATTGATTACATTCCGCTTGAACTGTCCGCATTATTGGATCAGAGCGGCTTTGATAATGTATCAGTTACATTGATGTGCTTACAAGTTGATATAAAGGGCTTTGGTTATAAACGTATATTAAGTTTGATAAACGCAAAGATCCGGAACGAGGAGAACTGTAAGAGAACTAAACTTAATTAAAAACTATTTTTTTTATACAGGATGTAATTTAATTCATTAGCATAAATTGAGCCCATGACAGTACATCATTTATAGACGATTATTAAAGTGTAAAGAGTGTCAATGAAAATATTTTGATTGAAAATTATGAAGATTGCCGCGGCGCCTAACGCAGTTGGCACGGATAATTTTGATACATCTAAACGTTTTTATACCTTGTATGTACTAATTAAAAACAATACTTCATTATTTTCATTAAATTTTGTATTGTAGCATATGATTAAGTAAGCTAATCCATTATTTAGAGTTATTATTATTACCAAACCAATGTATTAGAATTCAAAAATTTTGGTCCACACGTGACCGGTATCAGGAGTAGGTACCTAGTTTCAAAGGATGCTAATGAATTCAATTATACCCAGTATATAACAGGCTAGTTCCATGCTATTAAAAAGAGTAGGTATAAGTTTTAGAGTTCAGTATAATGCACACCGAGCTTAAAGAAGTATTTCCAAATCTCCATGGCAATAAAAAACCACTCTCAAAACTGCACGTGCGATCTCTACGAGAGTTAACAAGATACTATAAATTTATTTCTAAACACTAAGTCAAGGACGAAGTTCACCCAGCTGCGCTAAGGCTATTGTCGAACGTAAACTTTACAAGGCATTTCTTCAATGAAAATCTATTAATTTGGTTAAGTCGTAGAAGAAACATTGTCTACCTTGGGGTGTAGATTTACCCCCTTCCGGGATAACATACCAATTCAAGGTCACCTTGTATTTGGGCACTAGATTACGAGAACCGGAAGTGATGGACCGTGTGCTGTGTAGCACAGGTTTATTTTTTTATTATTTTTTTTGCGTGTTCGCCTAGTTTGTATCATGTTTTTCTTTTCTATGGGTTTATTGCCTTGAAATAAATGCCTTTATTTTATTTAATTGTTCTTTCTTTCTTTCCGTAACAAGAGAAAGATATGGAGAAAAATTCTGGGCCCAGTACAAAGAGAAGATGGACGTGGCGGAGAAGGAAGAATAGAGAGCTTGAAGATCTAGTGGCTGAGCCAAACATCATCGGCGAAATAAAAGCTCACAGACTTCGCTGGCTTGGTCACGTCGAACGGATGGGTGAGGATCGGGCTGTGAAACGAGCGTATGTGGGACGGCCAAGTGGCCAACGTCCAGTAGGACATCCTAGATATCGCTGAGTGATGAAGTGGACAAGGAGCTGCGCGAACTCCACGCTGAAAACTGGCAGGAGCTAGCTCAGGATAGATCGAAGTGGCGGCTCTTATTATCGGAGGCCAAAACTCATTTTGGGTCACTGCGCCATCCTAGTTAGTTAGTTAGTTAGTTATTTATTAAAAACTACTAATTTAATATAGTTTTATTTCCATAAAATATGTTAAAAATGAATACAATAATTGGAAAAATAAGTAATGGAGTAACAAAAAATAGAAGACGATTAGCCTATGGTAAAGCTGCAATGTGTTTATAATTGTGGAAAAATTATACGTCTCCCCTTGATCAGTCAAAATAGGTAATAATATTGTTTCTCTTCCCGTACAACGGATGGCATTTTTTTATAGATGGTACGGAACCCTTCGTGCGGGAGTCTGACTCGCACTTGGCCGGTTATTTTTTGGACTAACAACCGAAATACTGACACTAGAGGTCTATAATGGTTATTAACACGCGTCCCTACTAAATGATTTACGAACTATAAAATCTTTGTGGATATTAATCGAATTTTAAACTTTGACGCGTGAAAACAAAAGTTTTCAATCAATGTGTGTTGCTAGTGGTCCACCAAAGTGGTTACTGTTGGCCTCATTAGTAAGTAAGCACAAACTCGCGTAATGAGCTATGGATAGAGCAATGCTCGGTGTTTCCCTGCGAGATAGGATCCGAAATGAAGAGATCCGCAGTAAAACTAAAGTGACCGATGTAGCTCTTAGAATCAGCAAGTTGAAATGGCAATGGGCAGGCCACATCGCCCGTAGAACTGACAACCGATGGGAAAGAAAGGTTCTCGAGTGGCGACCATGAACCGTACGCAGCGTAGGCTCTCACTAGGTCGACCAACGATTTGGTGAAAGCTGCGGGGAGCCGATGGATACAGGAACCGAGCCGCCGCTCAAAGTGGCGTTCCCTGGAGGAGGCCTATGTTCAGCAGTGGACGTCTTCAGGCTGTTAATGATGATGAATGACACTTTGCATTCTCTTTCAAACAGATTTACATCGGTTGACCGACGCAGCAGTGAGTACTTACAATACGTAGTATCATCATCAGCCCGTAGATGTCTACTGCTGAACATAGGCCTCCCCCAGAGAGCGCCACTTTGAGCGGCTGCTCGCCTCCTGCATCCGTCGGCCTAGGACCAACACAAAATCGAATAAATAATCATAATTGATTAAAACCTCCCAATTTTAAACTTGAACTTACGATAGCCTCCGATTAAAAAGACCTATACTGATTGAAATACAAGTCTGTTCACATCTACAGTGGGCGTATAGTGTCTGCTGTCTTGAATAACTCGAGTATCGGGCCCTTATCTTTTCAATCGTGTCACATCAGTTAAAGTGCGGTGTTATCTTTGATGACAATCGTTTATTGATGCCGCGGTAGGACGTTTGTTTTTATGGATCTAGCTTTTTTAATTAATTGTCCAAGTGTCGATTGGGTTTGACACCTTTTGGTACCAGGTTTTATGGGTCGGACAAATATACATAAAAACCGACCAAATGCGAGTCGGATTAGCACGAAGGGTTCCGTGCCATTGTCTATAATAACGAGTAAAAAATCACGTTCGTTGTACGGGAGGCCCCAAAATTATTTATTTTATTGTGTTTTTTAGTATTTGTTGTTATAGCAGCATTAAAAATACATCACTTGTGTAGATTGCAACTGTCTAACTATCACGGTTAATGAAATACAGCCTGGTGGCAGACAGACAGACAGACGGACAGCGGAGCTTTAGTAATAGGGTTCACTTTACCCTAAAAATGAAGATAGGTGGTAGGTAACTAGGTGGTAGGACTTTTCACTAGGTGGTAGGACTTTTCTGCAAAGTTCGTCTAGGTAGGTACCACCGCTTTGCCAATTATTCTGCCGCCAAGCAGTAGTGTGCCAGCACTACTGTGTTCCGGTTTGAAGGGCATTATAGCTAGTAAAATTACTGGGCAAATGAGACTTTATGACCTGATTACACAGTGTAGTAATCTGATTATTAGACTGTGTGATGTCTCAGGATGACGTGCGCAGTGCAGTGTCACGCGGAACTTTATTATTTTAAAGTTCCGAGTGAGACTGCAACTGTTATGGGCAGCCGTGTCGCTTAACATCAGGTGAACGCCTAGCTCGTCACGTCATTCATTCTCATAAAAAAAAAAAAAAAAGATGGGTTGACGATTCACGAGTAGAGACTGTTCTACTTAAGAAAACTCAAACTCAAGAGAGAGCTTTGCAGTTTCGATTTTCTTAGCTTTGCTTAGTTTTTTGCTTTGCATTAGGTATTTGAAATAAGTATTCCCAATTCCACGGATTTTCGTAACAGTAGGAATCTGTATATATTCAACAGATCACAATACCACAATGCCCTCGACGCTGGAGCCGACTGGAATGCTAAGAGACGACGGTAAGAGGCCAGATGGTGCCACCTTAGTCCCTTGGTGTCTTGGACGCACACTTGTCTGGGACGCCACGTGTGTGGACACCCTGGCACCTTCCCATGTCTCCAGCCGCGGCTGAGCAAGCACAAACACTGAAACGGCGCAAATATGCGCAGGTTAGCGCAGATCATGAATTTTTTGTGCTAGCCATGGAAACACTGGGCCCGTGGTCGTCCGACACCAAAAAATTTTGCAAGCAGATCTCCACCAGATTGGTCCTCGCCTCGGGGGATCCCAGAGCTGGCACATTCTTCGCTCAGAGGTTAAGCCTCCTTATCCAGCGAGGTAATGCTGCCAGTATTCTGGGAACTTTACCCCGCGGTGGTGAGCTGGATGGCGTATTTACATTGTAAATTCTGTAAATAATATTTTAGTTGTAATTATTTGTATTTTTTAATTATTTTTTCAGTCACTTATAGTTATATAACTTTGTAAAGATACAGGAGTACAAATATTGTTAGTAGGTAATATTAAGTTATTAATTACAATAAACAGATCACAATTCTATAGTTTCCCAGTTTTACAGATTCTTCTTTCTACATATTCTTGATTTTACAGATCTTCATTGATTTCATTGCATTACCTTGTTTGCTTTGCTTTTGTTTTTTCTGAGCTTTATATTGGCTCTTGCCTGTCGCATCATTTTGCCACTTCACAAAATAGCTCACTTCAAATTGCTTCACAACATTTTTCACACGCAGCTCTTCGTAACAGGCTATATAACAAAAGATGGAGTATAGCACCGTATATGTTAACACCTCGCAGGCCTTCCCTGCGAAGGTGTGTCGGACTCAATCGTGGTAATAACATTCAATCCGGTGGGAGCTATCAAATTAAACGTATGTGTAAGTCATAGGCGACAGCGATTAAAACCGTACCGAATTTATTTTCTGTCTACCAATAGTAGCTCTCCGCGGTTTTTACTAGATGGCTGGTCCATGGAAGACACAGGGTACTGTGTCTTCCAGATCGTGGTCGCTACTCGAGAAACTTTTTTTTCCATCTGTTGTCAGTTCTGCGAGCGATGTGGCCTGCCCATTGTCATTTCAACTCGCTAATTCTAAAAACTAATCGGTCACTATAATTTTCCTGCAAATTCCCACACGCACTCACTTTTATCAAATTAAATAAAAATAACGTCCAATACAAAATCTCAACTGTTCAAAATGTTCGATTCCAGCAATTATCTTCTAAATTGCACCAAACTATATTAGACGCCCGATCGAACGCGGCAATTTGGCAAAGCTGTAATCATGGTATCCGAAGAGGGTGGTTACCTGATGGGATTCCATATTATAAATGGGTTACTGGATATCGTCATAAACGTGCCGGTTCACTTGTATTAACTATAAGTACTTACCTACTACAGAAATAGTTGGGGCATGGTTTTTTAAGCTACCGTGACAAGTGATCTTTATGTTCTTTACTAGTTACATGATGATGACGATTTTTTTGTTTTTCTTTTCTTACCCTTTGATCACATCCATAGATTTTAGACCCTAACTAGGATTTTCTTAACATTAACTATAAATCCAGTTGACCAACGATACAACTTCCCCTCGTACGAAAATTAGTAGTTTATTTCAACTGCTAACCCTACGAGAGGAAGCGGGACACTCAATGTGTCTTTTGTTCCATCCCACTCTGTCCTTTGTAATTTCGTATGACTTTGTCTCGTTTTGTTACCCCTGCCCGTACAAACATGACTCACCTGCAGGGTACTCACCCGTGTTTGTACGAGAAATTATGTTCAGGAGCTATCAACGGGGTTTATAATTTTTCGTATCTGGTATCACCCAGGAACTACGAGGACCATGTCCCACAGCACCCAGACACAGAATAAGTATTTGCGCTTTTTTCTGTGCACAAATACTTGTCCTATCGCGGGAATCGAACCCGCTATAAAATAACATACGGATACCAGTATGAATAAACTAAACAAAATCTGATAATTTTCTTTTTTTAAATTTTCTTAGCTTAAACCTATCACGGATACCTTAAAATATGATGCAGTTGGATATTTTAAATAAATAAATATATTATTATTACTTATTAATTATTCATACATATTTTATACTTACTTATTTATTTAAATTTAAGCACCTTGTTATTCTTGTTATTATTTTAGGCCGTTTGTGGTAATCTGGTTGTTTGACAGTTTGGCAGTTTTGAGGCAGATATATTATATGTAAGTTAGGTTCAAATTTATAGGGCGTTATGTAAAATAGTAATAGTTTATAAATATAATTTGTTCGTAATATTTATACATATTGCTGTTTTGTGAACTTTCAATACCAAAAAAAAATGTATCACACTCATGAGAACTTTTATGTTGGAGCCCTTCACTGAGTTCAAAGTACCTACCTATTTTGTTGCCATGTTTTTGAGTGAAAACACACGCAAACATTTTTCGTTCTTAGCATATCAGCATTTTAACAGTAAATTCCTGCTGCATTTAAATTCTGTTCACACTCTTGTAAATATTAACGATAATTCCCAACCTAAACTATCGGATGCAGCGATATTTACAGCTAAGCCATGATAAATGCGCGTAATCATTATCACTCCTAACGCTAACTACGAATGTGAATTATTGTCGGATTCTTTGAATTTACGTTTTTAATGCGTACTATAAATTTTTACATGGTTGTTTGTTAGTCTAAGTTTAGAGTTAAGAGATGTTTGTATTTATTAAATAAGATAGACGACAAGAAAAAATCCAGTCTAAAATTATTTACATGTTGAAATTAGGTAATGAAATTCGTCTCATTACAAAAAAAAGTACAGCAATGTAGTTTAAAGTAGTTCTACTTCTTTTAAAAACGATGTTGACTTGTTGGTACTTATAAATATCTAACTATGACAAAAATAATGAAAAGTGTTTTAATCATTTTAATGACCAAACCCCAGAATAAATAATGTTTGTTTAATTTAAAAGCCCTCTTAATTTTGTTAAAGTTAATTTAGAATTGTTTAAAAATATTTTTTTTGGTAGAAATAATTTAATTTGTAGTTTACGCCTGTAATTTTTAAAGATACAGTAAGCTTATGACTTGGACCATTCCCAATAGATGCTCCTTCAAACATAAATAATAACAATAAGTCAAACGCTCAGTTTTGTTGTGATTATAGTAATTCTTTACATTTCTAATCCGAAGCTTGAATCCATCATTTTGTTTTACACAACGTTTAATTAGTAAAATATATATTTAGTTTAACTGTTTCGTTTTTTTTAGGGTTCCGTACCAAAAGGGTAAAGCGAATCCTATTACTAAGGCTCCGCCGTCCGTCTGTCTGTCGGTCTGTCCGTCTGTCACCAGGCTGTATCTCATGAACTATGATGGTTAGAAAGTTGAAATTTTCACAGATGATAGCTATTTTTGTTGCCGCTAAACAACAAATACTAAAAATCAGAATAAAATAAATATTTAAGGGGGCTCCCATTCAACAAATGTGATTTTTTTGGTCGTTTTTATTCATAATGATATGGAGGTTTTCGTGCGCAAATCTGACTCGTAGTTGGCCGGTTATTATAGATAATGGTAATGAACCCTTAGTGCACGAGTTCGACTCGCACTTGCCCGGCTACTTAATAACATTTATTTACGGATCTCTTAGGAAACAAATCACATAAAGTTTTATTGTAATGAGGTTCACAATACAATTTAAAACTCTGAAAAGCAATTCTAGAGCAAAAGCATTACGATTTCATGGAGCAGACGCGTAGGTATTAAGTATTTACTTTAATTGGAGCTTAGTTCTTATAACAAGAAATTCTGTACATTATACATGAAGCCCTTAATAAACATTACGTTCTAAAGGTATTGTTATTGTGTTTTGTTTCTTTCTATCACATTCGAAATAGGCAAAGATAAAATGAGAGAAAACCACTGAGAAGGTACTTCTAACTGTTAGATAATGCAGTGTTAGTAAAGCGGCAAGTTGACTCCAACTAGCATGCTCACCGCGACTTTTCTTGACACTATCTCGTGAGGGACCGTGACAAGGCTATCGTAGCGCCTAAGTGTGTCTCACTCTAAAAGTGACGGTAAGTTTTCTCGCGGTGCGCATTCTAGGCCATCAGGAGTCTATGTATATTATGTGATCTTTGGGCGTGGTTATTATTATTTGGCCTGGCTCCGCACAGGTTCATTAGTTTTACGTCTTTAGATTTGTCATAAGAAGAAGGAAGGGAGGGGAAAAAAGATGGAGGAAAAGATGAATGGATATTTCATCACCAACAGCCTGAAGACGTCCACTGCTGAACATAGACCTTCCAAAGAGCGCCATTTTGAGCAGCTGTTTGCCTCCTGCATCCGTCGCTCGGCTCCCCGCGGTCGGTCCACCTAGTAGAGTGCCTAATATGCATCTTCCGGTTCGTGGTCGCCACTCAAAAACCTCTCTTACCCATCGGTTGTCAGTTCTACAACCAATATGGCCTTCCCATTGCCATTTCAACTTGCAACTGAGCTATATCGGTTACTTTATATCCGCGAAAAGACACTAGCAAAGCAAAAACCATCGATGAATGAAACTATAATCCTCTTTGTGGAAATGTCCGTACCCTCTGTAGGGTAGTTTACGAGAACTTCCATCCCTTTATGTGCCGATCCTGATTGCCGCCCTCGAGGCAACGACAGGAATTCGAGGTCAATTTATGGCGATTGTACGTTTCTGGTGCGTGTTTCTGGGAAAGAATATTAGGAGGATGTTTATCTTGTATCTTTAATATGTATACTAAAGTGTCCAACAGACCGGACTCTCAGCACTAGAAACTGAAACCATAAGAATAGAAAAGATATAGGAAAAATAAAGGTTTAAACCTACAAATGGGTGTTATATTGTATTCTATGTATGTATTTACAAACAAAAAAGTATATAAGTATTGTATCAGTCATCTGGTTCCCATAGTACAAGCTGTGCTTAGTTTGGGGCTAGATGGCGCTGTGTGAAATGTCCACACATATAAAAAAAAAGAAAATGGTCTTAATTTTTTTCTGGATGATTAATTCAGTCTATTTCAAATCTAATAGGTACTAATTTATTGAAAAAGTTGTTTTACAGGTATTATATGTTTTTTTTTTTGGTTGGGCTAATGCTGTTGGTCTCTAACGGCCTTTACAGCGTCACCGGGCGGGTCAAACGTCACCGGGCGGGGGTATTATATGGTATTTGACGCTTTACACTAAGTAGTACAAATCGAGTTCACCCGTTTGTAACTAAAACCTAAATAACTCAAATATATTTATAGCTAATGTTTTGATTTATACTTTAAAATAAAGATGGATAAATTATCTATCTATCAAGGTAGTTACTATCAAAATCGAAGGAGTATTTTCATAAATAAAAGCAAGTAAAGAAGCAAACAAAAATCTCTCAAAAATGTAGTATCAGTTCATAAATTAAATAGACTCCAGAACTCAACATTGTTTTAAAAATATTATGATTACCTACCTTCAATCACACTATTTTAGAATATCTTTGATCTACGATTGGAAATCGTTAAAAGAGCTATTACATTTTAATCAATGATAAAAATTTGTTATAGTTTTTAGCTATCGGTTATTTTTACGGATCAAAAAACTCACCCTTAGTTATCAATTACAACAAAGCGAAAAAAATGATGCTGTACCATTTTTAGTAGTATTATTGAAAACGGCGAAATCCTTTTTTATTTATTTTTACGTTCATTCATTACCCTTTCAATATGCCTGTAAAGGCTTCAAAAACATTTTTCAGCTGTTGAATAAAGACTCCTCGTGAAAAATCGCATAGAGGTGAAATACCTGTGTATGCGTATAAATAAATATGCACTGCAACTGTTACGGGTGGCCGTGTCGCTTAACATCAGGTGAACAACTAGCTCGTCACGTCATTCATCTCATAATAATAAATTCTGATGATGATGATGATGATAATGATAATGATGTTGATTAGGTAGGTACCTAACCAACATCATTATCATTATCATCATCATATACCTAAACAACATCATTATCATTATCATCATCATACTGTTAATGCAGTTGGCTGATAATGATGTTGATTAGGTACCTACTGTTAATGCAGTTGGCGATATTGTTATAAAGACATGGGTTTGAGTGACTGAAATCCTCTATTTAGCGACAAAAATTCATATTTATTATTCTTCACAGTCACATCAGTGACATTTCACTGTTGCCTTTTTTAACGGGCAATATGCCTTTATTACTCAAGCTATCTATTACAATAACAAAAACTAAACTAGCTACACTATTTACTACAAAGAACATAATATGGGCTGTGTAATATACCGCGATGGCCTATAGACAGTCCAAATGCTCCAGCCCACTGCCGGTAGGTAGCGTACCCAACATGCTGGCAGCATTGCCTCGTTGAATGGCAATGCTGATGCGTTGAGTCAAATAAGAGACAGAGCATTTGGACTGTCTATAGGCCATCGCGGCTATTATACAGCCCTACTGATGCCTTGGTAATTTTTTGGTAAATATTGCTCTTCCATAACATACATGATCTCTTGATTGAAAACGTTATTTTTCATGCCTATCGGTCAATTTTAACCGATCACAAAGCAAGAGCTAAATTCATACTCCGCTATGAATACAACAGCTGTGTTTGACGGGCAATTCATTATGTCGAAAACAATAGAACTGATGTAGAGAAACCTTAAAATAATACTCAATTTATACTGGGTATAATTGAATACATTATCATTCTTTGAGACTAGATAAAAAACAAACCACTAAAACAAAAGCGAGCAGATAAAAAGATGTTAGGCCACCTTGATATGAAAAACATAATAAAAGGAAAAGGAGAAGAGAAGAAAAGAATAGAGGATGAAGCAGACTTAAAAATATACAGATTAGAAAGGAAAAGATAAGTTAATGTCATTGTCGTGCTAGGAATGAAAATGACCAAGAATGATGGCGATTACTCTACTGACAAGAACAAGACTTTCAAATAAGAAAAAAAAAAAAAAACACTTGAAAAAGACGCAATTTGCTGAAAACAAACCACCAGGAAAAAAATCAAACACAAAACATTCTTTTGAAACTGTTACGGTATGCACTGAAAAACGACACAAAACCACACCTTTATGCATAGACATATATATTAAGAGGACAGGCCTAATGACAGGTTAAAACGTCGCTTCAAAGTGGGAACCAATTTCACAGATTGACATCCACTAGCGCTCAGTCTGTGATGGAAGTTAGAAGGCATCGGTCGAATGTCACAAACAAAATATGCCAAGTTGTATTGTGAAGGGTTGCACAATCTATACTCAAAAGTGCAGTAAAAGAAAGACCAAGTTTCTTACCTCAAGTAATTCAATATTTTCAATATTACACTCTGTTTTGTAACAAAATAATAGAATTTATATTTGGAATAATCATTGTAAACATAAACATTGACGGACATAATGGCAGTGATAGGCACCTAATTTTCTCAACTTGTCGTAGTTCACGCGAAATCTAATAGATGGCGCTGACTTTTTCCCACGCCATTTTGACAAAATAAAATGTTCCTTCGGGCATATCCTGATATATAAATCTATGCCTTTATGCCAAAAGTTAAACCCATTCAGGCCCACCTGAGTTCTCCACATAAATTCTTAGCCCAATTAAGCTGTGAAAAGGTTGAAAGGAACGCAAACAGTTACCCCTAACCCACATTTATATTAATACAATTTCGTCGCAAAAGAAAATTAATTCTATTGAAACATTCAGAAAAAGATCACTTTACACACAAAAAGGCGTTACTTGTACTAATTTTACAACGATACTACGACTTATTCGTTACAGATTAAGACACAATTTTCTTTGACTCACGCTTATTAGTTAAGTCAACTAATCCATGCTAACACTAATAAATGAAAAGGCGTAACGACTCAGTTTGCCAGTCTAAAAGATGCTAACAGCAAGGGTGATACAGTTGATTTTAGAATGTTTGCTAGAACATTTAAGCTGTACTGGCAAAATAAATTATAGAATAGATGCGGGCTGCATAGTAATTGTGGGTCAATCCATGTAATTATCCCTTTCAGATATTAAGAAAGCTATTGAATAATAGGGGCTATTTCGAAGGATAGTCAGAGCCATTATGGATACTTTAAAATAGCTATAAAATAACCTTTTATCCTAACGAGAATAAGTATCGATCTGATATAAAAATAAAAGACGAACCACAGCCATGGATATTATTTAAAAAAGTGGGTTTATCATGGTAGGTATTTTTGTCCTCTAAAAGCCCGTTCGGATAGCTTCAGATGGCAAAATTAACAGTTCAAAATGACAAAAATTATCACAATCAGCGAAATGGATGAGCAAAAGTGGCAATTTTAACTGTTTTCGTTCACCGTTCGGATAGCTCAAAAATGTCATCGTGTACTGCCAATTTTGACTCGTGGGCAAATATATCAAAATTGGCATTATTGGTAAAATTTCCAAAACGAACGCTTGACATTATCGCTAATTTTGCAAATGCTAATAATGCCACCGGGGCTATAACGAACGCAGGGTAAATTGATTGATTCAATTTTTATTGACGTATATCGTTAAGCTCTACTTATGTTTAACCCGCAACGGTTTCAAGACTAGGGATAGGAGAAAAAAATCTTTTATTACTCTCGATTTCTCTTTTTATATTTTGAGAAGACACACACACACAGTTTACGCTGCGTCTTCCGGTCCGTGGTCGACACTCGAGAACCTTTCTTCCCCATCGGTTGTCAGTTCTACGAGCGATGTGGCCTGCACTTTGCTATTTGGCTACGGTGACCACTTCTGCAAGAAAGGGTTGTTTTATTGTTGCATTAAAAAAAAAGTTTTCCATGCTGAAACAGCTAGACATTAAAATGACAATCTTATTCATTAAACAAGCCATTAACACAAATACACCCATTAACAGTCAAAATAAATATACCTAATGATGTAGAGGTCCTATTTGCGTACTCATTAGGCGCTAATAAGGCGGGACAAACGCGTCCCGGTACGATGCCACAGTATAATTTAACAGTAAACAACTGCATTAGTATTTTCAAAGCAATTAGGATTGATAATGACGTTGATTTGTTGTTAGCTCATGGGTTCAAATTTAAATAAAAACGAATATAATTTTTTACATTATTTGTTTTAATATCGAGTCAAGCGGCTATAATTATGGCAAGACAGGCACCTAAGTATATTATGACCTAATAAAGCGGTTAATGTCATCAAGCATTTTTTTTATTGGTATTCAGTTATTTTGGGTTTCAGGCATTTTGAGACTAGCCGTTTTCAGACATTTTGGGATCAAGTCATTTTGGGTTTCAGACGTTACGGTTTCAGACTTTACGAGACAAAGACGTCATGAAATCAGGCAATTTGAGATTAGTTTGTAACGTACCGGACGCATTTAAATGAGTATATTTTTTTAATTAAATAAAACAACGAGGGTTAATCATAAACGAATGGTGAGCTGGTCATTCACCTGGTGTTAAGCGTCATGACTGCCCACAGAGCAAAAAAAGCGCTTCGGGTGCGATTCGTCATTTTTTTGTGTGGCTGCCCATATCAGTTGCAGTGCGTAACTCGAAATTATAATGTTTTGCGTGACATTTTTAGACGTTAGCACAACGTATTGCAATAATATTTTTACAATGTACAATCCGGATCACAGTACAATTTGCACACTACTATTTGAAGCATGAAGACGTCATTATCATCAACAGCATGAAGACGTCTGTCCTACTAAACATAGGCCTCCCCCAGAGAGAGTCACTTTAAGTGCCTCCGGCATCCATCAGCTCCCGCGTTTTCACCAGGTATTAGTCGGTTCACCTAAAGTCTACGCTGCGTCTTCCGTTTCGTGGTTGGGTTAGTATAGGCGTATAAACTAGTTACACTTCATTACTAGAGCCACTGCTTTGTCTGCGCTGTGGCATCGCTGTCCCATGTCCCGTTCTCTCCGTGTCCCGACTGTCCCGCACTAATTCACGTCGTAACGAAGTTAAGCGTGACAGATGGAGTGACGAGGGAATGACGTGAGCAAATTTGGCACGGCCGAATATCTTCAGTTTTACAAATGTATTTTAGTGTTTACTCTTTGTTAGAAATAAGTACGTTTTATAATGATTTTCCGATCCCCGGGGCCCACGTCCCGGAAGACCACGATTTTTTCGTCATAAACTCATATAAACGTTAGTTTACCTTAAAAATTACGTCAGCAGAAGATACAACGTCTTTTCTTACTACATAAAACACATATTATGTCAACCACAGAGCTATGAAACAAATGACGCTGGGGAAGCGTTTTTTTTTTTGCTCTGTGATGTCAACCGATGGGGAAGAAAAGTTACTGAGTGGCGACCACGAACCGAAAGACTAAGAGGCATGCAGTAACTCAAAAAGGCGCTCTGTAGAGGAGATCTATGTTCAGCAATGGACGTCTTCGGGCTGTTGATGATGATGATGATGCCCGATACGTTCCCACTTCCGCGACCTCTCACACAGAGAATAACCCACCACTCGGTATTCTTCACCGATAACATTAAGTTGGGTGCAATGTTTTATTTCACGGGGTCTCATCCGGTACAAACGAAAAATAGCCCGAACGTGAAAAAATGTAGTGATCGTGTCGCGAGCGTTACTAGTTAGTGTCCAGTAATTTATAAAATAGCCCGAGTTATTCCGTTGTATGGGATGAGGCGTCTGTACTGTAGGTATTATATTATCTGGGATTTCATCGTATCTAGTCTAGTAATAGTATATCTGTGACTGGGTGAGTACCGTGCGGGATTCAAACCATAGGTAAGATAAGAAGTTATGCTGCCACAAGCTACACTCGCTCACTCAGATAGGTACTGTTGTGAATAAAAAAAATACTAAGATAAACACCCAATTGATTTATTGTAATATTTTAGAAGCAGGTAAATAACTTTTTTAAATACACCTGTCCCGCTAAATCCAGTCGTTCGCTAACAGAATCCCAGTTTAATTTCTCTCCTAATTAAGATAATTAATTCATTTATTCTCCCCGATAATTAGTATGCTATTCGCGTCTCCGAACATCTGGCCTTTATTAATGTCCCGGTTCTTACGGGATCTCGGGATTGTGGGACACTGGATTTTTTGCGACAGTTTAAAACCGTTGATTGTTGGTAGTTTATTTTACTAGTGTTGGAGATTTTAATGAAAAATGCTCGTAATAATGTGGACAATATTTTGACAACCTTCTTTGAGTTAAGTCGGTCTTGCTGTGCTACTCAAAAAGGCGCCAGCAAAGTTGTTCCTATAGAATTCCATTGCTGGTGAGTTTTTCCACCAGTAATTTCTTTTGAAAATCCATTATTTTTGTGTTTTGTTAGAGCCATGCTCGGTATTTTCCTGCGAGCATAGATCTGGAATCTGGAGATCCGCAGGAGGACTAAAGTGACTGATATAGCTCTTAGAAATCAGGCAGGTGATTTCTGTAAAAAATAACCATTGAGAAGAATCTTCTGAGATACGAGTCAACAGAATAGATGCCATTGAGTCGAGTTATTTTAAATTCCACACAAACAACATTTATATTCAGACCGTGTTTTAAATTTTTCCAGCCTCTCTAGTTCCCAAACATAACACGGAAATGACCAATATCTGTCGAAACGTGTTATAATGGGCAATAACTCACCGAGCTCGAGACAATGCACCCTTAACAATTAGCCGTATAGTCTACGGCGTATACGGATCGCCGTATACGTTATTGCCGTATACGACGTGTATAAATTGCTGTTAATATATACAGGTTTGGTTCCGTGCTTTGTTTAGGCATGATGTGGAATAAACGGTCAAGAATCGGGTAATCCAATCAATCTTATAGATTCCACTAAATTCGGTTACAATATAATATTCAAAAAAGGGGCAATATGCTTTTATTACTCAAACTAAGTACTACACAAACTAGAACTACTACTACATGGATTGTTCCCAATTCTACAGATTTTCATGTCTGCAGATTCCCATATCTACATACTCCCATTTTTACAGATTCTCATGTCCTCAGATTCCCATTTCGTGAATCCCATTTCTACAGATTTTCATTTTAACAGAATCTTATTTTAACTGATTTCTAATTCAACGAAGCCAACTTTTCTAATTAAAAAATTTTACATCTGTCAAAAATGACATCTGTCAAAATTGTAATAATGACTTGCCACCCATTTAGTGGGTGGCAAGTCATCACCTGCCTCAAACATTTTGATTTGAGACAAAATTGGCAGATGCCGCTCTCTCATTCCATAACCCAATGTCACCATCCATCCAAAAGTTCACCATAATAGCCCAGATTTATTTTATACCTATACGAAAAATAGTCTATAATAATGCCAAACCATGCCTTGTCTGTTGTAATAATTAATCATGTATTCAAAAGGGCCTCTTGGTGTTAGCTTCGGCCCCACCAATGCCTTCCAAATGTCCGGGCTAGACCCGAGAGTCTAAAGACATAAAAGATAATAATAATAATAATAAACCATTTTATTGCAGCCAACAAGCTTATAAAATAAACATAGGCCCATATTATAGATACCTTAAAGACTAACATACATATTTTATAACACTAAACTAAAACTTCATTGAGCACGTAGAGTCGGCGTGCTGAGCTGGCTGGAGGTGTCACGTAGCCTTCCTCGGAACTTGCGGTACATTACACCTCTAGGCCAAAAATCCTCCTTGGTGAAGACAGCTAGGTTGGTAGTAGGAACTCGCACGACAAAAGATTTAAAATTGGCGTTGACGTTAATTATAGTTGTTGTAAACGTTAAGTTGTAAACTTTGAATTGGGTGACTGTAATATATATCCGTACAATTGGGTTTCTGTAAAATTGGGAATACGTACATTTAGGAATCTGTTGAATTGGGAGTCCGTTCACTTAAGGATCTGTCAAATTAAGAATATGTAGAAAGAGGAATCTGTTAAACTGGAAAACTGTAGAATTGGGAATAATCCTACTATACTACCTACTACAAATAACATTTGAACTGTAGACTAGCCAAGATGGCCTATAGACAGTCCAAATGTTGCAGCCCACTACCGGTAGGTAGCGCAAGTTATCAGTATAGAAAAATAGACATCAGCATTGCACATAGTCAAATTACTTGGCCGGTGAGGCTTATAAACCGATCTCACAATATAGTAATCTTTTTTAGACAGTGTAATGTCTCAGGATGACGTGGGCAATGCGCTGTGTCACGCGAAACTTTAATTTAGAGACACTGCAATCTGTTTTGGGCTTAAGTGCCCTTAAATATTAACCATAAGCGCCCTTAAATATTTATTTTATTCTGTTTTTTAGTATTTGTTGTTATAGCAGAAACTGTTGTTATAGCTACAGATATTCAATTATTGATCTGGCAAAATTTCAACTCAATAACTGTTCACGTCGTTGCATTGTATTATTTCTCAAAACTTGTTCTTTTTCCAGTATTAATAATTAAAATTGGTGGCGTTTGACGCATTAAGTGCTGAATTACGAGCATGAGTGTGGGCAAGTGGTATGATGTGGTGAAACGTGAGTTTTCGTGTTGCTTCCAAAATTCCATAGAAGCTTCTAGTAAAGTTGCCACCACTTTACTGGAGCATGACTTAGACTGGACTACGACTACCTGACTTAGACTGGACTATGACTATGACTAAGACTTGACTTTACGTGATATATTCTTTAACGATAAAAATTACAATACTTGACACTGGCTAAATACACGACGTGTGGAGTCTAAGAAAAAAAAACTGTTACGGTTCACAGAGGTACAGCCTGGTTACAGACGGACAAAATATAGACAGGCAGACAGACAGACAGACAGACCACTACTAGGTTTACTAGGCGGTAGAACTTTTCTGCAAAGTTCGCCTAGGTAGGTACCACCGCTTTGCAAGTTATTCTGCCGCCAAGCACTAGTGTGTTCCGGTTTGAAGGGCATAAAGTCTCATTTGCCCAGTAATTTCACTAGCTACAGTGACATTACTGGGCAAATGAGACATTCTAACCGAATTACACAGTCCAGTAATCTGATTACTAGACTGTGTGATGTCCAGGATGACGTGCGCAGTGCAGTGTCACGCGAAACTTTATTATTTTAAAGTTCCGAGATACACTGCTACTGTTATGAGTGGTCATGTTGCTTAACATCAGGTGAACGACCAGCTCGTCACGTCATTCACTCTCATTAAAAAGACCGACTTACAGAGGGACAGCGAAACTTTAGTGATAGGTTTGCTTTACCCTTCGGGCACGGAATCCTAAAGATAAAGAAAAAAAAACAGCATTGTCCTCGGCACATTAAAATCTACTGCAATCACCAAACCGGCTGCCAACTGTAGTGGTTATGACAACTGCCTTCTCAATGATAAGTGTTTAAGGTGGCATTTTAAGTAGGAGGCTTATGTTCAACAGGAAATATTCCAATCAATCAATCATTTATTTGCGAGAACACAAGCACAATTCACAAGGAAGGTCTTAAAATAACATATATACGCAATTACGCAATATACGTAATTTATTTACGCACACGGTCCAGCATGTCGACATATTTAATGATAGCCTATCGGCGATTATCTGTGAGTTTAGGTTATTTTATACTCATAATATAAGATAGGGAGCGTTTTGGTGTTAAACTGTAAGCTAACTATCGTTTTATAAATAAATAAATAAATAAATAAATATAGACATATTGCGTTCAACTTGATAATGAATAATGAATATGTGCAGACATTACACACAGCGCCATCTAGCCCCAAACTAAGCAAAGCTTGTACTATGGGAACCAGATAACTGATACAATACTTATATACTTTTTTGTTTGTAAATACATACATAGAATACAATATAACACCCAGACGCAGAACAAACATCTATGTTCATCACACAAATGTTTGTCCCGGGTAGGAATCGAACCCACAGCCCTCAGTTCAGAAGGCAGGGATACTACCAACTGAGCTATCAGCCGTCAATGCAAGTGTGCAAATATTGAAAAGTATTTTTGTTACAGTACATTTGAAATTCCTTAACACTATAAAATGCGTATTGTAATAACCAGTCATACAAAGATTTCTTGAATAAATTGTCTGTTAACATTTTTAAATCATTAGGTATACAGCTATATATTGATATGCACATATTGTAGACATTTTTCTTATATGTTCTCCAGTTGATGTGATGTGATTATTTGACCTAACTCTTTCTACGTCCAGTATAATCATAAACAGGCAATCAATTGTGAACGGTGTTCAAATAAATTAGTTTACCCCAGTGCCCTGTTATTGTTCCCTTTGAGATGGGGTCAGCGTTCCGGAACGAATCAATTTTGCACCACCATGGAGATTTCGATACTTTGCTTGCTGTAACGGGATCTTATATTCTCTGCACACAACGGCAAAATCCTTGGAAAGAGTCATGTGCAGTTAAATAAAATACTATATAATCTTATGATTTTAGAATCACAGAATGGAGACAAGTATTGCAGACATTTCAGTGCTGGATCGATTCAGTTTAAACCCGTCAGTCAGTGTTAGTGCAGGCTTAAGGTATCATTTGCAATTGTGGATGTGTTTATTCGAAAATAAATAGACCACCTGACCGACAAATGTTTTGTACTCAGTATAAGTAGGTACATGGTTTAGCCATAGTGTAATAAGGTATTATTAAACTATGGTTTAGGTTTAGACCATCTAGTTCGCAAAATTATTGTGTGCTATCAAAGTTTTATTCTACAACTAGCTTCTGCCCGCGGCTTCGCACGCTTGTGTTATGTTATTTTTACGTTATAGTCTAATAATAGATCATGCATTTCATACCAAACAACAAAATCCACTAAATCTTTTCGAAGCTGAGCACAGTAACCTGTATTAGCATAGGTATAGGTATAACGCAAGCATAGCCGTGAGTGGAAGCTATTTAAGCCATTACCTAAAATTAAATGTTTTGAGTCTAATATAGATTTATAACAGTAAAAGAAGTTTCAAACAAAAAACTACAACCTCTTCATATTACAACAAAAAGAAATCATCATCACTTCACTCAGGTCTTTAACAGAAGTTTCAGTAAGTTTTGTTTAGGTAGTAGATAGGTACCTAAGCAGGCAGGTACAGTTTAGAAAAATATGGAAGAATCACACACGATGATCCTGTTTTGCTCAGTTTTACATATTATCCGCGCGCTTTTTGTTCCATTTACCACATTTTTTTTACCTTCTTAAGTTTGGTTCCATACGAATTGAGTACCTAACTACCTACACATAGCCAGTGTCAATAATAAGTTTATAAATTGCTGGAGATATGCATTTACCTGTACTACGCGTACATAATTAATTTTCTTAATACTAATTAAGAATTACTAATACTAAACCACCACTCCTTAAAGAATCGACAGTTATAATTATTATTATGTCCACTATTTTCCACGCTGTCTCATTCCCAACATACCTACCTAGTGATGAAAGTGAGGAAGTAGGTTAAATCGTTCACGTAATCACAGGGCACTAGCCCTAGCTTTACTTTTTTGTTGACTAGAATAGTGTGCAGTACACCTAAACCTAGACCAGCAACTAACTGAAAACAATTAAAATTTATATATAAACAATATATGTATACTAGCTTTTGCCCGCGGCTTCGCACGCTTGTGTTATGTTATTTTTACGTTATGGTCTAATAATAGATCATGCATTTCGTACCAAACAACAAAATCCACTAAATCTATTCGAAGCTGAGCACAGTAAACCTGTATTAGCATAGGTATAGGTATAACGCAAGTATAGCCGTGAGTGGAAGCTATTTAGCTTTAACAGAAGTTTCAGTAAAATTTGTTTAGGCAGTAGTTACCTAAGCAGGCAGGTACAGTTAGAAAAATATGGAAGAATCACACACGATGATGCTGTTTTACATATTATCCGCGCGCTTTTTGTTCCATTTCTTTACCTTCTTAAGTTTGACTCCATACGAATTGTGTACTTACCTACATTTAGCCAGTGTCAATAATAAGTTTATAAATTGCTGAACATATGCATTTACCTGTACGATGCGTACATAATTAATTTTCTTAATATTAATTAGGAATTACAAATACTAAACCACCACTCCTTAAAGAATCGAAAGTTATAATTATTATTATGTCCACTATTTTCCACGCTGTCTCATTACCACTGCACATTCAACATACCTACCTAGTGATGAAAGTGAGGAAGTAGGTTAAATCGTCATTACATAATTATTACTTACACTATAACAGTAAAAGTAGGAAGGGATGGGCTGTTGGCACGTTTGGCTGATAATTAAACAATTTGCAAAAAAAAGTTTCAGTCTTATATTTGTAAAACAAAACTAAAATCAACAATATACCACAATACACAAGATTAGTACAATTTCTCGCTGGTCGGGTAGCAGGAAGGCCGCTTATCGTAGGTAGGTAGGTAGTTTCTAATTACTCGAAGGGGTAAGTAAAGTTAAATTAAGTGGGAGTGGGAAAACAGGAGCTCTGTGAGCTCCGGGTACGGCGCGTCTACTCGCCGTCACAGAGTCGTCGCAGTCTAATGGATCCCAGCCCTTTACAAATACGGCCGGCCAGATTCTGTCCTCCAGAATTTTGCCCACCAGAACTGTGCCCTCCAGAGATTCCTCCTGTAGGTCAACAAATAAAATATTGTGGACCTTTACAATGTTTCACATCTTACTTAATATTACAATAGGAACCTAACAGTCTACTTCATACACCGATAGCTTCTAGGACCGTAGTAGACGGTACATGAAAATATAATAATAGAATTATTCGGTATTCGTTGATAAACGAGGTAGGTTATATTTCAATCAGTTAGGAGGCTTCCAACAACTCAATAAAATGCCTCAAAAAAATAAAATCGAAAAGGCAAGAAACATCCGTTTTGTGAACTATTGGAAAAAATGTAGTATTTTAGTATTACACGTTCGGGATGCCTCTAGTAACTCAATAGAATTCAACGGAATGATAAAATTAGAAAAAAAACAGTAAAAGTTCATTTTGTGGACTTTGGTGAAAACATGGTATTTTGGTTTAAAGCAGTTAAGAGGCCTCTAACAACTTAATAGAAGTCCTTCGAACATTAAAATAAAAAATCGAAAGCAAGCTATTACAACCTTAAGGGAGGCACTAGGCATAAAAAATTAACACAGATACACTATAAAGAGGCTCCCGTTAACATCAGGAAAATTTCCATTATAAAATGGCACAACGGTTAACGCATTATTTCCAATGTTTAAACTCACAACCTATTCAGGAAAACATACTAATACTTATTGAACATAATAATGTAGTATATTGCTACTATTCAAGTAATTACACTTTAAATTAACATAATAAAGGAACTGTCAGTAATTTACCCGGAGCCGCTTTCAATAAATTCAAAAATATAACTTTATATTGTTATTTTTTCAGATTGATTTTAAATCCAGGAAACACTTAACGACTCTGGTTATATTTAGATAGAAATAGGTAGTAACCAGATGGGATTTACTACTTAAGCACCGATTTTAATTAGATTGGGTGGGTATATTTAGAACAAATTTAATCAAAAATATACTGTGGAGCTACAAAACGTTTCAACATACCTTTTGGGAGGAAGATTATGCTAAGGACCCCACGGTGCAATGAACAACAGGGGCGTTGTGTCTGCAGAAGAAATACACCAAGATTTAGAAATCAGAAAAACGGCCAAATCATGATCTTGAAGGATCAACCATCAAAAGGAACATACCGGTTCTGCTGGATTCACTAAGCTTGTGGAAGAGGAACTGTCCAACAGTTCCACACCGACGTCGATGGTGGCCACACCCGCACACACACCGACAGCTTGCTGCGAAACCACGAAAAACCAATAATCACTACCAATCCTTATGCATCACGGTGGTGGCAACAAAATACAACTTCTCAACGTTGAAAATACTCACAGGAATCAGCTAAATCACAGAACAACGCTCAAGCCGTTACGCTCGTTCCACGGAAAAAAATGGCTGAGAAAGAATCAAGGCGGGACACTCCGTGGTTCTTTTCGACGTCTTGCAATCCCAAAAAACATTATATCCGTCCGGATTGAGAACGCAACAAATTTAAATAAATGGCGCGAACGACTTTTTATTGGAAGAATTCACTGCAAATAAACAAGTATTCCCACAAAACACTTTGACATTAAATCAATTAATTGATTTTTTAAAAGGGGACGAATATTTGAGGGCTTTTCTAAATAATCCAAAAAACAAACTCCATCATCGGACATGGACAATTTCTTTGTTCTTCACTCGGTTTATGAACGCACGAGGAAAACGTTTCGTTCATCAGAACGGGAATGATGGAGAATATAAATTTTGTACCCAATAAAATAAAATGTATATTTAAACAAAACGAAAACTAACACACTCTTTAAGTATTGAATGGAAATGTTAAAAACAATGGTTTAATAAACGAATTTAATATTTTGTATGAATATTACTAGTAATAAATAAAATGTTATGTTTACAATAACCTCCAATTCGGCTACTCCAAAAACGAGAACGGAACGTATTTCAAAACTAGTCTGTTCTGTTCACAACAAACGTCAAAACAAAATGGTTTATTTATTGAATGAATTTACGGATTTTAAGGTATATTTATAGCAATTAGAAGATATTTTTAGAAAATATTTATAGGTAAGCTTAAAGTGTGATCCTATTTGGATCTGTGAGGTGATAAAAGTGTTCAATACTACGAAGAACAAATCTGACAACAACAACAAAGCCAGGTTGGTGTAATTTTATCATACACATTAAGAACCAAAAAAAATAGGTGTTACAGTATCCCCTTCCTCGCCAGAATTTAGCGAGGGAACGAGATAAATTCAAGCTGTCCCCAGCTTTTCGCTCGCAGGGAGAACAAAACACTAACTACCAATTCCACAGCATCAAAAACAACACTAGCCTAACAAACAACTAGAATATAAAATTTTTAACCCTTTACCACGGCCAAACACTTACAAAGAAACTTAATCTTAAAAACACAAATAGTAAATTTTCCGCTGACTTGGGCTAACTAAGATACAGATGATAAATATAATAATAATACACGGTACATACTAATAATAAGGTGTCATACTTCTGATTTTAGTTGTAAAAACCCCGCAAATCCCTATATTCGATTGATATAATGTAACTAGTAACCCCGAGTAGTATTATAGGCTTGTTTAAGGAGTTCACTCACCGCTCCGGTTTAATGTAGTTCCCCACTTATCCGCTTAGCTACGGTAGTAGAAAATGTAGAAGTACAGATGTGCTGGTATTAACAGAACAATCCATTGGTATAGTGTTGTAGGCTTATTTAAAAGGAGTTCACTCACCGCTCCTGTAGGCTTATGTTTGTGCTATAGGCTTGTTTATAGAGTTCACTACCGCTCTGTAGAATAGTATTATAAAACTAGTTAAGTGATAAACGTACATAGATACAAATATAATAATAATACGTATTAAGTTTTAAATAAACGTTAAAAGTGAGGCAAAACAACAATATAAAAGCATTTAATAGTATCCCAAGTCAGGGTACAGTAAAGTAAAACTAAAGTAAAACACAAAAATAATGGTACGACTCCAACTAACTTTCAACAATCACCCTTATCACCAGTGAACGGACCAAATGTATCAATCTCCCAGGACTAAATATAGGTGGCTGTCCACCGTCCGGGGTAAGTCTCAATAAAATTATAACACCAACAAGCAACACAGAAGTCGATATTGATCAATATCAACACGCCTAGACCTCGGCATCACTGGGGTACTCGAAAAGGAGTACACCAATACGTCGGAGACGGCCTACGGTCTACTTAGGGCCACTGGTGGCATGCGGCGCAGAATACCACACGTCTACCTACCTAACCCTGCACATCAAGACATTTAATGTCCTTGACATGACATTCACTCCGTTTACCCTTTTCATCCTCCATCAAATACACAAGTTTTGACAGCTTCCGCACAATAGTAGACTTCTCGAACCGCGGCGCCAACTTGTATGAAAAGTGTTTCGCAGCGTCACTGCGAACATGCGTGCGACGCCAAACTACATCTCCTTCCTCAAATTCTATATCCCGCCTATGCTGGTTATAGTATTTAGCATTATGCGAATGAGACTTTTTCAACTCCAGATCTACCTTCTGGAACACATCTTTTAAAGCCCCCAACTTATCAACATAATCACCACGAGGACCAAAAGTGAGATCATCTAGATCCTCACTGTCACCATATACTTGTCCATTAACAACGGCCTCGCGACCGTGTACAATCATAAACGGGGAAAAGGTAGTAGAATCATTGACCGCGGTGTTTACAGCAAATTGGATCTGACAAAGATTTAGATCCCAACTACGCTGATCTGATCCAGCTAGAGCGGCGATCGCTGTTACAAGAGTCCGGTTATAACGTTCCACGGTGTTAACTTGTGGGCAATAAGTAGGCGTATAGTGAACTTGGGGGATGCGATATTTGTCAAACAACGCTTTTACTTCCCGCCCTATGAACTGGGGTCCATTATCAGCAATTACCGTTTGAGGTACACCGTGCACCATAAACACACCATTCTCTAAACGCTGAGCCACCACGTTGCTAGTAGCACGCCGCAACGGAAACAACAGACAATACTTCGAAAAGCAGCATACAACCACGAGCAAATATTCGTTGAGTTGTCGAGACCTCGGCAGTGGACCAACTAAATCTATGCTGATGCACTGGAATGGTCTACGACAAACTTTCGGATTACCGAACAAACCTGCCGTAGGTTGGTTCGGGTGTTTATAAGCTTTGCAAGTAGCGCAACTGGAAACGTAATTTTCGACGTCCTGGTACATCCCCGGCCAATAAAACCTAAGACGCAAACGTTTATACGTCTTGTCCACACCAAGATGAGCACCCAGAGGAGAATCATGGTTCTCAACCACAAGCGATGGTCTACCTTCTGCGGGAATCACCTGTTTCCAATCAAAATCTCCAGTTAAAGAAGATTTCCCCTTAGTGTAACGATAAAGCTTCCCATCCAATATCTGGTAATTAGGGCATGTCTGGGGTTTGTCCCGACAACGCGCAAAGATATTGGAAAACCACGGATCTGTCACTGATACACCAATTGCTGATACAGGTACGGAACGACTTAACCCATCCGGCACTAGATTTTCGGCACCCCGACGATGTTCTATCACAAAATTAAACGGAGAAAGTCTACACCCCCATCTCTCCAGGCGGCCCGTAGGATTCTTTAAGTTAAGAAACCACTTCAGACTGGCATGGTCCGTAATAATCTTGAAGGATTTATGCCCCTCAAGGTATGGTCGAAAATGCTCCACTACATTTACAACTGCCAACGCTTCCCGTTCGGTAGCAGAATAATTCCGCTCCTGTTTAGTCAATGATCGGCTATAGTACGCAATAGGATGCTCATCACCATCAAATATCTGCGTCAACATCCCACCAACACCAACATCGGACGCATCAGTATGCACGCTAAAAGGTAGTGAAAAATCAGGACAGGCTAAAACAGGCGCTGAGGTCAAGGCACTTTTTAATTCAAGGAACGCCGCCTCAGCAGCGGGGGACCAAACAAACGGAGGTCGCTTTTTCTTCGTAGAAGTAAGGGCGTTAAGGGGAGCAGCTATCGTACTAAATCCTCGAATAAAACGTCGATAGTAAGACGCCGTCCCGAGGAATCGTTTAACGTCCTTACTGCAGGTAGGTACGGGAAAATCAGTAATAGCCTTTATTTTATCGGGGTCCGTTCTTAGACCCAATTCATCTACGACATAGCCCAGATACTTCAACTGCTTTCGGAAGAAGCAACACTTTGACAAGCTTATAGTCAGATTAGCCGAACGCAAGCGGTCTAACACCTTCAGTAGGAGATCTATGTGCTCCTCAAATGTCTTCGTCACCACAATTATATCATCTAAATAGATGAATACACTCCCACCAAACTCAGGGCCGAACAATTGATCCATTAAGCGCTGCTGCGTTGCGGGCGCGGAAGTCAAACCAAAACACATCACTTTAAATTGGAACAATCCCCGCGACGGAACGGTGAACGCCGTCTTCTCTTTTGAAGAAGGAGTAAGAGGAATCTGCCAAAACGCTGATTTTAAATCTAGAGACGACAGGAAACGCGAGTCCCTAAGGTGATCCAAAATGTTGTTAATATAAGGAAGGGGGTAAGCATCGTGTTTGGACACCTCATTTAACTTCCTACTATCTAGACAAAAGCGCATCTCTCCATTGGACTTGGGAGCCATGGTAATAGGATTATTCCACGGACTACAGCTGGGCTCAACCACATCTAACCTCAACATTTCATCTAGCTGTTCGTTCAACTCCTTCAGTTTATCAGGTGACATGACATAATAACGCTGCTTTATAGGTACAGCCTCTCCAGTCTCAATATGATGGGTGATACACGTCGTTCGACCCAACCCCTTTTTCTCAGCAGACACCTCCTCAAACAATTGGCAAACTTCCTCTGCTAACTTCTTCTGCACACTCGTTAGAGCATCGAAAGGGTGTAGACGATTTACCCCACACACAATAGCTTCACTCGGGCGCATAAATACTAAGTCCTTACGATCAGTCAGACGCAAAACATCAGGTGCGAAATTGAAAGCCTTCCAAAAATTAATCCCGAAAAGTAAGGACGTAGTTACTCCCGGAATCACGTAAAATTTTACCACTCTCAGAACATCATTTACAGTAACCGGTAAATACACATAACCGCTTATGGGTGACGTCGAACCATTGGCCGTCATCACCGCGTCGATATCCTGTGACACATGCATCTCAGCAAGGTCCGCAAAATATTCCACCGCAGAACCCCCAATTATAGATATTTCCGAACCAGAATCTAACAGGCCGGAAAAAGATACACCACACACATCAACATTTAAATACGGACGAGTATCGCTACTCTCGTTTGAACGGACCATCGTTGCAACATTGGGATTGTATGTTTGAAAGAAAACCTTTACATACTCACACCAGTCAAGCCACTCTTTTGTATTATCGGAACGACGGCCCTCACTTACGCGTTTTTTGGCTGTGGAGCTACCCTAACTTTAGAAGTACACTTCGGACAGTTATTCGCAGTCACACCCTTCTCACCACACCTATAGCACACTATGACCCTAGGCGCCTTACACTCCAGGAGAGTATGGTCCCGCACTCTACACCGTACGCAGAACTTCTCAACAGACACGGCTTCGCACTTTGGGCGAGTACCCCTACTACCCCGGTACACCAGATCAGATGCCATCGCGTTCGGCGTACTTTTAGGGGGTTCAACAAAAGCCTCCGCTACTTGTTTTGCTGCTTCCAACTGCCTGCAACGTTTCTTCAACTCTGACCAGGAATCAACCTGAACCAAGGCCAGTTGAGAAGAGTAGAAAGGACGAATATTGAATTTCACAATATCTAACTGCTCTTCAGCGGATAATGGCCGCGTTAATCGAGAAAAATAGCTTTGCATGATGCTAAGATAATGCATGATGGACTCATCACTACCCTGTGTCCTCGAACGAATCTCTTGTAGCAGGCGCTGGTCGTATCCGTAGGGAAGATACTCCTCAAGCAGTAACGCCCTCAGTTCCGACCAGTCCCGCACCTCATTCTTAACACTTCGGAACCAAAAAAGAGCTTCGTCCGTGAATAACTCTACAGCCGAAGTAAATAATTTACCCCACGAAATTTGTCGAGAGGTACACAGCTCCTCTAACCGCTGAATATATGCCTGCACACAACCTTTACCATTAAAACGATGGTTCAGCGAATGTAGGTTAGCCGAACGATCACAAGTCACAAGCGTTTTTACCGCTGACCCCGTACCTATACCAGCATCTACGTTAGAACCTTCATCAGCACTACGTCTATCGTCATCAGGAAATTCAGACACATAACTACTGCGGAAAGTATGCATCATTTTGTCCAGGCGTTTAGTGATAACCAGAAGGCGAGCATCCAGTTGGGCCTTCGACTCCTGGTCATCCTGGTCATCGGGTTCCACACGACTTAATCTATGGAAAATGTGGTTGCACAACGTTTGGACGCGATAGAGACGTTTCAAGACCAAGGGCTTCAAATTATCGCAAATCCCTTCACACTCCGAAAGCTTAGTTCGTATAGTTTCTAGCTCCGCGTGAACATCACCCTCAAACGTACTTACTTCGTCGGTAGGTATTTCCTTAGACAATTTTCTAATTTGCGCGCGCAATTTTTCTACGGTACTTTCGGGTACACAGTCTCTTATTGCTACCTCATATACCAGTTCATCCTTATTCAGCAAGTTAAAGCGGATGGGACGTTCCTCCATCATGCTAATACACATTACAACCAAAATACTTAAAATCAAAAATTATCAGCCAACCGCTACTTAGCAAATGACAAGTAGCGGGAATCGTAATCCACGTAACCAACAACGTCCCTGTTCGGGCGCCAATATAACAGTAAAAGTAGGAAGGGATGGGCTGTTGGCACGTTTGGCTGATAATTAAACAATTTGCAAAAAAAAGTTTCAGTCTTATATTTGTAAAACAAAACTAAAATCAACAATATACCACAATACACAAGATTAGTACAATTTCTCGCTGGTCGGGTAGCAGGAAGGCCGCTTATCGTAGGTAGGTAGGTAGTTTCTAATTACTCGAAGGGGTAAGTAAAGTTAAATTAAGTGGGAGTGGGAAAACAGGAGCTCTGTGAGCTCCGGGTACGGCGCGTCTACTCGCCGTCACAGAGTCGTCGCAGTCTAATGGATCCCAGCCCTTTACAAATACGGCCGGCCAGATTCTGTCCTCCAGAATTTTGCCCACCAGAACTGTGCCCTCCAGAGATTCCTCCTGTAGGTCAACAAATAAAATATTGTGGACCTTTACAATGTTTCACATCTTACTTAATATTACAATAGGAACCTAACAGTCTACTTCATACACCGATAGCTTCTAGGACCGTAGTAGACGGTACATGAAAATATAATAATAGAATTATTCGGTATTCGTTGATAAACGAGGTAGGTTATATTTCAATCAGTTAGGAGGCTTCCAACAACTCAATAGAATGCCTCAAAACAATAAAATCGAAAAGGCAAGAAACATCCGTTTTGTGAACTATTGGAAAAAATGTAGTATTTTAGTATTACACGTTCGGGATGCCTCTAGTAACTCAATAGAATTCAACGGAATGATAAAATTAGAAAAAAAACAGTAAAAGTTCATTTTGTGGACTTTGGTGAAAACATGGTATTTTGGTTTAAAGCAGTTAAGAGGCCTCTAACAACTTAATAGAAGTCCTTCGAACATTAAAATAAAAAATCGAAAGCAAGCTATTACAACCTTAAGGGAGGCACTAGGCATAAAAAATTAACACAGATACACTATAAAGAGGCTCCCGTTAACATCAGGAAAATTTCCATTATAAAATGGCACAACGGTTAACGCATTATTTCCAATGTTTAAACTCACAACCTATTCAGGAAAACATACTAATACTTATTGAACATAATAATGTAGTATATTGCTACTATTCAAGTAATTACACTTTAAATTAACATAATAAAGGAACTGTCAGTAATTTACCCGGAGCCGCTTTCAATAAATTCAAAAATATAACTTTATATTGTTATTTTTTCAGATTGATTTTAAATCCAGGAAACACTTAACGACTCTGGTTATATTTAGATAGAAATAGGTAGTAACCAGATGGGATTTACTACTTAAGCACCGATTTTAATTAGATTGGGTGGGTATATTTAGAACAAATTTAATCAAAAATATACTGTGGAGCTACAAAACGTTTCAACATACCTTTTGGGAGGAAGATTATGCTAAGGACCCCACGGTGCAATGAACAACAGGGGCGTTGTGTCTGCAGAAGAAATACACCAAGATTTAGAAATCAGAAAAACGGCCAAATCATGATCTTGAAGGATCAACCATCAAAAGGAACATACCGGTTCTGCTGGATTCACTAAGCTTGTGGAAGAGGAACTGTCCAACAGTTCCACACCGACGTCGATGGTGGCCACACCCGCACACACACCGACAGCTTGCTGCGAAACCACGAAAAACCAATAATCACTACCAATCCTTATGCATCACGGTGGTGGCAACAAAATACAACTTCTCAACGTTGAAAATACTCACAGGAATCAGCTAAATCACAGAACAACGCTCAAGCCGTTACGCTCGTTCCACGGAAAAAAATGGCTGAGAAAGAATCAAGGCGGGACACTCCGTGGTTCTTTTCGACGTCTTGCAATCCCAAAAAACATTATATCCGTCCGGATTGAGAACGCAACAAATTTAAATAAATGGCGCGAACGACTTTTTATTGGAAGAATTCACTGCAAATAAACAAGTATTCCCACAAAACACTTTGACATTAAATCAATTAATTGATTTTTTAAAAGGGGACGAATATTTGAGGGCTTTTCTAAATAATCCAAAAAACAAACTCCATCATCGGACATGGACAATTTCTTTGTTCTTCACTCGGTTTATGAACGCACGAGGAAAACGTTTCGTTCATCAGAACGGGAATGATGGAGAATATAAATTTTGTACCCAATAAAATAAAATGTATATTTAAACAAAACGAAAACTAACACACTCTTTAAGTATTGAATGGAAATGTTAAAAACAATGGTTTAATAAACGAATTTAATATTTTGTATGAATATTACTAGTAAAAAATAAAATGTTATGTTTACAATAACCTCCAATTCGGCTACTCCAAAAACGAGAACGGAACGTATTTCAAAACTAGTCTGTTCTGTTCACAACAAACGTCAAAACAAAATGGTTTATTTATTGAATGAATTTACGGATTTTAAGGTATATTTATAGCAATTAGAAGATATTTTTAGAAAATATTTATAGGTAAGCTTAAAGTGTGATCCTATTTGGATCTGTGAGGTGATAAAAGTGTTCAATACTACGAAGAACAAATCTGACAACAACAACAAAGCCAGGTTGGTGTAATTTTATCATACACATTAAGAACCAAAAAAAATAGGTGTTACAGTATCCCCTTCCTCGCCAGAATTTAGCGAGGGAACGAGATAAATTCAAGCTGTCCCCAGCTTTTCGCTCGCAGGGAGAACAAAACACTAACTACCAATTCCACAGCATCAAAAACAACACTAGCCTAACAAACAACTAGAATATAAAATTTTTAACCCTTTACCACGGCCAAACACTTACAAAGAAACTTAATCTTAAAAACACAAATAGTAAATTTTCCGCTGACTTGGGCTAACTAAGATACAGATGATAAATATAATAATAATACACGGTACATACTAATAATAAGGTGTCATACTTCTGATTTTAGTTGTAAAAACCCCGCAAATCCCTATATTCGATTGATATAATGTAACTAGTAACCCCGAGTAGTATTATAGGCTTGTTTAAGGAGTTCACTCACCGCTCCGGTTTAATGTAGTTCCCCACTTATCCGCTTAGCTACGGTAGTAGAAAATGTAGAAGTACAGATGTGCTGGTATTAACAGAACAATCCATTGGTATAGTGTTGTAGGCTTATTTAAAAGGAGTTCACTCACCGCTCCTGTAGGCTTATGTTTGTGCTATAGGCTTGTTTATAGAGTTCACTACCGCTCTGTAGAATAGTATTATAAAACTAGTTAAGTGATAAACGTACATAGATACAAATATAATAATAATACGTATTAAGTTTTAAATAAACGTTAAAAGTGAGGCAAAACAAAAATATAAAAGCATTTAATAGTATCCCAAGTCAGGGTACAGTAAAGTAAAACTAAAGTAAAACACAAAAATAATGGTACGACTCCAACTAACTTTCAACAATCACCCTTATCACCAGTGAACGGACCAAATGTATCAATCTCCCAGGACTAAATATAGGTGGCTGTCCACCGTCCGGGGTAAGTCTCAATAAAATTATAACACCAACAAGCAACACAGAAGTCGATATTGATCAATATCAACACGCCTAGACCTCGGCATCACTGGGGTACTCGAAAAGGAGTACACCAATACGTCGGAGACGGCCTACGGTCTACTTAGGGCCACTGGTGGCATGCGGCGCAGAATACCACACGTCTACCTACCTAACCCTGCACATCAAGACATTTAATGTCCTTGACATGACATTCACTCCGTTTACCCTTTTCATCCTCCATCAAATACACAAGTTTTGACAGCTTCCGCACAATAGTAGACTTCTCGAACCGCGGCGCCAACTTGTATGAAAAGTGTTTCGCAGCGTCACTGCGAACATGCGTGCGACGCCAAACTACATCTCCTTCCTCAAATTCTATATCCCGCCTATGCTGGTTATAGTATTTAGCATTATGCGAATGAGACTTTTTCAACTCCAGATCTACCTTCTGGAACACATCTTTTAAAGCCCCCAACTTATCAACATAATCACCACGAGGACCAAAAGTGAGATCATCTAGATCCTCACTGTCACCATATACTTGTCCATTAACAACGGCCTCGCGACCGTGTACAATCATAAACGGGGAAAAGGTAGTAGAATCATTGACCGCGGTGTTTACAGCAAATTGGATCTGACAAAGATTTAGATCCCAACTACGCTGATCTGATCCAGCTAGAGCGGCGATCGCTGTTACAAGAGTCCGGTTATAACGTTCCACGGTGTTAACTTGTGGGCAATAAGTAGGCGTATAGTGAACTTGGGGGATGCGATATTTGTCAAACAACGCTTTTACTTCCCGCCCTATGAACTGGGGTCCATTATCAGCAATTACCGTTTGAGGTACACCGTGCACCATAAACACACCATTCTCTAAACGCTGAGCCACCACGTTGCTAGTAGCACGCCGCAACGGAAACAACAGACAATACTTCGAAAAGCAGCATACAACCACGAGCAAATATTCGTTGAGTTGTCGAGACCTCGGCAGTGGACCAACTAAATCTATGCTGATGCACTGGAATGGTCTACGACAAACTTTCGGATTACCGAACAAACCTGCCGTAGGTTGGTTCGGGTGTTTATAAGCTTTGCAAGTAGCGCAACTGGAAACGTAATTTTCGACGTCCTGGTACATCCCCGGCCAATAAAACCTAAGACGCAAACGTTTATACGTCTTGTCCACACCAAGATGAGCACCCAGAGGAGAATCATGGTTCTCAACCACAAGCGATGGTCTACCTTCTGCGGGAATCACCTGTTTCCAATCAAAATCTCCAGTTAAAGAAGATTTCCCCTTAGTGTAACGATAAAGCTTCCCATCCAATATCTGGTAATTAGGGCATGTCTGGGGTTTGTCCCGACAACGCGCAAAGATATTGGAAAACCACGGATCTGTCACTGATACACCAATTGCTGATACAGGTACGGAACGACTTAACCCATCCGGCACTAGATTTTCGGCACCCCGACGATGTTCTATCACAAAATTAAACGGAGAAAGTCTACACCCCCATCTCTCCAGGCGGCCCGTAGGATTCTTTAAGTTAAGAAACCACTTCAGACTGGCATGGTCCGTAATAATCTTGAAGGATTTATGCCCCTCAAGGTATGGTCGAAAATGCTCCACTACATTTACAACTGCCAACGCTTCCCGTTCGGTAGCAGAATAATTCCGCTCCTGTTTAGTCAATGATCGGCTATAGTACGCAATAGGATGCTCATCACCATCAAATATCTGCGTCAACATCCCACCAACACCAACATCGGACGCATCAGTATGCACGCTAAAAGGTAGTGAAAAATCAGGACAGGCTAAAACAGGCGCTGAGGTCAAGGCACTTTTTAATTCAAGGAACGCCGCCTCAGCAGCGGGGGACCAAACAAACGGAGGTCGCTTTTTCTTCGTAGAAGTAAGGGCGTTAAGGGGAGCAGCTATCGTACTAAATCCTCGAATAAAACGTCGATAGTAAGACGCCGTCCCGAGGAATCGTTTAACGTCCTTACTGCAGGTAGGTACGGGAAAATCAGTAATAGCCTTTATTTTATCGGGGTCCGTTCTTAGACCCAATTCATCTACGACATAGCCCAGATACTTCAACTGCTTTCGGAAGAAGCAACACTTTGACAAGCTTATAGTCAGATTAGCCGAACGCAAGCGGTCTAACACCTTCAGTAGGAGATCTATGTGCTCCTCAAATGTCTTCGTCACCACAATTATATCATCTAAATAGATGAATACACTCCCACCAAACTCAGGGCCGAACAATTGATCCATTAAGCGCTGCTGCGTTGCGGGCGCGGAAGTCAAACCAAAACACATCACTTTAAATTGGAACAATCCCCGCGACGGAACGGTGAACGCCGTCTTCTCTTTTGAAGAAGGAGTAAGAGGAATCTGCCAAAACGCTGATTTTAAATCTAGAGACGACAGGAAACGCGAGTCCCTAAGGTGATCCAAAATGTTGTTAATATAAGGAAGGGGGTAAGCATCGTGTTTGGACACCTCATTTAACTTCCTACTATCTAGACAAAAGCGCATCTCTCCATTGGACTTGGGAGCCATGGTAATAGGATTATTCCACGGACTACAGCTGGGCTCAACCACATCTAACCTCAACATTTCATCTAGCTGTTCGTTCAACTCCTTCAGTTTATCAGGTGACATGACATAATAACGCTGCTTTATAGGTACAGCCTCTCCAGTCTCAATATGATGGGTGATACACGTCGTTCGACCCAACCCCTTTTTCTCAGCAGACACCTCCTCAAACAATTGGCAAACTTCCTCTGCTAACTTCTTCTGCACACTCGTTAGAGCATCGAAAGGGTGTAGACGATTTACCCCACACACAATAGCTTCACTCGGGCGCATAAATACTAAGTCCTTACGATCAGTCAGACGCAAAACATCAGGTGCGAAATTGAAAGCCTTCCAAAAATTAATCCCGAAAAGTAAGGACGTAGTTACTCCCGGAATCACGTAAAATTTTACCACTCTCAGAACATCATTTACAGTAACCGGTAAATACACATAACCGCTTATGGGTGACGTCGAACCATTGGCCGTCATCACCGCGTCGATATCCTGTGACACATGCATCTCAGCAAGGTCCGCAAAATATTCCACCGCAGAACCCCCAATTATAGATATTTCCGAACCAGAATCTAACAGGCCGGAAAAAGATACACCACACACATCAACATTTAAATACGGACGAGTATCGCTACTCTCGTTTGAACGGACCATCGTTGCAACATTGGGATTGTATGTTTGAAAGAAAACCTTTACATACTCACACCAGTCAAGCCACTCTTTTGTATTATCGGAACGACGGCCCTCACTTACGCGTTTTTTGGCTGTGGAGCTACCCTAACTTTAGAAGTACACTTCGGACAGTTATTCGCAGTCACACCCTTCTCACCACACCTATAGCACACTATGACCCTAGGCGCCTTACACTCCAGGAGAGTATGGTCCCGCACTCTACACCGTACGCAGAACTTCTCAACAGACACGGCTTCGCACTTTGGGCGAGTACCCCTACTACCCCGGTACACCAGATCAGATGCCATCGCGTTCGGCGTACTTTTAGGGGGTTCAACAAAAGCCTCCGCTACTTGTTTTGCTGCTTCCAACTGCCTGCAACGTTTCTTCAACTCTGACCAGGAATCAACCTGAACCAAGGCCAGTTGAGAAGAGTAGAAAGGACGAATATTGAATTTCACAATATCTAACTGCTCTTCAGCGGATAATGGCCGCGTTAATCGAGAAAAATAGCTTTGCATGATGCTAAGATAATGCATGATGGACTCATCACTACCCTGTGTCCTCGAACGAATCTCTTGTAGCAGGCGCTGGTCGTATCCGTAGGGAAGATACTCCTCAAGCAGTAACGCCCTCAGTTCCGACCAGTCCCGCACCTCATTCTTAACACTTCGGAACCAAAAAAGAGCTTCGTCCGTGAATAACTCTACAGCCGAAGTAAATAATTTACCCCACGAAATTTGTCGAGAGGTACACAGCTCCTCTAACCGCTGAATATATGCCTGCACACAACCTTTACCATTAAAACGATGGTTCAGCGAATGTAGGTTAGCCGAACGATCACAAGTCACAAGCGTTTTTACCGCTGACCCCGTACCTATACCAGCATCTACGTTAGAACCTTCATCAGCACTACGTCTATCGTCATCAGGAAATTCAGACACATAACTACTGCGGAAAGTATGCATCATTTTGTCCAGGCGTTTAGTGATAACCAGAAGGCGAGCATCCAGTTGGGCCTTCGACTCCTGGTCATCCTGGTCATCGGGTTCCACACGACTTAATCTATGGAAAATGTGGTTGCACAACGTTTGGACGCGATAGAGACGTTTCAAGACCAAGGGCTTCAAATTATCGCAAATCCCTTCACACTCCGAAAGCTTAGTTCGTATAGTTTCTAGCTCCGCGTGAACATCACCCTCAAACGTACTTACTTCGTCGGTAGGTATTTCCTTAGACAATTTTCTAATTTGCGCGCGCAATTTTTCTACGGTACTTTCGGGTACACAGTCTCTTATTGCTACCTCATATACCAGTTCATCCTTATTCAGCAAGTTAAAGCGGATGGGACGTTCCTCCATCATGCTAATACACATTACAACCAAAATACTTAAAATCAAAAATTATCAGCCAACCGCTACTTAGCAAATGACAAGTAGCGGGAATCGTAATCCACGTAACCAACAACGTCCCTGTTCGGGCGCCAATATAACAGTAAAAGTAGGAAGGGATGGGCTGTTGGCACGTTTGGCTGATAATTAAACAATTTGCAAAAAAAAGTTTCAGTCTTATATTTGTAAAACAAAACTAAAATCAACAATATACCACAATACACAAGATTAGTACAATTTCTCGCTGGTCGGGTAGCAGGAAGGCCGCTTATCGTAGGTAGGTAGGTAGTTTCTAATTACTCGAAGGGGTAAGTAAAGTTAAATTAAGTGGGAGTGGGAAAACAGGAGCTCTGTGAGCTCCGGGTACGGCGCGTCTACTCGCCGTCACAGAGTCGTCGCAGTCTAATGGATCCCAGCCCTTTACAAATACGGCCGGCCAGATTCTGTCCTCCAGAATTTTGCCCACCAGAACTGTGCCCTCCAGAGATTCCTCCTGTAGGTCAACAAATAAAATATTGTGGACCTTTACAATGTTTCACATCTTACTTAATATTACAATAGGAACCTAACAGTCTACTTCATACACCGATAGCTTCTAGGACCGTAGTAGACGGTACATGAAAATATAATAATAGAATTATTCGGTATTCGTTGATAAACGAGGTAGGTTATATTTCAATCAGTTAGGAGGCTTCCAACAACTCAATAGAATGCCTCAAAACAATAAAATCGAAAAGGCAAGAAACATCCGTTTTGTGAACTATTGGAAAAAATGTAGTATTTTAGTATTACACGTTCGGGATGCCTCTAGTAACTCAATAGAATTCAACGGAATGATAAAATTAGAAAAAAAACAGTAAAAGTTCATTTTGTGGACTTTGGTGAAAACATGGTATTTTGGTTTAAAGCAGTTAAGAGGCCTCTAACAACTTAATAGAAGTCCTTCGAACATTAAAATAAAAAATCGAAAGCAAGCTATTACAACCTTAAGGGAGGCACTAGGCATAAAAAATTAACACAGATACACTATAAAGAGGCTCCCGTTAACATCAGGAAAATTTCCATTATAAAATGGCACAACGGTTAACGCATTATTTCCAATGTTTAAACTCACAACCTATTCAGAAAAACATACTAATACTTATTGAACATAATAATGTAGTATATTGCTACTATTCAAGTAATTACACTTTAAATTAACATAATAAAGGAACTGTCAGTAATTTACCCGGAGCCGCTTTCAATAAATTCAAAAATATAACTTTATATTGTTATTTTTTCAGATTGATTTTAAATCCAGGAAACACTTAACGACTCTGGTTATATTTAGATAGAAATAGGTAGTAACCAGATGGGATTTACTACTTAAGCACCGATTTTAATTAGATTGGGTGGGTATATTTAGAACAAATTTAATCAAAAATATACTGTGGAGCTACAAAACGTTTCAACATACCTTTTGGGAGGAAGATTATGCTAAGGACCCCACGGTGCAATGAACAACAGGGGCGTTGTGTCTGCAGAAGAAATACACCAAGATTTAGAAATCAGAAAAACGGCCAAATCATGATCTTGAAGGATCAACCATCAAAAGGAACATACCGGTTCTGCTGGATTCACTAAGCTTGTGGAAGAGGAACTGTCCAACAGTTCCACACCGACGTCGATGGTGGCCACACCCGCACACACACCGACAGCTTGCTGCGAAACCACGAAAAACCAATAATCACTACCAATCCTTATGCATCACGGTGGTGGCAACAAAATACAACTTCTCAACGTTGAAAATACTCACAGGAATCAGCTAAATCACAGAACAACGCTCAAGCCGTTACGCTCGTTCCACGGAAAAAAATGGCTGAGAAAGAATCAAGGCGGGACACTCCGTGGTTCTTTTCGACGTCTTGCAATCCCAAAAAACATTATATCCGTCCGGATTGAGAACGCAACAAATTTAAATAAATGGCGCGAACGATTTTTTATTGGAAGAATTCACTGCAAATAAACAAGTATTCCCACAAAACACTTTGACATTAAATCAATTAATTGATTTTTTAAAAGGGGACGAATATTTGAGGGCTTTTCTAAATAATCCAAAAAACAAACTCCATCATCGGACATGGACAATTTCTTTGTTCTTCACTCGGTTTATGAACGCACGAGGAAAACGTTTCGTTCATCAGAACGGGAATGATGGAGAATATAAATTTTGTACCCAATAAAATAAAATGTATATCTAAACAAAACGAAAACTAACACACTCTTTAAGTATTGAATGGAAATGTTAAAAACAATGGTTTAATAAACGAATTTAATATTTTGTATGAATATTACTAGTAAAAAATAAAATGTTATGTTTACAATAACCTCCAATTCGGCTACTCCAAAAACGAGAACGGAACGTATTTCAAAACTAGTCTGTTCTGTTCACAACAAACGTCAAAACAAAATGGTTTATTTATTGAATGAATTTACGGATTTTAAGGTATATTTATAGCAATTAGAAGATATTTTTAGAAAATATTTATAGGTAAGCTTAAAGTGTGATCCTATTTGGATCTGTGAGGTGATAAAAGTGTTCAATACTACGAAGAACAAATCTGACAACAACAACAAAGCCAGGTTGGTGTAATTTTATCATACACATTAAGAACCAAAAAAAATAGGTGTTACAACACCCAAAGATAGAACCCACAGATTTAAAATATTTTAACTATTAAAAACTTATTTCAACATGCAAGAAGAAGAAGAACAAATCAAAAAAAGGTCAAAAACGTACGTTACGCGCCATGTTGTTGTTAATTCGAGGATACAATTGCCATAATGAATACCTACATATTATTATATCTAAGTACCTACCCTTCTTTAACATTTTTCCTAAAATATTGCGTATCATTGGCTAAATACAAATAATAGCACGCCCTCTGGCTATTAAAGTAAGCCAAAATAAAAAAGGTTTTAATGCGTAGCAATGGTAAGGGTCTATAACTTAAGTAGCTATAAATACTACAGGGGGTTTAGCAAAGATACCAACTACTAACGCTAACGCCTCACGCTAACTCCAAAAATGTATTGAAATGACATTCGCTGCGGAAAAGTTAGCGATTTCCGAAACGTCATTCCAATACATTTTGGAGTTAGCGTGAGGCATTAGCGTTAGCGATTGGGATCATTGCTAGACCCCCAGGTACGTTAAAACTTCCTTGGGGTCGATCAAGAATGTAGCAATAGCGCAAAAATAATTTTATCTACTTAATTAGAATGGTAACGTGTAGTAAGGTCATGTAAATAATACATTTTACCAGATCGCCAATAAAGAACATTGCTCCCGCTAAAACTCTATAAATCGAAAACATGAATAAAAATGTAAGCTTCAATATTGGCTAAGTATGATAATCGCGTGAAGCCTTATGAATAATTATAAAAAGTCTAAGTACCTACCCTTTTAAACAGTTTTCATAAAATACTTCCTATCATTGGCTAAATACAAATTTTGTCTAATGCCAAAATAAAAGAATTTACAATGCGTAGCAAAAGCAAGAGTCAATAGGCACAGATTACTGAATATGTTACTACAAACAAAATAAGCTATAGGTACTATAAATACAATTTTAAATACTTATTTGAATGGTAATGGTAGTAAATTTTTGAAAACTAATACATAATACCAGATCGTCAATAAAGAATTTTGCCCTCGCCAGAACTCAATAAATCAAAAACATTAATAATAATTTAGTTATATTTCAATATTGGCTAAATATGATAACGCGTGAAGCCTTAAAACTTATAAAAAAAAGTCTAAGAAGTTTTTAATTTTCTAGATTCCTTGTTCTCTGTGTCGTGCCCATATTCAAGAAGGTTCGCATACCTATCCTCTTTTTTAGTTTGGACCACAGATTAACGGAAAAATTTATTTATATGTAAATACATATGACTTCCTTGGGTATAGTTACTTACATAATGAACACATTGTTTTTCTCTAATCTGCATTGCATCGAGCTCAGACGAAGTTATCGCGCGATGTATTTCGCCGTAGCCCGAAAAGCACTGTACACTGCCGGTAATGCAGGCGTGCCAATTGCTATTTACTGTTTTTTGTCTTTTAAGTTATAAATAAAAACATGCATTAATTTACTTCCTTATTGCTTAGTGCAGTGGGGATTGTTCAGATTGAAATAAAAATGATTGGGGTTCCGTGCTCATAGGGTAAATCCTTATTACTAAACCTCCGCTGTCTGTCTGTCTGTCTGTCTGTCTGTCCATCAGTCACCAGGATTTACTCATGAATCGCGATAGTTAGACAGTTGAATTTTTCACAGATGACATATTTCTGTTGCCGCTATAACAACCGTGATCCGTATTCAAAGGGACAGATAAACATACAAATAATAAAAAAAATGCTTTACTTATTACATATTGATAAGGAATTATAAATTAAAACTATTAAAATTTATTTTTGTAATCGCAAATAATACTCTCACTGTTTGTAAAACATATTTATTCGCCGACATGCAATATAACGCTACTGCTTCCTCCATTTTATTTAGCCCACGTCGGTCGCGCAGCAGACAAACAAATTGACTGTGTGTCCGGGTTCGTTTGCTACAAAAACCTCGAGGATAGTCAATAGAGATGTTATTGCGCGCCAACTCAACAGCGAAGGTATATGAAGCCGCGCCATAATAGTAACAGATATTTTTTTCTTTAATCTGTGTCTCCGGATATACCAGAGATAAAATAACCATCAGAGAGAGAGATTTTTTTTCCCCTCATCTATGATTAGTAGCCAAAATAAAACTTACCTTTTGACACTGGCTAAATAGGCACTATGTGTGGAGCCAAAACATAAGAAAAAAAAAACTTAACTTGAACCTTTGAAGCGGCCATCTTGTTAAAATCCCGTTCCGTTTCATAGTGAAATCTTACACATTTTCACCAAAAAAAAAATTAACTATATTAAAATTTAATATATCCTATGTTGTGCGCCGGGTTTTTCTAAGCTTATTAGTGAAAACCGCATGAAAATCCGTTCAGTATCTTCGGAGTTGTGCCGTAACAAACAAACAAACAAACAAACAAACAAACAAACAAACAAACAGACAAAATGTTTAAAAAGTAGCTTAACGTGATCACCGAAAAATTTCAAGCCAACCTGTGTCATTTTTTTTTCGATATCTTGCATTTACAGATTTTTTTATCTCTACAGTTTTATTATATGTATAGATTATTATTTTCATAGCAGCATCGCCTGCTCAGCGTAAACTACAGATTAATTGTGTAAAGGAAAAATTAGAATCACCAGCGGGGATTGAACTCGCATACATCCATCCCGCAAGCCGGGATATGCTTAACTTAAGCTACCGTGACAAGTGGTTTCCTGTACGAATTTTTCCTTCACCTTTACAACCAACTTACGGGGTTGGACTTGGTAGCACCATCTATTGAGATTTTCACACAACACACACAAACATAATATAAAAAATTGTTAAATTTTAAAATTTAACATTATTATTATCTTCAGGCTGTTAATGATGATGATGATGATGATTATGATCATTGTTATCACTCGTTTAGTTTAATGGTATCAATAATCTACAACAATATAACAATATAAACAGGAAAGATTTGATTGTTTGTTTGTTTGCATTGAAAGCTCCAAAACTACTGAACCGATTTAAAAAAAAATATCTCACTGTGGGGAAGCTACATTATCTCCGGGTGACGTAGGCTATATTATAATTATTTTCAAAAAATTTGGGATTACCATAAAACTCCAATACTGTACCCTAAGGCGTCCAAGATGTACCTACATAACTGGAGGTTACAGTACAGCGTAAAACTGATCAACCCTTGCCCATCTTTAGAGAAAACCGCGCATATTATAAGGCTTTAAAGTTATGTACAAAATCATGTCAAGTTCCTAACTCAGTCTATTTAATTTTTTTTTACTAAATATTTTTGGGTTAGAACAAAACACAATACAATCGTTAAAAACCTTGTGTTTTTCTTTAAATAAAATGTAATCGCCTGGTAGTTACATACTCTATTATATTCTCGACTCTAACAAGGGGGTTCTTAAGCAAATCATTTTAAAATAGATATCTGTGGGGCTTCTGTATCTACGGATCCAGAAACTTCGCGAATGGTCCCACAACACAGGTAACATTAAATTAAACAGCTCACCCCGGATGCACCAAAGAAACAGCTGGTATCCATCCAACCAGGCAACGGTTCACTGTTAGCGGATATGACTGTAAAAGAAAAGGAGCATTCCTGTAATGTTCAGTACAATAACTTAAAGATGAAAAATAGCTCAACTGTCAAGATTTCAAGAATCTAGCTTAACGGCTACATCACGTAATATTAAATTCAACATCCTAATTGCGTTGCACGTGTTTGTTTGTAGATGAGCGGTTCCATTGGTTATATATAAATATAAAATAAATAAATATGTGTGGACATTTCACGCAGCGCCATCTAGCCCCAAACTAAGCATAGTTTGTATTAAGTAAACCTGATGTTCTGATTAGTCTGCATCGCGCAAACTCAATTTTTCCGCTTTTCATGTTTAAGGCGCATAACTACGAACAACTGAATAATGAATGAGTGTCCTACTGGGAAAGCAAGGAATTTTTATAAGTATAGTTTTGGGTATTTATAATAGGAATATTAACATACCTATAGCAGGCCTCACGATGCATATTGGTAATCCAGCACTTTCAGTTCGAATAAGGTCCTCAGATATTGCTTTTGTGAAAGTGTAAGTATTTGGCCAATTATTTATGAGTCTGAAAATGAACATAAAAAGATAGGTTCATTCTTTTCTTCTTTTGTAGTATAATTCTGTAGTTTTTATCTTAACGCATCGATGACAATAATATTGTAGTAGAGGCCTAAAACCTGGCTACAACAACTGCATTATTTGTACCATGCATAATGTCCAGTTTTGATTCATAGACTTATATGTCATCATCATCATCATCATCATTAACAGCCTGAAGACGTCCACTGCTGAACATAGGCCTCTCCCAGGGAGCGCCACTTAGAGCGGCTGCTCGCCCATCCATCGGCTCCCCGCGGCTTTCACCAGGCCGTCGGTCCACCTAGTGGGGGGCCAGCCTACGCTGCGTCTTCCAGTTCATGGTCGCCTCATTTCGGATCTTATCTCGCAGGGGAACACTGAGCATTGCTCTCTCCATAGCTCATTGTGCGACTCTGAGCTTAGTAATGAGTTACAGAACATATGAAACATATGGATGGGAGACTTATATGTAAATGGGGTAATTCTGTGATTTGAGTAGGTCACTCAAGTGGCGACCACGAACCGGAAGGCGCAGCGTAGGGACCCGACTACGTAGACCATCGACCTGGTAATAATCACGGGTAGCTGATGGATGCAGGATGGCGTATGTTTAGCAGTGGACGTGTTCAGGCTATTGGTAATGAGGATGAGATATCATTGACCAGCGGAAATAAAAAACCACTCGATTTATGGTTACTTTTTGCCGTACGATATGCATTAGTTTCACTATAGCAGTCTTTCTTTAGAGCTACAAGTAGCATTTTAAGGGAGGTTGTTGTTTGTTTGATCCTTAACATCGAGGATCATCATTGCTCCTTAATTATCATAAAATAGCTCTAAAGGATTTCTTTCAGGTTCACACTCACTTAGTTGTTATGTTGACTAGTCTCTCTTCTTCCATATTTTCCACCATTGATATAATCGATTCCGGTGGAATGGGAGTTTTATAGAATTCTTCTTCTACACTTTCATTAATTCTATTGGCTGTTGCATGCGTGTAAGCTGTTGAAACGTGTACGTGTGCTCTGAAAATAAATTTAATAATAATTCATCTGATATCATATTTTCTGAAGATTTGGATTAATTATTGGATTTATTCTCCATCCCCTTTTAACGCTTCTCTCATTACTGTTACAGTTATGTACTCATTGACTTTGTAAGCAGTAGCTATTATTATCTCCGGTACACAAACCATTTCAATATTTACCGGCATGGTCATGGTCACGGTCGTGGTCGTGGTCATGGTCATGGTCATGGTCACGGTCACGGACACGGTCACGGTCATTTTCATGGTCACGGTCACGATCACGGTCGGGTCACGGTCGGGTCACGGTCACGGTCACGGTCACGGTCACGGTCACGGTCACGGCCATAGCCATAGCCATAGCCATAGCCATACCCATTGAAATAGCCATAGCCATAGCCATAGCCATAGCCATAGCCATAGCCATAGCCATAGCCATAGCCATAGCCATAGCCATAGCCATAGCCATAGCCATAGCCATAGCCATAGCCATAGCCATAGCCATAGCCATAGCCATAGCCATAGCCATAGCTATAGTCAGTCATAGTCATAGTCAGGTACTTATTAAACAATTCCGATTCTATGACTAATTGGAAGTCAAAATGGATGATGTTTGCAAAATGGATGTTGAAGATGGACGTTTATGTTATTCTCTTCGTCCTTAAATCATATAGTTATACAAATCCAGACCTACACCAGAGCCACGCCTGTATCTAATTATTTGAGTAGGTATGGGTTTCAATGTGAACCATAACACACCATGCCATACTGGCCTACTACAGTCATATCCCAAAACTAAGCTTGTACTATGAGTAGCAGATAAGTGAACACAAACCTTAGGTTCTTGCAAGCCTTCCCTAATGCTAGAACTTCTCTGGTACCTCTCACATTAATGAGTGTTGCAACTTTTAAAGTTTCATCAAACTTAGTGGTGGCCGCCACGTGGAATATCACGTTCACCTGCGATTGTTTTTTTTTATAAGAAAATATCGTTCCTTGTCTCACTGTTTCTTTTAAGCTCAAGAACTCTAAAACACTGACCTCTTCAGTAAGGTTCTTCCAATCTGTGCCTTTAAGACCAAGCCTAATATTTGCAACATCTCCATTCACAGCAACTATTTTGTCAAAGAAATCTGGTTGCTGCTTTCTTAAAGTATCAAATACCTTAAATAAAATTATTACATTGAAAATGTTAATTTAGTATTTAGTTTCTTACAAATAATTTAATAATGATTATCTAAAGAAATCATACAGGATCTAGTAATATAGCATCCAGCCTTTCCCGAATATCCTTTCCTTTCTTGGCTCGAAGTAGCAAAAACACTTTAGATACGTGGCATGACCTGCAAATTTAAATAGGTAGTTACGTCATTAAATGTCATGAATTTAAATTTTTTTATTTACATATAGTTCAAGGGCACGCATAATATATTTTAAAATGCATATATAATATTGAATATAGTCACTTATTATGTAAGCAAACTAAATTTGGACCCGGAAAAATTATAGTATCTACATTACTGACGTGGTCTGCAATGAGTGCGTTGCTGACCGCGATGAATGATGGCTGAGAGCGAGGCGTAGCGCAGGTCCAGGCCATCACAGCGCAATCAGCATTGCAGCCGTTAATGAACTTCGGTATTTTTATAGCGAGGATCAAGCTTGAAGGCTTAGCTATGCTAAGCTTGGGGCCATCCTAGCGTGGCCAGCAGGGCAGTCATTGCGGACCAAGGCTTGTATAGTGCTTAACTCAAACAATGCGAGTAATTAATAAACAAAATATCCCTTCACAATATTTAAAATCATCAACAGCAATAATAATAATTATTATTAAAACATAAAATATATAATTATGGAACAAAATAATGGTGGTGCTTCCTTCAAAGAAAACTAGATGGCGTTGTACACCCTTAAGATACGCAAACGTTTGTCGCAGTGTATGAGTAAAACACTACAATGAACTTTCAAAGGATATTGCTGGTGGCAAAACTTACCAGCAATGAAATTCCATACAACTTTGCTGGCGCCTTATTGAGTAGCACAGCAATGCCGACTTTGACTCAAAGAAGGTTGTCAAAATAATTACCACATTACGATAAACATTTTTGCAATAATGAATTTTTGTTCTGTCTGAAAACAGGATACCGCAACCTTTTACTAGATTACTTCCTGAACAAGCTGGGATGAGGGTAAAAATTCCTTTCATATGAAAATTTGTGGTGTATTTTGTTAGAGTTTGGACTCAGACAGACGGGTATAGTGATGAGCTAACGGGCAAAGTTTGTAAGCTGAAAGGGCGACAACAGCTGGAGAACTGATACATGCTGATGTGTGTGGACCCTTCAGATACTCACTTGGCAACTGCAGATATTTCGTGCTGTTTAAAGATGACATGGCAAAATTCCGTTATGTCTACTTTCTAAAACATAAGTCGGAAGTAAGTCAAAAGCTGAAGCTGGTGCTTGCTGAGATTAAAGCAATGGGACATACAGTCAAAGAGCTTTTAAGTGACAATGGAGGGGAATTTGACAACGCGGAAGTTAAGAAGATACTCCAGGAAAATGGCATCAGGCAGAGGCTTACAATGCCATATACACCTCAGCAGAATGGCTGTGTAGAGAGGGAGAACAGGACTGTAGTTGAAGCTGCCAGAGCCATTATGCATGCAAATGGACTACCTCAAGGACTGTAGGCTGAACTCGTCCAAGCTACAGTCTACATTTTGAATCGAACTGGGCCAACACAGATGAATATGACTCCATACGAGATCTGGTATAGGAAGAAGCCAAGGATTCGACACTTAAAAATAATTGGAAGTACTTGCTATGCACATATTCCAAAAATAACCCGAAAGAAATTGGACAGCAAGGCCGTGAAGGGCATATTGATCGGATATGATAATGATGAGGGTTATAGGGTGTGGATAAAAGAAACAAACAGAATAGTACGTTCGAGGGATGTTATCTTTGAAGAGAAGACACTTAAACCAACAAATCAAGATCCGACACCTATTGAGACAGATCCAATGACTTTTGATGAACCAATACCTCTGAGAGCACTAGTCCAGCAATCACCATTATCAGATGAGACAGAAGCATCGTTGTCATCACACACAGAAGGTTTCATTGATGAACCATCTTCACACAGTGAACCTTCTTTGGATAGAGACGATACCAATGAGACATCTTCCATTAGAGAGGTGATTGAGGAATCATCAGCAGACAGAGACTACAACTATCGATCCTGACTTAAGCGATTATGAATCTGTTCATTCCAATGAGGGAATAACTGGAGCAGAACCTGAGAGTGAAGAAGCGTTACCAATTCGAGAAATCGAAGAAGAAGGTAGGATGACGCTCAGAGACAGGTCGACACTCAAGCCTCCAGACAGGTTTAATGAATTCGTTATGAGTGCAGTAGATGATATCAACGAAATTAGAGAACCTCAAACATACCGTCAAGCTATTCACAGTAAAGACAGTGATAAGTGGAACAGAGCTATGGATGATGAGATGAACTCACTGAAAGAAAATGAGACATGGGAGCTGGTGCCTTTACCGAAGGACAAGAAAGCCATCTCATGTAAATGGGTCTATAAGGTTAAGTTAAATCCTGACGGTACTGTCGAGCGATACAAGGTGAGACTTGTTATAAAGGGCTACTCGCAGAAAAAAGGCATAGATTTTTATGAAAATTTTAGCCCAGTGGCCAAAATGAGCTCAATAAGGCTAATACTTAGCATCGCTGCCAGAGACAACATGAGTTTAACACAGTTTGATGGCTCTACAGCATTTTTATATGGCAATTTGAAGGAGGAGATATATACGTATATGAAATTGCCAGACGGGTATAGTGATGAGCTAACGGGCAAAGTTTGTAAGCTGAAAAGAAGCCTTTATGGTTTAAAACAAGCGCGACGTTGTTGGAATAACTGCGTAACTGAGTTCCTAGAACAGACAGGATTTGAAAAAAGTGAAGCAGATCCTTGCATTTTTGTCAGGCAGAGATGGGATAAGAGACTTATATTGGCTTTGTATGCGGACGATGGTCTTCTTGCTTCGACCCATAAAGACGAAACCGAAAAGTTTCTGGAAGAGCTAAAACGACGGTTTAAAATAAAGACGAAACCAGCATCTTACATTTTGGGTTTAGAGATAAAGAGAAGCGATACTGGTCATATAAATGTGACTCAAGCTGCCTACACAAAGAAATTACTAGAAAGATTTCACATGCATGACTGTAAACCAGTGGGAACACCTATCCTAAAAGATAATAATACTGCAGGATTAAAAGAAGATGTTTCAGCTGTAGATACGGAGTTTAAGTTTCCTTACTTTCCTTACAGACAAGCAGTAGGAGCATTAGCATACCTTATGGTGGGAACCAGGCCAGATATTGCCTAAGCTATAAGTGTTGTTTCGAGACATCTGGAAAATCCTACAGCAGCAGATATTGTGAAAGTAAAGCGTTTACTGCGCTATTTACAGGGCACGAAAGACTGGGGCTTACAATATGGAGGAAATTGCCGCCATGAGTTGAAGTGCTATAGTGACGCCGATCATGGTGGAGATATCGAGACTAGCAGGTCAACGACGGGCATGGTGTGCTTATATGCCGGAGGAGCAGTCTCATGGAGAAGCCATAGACAGGCATCAGTTGCTATTTCGAGTACCGAGGCCGAAATAGTTGCAGCGAGTGAGACGGCTAGATAAATAATTTGGTTAAACAGGCTGTTACGAAGCATAGAAAAGTCTTCGCGACACAATACACCCGTGCTCTACATTGATAATGAGTCTGCAATCAAATTAGCACATAATCCTGCATATGAATTGCATCAGAGAACGAAGCATATCAGAATCAGACACTTCTTTATCAGAGAATGTGTAGCTGACGAAAGCCTTCAAGTCAAGAAAGTGCCAACAGAGTTTCAGTTGGCAGATATGCTTACAAAACCTCTGTTCAAGCTTTGTGATAAAATTGGTATGAAAATGATAGCCACAGGATAAAGTAGACAAAGAGAGAAGATGTTAGAGTTTGGACTCTTTTGTGAAACTACGTTTAGCTTTGTCTATTATTTTGTGATGTCTATCAATGTATGTCAAGTATGTCATGCTGAGAAAAACCATTGAATATATTTTCGTATCACTTTATTTCGCTGTTTTTATTAAATTCGGCTTTTTTAACATATTTCAACCGCTTATCCTATGACAAGAAACGGGAATGTGTCTTTTGTTTCATCCTGCTCTGTTCTTTGTAATTTCGTATCATTTTGTCTCGTTTTGTTACTTCGCCCCCTGCCCGTGCAAGTGAGTCGTGTTTGTAGGAAAAATTATGTCCACGAGCTATCAACGGGCTTTATAAACCTTTCTTTACGAGCTTTAGAGTATATCCTTCGATAGTAAGTATCGGCTTTTTATTATATTTAAGAAGTGATTGTTCTGAACAATAACTTCAGTAAATAACTACTTACCGGAATAGCTTTTCAGTGAGTTGTTTCCCAATAAATCCAGATCCTCCAGTCATGAAAACTACTGAGTTTTTGTAGAACTTCTGTATCTCAGATTCGCCGAGTTTCAAAGCTTCATTCATAGGCTCTTGGCGAGACATAGCAGCCATTTCTATCGCACGAGCTGGGTCCATGGTGATAGCTGTAAAACTATTTTTGATAACTTGACTTTTGCAATAGTTGATTTTACTAAAACACTTAATAGTTATTTAGAATGTCAGACATTAATCACAAGTAACTTAACAAAAAAATATTTACCTACCTTCCCTCCTTGTCATCAAGTCGGTGTCAGAATTTTAAGGCCACCTGAATATTTCACTATTAGTGCTCAGTTGTGAATACTAACAACAACTTGCGTTGGGTAGCAACTGATACCCGCAGAACGTCTGATGAGTACTACATTAGCAATAAAATTAATAAAGAGTGTTTGAAAAGCAACACGAAATTCGAATTACAAATAAATTTTGCGAACATACCTACGTGTATAATAGTTAGCAAATGTTTTATCAAAGTTCAAGGCCATAGAGTATTATTCAGTTGAATAACGCATAGTGAAAATTCTGTCTATAATTTCTGAACCACAAAACCGAAGTCCTTGTAATATTTATGGGATTATAATTACATAACGTATGTTTCTTATAAAAAAAATAACGAATTAAATCGGCCTACGTATAGTGAATTATTAAGTACACAGTAACTTTCATCCCCTCTCCCACGGGAACCGTGCTGAATTTTGGGATAAAAAGTATTCTATACCTTGAAGTATGAAGTCAAATCTTGCAAAGTTACATTTTTTTATTTGTAAATGTTTTTTTAGCAGTTACTAATTTATTTAACTAAAAAAAATATACGTAATTACAATTATAAGAATTTACTTTAATATTAATTTTAAAGAATCAATTCAACAAAAATCACAGCAATACAATTCAAAAATGACAAGTGAAGAATGACGTAGCTAAGTATAGTTACGACGATGTTCACCCTTCGACGGCTGGAGCAAAAGAGAGCATACCAATGTACTCTGTGAAGAGAGCGCAGCGCCGGTCTTCACACGTTTTTATAGGAGGCGGCCGTTGGTGGTCTTAAAATGGTGACTTTATTCTAACAGTATATTATAAGTTTAGATAGTTTTAGTTTTAGATAAGTAGGTACTTAGTTTAGATTTAATTTAGTTTTTAGTAATTGTATTGTATTGTTTGAATAATAAATATTTTAGTTACATTTGAATCCATTCAGTAGTTTCAGTGTGATGCTCAGCCAAGATACCGATAGACCGACAGACAAAAATGTAAAAAACATATATTTTTGGCTTCAGTTTATAGAGTTTCAATACAAACATTCGAAATATCTTCAATGTTCAGGCTTGGACCTGTTATAGCTTTATTATAAGTAAATAGATTGAAAATAAAACACCTGACAAAACAGATTAATTTGTAAAAGAAAAATTTGAATCACGAGCGGGGAAAAATTCGGACATGAGACTACTTGTCGCGGTAGCTTAAGTAAATCATATCCCGGCTTGAGGGATGGTCGGATGCGGGTTCAATCCCCGCTCGTGATTCTAATTTTCCTTTACAAATTAATCTGTAGATTACGCTGAGCAGGCGACACTGCTATAAAAAACATAAATACCAATACCAATACCACACAAATTTTACTGAGCTGTGTTTTGTTTTAAACGTAATATTTTAAGACACCCTATATTAGCTTCTTAGAAAAAAGTTCATAATATTCAAATTGTGTATGTAGACTATTTAAGTAGTAGGTAATTAGAGTCATTTTTACCCGACTACCAAAAAGGAGGGTTATGAGTTTGACTGTCTATGTATGTATGTATGTTCATATGTTCCCTCGTATCTCCTAAATTACTTATCTTATTTCAAACAGCAAGGTGTCAATGGATAGATCTTAGCACTCTGCGTGTCATAGGCTATATAAAGTTACATTAAATTCAATATGGCGGATATTAAAAAAATTCGCGGACTGAAAAAAATATTTTTTCGATAAACATGTCATGTTTGGTATCAAATGAAAGGGCTTTATGAGTACGTTTCGAATATGTATAATTTTTATATCTATGTATAACTATGTATAGCCTACGTATGAAAATAGGCGCCAATTTTGTTGTTCCCTGGTTGTGCCTAAACTACTCATCATATTTTATCAAGTCTGATACCAATCAATGCGTATTGACACTCTGGGTAACATAGGGTACATTATATTTGACTAAACTCAATATGGCGGATTTTATGACCTATCCATTCCACCTCATAGTAAAAAATTTCGCTAAACATTTGACAAACAGCCGAAATCATACGTGTAGTCTTAAAAATTGGCACAGTTATACTTTGAAATGTACTGATGAATATACTAAAAATGTCCGAGGGGGGGGGGGTATATAGGGGGAGGGGGAAGGGTTTGAATATCACTTTTTTCGGATATTTACTTATATCTCAGAAACCTTTAGGATTAGTATTACAATTACTTATGTAAAATTAAACTATATTAAATTCGCCATAAAAAAGATTCTATCCGTTTTTACTGTAGGATCAATACTTTAGGAATTAAACGATGATGTAATTAGAAAAAAATTGCTGCCTCCCACCTCAGTTTAACGCGCAACTGCATAGCGCTCGTAAAGTTGTAGCATAGATGATAGATGATAGAAGTAGGTACCTACTTAAAAGTATAAGTAACAAAAAATAAAATCACTAAACATACATTTTTGCACATAGGTAAGTGTAACCATTAGTTATACTATACAACACCCCTTCATTTGGGCGAGGGAAAAAATGCCATCATAAATAATTAGGTAGTCGGGTTTTAGTTTTTGGACTCTATCTTGTTTACTATTGTAATAGTTACAGCTGAATGAATTGTTATACATATCATATGACCTTTTCTGTTATGGGCAGCCGTGTCGCTTAACATCAGGCGAACGACTAGCTCGTCACATCATTCTTCACATAAATAAACTTTTATTCGTTTACCTGATGTTAAGCATCACGGACATCTAACGGTTGCGGTGCCACTTTGATCTCTAAGGGCCAGTTTCACCGTTCATATCACAAAACGAGTTCAATAAAACGAGTAAACGAGGAAACACGTTCAAATGTTGGTTTAAATCTATCTATTTTGACGTTCGTAGAAATCAAGCGCTACTTAGCAGAACGTGAGTAATCGTCTATAACCCTTTGTTGAGGGAAGTAAGAGGATGTGGCATATAAAGCTAACTACACAGAGTATGTTATAGTTATGAGGTCAACTTCGTTAAAGAATGGACAAAAATAATTGCATTTTATTTTATTTTTTAGCCAATACCATTATGAACGTGCTTAAAAGAGACAAATTATCCGTCTCAATTTTCATTTTTGATAATAATTTGTCTCTGACGTCAATTGAGACGTGGCAAAAAATCCGCCGTGTTCTGGTGGTATTTTGAGCTAGTACGTAAGTCGTCAACTAGCGTCAACTGTCAAACGCAGTAAACAATGGGCATGAAAAAGTGCTGCACGTCACGTAACCATGTTTCACATCCTCTTACTCATCAAAGCTGTAACATGAAGGAAAACGTCAATTTTTGTATTGTTTTACAGCGTTGAGGCGCTTAAAAAACATAGAAACCATCTAAACGAATTCAAGCGAGCTATACGGTGGAAATCGAGGGTTCGGAATTTGCTTGAATTGATCGCGTTTTATTGTAACGGTGAAATCTAACCTTAATCAGGTACAAGATTTTGGGTTTTTTTATTTTAAAAATTACGTCATAAGGTCATCATCATCATCATCATTAACAGCCTGAAGATGTCCACTGCTGAACATAGGCCTCCCCCAGGGAACGCCACTTAGAGCGGCTGCTCGCCTCCTGCATCCACCGGCTCCCCGCGGCCTTCCCCAGAACGTCGGTCCACCGAGAGGCAATGGGCCGTCATAAGGTACCCGAATAAAAATGCTGACAACAGTTAACCATTAATTAATTGCATAAAAAACAAATGGTCAGTCATCGCACATCCTGTTTTCTGAGTTGTCTGGAAGAGATCGCTTTAAGCGATAAGACCGTCCGTTGTGTCACTTAGTTTTAAGCTTGTGCGTGTACATTGAGTCTCTAAATGTGGTGTTTCAATAAAGAGTTTATCTATCTATCTATCTATCCTGCCGGAAGTACCTGGCAGACCCTTACGAAGTGCCCTCCCCACCATTTACCTACCTCAACGAGTACCCCAATGAAAGCTAATTTTTTTTTACATGTTTAAGTGTCAGCTAACGATATAAAAATAGCCTATTGAGATACTCGATGACGTAGGTACGTATCAATAGGCAATATATACAAATACCTATTTGTATGTATTTGTGCTGTCGGATCTCGCACTATCTTGGGACAGTAGAGAAAGATAAAACAGAAAAACAAACATATATTTGTGGATATTTCACACAGCGCCATCTAGTTCCAGACGAAGCTAAACTTGTACTATGAAAAGTTTTATTTTCCGAGTATTTCTACTTAGTTCTCTACCTATAGTGTCTTTGAAACTAGAACATTTATTTTTTATTTATTCATTTATTGTGCTCACATATAATACAGACTATATATTAAACAGTAGCTTGTCTTAAGGATCAATATATGTGCCCTGCAAGGGCGCTGCACATTTTAGTACATTTTGAGTGGTTTCTAAAATAAAAGTTATGTTGTTACATGTCAATAATCCTATTCCTATTTAATTCTAATTGTATTATTTACGTCAAATCTAATTACTATTGTTATTATTATTATTATTATCATTATCATTAAATTAATAATAGTCAGGAGCGTACAACATTTAAAAAGATTATTATTAATATATACTATCTACACTTCACATCCTATTCCTTCATGCGCAGGATCACACCCCACATTATAGCACCTAGTACCTATCATACCTATCCATATACCACAAGTTTAAATCATCAACATAAATATCAGTAAGGGGTGCGTGCACACTAATGCTTGGTAGAATATCTGGAAAAGTGGCTGTACCTACCTTAACCAATTCTTCCAGAAAATATCTACGACCTAGTGTCATAGGTATCGCCGATACAATGCACTACTATTTTGTATCCCTATATTATTATACATTAAAACAATAGAGATTAGACTTTTAGAATAAGTAAGACATAATTAAAAATACGCTCCTTACTGCATAAAAAACAAAACAGAATAGCTTCCAAATACTATACATGTACAACGTCATGAAAACATAATGCACGACTCTCAAAACTTTCTGTTTCCTGATTGCATATTCTGTATCTTTGAGTCCGTCTTTGGCAATATATTTCCTCGCGCCTATAAACCATATGAATAATTGTTGAGTCCAGTTGAAGTTAGTGACGTCAAAGTTAAATATGGCTTTGTCTTGTTCAGATAGCGTATTGTAGAGTTGGTATAAATTGTCATCTTTCAGTTGCCACTCATTTATCATGAAATATGACATAGTTGTGCACATGTTGTACACCTTTTTGGCCATCTTAGCGAACCTGAAATGTAATAATTTAAATGTGAAGTAATTCGGTAATAATGTATCGGTGATATTCGCCCATATAGCTTTTAGAATTTGCATTGTTTAAGTGGCTATGGGCGGGCCATATCGCTCGTAGAACTGACCACCGATGGGGAAGAAAGGTTTTCGAGTGGCGACCGGAAGACACAGCGAAGGCTGGCTACGGCACGTTTATATTGATGAATAGCAATGAAAATAATTTTATTAAGTTATTTTATTTCATCACCATCCAAAACATAATGAACATGTAAGTAGGTTTTGCAAAAAACAATCGCTTTTTTAATTATGACATGTATGTGTCGTAAATTATGTTTGAATTGATTTTTGCTTTACCTTCTTTCCTTCCCTAGCAGTAGATACACAAAATCTGCTAAGTATGCTGGTATCAAATGCAGAAACAATGACAGTATCATGAAAATCGTTTTGCTGCTAGTTTGCTCTCCATACGCGTAATAAACTGCTTTTGGTGTATGAATTTTAATAGCTTTTTGTTTTTGAAATTTAATAATATTTCCTGCAATAAAATTTGTTAGTTCAAAATATGCCAACACATAGATATATCAATTACCATCATGACAAAAGAATTCAATGCAACTGCAAGCTTCATATAAAATAACCGGCCAAGTGCAAGTCGGACTCGCGCACTAAGGTTTTCGTACCATTATCTATAAAAACAAGCTAAAAAATCACTTTTGTTGAATAAGACAAAAGTCATACTTCTCAGTTAAAATTTTACTTACCAATTTGAATAGGATTTCGTTCAGTTGAACTAACTGTGTATATTTTTGTATTAATTCCACCTTTTGTTTGGTTCAAGGCCGTTTCCTTTCCGGCTGCAATTATTGCATTGTTCACATAATCACATGGTACTAATCCAAGCTTGGTATTATCATTAGAGAATCCAGTATGCAATACACCTAAACCTATACCGGCAATTAACTGAAAATAATAATATTCAACATAATTTATTAAGATTATACAACATGAACTTGAATTCGTATATTATCCCGAAGGACCATGATACCGTACAAGTTGTGAGAGCCTTACTTGAAACTGCGTGTTTCCGAACCTCTATGCAAAAAAATGAATCTACTAACCTAGCGCTGTGCATAGGTAACTTCTAACGCACCACCTAATCCACGAAAGAGCTAGAGACATAAAAATACACGTGCAATCGCCACGAAAGCTTACAAAATACATCAACCAAACAAACAAACTCATCTCTAAACGCAGGATGACGAAGTTCATTTACACCCAGCTGCGAGCACCTGCGCTATGGCTGTGATCGACGCGTTTGGGTAATATTATAAAATCTTCACATGGCCTTTCTTCAACGAAAAACTATTGATTTAGAAAAGTCGTCTAAGAAATTTTTTCTACATTTCGGGTTAATATACCAATTTAAGTTCAAATTGTATATGAATTCGATTGGCTATCTTACCCCAGTAGCACCGAAAACGCAGCTCATATCCAACCAACCAGGTACAGGTTCGTTGTTAGTAGATATCACTGTAATAAAATTACAATCGTGTTTTAAGATAGACTAAAGTGCTCTTCTTTTGCAAGCATTATAGATCCCTAAAATTTGATTTACCTATACCAGGCCTCACGATACATATTGGCAGTCCAGCACTTTCAGTTCGAACCAATTCTTCAGCAACTGCCTTTGTGAAAGTGTACGTATTTGGCCAATTCATTATCAGTCTGAAATAAAATAATATTGACGTCGATTTCATATTATAAGAATTTCGTAATTTTCATCAGCAGGAAGACGTTGACCGCTAAGCATTAACCTCCCACAATCAGCGCCACTTTCAATAGCCTCTTGTTAACATCTATTGGCTTTCCATGGTTCTGGCCTATTTGATCAGTAGTTAACTTCCCGTTACTGTTTCAACATGCAAGTCTAGATCTATGTCAGTGGTTTGGGTTCTCTTTTACATCTTCTCATTATGAAATTCTACATAGCCCTATTACACTTGCGCAACATTGAGCTGACTACTGAGTTTGACAATAAGAGGCTACGTCTCAGGAGACATAATTCATCACTCGTAACACACTGGTTTCACATCATCATCAGACTGAAGACGTCCACTGTTGGCTTAGACCTCCACCGAAGAGAGCTACTTTGAGCGGCTGCTTACCCATTGCATCCATAGGCTTCCCGCAGTTTCACCAGGTTGTCTGCTCTACCCTTTGTATTCGCATTAAAGAAACTCTGAGCGTAGCGCTCTCCATAACTTGGTGCGCGCCTTTGAGCATACTCATAAGGTCAACAGTAAGAGACCACGTCTCTCTGGTTTATACTTATTACTTAATCATGACTGTAGTTAAAATTAAGCACTGTTTTGCTTTGCTTTCAAATGTCTTACTTACCCTTTTGTTATGTTGACTAGCCTATCATTTTTCATTGTTTCTACCATTGATATCATAGTTTCTGGTGGAATGGGAGTTTTATAGAATTCTTCTTCTACACTTTCATTAATTCTATTGGCTGTTGCATGCGTGTAAGCTGTTGAAACATGTACGTGTGCTCTGAAAACCGTGAAGAAAATTACGTTTTGTGTACAGGTATTTGGTTAGAAAACGTAATTAGAAATAAATAAATAAATATGTGTAGACATTACACACAGCTTATTATTGAACTTGTTTAGGCAAAAAAATTAAAATTATAAATGGCAAAAAAAAACTCTGGCTCATTAAAAAAAAATCATTCAAATCATAATCATTTTTTGTACCGAGATGATTTTAAAGTTCCTAAAAGCAAATTCCTATTGTCCAGCAAGAATTTTATGCTGATTTTCTTTTTTGATTTTTATTGGATGACAAATAATATTTACGCCTAGGTTGTGATTTGTGTAGCGGAACTAATTTCTTCATACGTAATCATAGTATAGTATTATTGATGTTATTATCACAATTTTATAACACAAACCTTAGGTTTTTGCAAGCCTTCCCTAAGGCAAGAACTTCTCTGGTACCTCTCACATTAATGAGTGTAGCCACTTTTATAGTTTCATCAAACTTGGTGGTGGCCGCCACGTGGAATATCACGTTCACCTGATGCACAAAATGTTCTTAGACTATGTATGGGTGTAGGAAATGCTACTTAGCATTAAGTTCGCCTATGTACTTGATTTATTCTTGTGCTTGTGCTTGTCTATCTATCTATCTATGATGTGAAGGGATAAAACTAATTTGTATTCGAAAATTGTTTGTTAACAAGTTATTTATTAAATATTCTTGTATATCAAAGGCCAAGGTACTAACCTCATCAGTGAGAATCTTCCAATCTGTATCTTTAAGACCAAGCCTAATATTTGAGACATCCCCTTCCACAGCAACTATTTTAGTGAAGAAATCTGGCTGCTGCATTCTTACTGTATCAAACACCTTTAATAAAATTTTTAAACTAAATTTATTAAAGTAACAGTTTCTTCGAATTATTTCAATTTTCTAAATAATAAATATTAAGTTGTTTTCATACAGGATTTAGTAATATAGTATCCAGCCGTTCTCGGATGTCCTTTCCTTTCTTGGATCGAATCAGCCAAATCACTTTTGATACGTGGCATGACCTGCAACATTAAATTATTTATATATATTTATATTAAGTATCTTACGGTAAAATAGAGGAATACAACACCAGAGACAAACCTTATTTGGTTTTATTGGTGTTTTTAGGCAAGTTGTAAATCTTTTTTTCTGAATTAAATAAATTTAAAAAAATATTTTATACGTAATATTCTCGGATATTAATAAAATATGTATATAAAAGGACTAAGTAATTTAAAATCGGATTTTATTAAATAAATTGATTAGAAAAAGGATTTTGGAATGCAAAACTAATTCAAATAAGTAAATCAGCAGATACATCCTTTTTTTGTACTTACGCTACCAACAGTTTGACGGGCTCGATAGCTCAGTTGGTAGTATCCCTGCCTTCTGAACTGAGGACTGTGGGTTCGATTCCTACCCGGGACAAACATTTGTGTGATGAACATAGATGTTTGTTCTGTGTCTGGGTGTTATATTGTATTCTATGTATGTATTTACAAACAAAAAAGTATATAAGTAGTGTATCAGTTATCTGGTTCCCATAGCACAAGCTATGCTTAGTTTGGGGCTAGATGGCGGTGTGTGAAATGTCCACACATATTTATCATATTTATTTATTATTATTATTATTACAAGTTTATACTATCTTTTTAACAAAAATACCGTCCATCATGTTGTAATGTTTAATGTTATAATGTACTGGTGTAATGAACTACTTTAACTTTAATATTTTAATCTGATAGCATTAATTTTACTAACATTTTTATTACGTACCTTAAGAGCTTCTCAGTGAGTTGTTTCCCTATATACCCGGAGCCTCCAGTCATGAATACTACCGAGTTTTTGTAGAACTTCTGTATCTCAGATTCGCCGAGTTTCAAAGCTTCGTTCATAGGCTCTTGGCGAGACATAGCAGCCACTTCTATCGCACGAGCGGGATCCATGATCATAGCTTACACAAATAAGACAATTTATTCATTGTTTTCTGTCAACTTATTGTAAACAACAGGAGGACCATCAGGAGGACGCATACTAACATAATACCTAAAAATAAGCTTAATAATTTACATTAGAATAAAAACTGGTTTTCTTGTATGTACTATTGGTTTATTCCTATCATTTTGGAATCTCACGTTCCCATAAAAACTCGAACTTGTAGCTAATGGTAAAGTACACGACCACAACAGCTGGGACTGGGAGCTTAACGTGCTCTCTAAAGAACGGCAGTGCTACATACTTACCTAATTATTATAACGAATTACATTCAATTCTATTAGGCGGACAGATGATCTAGTGAAAACCGCGGGATGCAGGAGGCAAGCAGCCGCTCTAAGTGATAATAAAATTTGTAATAATAATAATAAAATAAGTATGTATAGTTAGTGTATTTTCCTGCTACACAACGCCAATAATAGTAAACAATATTAATTTATAATGAATTGGTGATATAATTTGGTAAAAAAAAAATTTGGAAAAACCTGATTGTAAAATCTTACCTTTTTTCTAAGTTATTAAGTCTCAGAAAACAAAATGGTTTATGTTCACTCGCTATACTAACGTATTCGCAAATAATTTCGTCCCCAACCACTGAAACATTTATTTAAGTAGCGTTGCACACACTTATAAATTACTTAATCAAATAGCTAATTTATTAACCAAAATTATGTAGATAAGGTGCCGATTCGGTGGTACACCGACTAACCTAAATTTTCTCTAATTTTAATTTAGTGCTGTCAAACATCACTTTGCTATTCGGACATGACACCTCTAACTAAAATTTAGAGACTATCCGTCTTACCACAAAAATAATTTTAAACATCGCTTAGATACATGTTTAGTTAGACACCAGGCCTGACCACTTGCCTACACGAGAAGAAGAAGAAGAAGTTAGACAGCGTCTAAAAGTTAAATGCTCTTTAAACGGATGTTTTATTTTTGTCACTACAAACCCATGTTTACTTAAACACTGTCTAACTCGATCCACATTTTTTAAATAAGGTGACATTATACGAAACGTTTCATTCCGCGCAGAACTCATTTTGTAAATCCAATACATGTTGGCGTCATAGCTGTGACCATAGAAAAAACTGAACGTTATTAGCGTGAAGTTTGACTGTGTGTGTTATGGTGACAGCGACAGTTAAACACCTCTTAAACTAAGGGGTTGAGTATGTTTAAATTTTAGCACGTGTTTAACGCCCGTCTATCTTAAACGAGTGTTAGGCGCGGATTTGTGGTATGGAATTCATGAAACAACTGTTCAACAAGTGTTTAAAGCGCGTCTAAATCTTTTGTGGTAAGACGGGTTCTAAATTACTCAACTTAGTTTACAAGTGTAACGTCAATGAAACACGGCGGTAGGTAGCTAACTGTTTATTACTTCATACAAGAGCACAGAAGCCGAAACGCAATATATGTAGGTAGGTACCTTATATCTACGAATACCCTACACTATCTCCCTCTTTAACTTCAATCACTTTTGCTTACGCTTCATAAACTTATGACCATCAGATAGGTAGTTTAAGTACTATTATTATGAGTATTACCCAATTGAAGAAAATAATTACTAACTCTTATCTCACTCTGGTTAGTCGTTTTCTACATTTGTTTACGTATTTCTCTGTTATAGGCGCGAACCGCCCGTTCGGAAGCAGTGGGTTCAGGTGGGGGTGGGTGCGGTTGAGCTTCCCTGGTTTGACGGCTTGCCTTACCATCAGCTGGTGATCCACTTACTACTGACTCAGCTACCGATTCAATGTCATTTGTTTTAGATGAAGGACTGCGTATATCCGCATTACTTTGGATTTCATACTGTAATTCATTATTAATGGTTGACTGACGCCTAGCTAGTGAAAATCTATTTTGACCAAGAGGTAAAATTTGATCGGCATGCCTCCTACAACTAGATCCATCGTCTAAGTTAATCTTATAGGAGACCGGACCAGTCTTTTCTACCACCTTACCCCCAGCCCACTTGTCAGAACGTACTGAATAATCACGAGTTAAAACTTTTTCGCCTACTTCATAATACCTATCTGTACCACCGGCCGCCGCGATTTGCTTACTCTGTGCATTCATCACGATGTCTGTCGTATTCGGTCGTATCGCGTCTAGCCTGCTACGCAGCCTACGGCCTAATAACGCCACAGCGGGGGCGACACCTGTCGTTGCGTGTTCACAATTTCTGTATTGAAATAAAAACCTATTAAGACCTACTGATAAATCTTGTCCTTCATAATGTGCTCTTTTTAAAGCCTTTTTGACTGACTTTACAGAGTTCTCTGCAGCTCCGTTTCCTTGCGGTCGATATGGTGAAACTGTAGAATGCCTAATATGATTTTTCATACAAAACTCACGAAATTCACTGCTCTGAAATGGACTTACATTGTCTGACACCAATTGGTGTGGGAGGCCGAATTTTGCAAATAAATTTCTGAGGAATTTTATGGTATCGCAAGCCGAAGTACTACGTATCTCTTCCGCTTCTAACCACTTAGTGTGAGCGTCAACCAGTACGATATAGTACTTCCCGTTATATTGGGCAAAGTCCGCGTGCAGTCGCTGCCATGGTGCCGCCGGAAACTCCCAGGGGTGTACTGAGGTCTTCGGCGGCGCATCGCGTACATTCAGACAAGCTAGACAATTACGGCCTATTATCTCTATATCCTTGTCTATTGAAGGCCAGTATACGTAGTTTCTTGCAATTGATTTCATTTTTACGACGCCAAGGTGCCCTGTATGGATCTCATTTAACACTCGCTGTTGCAGTTTTAATGGAATTACGACCCTGTACTTGTATAGAATGCAACCGTGATCTAAATAAAGTTCCGCGCGCCTGTCATAAAACGGTTTTTCGTCTTCCTTCTCGCAAGTATTTGGCCAACCAAACATAATGAACCCGACTATTCTACTTAATAGCGGATCCTTTCTCGTTTCTAAAGATATATCCTTGCAATTAACGGGTAAAGTCTCATTTAACAAAAACAAATAATGATTGTCATCCGGTGACACGTTAGACTGCCTGGGTTTGGCTACTAGAGGCAACCGACTTAATGCGTCGGCGTTGCAGTTTCTTTTTGAGGGTACATATTCTATAGTGAAATCATATGCTGCTAACTTCACTGCCCAACGTTGCAGCCGGCTTGCGGCTGTTTGCGGAATGCCCCCTTTAGGCCCGAAAATATAAGTAAGGGGTTTATGATCAGTCCGCAATAAAAAAACGTTGCCAAAAAGATACTGGTGGTTTTTTTGAACACCATACAAGATAGCCAATGCCTCTTTATCTAATTGACTATAATTTTTTTCCGAATCCGTTAGAGTCCGCGATGCACAGCTGATAGGCCTTTCTGATCCGTCCTCATACCTATGGGATAAAACCGCTCCCACCCCGTACGAACTACTATCCACCGACAATATCAACGGGCGCGATGGGTCATAATGTGATAACACTTTGTCACTAGACAAGCAGTGTTTTGCCTCCTTGAATGCGTTCTCACACCGTTCGTCCCATTGCCAGGCTTTATCTTTTTTTAGGAGAGCATACAAGGGATGCAGCCTCGAACTTAAATTTTCAATAAACTTCCCGTAGTAATTTAACATCCCCAAAAATGCCTTCAATTGAGTAACATTACACGGTCTGGGAGCGTTCATTATGGCCTCCACTTTCGACATATCGGGGTGCAACCCATTTTTGTCAATAACAAACCCAACATATGACACACTTTTTTGTAAAAATTTACATTTATTTATTTTAACAGTGAGACCCATTTGCGCAAGTCGATCGATTACAGCTCGCAGATTTTGAAGGTGGTCAGACCTATTTTTTGCAGTAATACAGATATCGTCCAAGAAACAGACGGTATTAGGGATGCCGCGAAGTGTTTCTTCCATTATTTTCTGAAACTTTTCAGGCACGCAACTCAAACCATAAGGCGTGCGGCGGAATGCAAACGTACCTACATGTGTCGATATTGCCGTTACGGCCTGAGACTCACTATGTAAAGGAACTTGTAGGTACGCGGTTGTAAGGTCAATTTTTGTATATTCCTCCCCCCCACTTAACGCTGCAAACAATTCCTCTATGCGTGGAAGGGGGTAAAAATCTCTTTTGAGTTTCGGGTTGATTGTTGAAAAAAACGTTTGTAATAATCTTCATTGATTGCTGAGATTTTACTACCTGTATCGATTTCACATTGTAATATGCTGTCATTTATATTGACGTTTACAAAATACGGTTTATCGCCCTCCGCTACGGCTTTAATCTTAAACAACTCGTTCTCAGAATCGTCGTCATCATCAATAAAATTATGTTTCCAATCCGGGGATGGTCTACGATCAGAACTAGACATCTTGCACATGACCTTCAAGTGGCCTTTACGATTGCACGCTCTGCAGTTATAATTTTTAAAACGGCACTTATCTGCTCGGTGCGGCTTACCGCACCGCCAACACGAAGCTGATCCTGTGGGCTGCGCTCCCTGGCGCGCATTGCGCACCACATGCAGGCCCTCGGCCGCGTCGCTCCCGGAGGCCGGGCCGGCCGCGCTCGAGCCGACAGCGCCCCCGCAGCCGGCGCGCGCGATCGCGCCGCCGCCGCCGCCCATGGCGCTCCGCTCCGCGTGCTTCTCGGCTGCCTCCAAAGCCAGAGCTAGCTCCACCGCCTTCTTATACTGGATGTCTTTCTCCGCGAAAAGACGCGACCTCATATCGTCACTTGCGAGTCCCGAGACGAATTGGTCTCGAAGGTTTTCCTCGAGGGTTCTGCCGAAGTCACAAGTAGCTGCGAGATGCTTTAAATTTTGTAGGTATTCCGTTAGTGGTTCTCCAACTTTCTGGCGGCGTAGTCTAAATACGTGTCGCTCAGCTATCACTGATCTCTGTGGTTCCAAATGGTCTGACACTATTCTAACCAACTCATCGAAGGTCTTGTCTTCCGGGTCCATCGGGGCACAGAGGTCACACATTAAATTATAAGTGGGTTCACCCACTAACGTTATTAAAGTTGCAACTTGTAGGTTAGATTTAATTTCATTGAGCAGCATGAATTGTTTAATGCGTCGCACATATGCTGACCACTGTTTTGATTGCAAATCAAACCACTCAATTTTTCCTAAAGGCATATTGTTGCACTTAATCACTTTCACAATGGCTTTTTTTTGCGAGATAAACGTAAAAAAATCAGCAATAATCCCGGCTCGTCGCCAGTGTAACGTCAATGAAACACGGCGGTAGGTAGCTAACTGTTTATTACTTCATACAAGAGCACAGAAGCCGAAACGCAATATATGTAGGTAGGTACCTTATATCTACGAATACCCTACAACAAGCATGTTTAAGCTATTCGGCAAACACATTTTAGAGAAGTTTCTGCCTAAAATTTTAAACGTAAACGCCACCTAAAATATGGCGATTAAAATTAGATTATTATGAATCCAGTAATTTTTCTGATAAAATGGTTGTTTTGTGATAAGAATGCACGACTAAAATATTGCACAGCCGTTGCAGGTAGCGGCTAGTGTTTCTTCAAAGCATCACCAGAAAATACTCATCATCATCACCATCATTACCACCACCATAATCATCATCATCATCATCACCACCACCACCATCATCGTCATCATCATCATCATCATCATCATCATCAACAGCCTAAAGACATCCACTGCTGAGCAAATGCCTCCCCCATAGAGCGCCACTTTGAACGGCTGCTCGCGTGCTGACTCCATCGGCATCGGCTCCTGTGGTTTTCCCCAGATCATCGATCTACCTAACGGGGAGCAGGGCTAGCTCTTTACGCCTTTACAAAAACTCAATGACGCAAAATGTATATGCCATATAATTTATTGGTCAATTTTTACATCCTTAGATAGGTACCTAGTAAGTACCTACGTTCTTTAAATATGTAAATAATTGCGTTATCTGTACATTTTTGTAGATTTTTTATCACCTAGTACAGCTACTCGACACTAGAGGCGCGAGTGGCGTTACTTCATTTAGGTGCACGACTAAGCAATCCTAAATTAAGTTCGACGTAAATACCGAATGGCTTTTGTGACATCTCGCACCTAAACTAAAATTTTAAAGTAGGCTAAAATCAGAGTTCTCTAAATTTACCGAATCGACACCACTATTCACCTAGCATAAATATTGTGCAATTTATAAAACTAGGTAAAAAATTATAAATATATATGTGTGGGACAATGTAGCCCCAATCTATGCATAGCTTAGCACCCAGACAGAGAAGAACGTTTATTATTATGTTTATCGCACAAAAGTTTGTCCCGCGTGGAAATCAAACCCACAACCTATAGTTGGGAAGGCAGACCAGCTATCAGACTAGTCAGACTTGCGTCTACGACGTAACATATTCAGTAATCTGTGCCTGGGTGGATGGTGTGAGAGCCCCGTGCACAAATACCTACGTCATCGAGTATCTCAATAGGCTAGTAGATCGTTAACCGACACGTAAACATGTAAAAAAACAGGTCTGCCGTGTATAACAGGAGTATAACGCGATTTAGTAAATCAAAGAACTAAATAGAACAAACATTTGCATTCCTATCTCACTCCCTCTGCACCTAAACATAAATTTTTCGAAGAAGAAGTTCTTATTTATATTTAATTATTTATATACAGGATGTACTTTAATTAATTAGCATAAATTTAGCCCATGATAATACATCATTTATAGATGATAAGAGTAATGAGTGTAAATAAAAATATTTTTATTGAAAATTATGAAGATTGCCGCGCGTGGCGCCTAACGCAGTTGGCACGGATGATTTTGATATATCGAAACGTTTTTATACCTTGTATGTACTAATAAAAAACAGTGCTTCATTATTTTAATTAAATTTTGTATTGTAGCATTTGATTAAGTAAGTTATTCCATTTTTTGAAGTTAGTATTATTACCAACCCAATGTGTTAGAATTCAAAAATGTTGGTCCACACGTGACCGGTATCAGGAGTAGGTACCTAGTTGCAAAGGATGCTAATGAATTCAATTACACCCTGTATATTCAATGATACGCGTTATCCTTAACCTAAAATTACTCTACATTTGAAAAATATGTATTCTAATTACAGACTCATTCGTATAAAAACAAAAGAATAATTTACCAATGGCATCTTTTATTATTATTACAGCATTTTGTATTCATAGTGGTGTATTATTTAAAGGACTAGCTGACCCGCTCTGGCTTTCAATGGATTATTACTAGGTTATAAGTCTTTAACTTAAATTAACTCCAAACCGTAAACTATTACCGTGTACTTTTGAATAACACAGAAACATAATTGGAAGGAGTATTCGATATTGTTTCTCGAGAAAAAGGTATATGGTATCAAACAATGCAAAGTGAGCCTCCTCATATACCATGGTTTGCAAACATCAATTTGAGTCGCAAACTAATTGTAATTGCTCACAGACTGCGCTCCGGACACATTCCTTCAAATAGTTTTAAACATTTAATGCGAATCGTAGATAGTCCTAATTGTGATCTGTGTGGAGTCAAAGATGACCTATATCACTTTTTGATGGAGTGTGTTCGGAGTGCCTATATTTTATTAGACACTATCTATTCGATGAGCTTAAGCTTAATCGCCTAGATGTGGGTGTATTTCAAAGCATTCTATCCGCACAAACATCCAACGCGGCTAGTCTGCTGTATCGGTCTGTATACAGGCTGATACACAATGTTACATAACCTGCTTACGAGCACTAGTTAAGAAAGAGGTACTATGGGGCTGGCATAGTCGTTGGACGACTCAAAGTCCCTAAAAAATTATCATCATCATCATCATCATCATCATCATTAACAGCCTGAAGACGTCCACTGCTGAACATAGGCCTCCCCCCAGGAGCGCCACTTAGAGCGGCTGCTCGCCTCCTGCATCCATCGGCTCCCCGCGGCTCTCACCAGGTCGTCGGTCCACCTAGTGGGGGGCCGGCCTACGCTGCGTCTTCCAGTTCGTGGTCGCCACTCGAGAACCTTTCTTTCCCATCGGTTGTCAGTTCTACGAGCGATGTGGCCTGCCCATTGCCATTTCCACTTGCTAATCCTAAGAGCTACATTGGTCACTTTAGTTCTCCTGCGGATCTCCTCATTTCGGATCTTATCTCGCAGGGAAACACCGAGCATTGCTCTCTCCATAGCTCGTTGCGTGACTCTGAGCTTATAAATGAGGCCAACAGTTAGAGACCACGTCTCAGTTCCATAAGTCATCGCTGGCAACACACATTGATTGAAAACTAAAAAATTATAGATAAAAAAAAAATAACAATGAGCATAAAAATCTACAATTTAGTGAATAATTTTAGAGCCCTTTCGATTTATTAAACAAGAAAATAAGCAAATATTCTCTATTTTGTTCCAGTCCCACCCCTTCAGGATAACATAGGAATTCAAGTTCATGTTGTATACAAGGTAAAAAATAAAAATGAAAACAGTTTAAACATCATTCATTTATTATTCATTTAAATACCATAAAATACAGGTTTATAAATCTACAAAACAAACTCTGAATATAGGCACCACACAAAATTATAAACAAAACAGAGTAGCTTCCAAATAGTATACATGTACAACGTCATGAAAACATAATGCACGACTCTCAAATATTTCTGTTTCCTGATTGCATATTCTGTATCTTTGAGTCCATCTTTAATGATGTATTTCCTAGTACCAACGGTCCACACGTAAAGTTGTTGATTCCAGTTGAGGTTAGTGACGTCGAAGTTAAATATGGCTTTGTCTTGTTCAGATAGAGTGTGGTATAGAATATTTAAATTGTCATCTTTAAGTTTCCACGCATTTGTCATAAAGTATGACATACTCATGCACATTTTGTACACCTTTTTGGCCATCTTAGCAAATCTGAAACGTAATTTTGAACGTAAATATTATGTAAAAGAACATCATAATCATCCACAGTCTGAAGTCATTCACTGCTGAACACATAAGCTTCTCCCATAAATTGCCACTTCCCTCTTGCATCAGTATTTTAACGTTCATCCTCTCTTGCGGGAACCGTGCTGAATTTCGAGATAAAAAATATTCTAAAAGGTGACCTTGAATTGGTATGTTATCCCGAAAGGGGGTTTATCTACACCCCAAGGTAAACAATGTTTCTTCTACGACTTTACTAAATTAATAGTTTTAAGAAGAAATGCCATGTAAAGTTTACGTTCGAAAATAGCCTTAGCGCAGCTGGGTGATTGAACTTCTTCCTTGACCGAGTGCACGTTAATGAGTTTAATAACCTGTGTTTAGAAATGTATTTATAGTATCTTGTTAACTCTCGTAGCGATCGCGTCAGTTTCAAGTAAGGCTCTCACAACTTGTAGGGTATCATGGTCCTCCCATTTCGGGATAACATACCAATTCAAGGTCACCTTGTATAGACTACCCCGGAGTATAAAAAATCGTGGCAATTTTCATTTGAGTTCATTCAGTAGTTGATCGCGATGCTACGCCGGATAATAGATAGGCAGACAAAATTAAAAAAAAACTCGTCTATATAATGTAAAATAATAGGTAGTAAACCAAAATACTACCTATATAGTTATAATTATAGGTAGTATATATTCGGTAGGTAGTACTACCTATTATAATATTGTAATTTATAAGATTTTTAAGTACAGTAATTGAGTTTAATTAAAAATACACTAAAAATGTATGTGAACGGTTAGTATGTGATAAGTTTGAATTGATCTACGTTTTACCTTATTTCCTTCCCCAGGAGTAGACACACAAAATCTGCTAAGTATGCGGGGATCAAGTGTAGAAATAGTGATATTATAAAGAAAATCATTTTGTTGCCAGTTTCATAACCATAATTATAATAAACTGCTTTGGGTGTAAAAATGCTGGTACCTTCACATTTTGCAAATTTAAAAATATCTTCTGCAATAAAAACCAAATAATTATAATTCTTATGTTGAACTAGCTGCGCCCCGCCGGCTTCGCCCGCGGAAAAACTGATCTGCACCCCTATTCCCAGTAAACTCGTTTCGATTCGAAATTCACGCTATCCGTCTCTTTCCTCTACATTTAGAATGAAGGAGACGGACAGTGTAGATTTCGACTTGAAAAGTTTTCGAAGGATTGCTGATCTCGGGCTGGTGATCTATTTCACGTGTAGAACAATATGAGGATGGGTATATAAGATTGCAATTCAGATGTTTTTTGCTTAGTATCACATTCACTACGCACTGTCAAGACCATGGGTACCTAAAAATGTGTTAAGCCTATCTTACTTCCTCTTCGAATATTATCCATGCGATACTTTGTCTCTGTGTGTGAATTTTTGTTATGTATTTACCTTATAATATAGGGGGGGGGGGGGGGGGGGGTGTAGGGGAAGGCCCTGGGGTTAGTGATTCAGAGATAAAAAAATAGGCCCAGCGAACAGAGATACCACGAAGATAAACACCAACTCTTAACTCAGATCATCTTCACTACAAACTGATTTGGATTTATATATTACTAGCTACTGCCCGCGGCGTTGCCACGCGTGGACTACATTATATATGGCTATTACGCTAATTATTATCCTTGATATTCCTGGACCAATTTTGATGAAATCTCCACTCATGGCTACTTAACTATAGAAAAGTTTTCGATGATATTTCGATAAGTATCATCGAACTCATGATTAATTAAAACCTATATTATATTAAAATCTACGCTTTCAAAACATTTTTACAATAGGGCAAAGTCTGCGGGTCTAGCAAAGATACCAACCGCTAACGCTAATGCCAAACGCTAACTCCAAAATGTACTGAAATGACGTTTCGGAAATCGCTAACTTTTACGTAGCGAATGTCATTTCGATACATTTTTGGAGTTAGCGTGAGGCGTTTGCTAGACCCCCAGGGCATTTTACAAAACATGTTTCGTACACAGATTAGAAAAAAAATCTACTTCGTATCATTCCAAAGAGTATTATTATACTTCTGTATCATTCAAAGAGTATATAATTTATACGTAACGTAAGAGTATCAATGGCCCACTGCATTAGCTTATGGTGGTAATAGTATGCATTGGCCCTCAGACCTGTGGGCCAAACATAAACGTCATGTAATGCCAAAAATAGGCGTAGCAAGGGTCAAGATTATACTCCCAAGGGTAAAGCTCTAACTATCACGGTTCATGAGATACAGCCTGGTGACAGACGGACAGACAGCCTGACAGACGTCGTCAGTCCGTTTTGGGTACGGAACCCTATTACTAAGGCTTTGCTGTCCGTCTGTCCGTCTGTCACGCTGTATCTCATGAACCGTGATAGTTAGACAGCTGAAATCTTCACAGATGATAAATATATTTTTGTTGCCGCTATTACAAAAAATACAGAATAAAATAAGTATTTAACCCCTTAAATACTTATTTTATTCTGTATTTTAGTATTTTTTCTCTCTCATACATCAAACTTTTTTTGCTAGTTTTTATAGATAATGATACGGAACGCTTCGTGCGCGAGCCCAACTCGCACTTGGCCGGTTATTTCTCTAATCTGCGGGCACTAAGTATAATTAACATGTTTGTATCTTGAATGCAATCGATTCATACTACTTACATATTATTTGATGGTACATCTATTTTACTCCAAAAACCCTAAACAACCTGCAAGGGCTTAAATAGAAAAACTAATAATGGTTAATCAAATCTAATTACTTGTAAAATTTCATTCCACTGTTTAATGCATATTTACTACCGAAATTAACTCCTATTACTCTTTGTTCATGGCCTTACACACGTTTTTTTATTGAATCTGTGCCTCCAGATGGACTTTACGTGAAACATGTGAAATATTCAATAACAACACGACGAAAAATTACTATACTTACTGGCTAAATACACAATGTGTGGAGCCATAATACAACATAAAAAAATTACTGTGACACAAACTAACCGTCAGTAGCCAAAAAAAATTCACCATGAAGCGGCCATGTTGTATAAAATTCCGTCCGGTTTCGTAATGATATTTAATCATTTCGACCAAAAGTTTTTAGTGATATTTGTATTTTAATATATCCTATGTTGTGCGCTGGTTATTTCTAAGCATATTAGTGCAACCCGCATGAAAATCAGTTCAGTATCTAGAGATTTGTTCCATAACAAACAAACAAACAAACAAACAGCTACAAATTATTGTCCCTAGATGGCGTTAGATACGATAAATTAGAAAATGTATGGAGAAGGGCAAAAAGCCTTGTAGTCCTGCATCGCGGTTACGATATTTTTTGAACAATAGAACCTATGGGATAAATTAGATTTGACATCATTATGTGTGTGTTCCCTAGCGCATCAGAATTACACATTTATTATATGTAGGGATGTAGGGATTAAGATAAGATTACCCGCTACTACATCTGCTTTTACCACTGCCAACTTTAACATCAGATTACCTGCACTGTAGTGGTATTGCCTTTACTACAAACAGGCCCTCGCGGGCCACTTGCACCCCAGCGAACTGAGCAACCTCGATATTAAAAAACGACACCTTTTAGCAGTGGTTGCCTTCACTACAAACTGTCCCTCGCGGGCCGCTTGCGGCCCAGCGAACAGAGCAATCTCGAAAAAAAAAAAGACACTTTGTAGCAGTGGTTGCCTTCAATTCAAACTGTCACTCGCGGGCCGCTTGCGGCCCAGCGAACAGAGCAACATCGAGAAAAAACGACACTTTTTAGCAGTGGTTGCCTTCACTAGAAACTGTCCCTCGCGGGCCGCTTGCGGCCCAGCGAACAGAGCAACATCGAAAAAAAAAACGACACTTTTTAGCAGTGGTTGCCTTCACTATAAACTGTCCCTCGCGGGCCGCTTGCGGCCCAGCGAACAGAGCAACATCGAAAAAAAAACGACACTTTTTAGCAGTGGTTGCCTTCACTACAAACTGTCCCTCGCGGGCCGCTTGCGCCCCAGCGAACAGAGCAACATCGAGAAAAAAAAACGACACTTTTTAGCAGTGGTTGCCTTCAATTCAAACTGTCACTCGCGGGCCGCTTGCGGCCCAGCGGACAGAGCAACATCGAAAAAAAAACGACACTTTTTAGCAGTGGTTGCCTTCACTACAAACTGTCCCTCGCGAACAGAGCAACATCGAAAAAAAAAAACGACACATTTTAGCAGTGGTTGCCTTCACTACAAACTGTCTCTCGCGAACAGAGCAACATTGAAAAAAAAATGACACTTTTAAGCAGTGGTTGCTTTCACTACAAACTGTCCCTCGCGGGCCGCTTGCGGCCCAGCGAACAGAGCAACATTGAAAAAAAAACGACACTTTTTAGCAGTGGTTGCCTTCACTACAAACTGTCCCTCGCGAGCCGCTTGCGCCCCAGCGAACAGAGCAACACCGAGAAAAAAAAACGACACTTTTTAGCAGTGGTTGCCTTCAATTCAAACTGTCACTCGCGGGCCGCTTGTGGCCCAGCGGACAGAGCAACATCGCAAAAAAACGACACTTTTTAGCAGTGGTTGCCTTCACTACAAACTGTCCCTCGCGGGCCGCTTGCGGCCCAGCGAACAGAGCAACATCGAAAAAAAAACGACACTTTTTAGCAGTGGTTGCCTTCACTACAAACTGTCCATCGCGGGCCGCTTGCGCCCCAGCGAACAGAGCAACATCGAGAAAAAAAAAACGACACTTTTTAGCAATGGTTGCCTTCACTACAAACTGTCCGTCGCGGGCCGCTTGCTGCCCAGCGAACAGAGCAACATCGAGAAAAAAAAACGACACTTTTTAGCAGTGGTTGCCTTCACTACAAACTGTCCCTCGCGAACAGAGCAACATCGAAAAAAAAAAAACGACACATTTTAGCAGTGGTTGCTTTTACTACAAACTGTCCCTCACGGGCCGCTTGCGGCCCAGCGAACAGAGTAACATCGAAAAAAACGACACTTTTTAGCAGTGGTTGCCTTCACTACAAACTGTCCCTCGCGGGTCGCTTGCGGCCCAGCGAACAGAGCAACATCGAAAAAAAAAACGACACTTTTTAGCAGTGGTTGCCTTCACTACAAACTGTCCCTCGCGGGTCGCTTGCGGCCCAGAGAACAGAGCAACATTGAAAAAAAAAAAAACGACACGTTTTAGCAGTGGTTGCCTTCACTACAAACTGTCCCTCGCGGGCCGCTTGCGGCCCAGCGAACAGAGCAACATCGAAAAAAAAAAACGACACTTTTTGGCAGTTGTTGTCTTTACTATTATTATTGTATGTTTGAATTTTCTATTTTCTTATGTTATTTTTATTGTGTATTGTAATGTAGTGTTGTGTGATGTCCTGAATAAATGTATTTTCTTTCTTTCTTTCTTTCTTTCTTTCTTTCTTTCTTTACTACAAACTGTTCTGCGCGGGCCGCTTGCGGCCCAGCGAACAGAGCAACATTGAAAAAAAAAACGACACTTTTTAGCAGTGGTTGCCTTCACTACAAACTGTCCCTCGCGGGCCGCTTACGGTAGAGAGCTGTCATGTTATTAAATATTATCCAAATTAGCTTTAATATAGAAGAAAAAAAGTTGCGTGACAGGTAATGTTATCCTACAAGAACCATACATTTATCTGGGATGGGGAAAAAACATTTTTAGTATATGGTGCTGCTTCTTATTTTAATAACTTTCGTCCATTGTGGTTGCGTAATGTTGAAGTTAAGTGATAATGCCCTCCCACAGGATCTATTTAAGTGTCTAGGATTATAATTTTTACTATCAGTGCATAGACATATTTAAATTAATTTAATGAAAATTCATTGACGATTTTAAGTTTGTTTGGCTTTCCTGCGGGAACGGGTTATTTTTCCGGGATAAAAAGTATTCTATGTGTTAATCCAGTATATAAGCTATCTCTATTCCAAATTTCATCTAAATCCGTCCAGCCGTTACGACGTGAAGAGGGAACAAACACACACACACCCTTCCACTCACACACACACAAACTTTCGTCTTTATAATATTAGTGTGATGATTACATGTCCAACATAATATCCTTTAAAATTTTGTTAACGCTACTACTGTAGCCTTATATTTCATATAACTATTACTTACCGAAATTAATAGGATTTCTCTCATCAGTTGAACTAATTGTATATATTCTTGTATCATTTCCACCATTTGTTTGTTTCGTGGCCGTTTCCTTCCCGGCTGCAATTATTGCGTTGTTCACGTAATCGCAAGGTACCAATCCAACTTTGATATCATCATAGTAAAGTAAAGTATGCAATACACCTAAACCTAAGCCGACGATGAACTGAAAATTAAAATAATATACAAATGTAACGCGGGCTTCTGTTCGCGGCAACTACATAGATGGCGATATTTGTATTCGAACATGCCCTATAAACGCAATTGTTAAATAGCAACCACTCGAACAGACCACCGCCCGCGCGCCCCGCCAAGAACAGTAGAAAAGATCGTCCGCCGCCGATCGTTTGGCGCTCGCGCATTATTATTGTTTTATTGTGTTTTTTTTTATTAACTGTTGACGTTTCCTTGTACACCCTTTGTTTTATTATAGTGTTTACCTTTTGAATCGTGTTTCGAACTCATTTACCTACCTCCAGCACCCCTATTCCCAACCTATCGGAAACTTTTCGATTCGAAATCTACACTCTCCGTCTTCTTCATCTACATTTAGAATGACAGAGACGGAGAGTGTAGATTTCGAATCGAAACGTTTCCGATAGGTTGGGAATAGGGGTGCAGGTCCCCTGAGAAGTGACAGCATCATATAAAGTAATTATTAATCATTGTATTTTACACTATTCTTAAAAGTAAAATTAGAAAAAAAGAAGATAATAAATAATAATAATTAAACTATGGATATGCGCTCTTTCATTATATTACACATGTTTGTAAAGAATTAAAAATAAAAGTGGCACTTATTTATGATCATTTTTTTTTTGTTGGTCAATGGTCAATCATGTACTTCTAGAAGAATCGTTAACAAATATTAACGTGGCCTCAAAATTCTATATGATTGATACCAAATTAAAACCCTTAAATGCTCAGCGACCCGATATCGAGCAAGCATGCGTTGTTATTCAATTGTGGTAGGGTAATAATATTGCAGAGGTTAAAGTCCATGGCTTTCTAATCTTAAACAAAAAATCTTGATTTTGAAGCAACTTGTCTGAAGTTCTTGGATGCGGGAGGCGAGCAGCTGCTCAAGGTGGCGCTCTCTAGGGGAGGCCTATGTTCAGCAGTGGACATCTACGGGCTGATGATGATGTTGATGATGATGTATGAAGTTCATGCTTCATCCCTGTAGGTAGCTCGTAGTAACTTTAAAATATACAGCTCACCCCAGTAGCACCGAAAACGCAGCTCATATCCAACCAACCAGGTAAAGGTTCATTGTTAGTAGATATCACTGTAACAAGACGAAACGCAATTACCTAATTAGTTTTATTCTCTTTCAAGCGTGTAGGTAGATCTTATAGAAAATGTAACATACCTATAGCTGGCCTTACGATACATATTGGCAGTCCAGCACTTTCAGTTCGAACCAATTCTTCAGCAACTGCTTTGGTGAAAGTGTACGTATTTGGCCAATTCTTGATCAGGCTGCAAAATTTTAATCTTATTGTTTACCTTAATTATTTCATCTATTTCGTTATTTTTATCAGCGAAAAGACGTGCATCGCAAAACAGGTACTTCCTCAACGCCACTTTGAACGGTATGTGATGGCTCCCCAAGGTTTGTTGTTGAATTACCTAGTTAAGTACAATCCCATGCTAAGTTTCATATTCCCCAAGTCAAAGACAGTCGTTTCAGCTTGCTAGTTTTGAGAATCATTTTGGGGTTATTTTGTATTCTCCTTCGGACCCATTCATTCCAAAATCTTTCTCGCGAGGAACCCCAAGTATAACCCTCTCTATAGCTCGTTGCGTATTTTTGACCCTACTCTAATGAGGCAAACATATATTTTGCTGCGGGCGACGGGGTCCAATGAGCCTACTTAAGCTTAGAATTATAAATTGTCTTAAATACTTAAGTTTTTATTACTTGATTTTATATATCCACCTATGTACACTATGGAAGCAAAAAAATATTATCTGAATCTGGATCATAGTCATCACTTATAACTTGCAACACACTGGTTTAGTATTTAATTCGGTTAAATTATTACTATACTGTTGTTTTGTATTTGAAGGTATCACTCACCCGTTTGTCATGTTGATTAGCCTATCTTCTTTCATAGTTTCTACCATTGATATCATGGTTTCTGGTGGAATGGGAGTCTTATAGAACTCTTCTTCAACGCTTTCGTTGGTTCGATTTAATGTTGTGTGACTGTAAGCTGTTGAAACGTGTACGTGAGTTCTGGAAATCATTGAAAAAATAATAATTCTTGCGTATTTTTAACGCAACATTAATAATATTATTAGCCATCGCAGTGGCAAAACCGAAGATGGCGTCCGAGGAGAGAGGGTACGGACTATATAACAAGCAGCTAAATGGGCTCTCGTTCTCAAAAAATTCATTCCGCTACCTGACACCGCTCCGAGCGGTTGTCTTGTAATCCGAGCGCACCCGTTACGCTCCCCTCGATTCCGAGAACCGAACGCCACGGTCCGCCGCCTGGCGCCGCCATTTTGTGCGGTCGCCTCTCGTGTTCACGCCGCCGCCTTCCCAGGCCCACCCGTCTCGCGAGTGTCGCGAGTGAAGAGACTGTTTGCTGGATTTTTGGACAATATTAGCGCCGTCGCTACCAGTGCCGTGAGTGTTGTGCGTGTTCGCCGTTGCCACGCACGAGCGTGTGCCGCGGCCCGAGTGCGTTGTCGCCGTCGCCGCGTAGCCTCCGCGCTCGTGCGCGTGACTGGCTGCCGCCGCGTTCGGGTACACTCGTCGTCGCAGCAGGAGCTGCAGAAGACATAGGGATCCGCGTGTCAGGTATCCACCCGCGCTGCTTTGCAGACGGTACGATTATTAGGGCTACATCCTAGGCACACACCGCTCTGCCTTATAGGCAGGGCGTGCTTATTCACTCCCCGCTCCATCCCGGGGCACGCCCAGGATGGAGCCTATCCCATCGGATGTTGCCGCGAGGCAAATATTCGAATTCTTTAATTGGGCCATTCAAGCCAACCCGAATCTAAAGAACCTTTGGTCAGAATACGTTTCAGCATCAACCCCAACCGCACTAGCCAGTGAGCCCGCATCACCGGTGATGCCCCCACCGCCATCCACCTCTGTCAGCGTCGCCCGTGCACGCAAACCGGAGAAAGTTGCTTCCCGCAACAGCTCCCGCTCTCCCGCCCCCCGCGGACCCTCCCCCGCTCCTACGCCGCGAAGCCGCGAAGTTGTCGCGCATGAGCGACCGCGCTCGCGCACGCGCTCGCGCTCGCCTGTCTTTTCCCCTCCATCACAGGAAGTAATTTCCTCTCTGATGGAGTATGATACCCCCGCCTCTCCTGACCCTGTTGATGCTGATGGCTTCATCACGGTCACGAAAGGAAGGAAACGCCCCGCGGCTGCTTCCTCTCCTCCCCCGCCGCCTAAGGCTGCTTGCCCTTCCGGGGCAGTAGCTGGTCCATCCGACCGTAAAGGCTCATCCGCCTTTGAGGTTGATGTGCCCTCCTCGGGGCCATCAACCGCCAGAGCGGAGCGACCTCCTCCCCCTCTATTCGTCCAGGAGAAGGAGAAGTGGAGTAACGTCTCCTCTCTCCTGAAGTCGCGCAAGGTGAATTACACCTCCGCCAGACTAACCGGTTCGGGCATTAAGGTCCAGGTACCTTCCTCAGACGACCATCGTCTGCTCACCCGCATTCTCCGCCAAGAGAAAATAGGTTTTCACACCTATGCTCTCGAGGAGGAGAAAGTACTCCGCGTAGTCATACGTGGAGTACCTAAAGAGGTGAAGGAGAAAGTAATCCTCACCGACCTTAAAGCCCAAGGTTACCCAGTCCGGGAAGTCCATCGGCTTTACAGTGGACATGACAAGATCGCTTTCGATCTTGTTTTGGTTGTCCTCGACCGCTCTGAAAGAGGAAAGGCCATCTTCAACCTGAAGGAGGTCAACACTCTTTCAGGGCTCACGGTCGAGGCCCCATACCGGAACGGTTCTCCGTCCCAGTGCCACCGCTGCCAGCTCTATGGGCACGCGGCGCGGTTCTGTTTCGCCAGGCCCCGCTGCGTGAAGTGCCTTGGAGATCACGGCACCGCGGACTGTCTCCGTACTCGGGACAGCCCAGACCCGCCAAGCTGCGTTCTATGCGAGGCCTCGGGGCATACCGCGAACTATCGTGGTTGCCCTAAGGCACCGCGTAGCACGCAGAGGCCTAGTAGGCGCGTACCATCTCGCCCCAATCCCCCGGCCACTCGCTCCCAAGGGATTAGCTCTAAGCTATCCCTTGTCCCCGCGAGGACACAGCTCTCACAGGCACCGCCTCCCGCAGTCAGCGCCTGGGTCAAGCCCCCGAGCATGGTTCGGGCGCAGGCTGCGCCAGCGGCTTTTCGCAGTACTCCGGTCATTGCTGAAGAGCTGCCTCTAGGTTGCATTAGCCCCCCCGCCTCCAAGCCTGGCCTCTCTGGCCAAGCTGCTTCGACTTCTCTGATGGAAGATCTAGCTCTGATCAAGCAGAGCCTGACAGCCATCGACCTGAAGGAAGTGCGTGCGCTAGCACACAAACTTCGTTCAGCCGTGACTCCCGAGGACCGCTTCTGTGCCCTGGTCCAGCACGACAACATCCTCGACGCTATCATGCGCTGTCCCTTACCTTCTTTTAGTAGTATCTAATATGGATAGTACACCAAAAAAGGTTAAACCTCGCTCCGTAGCGTTAGCGTTCTTCAACGCAAACGGTCTCGCTCGTCAACGCGACTTGGTTCACGACTTTTGTAAGACCCATCAGGTCGATGTAATGCTTGTGCAAGAGACCCTCCTGAAACCCAGTAAACGGGATCCTAGGATCGCCAATTACATTGTGGTTCGTAATGATAGGCTTACCAATGCCGGAGGCGGTACGCTTATCTATTACCGAAGGTCTCTTCACTGCATTCCAATTGATACTCCTACGTCCTTAGTCAACTTAGAAGCCTCTTGCTGCCGCCTAGCTATGAACGGCCATCAGTCGATCATACTAGCGTCTTGTTACCTCCCCCCCGACAAACGTTTGCTCAGTAGTGATATCAACGCACTGCTCTCTCTGGGAAGCTCCGTCATTCTGGCGGGAGACTTCAACAGCAAACACACCATGTGGAACTGCCACACTTCCAATACCAACGGTAGGATACTCGAACAATTAACTGACCCACGACCAGACGCAGACCACCACACCTTTGACATCATCGCACCCATGACTCCAACCAGGTTCCCTGGGAACCTCGACCATCGACCAGACATACTCGACATAGCTCTTTTAAAAGGCGTAATACTCAGGTTACGCTCGATAGAAGTGCTTCACGAACTTGACTCTGACCACCGGCCCGTTCTCATGAGACTAGGCTCGGATTTTACTGAACTTCCACCCCAGACCAAAACAGTGGTGGACTGGAAGCGATTGGGGGAATCCCTGAAAGCTATCAGTTCACCCGACTTAGATAAGATACCCGATGACATACAGACACTAGATGACGTTTCCTCCGCGATCGACGCTCTCACCAGCCACCTCCGCACCGTAGTGGGTGAGTCCTCGAAGCAGGTTCCAGTGGTGGACCACCGCTGGGATCTGCCCGAGGATGCGAGGAGACTGCTGACAGAAAAGAACGCAGCCACTAGGGCATACGACGCGGCCCCCACCCATGATAACAAATCCACCTTGAATTTCTTCCAGCGTGCTGTTAAGAAACGCATAGGTGATCTTCGCGCTCAGAACTGGACAGACCTACTTTCAGGGCTCGAGCCAACCCACCAGGCATACTGGAGGTTGGCTCGAACCTTGAAAAGTGACACACTTAGAACGATGCCTCCTCTTGATAGGCCGAACCAAGTCCCTGCGTTCGATGACGAGGAAAAAGCTGAGTGTTTGGCTGAGAGCCTCGAGGCCCAGTGTAACCTTTCCCCTGATCACGTTGACCCTGTCCACCTCCATACGGTGGTCAGCGAAGTTGAACGTCGCAGCTCCCTAACACCCTCCGACCCCCCTCTTGAGCTTATTAAGGCCGCTGAAGTCGAGTCTGTCATCAGGGATCTCGTCACCCGTAAAGCTCCCGGCGCTGATGGTATCAGCAACAAAGTGGTCAAACACTTTTCGGTCCCCTTGATCTATCTCCTGGTTAGCATCTTCAATGCGGCTATGAGTAATTGCTCTTTTCCCGCTGCGTGGAAGTCCGCCGACGTCATCGGCATCCACAAGCCAGGCAAGAAGGCTACCGAGCCCTCTAGCTACCGCCCCATTAGTCTCCTCAGTACTCTGGGGAAGATCTACGAGCGTCTCATTCGGAGGCGTCTCTGGTCCCATGTCCACGAACATAAACTCCTTCCCGACGAGCAGTTTGGCTTTAGAGCCAGACACTCTTGCGTCCAACAGGTGCACCGCATCACGGAGCACATTCTCGATGGCTTCAACTCGAAGCCGAAACCCAAAGGGACTCTTGCAGTCTTCTTAGACGTAGCGAAAGCCTTCGATAAAGTCTGGCACGACGGCTTGATATTCAAGCTGTACCACATCGGCGTGCCGGATCGTCTTGTGCACATCATACAAGACTTCCTCAGGGATCGAAGCTTTCGCTACCGCGTTGAGGGGGAGCGATCCTCTCCCCATCCCATCAGAGCCGGAGTACCCCAGGGCTCCGCGCTCTCCCCTTTGCTATTCTCGCTGTTCACCAGCGACATTCCGCGGTCATTCCATCCAAGTGTGCAGCTTGCACTCTTTGCGGATGACACCGCCATCTACTGCTCCGGATGGCAGAGAGTCCATATGCGCGGTCGCCTCCAACGAGCCCTCACCGAGATCGGTGCATGGTTCAGGAAATGGCGGATCACGGTTAACCCAGACAAAAGTGCAGCGATGTACTTTTCTGACTATAATCGTGATCCGCCATCGAGACCACTCTCTTTGTTCGACAAGCCCGTTCCTTGGGTTCCGTCTGCTAAATACCTGGGGGTTACCCTCGACTCCAGGCTCAGCTTCATTGACCATATTAAGCGAGTGCGCGATAGGGCTGCCTTCGTCCTAGGCCGCCTCCACCCTCTCCTGAGCAAGGGTAGTAAGATGTCCCTTAGAAATAAGGTGACACTTTACAAAACTTGCGTTCGCCCCATTATGACATACGCATCTGTCGCGTTTGCTCATACACACCCAGTCCACCTGGATCGACTTCAGGTGATCCAAAACCGGTTCATCCGCAAGGTGGTCGGGGCTCGCTGGTACCAGCGAAACGCCGACCTCCATTGCGATCTCGAACTCCCATCCATCCGTCAGTTTATGAAGGATGCATCCCGCCGCTATTTTGACGCGGCCCCCCATCACCCCAACCCTCTCGTAGTCCAAGCATCAAGCTACTCTACAGACATGACAGACCCACCACCCCGTCGTCGACGCCCAAGACACGTCTTGAGCGACCCGGAAGATCCTATAGCAGCCGTTGTTTCGGCTGCGCTAGGATCACCGGACCAGTCTAGCCCTTCTGGCTCAGGTACCGATTTCGGCACCGGTATAGGATACCAGCGTAACACAATCAGACACCGACCCCGCCGGCGAGGTCGACGTACCCCCCGTAGGTTAGTTAGAACGGTCGCGACTTTCCATAGGGTCCACTCCTCCAGCGGACGTAGCCTTCTCGATCCTCTTATCCCGGCAACAGCCCAAGCCGAGGCTCGCACCCCAGGGGTGCCCTTGAGCTAGTTGCCCCCCACTTTTGTCGGCTGGGTGCCTTAAGCGCCTGCCCTCCCGCCCGGTGACGCTGTAAAGGTCGTTAGAGACCAACAGCATTAGACCGTTCAAAAAAAAAAAAAAAAAAAAAAAAAAAAAAGGCTCTCGTTCTCTTACTTCACCTGACATCGTGCTAAACGGACGTAGTTGTGCTCGTGTGGCATTTCTATGCTACCTTCGGGCATATTTTCGGTCAATATTTGAAATAATGTTTAACTGTTATATTAAAGATCTTAAATATATAAAAAGTTGTTGATTTCACTTCTGATTCCTATTAATATTATGTAAATTTAATCATAGTTATATGGTTATGACATGACACAATAAAATGACACAAACCTTAGGTTTTTGCAAGCCTTCCCTAAGGCAAGAACTTCTCTGGTACCTCTCACATTAATGAGTGTGGCCACTTTTATAGTTTCATCAAACTTGGTGGTGGCCGCCACGTGGAATATCACGTTCACCTGATGCACAAAATGTTCTTAGACTACTATGTATGTGTGTATGTTGCAAGTATAGCGATCTCTACAGATACCACCCCGCGCGCCCCGTTTCCCCCAATGCCGCGTCGGCGCTCAAGTCGCGTGCGTGAGCGGCGCCATCGGCAAAACAGTCAGCCCTGTACTGTGACCGTGAGCGCATGCGACCTGCGCACCGACAGACCCGATATAGGTATAATAAGTATTGTTGATTGCTGTGTTTCATATAAGTTTTTTTTATTAATTTTCGTATTAAACGATTTGTTTATAATGGTTGTGCGTGTTTGTTTGGCCCCCACTATACAAGGAACTTACATATACGTATACATACGTATATGTTGTGAAAGTATAAAATATATTCATATTTATCCGAAAATAGGGTTAATGCAAAGTTATTCATTAAAAATTCCTCTGTATTTAACCGAATAATACTAACCTCATCAGTGAGATTCTTCCAATCTGTATCTTTAAGACCAAGCCTAATATTTGAGACATCTCCCTCCACAGCAACTATTTTAGTAAAGAAATCTGGCTGCTGCTTTCTTACAGTATCGAAAACCTTTAACAAATTGTTAAATGTTACTAAACAATTAGTATTTTTGAATTTTATCCTAAAAATATTTAGTTGTTTTCATACAGGATCCAGTAATATAGCGTCCAGCCTTTCTAGAATGTCCTTTCCTTTCTTGGATCGAAGTAGCAAAAACACTTTTGATACGTGGCATGACCTGCAAAATTAAATATTCTTTACGTATTCTTAACTATTAACTAAATATGTTAATATATTTTGGAAACGTAATTTAAAATATACGTTTCGTTTCGACAGCATCCGTGGTGTGGTGGTTGAGCAGGTCGGCTCATAACCCGGAGGCGGCGGGTTTGATTCTCGAAACAGGACACGTATTTGTGCCCGAAAAAAAACACAAATACTTGTTCTGTGTCTGGGTGTTGTTATACCATGGTCCTCCTAGTTCCTGGGTCCTTAGATACAGGGAATGCCAGTTAGGGTCCAGGATCTATCATATGTATGTGAACGTAGGGCGATTTTTAATTTAAAAAAAAAATTGAACCGTTTTATAAGAAACTATTTAGGATTACCTAAAACTTATTTATTTATATATTAGGCCTAATATTGAAGGCTTTAGTTGACAGTTCTTAAAATACTAAAAATATATCCGTCTCTTATATTGCCGTCTATTTGACAAGGACCGCAACAGTTTTAGAACTTTTAGATCTGTAAACTAAAGCCTTCAAAATTGGCCCTAGTGTGTATTTAGAATTAGGTTTTATTGTGATAATTGTTATTGTAATTTTAATAGGTATGTAGATCAACAGACACTTGTTTTGTAGGACTGTCTACCTACGCTGCCGACATTTTGGACTATCTAAATATTTAACAAAAATACCGTCTACCTAATTGTATGTTCAACGTTACGTGTATTACCTACTTCTTGATTTGATTGTTTGTTTTTGTGCATTGAATAGGCTCCGAAACTACTAAACCGATTTGAAATATTTCTTTAATGTTGGGAAACTACATCCATGGGTGACATTGGCTGTATTCAAAGACTTTTTACATAGTACATTATACCTCTTTGACTGTATTATATTTTCAAAAAAAGGCTAAAACTGCAATAATGTAACCCAAGGTGTTCAAGGTGTATGTCATAGAGTTACGGCGGAAAACTATTTAACTCTTTCAAAGCCGGGGCGGTTCAGCTAGTATTTTATATTACTTATAACCGCTCAGGTGCTCCTGCCGCATTTGTAGCCCGCTTCGAAAAACCTAAAGTGCATAGAGACCACAATAGTGGCTCCAGCTGATTGCAATACTAGGGATGTCAAAACATTGACTATTCAATTTTTAGAGGTGTCACTCGTTATACATCGACTAAAATCGAAACTAGTTGAACATATTTATCGAATAAAGTAAAAGTATCTATGGTTCAGAAGGGAAAAATGCCTCAGTTTAAATTGCAACTCGCGCTGAGCCGGTGCGCGCCGGCGTCAGAGGTATTTCCTTTAGGTACGGCGGAGCGTCAATTATTATGTGTATTGTTATTGTGTGTTTTTTTTATACTACAACATACGTAAAAATGCATTTGTTTAGAAAGCCAAGAAATGCTTCTTACCAAAACTAGTTTTGAAATTTTAAAACACTTTTTAGTTTTTTCGTATAAACCGTAAATATGCAAAACTATACCGCGCTATTTGAGGTTAGTAAATTCTTATTTACTTTGGATCGCTTTGGGACCTACCTACGCCCGCCGCGCCGCGCCTGAGTGGATAACACTAATTTTATTTATATTTGTATGACCAACCTAAAGAGCTTTTCAGTGAGTTGTTTCCCAATAAATCCAGATCCTCCAGTGATGAAAACTACTGAGTTTTTGTAGAACTTCTGTATCTCAGATTCGCCGAGTTTCAAAGCTTCGTTCATAGGCTCTTGGCGAGACATAGCAGCCACTTCTATCGCACGAGCGGGGTCCATAGCTTACATAGGAAAAACAATTTATTCATTGTTTTGAGTCAGATTATTATTATAAACAGCCGTAATGATTATCATTAGGAGGAAAACCAGCTCGTTACGTCGTTTACTTCAATTACCATAATAATGTTCACCAAAACAAAAACTGATGGTTTTCATTTCAATGTATAAATAAAGAATGGTTGGTCAAGTTGGCTAATGAACACTACATTAATTGATATAACTAATTATATTAAATTGTGATAATAATTATAAAACCAGGTGTGGTTAGTTTTTTTCCCTCTTATACAACGCCAATAATAACAGTATACGATACCATTGGTTTCGTCATCTTCATCAGTTGGACGACAGCCGATGTACTAAATAGATACCTAGGTGGTAGGACTTTTCTGCAAAGTTCGTCTAGGTAGGTACCACCGCTTTGCCAGTTATTCTGCCGCCGACATTGAGATAGGATACATAAAGAGTCACAAACGCTTGAAAAAAATTTCCGCTCCAAAACTCTGCGCACGCCACGCAGTGCGCAGAGTTTTCGTTTAGTCGTACGGCAATCACAATCCAACTCGCACCTGCACGATGCCAAAGTGCTCGGTGCCAAACTGCCCAAATAACAGCAGACACGTGGGTAAAAAAGACTGTATTTCATATTTTAGGTACGTATTACAACAATTTATAGAATTTATGTATCCAAAATCCAATTTTCTATTTAAATTTCAATAATTTTCATATTTTTGCACAATATAATGGTCATGGCCCGACTGCGGCTCCTCAGTAGCGTATTTCTTTCACACGTTCATCAAATGCGTACGAGTAAAAGAGACATAGCCTCGAGCTCGGCTCGCGTTTCGGTGGTTACGAAGAGTGACGCGGCAATCGTGTTCTAATGGAAAGCTATGGAGTCGATAATATTTTAAATAATTAGGTTCAACATAGGTCATAGTAATTAACTAAATAACCATACTTTTTGTATGCTTTCATTTTAAGGTTTACATAGATAGATATGTTATTTATTGTCAATACACACCACAAATTATAAAATATTTGTCAATATTATAAACTGAAGTTGAATACTAAAAAATATATTTCTGTTGTTCTAAATTTATTCATATACACAGTAGTTATGGAAGACCTTATTCAATATGCATTTAAATTTTCAAACAATACAACTATTTTAATGAGAGCAATCAAGCCGCGAGGAACCGATGGATGCAGGAGTCGAGCATCCGCTCAAAGTGGCACTCCCTGGGCGAAGCCTATGTTCAGTAGTAGACGTTTTCAGGCTGTTAATAATGATGATGAATCATTGAAATATTAGATTTCGCTACATTGCAACGAAACGTACAGAAAAAATAAACCTCTAAGTGAACGACAACGTTATAATATTATTATATTACCATTGTTTAAAGGCGATTAGAATACATGTTGATATTATGTTTTCAAAATGGTAAAAAGTGCCCATAAATATTTGATTGTTTTATTTCCAATAGCGTCTCCATTCATTGCCTTATTCCGTGTTCGTTCGCATTACGTAGCTGAAGTGGGATGTGACGATCGCCGACCTTGCGTACAAGCGATTTTGTGCACTGATAAAGCGACATAACGTCTAAATTCGTACAAATGTGACACCGCAAGCTATATAATTTGATGTATAGGTGCGTACAACAGAGCTCGGACACTTTTTGACTGTTTCCACTTCGAGATTGTGACTCTGTATTATCATATCTCAATGGCCGCCGAGTAGTGTGTGCAAGCACCACTGTGTTCCGGTTAGATGGGCATTGTAGCTAGTAAAATTACAGAGCAAATGAGAATTAATTAAGATTTGATTGCACAGTGTAGTAATCTGATTACTAGATTGTGTGATGTCTCACGATGACGTGCGAAGTGCAGTGTCACGCGAAACTTTATTATTTTAAAGTTCCGAGTGACACTGCGACTGTTATGGGCGGCCGTGTCGCTTAACTTTAGGTGAACGACTAGTCACATCATTGATTCTCATAAAAATATGTAACCAATATTAATTTATAAAAATATTGATGATATAATTTATAAATGAATTTAAAGAACTCACCTTTTTTGTAAAGTATTATCAAACAAAATGTTTAAATAAATGTTCCCTCGCTATGCCAACGTTATCGCAAATCATTAGGCTCCTAAAACTGAACAATTTATTTAGTTAGTTAAACGGACACTGTATATAATTTAATTAATTGGCTGATTTTTAACCAAAATTATGTAAATAAGATACTACTCCTTGAAATGAACTAGCATAAATTTTCCTACATTCTGTATTTATTTGACCAGTCATTACAATATAACTATTTATAATCCATACTTATGATAAAACTGTAACAGGTCCAATTCTGTAATTTGAAGATAAAGTAAAGTTTTATTAAAGGATTATTATCGATGGTGAAGCCAAAAATATTTTTTTTTCGTCTTCGTCGGTCTATCTGTACCTTGGCTAAGCATCACGCCCTAACTACTGAATGGATTCAAATGAGACTTGGCATGATTTCACTCCATGTTTCAAGGTGGGTTATAAGATACTTTTTATCCCAAAGTTCAGTACGGTTCCCGCAGGAGAGGATATGAAATTAAAAATGTATAGTAATTTTTAATTTATTAACACGTAGTCCAATATTATTCCTTTTTTAGAAAGACGGTACCTACTTTTAATATCGTCCCGGTCTTGTGATTCAGAAATTACAGACATCTAACTTACAGTATTAAAACCACTTCTACTCGAGAAGGGAGGAGGACACGATAAGGGGAAAGCATGAATGGATGAAGGTGAAAGAATGCTCTATTCATCCATTCATCCTTTGACCTTATCTTTTTCTCTCTTATTTCTCTCTTTATTTAGAGTGTAATAAAGCGTAACAACTGTAACTAAAGTGACCGATGTAGCTCTTAGGATTAGCAAGTTGAAATGGCAATGGGCAGGTCACATCGCTCGTAGAACTGACAACCGATGGGGAAGAAAGGTTCTCGAGTGGCGACCACGAACTGGAAGACGCAGCGTAGGCCGGCCCCCCACAAGGTGGACCGACGACCTGGTGAAAGCCGCGGGGAGCCGATGGATGCAGGAGGCGAGCAGCCGCTATAAGTGGCGTTCCCTGGGGGAGGCCTATGTTCAGCAGTGGACGTCTTCAGGCTGTTGATGATGATGATGATGAAAGCGTAACACTAATAGATCTATACGAAGCCGGGGCGGGACTGCTAGTATACATATACCTATACATAATTCTAATTAATATTTATACATAAGATTCCCTACTTTTAAAAATATACAAGACTAGTTAACCCGCCTGGCTCTTTGCATGGGTTAATTAGATTTACGTCCTTAAGGTCTCATCTCATTACGACCCACCAGCATCGCCTCGCCTCGGCGTCGACATTTGGTCCACGGGTAGACGACGCGTTGTTACTTACGAACGTCGCGTGATCAAAGCGAATTGTCACCGAGTGATGCATTCGCCGCCCTCGCATAGCGAAGCGATCCCGTGACGATACGGAGTTGATGTAATGAGCGCATGCCCTTACAAGTTCATTAGTTCATATATAAAGAAAACTAACCACTCGAGATGGAGCGGTGTGGGTCAGGTTGGTGTAATGAGATTCGACTTTAATCCGGTTTTAGGAAGAGGAAAGTGAAAGGGTAAAAGATAGGGGAAAAGGATGAATTGATGGGACGGCTTCCTTCTATCTATCACGTTTATAAAACTATAAAAAAACGCTGTATATAATCAATATATATACACAAAATTAAAAATAAAACAGAGTAGCTTCCAAATACCATACATGTACAACGCCATAAAAACATAATGCACGACTCTCAAAACTTTCTGTTTCCAGTTAGCATATTCTGTATCTTTGAGTCCGTCTTTGATAATGTATTTTCTAGTACCAATGTACCATACATACATTTGTTCACGCCAGTTTAAGTTAGCGACGTCGAAGTTAAACATGGCCTTGTCTTGTTCAGAGAGATCATTGTAAAGACAATATAAGTTATCATCTTTTAATTTCCACTCATTTGTCGTGAAGAATGACATAGCCATACACATGTTGTATACCTTTTTGGCCATCTTAGCGAATCTGAAATGTAATAATTGAATGAAGTAGATACCTAGGTATAAAATAAATCATTCTTGTAGAAACAATTATTTCTGATGACAATCATGATGCATGGAGATGACCCTCATTCCTGTTAGAGCCTCATAGTCTTATGGTATTTTATGTGGAATAGGCTTGTGTCGTGCTATTTTTATTACACGAATTAATAATATTCCTTAAAACATAAACAGTCGTGAAAACAAAAATTAAATATCTCAAAAAATGACGAAGTTGAGAGCATTTTAAAATACAGGAATAGAAAGAGACAGTTCAAACGCACAGTGACGTCACTTCTTCCACCTTCATAGTACCTTATTACTAAGCTGTGGTAGATTTACATACAATCTATTTGGCATGTGACTGTTCTGCGAGAAAGGGACAGGCGATGAAACTTTAAAAGCTTATTACTCCGTGATTTATTTACCGATTATTATTGCATTAATTATTAACCTACTTTATGAAAAGAATATTAACTTGTTTATTTTTAGTAGCAGGACACAAGCCTTTTATTATCATAAACTTTTGACATTGCGTCAAAAGGCCTCCAAGCACATACACTAGCCTAGATAGGTAGGTAATATTATTTTGTGTGTTGTTTTGAGGTAGAAACAACGAGCCAGTGGAGCAGGTTTCGTCAAGTGACTAAATTGCCAGTGATTGATTGTGAGGGGCCAGATTATCACGCCTTTCAGCATGGATGCTTCTAGTATCCTAGGCAATTTCCTTTTTCAGTTTTGTTCTTAGGTCTAGTTTAAATTCATTATCATCAACAGCATTAACGTGCATCATTAACTGCTGAATATAAGCCTCCCCAACAGAGCGTCACTTGCTGCTTTCCTGTTGCATCCATTGCTTCCCCGCAGTTTTCATCCGATCGTTACACCTAGTGGAGGACTGACTTATGCTGCATCTTCTGGTTCATAGTCGCTAAACCTTTATTCCGTAGTAGTATTGTAATACGCATGGAGGTCGAATGCATGGTGTCAGAAAATACGAATGAAATTTATTACCTTCTTTCCTTTCCTAGGAGGAGACACACAAAATCTGCTAAGTATGCTGGTATCAAGTGTAAAAACAGCGAAGTTATCTTGAAAAGTATTTTGCTGCTGGTTTCTTGTCCATAAGCGTAAAATATGGCTTTGGGTGTGTGCAGTTTTATACCTTCGTTTTGTGCAAATTCTATTGAATAACCTGCAAAAAAGCCAAATAAATTGAGGTTGCATTAAAATATGACAGTTTTAGAAAATTTCTGAGGTTAAAGCTACTTCATTACCTAGCCCTAATTTCACACTGATAAGTTCTAAGTATTTACATGGCATCGATCTCGTCACTTCAAATTTCACTCACTCATTTTTACAGGATTTCTTTCAGTTGAACTAACTGTGTATATTCTTGTCTCATTTCCACCTTTTGTTTGTTTAATGGCCGTTTCCTTTCCGGCTGCAATTATTGCGTTGTTTACATAATCACATGGTACAAATCCAATGGTAACATCAGCGTTAGAAAGTGCAGTATGCATTAAACCTAACGCTAAACCGACTGTAAACTGAAAAGTAATGGGTACCGTTCATAAGAATTCTTATCAATAAATACGATTGGCCATATTTTTGTAGTACAAGAGTACTTCTCGTACGTATAACTTTGAAATGAGCATAATAAAAAAACTATGCTTGCGAATCAATCACAATTAGACAAATCCAAAAAATATGGTTGACTCCACAGCTCACCCCAGTAGCACCGAAAACGCAGCTCATATCCAACCAACCAGGTAATGGTTCATTGTTAGTAGATATTACTGTAACAATAACAGTTGCATTAATACACTTTTTATTTCTTTTCAGCCTTTATTGATCTAATAGATAAATTAAATTACCTATTGCTGGCTTTACAATACATATTGGCAGTCCAACACTTTCAGTACGAACCAATTCTTCAGCAACTGCCTTTGTGAAAGTATATGTATTTGGCCAATTCATTAGCAGTCTGAAAGTATTAAAATTATTCTTTATAATATTCACGTGGTTATATTTCATCATCATTATCTGGGACATGTCCACTGCTAGGCGGCCTGTGACATCTGTGCTTGTTGTGTTTTCACTCACCCATTTGTTATATTGACTAGTCTCTCTCCTTCCATATTTTCTACCATTGATATCATAGTTTCTGGTGGAATGGGAGTTTTATAGAATTCTTCTTCTACACTTTCATTAATTCTATTTGCTGTTGCATGACTGTATGCTGTTGAAACATGTACGTGTGCTCTGAAAACAACTTGACAAATTAATATTACGTCTTTTTAACGCAAATTCAATAATATGATAATATTTTAACTCGTTTGTATGTTTTTATAAGGTACATGTTGTGGTTGAAAAACAAATCATAGTAACATGTTTAGTAACAATTATATATAATACAAACCTTAAATTCTTGCAAGCCTTCCCTAATGCTAGAACTTCTCTGGTACCTCTTACATTAATGAGTGTAGCCACTTTTATAGTTTCATCAAACTTGGTGGTGGCCGCCACGTGGAATATCACGTTCACCTGATGCAAAGAATGTTCTATGTGTGTTGTTGCGAAGGGATAAAATATAATATTCATATTTATCCGAAAATAGTTTTTAAACATGGTTATTCAATAATTATTCCTCTGCATTTAACCGAATAATACTAACCTCGTTAGTGAGATTCTTCCAATCTGTCTCCTTAAGACCAAGCCTAATATTTGCGATATCTCCTTCCACAGCAACTATTTTAGTAGCAAAATCTGGCTGCTGCATTCTTACAGTCTCAAACACCTTAAATAAAATATTAAAATTAAAATGTTATGAAAATACTCTTAAATCTTTCAAGATGTTTCAATTTCATATTCCAAATAATATTAAGGTTATTTCATACGGGATCTAGTAATACAGCATCCAGCCTTTCTTGAATATCCTTTCCTTTCTTGGATCGAAGTAGCCAAAACACTTTCGATACGTGGCATGACCTGCAAAATTATATATTGTTTTGTTCATTTCTATAATAATTGTCTTTATTAAGGTGAAATCATATTGTTCTTATGTTCTTTTTAAGTAGCACATACATTGTAACACATTAGACTATCACGTAATTAATACACTTTAACACTACTTTAGAATTGGCCATTTGAAGTGGCAATGGGCAGGCCACATCCCTCGTAGAACTGACAATAGATGGAGAAGAAAGGTTCTCGAGTGGCGACTATGAACGGGAGCCGTAGACCAGCCCCCCACTAGGTGGACCGACGACCTTGTCAGAACCGATGGATGCAAGAGGCAAGCAGCCACTCAAAGTGGCGCTATTTGGAAGAGACCTATGATCAGCAGTAAATGGTTTTCAGGCTGATGACACATTAATTCTATTAATTTTTTTTTAGTTGTATACCTGAAAAGCTTCTCCGTGAGTTGTTTCCCAATAAACCCGGAGCCTCCAGTGATGAAAACCACAGTGTTTTTGTAGAACTTCTGTATCTCAGATTCACCGAGTTTCAAAGCTTCGTTCATAGGCTCTTGGCGAGACATAGCAGTCACTTCTATCGCACGAGCGGGGTCCATGCTCATACTTAGGCTTCAAAAATAAAAATATAACCATTTATTTAGTTTAGGTATTGTTTTTTGTTACATCCATCAAATTTTATTAACTTCTCAAATAGTACTAGAAACAGAGCTCATAACTTCCACAATATAAATAGCTAATTAACTTTTGACAGCCTCCGTGGTGTGGTGGTTGAGCAGGTCGGCTCATAACCAGGAGGTGGCGGGTTCGATTCCCGCGACAGGACAAGTATTGGTGCAAGAAAAAGAAAAAATGCGCAAATACTTGTTATGTGTCTGGGTGTTGTGGGACCATGGTCCTCGTAGTTCCTGGGTCCCTAGATACAGGGAATCCTAGTTAGGGTCCAGGCTCTATGTATGTGATCGTTGGGCGTTATTAAGTATAATGTTTTTATTTCATAACTAGGTGACCCGCGCCGGCTTCGCACGGGTTAATTAGTTTAAAGTCCTAACGCTGTTTATGGGTAAGAGAGAAGGGAAAGGAAAAAAAGTAGGAAAAAAGGATGACAGGATGGGACGGCGAAAGAAGGCAGGCTGCACCTGCCTCCCTTCTGTTGCCGTTTATCGTCGTTTAAACCTTTTTTTTTAATTTTATATTGACTCAGAAGTGTAAAGAAGTCAAAATTTTCAAAAAATATTCAATGTACAGATTTGGCCCAGTTACAGTTTTATTATTAGTATTGATGATAACTGAAATAAAATAATTATAAATTATACTAAATTAGACCTAAAAACTAAACTATACCAAAAAACTTTAAAACAATAAACTATAAATCCTATTGCCACACTAAACATTATAGTAGTTGCAATAATAACGAAAGAAAGAAGTAAGTAAATAAATTATACTAGCTAATTCGGTAAGTTACGATTTTAGAAATAGCTCAGCTGATGTAAGCCATCTGTACCTAATATTTCGCACAAGCTTTGCTTACTAAACCATAAGCAATTACCCACAATTAATAGTCATTTATCTGTGTAATTTAACTTTCAATAATAATTATTACCCATGGATGAAATATATGATTTTTATCTTCTATTATGTAAAAGGCTTACAACGTATTTTTTTATCTTCCAATATACAAAAGGCTTACAACAGTTACATTATACATCGTACAGCCTATGCACCGAACTTAAAGGACTGATTTCTTTTAATGCTGAAATGGACTCATGTTTGAAAACATCGTGGATGTGTTTAGGCTGTTGATGATGATGATGATGATGATGATGATAGTGATGATAGATGGCCGTCTGTCTGGTCACTCCAATGGTGGAATGGAGTTTTGAGGAATTAAATCATACAATTAGTCCACTCACCTAAATGCAACTATGTGTTTAATGCTCGAGGCTTTGTATGACACTAATGAGTTTTGTAATTGAATTTTATACTAGAACCGACTATGTATGATTAATTTACACTTTGCAATGATTACAGACGTCAAATTATACAGTTTGTTATGCTAATAATTAGGGATGCGCCGAATATTCGGAATGATTTTTCCTGTTTTAAAGTTAAATCGGGTCTCTTCATGCACAGTTTATCAAAAAACAATTTTTGACTACCCTCGACGTTTCAGCCAAGTTATATTGGCCGTGGTCACGAGGGGACTGGAGTAGAGGGTGTCATCATCGTGCAGGCGGGGCGCTGTCTCCAACTACTTGCATTACAACAGACAACACACAGCACAAGTCGCGAAAGTCTAAAAAGTGTTGTGTTTTTTCATGTTCGGTATTCGGCCGAAAAGTGCCGAATAATTACCGAATATTCCATCAAATAATTTCCGTTAAATACTTCTAAAGCGATCTTTTATGGGTATTTCTTGTAAAATGATCAGAATACTCGGAACTTATTAAATTTTCTAAATAATAACACACTGAAGGCCTGTAACCTGTAAGTATTGTAATTTTTGACACTGAAGTATAGAGCGTCAAAGGGTGCGATTTTGTGTAATATCTAAGCCAAGTAATTATATTGTTAGGCAATTGCTTTCACAATACAAAAGTACGCAAAATACAACATTTTACTTGTTTTTAAGTTAATCTTTTATTTTAATTTAGTTAAATTAATAATTCAAAAATTCAAATTTAAAATTTGGTAGGAAATGTTCATAATAATACACAAAACATTAAAATAAAAAGGTCCATTGCAGACACACAGAACCTTTGTATAAACATTGCAGTAGCTTTTGTTGAAGTTTTATTGCTACTGAATGTACGCCAAACGCGTAAAGTAAACCGAAAATTCGGCTCGGTTTGCATAAGACCGAATAATGTTCGTTATTTTACAATAACCCATATTCGGTGCATCCCTACTAATAACGGATAAGGTTAAAAGTTAAAATATAACCACTTATTGTTCGTAAGCTATGTGTAGGAAGTTAGACTAAGGAATGAATAATTCTAAACAACCTTGAACGTCTTCCTATTTGAAAATTTTATTGCATTATTTCAGCTAGCTGACCCTTCGGCTTCGTATACGGGTTAATTAACTAGTTGTATATCCTAACCTTGTTCATGGGAAGAAGCAGAAGGAAGGAAGGGAAGGGAGGGATTCTCTCTACCATATAACAAGATAGTCGCTGCCAAACTTCAGATGACTGTGCATGTTCCCAAAGTCGATGCGATAAGTACCCATTATCTACTTATAAACAGACAGATAGACCAATGTTTAGATGGCGTAGTGGGAAAGAAGCCAAAAAATCGTTTTTTTGTATGAAGATAAATATTTATTTAATTTACAGATATATAACCATTTAATTATTTATTAAGTTTTATAAGTTAATAATTATATGCGTACCTATAGGTTTTATGTATTACCAAAAATATCCATTTACCTAAAAATATATCACTACCTCACTAGAATCGATTATAAAAACCCCCCTAGCAGTAAGCCGAAATTTATTCGAAGCCATTAAATTTAGGTAAAAAGAGACGCGTCACAAACGATTTGACATCGCCCCTGAAAGAAAAAATTGAATTTCCGCAGAATTAATTTTAAATCGCCCTGAAGATATGGCCCACAATGACAACTTTTACACCGGATTTGTTTATTTTTTTTAATAATAGTAAAAATTTATATTAAATTACTCTTAAAACAAAATATAATTAAGTATGTTTAAAAATACCACAAATATGATGCTTTAAATATTACCAAAAAAAAATTATATATCAAAATCCGTAGGTACTAAGGGCCAAGTTTCCCGATACAATTAAACGTGAAGTTCAAGTTAAACTCAGATTAAGCGTGTACATAACTGAGCTTAGAGCTACAATGATCATTCCACCAACATAAACAGAACGCAGTTTGAGCCTAAGCGAGTTCAAATTCTGAACGCCCCATTTTTGGCGTTTAGCTCGTATATAGGTAGCTATGATTACCTACATGTCTAGATAGAGCCACGCGCTTCGATGCAACTAAAACAAGCAGGCGAGCCTAGTTATGCCTGTGTACGTGACAACTGCGTCATACATTGGCGCTGCGTCATTCTGTTTAAATTTAAATTTTCAAGGTCTAGATAGACCTTGAAAATTTACATGTAGGTAATCATAGATTGGTAGTAACATATTCAATACTCTGTGGCTAAGCTTGCTTGCTTGCTTGCTTGTTCGGATGGTTTTAAACTGTCAAACATCACAAGCATAATGTTTGCCTTCAGTTAGACGATATTCTTGTCCTTCGACCCTAAACTTGGTATCCACGAACGCGATCAAAATTATCATTATTAACAGCCTGAAAACGTCCACTGCTGAACATATCAAAATGTTGCTGGTAAAATCTGGATGACATAAACCAAATCAAAATCAACATTTTGAACCCGTATATTCAGAACCTGGTTTCATTAAACTTGCTTTGTGATATGAACTTGGCCTTAAGGCTTTCTACTTTTTACTATCTTGACTCACTGATATGTACATTTAATTTCTTTTTCAACTATACAACTATAACAAGTTGTAAAAAGGACTACCAACATAACGATGTTATCCGGCAAATTACGTTTCGGTGTAAATAGGGGTCACCTTTAATTTGTAATTCGAAGTTCGTTTGAGGCTGCAAAGGTCTTTATTTGGGCAGCGGTGTACAGTCCTACATTAAAGGCCTGTCTCTGCCCTTTTCACGCGAGAACAGGCGCACTTCTGATGGAAAATAATTAGGGCTTGTTTTGCTCAGCGAGTCTCTTTTGTTTTTCATTTGTATTTTTAGAGAGTTTTCACAAGCTTTCATTTAACGTTCAACGTTTGTATGTATGGTAGGTATGTAGTATGTTCAGGTCAAATCTTGCAACTGAAATTTAAAGCAGTTATGCTTAAACAATTAGGATGACATTTGGTTGACGCCAATCTAAACCCGCACTGCTCTTAAAATAATTAGCAAGTTGAAATGGCTGGAATGCTATATTTTTTATGCGGAATGTTATTTTGATTTCTTTGAAAAATTAAAACATTCCCGTTTAAGGATATATTATAACAGTAAGGGGCAATCAAAGTTCAGCTATTGCAAAGGTATGCAACCTTGCAAAAATATATTTGATTCTACATAGATCACGTATTAATTAGCCACGCCTCAAATTGTGTCCACTATTTGCTTTATACGACACCTTTTCACCTGTCAGTGAGGAAGCCTCATCGCTCGTAGAATTGACAACCGATGGGGAAAATAAAACTTTCGAGTTGCGACCACGAACCCGAAGACGCAGCGTAAAGCTGCGGGAAGACGATTGATATAGAAGGCCAGCAGCCATTAAAAGTGGCACTCTCTAGGGAAGACCTATGTTCAGCAGTGGATATCTTCAGGCTGATGATGATAATGATGATGACTCTAAATCCAATATTGCCTACATCCAAAATGAAGAAAAGAAAAATCTGAACAATACAAGTCTTTTAAATAAATGTTTTTGTAATTATTATTTTTTTATTATGGTGTTAGATTTTATGTTAGAGTTTAGGCTTAATAAATGAATATTTATAAATATTTCGAACAGATCAGTTACTAGTAAAATTACTGGGCAAATGAGACTATATGACCAGATACCCAGGATAATCATGAGAAATCTCAACATCTTTACTAGATTGTGAGATTGCTCAGGATGATGGGCACAGTGCGGTGTCACGCGAAACTTTATATTTTAGAAGTTCCGAGTGACACAGTATCTAGGCCTAATTTTGAAGCCTTAAGTGATTGATAGTCTTTAAAATTATACTAAAAAAATAATCCGACTTTTACATTTCCGTCTATTTGACAAGAACTGCAACAGTTTTCAAAGTTTTAGATCTGTCAACTAAAAAGCCTTTAAAATTGGCCCCAACCGCTTAACATCAGGTGAACAACTAGCTCATCACATCATTCATTAACATAAAAAAACTCACAATGTCAGATTCATTGAGCTAATAAAAAAGAAGGAGGGAATCCCGTCTGATCCGAAACTGAAGCACCCTTAGGAAGCCGGAACGCTTCGTAACTACGTACGAGCGGGGAACACACTCACATCATATGCAGCCGATCGCCCTACTTTCATCTGACATACATATGTAATTTTTTTTTTTAATGATTTGGCTCCACACTTAGTGTATTTAGCCTGTGTCAAGTATTGTAATTTTTCATAGTCTTAGAATATTTCACGTTAAGTCAAGTTTGAGTCATAGTCATAGTCCAGTCTAAGTCGAGTAGTCATAGTTCAGTCGAAGTCAGGCTTCAGTAAAGTGGTGGCCACTTTACTAGAAGCTTCTATGGAATTTTGAAAGCAACACGAAAAACCACATTTTGGCCACATTATATCACTTGCCCACACTCGTGCTCGTAATTCAGCACTTAACGGGTAAAACGCCACTAATTTTAAACATTAACACTGGAAAAAGCACAAGTTTTGAGAAATAATACAATGCAACGACGTGAACTTTTCCGCGTTCCCGCCAAAAAACCACATATGTAATTATGTCCGCCATTTTGGGCTTCAGTTCAATGTCAATCAAAACTCAAGCCTTTTTTTTTTTCATCTATGGTCAGATTCAGATATTTACTGCTTCCATAGTGTACAAATAGGTGGAATATAAAATTAAGGCCTTCGTTCTCTATATTCGAGTAAAGTTCCGAGTTAGCTAGCCACCACGTAATGTCACTTGTAACTGCAGTAACGAATTTCAGAATGTCCGAGTAGCGCTAGCCGACCCGTAAACCAGGCTGCTACTTACAGGACACATCAGCTGCCGATTAGTACGGTTAACCGACGGCTATAGCAAAACTTGTTGCAAGCTCGCATGTGTTTGTAATTTATTATTATAGTTTGCATGCCACAAATACTGAGATCTACGGAACTGAAAACTATCAACCCTGTTGATTACGCTACTGCTATAAAAACATCGACTATTCCTGTTTCTATTTCGAGATCAGATACTTATGAATATAGAAATCATTGTATTAAATTACTAAAACAGTCCGCTCAGAACCATGGGGAGGTAATGGATGCAAGAAGCTAGCAGCCGCTCAAAGTGGTGCTCTTTGGAGGAGGCCTATGTTCAGCAGTGGACGTCTTCAGGCTGATGATTATGATGATGATGATGACTAAAAAGTTTTTGAACGCAAATCATAATTATGTTAAATACCTATTACTATATTTTTATTTTGTGCTGTTTTATGTTTGATTATTGTGTCGAGATAAACCCATATTTCAGGTACCTATAGGTATTACTTATTACATTTCCCGTTGAACTAAACAATGTAATCTAAATTCGTATTACATTCCTCATTACATTAATTTAATTAGTTGATACCCCTTTTTGTAAAGGTAAATCCTTACCTCCTTACTTTTTTAGGTAGGGAATAAATACTCTTTGAAGGGCACCTACCGCACCCTACAGCATATAGCTGGCACATGAAAATGTCAAAAAAAAATAAAAAACGATCCCAAAATGGCGTCACTGACAGCAGTCAGGGTGACTATTGAACGAACGAAATGAACAGTTGACGTTGCTACAGACCATTCTAAATTTTTACTCACTGAGTAGTTGATCGAAACTCTGTTTTCGTTCGTGAAACTGAAAAGAAATACTCGCCGCCTTTACGTCCCGATCAGTATTACTCACTGCCTAGCGGCAATCGTAACTTTAATCGCATATAGAGAACGAAGCCCTTAGTCTAGGTTCAAATGGACGCCACCGCCGTCGGGCGCAGCAAAATTGGAGAGAGGAGGGCAACTTAACAAAAGAATCAAAGTAATCAAAATAGGTATAGTCAAAGAAAATAATAAAAAATTTAGTTTGATTAACTATAATAAAATGTCAATCCAATATCCATGTCCAATCCAATGTCGTTATCTGTGTGACTTTAGAACTCACGACGAAAACCAGAAAAAAGTACGTAAATTTTTTTGAATTATCATAAAACCAGAATAATTTGGTTCTAAAACCAGTTATTAAATTACACAAACCAGTATTAATTTAATCCTACGCTTTTTCAGGTACTCTCGGGATTTCAGGAGATATAAACAGTGAGTACTTACTGTTACAATTTTAATATTAATATGATGTTCAGCGAATAAACCAGAAACCTTTTTTTCAGGATACCAGGCTACCTTTCCCCTCTTTTTGTATAAAAATAACTGGCCAAGTACGAGTCGGACTCGCGCACGAAGGGTTCCGTATCATTATCTCTTCCTGAAAACGAGCAAACATATAATTGTTATGTTTGTATGGATGTGAAATAAATTAAGACGAAATATGTCAAATTACAACTGCATAGCGATTCAGGAGACCTCAGCGCTGAGGCTCAGCGCTGAAGCCTCGATTCAACCAACTTTTATTTGAAAATAGAACGGAAATAGCGTCATCGTTTCTGCAAAAGGCATGAGCTAGGGGAGAGCTTTCCGTTCTATTTTCAAATAAAAGTTGGTTGAATCGAGGCCTCAGCGCTGAGCCTCAGCTGAGGTCTCCTGAATCGCTATGCTGGGGTATTATGAGATATGGCCTAATTCCTTGACCTACATCTTGAAGTCATTTTGTAATAGTCCCATAGTCAACTGGCGTCTACCCCGCGGCTTCGTCCGCGTCGACCATCTCTCAGGAACAGTTTATTTTTACCACTTCAGAGGATCAAATTCAAAAATTCCCAAAACCCGTATCTATCCATTTTGTACGTTCTTTACACATTTCTTTCAATATGATACATTATTTTTTTTCGAAATTTTCATACAATATTTAACAATTTTTTAACCCCCTCAAATGTTGAATTTCGAAAAACTAAAACGTACGTTTATTTGATTTAATACTTGTTTGTTGTCATGTTTGAAAAGGATACGTCACAAAACGTATATTTTCCATACAAACGTTTTTTACCTTTTAGGGGTTGAATTTTAAAAAATCCCTAATTAATGACGCGGTTGCGTTTAAAAAGAAGCCACATTCCAAATTTTGAGTCTAAGTTGAGCGGTTTGGACTGTGCGTGGTCTGTCAGTCAGACAGGACAAAGCCTTTTATATAATAGATAATGGTGTCAATTCGGTGGTACACCGACTAACCTAAATTTTCTCGAATTTTAATTTAGTGCTGTCAAACATCACTTTGCTATTCGGACATGACACCTCTAACTAAAATTTAGAGACGATACGTCTAAATTACTCAACTTAGTTTACAAGCATGTTTAAGCTATTCGGCGAACACATTTTAGAGAAGTTTCTGCCTAAAATTTTAAAGGTAAAATGTCAAAATAGACGCCACCTAAAATATGGCGATTAAAATTAGATTATTATGAATTCAGTAATTTCTCTGATGAAATGGTTGTTTGGTGATAGGAATGCACGACTAAAATGTTGCACAGCCCGTAATATCACCCAAAATGTCAATTGACTCACTTGATATTCAAGTTTTTACAAAATAAAGTATTCTTAAATTAAAATTATTGAATCTAGTATTTAATTAGGTTATTTTTACAGAATCACATCGCAACCTCAGATGAATAATTTCACGCCTGATTCTACCGTAGCTTCCTAACACTCCCATAAGCCTCCGAAGTGACACCCAACTTCATTAACATTTCAGCAGCCTCTATATTCATTAGCCATATACTGAATTTTTAATCCAGCACTCTGAGATGGTAGCTCTAAGTAGGTCTTTTGTTTTAATTTACCTGTGCTGGTGCAGTTATGATGGGAGGTTAATTTTAAAGGAGGGAGTTTTGGCGGGAACGTGGAAAAGTTTACGTCGTTGCATTGTATTATTTCTCAAAACTTGTGCTTTTGCCAGTGTTAATGTTTAAAATTGGTGGCGTTTTACGCATTAAGTGCTGAATTATGAGCATGAGTGTGGGCAAGTGATATAATGTGGTGAAATGTGACTTTTCGTGTTTCTTCCAAAATTCCATAGAAGCTTCTAGTAAAGTTCCCACCACTTTACTGGAGCATGACTTAGACTGGACTATGACTACCTGACTTAGAATGGACTATGACTATGACTTGTCTTTACGTGAAATATTCTATTAACATGATGAAAAATTACAATACTTGACACTGGCTAAATACACTATGTGTGGAGCCAAAATAAAGGAAATACTTCATAAAGGCCTTGCGAAATATTAGTAATGAAAGTTTTTTACTAACCTTGGAATCTTTTCGTCATTGTTTAGGATAGCTCGATAGTTATTTTTTACAATAAAATAACGAACTTACCTGAAGGTAATAGTAAAAATATATTTTTTTGAAATCATTTTGGTAGAGTTCGTGGTCCCAACTCGAGAACCTTTCTTCCCCATCGGTTGCCAGTTATAGAGATATGATGGATTCTAGCTCTGTGGGTATGGTGGCTGACCAGGTCGGCTCATAACCCAGAAGCAGTGGGTTCGATTCCCGTGACAGGACAAGTATTTGTGCACAGGAAAAAGCGCAAATATTTATTCAGCACATTTACTGCATTTACTGCTAACTGTTGGCCTCATTACTAAGCTCAGAGTCGCGCACAGAGCTATGGAGAGAGCATCGGTGTTTCCCTGTGAGATAAGATCCGAAATGAGGAGATCCGCAGGAGAACTAAAGTGACCGATGTAGCTCTTAGGATTAGCAAGTTGAAATGGCAATGGGCAGGCCACATCGCTCGTAGAACTGACAACCGATGGGGAAGAAAGGTTCTCGAGTGGCGACCACGAACTGGAAGACGCAGCGTAGGCCGGCCCCCCACTAGGTGGACCGACGACCTGGTGAAAGCCGCGGGGAGCCGATGGTTGCAGGAGGCGAGCAGCCGCTCTAAGTGGCGCTCCCTGGGGTAGGCCTATGTTCAGCAGTGGACGTCTTCAGGCTGTTAATGATGATGATATTTACTGCAATAAAGATATTATTTATATTTGAATTTGTATATTTGGGATGTCATTAAAACTACATTGTAATATCCAAACTTATAAATAAAGTCGAGTCTCTCTGTTTGTCTGTCAATCTTGGAAAGTAATGTGTTAAAAACCAAAGGTATGAAATTATGTTCTCATCTTTACGCGAATGAACTGGTTGGTACCACATTTCTGGACAGTTTTAGGTTTCAGTAGCCGCCCCTGAATGTTTAATCCCTTAACCTTCGGGGGTTAAACCAGCCCCTTTACAACCAGGGTCCTTTATTTTAATATCAGCTATAATGCAGATGAGATGATGAAGAAATGCGAAGCCCTGTTGTAAATTTTGATGAGGTGAAGTCGTAATAAAGACACTGGACATTTTTTGGGGTCAAAACTGTTGATTAGGGGTAGAGAATAGGCACTTGGGCTGTAATTTGAGTAAATTTCAGTTGTAGTTATATATCACCTATAAAATTGTCATTTTAAGTGACTGCGGATACCAAAGAACCAAATAAATTTTCTTCTAATTAAAATAACCTGTACCTACAAGGTCGAAACTTTATTCTTAATACTTTTTAAGCTTTCGCGATTTATACTCTCTTAATTTCTTAACTACTTTATAAAATAACACATTACTTTAAAAAACAGTTTTTTCTTTATTATTCTTTTAAAATATATTTTATTGGTCATAACATTAAAATCAAAAATATATAACTACTAAAAAACATCATTCATTTATTTACATTAGTAACCAGTGTTAGAAAAACAATAAATAAATAAATATGTGTGGACATTTCGCACAGCGCCATCTAGCCCCAAACTAAGCAAAGCTTGTACTATGGGAACCAGATAACTGATATAATACTTACATACTTTTTCTTTGTAATGTAAATACATACTTACATAGAATACAATATAATACCCAGACACAGAACAAACATCTATGTTCATCACACAAATGTCTGTCCTGGGTAGGAATCGAACTCACAGCCCTCAGTTCAGAAGGTAAGGCTAACGAACTGAGCTATCAGGCCCGTCACAATATAACAACGCCCAACGGTTACATACATAGATCCTGGACCTTAACTAGGATTCCCTGTATCTAGGGACCCAGGAACTACGAGGACCATACCCACAATACCCAGACACAGAACAAGTATTTGAGGTTTTTTCCTATGCACAAATACTTGTCCTGTCGTGGGAATCGAACCCACCGCCTCCGGGTTATAAGCCGACCTGCTCCACCACCATACCACGGAGGCTGTCACAATAATAAGTAATGAAAAAAAAAGAAAGCGTAATCGATGAATCACAAAAAAAATGCTTACAGACAGTTGCAGTATAATCATATACATACCACAGAATAAAAACATTCGCTCTAAAAAGTTTTGTTACCATTATCCATTTGTTTTATCTATGTAGTTCGATATTGTTATGGTACGCACTGTCACGTTTTGTGGCGTCTAATAGGAATTGAAAGAAGACATGTCTTCGTTGATAATGTTATCTTTTCGATACATTTTGGTAGTCTAATGGGTTTATTATGGATTCATAGTGGTTATATGTAGTATCAGGCATGTATCAGGTATTTTAGTGTACCGTTCGTTCAAAGATTATCGCTATTATAAGGCTTTATTATTTGTTTTTAGGGTTCTGTATTCTGTACTCAAAGGGTAAAGCGAACCCTATTACTAAGACTCGGCTGTTCGTCTGTCTGTCGGTCTGTCTATCTGTCTGTCTGTCTGTCACTAGGCTGTAGGTCTCATGAACTGTGATAGTTAGACAGTTGGAACTTTCACGAAAATGAGACTTTCTAATTCAATTCAGAATTCAGTTTCGTATAGCTTGAGCCTGAACGGAGATAGTACAGTAGTGTCAAAAACTTCTTAATTGAAAAATAAGAATAAACAAATAATAATAATCAGTGAAAGTATTGTAGTGTTCCCTATACCATAGGTACCATACCCATACCATGTATCATGTTTAAACTCTTTGGTACTTTTAATGTTTGAGACACTATAATTTTACGACCTACCAATAAAAAGTTGCCTTTCTGTTTTTGGATTACAAATGTATAAGCTCTTATGTCATCCATTATAATATTAAAGTAAGTAGGTAAGCATCCAGAAAGCCGCAATGATACATCTTTGGATGTTTTAAGCATGACACATTGGGTATGACTTTCACCTCTTCCTAATAAATAACAGTGAAATTTTGTCCGTTGGTTTGTTTATATGGGTTTCATCCGTTTTTATGGTCATTTTGGATGAAATGAGACTTTCAAAAATGGTCCACCTATATGGGCCTACAATACAAACCAAACTCAAAAAAAAACTGGGTCATTTTCATATAAGGTGAACTCTGTGGTAATTTTAAATATTTGAAGATAAATAATCATTTTTAGCACTGCTGTACGCTTTTAAAAATGAAAATGATATTCGATCCACATTTAGGCTAAATTGTTAATATAGCTTATTCCGCCAATAGGTTTGTATTATAATAATGCTCGTGCCCGCCATGAAGGTTAATGTTGCCATCATGGATGAAATTAAAAAAGAAGGATTGAGTTTTGATTGACATCGAACTGAAGCCCAAAATGGCGGACATATTACATATGTGTGTCAGATGAAAGTATGGCGACCGGCTGCATATGATGTGAGTGTGTGCGTGCCTCGCTCGTACGTACGAAGCGTTCCGGCTTCCTAAGGGGGCTTCAGTTTCGGATCAGACGGATTCCCTCCTTCTTTTTTTAATAGCTCCATGGTTGCCATAATAACAATATTTTTTGTTTTAAGCCACACCTATATTATATTTAAAACAATATTAAAATGGATACTCACTACAAGACGTTTCTAACATAATTTTAACCGATTTTTATAAAAGAAGTTACATAATATAGTTGGTCCAGGCTCCACACATTTCTGACACGTCTCTTTTACATTACAAGTTAATGACTCTCCCAAAATCAACATTTGATTTATAAAAAAACCCGCGAAATTCCGGAAATTTTACAAATGGAAACCTCGGGGCATGATTTTGCCTCTCTCTAATGAAGTGTCTTATTTAATTTTTCAAAACGCTGTTTCACCTGCTAAGCTCGTGGCCCCACATCAAACGTCTAATGACCGCAGTTGCGCTCCTTACTTTGTCGGCTCGAGTGGTCTCCGCTTGCATCGGTCACTTCGCGTTAAAACTTTATACGTAAAGTGAGTGCAGGTTACGAATGAATGCAGTGGGAATGGTAAGGGTTATTGAACGTTAGCTTGCGGAAATTATTTGGATGGGTGACCACAAACAAAAAGTGGTATTTAAAATCACTATATTTATCATCAGCTTGAAGACGTCCACTGCTGAATATAGGCACTCTATAGGGGAATAGAGTGCCACTTTGAGCAGCTGCTTGCCTCCTGCATCCATCAGCTCCCTGCGGTTCTGACTAGATCGTTGGACCATCTAATGGGAGGCCTACGCTGCGTCTCTGGTTAGTGGTCGCCACTCGAGAACCATCTTATCCATCGGTTGTCAGTTCTACGAGCGATGTGGCCTGCCCATTGCCATTTCAACTTGCTAATTCTAAGAGCTATATCGGTCACTTTAATTCCTTTCGTTTGATACCGGCTGGCGTGCACACTGCGAGAAAACTTGTAGCTGTTCGAGTGAGACAAACTTACGACTTAATATAGTCTTGTCTCAGTCACTGACGAGACAAAACGAGATATTTTTGTCGTGGCGCATGCTAGGCGTGTTAACCACTGGTCTATCTAACACAAAATGGAAGGAAAGGCTATATTTCGCCGCAATACCTTCCTTCTATAAATAACAGCGTACTTTGGATCCAAGAATTCATCCAATATAAAACTATTCCCAACGATGGTGACATTCCAGAATTCCTCAGATCGGTGCAAAATGTTAAATATTCAAGTTGGGCCAACATAATTGGTCTAGAATGTTCGAGTACCCAGCCAATTCGAGACGCGGAATTGGAAATATCTAGCGAATAGTTTAAATAACAGTAGGTCAACACTTTACAAATGTTGGTAGAGGATCGTAGCTTACGAGAGCTTTTAGGGTAACTTTTGTCTAGACAACAAAGAGAAAGAAAATTTATGTTGACTGTGTTGAAATGGCAATGGGTAGGCCACATCACTTGTAGAGCTGACAACCGATGGGGAAGAAAGGTTCTCAAGTGGCGACCACGAACCGGAAGGTGCAGCGTAGGCCCCCCACTAGGTGGACAGACGATCTGGTGAAACCTCGGGGAGCCGATGGATGTAGAAGACAAGCAGCCGCTCAAAATGGCAGCCCCTAAGCGAGGCCTATGTTCAACAGTGGCAGTCTTCGGGCTATAGATAATGATGATGATGATGTTTTTTTTTAAAGGGGTATTCAAAGTATAAAACTACCTTTTGTAATTTCAAGTGATAAGTGGATAGGTCGGTGCCTGTTTACAAAATAGTAGGTAGTAGTAGTATAATGTTAAACAAGACTTCAATATCTGACTACCTACATTATTAAAATTTTAATGACATTTTATTTTATTTTGACTATGTAATATTTGAAGGACAAAGACTGAAATAAATTGATTGATTTGATGAATTGCTTTCATAATATTTTATTAAATTTATCTTCCTAAAATTATGATTATGATTATTATAAAGCAACGCCCTGATAATTTTGTTTTAGAATTATCTTATAAAAGGTACAGAAATTTCTGCAATAAATTGTTGAAAAAATTAAAAATTGAATATGATAAACAACAGCTTCATCAAGCAGGTAATAATACCAAACAACTCTGGAAAATCATAAAGGATGTTACTTTTACGTCAAATCAGCAAAAATCAGATTCGAGTCTACTGCATACACACACGTCCCCGCTTACTTCCGCTGATAATGCAAATTCATTTTTTGTTAATGTCGGTAAAACTCTATCTGAACAGATTCGAAATAGAAATGACAGTCATCTCAATGATTACTAGCATGGACCAAGCTACGAAGTGGAAAGTCGTTTGCCATGCTAGATCTGTATGAAATGGAAGTGAAAGGGGTCATTTCTAGTTTGAAAAATAGCCATGCTGCCGGGTGGGATAACATTAGCAATGTTTTTCTGAAAAGGTTTAAACATATTCTTGTCCCCCCTTTAACGCACATTTTTCAAATATGTCTTAGTGATGGCATTTTTCCGAAATTGCTTAAAAAAGCTGTAGTTATTCCGATTCATAAATCTGGAAGAAAGGACCTCGTTACAAACTACAGACCTATCTCGTTATTACCATCACTATCTAAAGTTCTGGAAAAAATAATTAATAACGGATTAGTAACGTTTTTAGAAAATAATTCCCTTTTCTCCCCCTGGCAGTTTGGTTTTAGATCTAAGTTGTCCACAGCAGACGCGGTGTATCACTTGACTAACTATGTCACCGAGGAACTTGGTAAAGGTAAAAGGGTAACTGGTATTTTCCTCGATCTAGCCAAAGCTTTTGACACGATTCCCGTTCCTATCCTTCTTAGCAAACTAGAAGCACTAGGAATTCGAGGCACTCAATTGAAACTCTTTGGTGATTATCTTCAGGATCGGATTCAATGTGTCAAAATAGGTAACATCACCAGCACTGACTTGGAAATTCTTCCCTTTGGAATCCCTCAGGGAAGCATCCTTGGCCCTACCCTTTTCCTGGTATATATAAATGACCTCTGTAATTTAGATCTAGAGCATGGCAAAATAATTTCGTATGCTGATGACACTAATTTTCTCCGCTGAGTCGAGCACAGATGTACATAATTATGCACAACGTGGTTTTAATGTTGTAAACAACTGGCTTAGACGTAACCTACTATCGCTTAATGCTGAAAAGACGAAATTTATGAATTTTTGCATGCGGAAATCCAGACCATTTCTAACAATAATCAATTATGCGCACATTCCTGTGATAGCACTGCGCTTGACGTATGCGCTTGTCCACCTATTGATAAAACTGATTCCATTTAATATCTTGGCATTATTATTGATGACACTCTTTCTTTCAAAAAACACATTTCCACTCTGGCTAACAGAATACGTAAGTTAATATTTGTTTTCAAAAAGCTGCGCTATATTTCGGACAAAAAATTAATTATACAAGTATACCAAGCTCTGTGCCAATCTATTATTCAATATTGCATTACGTCTTGGGATGGTGCACCAAAGACTACAATGTTACCGATTGAACGTGCCCAAAGAGCTATCCTGAAAGTAGCCACTTCCAGGCCGTTCCTCTTTCCTACTCGCGCTCTATATGAATGTTGCAATGTTTTAACTGTCCGTCAACTTTTCATTATGTACACTGTCCTAAAACAGCACACTACTCAGACTCATAATGCACTGCTTACTAACTCTAAGAGACGGAAAGATATTGTTTGTACGTCACTTTCTGTGTCAAAGTTTGTTTTCACAAACCGGTTCTTCTTTTTCCTAGGCCCTTTTTTGTACAATAAACTAAATAAGACATTAGCTATCTATCACCTCAACTATTTTAGCACTAAATAAATACTGTATAAGTACTTACAAGGTCTGACGTACGATCAGACCGAGTTACTGCTGCATATTGATAAATAAGTTTATGACGTAATTACGATTTTTGTTAAAATTTAAAATATGTTCACTGTTTAAGTAATTAATAGTAAATTAGCTTAAATATAATTTTATGTTTTACTTTTGTATGCATAAAATATAATTATAAGTTACTAATTATTTCCTATAAGCATGTATTTTCAGTTTTCAATGTTAAACATCTATTGTTAATAATTTCGTGTATCTCTAGTATCTTCGTAATAGACAAGCACTATGCCGCCTGTGACACAGGTTTATTCCTAGTATAGGCACCTCACTTTGTAAGACATAATATGTTTAGTTCCTAAGATTTATTTATTGTATTTCCATCATTTATGTAATTTTGAATAAATATTTTATTTATTTATTTATTTATTATGCGACTTTAAAAATGCTCGGTACTTAAAAATTCAAATATAACTCTTTTGTATAATTAATGCTTGATCAATAAATTTATTTCTGTACGCACTCGCTTGCAAGCGCCCTTACAGGGTTCATGTACTATCTACCTATAAGCTAGCTTTAAGACTTAACATTATATTTTGTACATGAATGCAAATAAATGAATATGAATATGAATATGTTAACTTTAAATATTGGTCAAAGACAAGTGATTAAATCAACTAATATGTCGTCGCCACAGCTTTGAAAAAAATGAGGTTCACGAAGTGTATTTATTATTCTTGCGCTGTGGTCGTCGCGTTTTTATGAGTCTCAGAATAATTGTTAAGCCACCAGGAGAATATTTCACATAAAGGTAGGTACGTATTTAGGTATATATACTTTCTTTAGATCCTGATAACAGTATATTTTCATTACAAAAAATTGTAGAGCAAACTCAGCTAGTTATCTACCAAACCATGTATGTTGAGCTTCTGCTTATGTTTTGTAGTGTAACTCGCAACCGTTACTCAAGGGACGATATCGAGCTATCCTAAAATTGCTTCGGTTACAGGTATCGCCCTAAATAACAGAGTGCCTATATTATTTAATAAGGATTATATTTAAAAAGTGAGTGCAGTAGAGCCTAGCTATAAGAAATAACCAGCCAAGTGCGAGTGGTATATCTACATAGACGTAGGTCATCGCCATCATTAACAGCCCGAAGACATCCACTGCTAAATATAGGCCTTCCCCATTAGAGCGCCACCTTGAGCGGCTGCACGCCTTCTGTATCCATCGGCTCCCTGCGGCTTTCACCAGATTGCCGGTCCACCTAGTGGGGTGCCGGCCTACGCTGCTTCCGGTTCGTAGTCGCCACTCGAGAAACTTTCTTCTCCATCGGTAGTCAGTTCCGCGAGGTAGTTGCAGAAAAATCCATGCAAAGCGGTGGTAAAATGTGATTCAAAAACATTGACGGCTGTGTAATCGGCGTGAAATGCTTCGCAGTAGCAATACGTAAATTAAAAGTATGCGAGCAAAGGCAAGCGGTGAGCACAAAGTGCGGGTGGGCTTGCAGCGAACTTCACAACCGCCATTGAGTTTAGATCATACTCTCTAACCTAACTAGATAAACTTTGTGGAAAAAATCATATACGTAGGCCTAATGGACACGAGACGTGGTCTCTAATTGTTGGCCTCATTACTAAGCTCAGAGTCGCGCAATGAGCTATGGAGAGAGCAATGCTCAGTGTTTCCCAGCGAGATAAGATCCGAAATGAGGAGATCCGCAGGAGAACTAAAGTGACCGATGTAGCTCTTAGGATTAGCAAGTTGAAATGGCAATGGGCAGGCCACATCGCTCGTAGAACTAACAACCGATGGGGAAGAAAGGTTCTCGAGTGGCGACCACGAACTGGAAGACGCAGCGTAGGCCGGCCCCCCACTAGGTGGACCGACAACTTGGTGAAAGCCGCGGGGAGCCGATGGATGCAGGAGGCGAGCAGCCGCTCTAAGTGGCGCTCCCTGGGGGAGGCCTATGTTCAGCAGTGGACGTCTTCAGGCTGTTGATGATGATGATGATGATGAATGGACACAACCTGCTTGTACTGTATAGTCCGAAATAGCAATAGCTTTATATGTAAAAACGCCAAAGCACATGTAATAGTGTCCCGATCTTTCCTATATCCCCAAAAATATTTATTCTTATAGAAAACCCCTACTAAATCTACGATAGGCCCTCTCAAGCATAAATATTGAGTCGGGCCAACTCGTTAACCCGACCATCCCCTTGTATCCATTTTATTTAAACCTAACGCTGTATAGTTTGGGTTTTTCGTTTACCCTCTCAACTTTTCTTTTTAGTTTCGTAAAGGATTTTATAAATATGGTTATTTCATTTATTTTTACCTCTTAGGTGTGGCTGAATACATTTTGACCTAAAATCAACCCGTGTTTATATACGTAGTCTGAATCTGCAAATCTAACGCAATATACATTTCAAGATATTCATCATCATCATCATCATCAACAGCCTGAAGACGTCCACTGCTGAACATAGGCCTCCCCCAGGGAACGCCACTTAGAGCGGCTGCTCGCCTCCTGCATCCATCGGCTCCCCGCGGCTTTCACCAGGTCGTCGGTCCACCTTGTGGGGGGCCGGCCTACGCTGCGTCTTCCAGTTCGTGGTCGCCACTCGAGAACCTTTCTTCCCCATCGGTTGTCAGTTCTACGAGCGATGTGACCTGCCCATTGCCATTTCAACTTGCTAATCCTAAGAGCTACATCGGTCACTTTAGTTCTCCTGCGGATCTCCTCATTTCGGATCCTATCTCGCAGGGAAACACCGAGCATTGCTCTCTCCATAGCTCGTTGCGCGACTTTGAGCTTAGTAATGAGGCCAACAGTTAGAGACCACGTCTCAGTTCCATAAGTCATCACTGGCAACACACATTGATTGAAAACTTTTGTTTTCAGGATTTGTGGTATTTTGGACGAAAAGATAGGTCGAAGCTTCCCGAACGCTGCCCAGCCAAGTTGGATTCTTCGGGCGACCTCTTTGTCGAAGTTGGACCTACCCAATTGGACAGTCTGCCCTAGATAGACATATTTGTCGACAACTTCGAGAGTATCGTTCCCAACAATTACCGGTATAGGTGGAACATGGGCATTTGACATGATTTTCGTCTTTTCCATGTTCATCTTAAGACCAACCTGTCGGGAGACTCTACTGAGGTCGTTGAGCATGGTGCTGAGATCATCGAGCGACTCCGCCATTATGACTATCATCGGCAAAACGAAGGTTAGTGATATACTCGCCATTTATGTTGATGCCAAATCTTTTCCACTCCAAGAGCTTGAAAACATCCTCCAATGCGTTCGTGAACAGTTTCGGAGAAATAACGTCTCCCTGTCTCACGCCTCTCTGCAATGGGATCTGTTCCGTACTCTGGTCCTGTAGTCGGACTGACATAGTGGCCTTACTGTACAAACACTTCAACACTTCGATATACCTATAGTCAATTTGGCATCGCTGTAAGGACTGCAGCACCGCCCAAGTCTCGATTGAATCGAAGGCTTTTTCATAGTCCACAAACGCTAGGCATAGCGGCCGATTATACTCTTCGGTCTTCTGTATAATCTGGCGTAGCGTATGGATGTGGTCTATGGTGCTAAAGCCTTTTCGGAAACCGGCTTGTTCGGGAGGCTGGAATTCATCAAACCTGCGTGCGAGACGATTCGTAATGACCCTCGAAAACAGCTTATACACATGACTCAAGAGCGAGATGGGCCTATAGTTCTTCAATAAGGTGATATCACCCTTTTTGAAGAAGAGCACCACCACGCTCTTGTGCCACGCCTCCGGCGTTGTACCTTCAAGGATGACAGAATTAAATAACTTCTGGAGGACTATAAGTACCGGTCTACCACCCGCTCTCAGAAGTTCGGTCGTAATTCCATCCTCACCTGGTGCCTTGTTGTTTTTAAGCTGTTTGAGGGCCATTCTAATCTCGTACAGGCTGACGTCCGGGATATCTTCGGTATAGTGTCGGACTAACTTGGCTCTGGTGTCCTGAGCTGTGTTAGTAGTGGGCTCACGTGTCGAGGTGTATAACTGTCCATAGAAGTTCTCAATCTCTCTCAGAATCTCAGGCTTGGATGAAATGACACTGCCATTCTCGGTCTTCAGTTTTGTCATTTGGCTTTGCCCAATAGACGAATCTTTTGCGAACACCTTTGAGCCTTGGTTCCGCTCAATTGCGGCCTCAATACATGAAGTACTAAAAGCACGCAAGTCGTGTCGTTCAAGATATTATGAACTCTCAAATATTTTCTTGAAATTCACGTCATCAGTCGGAAGACGTCCACTGCTGAACATAGACCTCCCGCATAAAATGCCACATTGGTCGTTTATCTTAGGGTTTTGCCCTAATCACCAGCAGGTTGCTTGGTGATCGCAGAAGATTTTAACGCAACAAGGAGTAAGCTGCTATTCGTTCCCTCGATATTCCCTTAGCTGGTTAGTACGGCACTCACTGGAAGAGGTGAGATGGGGCTATACATAGACCCGTATAGGTTACCACAGTCATCACCACACCACACGGCCACATGGCTGCCTTGAAATTCATAAATACTAATTTAGCTAATTTGCCAGCCTTTCAAAATACTTGATAATGTTATCTGTTACGATGATGTAACATATGTTACATCATCTTCATCATTATCACATCATCATCATCATCATCATCAACAGCCCATTTCTGAACATAGGCTTCCCTTAGAGAGCGCCACTTTGCGCGGGTGGTTGCTCGCCTCCTGCATCCATCGGCTCCCAGCGGCTTTCACCAGATCGTCGGTCCACCTAGTGGGGAGCCAGCCTACGCTGCGTCTTCCGGTTCGCGGTCGCCACTCGAGAACCTTTCTTTCCCATCGGTTGTCAGTTCTACAAGCGATGTGGCCTGCACATAATATCATTACACCTACACCTTTACGTTATGCCCGCTAATAATTTTGACATTTCTACTAATCCAACATTTCAGAAAAAGATAATAAGTACAAAAGTAGAATAATCATAGTACAAAAACAAAAGCTTCAACGTTCCCCATACGCCATCTTTGGCAGTAAAAATATCTCCAAAGTCTGAAAATCTTGCGGCTAATCTTCGTACAAATATGAGACACCTGACTCCCTAATCTATGTTTGCTTCAAGTGTTTGCTCAAAGCGTTTGCTTCGATCCGTTTGAACATGAGGATTTTAGGGGTAAACCGTTTCCGCTGAGGGATTCTTGGGATATTTGCCAGCTGAGGTTAGTATTTGGAATTTCTGCTCTGTTTTACTAAAAGTACAAAGGCTTTGAGTTTCAGCTACTGTGCTGTGGGGATAGTCATAATTAAATTAATCATACCTACTATCACACTGCACACTATACACAATCATCATCATCATTAACAGCCTGAAGACGTCCACTGCTGAAAATAGGCCTCCCCCAGAGAGCGCCACTTAGAGCGGCTGCTCGCCTCCTGCATCCATCGGCTCCCCGCGGCTTTCACCAGCTCGTCGGTCCACCCGCTATGCGGCCTAGTTGCCGAAAACAGCCCGCGCACCAAGTACTGCACGATTACTCGGCTGTGTGATGTCTCAGGATGTGCGCAGTGCAGTGTCGACGCAAAACTTGATTATTTTAGGGTTCCAAGTGACACTGCAACTGTTATGATCAGCTGTGTCGCTTAATACCAGGTGAACGACTAGCTCGTCATCCCATTCATTCAAATAAAAAAATCTTAATAAAACATAATCAATATAAAATTGAACTAGAAAAATTTAATTAACTTTTACCTTGGAAACAAAATTTTATCGCAATAATAAAAACCACTCCATTGCCATTTCCTCGCAGCTAAAATCGCCAAGGTAGTTATAATCTAATTACTTAATAACGCTTAGATACTCAGGGTTTTAGAATTTCATCCCCTACTTAATTTTTATCTGACCGCTCAAATCGCTCGTCGGGTTTTATTACACAGTTTTTATAATCCAACCCTGATTGTCTAAGTGTTCCACGATACTAAATGAGAGTTGAAAAAAGGGGCTCTGCATCTCATGAAATAATCTTTAAAATTACAAAACATTATAAAGTTGAAGTTGTTGTTCATTAACTCTCTATATTTTTGGATTGTTTGGAAGAGATCGCTTTAAGCGATAAGACAGCCCATTTTGACACTTAGTTATTAGATTTATCACTATATTTTACTGTAAAATTGTGTTTTCAATAAAGAGTTTACCTGTTTATCTATCTATCTATCTATCTATCTATCTATCTATCTATCTATCTATCTATCTATCTATCTATCTATCTATCTATCTATCTATCTATCTATCTATACATGCAAATAATTCACCAAAACAATCGTACGAATCAACGTTTTGTGTTATTTTTTGTGAATAGTTTGTGTACTGTCGTAATTCTTTTGCTCTTTACTTTCAACAGAGTAACTGTGGAAACAAACTAACCAATGTGAAACTGGAGTAAGATACTTGGTAATGAAAAAACGGCCAGCAACTGTGTAACAATCTTGTAAAGACTGTAACAACCAAAAAATTAATTTTGAGTTTTTCTCATAAATTAAGGAAAATATCAATATCGCAGCAACATCATATTTACCGACGGAAATAGCTGTAGCTCCTGGCCAAGACGTACAATTTGACGCAAACTCGAACCGACTTGCAAATGGGAAAGGCGGGAAGTAAATGACAGTGTTTTGAGAAAATAAAATAACCAGCTAAGCGCGAGTCAGTCTCGCGCACGAAGGGTTTCTTAGTGTTTGTTATAGCGGTAACAAAAATACATAAACTGTGAAAATTTCAACTGTTTTACTATCACGATTCATGAGATACAGCCTGGTGATAGACAGACAGACAGACGGACGGACAGCGAAGTCTTAGTAGTAGGATTTCCTTCACCCTTTGGTAAGGAACCCTAAAAGTATGTGGATAGGTAGGTATAGGTAATGCAGTGTCGAATAATGCATGCCTGATCGCCTATACGTACTTACAAGGGTGCAAAGGATTGCAATTAAAATAGTCAATATATGACTGTAACAGCCTGAAGACGTCCACTCCCTCTCCCCCAAAGTGCCTCCTGCATCCATCGGCTTCCCGCGGTTTTCACCAGATCATCGGTCCACCTAGTAGGGGGCCTGCGCTGCATCTTTTGGTTCGTGCTCGCCACTCGAGAACCTTTCTTCCACATCGGTTGTCATTTCTACAAGCAACGCCATATGGCCGGCTCATTGCCATTTCAACTTGCTATCTCTAAAAGGTATCGGTGACTTTAGCCTCCTGCGGATCTCCACATTTCGGATCATATCTCGCAAGGAAACCCCAAGCGAAACACCTCAATTCATAGCTCGTTGCGTGAATTTAAGCTTACTAATAATACCATCAATACGAGACCACCTGTCAGTCAGTGTTTTGCTTTTGCAAAATCCCTTTAAAAAAAAGAAGGAAGATCGCGTAAAACAATTTCATGCTGGTTCTCAACTGCGTCCACTTTAGCTAAATGAAGCCATGCCGTACAAAAGGCGGGCCATAAATTAATATCGAAAATTCATTGTTTGATCACACAATAGATTTTAACAAGATATAATGGCTTCAATTATGCCCCAGGAATTTCATTAAGACCTCACGACCTGAAGTGTTCCCATTGTCGGAACTACTTTGTACTCATGTTATTTCGTAATAAGGTTCATAAAGAGACTTAAAACAGTTTGCTGTTTATTTCCGACTGTGCAGAAAAAGTATTCTTAGGGTTCCGTACCTGTCAAGAACAGAATAAGATCATTTTGTTGTTTGTTTGCCTGGCAAGATCTCGTTTTTCAATTTCAACTTAACGCTTTTGCCAAAACCACAACGGCAATGTATTAAATGGCTAAATAATAAATAACGCCCAACGATCAACATAGATCCTGGACTCTAAATAGGATTCCCTATATCTAGGAGCCCAGGGACTACGAGGACCATGGTCCCACGACACCCAGATAGGAAACAAGTAATTGCCCTTTTTTTTCTGTGCACCAATACTTGTCCTGTCGCAGGAATCGAACCTGTCACCTTAGGGTTATAAGCCAACCCTGCTCAATCACCACGCTATAGAAAGCGAATTATTATAGATTTTTTCTAGAATTTTCCACATAACCAGGTGTATACAAGGAGTATACAAGGTGACCTTGAATTGGTATGTTATCCCGAAATAGGGGGACTGGGAACATGATACCCTACAAGTTGTGAGAGTCTTACTTGAAACTGGGTGTTTTCAAACTTCGTTGGTAAAAAATAAATCCACTCGCAAAATTGCACGTTCGATCGCTACGAGTGTTACAACATACAATAAATCATTTCTAAACACAGGTTGTTAAACTCATTGATGTGCGCTCGGTCAAGGACGAAGTTCAACCACCCAGCTGCCCTAAGGCTATTTTCGAACGTAAACTTTACATGGCATTTCTTCAATGAAAAACTACTAATTTAGTAAAGTCGTAGAAGAAAAAATGTCTACCTTGGGGTGTCGTTTTACCCCTTTTCGGGATAACATACTAATTCAAAGTCACCTTGTACTGCCTACTGAAATAGGTACTGAGTGAAATTCAGCAAATCATAAAACATTATTCACAGCAAAGTATCGATGAAAAGCAATCAATATTAATTGCCGTAACATGATGTCGATAATAATGAAGTTGTTTAGCTAACTGATTAACGTTAATTGGGTAACTAATACGGGTTGTTACGCCGTTACGCCGTTACTTCGTTAGGGGAAGTTTTATCTATCCGGCGCTCATTTCCTGGAAATATAGTTGTGATATTTTAGTTATATTTTCTCGTTAGTGTACAGGAAAAATCATCCTTAGAAAATATTGTTAAGGCTATTTTTTCTATTCTATATAATAATGAGGTTTCTCAGAAGCTCTGTTTTCTTTTCAAACAAAAAAATTATACGAAAAATTAATTAAGGGGTAAAAATTAATTACATGCTCCAAAATTCCCGTGATTTTAACGTTTGTTTTGTTTTTATTTTGTGGCTAGTAGTATCGGTAGTTGTTTTTAGGGTTCCGCACCCAAAATGTAAAACAAACCCTGTTACTAAAATTTCGTTATCCGTCTATCTGTCGGTCTGTCCGTTATCACCATGCGGTATCTCATAAACCGTTGAAATTTTCTCAAATAATGTATTTCTGTTGCTGCTATAACAGCAAATACTAAGAAATAGAATAAAATAAATAATTATGGGGGCTCCCATACATTAAACATGATTTGATTTACGTTTAGATCACATACCTAGAATAAGTATTCAATATATTTGGTACATAGACATCTCAACAAAGTCAGCGTTCAAACTCCAAGACAAAAAATAACATAAAGCAAAATTTTACACTGCACTCTACAAAAGTTAGCCCTTCGGATAGCGACATAAAGTTGGGCTAGGGTTGCCAGTAAAGGTTTTTGAATATTATTTACGCAAAATAAAAGACTAACTGACATGTAGTTTATAAACAGTTTGTTTCTTTTATGATTTTAATAACATATCCCCTCCCCCCCCTTTATTCCCACCCCCATCCACCTTCCATGCGATGGAGGAAAAAAGTATACAATAGCATCGGACATCCACACTAATCAACTCCTATTCATCCCAAAAAAAAACCCGTGCAAAGCCGGGGCAGGTCAGCTAGTAGTTTATACAATCCGCAAGCTATATTTTCTGCCGATTTTTACGGGTACGATGTAAACAACGCATGTAAACGCACGCCGCACACCATTTTAAAACACGCACACCGTTATAATTATAATCTAGCGTAGTAGCGACTGACCCTCACACCCCCACACACACACACAGGCACACCTGAATCCCATACGAAACTTACACAATACAACACTACATGCACACGGGGTAGCCTATTAATTTGTTACAATAATAAATCTGTTACTTACCTATACTAGTTTATATTAATAAGTGTATTTAAACTTTATGGTTTGTTATTATTGACTACTAATGTGCCTCATTATGGGAGAAGACGCCGGACCCCGAAACACAGTTTTCAACTAGTTCGGGGATCGGAGGCTTCGTATACTATTATACTATTGTACCTAAATTATGTCAATAAATAAATAAATAAAAAATATCGCACGCCTATGGTCGTCGTGCGGTTCTTTTACAAACCTGGTTTTGTATTTTCATGTTTTAAAAGTTACACGCGGCAACCCTGCGAGAAGTTAACCCTATAATCCTGCAGGTGGAGTTATCACAGAACAAATATTTCATCGTTAGAGCTACACTTTACGGAATTCCTGCTCTCGTTTGTTTTTTGTTGACGTGTGACGTGAATGCAGGTAAAAAGGAGATAACGCAACCTTGGTTTGTATTTAGACGTTGGATTTTGATAAAGTGGCGTCATGTTTTAGTTGCAGGTGGTCCACGTCTATTATCTCTATACAGTAGGTAAGTGCTAAAATACCATAAATATAAAAAAGTACTTGTACGTATTTTTAGACAGCGCCATCTCACAAATTTAAGCTTGTACTATAGAAACCCGATGACTTATAGAATACACTTTTTGGTTTGGAAATACACACATCTAATAACAACATCCAGACAAAAAAAAAATAGAAATGCTTGTTTTGAGTGGGAATCGAACTTACAACTTACAGTTCAGAAGGTAGAGCTACTAACAACGGATCTATCAGGCCAGTTAATCCTTACGCCAATGGTTTAGTCATTACTTTTTTCGCCCAAAGCCGCAGTCAAATGATTAGAAACTATAGAAACAGACTCAATTGAAAGCTAGCCATTTTACCTTTTTCTTTTATTTAGGCATTTTTTTCCTCCTGAACCATAGAGATTTTTACTTTATTTGATAGATAGTGATGTTCAAGTAGTTTCAATTTTAGTCGATTTATAACGAGTGACAACTCTAAAAATTGAATAGTCGATGTTTTGCCATCCTTAGTAGTGCAATCAGATATGAGCCACTACTGTGGCAATATTTCTATGTAGTTGAAATAATTCTCAATTACTTAAACATACGCTGCCAAACACACCCCAATCTCTCTTCTTCCCGTTCAATAAAATACAAGCAAATCCTAAACGAAATTAACATACATTACCAACTACCAACCTCAGCATTCAGCGAAATCGTATAACTCCAATTTTACAAGAAAACATTTCTAAAGGATCTCCATATCTCTATTTGGGAGCGCCGATAAAAAAATAATGTCGAACATTAAGGAGGACTTAATTTAAATATTTTCTGACGCAGCCTTCCTTCTCTTTTTCTCTTACATTATTAGACGTATAGCTGTCTCAGTCGTTCAGCGGGCGATAAGTCACGACTGCTAGTAGGGTAAATGCTTTTTTAAGTGAACCCGACGATGTTTCAGTTCCGGTTTTTTCCGGTTTTTGTAATGTAGTCCTGTTATAGGTTATGTCCATACCGCTGTATAAAGTTATGGTAATAGGGGTGTTTTTTTAAATTTATGGTGTCCGAAGTGATTTGATTGGAACGGTATTAAAAAGCTATCTTTATGAACAGCTAGAAAAGGATCAAGAGAACCGCGTTTTTGAAGAAAAAATGTGTGTGCTGCAACTATACTTAACTGGGACATTGTTCCATGTAATAAACATTAACTTTCTATGTGGCATTACTATGGTTTAATCCACAAATTAAAGAAAAAAAAAACAATTGATGATCACTACCTTTTTCACCTAAAGTCAAAGACTATTCAGTTGAGAGTACTTGAGACCAATGTAATGAAAGCTCCAGCTTTTCGTTTTTCTTTTTTTTTTTTTTTCAAGTTACCTACCTATTTTTTATTTAGTTTGAATATCGAATTTCACATAAATAACCCAAAATATTATAACTGTTCAAAAAACAAACTTCATAAACACAACTCCTTCCTAATAAATTAAGAAAGATAGCGTCAAAGATCAACTGTTTCACTCTTTTGACATAAAAACTTTTTTATTGTCAAACAAGTTCCTCTACATGTGGGGGCGAGACCCACCCTATCTGATTTATGGCAACATTTTTTGTGATTAATTTTAAATTAGGAGTTATCTGGTTTTGAATGCGGATAAAATGTCGCAAAACAGAACGAGCGTGAAGATTTCTGGATTTGGTTTTTTATGTTCATAAAATAGTGGCGAGTTGGGTTACTTATGAAAGAGTGGCAGAGCGTTTTTCAAGACTGAAAAACAATTACAAAAAAAATATTTTCGTAGTAACTGGTACAAACGTTATCTTTTAAGTTAGTTCAAAAATGAAATAAAATAAAGGTTTCAAAGCATAAGATTTTGTTTCAAGTTTTAGTATTTACAATAAAAAATCTACACCGATTCTTCCGTTTGGGAGCTGCCACAGACCTATGTTTGACATAAGTATGTCATGTATCTGTTTGTATAATTACAAACAGATACATGACATACTTATGTCAAACTTATAACACACCTCTATTTGCGTTGGGAGTGCCGTTTTACAGTATATAAGTTAGCTATTATGTAATTTGTCCCTTCTTCTTCATGTCGCTTCTTGTTTGCGTCAAGTTTATCTAAATGTTGGTAAGACTAATGCATTTTTAACAAACACGTCTTGCCTTGTTTGGAAATAATGAACAGTCTATTAAAGGGAGTGAGATGAAAGATTAATAGAGAGAATATAGGGAACAGAATCCTTGAAAGTGGCCCATTTAAATTAGGCGCAACTAGGACGTATAGGCAAAAACAGAAGACGCGTCGCGATTTACTTTTTAGAAAAAAGCGCGTATATTTTATACACTATTACTATTTTTTTTTTTTTACTATAAATTTTGAGCGTTGCACCTAATTTAGGCAGACCACTTTTAAGATGGTTCCCTGTAAAGCCTATTTGTATTCTTTTGATTTAGATAATTTTATTTAAAAAAATTACTATTATTTATATACAACATAAAATAACTAAAAATTGGTACTATTTATAAGTCAATTTCGTTAACGTTTGCCATGTTAATGAAGTCTGTTACATTGTTACATGTACAAAACTAAAAAAATTTGACAGTAAAAACTGTTTTCATTCTTTACGTAAACATAAATACCATTTTGATCAATATTGTTGGAATTTATCAATAATAATATTAGGAAACTTACTAAATACATATAATAGTAAATTGACCGCACAGTAATCTACATAAATATTATAATTTGCCAACGTTGACAATTTTGCTTTATGTGGTTTTGTTAATTAATTTGAATTTTTTGAAATTATTTGCTATTTGTGTTTTTAGTATTATTATTATTTATGTATTGTTAAAAGAATTCTATTTTTATCGTTATAATATTTTTTATTACCTATGTTTCCGGGTATTTTTACTCTGTAGGTCAATTCTGTTGAACAAAAGTTAGTAAATTCAGTAAGTAAAGTTTCAAAACTTGCGGTTCTTGTCATTTTATTTACATGAAAAGAACGGAAAAATTTTAATGCTCAAATCAGAATAGGTTTTAAATGTTCCACAATCACTGACCTAATCCTATGAGAGGAAACGGGAGACTCAAAGTGTCTTTTGTTCCATCCTGCTCTGTTCTTTGTAATTTCGTATGACTTTGTCTCGTTTTGTTACCCCTGCCCCCGTATGTGAGTCGTGTTTGTAAGAGAAATTATGTTCACGAGCTATCAACGGGCTTTATAATCTTTGTCCAAAATGAATATGTAGATATTACTATATTATTCGTAACTATCTAGTAGGGTTTATCTGAATTTAACCATTTTATGGTAATCGATAATGAGTAGGTAACGGTAGGTTAAAGCCAGTAAGTTTATCTCCTGGTGATTCGCTGTGGACAGCACTCAGGGTAAGGGCGGCTCATGTTTCCGATGCGAAAGTACCCAGGCTCCGTCTGCTCTTGACATCTGAAAAATAATAAAAATAAATTAAATATGAAACATTAATATTTTTGGACATTTCACACAGCGCCATCCAGCCCGAAATTAAGCAAATCTTGTACTATGGGAACCGGATAACAGATAGACTCATAGTGATATTTATTCATCATTATCATCATCAACAGGCTGGAGACGTCCACTGTTGAACATAGGCCTCCCCCACAGAGCGTCACCTCGAGCGGCTGCTCGCCTCCTGCATCCATTGGCTCCTCGCGGTTTTCACCAGATCGCCCATCATTCCGGATTTACCTCCCAGAAGAACACCGAGGATAGCTCTCTCACTTTGCAGTAGTCAGGTAAAATAAGAAACTTACGTGATTCGGTCCAAGACAACATGATATTCATCAATCTCTGTCACTATCTCTTCTGGTGCCACTGATGTGTCTGCAAATCTTTTTCTCCGATTCCCTTCTTTCTTTAATTCATCTGTATTGATTAGCTTCCCAACTCTTTCTAATTTTATCTTCTTCCTTAACGGGAATGGCTTTGGCCGTTTCGAAGTATCAATATTAGCTCTTATGTCTTTCAATACTTCTACGGATATGGGTTCGGTTTTCCAATTAGGCGTTTTCTTTATGTTACCCATCAATTTGTCTACCATAGCTTTATCATTGACGATTCTGATTGGCTGCTGTTCTACATCTTGGATTTCGTTTGATAGATGAGGATTTATTAGGATTGCTTTAGGAGCATACGCTTGGAGATAAGGTTGATAGTATCTGTACCTGTTATAATATTCCAATGTCCAGGGATTTCGGCTGTAGTAAAAACTCGTTGGAAAGTTACTGATGTTGTATTGATGAATGCTGGTAAAAGGGTACGGTAGTAGAAGAGACGGCTGTATAAGTTTTTGAGATTCATAACTGCGTGATTTCTTTGGATAATTTTGATTACTTTGTGGTACAGCAGGTATTGTATTTGTTGGTTCAGTTTTATCTACTCGAGCCTGATTTTGTGACTGAGGCGAATGCGTGTACGAAGATACTCTTTGAAATTGTGTAACTGGATAGTAATATGGTATTTTTCCAAAATCTTTGCCTGTTAATGCTCCATTGAAATAAGTAGATACAACAGGTTTTGGTTTCACTGTGGTTTGTACAACTTGTGTGCTTTGTAAATCCATATCAGCATATCGGTCTGCCATTCTTCCTTTATTTGCTAATGGATCATACCAGTATGACGCTGGTTTAAATTTATTTCTAAAAAATTTTTCCTCTTCTTTAATTAAATTAATTGCTTCTCCTACAAGCTTCTCATCTGTTTCTTTTTCTTTGGAAGTTTCTATTTCTGTATAAACATCTTGGGCAAGTTTATAAATATCTACTACTGCATCTAAATCACTCTTTTTTACCGTGTGTAATAATTCAGCTATGTAATTAATTTCTTTTTCTGTTAGATATCTGTCTCCATCATCGAAGTCATCTACGATTTTGTTTTCATTTCTGTCTTTGTAATAAGGAGTTGTCGCTTTAGTTGTTAGTTTTTCTTCAACATATTTTAGTAGACTATCATTGTTTTTCAGATTAGGTTTAGTTTTTTTGTTAGCGTCCTTGTCTATCAAGTTTTGTGGATCAGACATAACATTTTTATGTAATATCTGTTGTAATTCTGGCTCTGTTTTCTTTTCTATAGTTATAATAATGTTTTTATCAGCTTCTTGGTCAACGTTCGTCACGTTCAGTTGCCTTATAGGTGTGTCTTCCGCTGCAGTAGCATTGCGTTTTATTAATTTGCATGTGTAATTTCCACAAAAAGATGTTGAAGCCCATGTTGTGTTTACTGCGTGGAGCTTTCCGGAGTCTGGGTCCCGGCAAAAGTATGCTGAAACAATAATTAACTTTTCTTAGCATATTTTAATAGCAAGTTTGTATTTATTTATTTATTTATTTATTTATCTCTAATAATTGATTCATGATAAAGAGATGGGTATTAAAATCATCAAGTACATTATTTTTAACAATAGGTGACTTAATTATTATTGATCTAATATTAACAATGACATTATGACACAATCGATTATTATCTGTCATTCATTTTTTTAAAATGAAATGAATGATCTAATCCACGAGTTTGTTTTAATAAAGTTTAGTCAAGATAGTTTCAACAAGGGCGAAGAAAGTCAAAACATAAGACCATGAATAGAATGACGTAGTTTAAATAAGTCCTAATTATTAACGAGGAGTTTTTTGGCGGGAACGCGGAAAAATCACGTCGTTGCATTGTGTTATTTCTCAAATCTCGTGCTTTTTCCAGAGTTAATGTTTAAAAATTGGTGGCGTTTTACGCATTAAGTGCTGAATTATGAGCATGAGTGTGGGCAAGTGATATAATGTGGTGAAACGTAGTTTTTCGTGTTGCTTCCAAAATTCCATAGAAGCTTCCAGTAAAGTTGCCACCACCTTACTAGAGCATGACATAGACTGAACTATGACTATGACTTGACTGCGTAAAATATTCTAAAACTCGATAAAAATATATAATACTTGACACTGGCTAAATACACTATGTGTGGAGCCAAAATATAAGAAAAAAACTACTAACGAGTACTAACGGACAGAGCCGAATTCGCATAGATATTTATTAAAAGTAGACTATGTCACCCGGGGATAGTGTAGCTTCCCAACAGTAGAAGATTTTTTCAAATCGGTTCACACTTTTATAGCATTATTACTTAAACAATACTTCAAATGACATAAAAGTAAGAATACTGTAATGTTGCAGAGCCAGAGCTTACCCTGCGTCTTCCAGTTCGTGGTCGCCACTCGAAAACCTTTCCCTTCTTTCTTTCATTAATTAGCACAAGTTAATGTTTTAACTGTTCATCATCATCATCATTCAGCCTGAAGACGTCCACTGCTGAACATAGGCCTCCCCCCGGGAGCGCCACTTAGAGCGGCTGCTCGCCTCCTGCATCCATCGGCTCCCCGCGGCTTTCACCAGGTCGTCGGTCCACCTAGTGGGGGGCCGGCCTACGCTGCGTCTTGCGTTTTAACTGTTGGTGGACTTAAATTACAAAATAATGGCAGATCATCAGCCACTGTACCTAACTGGTATATATAACGTGGTACTTTACGTTATTATCAGGCATTTATCCGGTTACAATAAATCTTTGAAGCGTCCTATTCCCAAGAGCAAATTCTGGTAACGTGTGAAAACCATATCGCTACAGTATTTGTGATTCCCTTGGTTTATTGTTAAACATACACGCAAATATTTGCGTAATGTTCATTTTCTCAGTCTCAGTAGGTACTGAATTTAAAATTAATTTTAAGGTTTTTTTATGGGGATGAATGACATGACGAGCTAGTCATTCACCTGATGTTAAGCGACACGGCCGCCCATAACAGTTGCAAAGTCACTCAGAACTTTAAAATAATAAAGATTCGCGTGACACTGCACTGCGCACGCCATCCCGAGACATTACCCAGTCTAGTAATCAGATTACTAGACTGGGTTATGTAAGGAAATATTAAAAATCACAATTTTGATGAACCTGATAATCAGGGCATAATATGCTATAAGTAGGCACATATTAATGGCCATAATTACACTATACCTATTGGTTTAAAATGTTGATAAATAAAGTCTGATATTGTTTTGACAAAATAAACACGTGCGTTTAAAATTTGTTCGTAGCACTGCACTTGCATCATGACTGAATTTTTACCTTGAATTTTTATGTACTACCACAGATTACAGAAGAAACAATCGTTTGCATCCAATAGTTATAACAAAATTGACAGCCGTGGTGGTTCGCAGATTGGTTCATAGGTAATCCGGACGCGACGGGTTCGATTCCCGTGATAGGACAAGTATTTGTACACAGGAAAAAAAAGGGAATTGCATGTTCTGAGTCTGCGTGTGGCGGGACCATGGTCCTCGTAGTTTTTGGGTACCCAGATCGAATAGCGTCCTGTAGGTTTTATTACACATAATGGTCCTAGCTAGGGTCCAGGATCTATGTATAATGATCGTTGGGCGTTATTTAATTTTATTTATATATATATTTTTTTTTTATTAAAAAATATATAGCTCTATGTGTCTTTTTCTCTCTGTCTATTTCTCTCGCATTATTATGTATATCGATTTCGTATCTAAGTATACCATTCATGATTAATAAATAATAAAACCAATGACTTCGTTTCGTTAGTTGTTCAAGCTAACTTCTGTAATTTCATACGCCTTCATTGATAAAATGCCAGTAAGTTACGTGTACTATATAAAAAAGTATCTATATGTAAACTTCCTGCGTGGTTTCATTACAGAATACTTACAATAACAAAACAAATTTTTATTGTTTGGAAAACTGAAAATATTTTTTATAATCATCATCATCAGCATGAAAACGTCCACTGCAGTGCTGAACATAGGCCTCTCCTAATGAGCGCCACTTTGAGCGGCTGCTTGCCTCCTGTATCCATCGCCTCCCCGCGGTTTTCACCAGATCGTCGGTACACACCTATGCGTTTTCCAGTTCGTGGTCGCCACTCGAAAACCTTCCCCATCGGTTGTCAGTTCTACGAGCGATGTGACCTGCCCATTGCTATTTTGAAATCAACATGCTAATTCTAAGAGCTACATTGATCACTTTAATTCTCCTGCGGGTCTCCTCATTTCGGATCTTATCTCGCAGGGAAACACCGAGCATAGATCTCTTCATACTTTTTCTTTAGTTAATTGTACACTGGTTCACTTTAAGTTACCTCGATGTTTTATTAATACCAGTTAGGATATTCATAAAAATTGTGCATAATATAGAAGTTCGATACCAACCTTTACTATGCAGAACTGCACAGTTAACACAAACAAAACATAACACAAACAAATGCAGTCTTAAAGGCATGATTATTTCTTCACACAAACACTAATTTTCACACCTATCGTTTTGATTCGATTTATAAAACTTTAACTTAGAATAAAACAAATGAAGAGCAGGATTAAATTTTTGTTTCACTTTTGAAATTTGAAGATCGAAGCGTTAGTTTTTTGTTTCAATTAGATAATTATGATTTCAATTATGTCAATTGAATAGGTTATCAAACAGTTATTTAACTCTTCCTATTGTGATATACTGTGGGCGGACGGACGGATACTGTAGTTGTATGCATTTGACACTCGTTGTTATGGATTGCTTACCTACGTTTGCTGTTTTGGTGAGGTTCTCAATCTTTTTAGCTGACTAATGCAAAAGAAAGGTTATGATTTTGACAGTATGCGTTATTTATTGTAATATTATAGATTGACAGAAAATGCTTTATTGCGCAATCAACAAATGTAAGTAGGTACATGGACGAATTTATGCTTTTACGTCTTATGACCTCTACTTTTTTATAATAATGAATAACGTGATGAGCTGGTCATTCACCTGATGTTAAGTGACTCGGAAAGTTCCGCGTGACAATGCACTGCGCACGTCATCCTGAGACATCACACGATCTAGTAATCAGATACTACACTGTGTAATCAGGTTATAAAGTCTCATTTGCCCAGCAATTTCTTTAGCTATAATGCCCTTCACCGGTACCGGAACACATTAGTGCTTGCACACTACTGCTTAGCAGAACAACTTTACTGGCAAAGCTATCAATAAATTTAAAATTTGTATACAAAAAGTTACATACGATAAATACTTATGTTGGTTTCATTCCTATGTCAGTCGATATCAGAAGAAATTCGAGTACTAGTTCGTTTTGAATATATATGGTAGCTATTTCTTATCTATGTAAAACCTGTAGGTATTATATTATCTAGGGTAAAACTAAGGATTTTAACAAAAGAGTTTATAGAAAAATTCTTGTTCCAGCTACTGGTGCAAGCAATCGGGCACAAGAAACAATACGGCTAGCACTCGACTAAATAAAAACACATATTCCAAAGATTGAGAACCAGTTAGTTTAGAATTTAGAAACGTGATGTATTTAAATTGTGATATCATACTCAATCATGGTTTACACTCATTGATTATATTTTTTTATCTAATTATCAGTCATAGATAACACAATGATCTATACTCATTAGCGCATCACACACATCCCCGGCCGGAAGACATCCACTGTTGAATATAGGTCTTCTTCACAAACGCCACTTTGGGTGTTTATATCATAGGCGGTTCCCATAATCACCACAGTTAGCAAGCGGCATGGTGATCGCAGAAATTATAATGCACCCACTGAGAGCCTTTTTTATAATTTATAGGCATAACAATAGACCACTATCAAACAAACATAAAAAACACCGCCTTAAGGCGCTGACAGGACCCAATGCGAGCACGTTTATTACAGCAGACAAACTTGAATCTTATTTTGTACCTTATAGGGTCGCTTTATGCATAGCAAAAATATGGCGATTACGTTGCGTTGCACTTCGACTTTTCCATTTTTCGGTACAAATAATTAGTTATAATTGAAATGCTTATTGTTATAAAAAAAATAAGCTTATAGACGGATGCATTGAAACATAGCTTATCACTATGATTTATTTCAATGGGGTGTCTTATTATAATGTAACATTTTAGGACGTTTGAATTAATTTTTTATTTCTATCGAGAAAACTTTTCGTAAACGTGTTTCGGTTTCGGCGGATGGAAAGAAGATATTATGACCAGTATTAACGTGCATTTTTTTCAATCCTGTAAATGGTATACGTTTTGAGATAATCACGTTCAAAATAGTCGATTTGGGAGCATTCAGCGCCTTAAGTGTTATAATGGGCGGTCTTATCGCTTAGAGCGATCTCTTCCAGACAGCCCAGAGAAGAATATGTTTTGTAAATATTTTCTTACTAAAACGATTGCAATCAAAAGAAGAAACTTATTATTTCTCAACGATATTAACTATTCCAAGTAAACATAAAATTCCCATTACGGCTCGTGGTTCATTAAAACAATCATCATAATAATAAAAGAAATAACTCAAACGCAATTACAACCCATTTGCCGAGTACCATCATGGGGATCATTTGTTTTTTTCAACACAAGGGTGAGATGCCCCGCTGTGGGGCTTAACGAAGTAGGGGGATCGTGCACTAGACTGCTTCTAGTAATATGTAATAATTATTTCATTATTAAGATTATTTTGTAGTTCCTTTAAAAAAACATTTTTAAGTAGATAGTAATAACTTTGAAAGCTTTAGTTGGCATTCCTTAAAATATTAAACATATATCCATCTCTTACATTAACATCTATTTGACAAGGACAGCAACAGAATTAGAAGTTTTAGATCTGTACACTAAAGCCTTTAAAATTGACCGGAAAGTAAGTGTGGTTACACCTTAAAATCTATTCCACGATAATTTATAATTATAACGTGATTCTATAAATATAAGAGCAAAGATTTCTATTGTTATCTCACTCCTTCTGCACTTAAACACAATAGTGTAAGAAGGTAAACAGTAGTTTATTGTTTTTGTCAAATTCGTTCCTTCAATGACACGCGTTATACCATAATATTGACAAGCTCAAAATTCAAGGGAAGGCAAAAATTATATTGGGTTATTTGGGAACTTATTAGTAATATAAAAATCTTCATTGATTTTAACGGCATATTGAGCTCATTATGAAGCTTTTCCCAACATCTTCATTATTGAAATTGATGCTCTTGGGAATTGAAACCATTCAAACTTCTAACTAGTGTGGTCTTTGGATTTTTTGTATTATAACAAAGAAATGCCTACTTCTTAAAACTATCTTAACTCCGGCATTTGAACAATGAAAAATGTATGTTACTAAATGGATAGATGTTGATAAAAAAAACAATATATCTGTCATAATCATATAAAAATTATCATCATCATCATCATCATCATCATCATCATCATCATCATCATCATCATCATCATCATCATCATCATCGTCGTCGTCAACAGCCTGAAGACGTCCACTGCTGAATTGATCACGACATCATTCATTATTTAGTTCTCTTAAATAATTGAATTCATCAGATTCAAATTAGCTACTAAGAAACGCGATTTTTTTATTAAGTTTTTACCTACTAACCAATTAAAAAACGCGCAAACTTTTCACAGCGCCATCTAGCCCCTACCTAACTGAATTTTGTTTGACCAGCAGGCCTAGTGAGCGATTACCCCACACACATATTGAATTTACCCCACGCTGTTCCTTGTAACAGGTAATCCTTTCTCAGCCCTTTTTAGGATTGTTTTGACAGTTCGTAATGTTCTTCACACTTAATTTATGTCAGTGTTGATTCGGTTTTATATAATTTTATGGATTTATCGCTTTAAACGCATTGGTTTAAAGTTAAAAATGCAATACGATTTTAATTGACACATAAATTAAAGAATTTCCTTGCTTGACACAAATTAATGCTAGATACAATTCAGGAATTTAAAATTTTGCTAAAATCTTTTAATTAGGTACAAATATGAATGATAATTGACGGGCCCGATAGCTCAGTTGGTAGTATCCCTGCCTTCTGGACTGAGGGCTGTGGGTTCGATTCCTACCCAGGACAAACATTTGTGTGATCAACATAGATGTTTTTTCTGTGTCTGGGTGTTATATGGTATTCTATGTGTGTATTTACATACAGAAAAGTATCTAAGTACTATATCAGTTATCTGGTTCCCATAGTACAAGCTTTGCTTAGTTTAGAGCTAGCCGGCGCTGTGTGAAATGTCCACACATATTTATAATTAACACGTACTTTTTGTCCAGAAAAAAGAGTCCCGGGGAGAAACGGGTAAGGTACAAAGATGACTTTCTATTTATACTCTTTATAATCATCAGAATGAGGACGCAACATAGACCTCTCCCATAGAGCGCCACATTGAGCGGCTGCTTGCCATTCATCCATCGTCTCCCGATACTCTCTTCTCTATAGTGATAAATACATAAATGGCATCGTATATCTTTTTTAGAGTCAGAAAATGCACAAACCGTTGAAAACCCGTTTTAAAGCTTTACGGCGTTGAAATTATTCATGTGGATTTATGATTTCGAGTTGAAATATACTAGAACATAAAATAGTAGTAACTGTTGAGGTGCATTGTAAATAAGGTAGTGGTGGCAGTGGTAGCTGGCAGCGTTTCAGAATTTTGAATCAGTTATCTGGTTCCCATAGTACAAGCTATGTTTAGTTTGGGCTAGATGACTCTGTGTAGAATGTCCACACATATTTATTTCAAATTGAATACTGTAAGGTTTGGATTAAAATAATCCCGAGCAGACGTGCCCCGACCCTAAATGATAACGCACAAAATATAAATAACGTATCACATAAATTAGATTCTGGACCCTAACTAGGATTCCTTGTATAGGGACTTAGGAACTACGAGGACCATGGTCCCACAACACCTAGACAGAACAAGTGTTTGGCACAAATACTTGGCCTGTCATAGGAATTTAACCCACCACCTCCTCAATATACCGACTCAACCACGACACGTAGAGGCTTTAGAAGCAAAGCTTTCTTTTTTTTTTTTAATATGTATGGACATTTCACACAGCGCCATCTACGCATAGCTTGTACTATGGGAACCAGATAACTGATATAATACTTAGATACTTTTTTTTAGTAAATACATACGTAGAATACATTATAACACCCAGACACAAAACAAACATCTATGTACATCGCACAAAATGTTTGTCCTGGGTGGGAATCGAACCCACAGCCCTCAGTTCAGAAGGCAGGGCTACTACCAACTGAGCTACCGGGCCGTCATATTTTTCCTTGTTTTTTGTTGTTTTTTTTTTAATTTTTTTTGTTTTTTTTTTAGTTTTGTAGTTAATTTTTCACATAATTATTATTAAATAAGCTATCACAGGCTTTTTCAATATTTTTACAATTTATATAAAGGGTTTTACTTTATTGCAAAAAAAAGTATACGTTTATCCAAATTTTAAATGTGTGAAATCTGTCATCCAAGCTTCATGTCGAATTCAACAGGACAATCCTATAACCATTCTACCATTTTTAACTTAAAATTATGGTTCAAATTCAATATTTATTGTATTCAAAAGTATTAAAAAAACACAATATTTAGTTCAAGTTTATGGCAATCGATAATATACGAGAATTAAAAAAAAAGTTTGTTTTTAATCTGTAGATAATAATTTAAATAGTTCCAAAGCTTACACCGGACTAAATAAATTCTTACCCAGGAATAATAATAATCATCATTACCTACGTGTCAAAATGTAAAATAAATTTCAGATCTACATAACTATATTAATTATATTAAAAAAGAGTTAACTTAATATTAATCGTCCATGATCTATAATAAAATTGATTACTGTAAGTTAAAAGCATAGTGTAATTTTTCCACTAGTAGAGGTTTCATAATTTGCTTTCATAATTAATGCCATTCTCTCGTAACATTTTTATCCATGACGGTAAATTAAATGTTGTAAAATTAAATTAAGTTGTTAAAGTGTTTACAGATTTATTAGTATTTATAGTAACTACTAATGTATATAAAATTGATTTATTACTTTTAGCAAATTTATTTCGCTATAATATGGAGATATTTAATTAGATGTGAGAGTGCAGATGAGATGTTAATCAAGGAGGAAGAAAATATTATTATACTGCTACGCAATATTTATTAGCGATAGAGTACCTATGTATAATAAAATTAAGTATTATGTTTCATAAAGTATGCCGGTAGGCCATCTTTCCCAAAAATTCTGCTAAGTTCGTGGCTAGATAGTTGTAAAAAATTTAAAAGCCAGTCCCATAGAAACGTTTGTCGATCACAATAAAATTATTATTATGCTTATAATGTATAAATAAAAATATGTAGTGCGCTAGCATACTCTATATTTTTTTAATCTAGTCGTTTTATAAGATAGTGGTTCTGCCATGACAAAAAATATGAGAGGCATCTCTGTCGGGGTGTGATCGTATTTTTTACCTTGCTTTTTTTGTGACATTAAATTCGCCTATACATTTGTGGTTTGCACAGTAAAGCATTTTCTATCTATCTATCTATTTTGTGGTTACCATAGTAACCTGATATTGAGGCCAATTTTAAAGGCTTAGTTGACAGATCTAAAACTTCTAAAACTGTTGCTGTTCTTGTCAAAAGCTAATGTAAGAGATAAGGATATATATTTAGTTTTTTAAATACTGTTAACTAAAGCCTTTATTAAAATTTATTTAATTGAATACCACCAACTTAATGTGAGACTTTACTAAGTGTAAAACAAGTAGATTTTCCGCACAATGTGGATATCTTCGTGCAAGCTATACACGAATGTGTTTGGGTCACGCGATTCGAGCATTTCTGAAACCCTGTTGTTTCGACATTTGGTTTAGGACCTATAATTTAGGTAATAAGTACCTATATAAAATAAAACGTCCGCTTTTGTATCGGCAGGAGACGGGTTATAAAAATAGTAATGTAACTAATTAATATACTTAAATAAAAATCCCAATTTACGTCAACTTAAAACAGACTAAATGTTCAACTACTGAACATAGTTTAGCCTCCTCCATAGAATGGATTTATGAATGGGAATTTATTGTTCTGGGCATTTATTTTAAGGATCTGGGCCCTTACTACAAACTAATACAAAACCATCATGGTTCATGACAGTAATGTTTCAAAGTTACAGTAATATTGTTCGAATCCGTACCATGAACATATAAAGTATTCCTGCATGAGAATGAGACATCTACATTTTTATATAGCGTTATCACTGTCGCACGTCGGTGTCAATATGCTGTATTTGAGTGAACGATTTAACTTGACGTCATCAAAACTGCTCTGCCGCTGCAACATTACAGTATTCTTACTTTTATGTCATTTTTCAATGTACGATTGATGTAATAATGCTATAAGAGGTTGTGGTAAGCCCCAAGGGCCATTTTAGTTGTTAAAAACGTCTAGTGCGCTATTTTACTTTCAATGTTCCTACAAGAACATTCTGAGATATTACTGTCATCACCAGCTTGAACACGTCCACTGCTGAACATAGGCCTCCACCGAAAAGCGACATTTTGATGCTTCCTGCATCTATCGGCTCCCCGCGGTCCACCTAGTGCGTCTTCCGGATATTAATATGGCTGTTGTAAAATAACGTTTTGCTAGATTTTCGTTCTGATACAATAATTTTTAATAACATTTATCATACTTTACGAACATGGTGAATTTTCTGCACAAAGGCCCTATAATCGTCTCCAGAAAAAAAAAATGCATTGCGTTTAGCGCAGTTTTATTCGCGTCTCTTTAGAATGTGCTGGCGGTAAGCGTGTTCGTACATTGTTACTCGACGGTATTTATTCGTACTATACGACCGATTCGACGAATTCTTCGCAAGCATGCACGTAAAACTGTTCGGATGATATGACAACCCCATCGAAAAGACGCGCGTGTCTTTGAATAGGCGTTTGGCACGGCACTATAAAAGAAAACAGATTTATTACCCTAGTTGGCTATGGCTTTGGTGTTAAGGGTAAGTTTTATTTTTAATTATTGGGTTTTATAAACTAATTTACATTAACAGACTATATTTTACATCTAATGCACACATCTGAACTGACAACCGATGGGGAAGAAAGGTTCTCGAGTGGCGACCACGAACCAGAAGACACTGCATAGGTCCTCTACTAGATGGAACGACGATCTGAAAAGCCACGGGGAGCCGATGAATGCAGGGGATGGGCAGCCACTGAAAGTGGCTTCTTATGGGGAGGCCTATTTTCAGCAGTCGTTTCAGCAATCACTCAGCTCCTGAAAAAAAAACGATAAAATATTGCTGGTACATACGAAGATGAAGCCACTACTTAGGTAGGTCTACAAACTACAAACTAAGCGCTATAACTAATACCTATAATAAAACGAAAAGGGGTCAAAAATCACAAAAAACTATCCTCCAATCGGCACGTCGGCATGGAATGTTAGCCCTTGTTAAAATTAATTTTAGTTTTAAACAAATTATCCCATAGAACCAATTAGACCAATTTGTATTTAACCCACGCTTTCATTTCGATGCTGTTATAGATATAACCGAAACTAGGGTGTGGCAAGCCGAATATTCGGGTTCACTTTCGGCTTCGGATGATTAAAAGTTGTTGATATACCGATATGCGAATATTATTTTGGTGAACAAGATTAATACTAGATATATGTTATGTACTTGGGTGATGTTTGTTTATTCGTTATTTTTTTTTATTTTTTTTTTAGTTATCATACGTACTGTAGCAATCATCATATTTTCATCATAATAATAAATCTAATATAACTTCACAACGATATAAATACAAACGTTTGTTTGTGAAACACACAATAATTTGGGTATGTGGTGCAGTTTTTTTTGAGAATGAATGACGTGACGAGCTAGTCGTCCACCTGATGTTAAGCGATACGGCCGCCCATAACAGTTGCAGTGTCACTCAAAACTTTAAAATATGTAATAAAGTTTTAGAGACATCGCACAGTTTAGTAATCAGATTACTAGACTGTGTGATCAGTTTATAAAGTCTTATTTGCTCAGTAATTTCACTAGCTACAATGCCCTTCAAACCGGAACACAGTAGTGCTTGCACACTACTGCTTGGCGGCAGAATAACTGGCAAAGCGGTGGTACCTACCTAGATGAACTTTGCAGAAAAATCTGGAAAGTTTGGAACAATCTCGATTGAGTCACGTTTCAATGAACAAAGAGAGATATATACCATGAATGCTAAGACACGTATAACTTATAACACCTCTCGAACGTTATAAATTATGATTAGCTTAGCAAATACGCTGATGGTTGCATTCACGGTAAACAGCAGCATAATAATTATATTCTTTTCTACTTTGTGTGCATCTAATCAAGTGTTGAATGTGTTGTTATTCCCACCAAATAATATTTACATTTACGTGGAAAAAAGTTCTTACCCAAAGTTAAGTCCTAGTGACACCTCAGTTTTGCCGAATTCTCGAAAAAAACGCGGACACCGAATTTCGGTTAGACTAATCGTGGCACAACCCTATATAGTACGTATTATTATCCTAACGAAGCACACATTGTGTTCATTCTTAATTTATATTGATGTCAAAGCGGGATGGCCAGTAAAAAAATGATTTATCATAATATTTGGAATGTTGTATGGTAAATAAATTATGTTAATAAACATAATTTTTTATTAGATTATTTTAGTTTGATATTTTTCGTAATTAACAGCAGAAATATTTTATTTAGAGGCGAAAACATTTAACAAAAACGAGGTTTCAGGGGACACCCGGGTTTGAACCGGGGACCTCTCGATCTGCAGTCGAATGCTCTACCACTGAGCTATATCCCCGTTGAGTATAGCTGCGAAAATGACAATCACGTTATGTTATGATTTGTATGACTCATTTTAACTTTGCTTTATCTGCATTGTTGCGTAGGCCGCGTAGGCATTATGCCGAGTGCGTTGAATTCGATATTAATTTTCGTTCATAAATTAATTCGTTTCAACAATTCATATGAATCCAATTTTATTGTTTTATTATATTCTTCGTATCGTAGAAAAACTGTATTTTTAAGCATCCTTATTTATTTATTTATTTATTTGCTTACTTAAAAACTTAGTACTTAAGTAAACAACTTAGAGTAACCAAATATAATATGTCCTCTGACAAGAGGATATATTAAATTATTTATTATCGTGATAACATAAATAAGGCCCAACGATCACATACAAAGATCCTGGACCCTAACTAGGATACCCTGTATCTAGGGACCCAGGAACTACGAGGGCCATGCTCCCACAACACCCAGACACAGAACAAGTATTTGCGCTTTTTTTCTGTGCACAAATACTTGTCCTGTCGCGGGAATCGAACCCGCCGCTTCCGAGTTATAAGTCAACCTGCTCAACCACCACACCACGGAGGCTGTCACTCGTAATAGGATTGGAATTACGACCTGTGCTGTCCATTCATACTACTCCCACATAGCCTTTCAGCAAAATTATTAACATATCTGTTCCTTTACTCAGATAAATAAATTCATACAATTTATTACTTTTTACTTAATTGTACAAAGACTTGCGTTGAATATATTACATACCTACTTACCTACTTTATACATGTCACTGGAACTTATTTATAGATTTTTTAAACAAAAGCCTTAGAACTATATCGCAATAAAAAGCTACCAATTTTCTATGAAAATGCAAATATTTTTAAAATCTTTTATTATGACAAAGTACGTCATTAATTTTACGCCAGCTATCTATATAAAACCTGAAAATTCGTTAGAACCATGTCATAGTAAAAGAGGTATTTATTGAGTAGATGAAAGTTTAGTTATTTTGTGTGACAAGGGACTAAAATGGTTACAACTGAGACCGTAGATAGCGTAGGAGTCGCCTGGGTATCTGTCGATGAATCTACCAATTAAATCAGAAGGGTAACGATTGGTTGTAGAGCTTGAAGTGTTTCAGACAGGACAGGAATTTATAAATTTTTATATTGATTTTTAAAATTAATCATCAATGGATGCCAACTGCATAAAAAAAATTATAACATTTGTTTAAAACTGGCATTCTGATTTGCTGGATCGAAGGGATTCATTCACAAATAATTTAAGATATTTTTTTACTGTGGGCGCTTTTAGTTCTAGGATAATCAAGAAGTTTCATATGGCAAATGTTGTTACCTATATAGTTGCGGCCCAGAACCTGGCTACGTCAACTGCGTTGCTGGTGGCATCCATAAGGTCCTGCATCGAGCAAGTGGCGGGACATACCGGACACGTTGTTAGGTGGATCATGGTTTGAGCCGCTCCGCACAAACATTGATGGTTGGGGTCTGCCGAGAATCCCCATTTAGACATGTTGTCCTTGCTGCGGCCAACCTGAGTCCGAAGTCGACCTACAACCTAATTAATTATTGAGACTATTATTCAAGATAAACAAAAAAAACTAACAAAGACGTGCGCTTGCATATACGCACTACAGCCGATTTTGTCCTCGCTTCTAAGCTTACATTTTATTTGTATTTGTGTCCTGTCTAAATGTTCCTATCTCCACGACCTTTCATATATCTTTCCGAAGACTAATTAAAATAGATGCCCCATTTACATACTTATAAAGATTTAGTACCCTCTTTGTTGGGGGATAACTGCTGGTATTTATGGGGCAAGTATTGTTATTTTCAAGGAGCCCGTAAAAATGTAATAGGTACCCGTATCTTACATGTCTCTTATAGTTTTGATTCTGATACAGCCTCCATGGTTTAGTGGTTGAGCAGGTCGGCTCATAACCCGGAGCCGGCGGGTGCGATTTTCGCGACAGGACAGGTATTTACTAGGTGGTAGGACTTTTCTGCAAAGTTCGTCTAGGTAGGTACCACCGCTTTATTTATTTATTTATTTATTTATTTATTTATTTATTTATTTATTTATTTATTTATTTATTTATTTATTTATTTATTTATTTATTTATTTATTTATTTATTTATTTATTTATTTATTTATTTCCAAACGATAGTTAGCTTACAGTTTAACACCTTTGCCAGTTATTCTGCCGCCAAGCAGTAACGTGCAAGCACTACAGTATTCCGGTTTGAAGGGCATGAGCTAGTGAAATTACTGGGCAAATGAGACTTTATGATCTAATTACACAGTGTAGTAATCTGATTACTACACGCGGCTTCGTGCGTCGGGTCGTCCTCTTCCCTCAAAAATGGTTGAGGAGGGCGATGGCTGGCGCAGGCGTCAAGCTCGTGAACGGGCGCTGCTTGCGGGAGCTGGTCTGCTCGCAATTCATGTACAAATCGAAAAACAAAAAAAAAAAAACAAAAACAAAAAAAAAAATAGGTTAAGTATTTAATTGTCCTCTCGTGTATGATATTTGTTCAATAAAATAAAAAATAAATAACAATAAATGATAAATTAACAAAGAGCACGGACCCAGGTATCTGTGGTAAAGCAGATTTAAAAAAAAAGTCTGATTACTAGACTGTGTGATGTCTCAGAATGACGTGCACAGTGCCGTGTCACGCGAAACTTTAATATTTTAAAGTTCCGAGTGACACTACAACTGTTATGGGCGGTCGTGTCACTTAAAATCAGGTGAAGGACTAGCTCGTCAGGTCATTCATTCTCATAAAAAAAAATTAAAAAAATGTATTTGTGCACAGGAAAAAAAGCGGAAATTTGTGTCTAGGTGCTGTGGGAGCATGGTCCTCGTAGTTCCTGAGCCCTAGATACAGGGAATCCTAGTTAGGGTCCAGGATCTAGGTCCTGGACTGGATTTATGTGATCGATCAGAACCAACAGTAACATTAATTTCCTATTAATCATTAATGAGGAGATCCGCAAGAGAACTAAAGTAACCGATATAGCTTTCAGAATTAGCAATTAAAGTGACAGTAGGCAGGCCACATCGCTCGTAGAACTGACAACCGATGGGGAAGAATGTTTCTCGAGTGCCGACCACGAACTGGAAGAAAAAGCGTAGGCCGGCCCCCACTAGGTAGACCGACGACCTGGTCAGAACCGTGGGGAGCCGATGGATGCATGAGGCAAGCAGCTGCTCAAAGTGGCGCTCTTTGGGGGAAGCCTATGTTCAGCAGTGGACGTCTTCAGGCTGATGATGATGATGATGATGATGATGAATTAATCGGTAAATTTCAAAGTGGTCAAAGTCATATGATGATATCGTACCTATTAATAAATTGATGCGACATCTTTACAATATTGATGTTCAAATTAATAAATAAATAAAAGATTTTGACCTAAATCTTTGGACACTTATCATAGGGAGAGTTTGCGAATTACCCCGCTTGGCTATGGTGATGCTGGTAGACTTTTTATGGAGGTCAATGGTGCTATCCATTGTCTAGATATTCCCTAATAGGCCAACGTTTGACTGCAACTCAATGAATTCGAGGTTTATTCGAGCTTTTCAAAGTTTAGCGCGTATTCATTCTATTCTCTTCTAAACTCACTCTTATTTATGCGGAAGTTGCTGCACTTCCGGTTTCCGGTCACGTTTCAGCCTTATTTAGGGTGGTCGAAGGTTCTGCAAGAGTGTAGAGCGTGACCGATTCATACCTACATAATTATTTTATGCACATCAAATAATATAACCATTATTGACTCTAAAACTTAACTCCGACAAACGTTTCTCTAACCGTAATGAGCAGCCGACAGAACCTTTCAACTACGAACGATTCGACGACAGAACGAATCATTCTTGAGCGAATTGACGATAGTATCAGGTTTTATTTTAAAAATGTAATGAATAGCAATATCCCAGCAAAACTCAAAACTGCTGACGGTAATACGTTTGACACCGTTACATGGAAATTCCTCATATTGAAGTATCAAGTAACGACATAACAAAGCAAAAGTTAAGCACCGTTTCGCAATACAAAACCTAACATCGGTCAACAATAATTATCAGGAATATTTTGATATTTTTACTTTGACAAGGTACTTGCCACTTGAATCGAAATGACCATAAAATATAGTTTTGCCCAGTAATTATTATTATAAGTACCTTTTCATAATAAGCGTTTTAGCTTCTCAAAGTTGCTATAAAGGCATCAATATGATGGTCTCACTTCGACAAGGTTCTAAGTTCAATCTTAAGGGAACAATAGGGTCTTCACGATATGACCTTAGGGGCAGGTTTGAACCTAAATTGGTTTTGGAAGCATTGTTATGAAAGGAAAGTGCCTATAGTTATTGTGAGATCAATATTAATGACCTGTATTCACATGGTTTAAGCAAGCGTGGCTTAGCGGTAGCTCATGCAGCTTTCAAATTGGTTAACCCAGGTTCAAATCCCGTCCTGTCCAGCACTATAGACTTTTTAAGTTATTTATAATAAAGCATGAGTTACTGAGCCGTCAAAAAGATACAAATTCATAAAATTTTCAATACAGAAAATGTGTGATTTCTTAGGACACCTATGGGCGCCACCCCTATGATAATTGTCCATAGTGACGTTTCACGTGGGAGCTCTAAGCTCAATACTCTTCCAGATGTTGAAATGATTATCAATATATACAGCTAGGTGATAGGTACCAACAGAAACAAACTAACTTGCAAGTTGAGACGACACACGAGCGTCATTACCATATCAAAGCTATACGCGACGCTACCGGCGTGAACGTACTTAGGTACTACTTATGTCACCCTGGATCTTAGAATCAAGACGATACGCTATCTACACTACTACCGGCTCGGGTACCATGACCTGTAGAAATCAACATATGTAGAATCGTTTGAGAACGTGTTTTTACCATAAATATAATAATTGACTACCTGATGCCTACCGATGGGAGCAAATCAAAGCACCGGATAGTTACGATTACATTATTTATATTTTCTGTTTGATATTACATCAAACTATAAAATAATAAATAAAATACATACAAAAAATGCAGAACAAACATCTATGTTCATCACACAAATGTTTGTCCTGAGTAGGAATCGAACCCACAGCCAGTCAGTTCAGCAAGCAGGGATACTACCATCTGAGCTATCGGGCCCGTCAAACTATGTTAACGACCTACGACTACCTAACGTGCTGGGAGGGTGACGACTGATGTACTCTTCTCGCGACATGCATTGCGTTTGCTAGATTCAGCAGAAATCAATGCAAGTGGAATATGTTAGTGTTGTACAGTATCACCAAATTTTTATCTGACTCTGCTTCATCATCAGCCCGTAGATGTCCACTGCTAAACATAGGCCTCCCCAGAGAGCGTCACTTTGAGCGGCTGCTCGCCTCCTGCATTCATCGGCTCCCTGCGATTTTCACCAGGTCGTCGGTCCACCTAATGGGGGGTCTGCCTATGCTGCGCCTTCTGGTTTGCGGTCGCCACTCGAGGACCTTTCTTCCCCATCGGTTGTCAGTTCTGCGAGTGATGTGGCCTGCCCATTGCTATTTCAACTTGCTAACTTTAAGGGCTATATCGGTCACTTTAGTCCTTCTGCGGACTCTGCTTAGCGTATGCATATCAAATTCACTATCATATGAGCGTGGCTATCAGCCTAACATTGTACCACGACAAAATTTTCTCAACACTTTTTCTCGCCTTAGACAAGGCTATGATAGTCATCATCATCATTAACAGCCTGAAGACGTCCACTGCTGAACATAGGCCTCCCCAGGGAGCGCCACTTAGAGTGGCTGCTCGCCTCCTGCATCCATCGGCTCCCCGCGACTTTCACCAGGTCCTCGGTCCACCTAGTGGGGGGCCGGCCTACGCTGCGTCTTCCAGTTCGTGGTCGCCACTCGAGAACCTTTCTTCCCCATCGGTTGTCAGTTCTACGAGCGATGTGGCCTGCCCATTGCCATTTCAACTTGCTAATCCTAAGAGCTACATCGGTCACTTTAGTTCTCCTGCGGATCTCCTCATTACGGATCTTATCTCGCAGGGAAACACCGAGCATTGCTCTCTCCATATCCCGTTATGCGACTCTGAGCTTAGTAATGAGGCCAACAGTTAGAGACCATGTTTCAGTTAAACGAGTGGTATTGCTAAAAGAAAAATTACCAACATTTTTACAGGGTATGTTAGTGACGATAAATAAAGATAAAAGTAGACTGCAGAGTGAATAAATGCTGGATAAGAAAATTCGAAAATAGAGCTCTACTTATTCGCTTGAATTCCGCACAGTCACAGAATAAATTATTCAGTACAACAAGTAGCCAGATTAATAGAGTGCCTCAGACATATCCACCGTTTCCATGCTCCGGGGTATTTACCTTCAATTTGCCGTAACATAATACGAAACGGAATAATAAATAATGATCGGTAGAAGATTAATGGTGAATCGTACGGATACTATTTGCAAAGGTAGAGGGGTAGAGGTTGGGTATGAGCGGCGCGAGAGCGGAAGCGGTAGCGGGTGAACGAAGTTGGTAAATGTCAGTTTTATCAAGATTGTCGGCTCCCTTGTTTCCGTATAATATAGATAGTGACAATTTTTTTATTGAAATTACCATACTACAGACTCAATGGTAATCTATGCGGGTTTCAAACTGAAATACATTTATTTGGAAAATAGGCATAAGTGGGTAACATATACATTAATTAGAGCACCTGGATCCCACACTAGGCTCAGGGCCCGTATTATGAGATCCAGGCCTCTTTCGCCAGAAACAAAAGGATAAAGCCTTAAGTAGGTTACACAACTAGTAGTTAGTACAACTGATTACTTAACCTAAATGTAATCTAGGTCTACATTAACAATAAAGTATTGAATTTTTACAAAGCCAAACATAAATTTTAAATTAATAATAACTGACTCACTCAAGTTCACTGATTCACCAGTAATTTTTCAAGATAGGTGCAAAATTTGCTGTGTAATTTAGAACGGTGAGCGGTGATAAATTGTGAGGAAACCAGTACATGAAAGAAACACAATATTTGAAAGCATTATTATGTCATCTTCCAATCCCTTAGTATAAGATTATGGCGTACAATGTACCCACGTTTGCAAAAGCCCGTATTCCAGGAGAGGATACGTGTGGGACTGACGATGTCACAGTAACAATTACACCACAAGTAAAATCCTTTCAACATTACAGACTTATGTTTATTGATAAGAAAACAAACTAACACATTGTGTATAGCAGCCAAGACACGTCCCTTTAAAAGTAACAAAACACTTACATTACTTTGAATGCTATCAAAAGGGCGCTTATCGCGCCCGCTTCCTCTTTCGCTAACTCTTGTAAACATGCTCTTAGCCTTATATCCTTGTTAACGCTCGCCAAGTCACGCTCTCATCATAAACTGTTGGAGCCGTAGCGGCGCCAATTTCACGTCAACGCCACTTTGGTAACATTACCAACCCTGTGGTATACTCCATATTGGGAGGGTAGTGAATTTGCTAAATTTAGGGTTTTCACCGAAGTTTTATCAAAAGTATATTAGCTTTTATACGCAGAAGTCTAACGTTTCGAAGATGTGCTGTAGGTACTATTTATCTTGTCTGTGACATTTTCCCTAATAAATGACTGAAGTCTGAAACAGACTTGGGGAAGTCCATGACTTTTTGTAGCAATTCAAACGTTAAAGTAGTGTTGAAAGGCAATCCTTCGCTTTCAATGCATGGTGCCAAGATTCTACCAGATATGCATTAGATCAGTCACAAATATTAAGCCCATATTTTCGATTACTAAATAACTCTCGCAAATGACCACTAAGTATGAATTATATTCCAAATCTATAATTAACCATCGAATGCCATCCATACATTACACCAATATTTAAGTGGCCATCCTGCAGAACTAAAAAAAGTAAAATAACTAGGTGAAACTTAAGAAACTAGCAATGTATTGTAATGTATTTCAAGTGCCTTCCAGAAGTTGCAGGCAACGCGGCCGAAGTTATTGCTAGTTAGAAATTAAAGATATCGTACCTACTCAAAGCTGACAAAGCTTGTTCTATGCTTTTTTAGGAGACAAGTATAAAAGAATAATAAAATTATCAGTAGGGTCAAAATTCTGAACATCCCGTTAACCGGTTGTTGGGAAACGTGTAGGTATAAGAATGAACGAATGGAATGTTAAATCTTCGATGGGAGTTTTGGCGGGAACGCGGAAAAGTTCACGTCGTTGCATTGTATTATTTTTTAAAACTTTTGCTTTTTCCAGTGTTAATGTTTAAAATTGGTGGCATTTTACGCATTAAGTGCTGAATTACGAGCATAAGTGAAGGCAAGTGATATAATGTGGTGAAACGAGATGTTTCGTGTTGCTTCCAAAACTCCATAGAAGCTTCTAGTAAAGTTGCCACCACTTTGCTGGAGCATGACTTAGACTGGACTATGACTACCTACTTAGACTGGACTATGACTATGACTAGGACATGACTTTTCGTCAAATATATAACACGATGAAAATATAATACTTGACACTGGCTAAATACACTATGTGTGCAGCCAAAATATAAAAAAAAAATTCGGTGTCCCCACAAAACTCGTTTGAGTGACAAAGGGCATACTATTCAATACATTTGGCTTTATCAACATCACTATCAACATTTATGATTTTTATAGTAGTAGTATCATCTGCTCATGGCTAAAAAAACGCAACCATAAAAAAAACACCAAATTAATCTCAATATCATTATAAACAGCCTAAAGATGTCCTCTGCTGAAATACGCAGACCTTTCCATATAGCGTTGAGGAGCGGCTGCTTGCCTTATGCATCCATCAGCTCCCCATAGAACAATACATAAGTACAATCAATACATAAGTATTCACTGCATCCAGAAAATAAATACCAATGTAAGAAGCTGAAGGTGCGCAGCGGATCAAGAAGTATATCGCCGCTCAGTACAAGGTGGATTCTGAGAAACTGGCACCGTTCATTGGGAAGTATCTGGAAAAGGCCGTCGATCTACTTATACTAGAAAAGCCTACGAAAAGCTGCAGGCAGACATATGATGAGGATAGCTGAAGACTTGGCCTAGTGGTGTTCATTAGGAGAGGCATATGCCGAGTAGTACAAGCTAGATATGATTATCTTTGATCACATTTATGCAATGCGATTGAAGATGTAGCTCACTTATAAAAAACCTCATCACCCACCTCTTGGAAACGTATGTATTTATACTTACCTCAATCTTTGATCAAGTTTGCTCAAAGTCTTGATTACTCAGCATCTTAACGATTGAATATTTGCAAACTTACCCAGTTCCGCTACACTAAGGGGTAAGGGGTTAAACTGTGTCAATCACGGTTCGCATTACAGCCGGCGCCACAGTTGGCGCAGCGCCAAAGCTGAACAATTGGCCAGATCTGGCTATTGATTGCTATTATCTACCCCCACATTATTCAAGCTGGTTGCCCGATCAATACACCGTGAGGCTCGGCTTCTGAAGAAATAATGTAATCTAATAAAAAGAAAAACGCTTAGTTCTGGAACAACTTGCTGGCGTCATTGATTCCATATAACCTTGGAACAGAGGTACAGAGATACAGTAGACAGAGGTCTCTTCTTAGTATATATACTCCACCGTGGATCACCTATCGCTGAACATTAGATGCGACAGTGGTCCATTGCTTTGGCTATAATAAATAAAAAAGATAAGTAGCATGATCTTCCACCGACGCTGAATAAGTATCTCGACAGAACAGGGGCCGTACTGTGAGCTCTTAGCGCGATACAAATCAGAATATAGGGTCTGCTTTGTATCGCACTAAGAGCTCACAGTACGGCCCCAGACGTAACGATAAATGCGTCAAAGAATTAAATTCAATAGTCATCACCATGACATACACTATTATACATATTTCCACAGTTGGGTTTGAGGTCATAGAGTGAGAGAAAAAAATAATTAACAATTCTCCGTTTGTATTGATGACTTCTGGGATAGGTACAATAACTCTCAAATTCCAAGCGACTTGATTAAACACACATGCATTGTTATTCTCTTGTCATCTCTAATGCTGATATTCCAGAGGTTGATAGATGTCTTAGAGGAAAAAGGGGTATAACAGAATTGATATCACCACCAGAGCAATCTGGCATCGTGCCAGCGCTGACCTGACAGATCTGGTTAGTGATTATCTACGAGGAACGCTCTGACGTATATTGAACCGATAATTTAGGGTTACTGGACCGGATATCTGTTTAATTATACCTAGTCTTAGCAATAGTTTAATGGAACTTTCTAGATGTTACGCTTGGGAAAGTAGCTAGTGGTGCTTACGGTGCAAGATCTCTTATCTCCACTTGGAGCAGGGCGGTGGTGAAAAGAGATCTATTATCTCGTTGTCCCATTGTGAGACATGACAATAGGGACAACTTTTCAATGGGAAAAATAAAATAATTGTTGCTAGTCAAATGCTGGTGTCGACACAAGCTGTAGGCCTAGCACGAATATTTACGCGAATATTTTTATTTATTTAGTGTAACGTTAACGTAAGCCAGTATGGCATTTGATCTGCGCCCCATACAACTGCCTTACGTTAACGTTACCCTTACTTGCGCGTAAATATTCGTGCTAGGCCTACTGGTATATGAATCACTGGAACGTCACTTCACAGGGTTACACCATATATATAATTTGTACAAATACCTTACAATGGCATTGTTTCCAATCCTTGACATAAGAATAGAATAGAAGAAAATAAGAATACTTTATTGCACACCAAAATAAACACATAAGATACTACATAAGTACCTAAAGAACAATATTTTTTAAGAAAGGTAGTACAATGGGCGGTCTTATCGCTTAAAGCGATCTCTTCCAGACAACCTTTGAATGGACACAAATAACATTATAAACTAGAGAGAGTGATGGTGTACAGTAAATTAGTATCTAACTCGAAAGGAACTAAATACCTTCTATAATCATAAAATACGAATACACATACATACTATAAATAGCATATACATACATATATACATATAATAAGACTTCTCCCTGTAAGAACAATACTTGGAAAAGTGACCTTTGCTTTCTATGAAGGCCGTGAAACATAAAAGAGTTATAAGCGCAACAGCAAGTGAGAAAATAAGCTACTTATCTTAAAGCTTAAATAAATAATCTTTCTTTTTGGGTCACAAAAGAAGTATTCTTAAATCTAGACCGATTTTTATCACTACATTCTTTCCGAGTAAGGCGAGCTCTATTCCATTATTTCTCCTATTTTTCTAGGTAACAACAGTTTTATACAATGAAAAGAATATTCGATTCTGTTTAAGTCTTTGAGTTTACTTTTATTTACCGCTTCTTCTTATTTCACTGTTTTATAAGTTGGAGAAAACCCGTGTTTATAAAGTACTCAATGGTTGCGTTTGGGGCTTGGTGTAAAAGTTTACGGTTGATTTTATAATTAAAGTTTCCATTTCTAGTATAATATCATAATTATTTTCTCTACTTAATTTGTGAAAGATGCTTTAGGGTTCGTACCCAAAGGGTAAAGCAAACTAAGACTCTGCTATCTGCCTTTCTGTCTGTCTGTCTGTCTGTCCGTCCGCCTGTTACCGGGCTGTATCTCATGAACCGTAATAGTTAGACAGTTGAAATTTTCACAGATGGTGTATTTCTGTATCAGCCTGATTTGGTTGGTTATTTTCTCGTAGTCCCCATGGCCCTATCTCTCGAATGGGGGTAAAAAACTGAAGATTATTACGTCCCGCTCTGACTCAAATGCATGTAAAGGGGACACAAAACAAAGGGCTTTATTCTTCTGTCGCCCCATGCCCTATCCCACTTGGGGACAAGAGAAGGTTATTCCTTTCTCTTCTTCTCTAATAACTAATGCATTATATATAAATATATACCTAGGTAAAAGTATAGTGTATTTTAATGGAATCTGTGCTAGAAATTATGTACACGAAGTAGTAGAGAACAAAAACTTGGTATGAATCTCAGTTAAGTCACAGAATAAATATGGCTGAGCTGAACAATAACGATGTTGCTCTAAAGCACGTTTTTCTCAACACATAGTTATTCTAGACAAACTGGGAACTGATTTCGTAACTTCGCAGATGCTCTAGGGGAAGTATTGTATTGAATGCGGCTTAGTACAAAATTTATCTATGCATATTCCATTTCTCAAGTCAGCGGCAATCCCTTTACTTTTCAATCAAAAGATGAGTATTTGTAATTTCTTTCTTAGCACGGAAAATTCTGTTTTTTACACATAATTTAAGCGTCTACTTTCGAGAAGCAGTGTAGTGGCATATTAAAAAAAAAACTTAAAAGCATGCCTCGCCTTAATAAAGACAGTAACGTTAGTGTTATCGTTCTTAATAGAACACCACTCTGAGAGGCTCATTAGATCTTGTTATAGTTCAAATGTTTAGTAACCAATGGGATCTGAACCTATGCCTTCTAACTTACCCCTACCTATCATAAGTGCGGCTTTAAATTCATTCAATTTTTCTCTTTTTTCCTTACATTGATGTTTTGAGCATCTTTTGTCTTATTTATACAAGACAAGCAAGACTTCTATATATTAACAAGAAAACGCACCTGATAATCAACAAAAAGATGTCCCAAGTCCATTCAATTAAAACAACGCCAAGTCTCACAAAAAAGTGCAAAGTCCTAGAAAACAGAAACAATTAAATGAGAGAACAATTTAAAAAGTTCAAAGGTACGGAGGTACATTTGCAAAGGGGACGGTGGACTAGGTTGGATTTCCTATTAAGCTCGGTCAATGAAGTTTTTTTTTGTTCTTTTAGTTTAATTAAAAAGCTTCTGATTCTATTTCGTTTTTGTCGATGCAGTTTTAAACTGTGAGTTCAAGTTAAGTGTTTATAATGTCGAACATCTAGTCAAGTTCTTCGATACAAGCGCTAAAACCAACTCACTTGATGGTCACTGGAGGTATAGTCTAATACAAGAAAAATCACCCAAATTTAAAAGGTTATTTGCTATAGACATCCGAAACTATATTTATTTCAGCTGAAGTGTTAAACACAATTCTTCATAGAACTCCTTTTTAAACAGCTTACTTTTATAATGTTAGCGTTGTATTATAATTACGATTCAGCAACATTTTGGTAACTCTTTTTGTGAAATGTTGTTTAAATTAAAGTATTTAAGTGTGTCCAGCAGTGGACGTTTTTAGAATGTTGGTGATATAAAAAAAAAAACTGTTGGTGATGGTATAAAAATAGAAATAAATTCCATTAGGTTTTTTCTTTCAGGAATTGTGGTACCTAAAATAACAATAATCACAACTGTATTTATTTTCATTTTAATCATTTTTATTTACCTGTGTATTGTCAAAACAACATCAACAATCCAAGATCCCTATAAACGCGTTACATCACTCCAACGACCTTGCCGAAGCACCCCATATACTTTTTATTTTTATGCATAAACAGTCGTGATTGCGGGGGCAAAACTAACACGCAACGGTTGTAACATGTGCCATTTTGCCCCACTCCCCCCTCGCGCGCGGTCTGTGAATATTTTATTTAGAAAATCGATGGAACTGTGGAAATAGCTGCGAGCTTTGACACAGATTAAGGCCAGATGGATGTCTTTTTTACGATTAGCATGAGACTCACATAATGATCGAGCATCTGATCCTCACTGCCCTCAGTAAGAGACAGTCCCAGAGATGGGCAATGAAATTACTTGTGTAACATTGTGTAGCCGTGGTTGCTCAGCTAAGCGATTATGTAACTTGATTGCAACCAATAGAAACACAAAAATGTATGGGTTTGACAGTTTCAATACGCAGTTTATGTGCATAGTTACTATGAAAAATTTTCATATTCAGAATGAAATTTCTCCTGTTGCATTGCTGTCAAAGTTACGTAATCACCCCACAGGGACCACCCCATCTCTTCCCGTGGATGCTGTACGAACCGGCTAAGGGAATATCCATGGAATGGGCAACAACATTCTTCTCGGTCTGCAAGATGCCTGACCACCCAACACCCGACCCTCAGTTGGTAGACCTAAAAATACCTGTAATACAGTCATGTTGCAGCTCTGCGGAAGGGTTTTCCGAGGACGTTGAATAACCCATAACACCTGGGCGTTCCAAACGAAGCCACAGACACAGACACGGGTACAGATAGGTACCCGTGGAATACCCACAGGTGAACCACGCAGGCCTGCCAGGGGTAATATCAACAAACCAAACAACGCTGAACGCCCGAAGAATCCAACTCGACTGGGCAGCGTTCGGGAAGCTTCGACCTATCTTTTCGTCCAAAATACCACAAAGCCTGAAAACAAAAGTTTTCAATCAATGTGTGTTGCCAGTGATGACTTCTGGAACTGAGACGTGGTCTCTAACTGTTGGCCTCATAACTAAGCTCAAAGTCGCGCAACGAGCAATGGAGAGAGCAATGCTCGGTGTTTCCCTGCGAGATAGGATCCGAAATGAGGAGATCCGCAAGAGAACTAAAGTGACCGATGTAGCTCTTAGGATTGGCAAGTTGAAAAGGCAATGGGCAGGCCACATCGCTCGTAGAACTGACAACCGATGGGGAAGAAAGGTTCTCGAGTGGCGACCACGAACTGGAAGACGCAGCATAGGCCGGCCCCCCACTAGGTGGACCGACGACCTGGTGAAAGCCGCGGGGAGCCGATGGATGCAGGAGGCGAGCAGCCGCTCTAAGTGGCGCTCCCTGGGGGAGGCCTATGTTCAGCAGTGGACGTCTTCAGGCTGTTAATGATGATGATGATGATGAAACAACGCTGGCTTATACCACGTCCTGCAGGTGAACTCCAAGAAAAACATGTGTGTGTGGCTTCCACGATTCAATAAATATGTGGACGAGCTTTTGGCGGTATGTTTTCGGCTGACAGCTCATCAACATGATAATTTGCCAGATAAAAGCTTGTGATGATGAAGTCACCGATGTGGGTTTTAGTATTAGCAAGTTGAAATGTTAATGGGTAGGCCACATCGCTCGTAGAACTGACAACCGATGGGGAAGAAATATTCTCAAATGGCAACCACGAACCCGAAGACGCAGCATAGGCCAGCTCCCCACTAGGTGGACCGATGTCCTGGTCAGAACCAATGGGAGACAATTGGATGCAGGAGACAATCAGCCGCTCAAAGTGTCGCTCTTTAGGAGAGGCCTATGTTAAGCAGTGGGCGTCTTCAGGCTGTTGATGACTCACGGCAGGCAATCGATTGTTCACGATTACGTTAACCCTAAAGATTCTTATCTACATTTGCCTATTTCTAGTCTATTTTATTTCGAAAAAGGGCCATAAACTGATTTTTATTGGATGGAGAATGACCCTTTATCATGCGAATACTAAATTGAGACGCTGGCTATACTAGTTATCAAATTGTCGACGACAGGCCCGATAGCTCAGTTGGTTACTACCAACTGAGCTATCGGGCCTCCCTACCTTCTGAACTGAGGACTGTGGGTTCGATTCCTACCCAGGACTAACATTTGTGTGATGAACATAGATGTTTGTTCTGCGTCTGGGTGTTATATTGTATTCTATGTATGTATTTACAAACAAAAAAGTATCTAAGTATTATATCAGTTATCTGGTTCCCATAGTACAAGCTATGCTTAGTTTGGGGCTAGATGGCGCTGTGTGAATTGTCCACACATATTTATTTATTTATTTAATTGTAAATGCTCATTTGAATGCCATCACAAAATGAATAAAGCATCAGATTTAAAAAAAAGTAAGGTTCTCATTTAGAAAAAAAAATTGGTGTTCTTTAGAACCACAACGGTGGAAAAACCGCTTGGTCCTAGAGTCATGATCGACAGCCCCTGTGGTGTGGTGGTTGAGCAGGTTGGCTCATAACCCGGAGGCGGCGGGTTTGATTCCCGTGACAGGACAAGTATTTGTGCACAGGAAAAAATGCAAATACTTGGTCTGTATCTGGGTGTTGTGTGAGCACGGCCCTCGTAGTTCTTGGATCCCTAGATACAGGGGATCCTAGTTAGGGTCTATGTATGTGAACGTTGGGCGTTATTTCAACTTGCCAATTACCTATTATTCTAAGAACTCTAACTGAAAAACTATTGTTCGAACTTAGTTGACCACTTCTATGTTCCTAAGTACTTAGTCTATAGTATACAGGTGGTTTTTTTCTCACCTGTTCACTATGAACCACCATGGAACTTAGGAAGGTATTTATATCGTGGCTCTTTTGAGACGTTTCGTACCCTAAGCATATTTTTTTCGTGCTTTGTGGTGGAAACCATATTATAACAAATTTATTCAAATTAGTTAGATTTAGGTATTGTAGACTAATATTACATGTTATTTATAGCTTTCTGTGCGCTTTGGCATCGTTCTGTAAGCACAGTGAATATTTGAACTGCAATAAATAAATAAATAAATAAATAAATCACCATAGAATTCTAAATTATATTTAGATTTCTATGGTTATGATATGGATTCTATGGATATGGTTATGGTAAAATCGCAGTCTAGAATCAGATTAAAATATCCTTAAAACATACTTTAAATATCATTATTGCTTTTTAGAATCAAATGACTGCGCGAAATTAGCCGATTTCAGTTAATTAATCTAAGGCAAACCACTTAGAGAATTGAGTCTACTTAACGGTGAATTAATCTTTGGTGAACCTACATCAAAGCACTTTGTATCAGATCTCAAAGAAAGGCTGAAGCGGATCCAATACTTATTAATAAAGAGCTTTATAATAATAATACAAAGGTGTTACATTTTGTATTGCTATTTCTCGTGTCAAAATTGTTAAGCTAAGTCTAAGCTTTCAAAAAACGATGTTTTTATTTAAAGTATAATTAACGCCCAATGATTACATACATAACTTCTGGACCCCCTGATTTCCTGTTTCAAGGGACCCAGGATTTGACACAATACAAGTAAATGGGCATTTTTTTGTACACAAATACTTGTCCTGTCGCGGAAATCGAACCCGCTGCCTTCGGGTTATGATCCTACCTGTTCGACCTCCACACCACAGAATCTCTCAGCCTAAATATTTAAAACATTGCCCTCCAATAAATTACCTCGATTACGTGAGCTTATGGCAAGGTAAAAAAATCCAGAAAATCCCACCTTACTTAGCCAGGATTTATGGAACAGGAATTCTTTCTCTATGTGTAAATACCATGTCAAACCAGAAGATGCAGCGTAGACTGACGTACCTGACCGCGGGACGCAGGAGGTAAGCAGCCGTTCAAAGTGGCACTATATGGGTGGCCTATGTTTAGCAGGATGTCTTCAGGCTGATGATTATGATGCACCCCAAAATTTATTGATTCAACCCATTCAAATATTTAGTTTGATGGCGCTGTGTGAAATAACCACACATTTTATTTGCTTACCGAGTCGATCTTTCATCGCTATGAGCACAAATACCAGTAGAAAATATTGAATGTAAAATTACCATCCAATTGGTGCACATTAAAATCATTTACGGATAATATCTGTAAATGATATTCCATTAAGTATCAAGAGTAACAATATCGAAATAATTTACAGAAATGAACATTAATTTATCGGCAATTTATTATGACGCCTATTTGTGATCTTTTATCGGCTGTCATTAGTGTAAAAGCCCTGTCATGGAATGTAATTTTCATGATTAATCGATACATTATCGCTGTTTTATCGCTTTTATCAGTTTGCTTTACAAAACAAAGCTTTTTAGCATTAATCACAGTGAAGTTATCACTCTCTATCTGTCTGTCTTTCACCAGGCTGTATCTCATGACCCGTGATAGTTAGACAGTTGAAATTTTCACAGATGATAAATTTCTGTTGCCGCTATAACACATACAAAAATCGTGATTTTTTTCTCGTTTTTATGGATAATGGTACGGAACCCTTCATGCGCAGGTCCGACTCGCACTTGCCTGGTTTTTTTTTCCTTCCTCGTATGAACACGCCACACTTTAATTATGAAGTTAAGATACGTAATATTCTACAAAGAAAAAAGCCTTCTGAAAACACAAAATATTAACATATCGGTACAGGTATTAAGTAACAGGTATTATTCCTGGCTCTTCGGAACTCGCCTGAAACTTTACGAAGTTTGCTGAAACTGTGAGATTGTCGAACAACTTGGTCGAAGTTTGTAGTTTAGAGATTGGTCGGAATGTTTTAGCCGGATATCGGGAAATGTCTATAATACATATTTTTGTTAGCACACCTTATGTACTCAGTGCTAGGATTTAGATTTCTTTCTACTGTATACATAATATTGAATGCTTAAATTTAATCGACATTCTTTGCGGTTACCACTTGGACCTACTTCTGCAATATGGAACCAACCCATACATATGTCAAAATTGAGTTGAGTATGCAGAAACCATCAAAATGCTTCTTCTATCTACACTAAAAAGATCAAACTCCGGTGGCATTTCGGTTCGTTTTCGATTCGGAATGAGCTTTTGCTTAGCCCCGAAGCCCCCGAACAAGAAACGAGCCCGTTTGTCACCTGGATTAGCAAGTCTGCTCAACGGAAGTACTTCCAAAGTCACAATGAAGCGGAAAGCGTACGATGCTATGCCGGTGCTGGAGGTCCTGGGCCACCGCTGTCGATTAGTGCGATCGAAAAACAAAACGATTGCACTGTTCGAATGGACGGCCCAGACGCCTTTTGCACAGGTAAGCTCGCTGCTTACAAAGCTGAGTGATTGTACAGACGGCACCCCCCGGGTAATAAGCATAGACGCGATGGTGGTCGAACATTTTACTGGAGAAACCGAAGACCGGCTAGGTTGCATAAAGGCCTCTGAACATCATGAGGTCGTCGTGTACGAGGACAGGGGAGAAAACTTAAGTTATCTTAGGACTCCCACACACGACCGTATAAATGCAACAGATAGCTGGGGGCATCCCGTCCCATGTGCGACCGCCATCAGTGGTTCGGAGAGAGTCCAGCAGAAAGCAGCTGCCGAGGAAGCCGCATCACGCCGAAGCGATGGTCGACAGGAAGGCCGAGGCCCTATCTCAACTTTCCTTACGGCGTTCAGCGTAGCAGCGCAGAGCTTGTTCCGGGTCTCACCTCAAAAAGAGCCATCCCCAGAAAAGCAGGCTCCTAGGGCAGCGCCGCCGCCACAGCAGGCAGCCCGGACGAGAGCCGACATGGGACAGGTTAGTCCGCCCCGTTATATCTTGGCCTTGGAGCCACCAGACCATGCCAGAAACGCATTTCTCGAGTTTCTTGCCATCACGAGAGCGACTAAGGTAGTCAATCTCAGGAACTGCAAAAACATCTTGCAGTCCTTTAGGCAGGGAAACGAAGGCCTCTTAAAGGTGAGGCTCGAGGAGGCCGATGCAGCCATATATAACAACGACACCTCCCTCGTGATCAAGGGAACGATGGAGGGTCGATATATGGCAGCATATTGTTCTGGAAGTGGTTTTGTGGCTCTAGATGAGAGCGAAACGGAGCGGACCGGAAAGCCGAAGTATGAGGCACCACCGAACGACCCCATCGTGGTCACCGCCCGGTGTACCAAGATAATGTTAGATGATAGGATCCTAGAAATGGCTAAAACTATTGAAAGGAGCCCTGGAGTCGATGCAAAGTCTTGGGAAAATTGGGAGGTACCTAAGATTCGATGGGTCAACGGGGTTCCTGGCTGTGGGAAGACAACATGGGTGGTCAGACACTTCGATGTGGACAAAGACGTGATCATCACCACAACAACTGAAGCAGCCAAAGACTTGAGGGAGAAGCTAGCGCACCGCATAGGTGACCTCGTGAAAACCAAAGTGCGCACCATGGCTTCTGTACTCGTAAATGGCATCCGAAGAGGTCAGAGCAACGTTCGCCTTATGGTAGACGAAGCTCTTATGAACCACTTTGGGGCCATTGTAATGGCTGCACGGCTGGCTGGTGCTCGCGAGGTAGTCCTTATCGGAGACGTCAACCAGTTACCTTATATCGACAGAGAGAACCTCTTCGAGCTAAGATACAATCGCCCAAACCTGGTGGCCACCATCAACCAGGAGTTGTTATGCACACATAGGAATCCCATGGATGTCGCTTACGCGCTGAGAGAAATATACTCTGGTATATATTCCTCGGCCCCACGTGTCAAGTCCCTGGAGCAGAGAAGGTACACAGGTGCGCAAATATCCAGCACCCTCCCCAACACCCTATTCCTAGTACACACTCAGGAAGAAAAGGAGACCCTATCCAACAAGGGTTATGGCGGAGGCACGGGGTCGCGCATCCTCACCATCCATGAAGCACAGGGACTGACATACGAGTCGGTCATCGTCATCAAGACAAAGGGCAAGATGAGACTGCACGAGAGCGTTCCGCACGCGGTGGTTGCAGTCTCGCGGCACACCGGGACTTTCGTTTACTACGCCGACGATGAGGAAGACGCCATCAGCCGTTTCGTGCAGCGTGCGATGGCTGCATCACCGAGGGCCATCCGCGAGTACAACTTGCAGATGGCCATCAAAGATCGAAACGTGGCGGTAACAGAAGTCCTGGTCCGGGAGGAGAAGGCGGATTAACAACGACATGTACGAGCGGGATCATTGACGGACTCAAAAGAGCCTGTCAATTATCCCGCTCGTATGAAGAAAATAGTACTAGAATGTAAATGATTATTGTGTGTACACCGGGAGCACTCACGCTCACTAAAAAGCTTCTTCTTGCGGCGGCGTCGTGCGTCGGGTCGTCCTCTTCCCTCAAAAATGGTTGAGGAGGGCGATGGCTGGCGCATGCGTCAAGCTCGTGAACGGGCGCTGCTTGCGGGAGCTGGTCTGCTCGCGGTGTATGCACAAATCGGAAAAAAAACAAAACGAAAAAAAAAAAAACATAAAAAAAAAATAGGTTAAGTACTTAATTGTCCTCTCTAGTATAATATTTTGTTCAATAAAATAAAATAAAAATATAACAATAAGTGATAAGCTAACAAAGAGCACGGACCCAGGTGTCTGTGGTAAAGCAGATTTAAAAAAAAAAAAAAAAAAAAAAAAACTCCGGTGGCAATTTTCATTGAACATTTCCAAGTCTTACTGTGATATTCATAGTCAAGGGATGAACAAAGCCCCATAATCTATCATTCAAATTTCACATAGAGCTTGAATGTTGAATCATTCTTCTTTCACTTTCATAGTATCCTGCCTTACACAATGTCAGAATTGTCAAATTTGGGGCTACTTAATTTTGTTTATGTAATTCATAAAACTAGACTTTGCCACACAGTGCCTAAATCATCCCCTAGAGGAGCTGGGAACTTTGACTATGAATTCCAGTGTTAGATGAATGACCGATACAAAAAGTGGTATTTACATGTTGCACTACCTTGCTTCGATAAAACCGTCGCTTAGTCTCGGCTTATGTCGTAAGAAAATAGTTGTTAAGCCAAGTCAAAAGCCTTTGGGTGACCTACAAATTTTGACACCAGCAAGACAACCACAACGTCTTATAGCATTATTACTTCAATCTTACATTGACAAATGACATAAAAGTAAGAATACTATAATGTTGGAGAGCCAGAGCAGTTTTGATGACGTCACGTTAAATCGTTCACTCACTCGACACTGACGTGCGACAGTGATAACGCCACATAAAAATGTAGACGTCTCGTTCACACGCAGGAATACTTTATAAGTTCATGGTACGAATTCAAACAATATTATTGTAACCTTGAAATATTAATGCCAAGAAACATGATGGTTTTGTATTAGTTTGTAGTAAGCCTGCAGGGCTGACCACTTGCCTACACGAGAAGAATAAGAAGATACACTAGTGGTAGCTACAACTTACAACCCACGGTACAACACATGGTTCTAATTTTATTGGCACAAAAATGGAATTCAAACTCAGAACACCGTCTCTATTTTGGCAGTGCGCGTTACCGTCGCAATTACGGACTAAATACGTCAGATACTCACAAGTGTCCGGATCATTCACATCCCTGCAACAAAAGCTTTAGAGGACCTCTCGCCTATTGAATCTGGCCGGAATACCGTATGAGGGATTAGTAGTTTTGTTAAAAAGTTGTTTCGCTAAGTAAAAATCGATGGGACTGTTGTGATCCCGGGTATGAATAAATGTAGGAGCTGATGGATGCAGGAGGCGAGCAGCTACTCGAAGTGGCGCTATGGCCTATGTTCAGCAGTCGACATCTTCAGGCTGCTGATGATGATGATGATGATGATGGTGGTGATCATCACCACCACCATCATCATCATCACCACCACCATCATCATCATCATCATCATCACACGTGTTATTTTGCACTTTTATTTATTAGTTAGGATAAGGATTACGCAATGTATTACCTGTATGTGTATTTTATATTGATTAGATACAGGCTGGTGACAGACAGACAGACGGACACAGCGGAGGCTAAGTAATAGGGTTCAATTTACTTACCTTTCCGGTGCGGAACCCTAAAAAAGCACAGATTTGACAAACCTTATCTATCGCATACATTGATAAGTTATGCTAGAACGGTGTTAAACAAAAAGCTCTTTGAAGTGTCTACTTTACTATTAACTTAAATATAGCTTGTTAGTCTGTTAGTCTGTAAATAGCAATTGTTAGCTTTCAAACAGGATTTTTATGTAAACGAATGACGTGAGGAGCCAGTCGTTCGCCTGACGTTAAGCGTTATGGCCGCCCGGGCCGCCCATAACAGTTGCAGTGTCACTCGGAACTCTGAATTATAAATATCTGCGTGACACTGCACTGTCGCGGACATCATCCTGAGACATCAGCAATTATCTAGTCTAATCTGTGAGATCACAGGTTATAAATTTGCCACTGATAGCCCGCTGTGGAACATGTGCTACTACATTGCACAGCCACAAAGGAGACAAGAGAAATGACACGTTTACTCAACGAGCAAGAACAACAACCATGGGATCGACAGCGATCGGTCTCCAAACCATCCACACCTGAGAAAACATCATTGGAACAGCTGTGCCAGCGACCCAAGGCCGTGCTCCGCTACATAAAGAAGCTGGGCTGGCTCAGGTAGAGGCTGGCAGGGGGGAATGCACAATACACCCCATGCGGGACGTCAGTGCAGGCCTCACCGCCCCCAACTAGAATTAGAATTAGAGGTCATAACTTCTCATTTGTCCAGTAACTTGTTCACTTGTTCACTACCAACAGCTATTTTTTTATCCTGACCATAGTAGTGCTTCCACACTACTGCTTGGTGGTAGAATGACTGGGAAAGCGGTGGTACCAACCTAGACGAACTGCAGAAAAGTCCTACAAAAAGCCCTATAAAAATCACAGATGAACCATAGAGCTACTAACTAGTCCAGACATGGTATTCTTCCCTAATTTTGTTTGATAAGATAAGCTATTTATAGCATTTGGTTATTGACGAGTTTCGTTATAACGTGGTTCAACAATGAACGTATTTTTAGTTACATTCTTGTTATTATTATTCACTATAGTATGCTAAAAGTAATAGGATTATTATAGACTTGACTTATTCTGTGTAAATTGGCAGCAAAGAGAAAATGCTAAGGATTTAGGTCTGTATCAATAAATGACTCCGTTATAGGACAATGACATCCTGCTGCAAAAGTTGCATAACATCGGTTTCACGCCCCTTCTCCTCCGTTTCTTTTCCGATTACATGCGTGATCGAAAACAGTTCGTCAGACATGGTACTTACGTATCTGAACCGTACCTGACCCCTTCCGGAGTAAGTCAAGGATCAGTGCTCGGTCCCTTACTGTTTTCGATTATGATTAATGACCTGGCAAGCGTGATCAACTTTGCAAAATGTCTTCTTTATGCAGACGATCTTAAACTTGCTCTTGAAGTGAAGTCTGATGGCGATTGTATCTTGCTTCAGGATGATATAGACTCTATACATCGCTGGAGTGTAGCTAACAGAATGTTTTTTAACTCAAGCAAATGCTTCGTTATGACCTTTGATCGGAAGCGAAACCCAATACAACATACCTACCAACTTGATGGCGACGTTATTAAAAGAGTGTTCTCTATGAAAGACCTCGGGGTAACTTTTGACCGTGCCCTAACTTTCCACGATCACATCAGGATTACCACCAAGGAATCGTTTCGGCGTCTTGGGTTTGTTTTAAGAAATGCCCGTGATTTCCGTGATCCTTTCGTCATCAGGCTTCTGTTTACAACTCTCGTCAGAAGCAAGCTAGAGTCGGCCGTCTCTGTCTGGAACCCCTATCACGTCACATATACCTTGATGCTGGAGAAGGTGCAGAAGAAGTTTTTGCGGTACTTGTACAAAATGCTTTATGGTTACTACCCTTATCTATACCCCACTAAGTTTTTACTTGGGCATCTTGGCTTCAACTCGTTAGAGGTAAGGAGGTCTTTTGATCAGCTTAATACTTCCTGTAAAATACTAAGAGGTGCCATTGACTCTTCAGAACTGCACAATGTTCTGTGTAGGCTGTTTGTCCCTAATAACTACATCCAGGTGAGATCATGTCGAAGATACAAGCTTTTTTCCGTTCCTGGTTCCCGCACAGTGGCTAGAGCCGAAACCCCTTTATGCCGTTGTATAAGCGGTCTCAATGCATTCTTGAGCGCCAATCCTGAATGTGATATTTTTTGTGATAAAAGGCAGAGTATTTTTAAACTATTATTATCATTTTGTGAACTTTTATAATCTGTAATTTTATTTTTATTTTATTGTTATGATAACTTGAATTATTTTTATATTTACACAATTGACTATTTCCTATTTAATTATTTTTTAATTGATTATTGATTGCTTGGTTATTTATTTGTTAGACTGTTTCAAGGAACTTATACGTATACTATCTGTTTATTTTATCTTGATTACTTAAATTAATTTTATTATTATTTAAAAAAAAAAAATTAAAATGTTTTTATCATGCATGCTTGACTTGGCTTGACTGTAATGAATTTAATAATAAGTGTAATTGGCATATTGCCGTTCTTATTATAATAAATAAATACAAAAATAGGTATTCTGTAAAAAAAAAATAACAAACATAAAAATAAGTGGCATAATATATCAGAGCAAATCATATATCCGGATAAGTTATAATATTACGTATATCCGGATAAAATCCTCTCTCGAAAAATGAAATTCGCCATCTCCCATATTTTCCTATGAAGGATGTAGGACTGAATCGGCTCGTACATAGAACATTATTGAGTTTTCTCATCCCCATACCCGAGAGATTTAATATAATAAATAAGAAATAAGGCCTGAGTAGGCCGCAGACCCTAATTTTTCCTGTCACTGCGTCAACTCAGCGAATTTGGAGCATATCTGTCTCATTCTAGCTATATGTTTGTTTATAGGTAACGACATGTGTCCGATACGACTTGGTACCGACTTTATATACACATATACACTTAAATATAATAAAAGTTTGTCAATACAGTCGTAAATGAAACCAGGAGCACACTTCTGTTTATTCTTAATTTAATAATAAACACATTATGTGTGGTTTTTCACAGATGATTATTGTCCATCGAGTTATTTTTTTACTTAACCACCTTACTTACGCTCGCTCGTCCAATTATCGCACATAAGACAGTCTTGCTGACTTAAAGTTAAATTATTAAATTAAAATAAATTACAATGAAAGTAAATGAAACTCTGCTTAATTTCAAAATAACCCGAATAACTGACAGATACTTTTATACTTTTGTGTTTGTTAATACACACAGACACAGAACAAACACCAATTAAATGGTTCTCTTGGGTGGGAATCGAACTCACATTACAGGACAGAACTACTACTAGCTTGCGCTATCTCTAGCACCGTCAGTCACGATTGATTTTATTCCACTTTGAGAAAATCGTGTCGTGATCGTATCGGACGATGTAAAGCGCCCGTTTCCACATACTGCCGTCTGCAAAACTAGGTTAGAGGGGCGTAATATTTTATTGCCACCAAATGTATGGATTGAACGGAATTGTATTCAGGCAAGTTTGTATTTATTTGGTAGACGATGATTTGTGTACAGTTTCTGTACAAACACGCAGAGTTTCATACTTAATGACCATAGAATAAGTACCTACGACTTATGACCTGATCACACAGCTTAGTAAACTGATTATACTATGTCTAGTGTGTCTCAGGATGACGTCCGCAGTGCAGTGTAACGCGAAACTCTATTATTTCAAAGTTCCGAGTGACACTGCAACTGTTATGGGCTGCCGTGTCGCTTAACATCAGGTGATCGACTGGCACGTCACGTCATTCCACATTAAAAAACCCACTGAAAGAAAATTTCCAAACAAAACTCCTTCTCAAAACGTAGGCTACATTTTGGTATTATCGATAATTTAAACAATACATTTAAAAGCTTACCAGTGTAGAGTCACACCAAAAATAAAGGCCCTGGGCTTTTATCCTCTATCGGTTCCTTACTTCGAAACCACGCGAATTCCTTGTCTTACATAAGAAATCTGCAAAAGTCTATTCTCTATGAAACAAAAACGAAACCGCGTGAAATGAATTTAGAATCCGCGCGATTTGAACTATCAAAAATGTTAAACCGAGACGCGTTCCGAAACATCAACACTGCAAAAGATATGACCACTTATGTCAATATATTTTATTCAAAATAAAGAAAAATTTAATGAAAAGTGAAGGTATATCTAACGCTATGACACGATTTGAACACGACACGATAACGACGTGGTTTCGTATCGTGTGGAATCTGTGTTGCCATAGAGAATAACCGCCCAGAATCACTTATGCTGCTTTTTTGATGGCTATGGCACGATTTTGCCTCGGAATTATCATCAAAAATACATTTCTGGGTTCTCTTCACATAGATATGACCTTGCGAACGTTGTACGATCTAGGATCCTATGTATTTCATCAAAAAATTTAATTATTGTTTCCATTGTTTCAGATAAAATGCCGTAGTCAAATAATATCGTAATGGAGAAGACTATGGCGACTTGGACTTCCCTCATTCTCGTTATACTCTGTGTTACTGGGGTAAGTGTTAATACAATATATCCATGTTCTCATTATATTTTAGAAAAAACATTGAATAAGAAAAAAAAATTGATTTCAAATTTTCAAGGTAATAAATTGTTTAACATCGTAAGTTTTCTTATTCTACATACATTTAAATTTTACTAGTAATATTTACTCTCTTACTAATAATCAAAAGGTAGCAGTGGAATGGAGTGTGGAGTATTTTTTTTTTGTTTTATGTTTGCCCAATTATTACTAAGAACAGTTCCTACTATTACGGAACATAAATGATTCTAACAGTTGACTGAATTTAGAAATACTCCAATCATAGTCCAAAAAAAATTCTGTTTGTCATCATCATCATTAACAGCCTGAAGACGTCCACTGCTGAACATAGGACTCCCCCAGGGAGCGCCACTGAGAGCGGCTGCTCGCCTCCTGCATCCATCGGCTCCCCGCGGCTTTCACCAGGTCGTCAGTCCACCTAGTGGGGGGCCGGCCTACGCTGCGTCTTCCAGTTCGTGGTCGCCACTCGAGAACCTTTCTTCCCCATCGGATGTCAGTTCTATGAGCGATGTGGCCAGCCCATTGCCATTTCAACTTGCCAATCCTAAGAGCTACATCGGTCACTTTAGTTCTCCTGCGGATCTCCTCATTTCGGATCCTATCTCGCAGGGAAACACCGAGCATTGCTCTCTCCATAGCTCGTTGCGCGACTTTGAGCTTAGTAATGAGGCCAACAGGTAGAGACCACGTCTAAGTTCCGAAAGTCATCACTGGCAACACACATTGATTGAAAACTTTTGTTTTCAGGCTTTGTGGTATTTTGGATGAAAAGATAGGTCGAAGCTTCCCGAACGCTGCCCAGCCGAGTTGGATTCTTCGGGCGACCTCTTTGTCGAAGTTGGACCTACCCAATTGGACAGTCTGCCCTAGATAGACGTATTTGTCGACAACTTCGAGAGTATCGTTCCCAACAATTACCGGTATAGGTGGAACATGGGCATTTGACATGATTTTCGTCTTGTCCATGTTCATCTTAAGACCAACCTGTCAGGAGACTCTACTGAGGTCGTTGAGCATGGTGCTGAGATCATCGAGCGACTCCGCCATTATGACTATATCATCGGCAAAACGAAGGTTAGTGATATACTTGCCATTTATGTTGTGTGGCATCAACATAAATGGCTTCTTTCTTTTCCACTCCAAGAGCTTGAAAACATCCTCCAATGCGTTTGTGAACAGTTTCGGAGAAATAACGTCTCCCTGTCTCACGCCTCTCTGCAATGGGATCTGTTCCGTACTCTGGTCCTGTAGTCGGACTGACATAGTGGCCTTACTGTACAAACACTTCAACACTTCGATATACCTATAGTCAATTTGGCATCGCTGTAAGGACTGCAGCACCGCCCAAGTCTTGATTGAATCGAAGGCTTTCTCATAGTCCACAAACGCTAGGCATATCGGCCGATTATACTCTTCGGTCTTCTGTATAATCTGGCGTAGCGTATGGATGTGGTCTATGGTGCTAAAGCCTTTTCGGAAACCGGCTTGTTCGGGAGGCTGGAATTCATCAAACCTGCGTGCGAGACGATTCGTAATGACCCTCGAAAACAGCTTATACACATGACTCAAGAGCGAGATGGGCCTATAGTTCTTCAATAAGGTGTTATCACCTTTTTTGAAGAAGAGCACCACCACGCTCTTGTGCCATGCCTCCGGCGTTGTACCTTCGAGGATGACAGAATTGAATAATTTCTGGAGGACTATAAGTACCGGTCTACCACCCGCTCTCAGAAGTTCGGTCGTAATTCCATCCTCACCTGGCGCCTTGTTGTTTTTAAGCTGTTTGAGGGCCATTCTAATCTCGTACAGGCTGACGTCCGGGATATCTTCGGTATAGTGTCGGACTTACTTGGCTCTGGTGTCCTTAGCTGTGTTAGTAGCGAGCTCACGTGTCGAGGTGTATAACTGTCCATAGAAGTTCTCAATCTCTCTCAGGATCTCAGGCTTGGATGAAATGACACTACCATTCTCGGTCTTCAGTTTTGTCATTTGGCTTTGCCCAATAGACGAATCTTTTGCGAACACCTTAGAGCCTTGGTTCCGCTCAATTGCGGCCTCAATACGTGAAGTACTAAAAGCACGCAAGTCGTGTCGCATGGAACTCCAGATACGTCTATTGAGTTCACCGTAGGCTGACATATCAACTGAAGACTGTAGTTTCATTTCGCTCCGGTCTGCCATTAATTTAAGAGTGTTTCCTGAGAGTTTCTGAGTCCTCTTTCGGCGTTGGGTCTTGAAGAACTCAGCTCCAACAGCTTGGACAGTTTTCACCAACCCGTTGTTCAACTCGTCCACTGTGTTGCAATCGGCAAGGCACTGGAAGCGATTTTGGAGTTCCAGCTGAAAGCCTTCGGGGTATTGGATTTGGACAGGGTTTGGACGGAGCGTAGACCTCACCAGACGTGACCTTTCAAGCTTGACATTGATATTCAATGTGCCTCTTACAATACGGTGATCGCTACCGGTTTTCACCTTGCTGATCACAGAGACATCATCGAATATTCGCTTCTTGGTCGTGATCATGAAATCTATCTCATTTTTCGTGGAACCGTCGGGGCTTATCCACGTCCACTTCCTGGATGGCCGCTTCTTGTAGAAGGAGTTCATCATAAAGAGGCCCTCCTTCTCCATGAAGTCAGCCAGCCTTTGTCCCCGAGGGTTCCGCTGCCCGTACATAGCTTCTACTTCATCGTAGGAGTGTGCCGAGGTCGGTGCGTATACCTGGATGACCTTCAACGAATACCGTTTGGTTATTCTGAGTATCAGGTACGCTACTCTGGTCGACACACTGTCGACTTTGATCACGTTGTTGACGAGAGACTTGCGGACGAGGAACCCGACACCACCTTGGGAAAGTTGGTCTCCCTCCCGGTAGAAGAATAAGTTACCGGAATTTAGGATTATCGTGTCCTGTCCCTGTCTTCGGACTTCTGACAATCCCATTACATCCCAGCGTAACTTACTCATCTCCTCCTCCAATTCGACCATCCTTTCGTCAGCCCTCAACGTGCGCACGTTATAAGTTGCCAGGGCCAGGGGTCGTGTTTGGTGGGGTTGGTAGCCGGGCGTCTTCCGGTGATTCTTCGCACTCCCTGCCCTGCCGTTACCGTGACCGCTACCGGAGCCACGGGATAGCAGAGCCGCCGGGGACTGGGGGCCGTTATTGTTTGTGCTTTTCATTGGGGGGGGGGGTTGCCATAATCACCACGCTTGGCAGGCGGCTTGGTGATCGCAGTAGATTATGATGGTGGAGACCAAGGAGAATGCTGCAGCCCATTCCCTGGATGTTTCCTTAGCCGACTTTTACGGCACCCACGGGAAGAGATGGGGTGGTCCTATTCGTAACCGGGACCACACGGCATTCTGTTTGTACCTAGGTAGTATTCAAAATATTTTATACTTTGGCGTATTGTTCATTAGAACAAAAATAAAAACAAAAAAACACAATAAATATATATAAACATATTATTTCAATTAAATCTTGTATTGTAGCATTTAATTAAGTTATTCCATTTTTTGGAGTTATTATTATTACCATACCAATGTGTTAGATCCAAAAATTTTGGTCCACACGTGACCGGTATCAGGAGTAGGTACCTAGTTTCAAAGAATGCTAATGAATTCAATTACACCCTGTATAAGCAAATTAGAAATATATTATTATTTCAATTTTTGTCATCGAATATATTCACATACCTAAATAATTTTTCAAATATCATACATTTCCTTAAATATAAGTTCGCAATAAATTCTCACGCCAACTTTAATGTAAGCGTGCAACCGTATGTAACCAAGCAAATATAATTTTCCACAATTCGGCAGTAACATGAAACAACATGCTCCGTTATGTTATAATTAAGCAGCGGTAACACTATTCTGGCGGAAATAATAATTATGCAAATTGTTCATTATGCCATGAAACCGCCCCTGGGTGTGTAAAACAGTGTCTAGGCTTCCTGTACTCAATACATTATATACTGAGTACAGGAAGCCAATTTTTTTGACAATGATTTTACATTTGAAAGCTGGTTAAATATTTGAAACCTACATAACATACTATCATCATCAATAGCTTGAACACGTCCACTACTGAACATACCTTAGACGGGCCCGATAGCTCAGTTGGTAGTAACCCCGCCTTATGGACTGAGGGCTGTGGGTTCGATTCCTACCCAGGACAATCATTTGTGTGATGAACATAGATGATCGTTCTGCGTCCGGGTGTTATATTGTATTCTATGTATGTATTTACAAACAAAAAGTATCTAAGTATTGTACCAGTTATCTGGTTCTCATAGTACAAGCTATGCTTAGTTTGGGGCTAGATGGCGCTGTTTGAAATGTCCACACATATTTATTTATTTATTTTATTTATACCTAGGCCTCCTCCAGAGAGCGCCACATTGAGCGGCTGTTCGCCTCCTACATCTATACCGGTTTCCATGGTTTTTACCAGATCAGTTACCTAGTGGAGGGTATTAACTAGCGTCACAAAAATGGGGTAAAACCACAAAGCAGGAATTGAGGGTCTATCGGGGTTTAATTTTTTAAGCCCTGACAGAGCCTCTTTTCTCACTCTTTTCATACAATTAACGTGCCTCACGTTTTAGTATAAAACCTACATTGTTTACTCGCGCAGAATAAAAGTAATGTGGAGTATTGTCATTAGTATAAGCCTCCGCTACCTAGGAGTAATAGTGTTCTGTGGTGTAAGCACTTGGCGCCTATATACTTGGCACGGATATTGTCATCAATATTGCCTATATACAGGGTGCATGCGTGATTTCTTTGCCGGCTCTCTGCTTAAACTACATTTCTGGTTGTTTTTTTTATCATCCTCAATAGGCTTAAATTTGACCGCGGTCTCTCCTGATGGTAAAGGACGACGCCGTCGACATTGAAGCATGCTTGTCTAGAAGATACTGGTTCACTCTAAATAAGATGATAACTTTCTCTCATAACAAGCCTTATAAAAAAACTGCGTAATCTTATGTACTGTTATGATAGCAATCGTACCTATAGTGTCATGTGGTGCTAGCGTGGATGTGAATTGCAACATCTTAATTACTAGGACTTATGGTAGTGTTTGTTCGTTAAAATTAATATCAGTTTAGAATATGCGTACTAATAGAAGGTTTTGTACCATGTGAGATTTTCTGGGGGAATATTTAATTTATGTAATCCATTTATTCCGATTCTCGATGAACACTAACGTAATATTATTGACAGGTTATCAGTTTTTTAAAAGCTGCACTTTGTAGAGTTTGCGATGGAATTGCACTTAATTCCCTCATTCCCCTTTTTACTACTACTTTTTGACCTCACGTGCCGTGATGGCAGGGGCTATGTGAGACTCGAACCCACTAAAACCCCCCATGATCCATCCACCTGCTGGGATGGGGCGAGATGGGGTCACACTAGCATTCACCATCTCGCCCCGGTATTGGTAGACCCATTTCGGGCCGCTTCCCTAATGGCTGGTAACTTTCCTTCTTTTTTTAGGGAAAATACGCCACAATTTAAAAATCGACGACGAAAAAAATCCCTGAACCGGTAGAACCTGTATGCCAAGGTTCGTTTAGATTCATTGAAAAAAGCGATCTGTTCGAGTGTACGCGAGTACGTACATCCGGACAGATGAAAGCAAAAATAGCGAATTTAAGCAGAGACTTTCGCTCACTTTGTTTGCTCAGTCTACGTTTGCTCAATCAATTAACTTGTATTTGTAGTTTTTTCTTATAATCCATGTTCCAAAGCTTGTGAATTGAATCGCATACGAAAGGACGTGCGGTTAGGTGCGGCATTGCGGCGTGTACGAACCGCTGGCTACCGCGACACTGGTATGTAGGTGTGGTATCCAATATGGTGGTAGCTTTATAATGTGTAGAAATTTAACGGTCTAAATACCTTGAAAGCTTACCTAGCCAAGCGTTAAGCAACTCTTTATTGTTTTGTGATTCTTTCGTGTTTTGTTCGCAAACAATTGCAAATATTGGTCTATTCCGGTTTAATCCCTTATAACGATCCCTTGTGGGATCAAAAATATGGAATATTTTATTCCGGTTTAGATCTTATCCGCAGACATCCGCAAGAGAACTAAAGTGACCTATATAGCTCTTAGAATTAGCAAGAGAAGGTGGCAGTGGCACGCCACATCAGTAGAAGATGTTCTCGAGTGGCGACCACGAATCGTAAGACACAATGTAGGCTGATCTCCTTCTACTAGGTGGACCGACGATCTAATGAAAACCGCGGGGAGCCGATGGATGCAAGAGACAAGCAAGTGGCACAGTGGCGCTCTGTAGAGGAGGCTTACGTTTAGCAGTAAAGGTTTCTCAGCCGATGTAGTGAGTAGGTAAATATTGGACTCTTAATTTTGTGTGGATATCTTGATCATCATCATCATCAACAGCCTGAAGACGTACACTGCTGAACATAGGCCTCCCCAGGGAGCACTACTATGACCGGGTACTCACCTCCTGCACCCATCAGCTCCCTGCGGTTTCACCAGATCGTCGATCCTCCTAGTGGGGACAACGCTGCATCTTCCGGTTCGTGTTCGTCACTCGAGAACCGTTCTTCCCCATCAGTGATTAGTTCTACGAGTGATGTGGCCTGCCCATTGCCATTTCAACTTGCTAATAAGCATGATGACTAAATTTTTTTTTTGATAAATTGATTATGTTCCTCAAAAGATAAACATTTGTGAAAACCAAAATGAAATATCTCAAAAAATGACCAAGTTACAAGCATTTTAAAAACCGGAATAGAAAGAGATAGCTCAAACGGCCAGTGACGTTAGAGGAAGGTCGTTATAGTACCTCATTACTAAGCTGTGGTAGCTTTTCTTACAATATCTTTGGCACGTGACGTCACGAGTAGATTTTTCATAGTAACTGTGGGGGCGCTCTGTTTCGCGAGAAAGGGACAGGAGGTGCCTCCTGTAGAAACTTTAAAAGCTTATTACTCCGTGATTTATTTGCCAATTTTGCTTATTTTTTCAATTATTGCATTCATTTTAAATCTTCTTTATGAATAATATTTACTTGTTCATGTTTATCATGCCTATTTTAAGAGTTATATCGTTATATCATAATCACCTAACTATAACTACCGAGTCCATCTCAAACCTAACTTCATTTCAAAATTCAACAGCAGTTTGTAAGTAACGCTAACTAGGTAATTGGCTCAAAATGCAAATGACTATGTCGGCTGCCTGCGTCCATGTTTCAATTTACATCATGCCTTAGTCGTGTTGAGTGAGCGAGAATGGAGTTGTTTGGGGCTATTGACATTGTTGGGAATTTCGGGCGCAAATACTACTTAGTATGATAATACATCCGCAACAGAAAATCATACAATATGCTACCAAAGGGAAAGGAGAATAAGGGGAAAAAAAAGGAAAGACAGAGAAAAAAGAGCGACAGAAAGAATAAAGGAAAGGAAGGAACAAAATAAAGGTTTATTTAATTAACTTAACTTAAAAATCAATATAATAATGACTTAAACTAAATCACAGATATTATAATACCAATACTAAACTAAAGCACTAAATCTAAAATTTTTAAAGTTAATTAAAACGTAATATAATTAAGCAATTCTTTACCGAGTTTCTAAAAGATTTTACTAATTTAAAAGCTATGGGATACATTTGCAACACAGAGCAAAAAACGCTTTGCCTATGAAGCATTTATTTGTTGTTCTGTGATTTGAAAGCTATATTCATTTTTTTTCATAAAATTATTTTCTCATTTTGCGCGTTCATTCTCGTAGCGTTGTCTACACGAGACGCGTAGATCACGATGCTACGTTGCTACGAGTGCTACGCTGCTACGAGTTACGACGTTAGTGTGTTTTCCGTAACCGTTATCTCTGAATTTGTCATGTAGCGCTCATAGCGAAACCGCGATTTATAACGTTCATTAACGCTATGGTTATTATTTGGACGGAAAGGGGAAAATACTAGACTCTTTAGTTTTTTTGCTTTACTCCTGAAAATAGGCTGCATTTTACTAGGTGGTAGGACTTTTCTGCAAAGTTCGTCTAGGTAGGTACCACTGCTTTGCCAGTTATTCTGCCGCCAAGCAGTAGTGTGCAAGCACTACTGAGTTCCGGTTTTAAGGGCTATGTATCTAGTGAAAGTACTGGGCTATTGAGACTTTATGACCTGATTACACAGTATAATAATCTGATTACGTGTCACGCGAAACTTTATTATTTTAAAGTTGCGAGTGACACTGCAACTGTTATGGGCGGCCGTATTGCTTAACATCAGGTGAACGACCAGCTCGTCACGGCATTCATTCTCATAAAAAAAACATAGATCTCCCTAACAGAGCGTCACTTTAAGCGGTTGCTTGTTCTTGCATCCATCTGTATATTACGTAGGTGTACATATTTTTAAGAGTAAACGTTTGTGTGTATGTTTGCTTCCTCTTTACGTCACAACCACTGTACGGATTAAGATGAAATTTAGAATGTAGATAGCGATTTTATCCGTTTCATCTGTGGATAAAAAATTACGTTTTTGATAAAACCGTGGCGCCACAAGTTTGACTTAAGTTTACTATGCAATTTCCAATCCAGTCTAAAATATCGTTCCATCTCATCAAAGATTATAAAGCCCGTTGATAGCTCGTGAACATAATTCTCGTACAAACACGACTCACCTACGGGGGCAGGGGGCCAGGTAACAAAACGAGACAAAGTAATACGAAATTACAAAGGATAGAGCGGGATGGAACAAAACACATTGCGTATCCCGTTTCCTCTCGTAGGATTAGCAGTTGAAATAAACTACTTATTTTCGTACGAGGGGAAGTTGTATCGTTGGTCAACAGGATTTATAGTCCATGTTTCATCTCCACATGGTAACCATATTGTAGGTGAATACAACCATCGACGTACAACACTATAGACACGGCATAACAATGAAACGTCAGTACAATAGGCTATTATGTGCGATTGACGATGTCTTGAAGCGAGATAGATAGGTTTCATGTTCATTTCATGCACTTGTGGGTCGCCTGTAAGAGATGTCTTTTAGCGATATGTCTATGATGGTCTGTATGCAATATTGGTAATACTACAACCAATTTTTAAATTAAAAGTAGGTCAGTTGTATTGTTGAGTACGTTTGGAAAAGAGTTTTTCGTTTAAAACATTATCCTCTATCCGATTTTAGGTAGTTCTTTTACTTCGTCATCATCATCAAAAGCCCAAAGACGTCTACTGCTAAACATAGGTCTCCCCCACAGAACGCCACCTTGAGCGGCTGCTCGCCTTCTGCATCCATTGGCTCCCACGGTTTTCACCAGATCGTCGGTCCACCCAGTGAGGGGCTGGCTTATGCTGCTTCTTTCGGTTCTTTTACCTAAAACATTCTCATAAAAAAAATGTTCTGGCACGGTGTTAGTGACATTATTGGGTAGATGAGACTTTATGATCAGCTGCCCTACCACAAAGTATACACAAACCATCATGTTTCGTGACAGTAATGCTTCAAGATTACAATAATATTGTTCGAATTCGTACCATGAACTTATAAAGTAGCGCGAGAACGAGACGTCTACATTTTTATTTAGCGTTATCACTGTCGCACGTCGCTGTCAACATGATTAACGGTATGACATGACAGTTGTATTTGAGTGAAAGATTTAACGTGACGTCATCAAAACTGCTCTGCGTCAACAACATTACGATATTCTTACTTTTATGTCATTTTTCAAGATATGATTGAAGCAATAATGCTATAAGACCTTATGGTGACCCCCCTGATCTGAACGTCTCTAGAAATCTTTTACTCGATTGTGCTATGTCTTAGGACAACGGGCGCAGTGCAGTGTCACGTGAATTATTATTTTAAGTTTCGAGTAGCACTACAACTATAATGGGTGGTCAGATGACATTTAACATGATGCGAAGCCTTGATCGTCACGTTGCCATAAAAACATATAAGGAAAAGTGTATTAAATATTATTTATTCAAGCAACATCATAATATTTTATTCGTTCATCACACGTTTTCGACACGCTTATACCCAATTTATAGCTCCCAAGGAACACACTGCTGTACGTGACTTAAAAACTTACTATAAAATGGAACAGTTGCTCTAGAAATACAAAAAAATTATCAATTCTTCTCAAAATATTAGGATACAAAGTGGTCTTTTCCCAGAGCTAAAATATAACGGGCCTGATAGCTCAGTTGGTAGTAACCCTGCCTTCTGAACTGAGGGCTGTAGGTTCGATTCCCACGCAGGACAAACATTTTTGTGATTAACATAGATGTTCTGTGTCTGGGTGTGTTATATTGTATTCTAACTATGTATTTACAAAATAAAAAGTATTTAAGTATTATATCAGTTATCTGGGGGCCTACCCCAACCTCTTATTGAATTATTACTTCAATCATACTTTGAAAAATGACATAAAAGTAAGAATACTATAATGTTGTTGATGCAGAGCAGTTTTGATGACGTCACGTTAAATCGTTCACTCAAATATATATAGTACAAGATGTGTTTAGTTTTGGGCTAGATGGCGCTGTGTGAAATGTCCAAACATATTTATTTATTTAAAAAGAATTTTATAATAGAATGTGTATTTTGGCAGGGACTGTAATGAACGAATTAATAGTCAGTCTAATGTTACAAATGCTATGGTGACCTCTTTTCATCAAGAAGGCCATATGCTTATTTCCCATCTATAGTACAGAATACACAATAGTTCTACGTACACCACTAAAAAAACAGAATGGTTTACGAACGCAAATCAAATTGGTGGTAATTAATTGGGGTAATTTGAGTCAACCTAGTAAAAATTTGTGCATGTATGGTGCGGTCAGCTACCTAGCCCTAAAGCGATATAGTAGTTACTAGTCAGTATATAGTCACTTTCTCAGGGTCATACACTGCAATGAGGTTCACTTTCGGTGAATGTAAACATCGCAAACAACCGGTTTTTAAAGAATGAGTGTAGTTTTAAACGAAAAAGAGGAACAGAACAAAATTACGAACGGTCTGCAGAATATCATGTAATCCTGGCGTTACCAACCGCCGCCGGCATGGCGCCCCTAAAATCATATTTCGTATGCTGGCAGCACCGTTGCTACTCGGCAAAACAATTCTCCCAGTATTCTGGTAATATTTACGCGTCCTACTAAAAATTATTTGCTCCTAAATGGCCTAGATAAACAGTGAAATTGCACTGGGCTGAATATTTTTATGCGACGTGATCTAAGAGTGTATTTAGGCTTAAAGTGTGACTGGAAAAGATCGATTTTAAGCGATAAGACTGCCCGCTGTAATCTTCTTATAAGTTATTTACTGATCTTGTTTTTGTTATCTTGGTGTCAATAAAGAGTTTATCTATCTATCAGGCAAACAGATTGATCTTAAAAGCTGTGGCGTGTAACCTGTCCATAGATTACACGCCACAGCCATAAATATGTAGACACAATACCTAATGTGTTTGTCCTTTTAATAGTGCCATGCTTATCTATAGTAAACATAAAGGTAGGCAACGCAACGGCAACGCCCCCGGTGTTGCAGGTGTCTATAGGCGACGGTAACTGCTTTCCATCAAGCGGGCCGTCGGCTTGTTTGTCTGTCCATGTTATAAAAAAAAACATATCTCATAAACATTATCATCATCATCATCATCGTCATCATCGTCAGCCTGAAGATATTCATTGCTGAACAGGGCTGCCAACAGGGCGCCACTTTGAGCGGCTGCTCACCTTTTGCATTTATTGGCTCCCCGCGCGGTTTTCACGATATCGTCAGTTCTACAAGCGACGTGGCCCGCCCACTGCCATTTCACCTTGCTAATTCTAAGATTATGTATTATGTATTTATTCTTTCGTAATACTGCCCTGCGTAAGTCAAGTCCAATCTTTTTCCGGGTTCATGCTAGTTTTCAACCCAAAAAGGTTCAGAGCTACAGGCAGTTGATACTTTTTGTAACAGTTTTATACATAATCGAACCAAGCAACAATAAAGACGCTCCCAAAACAATCAACAAAAAATAATGACTGCTTCGTAAAACAGGGTCCATAAAGCAAAGAATTCATGTCAACAAAATTTACGTTCCGTTGTTACTATAAATAAAGCCAATAAAATTTTAATTTCGCAAATAATACTAGACCCATTTCATTACCCAGGGTTGTCCGTCAAGGGCGGAGTACAATAAACATTGAGCGTGGAGTGGCGCAATAAAGAGGGCGAAGCGAGAGGCGAACAATTTCGCAAAATCGACACCCCTAGCCGCGGGGGACAGCTGGGGACGGCGGTATACGAGATCGGTGTAGGAATTTGTTTATTTTTTATATTTATAATTTTTTCCGTAGTAAAACTCGTATTTTACCATTACAGCTATTTTTTTTAAATCACCATAGCTTGTATTTATGAACTAGCGTAATTTTTTATATATTTTAGTTCCGAAATATATAAGTATGTAGGTACATGTTTCTTTGAATGTTTGTAAAAAGTGAAATATTCTGTTAACCAAAAGATTTTTCCAGCCAATATAAACCAAGGCAATTTTCTCCCAAAATAATTTCTCCCTTGATATTTCAACAAACATAAAACCTGGCGCAAAATAAGGCGATAAACAAGGCCTCATTACAAATCTGCGCCACTTTATCTCTACGCCTTAAATTCTGAAGACTCAACAGTCAGCCCTTGAATATAACCGACAAAAACACCCAAAATATAACCACAAATCTCCACAAAAAATACAAAGACAAAACTTGAAAAAATTCACAATACAGTATTAATATTTTCCAACGTTCACCCAAAAAAATAAACGTACATAAATTCGAAAAAAGGTTATTTGCTTCTCGAATAAAGTCGTCCCCAACCCGTTTACAGCCAGTAATATGATGAGATCCTCAAGACGATTCCCTGGACATGCTATATCCATTGCACGCTGAAATAACCCTACGACGTTAATATTAGATTGACACCAGGCAATCTAATCCATACATTATGGTTTTAAGTGTTATTGTCCTGTCGGGAGAGATCATGCTGCAAGTATTTGATAGAAAGGACCTTTTTGATTTTTATTCTGACTCTTCTTTTTGCTTTGACTATATTCGATATTTTAAACATATTTAATTTCTGGCTTAGTATTTTATGATTAACTAGCGTTATTTATATTAAAATTTAGCTTTTTAATTTTAAAACAGATTTGGAAAACTTCGCTGTAAAATTAAAATTAAACTGTGTCGTTTGGTTTCTTGCGCCTGTTTAAAGACAAACTCTTTCAAAAATCGTTCATTAAAAAGCGTTTTAGACGGAACGGTCCAATCTGTAGCGGAAAATTCAAATATCGCGATTTTTATTCAATTTTTTGCTATGCTATGCTAGTATGAGGCTAGATGGGTGTTGTGTGAAATGCCCACAGGTATTTTTTATTTCTTGCATCATCAGCCCCATGCACGTCCACAACAGGGATACAGGGTTTTTTTCACATGGAGAGAGTATAGGCTGTACTTTATGGTATTAGATGTCTGTGACCTCACTGGTAATCTGTGGTTTTGCCATAGGTCCAGGATGATTGTGGTGATATGTGCTATTCTTGTGCTAATACTCGCACAAAACCCACCAGCCATTATTCCACTATCTTCTTTCTCTCAGCCAGTGTGTACTTGATTTTCCTTCTCTCTCTCACGCTTCGTGAGTCGTGAGTCTTTAGAAAGTAACAAAAGAATTCTAGGTCTGTGGGTTTGGCAAATGACATGAGTTTTTGATGTAATAACGCATATTCTGTGACCATTTTAGATGGCTAGCGAAGTAGTTTTACCCACACTAGTATGCCTACTTGTTGTATTAGAAACAAAATCAACTCCCTTGATGATAGCTATTATAATATTATGTTGTCCAAAAATATACTGGAGAATAAGAAATAAGCGAAAGAGTATTCAAAGTAACTATAATTTTGTACATACGAAAAAATGGCCAGAAAATTCCGTGGAAATTGAAAACGTAATTTTTTCACGCAAACTGTCAATACAAACTTTTTCTGATAGAGGTTGCCGAAGTTTCACTATTGGTTTTTTTTTTCGCACACAATCCGAGAAAACTTTTAATTAATACACAGTTTTACCCAGTTTTTTACCGTGTTTTGGAACTAGAGAGTTTTCGCAGAGTCTCAGAGAAAATGTGTTTTGTTTGTTTTTGAATCATGTTAGAAATTTTTATTTAAGTTTAATATTATTATTTAATATTCAGCTAAAACATATTATGATATTTTATTTTATTTTTTATAGCAGTATCGCCTGCTTAGCGTAATCTGCAGATTAATTTGTATTGTAAAGAATCACGAACGGTATTTGAACCCCGGGATTTGTGTTAATTTTTTTTCTGTTACAAATGATCTGTGTGCTATTTTAGATGTCTGAGACAGTAAAATGAAAAGAGGGGGGGGGAGGGGAGCAGGGTTTGACTGAAAATATTTTTTTTATATTGATTGGCAAGTTGAAATGGTAATGTGCATGGGCAAGGCAGGCCACATCGCTCGTAGAACTGACAACCGATGGGGAAGAAAGGTCTCCAGTGGCGACCACGAACCGGTAGACGCAGCGTAGGCCGGCCCCCCACTAGGTGGACCAACGATCTGGTGAAAGCTACGGGAAGCCGATGAATGCAAGAGGTAAGAAGCCGCTCAAAGTGGCGCATGTTCAGCAGTGGACGTCTTCAGGCTGTTAATGATGTTCATTGAAATAATGATCTGTTCATCATGCTAAGCAAGCACTACTGCGATAAATCTAAATTTTTCAAATACTGAAAACAATCCGTAAGAAAATTTACTGTCGAAAACATTTCTTTTAACTGTTGACCTAAAAAATATTGGAAAAATTCAATACTTCCTTCCACGGTAAAAACAATCTTAAAAACACCCAATCAGAACGAAATCCTATTCAATATTCCTCGTTACAGTTGGACAGTTTTATGTAATAAATCAACAGAAATCGTTCAACTGTTTCCGCAGTATACTTCAAGCAGTTGCTGAAGTTGCCACATTAAGGTGACGGGTAGAGCAAACAAGGTGTTTTTTGGCATGGTTCCTGACGAAATTAGAGCATGTTGAGCTTTGAATTTAATATATCATGTAATTTGGTTCATTAACTTGTTTGTGATGAACGCAAATACAAGATAAACAAATTCAGTTCTATAGAAAAATCGCAACTATACCTCAAAAAATTTGGTTGTTCCTATTTTATACAGTTTCCATCGAATATATTTTAACAAAAAAAATAATAGTGAATGCCCAACAACCATTCACATAATGTGATGAATAGATAATTTTGAAAAATACTATACGCACATAGATATTAATTAAAAACCTCCAAAATCAGTCATTTCGTGCGTTGTTTTTGTCGTAAGCGCTACACGGAAGTTCAAACTGAATTGATATTTAAGTACACAACTTAAAGGTCGATGTTTTTTTGAACGAATTTCGACCTGCTTATCTGGCTCTACCCTTCGTCTTAATGCGATGACTGCAGAGCCTAAAGCACCGACGGAGGGGGGCGTATCTTATGATTTTTTACCGGTTGTACCACGAGGAGTGCGCACAAGAGCTGTACGAGCTAACCCCACCATCTCCATTCCACCACAGAACAACGGGGTCATTTCATCTCTATATAGTAAAGAAAGAAAGAAAATACATTTGTTCTTGACAGTAACACACAACATAGATTAGTAGATTTGATTTGGTTTGATTTCTCTGTTTCCCTCCGAGAGAAAATCCGAAATGAGGAGATCCGTAAGAAGAACTAAAGTGACTGATATAGCTCTTAGGATTAGCAAGTTGAAATGGCAATGGGCAGGCCACATCGCTCGTAGATCTGACAACCGATGGGGAAGAAAGGTTCTCGAATGCTCCCACTAGGTGGACCGACGATCTGGTGAAAGCCAGGGGGAGCCGATGGATGAAGGAGGCGAGCGGCTGCTTAAAGTGGCGCTTCCTGGGAAAGGCCTATGTTCAGCAGTGGACATCTTCAGGCTGTTAATGATGATGATGATGAGTAGAATGGAATTTGCTGCCGGTCTTGTTTTCTAACACTTATAACCTGGGTCTTTTTAAAACTAGAGTGAATAGGTACCTCATGAATCTGCGTGCACCTTCGACTGCATCGTCGCTTTCCATCAGGTGAGATGTAGTCAAACGCATGCTCATTCTTCATTGAAAAAAAAAACGAAAAATATGGCTTAGCTTAGTTGCATTTTAATATACATTAGTGCAGGCGAGATAAGACTAAAAAAAAACTAAAATGACCGTGAATTGCCATTGAGTTTTTATTACTTTGTAGATCAGTCACTGGTACAAATTGTCGATACGTTCCGTTGCAAGGAGAAACGAACATGACTGTATTTGCATTCATTTTCAACGTATTTTTTTATGGAAAATGTTCCTTTCCGATGTGCTTTGAAATCAACAGCGGAAGTGTATTTTTCAGTTGAGTGAATATTTTATGAGTCGAAATCAATAATTGTTTAGTTTAGAGGACAGTTAACTTGGTGTTGAATTAATGGATTTTGTCACCAACTGATAGTTCTACTGTATTCTAAACTCTTACAGTTTTTGACCCTTATTTAGAAGTTGATAGAGTTTTTAACCATTAGTTACTTTTTTTTTTTTGAGTGGGGGAAATGCCCTCGCATCGCATGTGGGACTCGAACCCACTAAAAACCCCCCCGTGATCCGTCCGCCGCCGGGACGGGGCGAGATAGGGTCGCGCTGGCATTCACTATCTCGCCCCAGCGGTAGGCCCTTCCGGGCCTCTGCGCCAGTGGGTGGGTAACCTTCCACCTCAGTTACCAGACGTGTGGGGCCGTGTGAGCGCAGCGGAGAGTCCCCCGACCCTCCGCCGCAGGCCCCACTACGGAGGACGAAGAAGGCGCCCGAAGCGCCTCCTCCGTCCCCCTCTCCGTCTGCGCCGGAGGGGGTCAGAGTTGGCATCGTCCTCCCTGACCCGCTCCGCAGCCTCCTTTTGCGACATCACCACCTCGCAAAAGGAGACCGTTGCCTGCCACGCTCTCTCGCTGTCGAGCATGGCGTTCACCACGCTCGGTAACGAGAGATCCCGGCCAACGACCGCTGAAAGTGTGCGCCGCTCAGACTCCCAAGCAGCGCACACCTCCAGCGTGTGGGGCGCCGTATCTTCCGGCGCCCCACATGCGTGGAACCATTAGTTACCTTAACTATTGGCGAATAACCCACTCTAACTTTAGAGTTAGAGTGGGCAATATGTCAATAACCTGGGGCCGTACTGTGAGCTCTAAACGCGATTCAAAAGAGAGCCTATATTGGGTCGCGTGTCAAAATTGTCATACAAAAAAAACATTGCGATCCAATATACGCTCTGATTTGAATCGCGCTAAGAGCTCACAGTACGGCCCCTGGTCAAAATCCAGAACCGATGGACGCTGCAAGCCAGGCTATGCAATAGTTGTGCTCTATAGGGGAAGCTTATGCTCAGCAGTGGGCGTTCAGACCAACAGACAGCAAGTCTTCAATTTGATGATGATGATGATGATGATAGACTAGAACTTCGCAAATTGTAGTTTTAAGTACACTTAAAGTATCGCTTCAAATTTACACAAGAAATGATTTTTTTTTTGTATGGCATATAGCCTACTAACTATAGTATAGAGATAATACTCTAGATACTTATACTAAGTCAAGGGTATAAACCAAGAACTAATTCGAGGTCAGTGACTAAGTTGGTTTGTCTTTGGCACCCAATTATTACTATTACTGTAAAGCTTAACTTAGGCCTAAGTGAGCTTAAGTTAGGATTACGTAGGCCCAAGTTAGGTTTGAATTATGAGGTGTTTCTAGAGACGCTGTCGCGTTACGCCCTCGCAAAATTAGATTCAAACAAGACAAGTTTAATCTAGGTCTCTAAGTTATCAAGCTGTTAAGTTAGTAAAAAAACCGATGAGGAAGAAAGGTTTTCGAGTGGCAACCACGAATAGGAAGACGCAGCTTAGGCCGGCTCCTCACTAGGTGGACGTACGATCTGGCGAAAACCGTGGGGAGGCGAAGGATGCGGGAGGCGAGCAGCCGCTCAAAATGACGGTCTTTGAGGTAGGCCCATGTTCACCAGTGGACATCTTCAGATTGTTAATGATGATGATGAATTAAAATTACAAATCCACATCACATTATCAGTAGGAAAATCTCCGCTGCAGCTGTATTCAATTTTAAACTCCCAGCGACCCAATATAGAATACGTCTGCATTGTCATCTCAATGCTGGTATTCCAGAGGTTAGTGGGGGTTGTAATAATTACCACGCGTGGCCTTGATCGCAGTAGATTATAATACAGATCGAGGAGAGGACAATGCTACTGCCAATTCCCTCAATATTCCCTTAGCCGGCTCGTACCCATTGTAAGTTAGAAAAAACAAAGATGTTTTTCCCACTACTTGTGCAAGCAATCCGGCACAGCAGTAGGCCTAGCACCAATATTTACGCGCGTGTAAGTGTAACGTTAACGTAAGGTAGTTGTATGGGGCGCCATATTGCCTTACGTTATGTTATGTTTTTTTGCAAATAAACTCATTCATTCATTCAAACTCATTCATTCGTTAATATTCGTGCTAGGTCTACTGAAAAGAAAACAGATTCAGAGCTTCAACCTTCTAGCAGAGTAAGCTTCTAGGCCATGTATTGATCTAAATGCCACAGAGCAGTAAACGCCGACATTCAAGGGCGTACAGACGTACAACTGTCTATCACAGACTGGTTTTATAGCTGCTGTAAAAAAGTAATCGAATCTTTGCATGTTATGAGCCATTTAGTATTCTGTCGACTTTTACGAGAAATATTTTGAAAAAAAAGTAAAGTTTCAAAGAAATTTTTGAGATAATAAATTCACTTATCTCTTTCATTATCTATAGGCTTATCTATATCTATATATTCATAATAAAATTTCAAGTAATTTTTTATATGAATTATTTTGGCTAGGACTTAACTTTTATTTTCTTTTTCAAAATATTGACAAACCAATTCTCCTAATTTATTATTTAGGTTATTATCGTTTGTGTACGAATAAATTACATATTTGTGTACTTGTGTACTAGTTACGAAATACGGCTGTGTAGTCCTTGTACGTAACCAGTTGCGATCATAGACTTTTACATCCTTATACGAAACCAGATCAGCAATCATTGATTAAACCGTGGTTTTATATACATCGGATAAAAACATTCTTTCCCCGTAACTAGTTTCATTTAGTGCTCATTCGCAACTGGTTACGAAACCCCAGTTACGTTAACTACCAAAGTGAAACTGAAACCCTCTCTGCACCGTAGTTATTTACTATTATAGTGCACTAGTCGTAACAAAACTTTATCTTTCCATTATCAAAATGAAACCTAGTTCTAGACTTAAGTTTAGGGTCAGACCTCCCAGATGTAATCTCGCTAGAGCTAAATATTCAACGTTGCCATAAATTTAGATTGTGGTTTGTTAGAGCTATGACTTAGCTTTTATAATAATGGAGCATAATCTACCATATAATATTTTGACGGCGCGAGCGAAACAAGCGAAGTCCTTGACAAAGCTTTTTGGAGGGGAGCCGGCCTACGCAGCGCCTTCCGGTTCGTGATCGCCACTTGAGCACCTTTCTTCCCCATCGGTTGTTAGTTATACGAGCGATGTGGCCTGCTTTTTACTATTTCAATTTGCTAATTCTAAAATCTATACCGGTGACTTCAGTTCTCTTGTGGATCTCCATTTCGGAGCTTGTCTCGCAGGGAAACTCCGAGCATATAGCTTTCTCCACAGCTCGCTGCGCCACTGCGCCTTGACTACAATAACTACCTATAATTACCTTAAATCTTTAGCCAGTGGATTCGCCTTATTTACATGGGTCGAGCCGTCTTTAGCCATCTTCCGTTATTGTTATGTCCCAATAATAAAATAGTTTAACAATAAAATTGAATATTAACCAGAGCGGCCAGATCCGGTCCAAGGAATAATTATATCGGGTAAGTGAGGCTACGTGGTGGCACGAACGTGCCAAGGAGACGGTGCGTTTGTACTGGGACAGTTAGTGTAATCAATACAAGTAAAATTAAACATGACAGCAATTATTTTAATATTTGAGAGTAACAATTTAAATTGCACACTACTACGTGGTAGGACTTTTCTGAAAAGTTCGTCTAGGTAGGTACCACTGCTTTGCCAGTTATTCTGCCGCCAAGCAGTAGTGTGCAGTGTGGTTTGAAGGGCATTGTAGCTAGTGAAATTACTGGGCAAATGAGACTTTATGACCTGATTACACAGTGTAGTAATCTGATTACTAGACTGTGTGATGTCTCAGGATGACGTGCGCAGTGCAGTGTCACGCGAAACTTTATTATTTTAATGTTCCGAGTGACACTGCAACTGTTATGGGCGGCCGTATCGCTTAACATCAGGTGAACGAACAGCTCGTCACGTCATTCAATCTCATAAAAAAAACACACCATTAAGATATTTAATTGGCATAACTAAAAAGTGAATAAAAGAGGAACGTTTATCGGCGACCATCTAAATCTATTATTTCAGCAAAAGTCTTTAACCTTTTATTTATTCATTGATTTAGCTATTGTAATGGTCATAGTAATACAACCTGAGTCTTAATCTTCTCGTTTTATTAACGTAGGAGGCTAAAATTATTCATTAGATACATTTCATAGTTGTTACTGGCATAGCGCATGAATACGTAGCTATGTAAGAAGATAACATAATTATGCTTGAATATAATTTAATTTGCCGAATTGCACAGTATTTTCATTGTGACGAGTAAAGTTGATATTATATATTCACAACACCAACTTAACGTTCATGAATTCGCCCACAAGCTAAACTGACCAACTATCGCGTTCAAACCCTGCACAATCTCAGTTATTGCCATCACGTAGATCCTCTGGATTTTTCCCCTTTCTCCTCAGATATTGATAATTTGCGTGACCCAATTCCGGGGACAATTCACAATGGCAACACTGGAGAGGTAATCATTGCCGTCATCGAACAAATAACTTGGCCTTGTTGTGTTCCGGATTAAAGTACTTCTTATTTTTGATCCAGTAACCTGCCTTTATAACTATAATCTTCAGTCCGAACATTACTGGGGCACACTCCCTGTGAGAGAACGTCCCAGTAATGTTAATGCTTGCTGTGTACCTAACTAAGCCCCACGCTAGCCTAGTTATAGTTAGTGCTGGTTGGCTTGAATAATCCAGGGACCAGATACACGCTGGATCATTGGTGATTTAAGTTCGCTCTTATCACTAATTTTATTAGGTTATATCTATATAGCATGAACTGAAATTAATAGCAGGACGTACGTCGTAGAGGGAAAAATAAGGAGCTGACTTTAGTGATGATGGGTAAAAGTATCATGTAGGTAAGACCTATGAATTTTGTAATTCTTGGACATGCTGGTTCTAGATCGATGTTTTGCTTCTTCGTTGCACAAATATCGCATGTTACTTGGAAAGTTGATCCATAATGGGCAGGGTCACATTTAAAACACGGTTTGCATGAAAACTGCACAGAATTTGCATGTTCAATCAATCGAGATCCTGTTTTATGCGACGAATGTAATTTAAATTCACTTCTGGAGATAGAAACCCTAATAAGTTAAACTCTACTAATTAATAGAAGTGCTGAACTGATTAAGATGAAATTTTTCAGATTTATTACATTAAAAGTTAACTTATCCACACAGGCACGGCGCGGCGGGCGTAGGTAGGTCCCAAAGCGATCCAAAGTAAATTAGAATTTACTAACCTCAAAAAGCGCGGTATGGTTTTGCATATTTATGGTTTAAACGAAAAAACTAAGCAGTGTTTTAAAATTTCAAAACTAGTTTCGGTAAGTAGCATTACTTAGCTTTCTAAACAAATGCATTTTTACGTGTGTTGTAGTATAAAAAACACACACAATAACAATACACATAATAATTGCCGCTCCGCCGTACCTAAAGGAAATAGCTCTGACGCCGGCGCGCACCGGCTCGGCGCGAGTTGCAATTTAAACTGAGGCCTTTTTTTTTCTCCTGAACCATAGAGACTTTTACTTTATTCGATAGTGATGTTCAACTACTTTCGATTTTAGTCGATTTATAACGAGTGACACCTCTAAAAATCTTAAAATCTTAATAAGAATAGTCGATGTTTTGACATCCCTAGTATTGCAATCAGCTGTGAGCCACTATTGTGGCCTCTATGCACTTTAGGTTTTTCGAAGCGGGCTACAAGTGTGGTTGAAGCGCCTGAGCGGCTACAATACTTTTTAATCCGGAAAATTCCAGTTTATTACAGCAAAACGGTTAAATTGTGTGTAACACCGCAGAGCTCAGTTATCAATACAAATGACATGATAATACCAGAACCTAATCCCAATTAACGATATTTTAGCCCGATTTCCAATCTCTCTTTTCTACACCTTCCATAACAAACTGCCCAGAAAACCCATAAAAAATGCCGAAAGTGCCAATTTTAACATATTCGACAGTTTAGCCCAATCTCACCGGGTCCTGAATTAACGACACACATCTAAGCGTAACGCGCCTATCGATCATCATTAAACTCGTATAGATATAATCCGAGGTGGAAAAACACGAAATTACCCCCCAGAACACACCCCAGGCTTATAAAGGGGTGGCTCAGTAGCTCAAGTTATTACGAGCAGACTGGCTACCATTTTTCTGAATCACGTTCGAGGCTTACACAACATATTTTGGACATAATTTTTGTAACTATTAGGGTTGCTCTTCGGATTAGCAAGTTGAAATGGCAATGGTCAGGACACATCGCTCGTAGAACTGACAACCGATGGAGAAGAGGCCATGAACCGTACGCAGCGTAGGCCCCTCTACTAGGTGGACCGACGATCTTGTTGAAACCGCGGGAAGCAGATGGATGATTGGATGGAGGAGGCAATCCACTCAAAGTGGCGCTTTTTATACTTATCTTTATCTGACAGCTAAATATAATGTAATATTCATCCTGTTCGTGTAAGATCAACGAAGACATTCATCATCAAACTTTTTGCGTCTACTGCTGAACAAGTGAATATAGGCTTCGTCCATTAGGAATGGGAATTAGGGAGGGTAGATTACATAATCATCACGCTTGGCAGGTGTTGCTGCTACTCATTCCCTGGATATTCCCTTAGCTGGCTGTAGTTGTGGGGAAGGGATGGGGTGGTTCTATAGTCAGCGTAAGACATTGGCTACTGTTAACAACACCGTCCTATATTCCTGCCCTAGGGCGTAATGATATGACTCTGGTTAATAAATCTACCTGACGTCGATGAATATTGATGAGGTACCGTTCGCAACAAACTGAAATATCTAACAAATATTCTGCCAAAAAGTATTGTAAAAAATTACTTTTCTCATATATCACGGCAAATGCCTGCAAGAAAAACTAATGCTCCGAATGTTCCGACACCTCCTACCACCTTCCAAGTCTTGCCCCATCATCATCAATATCATCATCCTCATCATCATCATCATCATCATCATCACCATCATCATCATCAGTCTACTGCTGAACATACGCCTCCCGCAATCAATTATATCTGACAGCTTCTGTTGTGTGGTTGAGCAGGTCAGCTCATATCCCGGAGGCAGCGGGTTCGATTCTCATGACAGGACAAGTATTGGTGGACAGGAAAAAAGCGACAATACTTGTTCTGTGTCTGGGTGTTGGGAGCATGTTCCTCGTAGGTCCTAGGTTCCTAGGTACAGAGAATCTTAGTTAGGGTCCAGGATCTATGTATGTGCTAGTTGGGCATCATTTATTGTAATATCTGTAGAGTTTTAATTACCAAAATTAACTTAGCAACTATAATAATGTCTTAATTTTAGCTTAGCTTAAGTACCTTGAATATTAGTTCTAATAAATCAAATACTTATCTTACTTTATTGATTTTACTAGGTGGTAGGGCTTTTCTGCAAAGTTCGTCTAGGTAGGTACCACCGCTTTGCCAGTTATTCTGCCGCCAAGCAGTAGTGTGTAAGCACTACGTTGTTCCGGTTTGAACTGCATTGTAGCTAGCGAAATTACTGGGCAAATGAGACTTTATGACCTGATTACACAGTGTAGTAATCTGTTTACTAGACTGTGTGATGTCTCAGGATGACGTGCGCAGTGCAGTGTCACGCGAAACTTTATTATTTTAAAGTTCCGAGTGACACTGCAACTGTTATGGGCGGCCGTATTGCTTAACATCAGGTGAACGACCAGCTCGTCACGTCATTCACTCCCATAAAAAAAAAATTGATTTAGTCCAAAATGATCTGGTCCATGGATCTACTGATGAGAACGAACCGAATATTCTTGGACATATCTTTTGTAATCACAGCATAACACTTTCAGTCAGTTCTGGGAAAAAGAATCATGACGGACAAATAGATAGATGGACACCAAAGTGATCTTGCAATAAGTCTTACTTTTCTAAATGAGTGTGGAACCCTAAATATGTTTATTTACCACCCGTAGTAGTGAAAGTAGGTTATATTGTGCGACGAAAATTGGAAACTTTTCGCAGGTAGTTCTCGAATAATGGATTTGTGATGGATTCTGAAATATTTTCTTTGTTGTGTGTAATATTTATTTTTTCTACGCGGATTCGACAAAACCTGCGCTTATTCTTTATGTCCATAAATAAAATAATGGTTTGCTTCTATTCTTTTCAATATTCGTCAGTAAAGAGTTAACTAACAAGACACCAAAATGTTATTCCATATTAAAAGACAACTTTCATCACAGTTGCTCGTAAATTGGCACTTATCCTACCGCTTTTAAGATTATAATCCAAGAAATTTCCAACGTGTGCTTTTTACTTTAAATTACCGCACTAGTGGTTTATGATGACAACCCGATTCAGTTAAGTATGTATGTCGCTTCAAGTAATACCTATACAGAAGATTTTTTTAATTTACCTGGCTTATGGAGATTCAGTATTACCCACAGACAGATTACAGAAAAAAATGTGCCCACAGACCTGCACCCTTATTCTCAATCCATCGACAACGTTTCGACTTACGCTATCCGACTCTTTCATTTACATTTAGAATGAAAGATACGGGGAGTGTAAGTCGAAATGTTGTCAATGGATTGAGAATAAGGGTGCTAGAATAGTTTCGTAACTGATATTACCACAGATTAGAGAAAAAATCAATCTGACCGGTAACTCCTTGGTAAACATTTATGAATTATTATTATTGCTTTTAGCAATACAAGTCTGTTTTTTCTTCGCATACTGTGATGAAAAACGTCATATGATACGCGTGTGCATTGATCATTACACTATCGGCTCCCTTATCGCGCTCGCCTGCTGCTCGCGCGTAATACCGCCTTGGGTGTAATGATCAACTTCACACACTTACATCATAATGTACTATTTTGGTATAAAATAATATCTACCGGGATACTGGGTTTACTAATAAACGGTGACGGGCCTGATAGCTCAGCCGCTGCCTTCTGAACTGAGGGTTGTGGGTTCGATTCCTACGCAGGACAAACATATGTGTGATGAACATAAGTGTTTGTTCTGTGTCTGGGTGTCATATTGTATTCTATGTATGTATTTACAAACAAAAAAGTATCTAAGTATTCTATCAGTGATCTGGTTCCCATAGTACAAGCTATGCTTTGTTTCGGGCTAGATGGCGCTGTGACATGTCACACTTAAAAAAAATCACTGCAGAACAGTAATTGAATATCAATTTAGTGTTTTATCTTGATTTAACTTTGCTTATTTCAAAGACAGAAAGCAAGAAATCAAAAAATAGCAATCCATCCACTGCACTATATTTAAAAGGGCAAAAGTTTATAATATATTCAAATAAATTATAACGAACAAACTATAGGTAAATACTAAATGAATACGTTTTATAACCACTAACAATTTATTTATTTGGTCTTTGTTTTCTTGCTATCTGTACAGGAAATTATCGGTAGTTCCCAATATTCGGGCATAGTTGGTGCTGAAACGATACTGGAGCTGAAAGAGCTGTGTGGTGCTCAAATTACGGGGATGGATAACGCTCGTTAGTAGAATATCATACGTGGGTATCGGTACCGATTATTTTTTATTCTTATATTATTATATGTAAAATAAATTATACGGTTGCAATGTAATGAAAAATCATGAAATCTAATAATGATTTGTTATTTCTTTAATTTTTGGAAGGTTTTAAGAACAGTTATGAAAAATATGAAAAGAAAAAAAGAATAAATGAACATTAAACAACCGTGAAAGGAAATAAAGATGTTTATGTAGAGCGCTGGTGGGTTTGTATTTTGAAATAGTGATTTATTTATTAAATAAGAATGAGAAAAATAAAATAATAAAGAAGAAAATAGATCTCAATTTTTCTGCTTCCTTTTTTTATTCCCATGATCTGTAGGTAAAACTACTTGACACTAATAGAATGAAAAAACTTCGTGGAATAACATTCATCATAAAAATATCCGTAAAACTTGGACAGAGAATCTTCTGTTTCTAGAGTTTGCTCTTCACAAACAAACAAACAAAGTTTTTCTTTGTACTAAGTGTCAGATTTTCGCAGAGAGGAAATAATATTATTTGATTATTTATTATAATATGATTATTTATCGAGGATAAAGATTTTGATATCACGCACGGGTTTATCCATTATTTGCTAAATATTTTTCATCATCATCATCATTAACAGCCTGAAGACGTCCACTGCTGAACATAGACCTCTCCCAGAGAGCGCCATTTTGAGCGGCTGCTCGCCTCCTGCATCGCCATCGGCTCCCCGCGGTTTTCACCAGGTCGTTGGTCCACCTAGTGGGGGTCTGCCTACGCTGCGCCTTCCGGTTCGCGGTCGCCACTCGAGAACCTTTCTTCCGCATCGGGCTAATTTTAAGGGCTATATCTTAATCTATGTATAACAATATTTATTATTTAATATTATTATATATTTTCACACTATACCTAATATTATAAATCTGTAAGTTGTGTGTTTTTATTCCTCTTTACGTCACAAGAAATGAAAACATCTAAATGGTATTCGGAACGAAAATAACTATATCTAGATTAATTTGTAAAGGAAAAATTAGAATCATAAATATTGATTTGGGAGGCGTTATCTGTACAGCATTTGTGTTGATGTAACTTGACCATGCTGGTTGGGATGATTCTTAAATCACTCAATAGATGGCGCTACCAACCCCGTAAGTTGGTTATAAAGGTGAAGGAAAAATTCGGACATGAGACCACTTGTCACGGTAGCTTAAGTAAAGCATATCCCGGCTTGAGGGATGGATGGATGCGGGTTCAATCCCCGCTCGTGATTCTAATTTTTCCTTTACAAATTAATCTGGAGATTAAGCTGAGCAGGCGATACTGCTTTAAAAATCATAAATATTAACTATATCTAACTTATACTAGGTATTATATTATCTGACGGGCCCGATAGCTCAGTTGGTAGTATCCCTGCCTTTTGAACTGAGGGCTGTGGGTTCGATTCCTACCCAGGACAAACATTTGTGTGATGAACATAGATGTTTGTTCTGCGTCTGGGTGTTATATTGTATTCTATGTATGTATTTACAAACAAAAAAGTATATAAGTATTATATCCGTTATCTGGTTTCCATAGTACAAGCTATGCTTAGTTTGGGGCTAGATGGCGATGTGTGAAATGTCCACACATATTTATTATCTGGGCTTATACCTACCTACGTCGGTTTTACAAATCACATTTGCGGGTAAAACCACAGGGCACAGCTAGTAGTCAATAAAAGTGATGTAACAAACATCTACACAATCCAACCCACACACGCACAGTAATGCCATCAATAAATCAATCCAATGCACAATAAGATCACGTCATGATGGATGTAGCTGATGACATGGGTGATGGATGGAGAACGCCAGGCACAAAGAAATGTGTGAGATGACGTATGACTTTGGTTGCGAGGTACACACGGTTGAGGAATGTAACCAGCTGAGCAGCTCGGGCATGTTCCATATATTATTATGATAAGGTACATACCTAAGGCCCTTCGCACACGGCGTCGTATCATATTACGCGCGCACGACGAGAGCATTATGAGCGTGTATATGTTCGAACTAATTCGCACATGAAGCGGTGCGGCAGAGAATCGTAGGAGATGTTCACGGTGATTACGATAGGCATAGCGTACTGGCGTAAAAAAGCAAGCGTAAAAAATGTAAATTTTATTAAAAATTCAACTGAATTAAAAAAATTGAGGTTTTTACATGTTTTAAGACTTTTAATTTCAATATGACTGAAAAAGTGAAAGAATTAGTGAAACAAAATATAAAATATATAAATAAAAAAATTAAGTTTCGGCAGAAATTTCGTCAAAAATAAACTGGACAGGTAAGAAGGGTAATAAAATAGTCTATAAATTCACTCAACACATCTGGTACCATTGACGCCATGATTTCACCTGAAATCATACAAAACGATACGTCTACTCGTCGATTCGTGTGTAGAACACTGCAAGTCTCGTACGCATCGCGTCGTAATGATACGCTTATGATACGACTACACTTACGAGTCGTGTGTGAAGGGCCTTAGTCAGAAAGACAAAAGTGAGGCCTAAAACATAAAACTCGAGTTTTGGCGGGACCGCGGAAATGTTCACGTCGTTGCATTGTATTATTTCTCAAAACTTGTGCTTTTTCCTGTGTTAATGTTTAAAATTGGTGGCGTTTTACGCATTAAGTGCTGAATTACGAGCATGAGTGTGGGCAAGTGATTTAATGTGGTGAAACGTGAGTTTTCGTGTTGCTTCCAAAATTCCATAGAAGCTTCTAGTAAAGTTGCCACTACTTTACTGGAGCATGACTTAGACTGGACTTCGACTACCTGACTTAGACTGGACTATGACTATGACTAAGACTTGACTTTACGTGATATATTCTTTAAAGATGAATAATTACAATACTTGACACTGGCTAAATACACTATGTATGGAGCCAAAATATAAGAAAGAAGAAAAAAAAAAACGCGTTTCGCTGAGTCCTCCATTATGCTATGCGGACTGCTAGGGAATGGAATATGCTCCCGTCGGTCTTGTTTCCTACCTAACAAATAAACAAATATAACCTGGGTATTTTTAAGACAAGAGTGAGTGGGTATCTCATGAGCCTGCGTGCTACATTTTCGGGTGCATCGTCGCATCGTCGTTCCTAGTAGAACTATTATTCTACATAAAAAAAAAAAAAAAACAAATTTTCCTTTTGTTGTAAATTTAAAGGATTTGAATCACAAACGAAAGGAATTATTGATGGCAAAGTGGGTAATTATTATTCTATATGTGTATGTGTAGACATTTCACACAACGCCATCTAGCCCCAAAATAAGCAAAGCATGTACTATGGAAACCAGATAACGGATATAATACTTAGATATTTTTTGCTTGTAAATATATACATAGAATACAATATAACTCCCAGACACAGAACAAACGTCCATGTTCATCACACAAATATTTGTCCTGGGTAGGAATTGAACCCACAGCCCTTGGTTCAGAAGGCAGGGTTACTACCAACTGAGCTATCAGGCCCGTCGTATTCTATTCGCATGTCCTGAAATTATTCACAAATCTTAAATTAGTTAGCTACAGTACCAGTAATAGGATTTTTACAATTTTAGTGTCTTTTTTTAGTTTTCAGTTTCTCGACACGGGCGCTCAATAAATAATTAGAAACTTAGTCACAATTTCGTATCGCATAGGTATTCTTCAGTTTACATGGAGTACATTATGTAATAAGAATCGTAGCTTTGGACTTGTTAAACCACCTTTTGTCTTTATCAATCAAGTTCACATCCAAGTTCACAACCGGGCACATCCCATCAAACAAGTTTAAATGGCTGATGGGACTATCCGATACACCTAATTGTCTGGAGTGTGACGTGGTAGAAGACGTTCAGCATGTACTGATGGAGTGTGTTCGGAACGGCAGGACATGAGAGGTAGGATTGACTACAGAGTTGGCATATGTAATAGCATCCTGACCTCACCTCTGTCTGAGGAAGCCAGGATGCTAATAAGACTCTATTAATTTTTTTTTTAGTTTTAGTTTCTTTATGCTCGTTTGATTGTTGTTATTTACGAATAGATTATAATACGGGGGTGACATAGTCACTCAGTGACCAAAACCCCTTTCTAATAAATAAAGATTGATTTTTTTTTAAGTTCAATTATTGAATAACAAAAAAAGACAAAATTTGGAGTTTCTAATCCAAACCTACTCCACGTTTATTATGAAAGTCGTAAGAGTCTAAGGCTAAGTTGAATGTACAGTTATCTATCACAATCATTGACTATAAATCCAGTTGTCCAACGATACAACTTCCCCTCGTACGAAAATTAGTAGTTTATTTCAACTGCTAATCCTACGAGAGGAAGCGGGACACCCAATTTGTCTTCTGTTCCATCCGGCTCTGTCCTGCGTATTACTGTCTCGTTTTGTTACCTCGCCCCGTAAGGTGAGTCGAGTTTGTACGAGATATTATGTTCACGAGCGTGTTTGGATCACAATTATAATCCTGTCTTTACTAAAACGTAAATAATAAATTAACCCATTAATAAGTCTAGACTCTGAAAGCAAATAAAACTAAAACATGATTTAATCATAAATATAATTCAACATTTTAAAATTAATATACATAATAAACTTAATAAGACATCATTAACCCCACGGCGAAGGTTTCGAAATCTTAATTAAATGAATTAAGTCTGTCTAGACAAGACCTAGGTAACCTAAGCTCATACAATTTAATTTCATTTAGCCACTGAATATTACACCATTACAAAGGTAAATAAATTAGAGACACCAATGTTGTGGCTGTATACATACTTACTTACTACAATAATAAAAGATAAAAGCAATTTTTACGGATTATTTTGCAAAGGAATAATTTTAATCACGATCGGGGTTTTCCCTCTACAAATTTATCTGCAGATTACGCTAAGCAGTCGATAGGTACTGCAATAAAATGTAGCTGTTTTATGTAACCATTAAATTGGTTAGCACTTGATTATAGAGCATTTCACCATTTTCTTTTAATCAGATGCCGCCCTATAAATCCAATGATACAACTTATACATGTAAATTAGTGGTGTTTTTCAACCGCTTATCCTAAGAGAGGAAATGGGCCAATGTGTCTTGTGTCCTATCCTGCTCTGTTTTTTGTAATCGCGTATGACTGTCTCGTTTAGTTACTTCGTACTTCGGGCAGAGGGCCCACGAAAGTAAGTCGTGTTTTAGGATTATGTTCACGGGCTTTATAATCTTTGGATGCCGCCTACTTCATCTTCATACTGCTTGTTCTCAGTTGTTTTTTTTTTATATTTTCATGATTGTTTATTTTTAAATGTAATTTTGTCATTCTGTGCTGTTCTGCTGGTTAGAAGTCTTGTTTCCTATTTCACCATTTCCCAAACATCATACGATGCTGGTTATAAATCATATTCTATGATCATTACAGCATTCCTCTAACAGCGTTACTACTTGCTCTGTCAGCTTTAATGTGCGACAGTGGTTGATTAAATAAAATTTCAAATGGCCAAATATACGAGTATGTGTTTATCTACCCGCAGTTGGCCAGTGTGGTGGATTATGGCTAGTATCCTAATACAAAAGTGGTACCCGTTATCCTAATACCTTAAAGCCGAACCTAGTATCCCAGGTCTACTTCTTGGCAACAGGTTTCCAGGAGATGTTGTTCAATCCATGGAACTGCCTCTTCATAGTCTGTCCATCAGCCCACTTAGAGTTGAGGAAACTATCGTCCTCATCCTGCTCCAACTTCTTCCATTCTTCTTGTTTTCTGGAAAAGAGGAATAAGTACCTACATTAAAAGAATAGTAGTCTCCCAGCAGGTTGGTCTTAAGATGAATATGGACAAGATGAAAGTCCTGTATATTCTACTGGATCTTTTCAAGTCAAGAGTGAATGGGCATGCCTTAGACAACTTCGTCACTTACCATCAGATAAGTTGTTGTTAAACGTATGCACATTTTAGCACAAAAATATATAATCGTTCATGTTCCACCTACCTGCTGGTAATTTTTGTCAAACAATATTTGCTAAATGAATGCATTTGGTTACCTATATCATAATCATCATATTTGCGCTTCCACTGCTAAACATTTGCCTTTGCCATTACCCCTAATGCGATGCGAAGCGTAGAGAGTCTGACAACTCTTATCCGGCAAGGATTGCCAGGCCAATCACGCTTCGCAGGCGTATTAGTTACTGCAATCGATTCGATTCAGACAAAAAAGGATGCTGTTGCCCATGTCCTGGATATTATTTTAGTTATCTTTTACGACATCCGCGGGAAGTGGTTACGAAACCTTAAAAACCTCAAGGGGCACCTGTAAGCGTGCAGCATGAGCTGTTTCCTTTCATCCTCCGTCATGATGGGCTCGCGTCCTGGAGCACCTTCTGAGCTGGAGCAAAGCTTGATGGTCACCTTGGTTTTGTTGTTCTTGCCTGTAAAGGAAAATAACTATTTGATATATCTGACAGAGAAGTCTTAAGAGCTAATTGAGATCATATTGTTATGTGACGTGCCTTACGGGTATCAAAAGTCGTAGTAAACGTCATAAAAAGAATCATTACAAGATTTTAACTTATTGAAAATCTCGTAATTTCAAGAATAAAGTATGGTGAAAATCTAACTTCATAAACGGATCAAGAACAATTTTTTTGCAAACAAAGTCTATTGGTGTCGTCTCTTTGTAATTCAACTTTCGCTAAGTATTCTTTAATACCGTTTTGCTGTCGTTGAGATCTTATTTATCGCAGAAAGTAAAAAGTTTCTAAGCTCCATTGTTATAAAGGTAATGATACGGAAATGTTGATATTTTAGTCATAAAGTGGTTTAGATCTCTACAATTCTTTTCAAAAGAAATAAATAACGCCCAATAATCAGACACATAGATCCTGAAACTTAACTTGGCTTCCCTGTATCTAGAGACCCAGGAATTACGAGGATCGTGGTCCCTCTTTATTTCCTTTCTTTATTGTGACGCCAAATGTCCATATATCATAATATTCTCTTATAAAAATTCAGGGAAAACCTTTATTCGGTATTTTTCAATAGCATCCACTTACCCAAATGATCACTAAGCTTATTTCCACCGAGTAACTTCTTCCCGCAAGCCCAAATGCAGGCCCTGGACGGGTCGATGACCTCAGTTGAGGCCTGAGTTCCGGATAGATCCTCAACATTGTCAAGCTCCATCCTCACAGGGTCATGAGGTGGGAGACCAGCTGGGAAAACTATTTTTGATGCTCCTCGAAGCTCTTCCAAAGCTCTGGTTACGTCTTTTTGGGTCATATTTTTGCGAAGGTCCACCTTGAATTAAATAAACGTGTTTTGAATTCAAAAGACTTAGGTTTTTTACGTTTTTTTCTTTAGATTAACCCAACATTTGAGTCTGAGGTTTTATTGGCTGCGTGTTTTTATCTCAAAGATCTGTCAAGAACCTGTAACTTTCAAGACTCTTAAGTATTCTGCAAAGGACAGGATTCTTTTAAGGCAAGCCTTTAACCAATCAAACTACTACCAAGGCCCTTCTAAAGGCCTACTCACGTGCTTCTTGCTAACGTACTCCTTAGCGAATTCCATAGCTTTCTTCAACACCTCCTGAAGGTGGGGAGGAGGAGCAAGCCCACAGCGACGACCCATGTCATCTTTGCAGAACACGTAGTCTTGTGGAGCGCAGCGCTTAGCCCAAGGGTCTTCAAGCTTGAGCTCTTTTATCTGGAAGTTAGAGACTTTTTTTTTTAATAAAAGAATATTTTTTCCATAGAGAAACAGCTCTGTGAAAGTAGAGCAAGACTTAGCAGCACCATAAGAAATGTTTGTACTATGTTTTGACTCTAAGCTACGCATGAGCGTAGAATGAAGAATAGGTCCTACAGTCCTATAAAAAACTATGTAATAAATACAATTTACCTGTTAACTACAGCTATAACAATATTTAATATCCGATAGTAAAGTTCAATTACAATACTTTGTAATATGCCACCTGGCGGTTGATAACATTAAAATGTAACCAGAGAAAACCTTTTCTTAATAAAAAATTTGCCACCTACTTCTCGTGTAGGTATGAGTCAGTCATGATATAAGAATTTGTAGTCCACCCAAAGGATTCTGACTTGGTTTGACAACTATCGTCTTACGACGATAACAGCCGAAACTTATTATTTTTAACGTACTCTCTAAAGTAAGGTAGCGTTCCATTGTAAGTTCGAACCACTTTTTGTTGCAGTCGCCCATCCAAGTAGTGATTACAGCGTTCAGCAATTGTTATTCACTGAGCAGAACTCGTTGATCCAAGGCAAAAAAGTACTTGGTTGGTCCAAGCGCATACCTGATCATCAGTCAGTCCTTGCATCTCCTCCGGGAGAAATGTCCCGTGCTTCATCAGTTCTTCCATCTCATAGCAGATCCTGGTGATCTTCAGCCTTCCGTTGAAGATCGCTGTGATATCCTTCACTACATCATCCACTTCGTTCTGGACATCAGTTTCGTACAAGAACTGGTTTTCGTCACCACGTTTCACAAGAAGGATCACCATTTTCGTTTTATTAAGAGTTCTTCCGTAAAATTCTACAACTTCTTACAGAGATATATTTTTCTGAAAATTGCAGTTTGATGCTTTGATATTGACAAAACAACTTTGGTTGCCATGGCGACGGTCGTTTTTGTTGCTATGGTAACTGACATTAGTTACTAAGAAGATTTAATATGGAGTTTTGGCGGGAACGCGGAATAGTTCACGTCGTTGCATTGTATTATTTTTCAAAACTTTTGCTTTTTCCAGTGTTTATGTTTAAAATTAGTGGCGTTTTACGCATTAAGTGCTGAATTACGAGCATGAGTGAAGGCAAGTGATATAATGTAGTGAAACGTGACTTTTCGTGTTGCTTCCATGACTCCATAGAAGCTTCTAGTAAAGTTGCCACCACTTTGCTGGAGCATGACTTAGACTGGACTATGACTATGACTAGGACATGACTTTGCGTGAAATATTTTATAAAACGATGAAAATATAATACTTGACACTGGCTAAATACACTATGTGTGGAGCCAAAATATAAAAAAAAAGATTTAATATTGTTAGGTAACTAAATAGATCAGTTGTGTCGTATACAGATCTTCACCTTGACCACCTGCTTTCTCTTTGTTGGCTGCCTACTCTCCGCTGCCGACCCCACTATGGAGGATGGAGAAGGCGTACGAAACGAATGTATCAATGCCAAAATTTGTGTTTTAAACACACACACACACGCACACGCACACACGCACACACACACACACACACACACACACACACACACACACACACACACACACACACACACACACACACACACACACACACACACACACACACACACACACACACACACACACACACACACACACACAGTTTGTAACCTTTTTCTCTCTGTCTCTTCTACCTCGCCAATCGAAAATCACTATCCTAATGAAATCTAGCAACATTTTATAAATATCAAATCGTATCCTGAGGGTATATCTTATCGCGAGACGGGTATCACACGGCCGAGTGAACGTTTCCGGTACATTAACCAACGGTCCGGCACAGAGATGCTTTTAGATAATATCGGGTAGTATTAATAGTATATTTTTTAAATAAAAATACCACTGTTGCCAGCTTTTGAAGCAGTTTATTTTAAGAAAAACTATTCAGAGAGTAGGAATATTGAAACCTGAGAACCTTATTGATTGGTTAACAAATGCTTTATGGTAGGTAGGTAATTCGTTACATAATACCTATACAGTACAGATGTCTCATCCCATACAACGGAATAACGCGGGCTATTTTACGAATTATTTTATTTCTGCATAACGCAAGATTATCAAGCGACATTTATTGCGTGTTGGCGAAGTATTGGGCCAAATTAATACACTGAACTCTAACTAGTAACTCTCTAGACACGATTACTACATTTTTTTCACGTTCGGGCTATTTTTCATTTGTACCGGATGAGACCCCATGGTTTTACTACTTATCTAATTTCGAAAATTTTCCGGGTTTACTTCAAGTTTTACACCAGCATTGATTTATTTCCAAAATTAGTTGGAAATAAATCAATGTTTTGTTTAATGTGCTTATTATTTTTCTTACTCGACAATGCACAGTGTTATATCTGTATGTACTTTGTTATGAGTTCTATACTTTGTTGTTGTTCTAAAAAAAAACTCAAATCGCCAATTACCTAGTAAGTTTAACTTTAAAAAATGCAGACTACAACCTAACATGATAACTACATAAAAATATACATAATTTAAAACGATAATAACCAAAAAAATTTTAACGTAAAAATATTGTTCGTTATACAACAGAGCTTTAATTTTTTCTCTTATTTTTTGCGCGATATTCATGTTCTGCTCTTCATTAATTTACTGAATAAAAGCGCACGTGTGGGAACTATTTTACAGAGCAAAATGAAGTTTTATATTTATCTGTAGTACCTATAGAGAGTAGATTTATAATTATGGAAGTTGGAAATTTCACCCTCCGCCATATTACAATACTTTTTTTAATGGGTAATATGCTTTTATTACTCAAGCTAACTACTCCAATAATAAATACTAAACTAGCTACACAACCTACTACAAAGAACATATTTTATGAACTGTATAATATAAGATCACCAAGCAAATGAAAGAATAGAATTCAGGATTTCCTTATTTATTCCACTTGAGCTACAACCGATTTACAAAATCCCGTCTTTTTCATGTCGTCGCTGGCGGTAGAATGCCCATCTCCCCTTGAATCCGTGCCGTATCCTCCTTATTTTATATTTTTTATCTTAGAGTATCGAACGTATTATACCACTTTATGCAGCCACAGAACACAAATAAAGATTACAGATTGTAAAATGAATACTAAGATGAAAGCGAATAATTTAGGCAGGTCTGTGTACGTACCTACGCCCACGTTTACTCAAAATTCTAACAATAATAGCCGCGATGGCTTATCGACAGTCCATAACATTACAATATTATAAACTTACTGATTGTTTACTGAAATTGAACACGCAGCTCCTTCCAATTGAAACCCGATTGAGTTTGGACAAACCCGGATGAAGCAACTTTATTGAGCTTTTCAAATCAATGATTTCGATACGTCGAGTGTTTACCTCTTGTAAAGATGCATCGAAATCTAGGTGGAGTGTGCTGACGAACTTGGTTTGATTTTTGAGGGTTATGTTATTTTTCGTGCCATTTGTGACTGGATAGGTACTTAATTTTATATTTCAGTAATTTCGTTTTCTTTTTAATATTGCGTCTTGCGGCTACGGGACCAATCTGAACATGTATGTGCTTACAAATAGGAACGAATTTTCGAAATCAATATAAAAAATTATAAGGGCGATTTATCAAGAAGTAACACCATTACACCATTTGTAATGGTAGAATTAACACGGCTCTCCTAATAATCTGACCACCATACTATTATTTAAACCTACATTCTTGCAAATAACATATTTTACTTCTTCTTCTTCGTCTTTTTTAATGGCTTTCTATCGCTTTTTTTGCAATAATTCTGCCAATGTCAAGTGAGTAAAATTTGTACGGTTATGTCAAATCAAAGTCATATTTTGTCAGTCAAAATGCCAACAGTAAAATGGTGGATATTTCACTGAAGGCTATAAAAAAGGCCGTTGAATAAAAAACGAAAATGCATGTTTCTATAATCTTGAAACCATTTGCCAACACTCGTGCACGTTCACGAACACTTAACGGATAATAATCCACCCTTAATACACATTAAAGTTCAAGATACACAAGTTTTAGAAAAAAAATTCAAAATTCACAATTGCCGGCTTTTCTTCAAAGACCCATATTTTACTTATTCTTTACGCAAAACATGCAACCGAATATACAACCCCTTTTTTAAATCTGTTGGTTATTTACTGCACAGAACTATAAGAAGTATTAGATGTCCCTATTCCTCTTTTCGCATCAATGGGATGAAAAGGTGCTTTTGGTTTTAATTACAAGCGATAGTTTTAACCAATACCAGCTTAAAATCAATTCGCTAAAACCAGATGTGTCGCGTTGATAAACCATTGAATTGGATTCAGTGCAATCAAGCGCATGGATGGATAGTAGGCTCGTGTTATCACGTTTCACGATCTCCCGATACATAAATAATAGGCTTGTGTCCTTCTATTAAAAATTAACAAAATAATATTGTTTTAATAAAGTAGGTTAAAGATTAATGCAATCATTGAAAGAATTAGTAAAATCGGTAAATAAATCATGGAGTAATAAGCTTTTAAAGTTTCATCGCCTGTCCCTTTCTCGCAGAACAGAGCATCCCCATAGCTACTATGTACATATGCCAAAGAGATTGTATGTAAATCTACCGCAGCTTAGTAATAAGGTACTATGAAGGTGGAAGAAGTGACGTCACTGCGCGTATGAACTGTCTCTCTCTATTCCTGTATTTTAAAATGCTTATAACTTTGTAATTTTTTGAGATATTTAATTTTTGTTTTCACGACTGTTCATTTTTTGAGGAATATTATTAATTTATGCAATAAAACAACAGCAGGACTCAAGCCTACTATAGGCTAATAATGAAAAGAAAGTTCTACGTGTCACTGATGAAAATAATCTTTTAGGGTTCCGTACCATAAGGCGAACCCTATTACTAAGGCTCCGCTGTCCGTCTATCTGTTTTGTCTGTCCGTCTATCACCAGGCTGTATCTCATGAACCGTGATAGTTAGAAATCTGAAATTTTAAACTTACTAAACGCAAATACTTGTTTTGTGTCGGGGTATTGTGTGACCATAATTATGATCCTTGTAGTTCCTAGGTCTCTAGATACAGAAAATTCTAGTTTGAATCCAGGATCTATGTATGCGGTTGTTGTGTATTATTCATTTATTATTATTAAAAAAACTTTGTTTTGTTTCAGTTAAGAGTGACCGCGTCTCATAGACATGGTCATGACATATCGACGGAGGATCCTGACATAATTGAATCACACCATGACAACACCACACACCATGGCAAGGTAAGCATTGGATGGAGACGTTAAAATTAATCTTATTACTTAGGTAAACTAATATTTTAATGATGACTATGATGATTGTATAATGATTGTGACTATTAGAACCCATTGACTAAACATCCAGTTGACTAATAATACAACATCCCCTCGTACGAAAATTAGTGGTGTGTTTCAACCGCGAATCCTATGAGAGGAAACGGGACATCCAATGTATCTTTTGTTTCATCCTGCTCTGTTCTTTAAGTATGACTTTGTCTCGTTTTGTTACTGCGCCCCCTGCGTGCGCAAGTAAGTCGTGTTTGCAGGAGAAATTATGTTCATGAGCTATCAACGGGCTTTATAATATTTGCGAGAGGCCTATATCTACTACAGTAGACAAGCGCGTATCTAATTTGAAACATGAAAGAAATCCATATAGAATAGAATAGAATAGAATAGAATAACTCTTTATTGCACATACCAACATGAAAGAAATTTGAACATTAAAGTACTTATAGTTAGTACCTAACTGAAATGAAAAACAGACTTCAGTAAAACTGATCGACGCAAACGAATAAAGCGAAAGTTCAGAGCTCTCCAAATTAAAACCAGTCAAAACACGCTGTATCTTTTTTCAGCGAATCCATGAATTAGGGTTGTGTTATTCGATTATGATCTTTACCGCTTCGGGTTAGGGTTCCGCAGTTATAGGTGAGGGATAAAAAACGTGGACATACAGTGGTTGGCTTGACAAATTGAAGTTGAGCTCTTGGGACGTCAAATTTGCATATGTGGCTGTTGTTTTTGAGTAGTGGCTATGATGCAAGAGATAAGCGATTGAAGAAATAACCGGTCACAAACTCAAAAAAAAATGGGAAAGAAGGTACATCCACAACGAATTTTATTTATTAAACCCTTGCAAGTATTAGATCAAAGTCATGCAATGTGAGAAATACTCGGTGTTTCCCTGCGAGATAAGAACCGAAATAAGGAAATCTGCAAGAGGACTAAAGCGAACGATATAGCCTTTAACATAAGCAAGACGAAATTTGTGAAGGTCACATCGCTCGCTTCTCGAGTAGAAAGAAAACTTCTCGAGTGGTGACCACGAACTCGAAGCGCAGCATAGGCCCCCCACTAGGTGGAACAATCATCTGGTCGACGTCTGGACCTCGGGGAGCCGATGGATGTAGGAGGCGAGCAGCCGCTCAAAGTGCTGCTCTCTAGGGGAGGCCTATGTTCAGCAGTAGACATTTTCAGGCTGTTGATGATGATGACTACTGTGTTCCGGTTTGAAGGGAATTGTAGCTAGTAGAATTACTGGGAAAATAAGACTTTTTGAACTGATTTCACAGTCTGGTAATTATAGGACTAGATTGTGTGATGTGTCAGGATGACGTGCGCAGTGCAGTGTCACGCTAATCTTTATTAAGGTTCCGAGTGACACTGCTACTGTAATGGCCGGCCGTGCCGCTTAACATCAAGTGAAATCCTAGCTCGCTATTAAATTATCATTAAAAAAAAGTCAAAGTTCAGTCGCCAAAAGCGTGTGTTTTTGACCACACCGCCTTTGACGCGAACGTAACATTTAGGTGGTAAATTCCGCGCTGCATTGTGCTGGATATTTTTACAGCTGTCTTCTTTCAGGATTAGCGCTGAACTTCTGTAACCTGTAATTTAAATAGTCAGTGCTTTTGGAAATTCGTTGAAGACAGTAATTTTCTCAATCATTACTATAGTTTAGGTACTATATCTGTATAATCAAAATCATAAACAGCCTGAAGACGTCTGCTGCTGAACATAGGCCTCCCTCAGAGAGCACCACCTCAACCAGCTGCTCGCCACCTGTTTCTATAGGCTCACTGCGGTTTTCACCAGATCGTCGGTCCACCTAATGCAGCCTACGCTGCTTCCGGTTCATGGTCAGCACTCGAGAACCTTTCTTCTCCATCGGTTGTCAGTTCTACGAGCGATGTCGCCCATTGCCATAAAAAGTACATATACTATAAAATCAACCGACAAAACATCGCAAATGTACATCATCCCTTAACCACGACAGTAGGAATTATTACGTGATTCCGTTTGCATGAAAAACAGCGCTACAAATACGTGAAATATATTAATGTCACCGTCTTTTTGTAATAACCGTTTGTTTATAAAAAAAAAAACGAATATATTTTTTTCTATTTGTTTTATACAGGGTTTATTCTAACAGAATACGCCACCCTTATTTCTAATCAGTAGTAAAAAAAATAATAAAAACTAATATAAAACCGTTTATTTATAAACTGTCGATATATTGCAAATTGACAGATTGTCTTATAATAAAACGGACGGTTTTTCGATTATTTACAACTAGTCGGTGCCCAGTGGTGAGTTTATAAAAAACGGGGTTTAGTAGCGTTTAATTGTGAACAAACCCGTATTAATGCACCAATTTTTGCTGCACAATATTAAGAAAAAACGAAATGATGCCGATTAATTATAAATAACCAAAATATAGACTGTTTTATTGTGAGACACGTTGTCCGTTTGCAATAAATCGTCAGTTTATAAATAACCGCGTTTTTTTATAAACAAACGGTTTTTACAATAAGACGGTGACGAATACACACATTATAATATTATACATACGTACAGTAACGTAACGGCGGTCGACGGTTTGTTTAGAGGATTATTTTTTTGATTTATGGTCTGTGACATAAAACATTTCATTCTACTGTGCGAAGGCAGACTGCGTGCGTTTGGTAAATGTGCGTAGACTCGTAGAGGTTTCGCTACGATGCTTTGTAGATTTGCTACAGATTACTACGAACTCTGCTACGAGCGTTGAATGTCAACTTTAAAGTAGTATTTGAATGATAAGTACATACATACTAAACTAACATAACAAGATAGAGTTCAAAAACTAAAACCCGACTACCTAATTATTTATGACGGCATTTTTACCCTCGCCCAAAAGAAGGGGTGTTGTAATAGTATAACTAATGATTTGGTACACTTACCTATGTGCAAAAATGTGTGTTTAGAGATTTTAAATTTTGTTAATTATACTTTATAGTAGGTACCTACTTCTATCATCTATGCTACAACTTTACAAGCGCTATGCAGTTGCGCGTTCAACTGAGGTGGGAGAAAGGAATTTTTTAAAAATTCCAACATCATTTAATTCTAAAGTATTGATCCTAGAGTAAAAATGGATAGTGTCTTTTTTTATGGCGGATTTAATATAATTTAGTTTCACAGAAATAACTGTAATACTAATCCTAAAGGTTTCTGAGATATAAGCAAATATCCGAAAAAAGTGAAATTCAAACCCTTCCCCCTCCCCCCACTTACCCCCCACCCTCGGACATTTTTAGTATATTCATCAGTACACATCAAAGTATAACTGTGCCAATTTTTGCTACACGAATGATTTCGGCTGTTTGTCTAATGTTTAGCGAATTTTCTTACTATGAGGTGGAATGGATCGGTCATAAAATCCGACATATTGGGTGTAGTATAATTTTATATACCTTATGTCACCCAGAGTGTCAATACGCATCGATTGATATCAAATTTGATAAAATATGATGAGTAGTTTAGGCCAGAGAACAACAAAACCAGAAAATTCGCGCCTATTTTCATTCGTAGGCTATACAAAGTTATACATAGATATAAAAATTATACATATTCGAAACGTACTCATAACGACCTTTCATTTGATACCAAACATGACATGTTTATCGAAAAAAAATATTTTTTGTTTGCGAATTTTTTGAATATAATTCGCCATATTGAATTTAATGTAACTTTATATAACCTATGACACGCAGAGTGTTAAGATCTATCGATTGACATCTTACTGTTTAAAATAAGATAAGTAATTTAGGAGATACGAGGGAACATATGAACATACATACATACATAGACAGTCAAACTCATAAACCTCTTTTTTGGCAGTCGGGTAATAAAAAAACCGGCTACATGCGAGTCAAACTCGCGCACGAAAGGTCTCGTGCCATTATCTATAAAAACGAGCAAAAAAATCACGTATGTTGTATGGGGAGCTACTTAAATAGTTATTTTAGTATTTGTTGTTATAGCGGCGTCAAAAATACATCTTTTACTAGGCGGTAGAACTTTTCTGCAAAGTTCGTCTAGGTAGGTACCACCGCTCTGCCAGTTTTTCTGCCGCCAAGCAGTAGCGTGCAAGCACTACTGTGTTCCGGTTTGAAGGGCATTGTAGCTAGTGAAATTACTGGGCTAATGAGACTTTATGACCCGATTACACAGTGTAGTAATCTGATTACTAGACTGTGTGATGTCTCACTGATGACGTGCGCAGTGCAGTGTCACGCAAAATTTTATTATGTTAAAGTTCCGAGTGACACTGCAACTGTTATGGGCGGCCGTATTGCTTAACATCAGGTGAACGACCAGCTCGTCACGTCATTCATTCTCATAAAAAAAACATTATCTGTGATAATTTCCACTGTCTAACTATCACGGTTTATGAGATACAGCCTGGTGACAGACGGACAGAAAGACAGAGCAACGGATGAACAGGGGAGCATTATTAATAGGGCCATTTTTTTTTGTGTACGAAACCATAAGAAATATCTGTATGTGGAACAAATTAAAACATTAGCGGGTTTTGGTTTGTATATCTTTAAAAACATAAAAAGTTCTCACCTAAAAGATTTTAATAATATTTTGCACTACACGATCTCACCTGATGGTACCCAGATGACGACGCGGTCGGCGATGCATGCTTGCTTAGATGAGTGTGTAACGTTAGTAATGATAGCACAATGTTATTTCAAGCATTTCCAATCCGGAAAAAGTAAAAGTCGTGGGGTCCCATCAGGTACAAAGGAAAAATAGCTCGAACTCGAAAAAAATTTAGTAATCGTGTCCAGAGAGTTACTTTTAGTGTCCATTGTATTCATTTGGCCTGATACTTCGCCAACACGCAATAAATGTCGCTTGATAATTAATCTTGCGTTATGCAGAAATAAAATAATTCGTAAAATAGCCGCGTTATTCCGTTGTATGTGATGAGGCATCTGTACTGTAGGCGTTATATTATCTGGGCAAAAATGCAGCTACGTAGTTCCATACATAGTATAGAATTTACGAACAAACACGAAGCACTTTTCCCCTACCTAATAAACCTCACACTTGGTTTAGCATTACCTGCACGAAGCAGCCACTCCAGCCAACAAACAGATCAAAACGTACCCAATTTCCTCTGTCGCCGCACAAATTCTGCAAACAATTACATATTCCGGTCAGACGTATGCAAACGCGTCACGCGCACGACAATCTCTCCTTTACTCGGCTTACACTTGGAGGACTTGTTTATAAAGACTTGTTTGCGATAAAATAACTCATTTTTCTTGGTCCCATGAGTCCTGGGAGGCACATGCGAAGAATTTGAGTCTGTTATGAGAAAAAAGAAAAATATATAAATAAATATTTGTGTAAGCTGCGCGGTGACAATAACTTAAATTAAGTGTTCTAAAGGACTTTTAAAAAAACTAAAATTAGCATTTTATCCCATTTTTTTTAAATGAAGCGAAGGGTTCCTCTAGAATTGCATTTCCAATGGGTCATAAGTGCACTTAATAATATTGACAAAGTGACTTTGCTCATTGAGGGGTATGAAAGCAGAGTGCGGCATACAACATCCATAGTTATTTATGCAACAAGAGAGCAAAATTGATTTGCAAAAACTTTGCTCTCGAGTAGCACATACAACTTTTCACTTCAGCAGTGAGAACATCATTACAGGTAGGTACTTACCTAGTAAGGAAACACTATCGCGTTCCCGCCAAAAGTAAGTATGATAAAGGAAAAAAAAAGAAAAAAAACATGTTCTCTCCAAAACTCCATATAAATGTAACCTAAAGCTGGCTAAATACAATTACCGCAAAGTCATATTATTAAAAAATTACTTTGTCTCACGCAGTGAGCAAAATACGATTTTGCACGCCATTTTCTCGCAGCAAAGGGTGCCATTTCAAGCTGCTGAAGGGAAATAGTTATTTGTGCAACAAGAGAGCAAAGATGATTTTTGTGTCGAGTGCTAATGTTGAATCCCGAGCAAGCGAAGAATTCTAGTATTGAATGACGAGCGTAGCGAGCGAGGGATTCAAAGGCACGAGATGCAATAACTTTGCTCTCGAGTAGCACACACATACAGCTTTTCGCCTCAGCAGTGAGAACATCATTACAGATAGATACTTGCCTAGTAACGAAACACTATCGCGTTCCCGCCAAAGGCATATCAAACAAAAAAGGCAATTTCTCTCCAAAACTCCATATAAATGTAACCTAAATACACTTACCGCAGTCATAATTATTAAAAAATAATTTTGTCTCCACGCAGTGAGCAAAATACGATTTTGCACACTGTTTTCTCGCAGCAAAGGGTGCCATTTCGAGCTGCTGAGGTGAAAAACTATTTAGGCTTGAGCGACGTACTTTGAATCTCTCGCTACGCTTAGGACTCTACACTAGAATCCACTTCGCTCTGGATTCAAACAATCACCCTTGCCATGATAGTTATATTATTTCGGTACCTTGTGACACAATCTACTTTTGAATTTTGGTCCTCCGTACAAGAATATGACTACATCATTCCCCGTGGATGCCGTAAAGACCGGCTAAGGGAATATCCAGAGAATGGGCAGCAACATTCTCCTCGGTACATTTAAATCTGCAATCACTGCGCCGCCCTCCAAGCTTGGTGGTTATGGCAAACCTTCCTATGATAAGCATCCAATGTGGCGTTATTGTTTTTCATCATCATCATCATCACCTGATAACGTCTACTGAACATAGGCCTCCCCCATAGAGTGCCACCTACAGCAGCTACTTGCCTCCTGGATCCATCGGCTCCTCGCAGCTTTCACCAGGTCGGTCCACCTAGTGGAGGGCCGGGCTCACTGCGGCTTTCAGTTCGTGGTTGCCCCTTGAAATCGTTTCTTCCCCATCAGTTGTCAGTTCTACGAGCGATGTGGTTTGCCCATTGCCATTCAAATTCTAAGAGCTATATCGGTCACTTTAGTTCTGCTGCGGATCTTCTCATTGCGGATCTTATCTCGCAGGGAAACACCAATCATAGCTCCCTCCATAGCTCATAAAAATGCAAAACAAACTCAATTTTCAATTCCCAGCTTTCATGGACCCAATAAGATAACCTCTCATTGAAATGCAGTGTAAATACAAACATTGGTCAGGAGTTGAAACCCGTATATCGAATTTCACACTCGGCGTAATCCATCTGGGCGCGGAAATATACGGACGAATGAATGAACATGAATCGCGGAGTTATAAAATATTGACAAAAGGAATATTGTAGCGCTCATAGTGAAGCACGACTAGACGTTCCTAACCGATCGGTAAAGTTAAGCAACGTTCGCTGCGGTCACTACTATGATGGGTGACCACTACAGCAAAGAGTTGGTATTTAGAACTGAGTGCTACCGTGCTTCGAAGGGCACGTTAAGCCATCGGTCCCAGCTGTTGTCGTAAGACGTGAGTAGTCTTTGAACAACATTTTGATACTCAAAAAAAATAAACAGTCACTACTAGAACAATGTCCCGTGTTTTTCCATCATTGGAAAGCATTCTGTCGCGTGTAATCCAAAGCTGTAATTGGCGCGCTGCGATTATACGCTCTGTGACTTTGTTTTATTATTGGCCTTCATTTTTTTAAAAGCCTGTGGGGTTGTTGTTCTTTTCAATTTTTTGTTTCATGTTTTTCAACCCTTGTGTATTGTATAGTCATAAAGTCTGTCTTCCTGATCATCCATTCCATGCAGTGAAGGAAGAATGGCTGAAGGGTATTTCTGAGTGAGTTTAGGCTTGGCTGATAGTAGAAAAGCATCGAAAACTACGTCTATGGAATTGAGTAAACTCTACGGAAAGTCGCGACCAGTCCAAGTTATCATCATCAATAGCTTGAAGACGTCCACTGCTGAATATAGGCCTTCCAGAGAGCGCCACTTAAAGCGGCTGCTTGCCTCCTGCAACCATCGGCTCCCCGCGGCTTTCACCAGATCGTCGGTCCACCTAGGTTTCTAATTCTAAACAGTTTAAATTCACTTCAAGAAATAGCTGTACCTAATACGGTTGTTTCTTTTTTTTATTTTACTATTTGTTTTAAGAACTACGTATTTAATAATTTTGGAGTAATCTTTTTTTTTGTTGTGCTAAATTATCAGATTCTCGGTCCCAGCAGTAAAAAAGTATTGGGCTGATGCCTGACTGCTATTTCTTTCCAAAACCCAATAGAACTAAAGCACTTCCTTTTTGTTAAAGGATCGTGGCGGCTGGTCTCAGTGGAGCGAATGGTCACTGTGTTCGCGAACATGCGACGGTGGCGTCTCACGGCAGCTGCGAACATGTTCGTCACCGGCGGGTTGTCGCGGCGAACCTGTTCGCTACAAGATTTGTAATATGCAGGTAAGGTGACGTGAATTTAGACCACAATTATTTAAAAAAAAATGTTGTGTTTGTTTGGTTAGTTTGGTTTGGTTTGGTTAGTAGTAGTACCTAGTAGTTGTTACTTATGTAAATCGTTATCATCATCAGCCTGAAGACGTCCACTGCTGAACATAGGCCTCCCCCAAAGAGCGCCACTTTGAGCGGCTGGCTGCCTCTTGCATCCATTGTCTACCCACAGATCTGACCAGGTCGTCACTTAGCGGGGGGCCGGCCTACGCTGCGTCTTTCGGTTCGCAGTCGCCACTCGAGAATCTTTCTTCCCCATCGCTTGTCAGGCTATCGTGGTGGCTTATGTAAATAGTTTCATTAAATAAGTAAATAACGCCCGACGATCACATACACACTTATAATTCCTGTGGACCATTCCCTGTATCTAGGGACCCCGGAACTACGACATGTTCCCACAACACCCAAGACACAGAACAAGTATTAAATTACGAGTAAAAATACGATTTTCCTCTAGATTATAATATATGCATTTCTTTCTATCTTTTTTAGGGTCTGTTAACGAGCAATGTAAACGTGCAAAAAAACATGATTTTGTATTTGAGCCTCCTTAAGTATTTATTTTACTCTGTTTTTTTTTTTAGTATTTTGTTGTTACCTATAGCGGCAACAGAAATACGCCATCGGTGAAAATTTCAAATGTCTAACTATCACGGTTCATGAGGATTCTATATATATATATATATATATATATTCTATATATTCTATTCTATATATAGCCTAGTGACTGACGGACAGACAAACAGAAGGACAGTGAAGCGTTAGGCACTAATAACAAAAATGTCTAACTATCACGGTTCATGAGATACAGCCTGGTGACAGACGGACAGACAGACAGACAGCGGAGCCTCAGTTATAGGGTTCGCTTAACCCTTTGTGCACGGAACCCTAATAAATGGAAGGAACGGGGCGACGAAGTTGATCTAATAAGTCTAATAACTCAAACACACACAAGTTCCGACCGAAGCAAACAGCAAACAACATTGCTTGTAGCAATCAAACTGTCGCAGTGGCGGCGATAATTGGTCCGCGGTGGTGCAGTGCGGGGCAACTTCAATACACGCTAAAGAAACAAACAAAACAAAACAACAAAACAAAACAACAAAAAAACACCAATAACAAAAAATGAAACAACAATACTAATTGACACCTGTCAAAATGTAATTATTTCCATTTAATTATTTTTTATTGTGTTGTGTGGAACAACTGGTTACAATTCTCTGGTTTTATGCGTAGCTGAAGGTTGGAACGACTATTCGAATTTTATCATATTCAAAATTTCGTCGTAAAGCAACCAATAAACGCCGCGCCAGTTCTCACCTTTTTTCGGTAAGGGGCAAGTCAAAAATATAACTAGTCCTAGGGACCAGCACAGATTGCTTTATGGACCGTCTAAAACATTTTCGTTTTTGTATATAGAATTTGGATACTTACTTCTCAGATGATTACACTTTTACAACGGCTACGTGCAGACCATTTCATTTCTATTTTCCTAAAATATTTAGAAATTATTGCGAATATCACCATAGTCGTGCTCATTTTTCTCAGAGACAACTCACTAAAAATAATTAAGTATTTTTAGAGAAAAAAATGTAGGTTTGCCCAAACATCACTCCGCATAACCAAAACACTATGCCCTCTAAACTGGGTCGCTATTTTTACACTCATATCAATAAATCTGTATTTCTGTTTCCTATTGCCATCCTCACGACAAAAACCTTAATTTTTCCTCAAATTTTGCTCCGGCAATTGCGACGCACCAAAGAATTCATCAATTCCTCCCGATTCAAACATCATCCCTCAAACGAACCAAAAACACACATAAAGGAACTGTCATAAAAAATCACAAAAAGATAACGAACATTTTTCCTGTCCCCAAGTGTACAATAAACTTCAGGCTTCTGTCAAGTCGTTGTGTAGAGTTTATTAAATAAATGCAGTGGAAGCTACGCCAAGACTCGGTTAAGCTCAACGCGAAAATTAGTTACAGTGGTTCCGTATAATTATTTTAAATGTGTTAAAGTTTGAAAGCCTTTGATGCTGGGCTGTAATTTGATGTTCATTGAGCATGTATTTGGATTGCTAATTTTAATTTTGAGGGGTTTTGGTGACTTTTCATTAGTTTACAGATACAATGCGTTCCATTTCGTGGGTCTTATTTGATCTTGTCATCATGAGCTATAATAGCACTTCATTATCATCATCAACAGCCTAAAGACGTCCATTGCTAAACATAGGCCTCCTTCACGGAGCGCCACTTTGAGTGGCTGCTTGCCTCCTGCATCCATCGACTCCCCGCGCTTTTTACCAAGTTGTCCGCCCACCTTGTGGAGGGCCGGCCTACGTTGCATATTTCTGTTCGAGGTCGCCACTCGAGAACCTTTCTTCCCCATCGGTTGTCAGCTATAGCACTTGCAATTAAAATTTTGTTACGTTCTTTACAACTAAAAATAAGTACAGAATTCTTATAAAAGTTACTTCAAAATGCATAAGAAACTAAATCAGCGATGTAGTAAATCTTTAAGTAGGCTTACCATAACATGAAATGTTCAAATTGCTTTTTAAATTAAAACGGCTTTAGGAGATACTTTATTGTGACAAGGTAATTATGTAGAATGGTTTAAAGTTGTACCGAAAATTTGTTTGTAACCTAACGAGTTTAGTTAAAGTTATTTATCACCTTATTGTTCGTTACCAGAATTTATTATTTAAGTATTGCAACACTGAGTGCGAAATAATAAATCAAGCATGACATCAAAATACATGCACTGCCGGTAACAAATGTACATATATCTAGAGACGTGACGGGCCCGATAGCTTAGTTGGTAGTAGCCCTGCCTTCTGAACTGAAGGTTGTGGGTTCGATTCCTACCCAGGACAAACATTTGTGTGATAAACATAGATGTTTGTTCTGTGTCTGGGTGTTATATTGTATTCTATGTATGTATTTACAAACAAAAAAGTATTTAAGTATTATAATCAGTTATCTGGTTCCCATAGTAAAAGCTTTGCTTAGTTTGGAGCTAGAAAGCGCTGTGTGAAATATCCACACATATTTATTTATATTTATTTATCGGCTTCGTAGAGCGCTGTCTCTGTCACATGCAGCACTAAGAGTAACATTGCAACATTTACCCAACGTAACAACTGTAGGTACCCTTTGTGATCAGACTGCCTAAAAAGCAAATTACTTAAAAAGCAAATGGCCTAAAAAATAAATTGCAGAACGATATCTAATTTGCAAGTTTTACATGGTGTTTGTTTTAAAAGCATTATGCCTATATCAGCCTGAAAAGCCAGGTCATATATTAGTGGCAGTTATACTACTATATATAACTTGACGACGAGACAATGGTAGTCAAATGCAAAATATAAATTTATTTTTAAAATTGTGATGATTGATGACTATAAAAGAATTATAAGCATAAAAAAATTATACTAAAAAAACAAACGCACACATCGGTTAGCTAGACAAAATACATTATAGAAATTAGCTATGCATTCTTATAAGCAATTTCCTCTTTTGAAACAGGAATATAAATACTCAAAATTGAATCTAACTTCTTAGAGGAATCGATTAGATCCAACCTCCGAACATTTAACAATTAGCTCCAGCGAGCCATAGAAATAGACATAACTGTAGAATGGACATTAGCGATTTTTGTATACAAAGCAAGTATGTCATGAAATAGGAGCCAATCTTTAATCTTCTTTTTAAATTCTTTCTTTTTTCTTATTTTTTGCTTTGGACGATTGTTATTGACATTCTTATTATATTTGAGGACGTTTAGTACTGCCTTATAAGGACATTAGTACGTCCTTATGAGGTATATTGTAAATTTCTCCCTGTCAGACTCAACGCCAGTCTTTAATGTAACGTAACGTTAGTGTGCTGATATAATTTTAGTGTACATGGTTTGGCGACACGATATCCTATATAATGATCATTCTATATTTCCCCCTATTCTATTGAAAGGTAAGTTTCCAAACTGAGAACTTCTAAGCTATTAATCATGAATTATTCCATACTGAAAGCTAAGTTTTCCCATCACCGATATTGTCTGTAATTTGTTTATCAGTTATGGTTTATCAGTTTTTGGGGAATAAATGGTCATGTAAAATAGGCATAAAGGAGATAAATCATCATCATCATCAACAGCCCGAAGACGTCCACAGCTGAACATAGGCCTCCCCCAAAGAGCGCCACTTTGAGCGGCTGCCTGCCTCTTGCATCCATCGGGTCCAGGTCGTCAGTCCACCTAGTGAGGGGCCGGCCTACGTTGTGTCGTCCGGTTCGCGGTCGCCACTCGAGAAACTTTCTTCCCACCTTGAGTGGCTGCTCGCCACAATAGAGATACGGTTTATAATAAATGTAGTTAATTATCATCATCATCATCATCATCATCATCTTCATCATCATCATCATCATGAACAACAACAGCCTGAAGACGTCCACTGCTGAACATAGGCCACCCCCAGAGAACGCCACTTTGGGCGACTGCTCGCTTCTGCACCCATCGGCTCCACCTGTTTCCACCAGATCGTCGGTCCACCTAGTGGGGGGCCTACACAGCGTCTTCCGGTTCGTGGTCGCCACTCGAGAACCTTTCTTCCCCATCGGTTATCAGATCTACGAGCAATGTGGCTTGCCCATTGCCATTTCAACTTGCTCATTCTAAGAACTCCAACTGAAAAGCTATTGTTCGAACTTGGTTGACCACTTCTATGCGGAAGTTTCAAGTAATAAATTCATGGTTTTGTTTGCTCTCTCGTTAGCAATTAGAGGTTACGTTCACGGAATTGTGTTAAAGTTCGTTGGAGTTGTTGTTAGGGCTTAATCAACGGGCCCGATAGCTCAGTTGGTAGTATCCCTGCCTTCTGAACTGAGGGCTGTGGGTTCGATTCCTACCCGGGACAAACATTTTTGTGATGAACATAGATGTTTGTTCTGCGTCTGGGTGTTATATTGTATTCTTTGTATGTATTTACAAACAAAAAAGTATAATAAGTATTATATCCGTTATCTGGTTCCCATAGTACAAGCTATGCTTAGTTTGGGGCTAGGTGGCGCTGTGTGAAATGTCCACACATATTTATTTATTTATTTATTTATTTATAACTGCGTAGGTACCTTGTACTATTTTACCAATTCGTTTTTAGGGCCCATACCCGAACCCTATTACTAAGGCTTCGCTGTCAGTCGGTCCGTCTGTCACCAGGCTGTATCTCATGAACCGTATTAGTTAGACAGTTGAAATTTTCCAAAATTATGTATTTCTGTTGCCGCTATAAAAAAATAATAAAAAACAAAATAAATAAATATTTAAAAGTTCATACTCTCCGTACTATCTATAAAAACAAGTGATTTTTTCACTTGTTTTTATAGATAGTACGGAGCCCTTCGTGCACGAGTCCGATTCGCACTTGACCGGTTTACGTATGTCTTCTGTTAACCCATCTCTTCCCATGGATGCCGTAAGTGCCGGCTAAGGGAATATCCAGGGAATGAGCAGCTGCATGGGGAAGAAAGGTTCTCGAGTGGCGACCACGAACCGGAAGGCGCAGAGTAGGCTGACCCCTCACTAGGTGGACCGACAACCTGGTGAAAACTGAAGGGAGCCGATGGATGCAGGAGGCGAGCAGCCGCTCAAGGTGGCGCTCTCTGGGGGAGGCCTATGTTCAGCAGTGGACGTCTACGGGCTGATGATGATTTGCAGCAGCATTCTCCTCGGTGCTGCACATTCCATGGATATTCCCTTAGCATTCTCTTCGGTACATTAAAATCTTCTGTGATCACCAAGCCGTCTGCCAAGAGCGGTGATTATGCCAAACCCTATATGACAAGCGTTCAAAGTGGCGATTTATGGTGGAGGACTGACCGTCTTCCAACTGTTGATGTAATTTCTGTCTTTTATCGAACATGACTGTAGGCATGATGACTAAAATTTTATTTAAACATAAATTAAAAATATTCCTCAAAAGATAAACATTTGTGAAAACAAAAATAAAATATCTCAAAAAACGACAAAGTTACAAGCATTTTAAAAACCGGAATAGAAAGAGATAGCTCAAACGGCCAGTGACGTCAGAGCAATGTCGTCATAGTACCTCATTACTAAGCTGTGGTAGCTTTTCATACAATCTCTTTGGCATGTGACGTCACGAGTGGATTTTTCATAGTAACTGTGGGGGCGCTCTGTTTCGCGAGAAAGGGACAGGAGATGCCTTCTGTAGAAACTTTAAAAGCTTATTACTCCGTGATTTATTTACTGATTTTGCTTATTTTTCAATTATTGATCTTCATTTTTAATCTTCTTTATGAAAGTAATATTTACTTGTTCATTTTTAATAGTAGTCATCATGCCTGTTATAAGATATTTTTTCTTTGCATACATAAATAAACTACTACCCACTAGGTGGGCCGACGATCTGTAGGCCTAGCGCGAACATTTACGCGGGAGTAAGTGTAACGTTAACGTAAGCCAGTTATATGGCATTTGATCAGCGCCCCATACAACTGGCGTAAATGTTCGTGCTAGGGCCTCTGGTGAAATCCACGGGGAGCCGATGGAAGCAGGAGGCGAGCAGCCGCTCATGGTGGCGCTCTATGGGGGGGCCTATGTTCAGCAGTGGACGTCTTCAGGCTGATAATGATGATGATGATGATGACATAAATAAAGGACTTCAAATTTTATTGAAAGGATAAATGATTTGTAAAATTAAATAATTATTATAGATAAAACAAACATTTATATTTATTAGTAGAGTAAGAAATCATAGATAACTTTTTTGCAAAGTTCGTCTAGGTAGGTACCACCGCTTTGCCAGTTATTCAGCCGCCAAGCAGTAATGTGCAAGCACTACTGTGTTCCGGTTTGAAGGGCATTGTAGCTAGTGAAATTACTGGGCAAATGAGACTTAAGACATGACCCGATTACACAGTGTAGTAATCTGATTACTAGACTGGGTGATGTCTCGGGATGACGTGCGCAGTGCAGTGTCACGCGAAACTTTATTATTTTAAAGTTCCGAGTGACACTGCAACTGTTATGGGCAGCCGTGTCGCTTAACATCAGGTGAACAACTAGCTCGAACGTCATTAATTCTCATGAAACAAATCTCAGCCTTTTTAAAACTTGAGAGTTAGCTGCTTCTAAGGCGAGTCCATAATTCTCTTGCAACCTAATTCACTCAGGGGCAGCTGCTCACGACGATAAAACTCAGCTTCCGTTTTAAAAGAAAGACCTTACTTACAGATGTTTGTTAAGGACCGATAGGAAACCGTAGTAAACAGCCATCCTCAAAAAAGGAAAAGGTATCCAATTCTAAGCAGGTTCTGTTTGTTAGTTTAGTACTACATAATTATTTTGAATAACAATTTTTTGTTAAGCTACTTTATCAGATTGGTCACATATTTTTTTAAGTGAATTTTTATTCTTTTCGCTTATTTTAGTAATGTGTTTGACCACGAAAGCTTAAAATCTTATTGTCCTTTAAAATCCATGTAAATTTTGTATCCTGAGTAGGATTTTCTTTTTCTTTAAAACACATACCAAGAATTTTCCATTAATATTATTTTTAAGGACATTTTCGATCAATATTACACAGACAACAAGAAAACTCTAAAAAATTACAAAGATATAAATGGAGAGAATGCTTTTAATATTCCCTAGACGGCAAACACAAAAAACCATTCGTCCTTGAGAGCCCTCCACGGTCGCCAGTTGCGACTCACACCGAATCTTATTTGCATCGAAAAAGATAGCACAGTATTTACAAATACAGCACATAAGTTTCGAAATAAAACTACTACCAAAAATGCTTGATTAGAAAAGTAAGATGAAGCTTCGCTAATGAGTACTACAGGCGCTAATACCGTTAAGAGAATAGCCAGAGGCCTGCAAGTGGCCTAAAGTCATGACACTGTGGCTGGTACTCTAGAAGACGAACAGATCCTTACCTCAGGGCCCAAGGCCTAGGGCCTTATCACTTAAGTCTGGTGAAGGGGTAGTCTCTCTTGCTTCCACTCACGGACTTGTAAATTGGCGCGTACAGGATGGCATGCGATATTCATGTTAAAACAGTTACGCAATTGGATTTTCGACTGCAGCAACAAAACTCGTCTAGCTCGTTTTTAACTGATCAATTAAAATTGAGAAACTTTCGGTTTGGTCACTATTTAGATGGGCAACTGTTACACAAAAGGTGGTATTTAGGTACAGCTAGATACTATCGAGCTTTGGATGCCACGTTAAACTGTCAGTCGTGGCTGTTGTCGTAAGATAACAGTCGTTTAGCTAACTTTGCTTTGGCTAGCTTAAGATTTCTGACACCACATCATTATGAAGAAAAGATCATTGATATTTTAACTAAGTTTGAACCTTTAGTACTGTTTTGTATGTTTATAGTAAGAAGCGATATTGTAGTCGGATCTACTTATGAGTTTAATCGCCTAAAGAGTTTTTAGAAGGGGTTGCTGAACGGGGTGCGGCGAAGGGATGCTAGGGTTGCCAGTTTCGAAATACTTTAGGAAATCATAAACAGGAAAAAAGTTAGGGAGAGCGTAAATTTCTCCCTGCTCTCTAGGCAAAAAATGCGCTTGTAAAAAAATTTGTCATTTTGAATTGCGGTTATTACTTATATGATTGTACTAAAGGTTATTGACACCTTAAAGGATAATGTATCTATGGACCCAGGAACTATGAGGACCATGGTCCCACAACACCCAGACACAAAAAATGTATTTGCGCTTTTTTTTGTTGCACGATTAAGTACTTGTCCTTTTGCGGGAATCGAACCCAACACCTCCGGGTTATGAGCCGACCTGCTTAACCACCACACCACGGAAGCTGTCAAAGGAAACTTCTTTTACTACTCATTGCTACTAGAACGAAGGTGTAGTTTGTAACAAAAACAAAATTAATATTAATGCTTTAACACCCAAAGATAATTTTTTTGTACTAATCAGGATTTGCACATAGGAGCTTGAAGCAGTTAAAATTATAAATCACATCGCAGAATGGTAAGCACTTAAAAACCAAATAACAAAATGGATCAGGTTATTTAAAACATGAATTAAATTTTGCAAATCAAAATATATATGAAATGACACCCCCCTCCCCCCTGTTAATGCAAAAATTGGAAACGCTTTTCCACCTCTAATTATTGTAACTCGAATACGAAACAAGTTTTCAGTAAAATCAAGACGTATACGCATAGATTATCTATCCAAACGATTGACACCAAAATCAAAAGTAGGTATTTGTGAACATTTAGAGGGTGAAATCCATTGGCCCCCGAGACGCTAAAATGTTGGTTAATTCACTCAAAGGCTCTGTTGTCTCTATCATACGTGTGGAGAGCAGAACGACGGCAACAACATTTCTAAATGTCAGGACTGTCCTCTTAATGGCCTACACTCTCCCCATGTGTATAAAGGTCCATGTCCCAGCAGTGGGCGAGTATTGGGCTGATGACGAGAGCAACAACGTAACCCGAAATGATTACAACAAAAAAAGTATGCAATGCGCAACAGATTACGAAACAGCGAACGATAAAATTCTTTCAACGAGGTCTTCCAACATCTGTACCCAATCCATTACATAAATATTTTCCGAATCCTAATATTCGCCTACATTTTTCGTTCACATTACATTTATTTGTTCGCTCCCGCCAGCCCTGTTTGTTTCTGAATGACAATAAGATATATTCAGACTTTATCGACTACCCTCGCTTTTAAATCTGATTGGTATGTTCTGTTTTTCTCAGATATATTCTCGCTTCAGCCAAATTGAGTGGTTTATAATTCAACGCTTGATTTTGCGTTTTTTGAACGTGAATATAGGTCTATATTATGTAGATTTCAGTAGCTTTAGTTTATAATATTATATTTTTATCACAAAATAATTCATTCGTACAAAATTGTTGATTACTTGATTGGCATATGGAATGCTTTCAAAGCAGCGACAGGAACGAGAACGGCTTTGTTTTTAATTTAACATTAGTTTTAATTTTGGAATTTTAAGCGCTTAAATCTGCGAAGTTTAGCGCTTTTCGGGTGTTTTCCATATAACCGTAAGGATAATAAAAACAAGAAGTGAAGACACCACAGTATTAACAAAATGAACTGAATTATTCTAGAGCGTGACACAAGTTTAGCATAATTAACCTGCCAACATATTGATTCAGATCATTAATAACAACAAAACCACTGCATTTATTAAAAAAATACACAATGGATCATAATTAAGGCCTAAAAGACACTAAATTGTACTAAAAGTCGCCTCAGGACATGACAGTTTGTTTATGGACCATGCTTCCATACTTCCCCGACCACTGTCCTTTTGGCCTAATTTCTTTAGCAGACTGCGAACTGTCATCTCAATTGTCTCCACAATAATTTTCGTAATGAATAAAAGAGAAAGGCAGATGGCTCGAGCATCCCGGGAGCATCCCAAGCCGCCTGAGGGCTGAGGGCCTCGTTATTTCCTTTCACTTTAATTATGTTTGCCGACACACGAAGACGTACGATCGAGCCAATTTTCAACATGTTTACTGAAAAAGCTTGCTTTGTGAATTGTTGAAAAACACGATATTGTATGAACGTAGGGATGGAAGATGATATTGTTATAAAAGTGTGGGTTAAAACTTCATTATTCACACTGTGGCGTTTGCCGTGAGGCGGCACTACCACAGGTAGGTAGAATAGTTAGGTCCTAGCTGGGTTCGTAGTGAAAATGCTCAACCTTAATTAACAAGTAGGTGTTTATTAATGAGAACATATTCAATAACAGATGCACAACCGCTCATTAGCACACTTATATTGTCGCACTGGCCTTTGCCTGCCTCAACGGCCGAGTCCACGTGGTCTTCATCACCCTAGCGCCGAAGGAGTCGGAGACACGTGGCCAGGGCAGCAGCATAGCCGGCCCGTTGTCAAGGATGAAGGAAAGTGCGGCTCTCATGGAAAGCTCGCGGAGCATGCGTGCTCCCATCAGGAGGATGCTGAGTAGTAGCAGTAGTAGATGTCCTCCGAGAATCCTGAAATATTCTCGGTATGAGTTTCTTGTTCTGTAGGAACTGTTGTGCTATGCCTTGTTCGCTGCAGCGAGATGGAGCTCATGCCAGTCAAGGTGGGGAAGGTGGTATGACGAGCTTGCTCGTGAATTTACTACATACAGCCGGCACAGCAGAACAGCTTATTTGTTACACATGAGAACGTTAGATAAAGAGATGATAGTAATAGAGACACAGATTACACAGAGTTACATGATCTAGGAGCAGGAGGCGCAAGTTAGGTACAGATGCTAAACACAAGAATATAAGACTGCAAGGTTTAAGGAAAAATGGATGATTAGTAAATGGTAGCTCACCCCAGCGTGATTCTCGGAGATATGTAGACACTGATTTTAATTTCAAATCTATTAATGAACAGTAGTAGTAGTAGTAGTAGTTAGTACTCTGCTGAACTAATGTGTCCAGCGTCGCAAACAAGTGGTGAATGGCTAGCCCCCGCCTCGCGGCTATTTATAGCCCGTTGCTACCGCCTACAGTTGTTTACGCACCGATATTTAGGGATCCGCGCGTTATTATTTTCTTTATTATTACCTCTAGGGTTCTAATATCTTGTGTACCGTGACGTCTCACAACGTCACACACATAGGTAAAAAATCGGAATTTGTGTTTTACCAGTTCCAGTCACAGACCTAGATTTTTTTGTTAGACATCCTGTAGGTGGACCGACAATCTGGTGAAAACCGCGATGCAGGAGGCGAGCAGCCGATCATAGTGGCGCGCCCTAGGGGAGGCCTATGTTCAGCAGTGGTCGTATCAAGGCTATGATTTCAGTGCAAATTTCTTTCATATTAAATTTAACAAAAACAAAATTAATATGGTCGTAATTCTCACAAAATCAAGAACAAACCGAGCCTACGCTTACATAGGTACTAAGACTCTTCAAGTTTATTAACTTTTTCTATTATGCAAAATCCAAATAAATATGAAAACAGATTATAATTGCCTCCGATTGACGCGACATCAAAAAGATATTTCCTTATTTCCCTCTTTTAATATTTGAGATGTTCTGACAAGTTTCCTTTTTCGTGTCTTTTGATGTAGAGAGCGCAAAACATCCTTTGTGTGATAAATGTCAACTTCCTTGCTTGAATTGAGATTTTTGCATTTGTTTTTTGGAAATAGAAGTAACAATAGAAGTACCTTAAGTAGTAAGCCTTTTAAAGGATAACCTAAGGTGATATTGTACAAAAGTTACCATTGAGTAGGAGCAAGAAATTAAAATGGCAATGGTCTGGCTACTCACACTGCTCGTAAAACTGGTTTAATAGCTGTCGCACTACCATTGATACCACGGTTACCACCACGGTTTTTCTTAACCCAGTAACTGATAACCGATGAGCAAGAAAGGTTCTCGAGTGGCGGATTATGAAACAGAAGGCCAAGCGCAAGCCAGCCCACCTAGGTCGACCGACGACCAGGGCGGTTATTCTCTATCGATTCCTTACTTCGAAACCACGTGAATTCCTTGTCTAACATAAGAAATCTGCAAAACTCTATTCTCTATGAAACGAAAACAAAACCACGCGAAATGAATTTAGAATTGGCGCGATTTGAACTGTCAAAAATCATATGTTTTACCGAGACGCGTTCCGAAACGTCAACACATCAAAAAAATATGACCACTTATGTCAATATATTTTATTCAAAATAAAGATAACTTTAATGTAAAGTAAAGGTATATCTGACGCTGTGACACGATTTGAACACGACACTATAACGTCGTGGTTTTGTATCGTGTGGAATCTGTGTTTCCATAGAGAATAACCGCCCTGATGGTCAAAACCACGGGAAGCCAATGGATGCAAGAAGCAAGCGGCTGCTCAAATTTGCGTTCTATGAGGGAGGCCTATATTCAGCAGTGGACGTCTTCAGGCTGTTATGATGATGATTATGAATGGTCCTCGTAAGTCTTGGGATCCTAGATACAGGGAATCCTAGTTAGCATCCAAAAGGTTTTTATGTTACCGTTGAGCATTATCTCTTTTTTTTTTCCTATATTTTGGCTCTACACATAGTGTATATAGCCATTGTCAAGTATTATATTTTCATCGTGTTATAATATATTTCACGCAAAGTCATGTCCTAGTCATAGTCATAGTCCAGTTTAAGTCATGCTCCAGCAAAGTGGTGGCAACTTTACTAGAAGCTTCTATGGAGTTTTGGAAGCAAACCGAAAAATCACGTTTCACCACATTATATCACTTGCCCTCACTCATGCTCGTAATTCAGCACTTAATGCGTAAAACGCCACCAATTTTAAACATTAACACTGGAAAAAGCAAAAGTTTTGAAAAATAATACAATGCAACGACGTGAACTTTTTAGCGTTCCCGCCAAAACTCCTATCTCTTTTAGATACAACAATAACAGTTACTTTGTTCCAGCCTTGCCGAGCCAACGTCTCTCTTCTAGAAGAAGACATATGGCGCGAGCAGCAATGCAGTGCCCATGACAACACTCCATATGGAGGCGAGCTGTTCCACTGGAGAGCTCATAGAGACGATGCGGAACCTTGTGCTCTGACCTGTAGAGGAACCCCTCATCATTCGGTGCAAATCCCTGATGCGGTAAGTGCTGCACGCGTAGCTAGAGCTATATAAATCGATATATTATCTAATTTCTCGAGAATGCATTTGCCCAATAACGATCACGTGGGTCACGTCATAAATCTCTTGTTGCGTATGCAGTCAAGAGCCACAGAAATATTGCGTCGATGTTCCATGACAATTTTGTGACTACATCGTCGCTTCTTATGAGGAGAGATAGTGGTCAAACGATAGTCTAGTTACTTCAGCCTTACGTACACTGTATTCTCTGGAAATCCGTGTCTAAAACGTCTTCTAAAAGAAATCTCAATTTAAAGATCTTTGCTTTGGTGGAGGAACCTCAAAAACTAAAACAGTTTATGATGGAAACGTTCAGAAGTACCAAAGCTTTCTGTCCATTTTGCAGAATGCAGGAATGGATGAAGAGGAACGAGTGGTGGTGGCAGTTCTAGCGGCGAGGGTGTCTGATGGGACCAGGTGCCGACCAGGCAGCCTGGATATGTGCATTGACGGACGATGTCAGGTAAGTCTGAAATTAATTTATTTCATCATTTTTTTTATGAGAATGATTGACGTGACTAGCTGGTCGTTCACCTGATGTTAAGCAATACGGCCGCCCATTACATTTTACTTGTACAGAGACTTTTAATCCACTGAAATCAGCTTTTCATTTTCTGCAGAACATGTTTCCCTGAGTGCCTTTTTGTGATACTTTATTGAAAGTGGCATGGGTATCATGTGTAAGCATTAATAAAATATGTGAGCCCAAACACAAGGGAAAAGTAGCATTATCCTTTATGAAATTATGAACCATGAGTTAGTCATGCTTTATTGTGCTATGCTTGATTGTTAGCACTTCATGGCCAAGACTGGCAACAACAAATTTGCTCCAAGCCTGGTTTTATAGGTACAGTTGTAGTGAACCTAGGGGTTGGATAAGGAAGGGACGGTGTAAGGACAAATAGAGGTGGGGAGGAGGCAAGAAAAGGAATGAGAAAACAGATGGAATGTTTTTATAGCAAGGGATGAATAGAGTGGGATGGTTGAGGGAGTAGAAGAGCTCCACTGATTAATCAATTTTACACCTTAACTACACCATGGCATAAAATTGATTTGCCTGTGCAAAGCCCGGGTAGGTTGACTAGTATCAAAATAATAGCTATATAAACTAAAATAGCCGAAAACTAATAACGTTTTCAGGATATAACTCGGCCAGTTTATGTGTGCGCATAATTTGTAAATAGATGGCCGCGTTCAAAATTGGTATGCTGCACCAAAATTATACGAGTTACCTTGTTTCAAATTTATAGCGAGTGCAGTCCAATGTCTACGTTAGATGGCATGATGACTAAAATTACAAGTATTTTAAAAACCGGAATAGAAAGAGATAGCTCAAACGGCCAGTGACGTCAGAGCAATGTCGTCATAGTACCTGATTACTAAGCTGTGGTAGCTTTTCATACAATCTCTTTGGCATGTGACGTCACAAGTGGATTTTTCATAGTAACTGTGGGGGCGCTCTGTTTCGCGAGAAAGGGACAGGAGATGCCTCCTATAGAAACTTTAAAAGCTTATTACTCCGTGATGTATTTACCGATTTTACTTATTTTTTCAATTATTGCATTCATTTTTAATCTTCTTTATAAAAATATTATTTACTTGTTCGTTTTTAATAGTAGTCATCATGCCTATTCATGTGATTTTTATCACTAACTACAAGTTGCAACTGGGAACTTGTTGTTAGTCTTTTGTTTTAATAAACTAATCAACTAATAATAATTAATTCTCAAAACGATATCTGCCTTAAACGTCTACTCTGAACATGGCCTCTAGTTTGAGCTGCTTGTTGCTTTTCCATCCATTGACTTTCCACGGTTTTGAACAATTCTTCGGCCCACCTAGTGAAGGGTCTTACGTTGCGTCTTTCCTGGTCGCCACTCAAAAACCTATCTTCCCTATCGATGGCTGGGTCTGTGAGTGATGTGTCCTGCCCACGGCCACTTTAACTATGTTTCAAAAGTTTTATATTTACATCAAAACTCAACTCACCAAATGTTTCGTTAAGCAATGGGTGTTGTTATTGTAAGACAACAGCAAATAGTTTAAAATATCTATTCTAAGAGACACGAATTGTTAAGTAAAGTCGGCACCGTCGGAGAGAGCCAACATTTTAACACAGTTTACCACTCGCCTATCAAAAAGGTACAAAAGAGAATCTAGTTGTAAAATAACCACACCGAACTACACAAAGGCAAAAGCAGTGAGCTAAATTTAACCCAACATCGTTCAAATGTTCATTCTCTGGCACAAGTCTCCATTTACATTTCTCAGTGTTTAGACACTGCACTGTCTTGGAACTTGTTAATTAATTTATGCGATTCCAGTGTCATACATAGTGCAGTCACTAGCTACAAATGTATCTCTAGACGCCTTTAGGTACGTATTTTGTTCTGACTATAAGTTTACAATTACCATGACCTGTAAATTACATTTTATCAATACATTCTGTATTCTGGATTCATGTTGATGTTCACGGCCTTATTATTCTGTAAAATATTCAAGCAGGGCGGTTATTCTCTATGGAAACACAGATCCCACACGATACGAAACCACGTCGTTATCGTGTCTTGTTCAAATCGTGTCACAGTGTCAAATATACCTTCACTTTACATTAAAGTTATCTTTATTTTGAATAAAATATATTGACATAAGTAGTCAAATCTTTTGATGTGTTTATGTTTCGGAACGCGTCTCGGTAAAACATACGATTTTTGACAGTTCAAATCGCGCCAATTTCAAATTCATTTCGCGCGGTTTTGTTTTCGTTTCATAGAGAATACAGTTTCGCAGATTTCTTATGTAAGACAAGGAACTCGCGTGGTTTCGAAGTAAGGAATCGATACGGAATAATGGGCCAGGTGACTATGGATCATAAGATGAGCACAGAGCACCACTTATGGCTACTCACCTCCTGCGTCTATCGCCTCCCCGCGGTTTTTACCAGATCATCGGTCCACCTAACCGCAGAGAGCCGGTGGATGTAGAGGCGAGTAGCCGCTCAAGGTGGCACCTTTTTTTTTTTTTATCAACCATAGTCTAACGTTTGACCAGCACGGTCTCACCTGACGACGCGTTCGACGATGGAGCATGCTTGCCTAGAAATTCAGCCTTAAAAACATCCAGATGAACTTTGTCAGGAAACAATGACGCTGGTAAGGTGTTCCATTCCTCTGGGAGGCTTTTGAAGATAATGGTTTAGTAGTAGTTCTATATGATTTTAGTACTTCGTTTGAAATACATCAATTGTTGAAGTAATAGGTAGTAGAATGTGTTAGAATTTAACACGTAAGTATTGAAATAAGTCGCTGACAAAAGTTAAAACCATTACAATATTGGGAACATTTAGATACTTGTTCGTATATTATGTTCCTATTAAATATAAACGAAGGTAACTTATACGATGCGATGTGGCTTTATGGTGTAAAGTTAAATTAGTTTTAAATAGAATAGTTGATATCTAAACTTATTTAATACGTGCTCTAAAACAGGTTTGTTATATTATTAACAAGTTGGCTAGTATTTTATGAACATGTGGGTAATGTAGGTCTATAGAGAAAATCTAGTTAATGAATAGCCAGCAATTTTTTTTTCTACCTGAAATGTTTTTCGTTTAACATGCTTTTGTCTTTTGTTTGTCTTTTTTTTACGGCGTAGGATGCTAAGTAATCGTTTTTTTTAAATTGATGCCTTCAATGTGAATGCTTCAGATGTTTCATAATAGTAATGTCGTGCCTACCTAGACCCTATTATTTAAGTATTTATCCGGGCAGCTAAAAACTGAATCCCATGTATTGTACCTATAGCAATATTACCAATCAAGGATTTATTTTCGCGAGCTTATCTATAAAGAGGACCGTGTAATGAAGGATATCCCTGTAACTGCGGGTAGGTCACGTCATGTTCGATTATATGGCAAAATTTTATTTCCACAAAAGTACCACCATTTAAAAAAAATCCAAATTATAAATTTTTTTCAATAATATTGTGTTAGCCCGTTGTATTTCATGCCATTATACAAATGGATATCCTTCAATACATGGACAGCCTGTATAAAGCTTTTCATTATTATTTTATGTCGCTATACAGTAATCTATATACTTCTCTATTTGGGTCATGGTGAGAACTTGGAAGGCAAATTATTTAAGCTTCACTTCCCTGCAAGGTTCAAGGAAAAGTCGTCAAAAGAACTTAAAAATTCCATAACCACCAAGACGTGTTGAACGAGTGAAGTGTTGTTTGCGGCCCGACGCATGAACACCTTGTTTGTCCCATTAGTGTAAACACAAACGCTGCGGTGTTAAAACCATGAGCTGTTTCGTATTTGAGGTTATAATTTTATTAGTCTGTGATTTAATTTGTTTTCTTATTAATTGTACGCATCACAATCAAAATGTATCACCCCTTACCTAAATTAAAAAGTTGCAACTAAACTACTAAAACAAAAATCTAAGTATAACCTGCATAATATAAAATTAACCGGCCAAGTGCGAGTAGGACTCGCGCACTGAGGGTACCGTATCACTATCTAGCCTCCTTAAATATTTATTTTAGTCTGTTTAGTATTTTTTGTTATAGCGGCATTAAAAATGCATCATCTGTAAAAATTTGAGCTGTCTTACTATCACGGATGATGAGATACGGCCTGGCGGCAGACGGACAGGTCGATAGACAGATAGCCAGACGGACAGCGGAGCCTTATTAATAGGATCAGTTTTACCCTTTAGGTACAGAACCCTAAAAATCGCTACCTACGCGTTATAACTAAACTACCAGAAAAATTAATGTAAGTATAATAAGGTTATTGGAGTTTTGGCGGGAACGCGGAAAAATTCACGTCATTGCATTGTATTATTTTACAAAACTTTGTTTTTTCCAGTGTTAATGTTTAAAATTGGTGGCGTTTTACGCATTAAGTGCTGAATTACGAGCATGAGTGTGGGCAAGTGATATAATGTGGTGAAACGTGATTTTTCGTGTTGCTTCCAAAACTCCATAGAAGCTTCTAGTAAAGTTGCCACCACTTTGCTGGAGCATGACTTAGACTGGACTATTACTACCTGACTTAAACTGGACTATGACTATGACTAGGACATGACTGCGTGAAATATTTTATAACACGATGAAAATATAATACTTGACACTGGCTAGATACACTATGTGTGGAGCCAAAATATAAGAAAAAAAAAAAGGTTATTATTATAATATATCGTATAATATATCGTAATCCAATAACCCACTGCTAGTAGGCAACGTGCCCAATATGCTAGCAGCATTGCCATGTTGAACGGCAATGCTCAACCTTTGGCCGAAATAGAGGCCAGCATTTTGGTCACCTATTATCTCCACTAGACGTTTGGTAAGATCTTTAATAATTTGATGAGCACTCAGTCTCCAAGGCCCGAGCGTCTCATCCCCAAAAGGCGCAAATATAAATTTTAAAACAAAACTCTTTAATAATTTCCTTCAAAATTTCACACACAGGCTCATGGTCCAAACGCAAACTTTATTATTTACTCACAATATCAGAATAATTAACTCTTTTGTCGCAGCATTTTAACGTTATTTTAACAGAAATATCCTGTTTATTTTGGTCGCCGTCCACAAAGCATAACTAACTGAATTACTGCACTGTGATACTATAACATTTTGTGGTCTAAGTTTTAAGAGAAAGCGATTATTATTATTAAGAAGTTTCCATAAGGAGTTGTACGTCTGTGAGAAAGTGTGAGGGTGTGTGTTTGTTCTATCTTCACGTCGTAGCAGCTGAAAGAATTTGAATGAAAGGAATAAACATAGCTTATTAGATACGCTGAACTTGTTATTTTTTAGACCACAGTGACTTTTTGGTTTATTTTAGTCATTTTTATCTATTTTAGTCTCTTTTATCTATTTTAGTCACTTTTATCTATTTTAGTCTCGTTTATCTATTTTGGTCAATTTTATCTATATTAGTCACTCTTATCCATTTTAGTCAGGTTTAAGCGTAAAGTGACTAAAACAGATACCTTTTATCTATTTCAGTCACTTTATCTATTTTAATCAGCGATTTAAAATTGCTGATTAAAATAGCTTATATCGCTTGAACCTTCATTTTAGTCCACTAGGTCACCGTGGCCATTAAATATTCACGGCACAGACGCGCGGAGCCGGCACATAACGAGTTTATATTTAACCAAATGCGAAAGCAAAACCATGTGAAAAAAACCATTAAAATCCGAGACCCTTTTGCGGGATCGGTGACAAAGGTAGTATGGAAAAATTTCTTTTGGTGAAAAAATAGGAGATGAAACGCGCGTTTTGTTTCATGTGAAATATGGTGCTGAAATTCTGATAAATTCCCATAAAGTATAATAATAATATTTACGAATAATTTTTAGATTGGTCTCTAAACTCGTGTTATTGAAATTGGGTATTGCCCACAAAAAAAAATCCCATATACCCTAAACCATTACCAATACTTTAATTCTTTTTACCCCGAATACTATACATTGAATGATTTTCAGTTAAATAATCTATTAATTAAGTATAAGCTTCTTTCAATTTAACAAGTTTTAAGTGCAAGTTGATTTTTAATTTTTTGTTTCATTTCACCTACTTTCATTTCTAAACCCATTTGCCCCATTCATTATTGATAGCGATTCACCCCACGCCCCGAGAAGGGTTGGGAAAAACACGAGGCTGTCAGAGTAGGGGCGAGACCAGATTTGAATATAAAGTTAGACAAATCGAATCATATGGTGCGGTGTTTATTTTCAGTATTGGCTTCAGACACGCTCCTGTCTTGAAGAAAAACCTTATTTGGAATATGAGACGTGGCTTACCCATAAATAATTCGCATTTTCCTAAACTCTGTTTTTTCTTTGTCTTGTCGTGTGGGCAAGTGATTAGCACTAGTGTGTCTAAAATTGTATATCACCCTGTTTTGGTGCAACGACTATTGGACTTACGACAAACAGCCGGGACCGACGCCACAACGTGCCCTCCAATACATGGTAGCGGTCAGTTGCGAATACCACATTCATTTAAGTAGTGATCAAACGTTAACCTTGATAAACGTAAAAACTTCTCAGTTGGTATTAAATTGGGGCGATTGAGAAGTAGCGTTGCGTTTTCAAAAAGATATTATTACAACCAATAATATATTGAATTTCTTCCTTGGGCGTTAAAGACTGACCTATATACTCTACTCACTTTAAAAACCTTCGTTCATAAAAAACGAAGGCGAACTACAAGTCTAAAACTTGCTTGTAACTACAAGGGTTCTCGATCTTTAAACTTTATTAAGTTAAAAGTTAGCACAAAAATGCAAGCGAGTAAAGCTTAGATATTTTTAATAATTCCAGTGCAGCTGAGAAACTATTATACAGATTGGCTTGTGTTCTTTTTACGCTGTGACAGAAAGTTGATTTAATATTAAAGTACGCAGCTGCGCTACCTAAGAAACGGATTACGAAAAAAGAGGAAAATTATTTTCGTGAAATCTCTTGTGAGCGTTGTCGTCACCTCATTATAATTATAACCACTACCACTACCATTATCATTATCATTATCATTATCATCATCATCATCATCTACATCGTCATCATCATAAGTATTATCATCATCATTATCATTATCATATCCCTCATAACTACCATCATAATCACCATCATCATAATTATCAGTCAAAAATTAGTGCAATAGAAATCGTTTTTATCCCATCTATACGAAAAGAGGCAAAGTGTGTGTTTCTTGTTAAAAGCGCCTAAAATGGTTAGTGTAGGTATGTACATGATAACTGTGATAAAATGTCTTCTCATAGAGTGGCATGAAAGAAGAAGTTCCACGCCGTACCAAAATTGAACTACGTACTGACGACGACTACGATTGACTTTGAACGACGTACTTTGAATCCCTTGCTACGCCTAGGATTCTACTCTAGAATCCCTTGCTTCTCTGGATTCAAGCAATCGGTCTACAAATACATTATTTTAATCCCTTGTGACGCAATCTACTATTTGTCCTTACTGTGGTCCCACAGGTGAACTAAATAGGTACTCTCTAACTAGGTAATCTCTCTCATGCTTTTATTCTTCTTTTTTACGCTCCTCTTTTCTTTGAGTCCAGTTCATCAGCAGTATTATAATCACATACTAAATACAGTATTAGAAAAAGCTAAGACTTTTGTAATATCATTTCTAAACATTAATCCTATGCAACCCGCAGCCTTTGAAATGTCTTGACCGTTGTTAAAAGGAACCACGGCACGGCGGGCGTTCACGTTTTGGGACACACGTACCCAGTGTACTGTGAACAAGTTCGTTTGCAAAACTGGGTATCAAAGTACCAATTACGTTCACAACTTAATAATTTAACTCCACAATTACTTGTTTTCGTCAAATCATTTTATTCAAATTTGTTTTTTATTTAAATAAATATAGGTAATTACACTATATTTATTTGCGACACTGAAGAAGCTTCATAAAAAAAAACCATACAAAAGAGTCTGATTATAAACATTATGATTAGAAGCACTCATACATCAGGTGCATGCACTTAATGCAGATGTTGCATTAAAAGCAGTGATCAGAATAAACGCACACAGCATATTTTTATCATAAAGGTAATGGACTGTTTAGAACAAAGTAAGCATCAGTGCGGCTAAGAATTTACGGAGTAAGCCATAAAACGCAGTAAGCATAAGCCCAACATTAAACTTACTTATACGCTGTGAGTAGTGAGTGAAATAAACGCTATGAGCGAAGTTATCACAAGAGCGAAGTTAACGTAGTGAGCGAAGTAAATGCAGTAAGCGAGTTAAACGTAGTCAGCGCGGAGATAAACGCAGACGACATTTTTGTCTGTTTGCTTGCACATCTGTGTGTATCCATTTTATAGTAAGCCTTCCATTCCATTCCCCGATCTTATAAATGGTTCTCCGCAATTTTGATTTTGTATATTGAATAGGCGTTTCCGAAGTGCTCCTTTGTTTGCAAACAAACTCCGCTAGCTGAATGCCTCTGCCGCTTGAGGCAATAATTAATTATCTTCGGTTCACGCTCATAATTCTGGAGTACTTTTAGCTAATTACTTGGAGTGTTTTATGAGATAAAGCGGATTGGAATTGTAAATCTTTACTTATTGTTGGAATATTTAGATTAGATTGGCCATTTTAGAAGTTTACCAGCTATTTGCTATAATTCACGACTGTATTACACTTTATTACAGACATAAAATGCTTTGTTTTAGGCGTCGTTTTAATGTCAAGTTCAGATATGGCTGTGTGTCTGTCTGTATCATATTATTATCATATTCTGATACTATTATTTTATTTTTATTATTTTTGCTTTATAAGGGGTTCTTTTCAATGTGAATTTTAATAGAATGCTGGTTAAATTTGGAAGTCATCACTGTTATCTTAATCATCACCATCATCATCATTATCATCATTTAGATTATCGTGTAACCATTAAATTCAGTCGGGGTTTCTGTATTTGACATAAAGTCTGATATTTGTTCCGCCTTTTCTTTACAGCAAAACAATACCTCAGTTCTTGGATTATTCCGTTCCCAGTTCTTTTTATTTCTCTTTACATTAACGTCGACGAAGAAAATCACAATAAGATTTGGTATTTCTTATCTGCAGACTTAATCACTTATGATTCACTGTTGAGGAAATATACTTTTGAAATCTCTTAATTGTAATGCTTATATTTTTTATGCGAAAATCTTTTTAACTTTCTTTGAAATACGTACTATTCCTGAGATATATGAATTCCCGGTATATCGGTATATTATAATAGTAAAAGACATTCAAAATTCAGCCATTGCAAGGGCATACACCCTTCGCAGCGCTAGCAAATATATAATTTTGATTCTACACAAATCACCTAAAAATTTGCCTGTCCTCAAGTGCTTTCCATTTACTTTATACCACGCCGTTTTAGTTGCCGATGGGCAGGGTACATCGCTCGTAGAATTTACAACTGATGGGGAAAAAAGGTTCACGAGTAACAACCACGAACCGGAAGACGCAGCGTAGGTCTCCATGTAGGTGGACCGAACAATGATGATGCTGCTAATGATGATCACTTTATATGAATTTTAAAACTCCAATCCGGAGTTGCAATTATACCTGAAGTAAGAAACAATAAAAAGTTTTATTTCACTATAATAATCTAGTTAGAAATAATAAAAACACAAGAACATTCTGAAGGATAACTTTGCTCTTAACTCAACTTTTCCAAAGGCACCCGTGAACAATTTTCAATGTTGTTATTGAAATAAGACCGTAAGCATCTTTCAAACTTCCGTTTATTCTTGATTCTTCATCATCGCAGCTTTTTTACTAGCAAACCAAAGCTAACCATTTTCTCACTTTTCGTTCAAGTTTTTTCATTGAGTTTTTCTTACTCAACGATCAACGCTCTTATCCAATTACGTGCAAGCCAGTCTTCACCATCATCAACATCAACAACCTGAAGACGTTCACTACTGAACATGGGCCTCCCCAGACAGCGCCACTTTGAGCTGCTGCTCGCCTCCTGCATTCATTGGCTTCCCGCGATTTTCACCAGGTCGTCGGTCCACCTAGTGGGGAGTCTGCCTACGCTGCACTTTCCGGTTTGTAGTCGCCACCCATTGGTTACCAGTTAAAATTCAATGTACCCAATTAGCTTTCTAAAACAAAATACAGAACAAATCTTTATAAAATTTATATTTATTTATATTCAAAAGCCTTTTATAGGCCTTTACAGCTAGTATACAGACCAAATGTTATTTGCAGTATGTAGACAGTGTAGCAAGTAGTATATATTTTATAGAATTAGTTATAAATATCATTACAATACTTAGTAAAAAAGGACGGGGTCTCTAAAACCAAATTATATTTGTTATCAGCTAAATACATCATTAAACTGAATCAAACCCGTTCTTCTAAAAATGAAGACCCGTTCACACACTATAGCGTTACATAAAAGGTTAAATCGGCAGCACCACATTTATAACCGTTTATAGAAACGACCGCACCCAATATGGGGTCCCAAGGGTCCAAGGGTCCAATAAGTGATGGTTACCTTTAATTGGGTACAGGAACGTGAGACAATCAAATCTATCTATTCTATCGGAAATCAGTAAATTAATCTAATTGATTGTGTTTCCGCATCACGTATTGCTATCAAAGAGTTTGGATTATGTAACGAGTATTGTAAGTAGTTTTAGATTAGTGTTTAGTCTACAACTTTGATAATGATTTGGCAATATTTGATTAATTATAATGTGTATCGATGAACAACAATTTATTAATATCGATAAACAACAAAATATTATTATACATCGATGAACAAATATTTCAATTTGTGGACTTTTAGCATAGCGCCTACCAGCCCCATATAAGCAAAGCTTCTAGGTACTATTGGGATAATTAATACAATACTTATAAAAATATAAAACAATTTGTTTTTTTTTTTCTATACTATAATGGACATTTTGAGTCTAGTGATGTGTTTTGTTGTAGATACGACATACCTTTCGGCTTTTGATAATTTGCAATAAATCTTGGTATTTATAAACAGCTAACAGTTGGCTGGATTTTTTTCTTTTCTTTAGGTAGGTATCGATCACGACTACCAAAGATCACCAAATTATTATCAATAACGTAAGTTTCTAAAGACAATACTTCACACAAACACACTCATAATCATACTTTTTCTATAGACCCTAAACTTCATTCAAATATTTTAGTTCTTTTTGTAGCAACCCGGTGATACACAGCTACTTGTTTAATTTCGAAATAACACAAACATAATATATGATGTTGGCGGGGATGTAAATAGGCTATAAATAGTGTAAAGTTACTCATAATTGACAACAAAAACAAACAAATGCTCTACAATCTCCATCAAATAATAAACTCGCGTAAACAAGACTGCACCATTATAGTCTTCTAAAATAAAAAGCCATCGCAACCAGAGTTCTAAAAGCCTCGTGTCCTTTCTTGTCGGAACAAAAAAAAAATAGGTATTGAAACCTCGTGACACAATGGCGGATGCGACCTGACATCATCACGGAATGGGGACGCGAAATAATAAGGCTTTGAAATGGCACAAGATAAGAGAGAAAGCGGGACCAACCTGTACCAATCTTGGTTTGTTTGACTGACATTTTTAGTGCTTGGTTGCACTTATACTAATTTTCTGGTGAACTAATCACTTACAAATTATGTCAGCAAAGATTTAACATGGAAAATTATTAATAGGCTACATGCCATTAGTATAAATAATGAATAGCATAGGTGATAGCACAGAGCCCTGAGGCACGCCAGCTATTGATGGGCACAGCGTCGGAATATTATCCAATGATGAACGCTTTAAAGCCTTACCTGGAGAAGAAGTGAGCAACCTATATTTTTTGTAACTGCTTTTGCAGGGTTTTAATGAGTCCTAGTTTGTATAAGTTTATGTGTCAAACTTGATCAAAAACCATAGTTAAATCCAGATTCATAGGAAGCACCCACTATAGCTACAAAAATGTGTGCACAAATTATTAGTAGAAGTGAGAAAATGTTTTCTAATTTTCATAAAGGCATGCCTTGGTTTGTCTCTTTCAAATATGCCACGTATACTGGGATGACCAACTATAAAGTATATTATTGTAAAAATAAATTACCAGATGTTATTCTTACACCTAGCCTGCCAAACTCTCGGTATAAGCTTGAAAACTGGGTGAAAAAGAAATACATTCGTGACAATTTTCGTGGAAAAATCAATCGCAAATTACTTATAACTTGAACCTTCATAGTCTGTGTACGCCTTTGTCCTAGGCACGTTGTTGTGCTCCCGTTTTAAAATTAAAACTATGTGGTCCGGAATGTTAAGCCAGTAATATTTCGTTTGCCATTCAAATATAAAAACATTGTTGATTTGAACACTTTTTTAAACTTTAGAGGAGTTTTGGTGAACTTTATTTCACGGTTGATAAAGTTTTAAATTAAAAAGTGTTACGTTTCACGTATGCAAAATGGACGTCACAATGGTGTTTTTGTACTGTTGTAAACTTTTATGTTATCTAATTTGTCACTTAAACTGAAGCATAAACTTAGTTAGGGCATTGTTAATATAACTATGATAAAGATTTTCAGACAAATTGAGTGCAGAGAAGGCACTTAATTAAACCCAGCTGAGATAACATCTACCATCTAATCACTCTTTTCGCTAAGTTTCATTTCGAACTTTGTTTAAAATTACTCATCTATATAGGACATTTTCTTTGATTGACCAGCAATTTTCCAAGGGATTTTTAGTTTTCTGAAGAAATTATATTATTTTTCGGTCTGTCTAGTATACTTGGCGTACACATTTTTCATGGCCAGCACTTTAGGGCCACACAAACAAACTGACAACATTTCATGTGTCATTAGTAGGGATCATAAACATTTGTTGTTCAAACATAATTCCCATGGTATTTCTCCAAAGATGCTACGTAAAAGCATTTGACCAATCATCGCAACTCCGGCCAAACTCCTCTTGGAAAATTAGTATGCCTTCCCCAACATCGCTCGCAAGATTATGTAAATGTTCTTACAGAACTTCTCACTTAAATAATATATGAAATTATGTAAAATACCCAAAGAAAGACGAGTGGCTATTTCAAAGTTTTATCACTTTTTGAGACGCGAATGTTTGAGTTTTGAGTCTCTGAAGAGGGTACGTGATATCACGTCGAAGATTTTTGTGTGGAACTTTTAAAAGTGAGGGAATATTTCATAAAATGTACCGGGGATTTTTTAAGACGTGGTTTACTTTGAAAGTCTCTCACTTTAACGACAATTTTTTTAACTCTAAAAATGATTTCCATGGTCATTGTACTAACGGAGAAAACAAATGTGAGTTGAATTTAAAATAACAGTTTTTAAACTATTTGGAATAGACAATTTTAATGTATGGGACAGAAAGGTTCTAGAGTGGCGACCACGAACTGGAAGACGCAGCGTAGGCCCCAGGCCAGACCCCGCTCGGTGGACCGACGATCTTGGGAAAGCCGCGGGGAGCCAATAGATGGAGAAGGCGAGCAGCCGCTCAAAGTCGTGCTCCCTGGGGGAGGCCTGTGACCAGAAGTGGACGTCTTCAGGCTGTTAATGATGATGATGATGAATTGTGTGATAAAAATAATTTGTGTGAATTTACTTCTACAACTTCATTATTACTGGATAACATGTCGTGAGGAAATCTCGACTTCTAAATTTGTAAAAAAAAATGAAATAATTATATCTCTGCATTTATACATACCGCTTAGAATTTACCTATTTCCACAATGTAAACCAATTTAATTCAGCATTTTCTTCATAATAATCTAACCTAATATTTCTGCGGTCATATCCAATCTCGTGCCGTCCTGCTCCAACTGCACACTCTAAAAAGAGACAGGTTCCCTACTTTATTATGATAATCGAAAGATTCGCCACATTTTCGTGCGAGTGTCGGGCCAGACTCGATTTCCTTTGCTTGAATAAATGATGAGGTATATCATTGGCCGGCTATTTTGAATGCTGGAACAGATTTTCGATCCTCTGGGGTTGCTTGGATATGTGCCGTTTTCTGTATTGACAGTGATAGTTATGATTGCCACTGAATATTCATAGAGCGTAAATACGTTTACATTTATGAGGCCATGTTAATTTAGGTCATTCAGTTTTACAGTGCAGCGGAAATCCATCCATTCCATCTACAGTAAACCGTTCAATTGATTGGTTTTGGGAAGTCTGGATATACATCCAGACTACGTACATGCGTACTTTAGGTAAAATATCATTGAGGTACTTAGTTATGGAGATTTACCTATGGACTATGTTTGTCGAAAATGTCCACTAGAATCTCAAAGTCTCAAAGTTTCTGGCCAAAAAATCCAAAACGCCCACCAGGAGATCGTTAGAAATTTTTGGGATAAGTACCCCACTTTTGCAATAAAGCATTTTCTATCTGTCTATTGTGATTTCAGTGTCCTTCCTAAGATTAAAAGAAGCTTCCGTGAAATCCAGTATTAGTTTAAATAATTTATCAACCAACTTTCCTCGAAGGCTGATTTAAAAAATAAAACCTTTTTTACTCCACCCTCTAAGAAATGGATGGGAACAAATTCACAGTTTCGTCGCAAAAAAGCTCGTCTTTTAAAACAATCCTTATTTCAAAGCGATAAAAGTCACATTACCTGTAAAAATTATGTGCTTTAAATTTTGAAAGTTTCACGGCAAATTCAGCTTTATTTTTGGGATGTTAGAACGTAAATTTAGGTGTTATAAGCACCTGTGTTGGTAGCTGTGACATATCTGTAGAAGCATCGTAGAATATTCAGAGTATAATAAGTCCCTGGTTGAGCACATGTGGAAAAATAGTGAGTGCCTTAATATTAAGGTTCATCTGGTCTCCTTGAGCTTGAAGTCTAGATCTTGCGTCATATTCGTTTGATTTATTTGGGAATTCTTGTAGTATTTACCGTTTTGAATGGATTGTTAGTTGTTTTTGTTAGTTAATGCCTCCCAATATTATGATAATCACCTCAAAAGTGCCTTATTGCTGAAAAAGTTACGTAGGTAGAAAGTTAGGTAGGTACGTCTATGAAAGAGGATCTTTCGAAAGTGAACTCTATGTCACCCTTTAAGAGATCGTAATGATATCGTATTTTACGTTGCGCCTGCCTGAATGCTTTCGATGAATATGAAATTCTAATAGATGCGTATCTTGAAACTTTGACTGCAATGTAAGACAGGTAAACAAAATTTCATCGATTGTTCCATAGTTACTATGCACGTAAACTAGGCATTTATCATCATCATCATCATCATCAACAGCCTGATGACGTCTACTGATGAACATAATTATGCTGATCATAGCATCCCCCAGAGAGCTCTACTTTGAGCAATTGCTTGCGTCCTGTATCCATCGACTCACCGCAGCTTTCACCGCAGATCATCAGTCTACACTGCGTCGGTTCGTGGTGGCCACTCGAAAACCTTTCTCCCCCATCGGATTCTGTATTGAAACCATGAAATCCAATCACGTGCCAGTCAGTGCTGCCAACCAGAAAAAACATTTCACCCAACTTTATTTCGAAAATTTGATGCAAAATTAAAAAATTCGTGACATTTATGTTTCTTTTGTCAACAGCGTGTAGGTTGCGACCTTCGTGTTGGGTCTACTCGTCGAGTGGATGAGTGCGGGGTCTGTGGTGGAGACGGATCCTCTTGCTCCCGGCCGCGGTACCACTGGCTCGCCACTCCTGGGTCTCTGTGCTCTGCGACTTGCGGGGGAGGTAAGAAACTTATCCAGGGGCTTTATTTGCCACACGAAATTTCTTGCCAATAACGCGTGACGTCATAACGTACTCCAAACAAAAACGCGGGCTATTATGCGCCAAGACATGGAATCATGATGAAGATGTTGATGATGATCACGAACCAGAAGCCGCGGCGAAGGCCGGCCCCCCATCACTAGATGGACCGAAGATCTAGTGAAAGCTGTAAAGAGCCGATGGATGCAAAAAGGTGCAGCCGGTCAAACTGGCGCTCTCTGGGGGAGGCATATATTATTTAGCAGTGGACGTCTTCAGGCTGATGATGATGATGATAGTGGTAATGATGATATGATGATGATGTGCTATTATTGATTGCACCCATTTTGGCAGCGAACCATTTGTCGGAGACATGTTTCAAAATCGTGTTTTCTATATTTTGACGTGCGTATAACGAGCCTTGTCGCGTTTCTTTGACAACGGCTTACAGAATAGCATTTTAAAACCAAACCATTTTACGAAAGTATCCAGTTTTAGATTAGGTATAGGCACAAACACCTAAAGAAGCGTTACAGAACACAATAATAATTATGTATCATTTTCTAAAGAAGAAAAGGAAAATAAAGAAGTAATATCCAAAAGTGACCGATGCTTAACTTTAAAGCTACTTTTCCTGCTGGCGCTTTCGCCTGCTCCATGGCTGTCAAAACCAGTACGTAACTCGTTGTTTCCAAAACAGCAACATCGACCTCTGTCACTCCCGCGCCAATACATTACAGAACATTGTTAATTGCGCGTCGGATGTAATTTATATCGCGAATCCACCATTACTCGAATCCGACAATAAATCAGAGAGTTCCTTTTGTCGAGCCCAGCAACAGTTCCTTGAAGGTTGGGCAGGCAGACGGGCGTGGTTTTGTGGCGGGAATGTTGGGCGATGGTTGCTGGGGAATAGAAACGAAAACTTAGAGAATGGAATAGTTCATGGCCACGAATAGATAATTAACCAATTTGTTGCTCTTTTATCGTGAATAATGAAACGATAAGAATGAATAAGGTACAAAAAACGAACCAAAAGTGAAAAGCTTTATGAATACCTGACCATACTTTCACTACTTCTTAAATCCTGTTGCACTGCACTAGGTATTCAATTATGATTCCCTAGCTGGCGATTCAACTAAATAACAATAACTCTTTGCCGCTAAAATCCCTTAGAACACCAACCAGCACACATATTCTACCATGATACCGAGATGACTGTAGAACTTCTCACTTATTTCCTTCTCGATCCCCCAATTCAAGTGATAACCCTATTATGGAGTCCAGATAACATAATTGGGTACTTTTCTCTGAGTACCGAGCAAAGCCACAGAATAAATAGTAGTATAAAGTAAAGTAACCTCTCCTCCTGACATTAATACAGACATAAAAAGTAAATTATAATGGTAAAAATCTTGAGGGGATCAGGGGAAACATAATCATGGACAAGGGAATTATACTAGTCATAATTTTGTATCTTCTGGCAACTTTTAGTAGTCAACACCATAAAACAAAAAGTCACTCGTCCAACCAGCCTACTATCCGACCAAAATTTAGCGTAGGCCGATTCTAATTAAGAACCCCTGAAAGATGAATACCAAGATAAGAATTAGCACTCGGCCTCGGCGCGAGACCAATTTGTTGTGTAGCAACCCTAGCTGACAGGGGGTCAGGGGCGCAAATATTTGGATTAAGTTTTCGGCAAATATTTGATCGGAATGTCATGGATTTAGAGAAGTTGTCTGGATTAAATAGCTTATATTATATAGCTTCATTTTCTACTAGACTTCTCTGTTTTTTCATTGGATTTGTATTTTTTGTTTTCTGATTGTTAATTTTGACACTAATCGATCCTCATTTGTTTCATTTCATACTTTCGAGTTACTAATCCTTATTTTTTGCACTTACATACTTTAACGTTCTGGTGTGTGTTTGGTGGTCACACGTAGTTAAAAAAAACCGTACCTATTTCTAAGCATTTCTAAAACTTACCTACTAACTTAAAATGGCAAGCAATATAATTAGTGGCACGTTTAGGCTTACTGATATGAACTCTTCCCTTAAGAGAGCCGCATACTTTTTTCTGATTGCTTACAAAAACATAAAAATATCACCTGCCTCATCATTATTGCCTATCTGAAGCATTTACTACTGAGCATTAGCCTACCCCACAGAGCGCTCCTTTTAGCAGATGCTTGCCTCCTGCATCCATCGGCTCCCCGCGGTTCTGACCACGTCATTGACCCGCTTAATCTAATGGGAGGCTAGCCTAATCGGCTTACAAAAGACAAGTAGATTTTCCAAACAAAGCCGGTCGGTAGGTTGGTTGGTTGGTTGGTAGACCACTTTGCTCATTAGGTGGGGTGTTCGGTTATGGCCCATCACGTGGGCCACGCTTGCGGCGTTCGTTGTGGCCACAGAGGGTGAATGTAGGGTAAAGTAATCGTGGTCGTTAACATTGCTTCGGTTACTTACTGCCTTTGGTAAATCAGTTTTTATCAGTGTTTTCATTTTGCGTGTGGGTTTTGTAGAGAAAAACTATAACGATACGATGTTCAAGGCGCGCTATTATGACAATAAATTATACACTGATGACATTCATTTGCGGCACTGTATTTGTTTTTTGTTTTCTAATATTTACATTGGCAATTATACGACGCGCTTACGTGTTTATAACGTGTTTCATCTCAGACAACTTCGTCACTTACCGTCAGGTGAGTTGTTGACAAGGTACATGCGCCCATTTTATCATTTAAAAAAATTCTAAGAAAATTACATAATTAATCTCCTATGTTATTCACATTGCTTGGCGTTAGCCCGAACCATCCAATAATCTTACAGCAATGATGAAACATCATAATAATATTGAAGTACTTAATAATAAAAATATGAAACCATTTTAGGCCATTTTGTTTTATTTTAGGTTATTTTAGGATCATCATCATCATCATCAACAGCCTGAAGACGTCCACTGCTGAACATAGGCCTCCCCCAGGGAACGCCACTTAGAGCGGCTGCTCGCCTCCTGCATCCATCGGCTCCCCGCGGCTTTCACCAGGTCGTCGGTCCACCTTGTGGGGGCCGGCCTACGCTGCGTCTTCCAGTTCGTGGTCGCCACTCGAGAACCTTTCTTCCCCATCGGTTGTCAGTTCTACGAGCGATGTGACCTGCCCATTGCCATTTCAACTTGCTAATCCTAAGAGCTACGTCGGTCACTTTAGTTCTCCTGCGGATCTCCTCATTTCGGATCCTATCTCGCAGGGAAACACCGAGCATTGCTCTCTCCATAGCTCGTTGCGCGACTTTGAGCTTAATAATGAGGCCAACAGTTAGAGACCACGCTCAGTTCCATAAGTCATCACTGGCAACACACATTGATTGAAAACTTTGGTATTTTGGACGAAAAGATAGGTCGAAGCCTCCCGAACGCTGCCCAGCCGAGTTGGATTCTTCTGACGACCTCTTTGTCGAAGTTGGACCTACCCAATAAGACCAACCTGTCGGGAGACTCTACTGAGGTCGTTGAGCATGGTGCTGAGATCATCGAGCGACTCCGCCATTATTTTAGGATAATCAATATTAATTCTATTTTCGTTAGTATAAATCAATTGCACGAATGTATAGTGTATACAACAATAATTTAAAAAGTAGTTGTAAAGTTGTATAATAATTAAAAGGAGGCAGTTTAAACATTAAAAAGTAAATAATCAGACTCTCATTTTATTTCAATTTTTTACGTTAACGAATATGAGCAAATAACTAAACCTTAGGTATTCTTATTTATTTTTCTAATAAACATAAATGTGACAGAAAATATGTATGCCGATCATACGAACCATCTGTGGAGCGTTAAGGATAAATCATGTAATGATTATAGCACAATGTTCTTCGCAAAAGGAAAGAGCACTCGAACAAAACAGGAAAAAACTTTCCCCAAACTAATAGAGCCGATATGATTTTCAAAAACCAACCATAAAGTTATCAGCCAAATAAATAACCAAAGCCCCTAATCGTATTTGTACACCGTGAGCGTCTCAAATCTGATATTCCACCAATCCGGGTTCAAAATGAGCTCCGTATTTACATATTTATGTATTCAAAAGAACTCCGCGGTCTACGTGCTCGTTAATCGCTCATTACCATGTTCTTCGGGTATGTGGAGTTAGTTGTGCTAGATGTGGTAAGGTCGGGTACGCTTGGATACTGCAGTAAAGTATTCTCAAAATTGGCGCTCCCTGGGGAGGGAGGCCTATGTTCAGCAGTGGGCGTCTTCAGGCTGTTAATGATAATGATGATGATAATGACGCTCAAAATTTTACCCCGTTATAATAATTATGTCAGTTTTGGCGGGAACGCGGAAAAGTTCACGTCGTTGCATTGTATTATTTTTCAAAACTTTTGCTTTTTCCAGTGTTAATGTTTAAAAGTGGTGGCGTTTTACGCATTAAGTGCTGAATTACGAGCATGAGTGAGGGAAAGTGATATAATGTGTGAAACGAGATTTTTCGTGTTGCTTCCAAAACTCCATAGAAGCTTCTAGTAAAGTTGCCACCACTTTACTGGAGCATGACTTAGACTGGACTATGACTACTTGACTTAGACTGTACTATGACTATGACTAGGACATGACTTTGCGTGAAATATATTATAACACGATGAAAATATAATACTTGACACTGGCTAAATACACTATGTGTGGAGCCAAAGTATAAGAAAAAAAAAATTATGTCATTATTTTAAACTTATACGATCGTTTTGGCAGTATGGTTGTTGCTACACCGGTTACATAATACACATAAGTAGGTATAGATCGAAAAAAATTGCGCACTTTATAAAAATCAAAGATATAGAAATACTTCATTTTAATTATACAGAAAGCAAGCTTAGATTAGCTTTTCAATTTGTGTAACATATTGTTTGTCTCTTAAATTTTAAATAAGAAATTGGCCTAAAGATTAATTACGAGAACCACCTACATTAAAAAATGCCGTGGCCTAGCTATTGGAAAAAAATAGAGCTGATTCCAGGAAGATTGAGTATCATTAATAATTATAGAAATTATGTACGATGTCGCTCAAATCAAGTGTAGGCACCTCATGGTTAAACGTGCTAAAACATAGACCGCATCATCAAATTCCATCAGGTGAGATGTTGCTAACGTGACCCCATTCAAGCATACAAAATCTAAATAAATATCATACAAACAGTTTTAGTTAGCTTTAGAATTTAGCCATTTATTGTGATTTTTCTTTAGTAGCTCGTTTTCGTTTCCATCATCAAATTAAAAAAGAAGACAAGAAAAGCAATATAATTTTCTAGCCACTTCTAGAATGGGTAAATCCATTCCCTAATTTCATTCCAGAGTTTCGCCCTAATGGATATTTAAACACTGCAACTTTTTACGGTTTACTTTTACTAGAGACAATTTCTACAGTTTTATCTCCGCAAATGAACATTCAGCGATGTTCAATGCGAAAATAATTGAAACAGTGGGTTATATAATTGGTAAACACGAATGGTGCGGTTCGTGTAATTGGAAAAGTGGGGTGAAATAATTGAAAATTGTCTGGCTTCCATTTTCTAGGTCAGGCTTTGGCCTGGATACTTTGTACGTTGTAGGTATTGCCAAAAAAGTTTAAGGTTCTGTTTTTAACGAAGGTCACTTAATATTACTATCTAAGTGGACTTGGCTTGAGGATTTTTAAATGCTGAGCAAGAGAGCTGGCAAAAAGCCGAAATGATTTTAGGAGTTATTCCATGAGCTAGGTACATTATTAAGAACTACGTGTTTTTAATTTTGGCTAGTTTGAAAATTACGTTTAGAATGGGAACACAAGCACAATAAGATAGCAACTACATTTTTTTGCTACCTCTTTCTTACTTATAAACTCCGCTCACGGCTCTTAATGAAGCCGAAACTGGCGAAGAAAGAGATATTCACCGTAATTGCCCCCTCTCTTCTCTCTAGCACGATATGCATTATTTACTGCCATTGTTTTTTATCTAACCAGTGCATTATATAAAATATATAATTGTAAACAATTTTTCAACAATTTTTTTCTTTTACAGGCTACAAGATGTCGCTAGCAGTATGCCGCGATCGACTTACTGGATCCGATACGCCGGAAGAGCTATGCGACGCCTCCAGTAAACCACAAGCCTCAGTAGTTCGGTGTAATACACATCCGTGCCCCTTCAAGTAAGTTCTGTATTAATAGTTCATTGAATTGGCTAATAGATGTCACTAATAACAATTATGGCGAGACCGTTTCCAAATTTAGAAACGATTGCTGTTTATTTAAATATGATAATTATGTTGCAAAAATAAAAATCGCGCACGTTCCGCTTCTCGCGTTCAATCTTACCACGCACCTGCAAGTTATGGATTAATCTTCTCCTAGAAGTATTCGCATTGCTTCAATAGGCAGTTTTTTAAAAAAGGGATTGAAAAAAGCTTTACTCGACTGGCTAGCTAGCTGGCTAGTGTTGCCAATATCCATAGGCTACGGTTACCGCTTTCCATCAGGCAGGCAGGCTTAGTATACTAGTTCTTCGTCGCTCATAAAATTCTAACCCTAAGTTTATTAGAAATAGCTTTTATGTTGACAGGTAGATGACACCACTAGTTTGAGTTGAACCCTTAGAAAATATTTCTATATTCACTACTAGATGTCGCTACTAGGTGTACTTGGATACTATTTTTAACTTGTTTAGTTAGCTATTTAGTCATTTTTTCTCAGTGCACGAATTACAGTAAAAGATAAAATTGAAACAAAAACAAAGATGTCATCATCATCATCATCATTAACAGCCTGAACACGTCCACTGCTTACCATAGGCCCCGGGAGCGCCACTTAGAGCGGCTGCTCGCCTCCTGCATCCATCGGCTCCCCGCGGCTTTCACCAGGTCGTCGGTCCACCTAGTGGGGGGCCGGCTTACGCTGCGTCTTCCAGTTCGTGGTCGCCACTCGAGAACCTTTCTTCCCCATCGTTTGTCATCGTGTACGAGCGATGTGGCCTGCCCATTGCCATTTCAACTTGCTAATCCTAAGAGCTACATCGGTCACTTTAGTTCTCCTGTGGATCTCCTCATTACGGATCTTATCTCGCAGGGAAACACTGAGCATTGCTCTCTCCACAGCCCGTTGTGCGACTCTGAGCTTAGTAATGAGGCCAACAGTTAGAGACCACGTTTCAGTTCCATAAGTCATCACTGGCAACACACATTGGTTGAAAACTTTTGTTTTCAGGCTTTGTGGTATTTTGGACGAAAAGATAGGTCGAAGCTTCCCGAACGCTGCCCAGCCGAGTTGGATTCTTCGGGCGACCTCTTTGTCGAAGTTGGACCTACCCAACTGGACAGTCTGCCCTAGATAGACGTATTTGTCGACAACTTCAAGAGTGTCGTTCCCAATAATTACCGGTATAGGTGGAACATGGGCATTTGACATGATTTTTGTCTTGTCCATGTTCATCTTAAGAACAAAAATGTAACGTTATGTTAATACGACTTATATTTTATGTTTTATATTATTATCTCTAACTCGGAAAACCTTAGAAAAAGGACACATGCTCAAGATCAATTTGCAAAAATTTTCCAACAAATTCCGCAGCATTTTTTTATGAGGGGATGTTTAGGGCTCTCTTGACATCCCTAAACACAAGTCCTCAGACCTCTTCACCATTTTGAGACGTTGTTCAACGCCCTCGGTAAAGGGTAGCTGTAAGGGGTTATTTCCATGAGAGAGCATTGTATTGTGGTGATATAATATGTACCTATAGGTCATGTATATTAGGGACATTTGTCTTTTTACCAAGACTCACCCCGATTTCTTTAAAAAAAGAAGCGATGTCTTTACTAGACAAAAAAGATCAAAGTTCGCGAACCTGCTGTACCAACCTCCTTGCCGCAAAGACATTTATAAGAAAAACGTATATAATATGTGTATAACTATTTTTAATAATTTACCAAAGATTTGAGTTCAATCTTTAGAAGGAAATATGTTTAAAAATCATTTGAGTGGCTTTTAAGCAAATGTTTCTATAGTGTCAAGGAATATGTAACATGTACTAGTAACAAAAATATTTTTTAATATTTGCACGCTTGCTTGCAGGCTGAATCCACGTGTCCACTACTTACTCTATGATCTTGTACCCAAATTAACAGTGTATTCTTGCAAATAAATAAATGATTGATTGATTGATTGATTGATTGATATAGTCACGCATAAAAGTAGAATCAGAACTCTTTGCTTACACCTTGTTCGTGCCGAATTTCAATAATATAGTTATCTTATTCGGTTATTCTTATATGGTGAGAGCCAATGGATGCAGGAGGCGAGCAGCCACTCAAAGTGGCTCTCTCTGGGGGAGGCCCTGTGGTTTTCACCAGAACATCAGTCCACCTAGTGGGGGCTGGCCTGCGCTGCATCTCCCGGTGTGTGGTCGCCACTCGAAACGCTTTCTTCCCCATCGGTTGTCAGTTCTACGAGCGATGTGGCCTGCCCATTGCCATTTCAAATTGCCAATTCTAAGAGCTATATTGGTCACATTAGTCCTCTTGCGGATCTCTTCACTCCACACTCACATTGCCCGTTACAACACACCAGTTGTCCTGGATCTACCATCATCATCATCAATCAATCATCGCGTCAAACCCGCTCGTGAAGGCATCGCCTAAGGTCGGCATATATCGCCGCCCTGTCGACTGAGTAATAGGGCGTGGTGTTACTAGGGTGGCCTGTGAATATGCATAAGCATTATGTTGTTCAACAAACTGATGGGCTCTGACGGGATGTAAAGTTTTGAAATAATGTTTTGGTAATTATGTTACGCCTTTACGATCATAATTTTGAGCATACTTAAAATAAAGCTCTTGAAATAATTTCCGCAGATTCTAAGAACATAGGGAGCAGAGAAAGTGTTTAAATATTTAATAGAGTTGTAATTATTTTAATTCTTTTGGAATTAAACAAATGACTGTAGGGTTCTCTAGGATCTCAATCAAATATTTTCATAGGTAGGTAAGTTTTTTATGTAAACGAATGACTTGACGAGCTTGTCTTTCGCCTGATATTATTTAGCGTTTCTTTCGTTTTCGTCATCTCAAGTATTGATAAAATTGACAATGATTTTTTTAACAACAGGTGGTATGTTGGCGAGTGGTCGTCATGCAGCGTTACTTGTGGTGGAGGGATCAGAAGTCGAAGAGTGCTTTGTGCCAGATCTGCAAACGTCACCAGAGCAGACACTTACGATCCTGGTGAGTTATTGAAGACCGGAACCGACCGGAATGCGCCGCGTACCCACACACTAGGTGGGACGATCTGGTGAAACCGCTGGGCCGATGGATGCAGGAGGCGAGCAGCTACTCAAAGTGCGCTCTCTGGAGAGTCCTATGTTCTGCAGTGGACGTTTTCAGGCTGTTGATGATGATGATGATGAAGATGTGCATAAAACAGGCCACGCATAAAATACACATCAACAGCCGCGAGACGTCCACTGCTGAACACAGACCACTTTCATAAAACATCAGTTTGGATGCTTCTCTTCTTCTTTTCGTGTAGGCAAGTGGTTAGCCCTGAGCCATTATTCCGTATCGATTCCTTTCTTCGACACCATGCGAATTCCTTGTCTTACATAAGTGATCTGCAAAACTCTATTCTCTATGAAACGAAAATAAAACCGCGCGAAATGAATTTGGAATTGGCGCGATTTGAACTCAAAAATCACATGTTTTACTGAGATGCGTTTCGAAACATCAACACATCAAAAGTTACAACCACTTATGTCGATATATTTCATAAAAAACAAAAATAACTTTAATGTTAAGTGAAGGTATTTCTGACGGTGTGACACGATTTGAACAAGACACGATAACGACGTGGTTTCGTATCGTGTGGAATCTGTGTTTTTATAGAGAATAATGGCCCAGGTGTCAGAATTTTAGGTCACCCAAAGGCTTCTGACTTGGCTTAACGACTATTGTCTTACGACAACAGCCGGGACCGACGGCTTAACGTGCCCTGGGAAGCAAGCTAGCGCTCAGTTCTAAATACCAAACAGTAGTGACCGCAGCGAACGTTCCTTAACTTTACCGATCGGTTAGCTAGTCGTGCTTCGCTATGACCGCTACACTACTTACCATGGACGCTTATACTAGGGGAGGTTTGCATTGATCACCACGTTTGGCAGGCGTCTTGGTAATCGCAGAAGATTTTAATGTACCGAGGAGAATGCCTACGCCCTGGATATTCCTTTAGGCAACTCTTATAACCTGTGGGTATCCCCACGAGAAGAGACACTCCAAGACCACACAGCCAATAACCATAAAATAACTTTATAATCTGTGTCTCTTTATCAGGAACGAACACAGAACCCGGCTGCGTGTCCCAATCTCCCAGGTCTACTCAGCCGTGCAACCAGCATGATTGTCCCACATGGGTAGCCGGCCCTTGGTCGGGGGTGAGTTTTACAAAGCATTGAAAGATTGAGAATTAGCCAGGATCTATTGTCAATTTGTCATTCCTACCTAAGGTCTATTGTGCTGCTTATTATAGTACTCTAATGTTAAGTCTTTATTTTAAGTTGGTATTTGCATTAAATAGTTTTTGTGGTACCTACATTCTATTTTGTCTACCAACTGGATAAAAACGCAAACACTTTTATTTTTTATTTTTAACTTTTTTTTATTATTTTCTTACGTTAACATGCATAAAATTATGGTTCTAAAAATAAAATGACGAGATATTTTATTTTGGTGCGCTTTGGTTATTCAGACCTGTCTATAAATAAATACTAATCATAAAAATAGAACCTAATAAATAAATAACGCCAAACTGTTGTTTATACATAGATCCTGAACCTTAACTAGGATTCCCTGTATAAGTACCGAGGGCTGTTCCCACAACATTCTGATACAATACAAGTAAATGCGCTTTTTTTGTACTCAAATACTTGTCCTGTCACGGGAATCGAACCCGCAGCTTCAAGGTTGTGAGCCGCTAAGCCACCACACCAAAGAGGCTGTCAACAAGAATGTTAACTTATCAGAGCTTCTTGAACGTAAGAAGACCTCGCCCAAACGCCGATTTATATTCAGCATCCGTGTAGCCTTAAATAGGTACAATGTACAAATAAACAGTATGTAAGGTCAACAGAAATATTTTATTGTGTCGTTGCATAGAACAAAGTAGAACTAGTACCAAAGTTTATCTTTACATACTTTTAAAATATTTTATCTGTAACAAAGAAGTTGTGTTCATGCGTGACCTCTAAATTATGGTTAACTTGCTCTGAAGAAGTAATTTGGTAACCGGAAATCTGTTCAAACAGCACGTTATCACCTATTGCAAATAAGAAATTTTTAAATATTTTAAAATTGGTCGGTTTCTCATTACGTCACTTCAATCTCATTATTTCTACATTATTTTAATGCGTCTTGTTGTGCCCCATTCTTGATAACTGCAACGATATGCTAAATTGGAAGAGAAATAGCTTCATTATTGTGTTCAATTTACAACGTTCTTTTCAAGCTGGTGCCGAGCCAAATTGTTTGTCGGTTCCTCCAAATCTATGTCAAATAATTGTTGATGAATTTCATTGAATGAAGTTTATTCGAGTTACCCAATAAAGCCGCAGATCATCAATATACCTAGTGGGAGGCCGGTATATATACTACATCTTGCGGTTCGGAGTTGCCACTCGGGAACTTTTTTTTTCTTGTATTTTGGCTCCACAAGTGTATTTAGCCAGTGTCGAGTAATGTAGTTTTTCATCGTGATAAAGAATATTTCACGTAGAGTCAAGTCATAGTCTAGTCTAAGTCAGGTAGTCATAGTCCAGTCTAAGTCATGCTCTAGTAAAGTGGTGGCAACGTTACTAGAACCATCTATGGAATTTTGGAAGCAACACAATAAAACTACGTTTCACCGCATTATATCACTTGCCCACACTCATGCTTGTAATTAAATAAATAAATAAATAAAGCTTTATTTGATCACACATTGGTTGTAAGGGAGGTACATCAACTTGTAGTATAAGTAACATCTTAGCTACTGACTCTGCCTTCTAGTTTTTCTATAGTCCTCCATTATTCATACTAAAACTATATTGTCGTATAAAAGTTTATAGCAGAACTAAAAGTATTGAAAAGTTACAACAATGTTACAGTTGTGCAATTGCAAGTTTAAGTGCAGGTTCGCAGATTGTTGAATGCAGGTGCAATCTCGGGGGATGGGGTAGTTATTTATATAGGAGAGATTCCGGGGTGTGATTCGACGGGGTAGATTTTGTACCCGACGTATTTGTGCAATGTTTACTGTGTAATAAAAGGATTTGTAGGTACGAAACTTGGCGGTGATTTGGGTGAACTATTATATCGCTTCAAAGGTTTTTTTCATACACAAAATTTTTTTTTTTTTTTTTTTTTTAAATCTGCTTTACCACAGACACCTGGGTCCGTGCTCTTTGTTAGCTTATCACTTATTGTTATATTTTTATTTTATTTTATTGAACAAAATATTATACTAGAGAGGACAATTAAGTACTTAACCTATTTTTTTTATTTTTTTATGTTTTTTTTTTCGTTTTGTTTAATACCATACACTAAATTTGAACCTAAGTATTTTCTGTGAATTCAATCGTGACATCAATTTATATCACACACACACATAATCAGCCAAAAGACGGCCACTGCTGGACACAGGCCTCCTATGAAACATCACTTTGGTCACTTATTATGTGGGAGTTTGCCATAATCGCCACGTTTAGCAGGCGGCTTAATTTCAAAATAAATAATTTCTAATTTCTAATTTATTTATTTAGGTCCGCCAACAGTTAAAACATGAACTTATGCTAATGAAAGTCACTTAAGATATCTAAGCTACATGATCAACCAATTACAGGCAGACACCGCATGCACCTATAATATAACTTGTATAGTGTGTAATTATACTGCACTACGTATAGTTAAACACTAAAGGTGAAAAGAAAATGAAACGTAATATTTCAACAAATAGAATTTTAATGCAAAGGAAAGAACACGAATCACAAGCAAGGGCTTGTGATTCGTGTTCTTTGTGCATACAGAAAAAAGCCTCCGGGAGCCGATGGATGCAAGAAGGCAAGCAGTCGTTCAAAATGGCGCTCTCTGAGGGAGACCTATGTTAAGCACCGGACGTTTTCGGGCTGTTGATGATAATGACAGAAAAAAATCCCAAATACTTGTTCTGTGTGTGGGTGTTGGGAGCATGGTCCTCGTAGTTCCTGGATCCCTAGATACAGGGAATCCTAGTTAGGGTCCAGTACCTATAAATGTCATCGTTGGCTGTTATTATTGAAACAAAGGCCATGGTTAAATACTCAGGCAACAAAAATGACCACTTACAATAAAAAACTACATTAATATAAAACAACATTACAGAAAAAACATTTTATATTAAATTCCAATGCAGCCAACTCACTGAACAACTTTAACTCAACTAATTAGTTGAAGGAACAACTAAGACTCGACTAATTCGTGGGCAAGTGCTACGCAGGGTCTATCTTTTTAGTATGTCATCAAGTCCGCCTCTGGCCAGTTAGGTTCGAAGTTAGTCGCTTGTTAGTGCTTAAAGTTTTGAAGTCTGCGGTTTTAGGAAACTGTGGAACGTAGCTAGGTATATAGGGAGCTTGTTTCACACTATTTTATTAATCAATTGAAGGCTGAAACAACTTTAAACGTAACTTTATGTCAGTGCGTTCCATAGGCCATTTTCAACAGTAGATGTTTTCAGGCTGATGATTATGATGATGATGATGATTATGATCAAGATTATGTTATTGGTTATATCCGCTATTATTTTTCAGTATCTCGAAAATGTTAATATTTGTCGTTTAAACCATCTGTCTGGTGTCTGCAAACATCTGAAACGGCTCAAATATTTTTGGTTTCACCAAATTTCTTCACAAAAATCCCACAAATTGTGTTTTCTCTAATCTGTATGTCGCAGAATGATGTGCGCAGTGCAGTCTCACGCGAAACTTTATAGAGACCCGAGTGATACAACTGCTGTTATGAACCATAAACCTTAACATCAGGCGAACGACTAGCTCGTCACGTCATTCATTTTCATTAAGTAACTTGGTATTGAAATATCCCTACAAATATGAATAAAGGCAACATGATTATATTTCTTTTTGGTTTATTTATTTAATCAACAAAATAATCAGATCGCCCAGTTTCTTACGACGTAATTTTTTTATGAAAATTGCTTGTATCCTGCTATTAAAAATGAACAAGTTAATATTATGTTAATAAAGTAGGTTAAATATTAATGCAATAATTGAAAGAATTAGTAAAATCGGTAAATATATCACGAAGTAATAAGCTTTCAAAGTTTCGGGGGGGGCATCGCTTGTCCCTTTCTCACAGAACAGACCATCTCCACAGCTACTATGTAAATTTGGGATAATTTTTTGGGATTATTGATTGTATGTAAATCTACCACAGCTTAGTAATGAGGTACTATGAAGGTGGAAGAACTGACGTCACTGCGCGTTTGAACTGTCTCTTTCTAGTCATGTATTTTAAAATGCTTGTAACTTTGTCATTTTTTGAAATATTTAATTTTTGTTTTTACGACTGTTCATTTTTTGAGGAGTATTATTAATTTATGCAATAAAAAAAAATCCGACATTTCACAACCTTTCTCATTCCCAGTGCTCAGTGTCTTGCGGCTCCGGAGTGCAAGTCCGGGGGGTAGAGTGCACTCCAGCAGGAGGGGGCTGCGACCCTACCACTAGGCCAGAGATATCCCACCCCTGTTCTACTGGGATCAGCTGTGTCACTTACAGGGAGGCTGATGAACCTGAGGTATTGGTTGGCATTATGATGATTGAAGTATGCAGTAATGATGGTAGTGATGATGATAATTATGATGATGTAAATGTTGATAGTGGTGATGATGTTTATTATAAAATTAATAACGATGATCGTATTGGTAATGATATCTTACAAGAGAGAGCCAAGTAAAACCTCGAAACACTACGTTTGTTGTTCTAATATTAGTTGAAACATGTTCAAAGTATGTTACTCCGAAAGATACAACTGCCAGCTCAAAAAACCTTAATAAAACCCATTTTTCCAGGATGACATAGAAGACTTACTGCCTGGAGTAGTATACCATACACAGCCACTCATACAGCAGTATCCACCTCCTCAGCCGAAGACCGAAAGACTGATCGGGGAACCGGACGTACCGGTCGAGGCCACGTAAGTTCTATGTTGTGGCTTAGTAGTTTGTGGTGTGGAGGCAAAAAGCCCCTATTATATTTAGGTAGATTTGACACAAGAAACGAGCGCTTAATAAACGCAAACTTTTGTATTGGATAGGTCTACAGTTTATCAGCCTTTTAGATTTGACGTTAAGAGCGTCCCAAAAGTGATTATATTTTTTAAATTTGGTTTGATTACTATAGAAGTTAAAGACATTATACTGCACCGACTTCAAACAAAATGCGATAAAGATGATAATACTTATCAAACTGCATACTGCAACCGACTTAGCTTTGATGAAATAATTTCAATTTGCTAAGAGCATGACTCTACAAATATTTTTAAACGCAAAAAACACGAAAAAGTATATTTGGTCGTTTTACCAAAATTAAAAGGCAACTAATTAGGTACTTAAAAATTGCAATAAATCTAATCAATTTCTTTTTAAGCCTCCACACGATAATACAATTTAGTGCAAAGTAGTACTTTGTGTAAGTCACGTTTAAAAGAACTTTGTCACAGTAAAGTTAGGTTCAAGCTAACTTTCATCATACACAATACTTATAATTTTTACTGAGACAAAGTCCTAAACAGCTCTATTAATAAGAATACGAGTCCAACTTGTGAAGTCTTGCATGTAAATACAACCTAAATGTGAGCTTTTAAAATTACTAATAATTCTGCTCATGATTTGAATTGATTCAATATGCTCATTGCACTGAAAGAAATACTAATTTTGAAATAATAATAATACGGAAACTCTCAGAATAATGCAGCTTGTTGAATCAGTTCAAATCATAACTTATAAACAATTGTATGTGTCAATTAGCTCAGAGTATTTTGTTGTTGTCTTTCAGCAATTACAAAATATTCTTTGCGTGTGGCTGGTTGTATGTAAGGTATCGTACCAAACGACAGATTTCTAAGGTTTCCACATAATATGCCGTCAAGTTCATTGGGGATGCCATGGTTTACGGATTTAGCGTTTCAATAGTTGTAGTTCTCTTTTTTATGCGGCCAAAGACTTTCTCCAAAGATCAAGTGATTTATAGTGCGAAGAAAGTACAGCCAGTACATGCATTATGTTGTTTAAAGGGTCCTCTAAAAACAGAATAGAATGGGCCCACATGTATTGTATTACGCTATAATTATTACAAAATATAAATGAAAGGTCAACAAATTATAAATGAAGCGTCATTATGATATAGATTGTCTTGTTGGTCGACTACAGCTTGACCTGAAACTACTATTTGTTTTTTAATATTTTGTAATATAATACTTACTTACGATTCAAATAAATGATGTTTTTTATTATCTTTTCTTTTACCCATGGTTGCATCCCAACGAAATTGTCGGAATATATCAGACATCACATGAATGACTTTACCCTTCATTGGACACTCATTACAGACCTTATTACATACCCTATATCGGCTGGTAGATAGATCAATTCTTTATTAGCTTTTTAGATTTGAGACTCAGACACAAGAAAAAACGTGGCAAAATGATATTTGGTAAGTTCTCTGTCAAAATCGCGCGTAAAAGTTTTTATTTGAGACGAAACTAAAGTAGCATGTGCAGAACAAAGTAGTACAGTAGCTACTACCGTTAAAAGAAATAGCTCTTTGAACGTCGAAATAATGTCTACGTTAAAATGGGATCGAGCGAAAACGTCTTCAAAGAGAGAAAAGACAACTTATTTCCGTGCCAACTTTCTATGTCTGGATTCTTACATAAAGATTTACAGCCAACTTTGTGAAATAGCAAATCCTTTAAATCCTTCGCACAGCATAGAGCCACTATGTAAAATAAACACCTTTTAAATTCCTATAAATTCATGTATAAATGCACCACCCTGCCTCACATACCCATCGCTTTCACATACACTCGTCTTTTCTACTCTATGCACTGCACAATAAAGTTTAACTCTCCTTGCACCTACTACACTTTGACAATCTTATTTTCTTTGCTACATTTTTCCTATATTAACATATCTGGCACTGAACACAAACACTGCCACATTTTGATCAAAATTTGTACACGAGAAAACAACTCTTAATTCCTTGTAAATAGATTTCAAATTACAGGTACAATGATTGGCGGTTAGACACATACACTGGTGCATACTTCTACATTATACCAGCCATATTGGATAGGTTTTATAGTATTTTGACCCTAAGCACTTAGCATGACTTTAATCTTGTGTGTATCTTTAATAGAATCAACTAGTACAACATCAATATTCTTCTTTAATTTTCTTTGAAGGTGTGAAGGTCTTTATTGCGAATTTTCTAATCTATACTAATGTTTTTACTAGCTACATCAAAGATGATGAGTGGAGCCCTTGTAGCGCGACTTGCGGAGAAGGTTGGAGGAAAAAAGAAGTACACTGCAAGATCTTTCTAGAATTCTCTAGAACAATCGCAAAGCTTCCTGACAGCAAATGCATGGGGCCTAAGCCGGTTGAAGATACAGAAAGATGTGTTATGGAACCGTGCTCTATGGCTTATGGCACTTCGTTTGGAGATTCTAGTATGCCAGCTTACAGCGGTGGTGATAGGTAAGAACCGAGTAGTATAAGAATCTATATATTATTATTATCCTTTAATTTTCAACGTTTCGGATGCGCAGTATTTATTTCTTCATTGTAATGCACTTTTCTGATACTCCACCAGTTAAAAATAAGGACCCAAATTGCAAAAACGCAAGTGATAATTATAATCACTTACGAGGTTACATCGCTCGTAGAACTGACAACCGATGGGGAAGAAAGGTTCTCGAGTGGCGACCACGAACTGGAAGACGCAGCGTAAGCCGGCCCCCCACAAGGTGGACCGACGACCTGGTGAAAGCCGCGGGGAGCCGATGGATGCAGGAGGCGAGCAGCCGCTCTAAGTGGCGTTCCCTGGGGGAGGCCTATGATCAGCAGTGGACGTCTTCAGGCTGTTGATGATGATGATGATGATGATGATGATGATGATCACTTAAAAAAATCATCTGTCACGCAAATTTTTTTTTTTTTTTGATAAGTGATTTACTCAGTCAGAGTGAATCATATTGTGCCTTATGAAATCCGGTCCTTAACACTTACGAGGAAGGAAGTGGTCAATTGGTCATGGGAAAAACATCAAAAACCAAAAGACAGTTTTTTCATACGCTTTCTTGAACTGCATTCATACAATCTCTTAAACTATCTGTACATTTGTATAGCCAGTATAGAACCGGCCAGCAAGCTTAATCAGTAACCTTGCAATCATAGTCAGTTCAATAACCGCTACAATAAACACAATTAGTTCCTTCAAGAGTTTAATTTCTCAATAAGTTTTTCCATCACTCCGTTTTCTATTGACTCTGTGACAACATCGTTAACTCTAATTTTGTAATAATCGTCATCTTCTGGAATTCTCGTTACATCAATCTCTGCTTTAGATCTTTTCAAAATAGCTTCATCTTCAGGTGAAGTCGTAACCAGCTTCAGTTCTATTAGAGCCATGAGAAGACCGTAAGGTAGTGTGTCTTTTATATCATTATCAAAATCTTCTCTTGTGTAAACTGAATTGACTTCTATGTCATATAGGTTTAGGAATGATTTCAGACTATCATGGTATTCATTTAGGAGATCCTCAAAGTATGCAGATCTGAATGCAGCGTCAGTGCATAGGTATAAAAAGTGTACGATGTCTGTGGTAGGATTAGCGTAGCGCATTGCTTGGAAGTCGATGAAGCAGATCTTTGACTCAGTGCCCTGTAAAAAATAATTCACGTAAGATTTTTAGCCAATTATAAGTTGGAACATAATAATAATTGTTAGACAAAAAATAAAAAAATTCGAAAATATAATTTAGTACACAGTAATGTTGATAGTTAGTTTTCCCTGTAAACTGTTACACTGTTTACACAGATTTTACTAGATTTTTTAATAATCAGTTCTAAATCTCATTGTGAACTTTTTGCTAAACTATAACTGTATTTGATAAAAAATAAGGCATAGGTATCTTACCTTATATTTTTTTAACATAGTTAGCCGTCGTAGCCATTGTAAGCAATAAATTTGCACAGAAATGAAAGGTGGTCGTTATTAGGCTATTAAATAGTTTAACTTACTTCATTTTTAAACATCACGTTATTAATCCAACAGTCTCCATGACACAAAACATTTCTGGTTCCAGGCGTCGTGTACTGTCGCAAAATATCCAAAAGCTTAGGCTCTACCCGCTCTAAATCCGTCTTTGCATCCAAATTCTCAACTAAACGTAAGGACGTCTCAAAGGAATCGTGAAAATAATTCCTTAGCAGACTCTTATTTAAGAACTTGTTAGAGAATATTATATCATGAAACTCGGGTTTAACTTTATCGAAGTTATCCTGGTCATGTTTTTCGTAAATAAATGATAGAGCGTGGAATTTCGCCAGGTTCCTTAAAACTGTACTCACTTGGGGGTAATCTAAGCGCTCAAAGTTAGCCAATCTGTTGTCAATTTCAAAACCCTTTACCTTTAAATCCTCTAATATAATGACTTCTTTAGCTTTTTCGATTGTAGAAAACAAACACTTTGGCATAGTAACTCTTTCTTCTACGTTTATCGATTCCTGTAATTCTTCATATTTCTTTATAATTTTTTCATAAGCCATCACTTCTCGTTTATGCAGTTCATGGAATAACTCTTGCTTTGTTGTATTGATCAACGTTTTTACTATAGCACTGACATTTTTCTCTTCGTTCTCATTTCCTTTGATTGTAACTCTGAATATGTTAGCTATGAAATTTTCACCTTTACCACAAACGTAATCTACGTGGTAAGAAATGTCTTCGACACCGTTTAGTTTTGCTATTTCTTTGATGCAACTATGCAATTCGTTGCAGTTAAACTCGTCCGGTTCACTGATGTTCACGTCAAGTGACATTTTCAATGGTTTGTTGAGCACTGGTAGGTTTGTTTGTCGGTTTTGATAAGGCGTTTGAAGGAATTTTTATTGTAAATTAATCATCATCGATAAGATTATCGGTAGCTGTTATCTACAATTCTGTTTTGAATTTTTATATCTCAGTAACCTAAAACTGTTACGTAATTGATAAAAAAATATTACTACAACATATCGTGGCCTTCTTGAATTGTAAAACTGATACTCTTATGCACTATGTAGAATAGAATAGAATAGAATAGAATAGAATAGAAGAATACTTTATTGCACACCAAAATAAACATGTATTTATGTCATACTTTCTTACAGTAGGTCATTGACCTTTGGAACGTCGAGCAATATTCGCGTAGCTCCTGGATCTCCCGGAAAATCTTATTCTTGGAAGGAAAAAGGATATACTAGCTGCAGTGCGTCTTGTCTGAGCGGAGTTCAGGTAAAATTCAGATAAAAATAATCTTCATGTTGGTACCCCGATATCACAGTTTGTATGGCTTTCACGGCTTATTATGAAAAAACTGATTTAGATGAAAGTTTTTTTTTTTACAACTGAACAGGGCCGCATTAGACTGCAATCTCATCTGATGGAAAGTGGTGACGCTTTCTACTATGGTTCATGCATGCCTAGAAGATATCTACTAGTACTAACTAGTGTAATTGTATCAAGATAAATTTATTTTAATCAACGATACGTTAACATTTGACCGCTGTCTCACCTAATGGTAAGTGACGACGCGGTCAACGATGGAGCAAAGAATTTACCGGTTGACTCTGGCCTTAAAAGCTCCCAGATTATATTTGTCAGGAAACAATGACGCTGGTAAGGTGTTCCATTCCTTAGCGGTCCGAATTACATATAACTTACATACAGACTTATGCCTTTTCAAATAGATACCTGCCTACTAATAGATATTCAAGAATTCTCTGGGGAAATGAATTTCCAGTAAAACAGTAGAAGAGCTTCTGAACGTGAGCAACGGCTGCAAAGTAACACGTTTTCTGTTCAGGAACTAATTATTCAGTGTGTACGAGATGAAGATGGAAAGAACGCGTCTCCATACATGTGTGATCCTCTCACCAAGCCGGAGAACAGAGTGAGGACCTGCAACGATCATCCTTGTCCTCCGAGGTAAGCTTCATCATCAGCCCTTCTTTGACATCTTCTTTGACTTTGGCAAAGGCAAAGACCTCTATGTATTAGTATACATAGAGGTCTAGAGACACTAAACAGGATATTTCTAACTGGCACTGTTGACCACAGCATACTTTCTCTCACACAAAGCTCGGCAATCACAGGGACTGCACGTATTTTGTATTTTTTAACATCAATTTTTTTTGTTATTTATTAATAATTATGATCCCAAGATGACTGTCTTCGTGCGTGCTCAGATAGTCGGGCAGAACAAACAAAAGCATCGCTTTGAGTTTCCAGCTTTATATGAGTGAAAGTATGCCGGCAGGCGTAATCACTGTGGTCGTCAGTGCTAATTAGAGATGTCCCGTCTAGTATATGTGGTCTTTGTAGAGATCTTTGGGCAAAGGCGAACATAATATTGTATTGAACTAAGAACTAGCTAAGTGAGAAACTTTAACACGCTCTTGTCCGGTTTTAGTATATTTCATACTAAAGCTTAGTAACGTTTAACGTTTGAGGACATAGCCTGATGTTAATTAACTGCCAGAGAAGCGACGAAGTTTCTATTGATCTTGAAACTTGTTACAGATGGAACTTCACGGACTTTTCGCAGTGCACCAAGTCTTGCGGTATCGGAATACAAACTCGGGAGGTCACTTGTATCCACGAGGTAATAATAATACTACAAACTTTAGCTTTTCCAAACAAACAAGGGAAAATGATTTTTATTGCAATAGTTTAGTGTTTAAAGCAGATAAAATTAAAGTAAAAATACGATAGATATTTCTGAAGTGTTCTGGATACTGCACACAGCGCCATCTAGTCCCTAACTAAGCAAAGCTTGTGCTACGGCCTCTGTGATATGGTCGTTGAGCGGGTTGGCTCGTAACATGGAAGCTGCAGATTCGGTTCCCGCGACAGAATAAGTATTTGGCATAGGAAAAAAAGCGCAAAAGTTAGCCAAGGTCAGGTAGCCTAGTCTAGGAAATCCTAGTTAGTGTCGAGGATCTAAATCCTGGACACTAACTAGGATTACGAGGATCATTCCCCTACAACACCCGATTAGAACAAGTATTTGCGCTTTTTTTGTGCACTTGTTCTGTCGTGGGTTCCGGGATATGAGCCGACCTGCTCAACCACCGCACCTCAGAGGCTGTCATAAATTTTAATATAATTTATTTTATATGTATGAAGATGTTTAATTTACCTATCAGATTTAATTCACAGCGATCATCATCACTCTACACCTTATAATTCCTTCATCCAGGTAACAAGAGGAGGCACCAACACAGTGGTGGTACCGAACAGCATGTGTCCACAGCCACCGCCCCCGGACAGGCAGTACTGTAACGTGCTCGATTGTCCCGTGCGGTGGCATAGTGGAGAGTGGTCTAAATGCTCCAAGACTTGTGGTGGTGGCCTGAAACAGAGAGAGGTAAGGGTTTCAGCAAATGCTTGGGTGGGGGGGGGGTTAGTGTAAATAGACCTTCATCATCAGCCGAAATATGTCCACTACTAAATTTGGTACTATTTTCATGCTCTTTCATAGAGCGGCACTTGGAGCGACCACCTGCCTGATGCCTGTTGAAAACAACGTTCTTACATTATTTTTATAATTTTTGAAAATGAGTTTTAGTGTTGGGGAGTTTTATTTAGATGTTTCTTTTTGATAGAAGACCCACTTTAGTTATCTTTCCTTCAGGACATCTTGTACATGGTTTATGCTTGGTCGGCTTATATCCCGTACGTGTTCGATACACCGCGTGTCCCGCGAAAATAACATTTATTCAGGACATCACACAACATTACATTATAGGAAACATACACTAAAAATAATAATTACAGTACAGAAAAAGAAGATAATAGTAACGTTATGTGATGTCATGACCCAGGTCCCGACTCAGCATAATGATGCAGCATGATGATAAGTGGTCCCGGTTTGCAAATAGGACCCCCCAACTCTTCCCGCAGGTGCCGCAAGAGCCGGCTAATGGAACATCCAGGGAATGGTCAGCAGCATTCTCCTTAGTACATTAAAATCTTCTGCAATCAGCAAGCCTCCTGCAAAGTGCGGTGATTATGGAAAGTTCCTCCCTATGGTTAGCGTCCAAAGTGTCGCTTTATGGAGGAGACTTGTGTTCAGCAGTAGACTACTTTTCGCTAATAATGTGTGAAGCGTGTTTTTGTATTATTTCTTCTACCAGGTGGAATGTAAGCAGATAATGGCCCAGTCCCACGTAGTAGAGCGGCCAGCTTCACTCTGCAGTTCGCCGCGGCCTCCTTCCACCAAATCCTGCAACTCTCGGCCTTGCCTCCTTGATACTGCGTCTCCTGAAATATCTTTAGCCAACTCGTCTTATATTCAACACGATCCGAAGAAGAAAAAGGTAAGGTTTTCCAAAATCTAAACTGTCATATGAAAAGAAGTAAGTAGAAGACGTTTATTACGAGCTTCTCTAGGTCTTCCAAAATCTAAACTGTCATATGAAAAGAAGAAAGTAGAAGACGTTTATTACGAACTTCTCGAGGTCTTCCAAAATCTAAACTGTCGTATGATAAGAAGAAATTAGAAGACTTTTATCACGAGCTTGTCTAGGTCTTCCAAAATCTAAGCTGTCATATGAAAAGAGGAAAGTAAAAGACGTTTATTACGAGCTTCTCTAGGTCTTCCAAAATCTAAACTCTCATATGAAAAGAAGAAAGTAGAAAAGGTTTATTACGAGCTTCTCTATCGGCAGTATTCTTTGTTAGTGATTAATTTAAAGAATTACTGTAAAATCAATGTGTTGATTAAGTACTTAACACAATAAATTTTCTATAAAGGTGACATTGCTATAAATTAATAATCTATTGCTTTCACTGACTTTTCCCAACTGTTATGCATTTTTGCAATTTTGAAGACGTTTTTATGATTATGCAATATATTTTCACAGGTGACAGTAAAAGTGGGTGGGTCAGCAACAATATTTTACGGCACCCAGGTGAAGATAAAATGTCCGGTGAAGGGATACAATCGGACGAAGATCCAGTGGGCAAAGGACCATCAGATAATCACCAAGTCGAAAAAGTATAAGATCTCTAAAAAGGTGAACGGCTTACACTTCCTTTACGTTCAGACCATTTCATTTTACATCAAGATAAAAAGAGACAGTCACGGAATGATAATAGCAGATAGACTATTAAAATATTCTAAAAGATTGGAACTCAATCTATCTCTTTCCCTCTCAGGGTGCTCTCCGAATCACGTCCCTCTCTCTCCGAGACCACGGAGTCTATACCTGTGTAGCTGGCCGCTCCAGCGCAAACCTGACGTTACTGGTGAAGCCAAGGCCTGGAGAGTTTCCATCCAGTGAGGAGATCGAACGGCATAAGCCTTTGGATGAGCCTTCGTCACCACTTTCTGACAGGTCAGTTATTATTGACTATTTGCAGCTACTACTATTAAGGATCGAAATCAGTAGTTACGTCTTCGTTTCTCATTTATAAAATACTTTCTGTCTTTTGTTACTGACTGATTGACTGACTGATTTACTGACAGACTGATTGGCTGACTGATTAGACTCCGTCTCACGTAAGTGGTCCCGCGGCCGCGTCGCCACATTCGCGCTACGTAACGTTGCTGACTTCTATGTTTTAGACTCCCCAAAATTTCAATATAAAATAATTTGTGAATATCGACTTTATTTATTAAATAAAGCACTATATGCACTATTATCTAGTGACGTAAATTATTTACTTTCAAAATCAGTTCCACTTATTGCGGATTACACTGACAGCTAACTAATTGACTGACTGTTTGACCGGCTGATTAACTGATTGACTAACTAACTGACTGTTTGATCAGCCGATTAACTGATTGACTAATTAACTATCTGACTGTTTGACCAGCTGATTAACTGATTGACTAACTAACTGACTGTTTGATCAGCCGATTAACTGATTGACTAATTAACTAACTGACTGTTTGACCAGCTGATTAACTGATTGACTAACCGATTGTCTAACTGATTGACTGATAGTCTGACTGATTGACCCACACAACGTGCAGCCATAGGTACTATATACTCTTTGGTGCAGCCCAAACTGGTAGATGTAGGAACTTAATAATTTGGATTTTGTCTTTCCTTTTGTAACGTAGGGCTGTAATAATACGAAAATGTAACCTCTTGAGGGTCACATGGGGTAAAGATTGAAGAAAATATAGTCGGTCACATGCGGTATGTCTAAGCGGTCTCCTACCTTTAATACCAAATCAACTGTTCAACAGCAGAGCTGACGGGCGGTACAGAGCTATGATTGGTGGAGCATCGGATGACCAGTCTCATGAGCAGCGTCCTGGAGACCAGAGGAGGAACTACAATAAGAACAGGCAACGTGGTGAGCGTATTTCTTTAGTTTTAGTAAGTAACAGGTAGGCTGCAAAGTTTTTCTAGGTTACGAGTTAATTGAATAAGTGTTTAGTGAGTTAATACCGAAAGTTGGTAAACGTAGTGTAGGATGCCTTCTGACTTTCTCATCGTCATCATCATCGGCTGGAAGATGTCCACTGCTGAATACAGGCTTCCCTCATAAAGTTCCACTATGAACAGTTGCTTGTGTATTGCATCCAACAGCTCCTCGCGGTCCTGAACCGGTCGATGGTCTTACGGCTTTCGAGGATGTAGGCTTTCGATTATATGGCCGTGAGGAAATGGGCTTCGGAAAAATAGTATTCGATATCGAGTACGAAACCCTAGTGCAGAGCTATCCGCTGCGTCTTCCAGTTTATGGCAGCCACAAAAGAACTTTAAAAGAACTTTACTTCTCCATCAGTGTTCAGTTCTGCGAGTAATATGGCCTAACCACCACAAACATCTTGCAAATTTGATAAACTATGTTTGAAAAAAATTTTGCCTTACTTTCATATTTTTTTAGATTTTTCCTCATCACTTTTGTAGAAAGGTAAGTAGGAATAAATTACTAAATGTTCTCGTAATTTTGTCCTTCTCTGAAATAAATACCACATACACACACACACTTCACACAAATGTTGTGTGTTAGTATCGCTCTAATATTTTTTTCATTTCCCCAAAACTAATTAACTTTTCACTAAAACGTCCTCACCCGTAAACAACACTCGAAACCCTTTTAAATTTTAAACTGTATTCAGAATTAAGTTTAAAAATGTAATATCATCGTCCTTGAGTTCACGGCTAAATGGCTTTTTAAAATTCATGGAGGAATCTCTGAAAGAGAGTTTGTAATGCTCGGTTTAGGCGCTGCGATTTCTGTAGTACGATTTTTTATCGTTGACTGGGGCAACTATTACTTTCTTTACGTAAACGAATAACGTGACAAGGTAGTCGTTGTTCACCTCTTGTTGAGCGTCGCTGCCCATAACAGTTGCAATGCACTCGGCACTCTAACATACAAAGATCCGCGTGACACTGCACTGCGCACGTCATCCAGAGACATCTGTAGGCCTAGCATGAATATTTACGTGCAAGTAGATAAGTGTAACGTTAACGTAAGTCAGTTGTATGGGACGCTGATCAAATGCCATACAATTGCTTTACGTTATCGTTACACTTACTTGCGCGTAAATATTCGTGCTAGGCCTACAGCACAGTCGAGTAACTGTTTCATAAACTCTCACTCACCCAGTAAAATCTAGTGTCCTTACCTCCTAAACCAGAACAGAGTAGGGCTTGCACAGTACTGCTTGGCGATAAAATACCTGGAAAGCTTTCGCAAATACCTATTTATAAAATCTGCAGAAAATTCCTAACACCTAGATTATCATTAACCAGGCTTAGTTTTATGAGCGTTTGACGTTCCTGTCACACTCATTCATCGCTCCGACCCGATATCTTCCATTCAAAATTTTCAAGCAACTTTTTATCGCACGCCGTTGGTTGATAAAATCGCTTCGTGCGTACGCTCCATAATCGAGACTCCGGTAGAGACGCGATATAATGCAGATACTTAGTACTGGGTACCGGAAATGCTTTTATTTACACTGATGAAAGTAGAGCGAAGTGCTTTTAGCACTTTAATTTACTAGAGAGCCAGTAATACTGTATGGAGTAGATCCTTATTATTTTATTAATGCTCTACATGGCTGGTATGATTTTTTAATACTTGGTTTTGGTACCTCACCACGTGTGATGGTGACTCGGCTTTTATTTTATGCCTGGATGATGTCGAATGGGCTTCCAGCCGAAGTCTATCCACGGAGATACAGCACTTCAAAAAGGGTCAAACGAGACATTTTTTTGTCTTATAAAGGGTAGGCAACGCATTGGTGCTGCATTGTTGTATTACTACCAACTGGAAGACGCAGGCGCTCACTAGGTGGACTGAAGATCTGGTCAAAACCGTGGGGGGCCGATGAATGAAGAAGGTGAGCAACTGCTTAAAGTGGAGCTCTCTGGGGGAGGCCTATGGTCAGCAGTGGACGTCTTCAATGATATTCTACAACTACTATGCTACTCATAAAAAACAAAATCATGTTATTGTACTCAGGCAAAATAGACAAAGTTCGTGATGCTCTCTACGGGTCACCAACAACTAGTACGAAAGCCGCCCCCAGCTTCAACTCTCAAGCGAGGGATATATACGACGAAAATGAGGTAAGCAGTGTTGATGATGTAGGTATTATGTTGATGGGTAGATCATCATTACATAAGGTTGTTTACAATCTCAGATACGTGCAAAGAAAATATTATAATAACGGGCAAAAACTAGGCTTGAAAACATAACAGCTATGGTCAGAAACAAGATCCAAAAACATAATAGCTACGGACAGAAACAAAGTCCAATAAGTATTGTAATGCTACATGTATGTATATATCATAATATATTACCTGGTTTCTATTATTCATTCACAACTTTCACATCACAGCACTTGACAGTCCTTTTCACAGTAATTTAAGCACAAAAAAAACTTGATTTTTCTCAAAATTTTACATCACTTTATCGATTTTGCGCGCGGGTCACGGGCCCGATTTCTAGACGCGACTGCTCGGATGGCAGTTGTTTTGAAACTGTTTTTTTTGTTTCGAATTTAGTTTCTCTTCAAATTCATATTTTTCTTTTTCTACTGTCAATTTCAGTGAGGTATTTTATAGTTTGGCCATGATTGTATGTATTTTGACTCTAGATTTATTTTTTTACTATTCTGTATTCAAAATTTTGAAAACTGCAAAAATCTAGAACCTTGGAATGCTAGCGAGGTTTCTTTAGAAAAGCTGTCGCTATGGAATGGCAGTCTCAATTTACTCCTCGAACGAGGAACACTAAATTGATATAAGGCCATTCCCGGGCCAGGCAAGGCCCGGGAACTCAAGAACGCCTTCAAAAACCATCTTTGGCTATCCAACACCAAAATTGTGAAGTGAATCTCCATCTACGTCAATCGCTGCGCCACGACATATCCATTGTCAAATCGCCGATCGCCGAGCTACATCCGCTACAGCCAGTCGCGAAACTACGACGAATCTATCGCCGAGAGCTGATCGCCGAAACTACATCTGTTGTCACCGTCGGCCGCCGTATCTACCACGACGAATCTATCGCCGAGCGTCAACCAGTGAGACGACCGGCTAGCCTTTTTCAAACATTGAGTGGCAATATAACTTCATCACCATGTTCCGGCCCGTCGTCCGTCAAAGCTTTGACGACTAATACCTGCGTGTCTCCTGCTCCTGCATCTTGAATCTGAGCTGCGTAATAATACTTCATCGACGGTGGAAGGACGAGAATCTTCTTCTGGATCCAGAAGCTAATAACTGAATGAGCTAGCCGCTGAACTCTGGAAGTCGGACAAACTAAAGGCAACGAATTCCTCAGTCTCTATAACGACAGTGGGCCTTGTTTGAATAAAGACCCGGAAGTGGGCCTTGTTTGTTTGAAGACCCGGAAGTGGGCCTCGTTAAAGACCGGAAGCGGGCTTTGTTTATCTGAAGACCCGGAAGTGGGCCTTGTTTGGATCCAATAACATTCTAATTCTACCGTGATAACTTGTAGGCCGTAAACAACTTAAATTTCGCGTTCTTCCGCATCATCTAGAGACTCTTTTTTTTTGCTTTCTACAAAGCTTGTAAAATTTACGAAAATAAATATCTGTTACCAATTCCTTTTTTTCTCTTCAGCTCTTAGGATCCTGTCAACCTAGGCACTGTTTAGGTAGGGGAGGAGCTGCTCATTAACTTGTAGCGTTCCATTCTACCTTTTTCACGAAAGGAACGGATGTAACGTGACAGTTTGGCGCCCAACTAAAATGAACCCTCTAAAACATTCTTCTAAATTCTAAAATAATACTTACTCAAGTAGGCTAAAATTTGATATTGACTTTTGGCTCTAACGTAATATCTTAGGTACTTGCTTAATTTATTTTTATACAGGCAGGACACGCGGAACATCACACTTACATTCTACAACACTCGCATAGTACTTAATACTTAAACGAACTTAAACTTGACTTGATTTTATCCTTGACTATTGACTTCAACTTGTGACTATGGCGAGACCCATTAAATACTCGTTTCTAAACAAACTTGAACTGGAATATGAAGTGACTATCAGAGGTGAAAAACCAGCTGACACTTTGACAACTCTTAAGGAGCAGCTGGCAAAATTGAGTCACATTCAACCTGAGGACATAAAATCTTCTCCAATACCTCTCAAACATGACCTCTCCCAAGCAGAGATCACGTTTAATTACGTCGAGGGTAAAATCTCGCACCTCGAAGCCACGGATGATAAAAGTAACCTGAGGAAAGTTGAATCTTTCGTAAATCATCTTCATTATCGCCTCGAACGCTTTAACGCCGTTCCACCATTTGTTGAGTCATGCTCAAACATACGATCTCGCTTCTTCACGCTCCAAAAACGGTTTGAAGTCTTAACTTCAGATTATTCAGGATCTTCTGAAGAAGTGTTAGTTGACATTCACAATCCTTGTCCTCAGACTCAGCCTAGCCCTCCCTCGATTTATCAATTACTACCTATGACTGGAACCAATCAAACTTTGGAAGTACTGAGTACTCCTCAACCCACTTTACCTTCAAGCATTCTGACTAGTATACCACTGGCTTCCGAGTCTGTACAAAACTATCACACTTCGGATAATTTTGTGAAGGAGCTCAAAACGTTTTCTTTCAATGGAAAATCGTGCCCTAGATCATTTCTTCAAAGATTGGACGAGTTTAGGATTTCTCGAAACATTCCGGAAGGTATGCTTTGCAAGCACGCCTTTGAGATTTTCACAGGTGATGCCCTTCATTGGTTTCGTTTTCAGTATAATCGAAATCCTACCTTATCGTGGAAGGATATTTGCACATTGCTGATTCGAGATTTTGGTATACATGATTACGACTATAAGCTGTTGGAAGCTATAAGGAATAGAACGCAAGGAGCAACTGAGACCATTATCGTTTACGTCTCAATTATGTTCGGTATGTTTGCTCGTCTTTCAAAGAAACTTAGCGAGAGCGAACAATTAGAGATTTTACTCCATAATATAAGACCGTGCTATTCAGTTTTTGTTGCACTTAAAGATATTAAAACGGTAGATTCTTTAATTTCTACTTGTCAAAGTTACGAACGCATTTCTGAACGAGACAAAAATTTTCATGAGCCTAGATCTGAAGACACTTCTTGTGCTGCTGAATTTGCCTATCTTCCTTCATTTTCTAAAGCTTCATTTCCTAAAGCGTCTCCAAACGTAAGGTACACTAATGCAGTGCAGGAAGATAAACATCCACGCTCGTCATCTCAAACTAATGACATTTCTAAAGAAGAATTCTGTTATCGCTGTCGTATCACAGGCCATTCTTTACAAACTTGTACTAAGCCTAGATACCTCATTTGTTTTAAATGTGGTCGTAAAGGCGTGAGAATCAGCGAATGTCCAAAATGTGCTCCATCAAATCAACAAAAAAACTAGCTGACGACTTGAATGGTTTCACTAAATCACATAACAATAATTTTGATCTTAACGACTGGAATCAATGGTTAAATACTATTCGAAATTTTATGTTTTGCTACAAAACAACTTCTGTTTTCTACGACAAAGAAAAAGACTTTAACAGACCTTTTATTAACGTGTCTATAAACAATATACCTTTTTCCGGTCTTTTAGATAGTGGAAGTTGTATAACTATTTTAGGTAATAACTCTCATAAAGATATCCAAAAGTTAGGCTTTAAACTATTCAAGTCTCCAACTCAAGTTATGGTTGCTAATAAACAAAAAGCAATGTCTTCTGGTTATTTTCATTTGCCATTGAGATTTCATAATCAGACACATGTTATCAAAGCTTATGTTTTCCCTGATATTTATCCTTCTTTGATACTTGGGTGGGATTTCTGGAAAGAATTCGAACTCTCCCCAAAGATACTTTCTCTTGAACTCAATCTCGAATCTAAAGATCATACAACTTGTGCTGTTGAAAATCAAATATCAACATTTGATCATCTGTCTGGGAATCAAGTAGAAATTGCTAATGACATAATCAAGCGTTTCAAAAGTATTTCTTTTGAACAACGAGGTAAATTAGGCCGTACTAGTTTAGTTAGTCATCGGATCAATACTGGTGATGCTTTACCTATAAAACAACGTTGTTATCGTCTCTCTCCAGAAAAGCAAAAAGCACTCATCAATGAGGTCGATAAAATGCTAGAATTAAAAGTTATAGAAAAATGTGAGAGTCCTTGGTTATCTCCAGTACTTATCACTCCAAAAAAGAACGGAGAATGGCGTTTCTGCGTCGACAGCAGAAAGCTGAATGCAATTACTCGTAAAGATGCCTACAGCCTCCCTTTTGTTTCTGAGATACTAGATAACCTCAAAAATGCTAAATATTTGTCTAGTATCGATATAGCAAAGGCTTTTTGGGAAATTCCATTACATCCCAAAGACAGAGATAAAACTGGTTTTTACGTACCTGGTAAAGGAATGTATAGATTCACTGTTATGCCCTTCGGATTGACAAACGCTCCAGCAACTCAACAAAGACTTATGGACAGTTTATTCACTCCAGAGTTTGAGAATAAAGTGTTCTGTTACTTAGATGACATAATAATCATAGGTGCGACATTTGAGGAACATATTTCACTCCTACTTAAAGTTCATCAGAAACTTTCTTATGCTGGTCTAACCATTAACTTTGAAAAGAGTCAATTCTTTCGCAAAGAACTGAAATATCTTGGCTACATAGTAGATGAGCAAGGATTGCGGGCTGATCCCAGTAAAATTGAAGCGATTCTAGCTTACGCTGCTCCTACCTCTAAAAAAGAAGTAAGAAAATTTTTAGGTACATGCAGTTGGTTTCGCCGATTCATACCTAATTTCAGTACTATTGCTTCACCACTCTGTAAATTAACGTCATCTGGAAAAAAATCTCCAAAAAAATTTGTCTGGAATGCTGAGGCTGACTCTGCTTTTGCTAAATTAAAAGAATGCTTGACTACAACATCAATACTATCTTGCCCTGACTTTGACTATCCATTTTCCGTTCACTGCGACGCTTCTAACTTTGGGATAGGTGCTATGCTGACTCAGGAAAAAGACAATAAAGAAGTTGTTATTGCATATATGAGTAGATCTCTAAACAAGCATGAGCAGAATTATTCAACTACAGAACGTGAGACTTTAGCTGTCATTACTGCACTTGAGCATTGGCGTTGTTATCTTGATAACGGTAAACGATTTACAGTATACACTGACCATGCAGCATTAAAGTGGTTCCAAAATTTGTCTAATCCTTCTGGCAGATTGGCACGATGGAGTCTTCGTCTGTCTTGTTTTAACTTCGACCTAAAACATAAAAAAGGAAAAGAAAATGTTGTCCCAGACCTTCTGTCGCGTCATAAAATACCCGATACTGCTATTATTGGTGGTGTTGAACCCATATCTAGAGACAATGCATCACAATTGGAACTATATAATAGACTTTTTACTAACTGTCGAGATAATCCTGATGCTTATCCAAATTACAAAATTCTCAACAATAATTTATACCGTTATAATAACTCACCTGATTATCTAAATGAAGATTTTGCTTGGAAAGAAGTTCCACTTCCCTCTGAGAGAATGAATCTCATCAAAACTTGCCATGGTGACTCAGAAAGTAATCCCCATACTGGCATTTTCAAAACATACAAGAAGCTTTCTTTAAGATACTATTGGTCTGGTATGTTTAAAGATGTGGCTAAAATGTGTTCTTCTTGTGAAACATGCCTCTCTTATAAGCATTCGAATCATTCTCCATATGGTCCTATGGGTAAACCAAAAATTTGTTCAAGACCTTTTCAAAGCCTCTCATTAGATCTAATGGGCCCTTTTCCACTCACAAGACAACGTAATCAATTCATACTAGTGGTTACATGTTCTTTTTCAAAGTATTGCCTTATTTTCCCTATCAAGCGCGCTACATCTTCCAATATCATCATGTATTTGGAAAATAATGTGTTTCTGGTACACGGTGTGCCACAAACCATCATCATGGACAATGGTTCACAATTTCAATCTAATGAGTTTCAAAGTTTTCTGAATAAGTATAAAATTCCTTTTATATTTTATTCACCTCGATACTGCCCTCAAGTAAACCCCACAGAACGGTATAATAGAACAATTATCACCGCACTTTCACAGTTGGTCGGAGATGATCACCGTTCATGGGACAAACATTTGCAGAAAATCCAATATGCACTCAACAGTTCTGTAAATTCTACAACTGGGTTTTCTCCATCCTTTCTGGTCTTTGGACGTGAAACCATACCATGTGGTTCACTATACACTAACTGCTCCAACCTTGATAATTTCATTTTTCTTCCTCGTGACATCTACGCCGCTAATTTAGGATTGTTATCTAACATCTTCGATAAAGTACAGGTTGCATTACACACTGCACACACAAAAAATGCTGCTCATTACAACACGAGACACACCTTTAAAGAGTTCAACGTTGGCGACACAGTCTGGCGTAAAAATTACGTCCAGAGTAACGCTGGTGCATATTTCAGTTCAAAGTTGGCTCCCAAATATGTCAAATGCACAGTTGTTGAGAAGCTCTCACCTCTCGTCTTTATTTTAGAGGATCCTAACGGCTTAAGAGGAAAGTGGCATGTAAAAGATTTTAAAGTGTAAATAGTGTAGCGGTTGTATTCTGTTTTATTCTCTAAATTGTATACTTATTCTGTAAATAGCTTTAGCGTATATTATTTTTGTATTGTACAAGGAAACTAGACCCTTTCGGCTTATTTTTTTTAAATCCATTTTACAAACGTTATTATTTTTTTTTTTTTTTCACTCTTTTTGTTTTATCCTTTAACACGAGTCGTGTGGGTAAGAAGCCATTGTGTTTACTCATTTTTTTTTATACTTTCTTAGTTGCACATGTTGTTACTCTAATCTTAATTTCCTTGCAATTTCTTAAATACAAGGTTCTTGAATATTAATTTCCTTGAAATCTTCAATACCCAAGGGTGTGTGTAATATTCTTAAAGAGCGGTACACAACTCGTTAAATAAGCCTTTGTGTTGTACATTTTCTTAATTGTAAATACTTATTATCTTTACTCGGGTTTTCAAAAAGGTGCGGATAACGACACCTAATTAAAAAAAATAAGCCTTCGTTATGTATAATGAATAGTTCCTTGTGGAGTATGCGTCATCAAATATGTGAACCATATCCCCTAAGTATGTTTGTGAGCGAGTAAAAGAAGAAGTGCAAGATTTAAGTATGAAAGAGCAAGGTTTTATTCCTAACCTTCAAAATTTTCAATGGAGTTGAAAATTTTCTGGGGTCGTGGGGGAAATATGTAATGCTACATGTATGTATATATCATAATATATTACCTGGTTTCTATTATTCATTCACAACTTTCACATCACAGCACTTGACAGTCCTTTTCACAGTAATTTAAGCACAAAAAAAACTTGATTTTTCTCAAAATTTTACATCACTTTATCGATTTTGCGCGCGGGTCACGGGCCCGATTTCTAGACGCGACTGCTCGGATGGCAGTTGTTTTGAAACTGTTTTTTTTGTTTCGAATTTAGTTTCTCTTCAAATTCATATTTTTCTTTTTCTACTGTCAATTTCAGTGAGGTATTTTATAGTTTGGCCATGATTGTATGTATTTTGACTCTAGATTTATTTTTTTACTATTCTGTATTCAAAATTTTGAAAACTGCAAAAATCTAGAACCTTGGAATGCTAGCGAGGTTTCTTTAGAAAAGCTGTCGCTATGGAATGGCAGTCTCAATTTACTCCTCGAACGAGGAACACTAAATTGATATAAGGCCATTCCCGGGCCAGGCAAGGCCCGGGAACTCAAGAACGCCTTCAAAAACCATCTTTGGCTATCCAACACCAAAATTGTGAAGTGAATCTCCATCTACGTCAATCGCTGCGCCACGACATATCCATTGTCAAATCGCCGATCGCCGAGCTACATCCGCTACAGCCAGTCGCGAAACTACGACGAATCTATCGCCGAGAGCTGATCGCCGAAACTACATCTGTTGTCACCGTCGGCCGCCGTATCTACCACGACGAATCTATCGCCGAGCGTCAACCAGTGAGACGACCGGCTTGCCTTTTTCAAACATTGAGTGGCAATATAACTTCATCACCATGTTCCGGCCCGTCGTCCGTCAAAGCTTTGACGACTAATACCTGCGTGTCTCCTGCTCCTGCATCTTGAATCTGAGCTGCGTAATAATACTTCATCGACGGTGGAAGGACGAGAATCTTCTTCTGGATCCAGAAGCTAATAACTGAATGAGCTAGCCGCTGAACTCTGGAAGTCGGACAAACTAAAGGCAACGAATTCCTCAGTCTCTATAACGACAGTGGGCCTTGTTTGAATAAAGACCCGGAAGTGGGCCTTGTTTGTTTGAAGACCCGGAAGTGGGCCTCGTTAAAGACCGGAAGCGGGCTTTGTTTATCTGAAGACCCGGAAGTGGGCCTTGTTTGGATCCAATAACATTCTAATTCTACCGTGATAACTTGTAGGCCGTAAACAACTTAAATTTCGCGTTCTTCCGCATCATCTAGAGACTCTTTTTTTTTGCTTTCTACAAAGCTTGTAAAATTTACGAAAATAAATATCTGTTACCAATTCCTTTTTTTCTCTTCAGCTCTTAGGATCCTGTCAACCTAGGCACTGTTTAGGTAGGGGAGGAGCTGCTCATTAACTTGTAGCGTTCCATTCTACCTTTTTCACGAAAGGAACGGATGTAACGTGACAGTATACGGGGCACTAGGTTCAAAACACAAAAGTTACATGCAGAAACAAGGTATAAAGATATATTGGCTACGGGCAAAAGTCAGTTCCGATAACATAACGGCTACGGGCAGAAACAAGACCCAAAGGCATAACAGCTACGGGCAGAAACAAGATCCGAATATATAAAAGCTACAAGCAGAAATAAGGTTCAAAAACATACCAGCTATGGCCCGAAACAAAGTTTTAAAATATAACAGCTATGGGCACAAACAGGACCGAAAGACATTACAGCTATGAGCAGAAACAAGATCCGAAAACATAAAAGCTACAAGCAGAAATAAGGTTCGAAAACATACCAGCTACGACCCGAAACAATGTTTTAAAACATAACAGCTTCGGGCAAAAACAAGCTCTTAAAACATAATAGGTACGGGCATAAATTAGTTCCGGTAACATAAAAGCTAGGGCCACAAACAAGACCCAAAGACATAACAGCTATGGGCAGAAACAAGATCCGAAAAGATAATATCTATGAGCAGACACTAGGTCCGAAAACATAACTAGTAAAAGCAAGGTTAAAACTTTGGTCGTATTTGGTAAGTGGTCAGCCCTAGTGTCAAAATCTTTAGGTCAAAGTCTTTTGACTTGCCTCCGCGACTTTTGTGTTACGACAACAGCCTTAACGTGCCCTCCGAAGTGCGATAACACTCAGTTGTAACTACCACTTATCGTATTGAGAACTAGTGACCGCAGTTGAACGTTGCTTAACTTTACCGATCAGTTAAAAGAATGCCTAGTCGTGCTTCACGAGCGCTCTTTTTCGATAAAATCAATAATTCAAAGCAGACACCCAAACATATCAAAGCTCTCTTCAACGATAACAGCCATACTATTCAAAAATATATCTACAATTCGCATTCAGCTATAACTGTTTTATGACCCTATAAAATGGTGCGTAAATTTTATGAGCCCGTTTTACAACCAAGAAGTTGTATGGATCTTAGGCCTGCATTACACCTCTGAGATCTGTTTCCTTGAACTTACATTTGGTGTAGTAAAGTGGGTCCTACAGCTGGGCCAAGTTGGGAGATGGTTAATTGTGTTTTAATTGTTAATGAGTAAGAGCTTTGAATAGATTGGTTTGATGAAAGATATGAAAATCCTGTTAATTCTTTTTATTCCACTTTATATACTGAGGGGAATAACCTATCCATGTAGTATTCATCACATACCACTAATATCATAAGTTTATAAGCGTGTAGATTTGAATGAAGTTTGAAATGGAGATAGGTCATTAAACTGGTTAAATACATACCTAGGTATTTTTATCCGGAGTTGAAACCATGCGGCAAAGCTATAAAGAACGTGAATTGACAAGTTTATCATTTGGTTCGTTTTATGGTTAAATCGACTTGGATGAATTTTTTCTCACAGATAGCTTATTCATTGGGATTAACGTAGAACACTTTTGAACGCAGAATTAATCTAACAGTTTATTAAACTAATTCATGTTATTAGCTGTAGTTAATAATGGATATTGCGGTCAAAACTTACAGCATAGTAAAGAAAATTTATTATACAACCAAGTTAAAATAATTTTGCAGCTTCTTTCGAGACACTTTAAGTAAATCCCTGAACAAAGAATCAGCGGGCTAAAGGCCAAGTCTGTAAAAAATAACAAGAAACAACTTGGTCAAATATAATGTTGTTAGCCAATTCTAACTTTTGAAAAGTTAGCTCAAGCATTTCGTATTGCGGCAGCACATTGGCTGCTTGCCAAATCATGATAAAGTAAACGTTGAATGAAAAAGAGTATAGTAAGTACTTATAAAATCAGATCACACCAGTAGGTATTTAGATACTAAGGCTGCACAAAGTATTGTAAATAATACCAGGAGCACCTCTAAAACTTCTGTTTAAATATTTGAATGATGATTTACCTACCAACCCAATAGCATTTAAATATCTACATATATTGGCCGAGTAAAGTTAGCTCCACCATCTTGATTTGCTAAACCTGCTGACCAATCATAAACGGCACTTACCTAGTTGGTCTCATAAACACGGCCATCGTGTCAGGCTTTTGTGAGTTGGCCAAGCATCGGCCAACGTGTGTATTGGTGGTTTAACAACGTCTTTGTAACCTTCGCACGCTGCTTGGGATCTTCAGGAAACTGCTGTCTCCTCACAGATGCTTCCACCCATAAGGAACAGTGCGTCACGGATCCTGCCGTGCCTGCATTATATTATCATGCAGTTCCAGGTGAGGAGTTACTAGAATAGACTCTATTTTTTTGGATCAAGGTCCGATTTCAATTGGGTAGGAATGGCGCATGGGACTCTATTGGTTTGTCATTTGGTTGCTTGGTTTTTGGTTTCTTTAGGTAAGAATTAACTACGGACTTGATTTTTTACGAATTTGGTTTTTTGTAGTTTGGGATGCGGCGCATGCGACTTTTGTTTTGGTTTTTAGGATCATATTAATTCACTTCCAAAAGTGACTTCCACTGTCTTTGACTAGCTGTTGCTACTGATGGAAAAAGCATGACTGGTAAATTAAAACAAATTAACTATCGGAACTACAGGCTGTTTCAAATCATATTTTTCGTCATTAATACTAGTAGGTACGTCTGTAGATATTTTATGACTGATCCTAACATCGCCCTTTTTGATGATCGAAGTTGCATTGGCTTCAGGTCCAGTATCATCATCGGAATCAGTTGTATATCCATCATCATCATCATAAATAATCTTTAATTGTTACAATTAATAACTGATATGTTCAGGTATTTTGGAATTTGCAGACCATCGGTAACTCAAGAGGTCAACGAACTGTGGACTCCATAATCATGTACCAGAATTATGGTGTCCCAACTAAAACCCACGTGATCAACCTTGAAGATAAGCAGATAGTGTTCCCTGAAGATGACGATTCAGATATTATTATTGTGAATGAAGATTACAATAAGCATATGCAAGATTCAAGAGTTGAGAATTTGGTGGAACACGTTGAGACCACAACGGAGAACAGGTAAAGTTTAATGACAAATGAATCATCACAACGTGCTAAGGAATCTAAGAATGATCATAGTAATCATTGTAAAAAAAATATAGAACTTTAATGATACAGTAGATTAAGACAAAAATTGTACATAGTGTTTAGCAACAAGATCAATATCCTTTTCAATTTTCAATAGCAGAATCGAACTAAATTACTTTCTGTTTACTCAAATCAAATGTTATAATGAGTTTAGAGAACAAAGAAAGACACATGCCAGATGATGTTGAAAACATTCAGATATTTTTATATACCACAATAAATATTAACATCAATACCTTTCGTTCGGGTGGGAACATAAAAAAACATTAATATGAATTAGATTTATTGAGCAGACTCATGTACAGAGCTGGAAGCTAAATGCGATTAAAGAAATAACGATAAATATCTTGTACGAACTCATAACATGCTATTTATGTATGTACAGACATATTTAACACCTTTTTCATTTACTGATGCATCCATCGGCTCCCCGCAGTGTCCACCTAGTGGGGGTCGGCCGCTTCCCTGCTTCCGGTTATGGTCGCCACTCGAAAACCTTTCCCTCATCGATCGTCAGTTCTGCGAGCCACCCACTACTATTTCAACTCGTCGGGAGCCGATTGATGCAAGAGGCAAGCAGCTGCTTAAAGTGGCGCTCTTTAGGGGAGGCCTATGTTCAGCAGTGGGCGTCTTCAAGCTGATGATGATGATGATTTACTGATGAGAACATTTTTTCTAGACAATTTTCTAGCGATCTAAGCTAATTTATACCCCACTAACCAAAGATTCTTTCATCAGAAGAACAAAAGCTCCAGACGAGAAGGAATACGTCTGGAAGACGACAGAGTGGTCTCCTTGTACCGCTCTATGTGGACAGGTGGGGCATCAGGTCAGAGGAGCTGTTTGCCAGGTGGGTATGGTTTTTGATTAGATGGATTAACAAAAAAGAAAATTATTATTCACGTTTAATTTGAAAGTGCATAAAATCCAGAGATCACGAGACTTTTTTTTGACAGGCCTGATAGCTCAGTTGGTAGTACCTCTGCCTTCTGAACTGTTGGTTGTGGGTTCGATTCCCATACAGGACATACATTTCTGTGATGAACATCGACGTTTGTTCTGTGTTTTTTTTGTCTGGGTGTTATATTGTATTCTATTTATGTATTTACAAACAAAAAGTATCTAAGTATTGTATCAGCTATCTCGTTCCCATAGTACAAGATATGCTTGGTTTGGGTCATGTCATAACTACGTAGCGTTACGTAGCGCTGCGTAGCAATTCATAGCGTTTCGTAGCATTACGTAGTGTTACGTAGCACGGCACACCGCTTTGCAAAGAATGGCGTAGCATTACGTAGTGCTACGTAGCGCTTTGTAACGACGCTTTGCGTTGTCAGCAGCACAAAACAGACAACAGCACGATCACAGTGGAAACGAATGAGTGCCTGTCCCGGTACATCACCCCGCCGCAAGTGTTGCGTGAGTGTCACGGCAACAGTTGTGCAACATGGCGCGTAACACCATGGTCGCAGATCCGCTGTCTTTCTGGTGGTGCTGGTAAGTTGAGAGTTAGAACAAAGGAAAAAAGTATAATAAAATATGATGAATCAACAAAAAACTTTTTACTAATTTGTTGATAACTACGTGTTCCGGCAAACGGTGTTCAGTGAAAAAGACATTCCTAACCTTATACACATCTCTATTAAAATCCAATTTACTATGTTCTATATATTATCAACTTATATACATTTAACCCTTTCAGGACTATATTGTTAGTGACCACCTAACGCCGCTCATCCAGTTAATAAAATAGGCCAACTGTCTAACATTTTTTGTCTGACATGATTTTGACCATAGTTTCTCCTCATATTAACAGAAGACATAAAATTATGGCGAAACGCTGGGATACGCAACTCCTGGATTAAGAACTGCATAAAATTACTTTTAGAGTTCCTCCACAGTTGGTTTAATCTCAGTAGAAACATGCCATGGGCCAGATCCACGATTTCATGGCTTAAAAAACAGATTCAATGGGAAAATAAAGTCACTAGATCCATCATGGCCCCTGGATCTACTGAGATTGTACCTTGCAATTCGGGCTTTTCTTCCTACCTTCTTCATAATCGTTATCCACCAGCTATAGTCCGCCGTCGCGTGGAGTGTGTTAGCAGCAACGGCACCGTGCTGCCTGATTCCTCGTGTGACTTCAGCGTGCAACCTGAGAACACCAGGCGGGAAGCCAGGCCTTGCCGACCTGCTTGGGCTGTTGGGGCTTGGAGCAAGGTTGGTGGAACTGTTTTATATATCAATGATGGAAGATATTTATGTGGCGATTATACCTCATCTTTGTGATGTCTTGAGTTGCGATTCATAGATCGAAGGTTTGAATGGCTGTGATAAGCTGGCGTATTCGGTGAAGATAAAATAATATCCATAGAGCTAATAAAAAAAGAAGGAGGGAATCCCGTCTGATTTGAAACTGAAGCACCCTTAGGAAGCCGGAACGCTTCGTACGTACAAGCGGAATACGCACACACTCACATCATAGGCAGCCGGTCGCTCTACTTTCATCTGACACACATATGTAATATGTCCGCCATTTTGGGCTTCAGTTCGATGTCAATCAAAACTCAATCCTTCTTTTTTTTATTTCATCCATGATAATATCTTGATGAGTCCATAACATGGTGGTAGAACATACTTCTTCATCTAATGCTATGCCTATAAATTATAAAAAAGGCTAATATTTGATCATGGCAGTGAGTGATGACGCGGTCGACGATAGAGCATGCTTGCCTAGAAGATACCGGTTCACCCTAGCCTTTTAAACTCCCAGATTATATTTGTCAGGAAACAATGACGCTGGTAAGGTGTTCCATTTCTTGCTGTCCGAATCATCAACGAGACATCAAAACGTTGTGTATGTAATCGACGAATTAACAAATTATGGTAGCCACAAAATTTGAGAGTCAGTACTCAGTTAGCGTCATGCTGCGCCTGGATTCTCAAATAACACTAAAAGAGTCGAGAACATAGATTGTGATCCACTAAATCTACATTGCTATTTGTATATCTGCTTTTTCTTTTAGTTTTAGTAAAATTTAGTTATGGTACAGATAATATACAGTTAAAGGCGATGCCGATGGTGTCAGCATTTTGAGACCCAAAACTTCTATTTACTTTTCTGGGTGATTGTAGTTCCATAGTCTTCGTAGTTTCTGCGTTCCTAGATACAGGGAATCTAATGCCCGTTTTCACCAAAGATCCCTAAACTACCCCCTAAATAGGATTCCCTTTAGCTACGGGCCCCCTAAATTCGACCCTTACCTTAATTCGTTTTCACAACACTGAGTGACACCTAAAAAAGGACCCCTAGTAAAGAGTCAGTTTGTTAAAAATACGATAATTGAAACCGCCTCCTAAACGCCAAGGGGTTGAGCTTCAGCCCCGTAAACATAGAAGGTCCCTTAAAGCTTTAGGTGTCCCTTAACCACTAGTGAAAACGGACATTACAGTCCAAACTACAAATGTGATTGTTGAGTGTTATTTATTTATGGTAGTATCTTTTTTATATTTTGTCGTTATCCTCCAGTGTGTAGGAGCATGCGGTGGTGGCGGCCGTCAGCACCGAGTGCTGCGGTGCGTGTGGCGCGGGGGAGGGGGGGTGAGGAGACGGGAGCGGGGCGCGGGGGCGGCCTGCGAGGCGATGCCGAGACCTCCTGTTACTAGGGACTGCACTTTACCGCTATGTAAAGGTAACCCAATATTTGCAGCATCATTTGACTGGCCTGACAGCTCAGTTGGTAGGAGCCTTGTTTTTCGAACTCTATGTTTGATAACCTTTGTTTGATGAGATGTTAATGCTGCATAACGATGCGTAGGGTTGCGTAGCGGTTTGTAGTGATGCGTAGCATTGTGTGTCTGTTATTGTTGCGTAGCATAACGTAGTGCGGTGTAGCATTTTGTACAAATACAAATACAAAATCATTTATTTCTTTGTGTAGCAATTCATTGCATTACGTTGCGCTGCGTAGCATTTTGTAGCATGGCGTAGCATTAAGTATCACTGCGTAGCGTTTGTAGCATTGCGTAGCATTATGTAGCATTGTATAGCATTTTGTAGCATTGCGTAGCATTACGTAAACAGTGTAGAAACTCGTAGCATGCATAACATTACGTAGCACTTTGTAGCATTACGTAGCAAAATGTAGCAGTAAGTAGCACAGCGTAGCACCTCGTAAAGTTCGCAAAGGTTATACCAAACTCCTCTTTAACCATAAGCAGCAGATGATAACTACAGCTGAGCAGTCAATATAACTGTATACTACGCTTTTGCCCCTAGATGGCGTTTGCCGCGACACATCTCGTTTCTGCGAGAACGTCCGTGCCATGAATATGTGCGCTCTAAGGCGGTATAAGGAGCAATGCTGCAAGACTTGCTCGGATTAAACCAAGATTTGGGTCATACTAACCGAGAAATGACAGGAACCCCTATTTTTTTTTTTTTCATTTTTAATACATTTTCTGTATCATGGCATTGACTTTAAAGTGTAAACAACATTATAAGGTATTAATAAAGATATTTTAAGCGTGATTTGAATCCGCTTACCAGAGCAAGCGGCTGCTAGAGCGTCTAATCCGGTGAGTTGGAGAGCGTGGATTCAAATCCCGCTGTTACTAAAATTTTAAGCTTTAAGATATAATTGTCTTTATACATATTTTTGTATATTTTACTTCGATTACTCTCAATAACGATTAATTAAAGCATTATTATTTTTACCTCTATTTTATTTATAATTATTAATTTATTTTACTTTTTTAATAACTGACTTAAGTGCTTATAAAGGGGCTACCTTCAGTTTTTCTCGGTTAGTTTTGATTCAATTTAAACTGTATTTAATGTGGCTTGTGGAAGAATACGTATTATTGAATGGTCGTGGCTGAAACATGTGATTTATTTAGTTTTAACGATATTCCAATTTAAACCCTAGTGGAATGAATAAATGAATTTATTTTTAATCATAATATATTGTGCGTAATAATTTAATAAATCATTTAGTAATTCAAAATCAAAAGTCAAACCATTATTTTACGAACTGTGTTAAAAAACACTTTGTAATAATAATAATCATAGTATTCCAATTTGAAAAATAAACACTTTAAAACGTCAAACCGATGCATAATAATAATTTATAGGACTGATTTTTTGTGCAATTTATGTATGTTTTATGGAAATAACTATTTATGTTTGTTGCTATTCACACGTACGTGGTTTAAGTGTGTATGAGAGAGAAAGATATACGTATGAGAAAGCACATTGATAGAATATCTAGTCGTGATAGCACATTTACGATTGACTAGAAATATAAAAAAATGTATATGGTTTCAAAATAGTCCGATAAATATAAGTAGTAAACAAGATATTTAGTAAAATGTTTTGTACTATTACAATTAATATAATGATATATTTAGATATAATTTGTAAATATATAAACATATTATTATTTTAAATCACACGACGCTACGCTTAGTTTTATATAAAAAATCTAATATTATGCACTTGAAATATAAACAAAATAATATAGTTGAAATAAGTAGTGAAATTGCCAAAAATTGCAATATGAATTGTATTTTTAAAATAAATGATTATAACATGTTTCGAAAACTTTAAAAATACACAATAACTATACAACATAACTGTTATTATTATATTTTCACATGTTAAAATAGCATGAAATAATATAATGTTATATTTTTCAAATAAACTATTCCTATCACTGACAGTTTTATTTTCGTAGATAGGCTGTTTTATATCATGTATATTACTAGCGTTAATAGCGAATACTTTAAGATCATTTCTGATTTAACAAAATTATTGAAAGCAATACAATTCGCTTAATAATATTGTATATAAATTGTATGCTGTTGCATATAAAATTGATAAAGTTAACCTATTCAAGGAATAGGCATTAGAGAAATATATATTGTAATATTTAGAATCATATAAATTTATTATATTGTAATATAATTGATTTCATTTGTTATAATTTTTTAGCCTCATTTTATAGTGCTCAATAATATTGTAATTATTACGAAAATTTACAAATGTATAAAGTATATAATATTATTTTCCTTGTACATTGTACATCAATAATTACCAACAAAATTATGTTATATCCTAGATAATATATCAAAATTACAGTATATCAAAATTAAACAACATCTATAATTGTACACTCATAATTCTTTTCATATTATATTATTTTTACATTAATATTTTAACAAAAACATTACGTTTAAAATATGTCAACTCAACAAATTTTGTTAGTTGTTATATTATATTTAGACATTATTGTCAATTGTTAGATACGTTATTGACCATAATTAATATTGTATAAAGTTATAACAATTAGCTCTAAATATTGTACTTAAATCGCAATTTCTGTGTGGCATTATTAATTTAATACATACATAATGTACTTTAAAATATTATTGCAATTTTTTTATTGCAAGTATTATAAAAAAATATAAGGTACATATTCTTTAAAAACATTTTATTTAAATTTTCCTTTGATATTACTACAAATTTTTAAATCATTTAAGTTTTGCTCGTAGAAATTGTAATATATCATAGTTTCGTTGCCACTTTAGAAAAAGAAAAAAACATAAAATAATCGTATCTACGTATTGATTTTTGGATTAAATATATTTATAAATTATGATTGTTTCGTAGTTTGCTGCTAAACAAAACAAAAAACGTAATACCTACACAATGTTGCCAGTTATAAAACTTTAATTATACTCAGATAAACGAAAACGAACGTAAAATTTCAAACATTGTAATATTTACTCTTGCGTACCAATGAGCTCAGTATTGTTAAATAATTTTAGTTTTAAGTATCAGAGAATTAAGTCCAAATTGTACATTGTACCAAGAATCTTCTAATAAAAAATATATTATAATGAGTAAGTTACTGAAGCTGTTGTTTCAATACAAAAATCCTATTACAATCACTAATTAATTATTGATTTAAAAGTAAGCTATTTTTAATTTACCGCAAACCTTGTGTGGCCTTATTAATAAACGCGTAATGGCTTTGGATTAGTCAGTCCAACTTTTGTCTTTTTTGTCATTGGAATATCAAACTCGATCGAAAAAGACAAAAGCCTACTAATCCAAAGCTACTCCACACTTAATAATCAGGCCGTTGGGGCATAACCAAAGAGTATAATACCTATTCTAGGAATAGCTTATGTCATTTATACATGAAACTAACGTACGTGTATGAACATTTCACGATACACTTTTACATATTTTTCGAAGTATCTTGAGTTAATTATAATGATTAGCACGTTTGAATGAATAACACAAAGAAGTAGCCCGAATATTTTGTTAAATTACTAAACTTGCCATTAAAATAACATCATGTTTTCCAAGTTCAAACTCTTAACACTTTAACGGGAAGCTCGAAAGTTCTTTGCCCAAGTTAATTGAATAGATCGTCGCTACCTTCCTTATTAACATAGCGAGTGGATCCAATTAGACGGGACAACGCCTTCCTTAACAACGTGGACTGCGGAGGTTAGCTTTCGGGATTATAATTTTAACTAGTCTTTTGGTTTATTAATTCGTTTTTACTGAAGAGTAAGTTCACTTTATTTAAACACAATTATTTTTTTCCATTTTATATACAGATTTACTCTGCTATTTAAAAGTAGGGTCAAAGCTCAAAAAAGAACACGCAAAGTGACGTTTCATCACACGCACAGTACGTTTCTTAATTTTTCTTTCAATAAGTTATGATTTTAAATCGCAGTAAAACTTTTGGGTAGACAACGCACCGGCAATGCCCTTGGTGTTGCAGATGTTCATAGGCGGCGGTGACCACTTACCATCAGGTGGGCCGCCTGCTTGTTTGTCACTCAAAACATAAAAAAACCTGTCAAGAGTTAAAAAAAACACGTTTTTTAATGTCACCCGTACCATACTGCCGCACGACCTACAATTCAAATACATACTTAATAATAATCTACGACAATAATATAATGATAGTTACAGCCATAGCGCTTAACTGAAAAGGTTCCGCGGTACATCTGATATGAGTACTAAAACTCAGGACTACAAGAAAATAGGAACAAAGCTTCATACTGTTTCTTAATAAAACAAACGCCTAAATATTAAACTTAGTTTTGGTGATGACAAAAGCATAGATCAGGCATAGTGTAACTTTTACATCATGGGTGATTACTATTTTTGATTAAGAAGCCTCTATTTATTTTACTTCGGTGAACCAGACAGGACAGCACAGTTGGCCGTAAAACGGATTAGGGCGATATTCTCTGTAAACATTGGAAAATTGGATTTCAAATAAGCTTTCAAATATTTTATTCTAGTATTAAGGCAGCATATTTTTGAGTCATCGACATGGCTCTTAGAATTACCAAGTTGAAATGACAATGGGCAGGCCACATGGTTCGCAGAACCGTTAACCAAAGAAAAAATGTTCTCAAGTGGCGACCACAAACCTGAAGACGCAGCGTAGGCCAGCCCTTAATTACGTGAAGAATTCGACACCCACCTCTTAAGTAACAGTCAGTAATATATATATTATCAACCTCGAACTGGAAGAGCAGCGAGGGCCGGCGCCCTACTAGGTGGACCGACGAGCTGTAGCCTTACCGCGTAAGCCCGGTGGCAATCGTAATCGTGTGCTCTCTTGCTCGCACTCAAGGGCGTGTACATTGGCGCAAGCAGAATGGCAGGCGATGTTCATTACCAGCTTACGCGGTAGGGCTGCTGGTCAGAACCGTGGGGAGCCAGCTTGGTGGGGAGCGGTGGATGCAAGAGGCAAGCTGAGCCAAGTGGTGCTCTTTGGGGGAGGCCTATGTTCAGCAGTAGACGTCTTCAGGCTGATGATAATGATGATTTATTTTTTATTTATTTATTTATTTATTTATTAGGAATGACAAACAGCTGTACATTAAAATTTGGAGTAACAAGAAGTAATATAATTTGTGTTATTAAATATACAGCCAACCACATCATCCACAGATTACTTACTAGTATTAACATTGTGTTGATCATACACTGCAAAAGAACACGAACTATTAAATCTGAGTGTTGGATGATAAAAAAAAAGAAACATTAACCAAATTACAGATTAATTAATTACAAAAGTTGCCATGAGTTTACTAGGTATACATAAATTTTACAAAGTTGAAGGAACATTGCTTCCTGATAAATGCGTTTAGATTTTAAAGTCGGAATTTTATATTTTTCTAAGAATTTATTATAAGGTAAGTATGAGTAATAGCATCTATAATTCATAGTTTTCAAATATTTCTTCTGCACTCTTTCTAATTGATCAATATATTTAGTATAAAAAGGGTTCCAAATACAAGTGGCATACTCTAGTTGCGGGCGCACAAGGGCTGAGTATAAATGCAAATAAGTTGAGGGACGGGTAAATTCAGTTGAAGCTCTCATGATAAATCCGATCATTTGGAATGCTTTATTCAAAATTTTATCAACGTGCAAGTTTAGGTGCATTTCGCAGTCTAGGGTAACTCCAAGATCTTTAATTTGATTAATTTTGGACAAAAGCTGGTTACACAGGGAATAGGTACACATGATTTTATTTTTCTTTCTGGTAAATGATATATGAAGACATTTGGGAATACTAAGATGTAGTTTATTGTTACTGCAATAGTTTGATAGGCGGTCTAGATCTTCATGAAAGAGTATACAATCGTTGGAGTTGTTAATAGTTCTGTAGACTTTCAGATCATCCGCATAAAGTAAAAATTTGGAATGGTGAAAACAGGTATTAATGTCATTAATGAACAGAACAAATAACAGGGGTCCTAGAATCGATCCCTGGGAGACGCCTGATGTAACAGATATAGTGGTGGAACTGAAGCCATTTATGACCACTTTTTGAGTGCGATTTGTAATATACGATGAGAACCACCGCAGTAAGTTTCCCCTAATGCCATTAAATGCAATTTTATTTAGTAGGAGCTCGTGATCGACCTTGTCGAAAGCCTTCTGAAAGTCTGTGTACACCGCGTCTACTTGGTGTCCAGCATCTAAGTTTTCAAACACATGAGTGGAAAACAGCATTAGATTAGTTACCGTTGAGCGCCGTTTGACAAAGCCGTGTTGTTCCTTTATAATTGCATTATGTAGCACGGGGTATATAGCATTATGGACTAACCGTTCGAAGACCTTCGACAAGGTTGACAAAAGCGAGATGGGACGATAATTTGCCACGTCATTTTTTGAACCACTTTTGTGCACTGGGGTGATATTAGCATGCTTCCAAAGATCAGGAACAAAACCTTCCGTTAAAAAATGATTAAATAAAATAAAGAGCGGTTTACAAATGGTGTCATATGTACGTGTAAAAAATAAAGGGGGAATACAACAGGGCCAGGGCCCTTGGTGGAGTCAAGGGCTTTGAGGGCTAATCGGATTGACGATTCGCTAATGTGTACGTCATTCATTAAAATATCGTTTTCAGCAAAGGTCTCTGCATTAAAAGTAGAGGGCTCGTACACGGAATAAAAAAATTTGAGAACATGTTGCATATTAAGACAGGATCATTAGAAGATTGATTATTAAGGCTGGTGATATATATTAATTTAAAGTACCTATCTATTATAACACTTTACACTGTTGTAAATAGCATAAGCTACAAGCTAATCAAGCGTGTCTACATTGTTCTGTAGTGATCGTGTCTCTGTGGCCAAGACGAGTGCCGGAACATGCTTTTGTGTGAGCTGGTGCAAAGTTAAGAAACTAAGTTGGATTATTTGGTAAGTAGTAGTTATCGCATCGGATGTTTCTTGCCTTTTTGATTTTATTGTTTTGAGGTATTCCATTGAGTTGTTGGAAGCCTCCTAACTGATTGAAATATAATATACCTAGTTTATCAACGAATACCGAATAATTACATTGCTATATTTTCATGTACCGTCTACTACGGTCCTAGAAGCTATCGGTGTATGAAGTAGACTGTTAGGTTCATATTGTAATATTAAGTAAGATGTGAAACATATAGGTCCACAATATTTTATTTGTTGACCTACAGGAGGAACTTCTGGAGAGCAAAGTTCTGGTGGGCAAAATTCTGGAGGGCAGAATCTGGCAGGCAGTATTTGTGCAGGGCTGAGATCCCTTAGACTGCGACGACTCTGTGACGGCGAGTCTACGCGCCGTACCCGGGGCTCACAGAACTCCTGTTTTCCCACTCCCGCTTAATTTAAACTTTACTTACCCCTTCGAGTAATTTGAAACTACCTACCTACCTACGATAAGCGGCATTTATTCTACCCCAGCAGGGGCTATTGTGTATCGTTTTGTATTATTTTAGTTTTTATAAATATAAGACCGTAACTTTTTTGATAAATTGTTTTAATTATCAGCCAAACGTGCCAAGCCCATCCCTTCCTACTTTTACTGTTATATTAGTTATTTACTTACAATACGCAAAATAAGCACGACACCAAAAATAAACATTACACAAAATGTACAATACGTAGAACGTACAATACTTAAAATGAACAACACGCAAAATTTACAAAATGCAAAATGCACAAAATGCAAAATGTACAACATGCAACATGTACAAAATGCAAAATGTGCAATTATCAGCTTGTATTAGTCTCCAGCTGGACTTAATAACAATACGCTTCTTCTTATGCACGTCACTGTTTTTGGCTCTCCTAATGCAGCTGATGCCAGCTAGTTTGTGTATATTATCATTACTCCACTTAGTCATAAATATAAGGATTTTTTTTGTTAACCTTTCATGGCGTGGGATTTAACTATATACAAGGTGACCTTGAATTGGCATGTTATCCCGAAAAGGGGGACTGGGACCATGATACCCTACAATTTGTATGAGTCTTACTTGAAACTCAGTGTTTCCAAACTTATATGGTAAAAAATAAATCCACTCGCTAAATTCACTCGGTCAAGTACGAAGTTCAACCACCCAGCTGCGCTGAGGCTATTTTTGAACGTAAACTTCACATGGCATTTCTTTAATGAAAAACTATTAATTTAGTAAAGTCGTAGAAGAAACATTGTCTACCTTGGGGTGCAGATTTACCCCCATTCAGGATAACATACCAATTCAAGGTCACCTTGTATAAAGAAGGCTAGGCTAAGTATTCCCTTTCCCTAACTCTAAACCAAATTGTTAATTAAGTTAAACTGATATGAAACAACCACGTAATACGTATATTTGGGTATTTAACAAGATATAAAATTACCTAGATAGGTACTAACGTAATCGTTTTGATAAAAATAAATAAATAGAAGAATACTTTTAGAACTCTCTTACCTCTCATCACTTGTACCACACCTAACTATTATATACATACCCGCATAGAGTGACCTCAACGCAACGTGTCTACAAAGACGTACCCCGAACTAGGGTTGTCAAACGCAAACACTCTGTGCCACGAACTAGTTAGTCTGTGTCATGGCAGACTTTAGAGCGCATGGACAGGATTGACGAGAACGCCTAACCAAATAGACAGCAAATTGAATTGCGTTGGATAAACGAACGACATTGTTTTTAAGCGGCTTTAAACTAAAATTTACTTTGTCATTCGTCCGCATTTATTGTTTATATTAAGTTTATTTCCTTACGGCAATGAGAACTTTTTGGTTTAATAACTAATACACGTCTATAATCCTGTCTTTTTGTCAGCCTATTCTAAGGTGTTTCCGCTGAGCTACAACATGAGGCACTTCAATCGACGGGTAAATAGAGTCCTCAAAGGTAGGCAACGCATCGGCAACGCTCCTGGTGACGGTAACTAATTACCATCAGGCGGGCCGTCAGAAGTCGTACCACAGACTAATACAAAACCATCATGGTTCGTGACAGTAATGCTTCAAGGTTACAATAAAATTGTTCAAATTCGTACCATGAACTTATAAAATATTCCTGCATGAGAACGAGACACATATACGCATATTACTTCGATCATACTTTAAAAATGACATAATAGTAAGAATACTGTAATGTTGTTGACCCAGATCCAAGGAAGTTATACGTATACTTCTGCAGAGCAGTTTTGATGACGTCGCGTTAATTCTTTCACTCAAATACATCATATTGACACCGACACGTGTGAACGTAGGTGTCTCGTTCTCACGCAGGAATACTTTATAAGTTCATGGTATGAATTCGAACAATATTATTGTAACCTTGAAGCATTACTGTCACGAACCATGATGGTTTTGTATTAGTTTGTAGTAAGGCCCCTGATGTCACAGCATGCCATAGACAACAAATGTAATGCTATGAGTTGGATCATTTTGTTAGACGATTGGATCCCGTGTATCGCTATAAACACAGAGCAAAAAAATGCTTCGCCTCTAGGTGCGAAGCGTCATATTCTTCAAAGCCCGAATAGGTATCTTCTAAGCAAGCATGTATCATCGTAGACCGCATCGTCACCTTCCATCAGGTGAGATTGCGGTCAAACACGGGCCTCATCTTCTTCTTCTTCTTTAATGGCTTTCTATCGCTTTTTTGCAATAAACCTGCCAATGTCAAGTGATTAAAATTTGTACGGTTATGAATGCGGGCCTCATAAGTTAAAAAAAAGTCAAAACAAAAAAACAAAACAAAAATGGAAAATTAACTTATTGTAACCTATACGCAGCGCATAAATACCTCGATGGATATCGATATTTATCTATCATTTTTATTACGATTAAGTACTAATTTATTATTGCGTTTAAAAAATATGAATGTGGCAACCCTAAAAATAACTCGTCTAACAGAATTCCTTTAAAACAGTCGACCGAAGCCACTAACATAATTAAATCCTAGATGAACTAAGACTTGGTTAGTGGCGTCGTTATTCATTTTCTATACAAATTAGTTTGGAAAATATGACTTCAACTTTGTTAAGAGTTCAGCTGTAATGGGTAGAAGCGTTTAACAATAAGCCATTGTGTTTGTCCCATAAATTATTATCAAATTCTACAAAGTTTTAGGATAATTGCACGCTGTGTTTGCCTATAATTGGTTGCGCACATAGTTAATATTTTTAAGCTTAGAAACCGTGTAATCGAAACTGTGTGTCAACTGTTGGTGAACCAAATAAATAAAATAAAATAAAATAATAAACTACCCACATAATTATTAATTTTGCATAACTTTAATCGGTGTATTATTGTTTTATTAAATGTGATTGCATTATAACACTTTAGCACTGTTGTAAATACAACTTTTTGTAGCTGTCACCCATCGAGTTACCCACAGCGAACGTTGCTAACTTTACTAACTTAAGATTGGAATCATCGATCGTTATTGGTTGTTAAGCTATTCTATTAAAAAAAATGTGCTACAAAGTTATTTTGCTTCCACTAGACATAGTTTTGACGTGCCCGATAGCTCAGTTGGTAGTATCCCTGCCTTCTGAACTGAGGGCTGTGGGTTCGATTCCTACCCGGGACAAACATTTGTGTGATGAACATAGATGTTTGTTCTACGTCTGGGTGTTATATTGTATTCTATGTATGTATTTACAAACAAAAAGTATATAAGTATTGTATCAGTTATCTTGGTTCCCATAGTACAAGCTATGCTTAGTTTGGGGCTAGATGGCGCTGTGTGAAATGTCCACACATATTTATTTATATTTTTATATTTATTTATTTATAGTTTCTCTCTTCTCTCTATTGTGTATAAAACAGGCCAAGATGAAAAAGAGTAAACATTGAGAAGCTACGTCACTGTTATCTAGTGTCTATAATAGACATTGTGATGTAATAACCAATAATACTCCGGAGCTCAAACATCTCGGTATGATTAATGCAATCAGAGTTAGCGCAGCGCACCGTGGACAGCCAATCAGCGTGCATGACGTCATGCATTGCTTTGTGTACCTACAGAACCCATATAGATTGATACAAAAGGCCTACAGCTAAATATCTGAATGTGTTTGACCGGCTATAATCCACCTAGTGGAATGAAGTGAAACACATAGAAAACTTCTTCTTTTTCCATACTTATTTCTTGATTCTTCTAGTAACTTCACCAATTGCCAACAGTGCCAACTAAAATAGGCATGATAACTAATTTTTTTTTTGCTTAAATTAATAATATTTCTTAAAAGTTAAACATTTGTGAAAACAAAAATATATCAATAAATAAAGTTACAACTATTTTAAAACTGGTAGAGAAGGAGATAGCTCAAACGGCCAGCGACGTCAGATCAAGGTCGTTCATAGTACCTCAATACTAAGTAGCTTTACATACATCTCTTTGGCATGTGACGTCACAAGTCAATTTTTCATAGTAACTGCGGAGGCGCTCTGTTTCGCGAGAAAGGGACAGGAGATGCCCCCTACAGAAATTTTAAAAGCTTATTACTCCGTGATTTATTTACCGATTTTACTTATTTTTTCAATTATTGCATTCATTTTTATTTATATTCATAGGAGTCATCATGCCTATTACGACCAACTAGAATGGACTCCTTTTCGACGTTTTCGTATTTCCTAAACTCCCCCTAAACTTAATCATATCATTGCGCCAGAACCACCCATGATTTGCCAGCCCGCATTTGATAGCAAAATAACCAAAATGATTTTAAGTTCCGAGTGTCACTGCAATCTGTTATGAGCAGCCGTGACCCTTAACATACTTTGCTTAAAATCTCATACACTTACTAAAAAACTTATCCAAACAAGAACTAGCATAAGCAAGCAAAAAAAAGCGCAATCACAGCTAGAATTCAGTGACATCGTTTTGGATTCGCTCCAAGTCTTTCAATCTGTATGTTAAACAAGCTAAAGAAGTCGTTGAGACGCTATAACGGCTATATTATCATCATTAATACGTTATAGTTTATAACAGCTCTCACTTCACTAAATTATAACGGAGATAGTAAACAGCGATAATAGCATGTGATTTGCTATAATGTGACTTTTTGCTGATTGATAATTTAATGCAGCTTAAATAGAGTTGTTTGTTCATAGGGAAGCACGACTAGCTGTTCCAAAGTTAAGCAAGATTCTTTGTGGTAACTATGATGGGTGACCGCTGTAACAAAAGTTGGTATCTAGAACTGGGGCCGTACTGTGAGCTCTTAGCGCGATTCAAAATAGAGACTACATTGGATCTCTTGTCAAAATCTTCATACAAAAAAAAACAAAGCGATCCAATATAGACTCTGTTTTGAATCGCGCTAAGAGCTCACAGTACGGCCCCTGAGCGCTACCGTGCTTCGGAAGGCACGTTAAGCCGTTGGCTCTGGCTGTTGTCGTAACACGATAGTCGTTAAGCCAAGTCAGAAGAATTTGGGCGGCCTAAAAATTCTGATAACAGGGCTGACCTACACGAGAAGATGAAGATGAATAGAGTTGTGGTAGATTGAAATCTTATGCTTACTGAATTATGGGTGTGTTCCAGTACATGCTAAGAACGCTAAAAACGATCACATTCAAACTGTTAAATAAATACTCCCAAAGTGTCACTTATATTGCTAGTGGAACGACTTTTGTGGTTTGTTTTTGGTGGGAACGCGGAAATTTTCACGTCGTTGTATTGTATTATTTCTCAAAACTTGTGCTTTTTCCAGTATTAATGTTTAAAATTGGTGACGTTTTACGCATTAAGTGCTGAATTACGAGCATGAGTGTGGGCAAGTGATATAATGTGGTGAAACGATATAGATAATTATATACAGTACAGTATAATTACCAATATTCTATTAAGTGAACTTCTTTGTCGAGCTTTTTGCTTTTACGTCAGAAATTTTCATACAAAACCTACAATATCTTTGAATATTTTATAGGTTTATAAAAACATTACTTTAGTTACAATAGTGTAGTATACTCATAGTAATAGTTATAAAATAAATGGCAACGTTTTCAAACTCGAACCAACCGTACGAGTTAATCTATAAAAGGATCTGCCGACGCTGCAAGTCTTATATCAGATGCAAGCGCTCCATGCAAGCTTGCCAGATCGGCGAGATACATTCCCTTAAAATTACGGAGGTTTGTCTTGTAAGCTTCGTTGTATATATTAAATGAACACTTCTGTTTATTTGCGTCAGACACCATTTTACCACATTTATTGACATATTGTGGAAATATCAAATGATGATGCCACGTTTAGTCTACATAGAGCTGTGAATAAAGTGTGCCAGGCATAGTTATCGTGCTTGGGTGCTAGCCAGGTATGGCTCTCATTCTTAGTGGCTAGTCAGGTATGGCTCTCGTGCTTGATAGCTAGCCAGGCGTGGCTTTCGTGCTTGGTAGCTAACCAGGCGTGGCTTTCGTGTTTAGCTAGCCAGGCGTTGCTTTCGTGCTTGGTAGCTAGCCAGGCGTGGTTCTCGTGCTTGGTAGGTAGAGAGACATTGTTCTCATGCTTGCTAACCAGGCATGGCTCTCGTGCTTGGTAGTTAGCCAGGCATGGGTCTCGTACATGGTAGCTAGCCAAGCGTGGCTTTCGTGCTTGGAAGCTAGGCCAGGCGTGGCTTTCGTATTTAGCTAGCCAGGCGTGGCTCTCGTACTTGGTAGCTAGTCAGGCGTGGCCCTCGTGCTTGGTAGCTAGCCAGGCGTGGCTCTCGTGCTTGGTAGCTAGAGAGCCATTGTTTTCGTGGTATTTGCGTGATTGGTAGCTAGCCAGGCGTGGCTGTCGTGTTTGGTAGCTAGCCAGGCATGGCTCTCGTGCTTGGTACATAATCAGGCATGGATTTCATGTTTGGTAGCTAGACAGACATGGCTCTCTTGCTTGGTAGGAATGGCTATCGTCATTGGCCACCAAAAGTCACCTAATGGTTCGGTTTACCACTATTATAATGGTACAATACCGTTACGTTACCAAGTGATAACTACTTACAAAAAAAAGTACGACTCTACAGATTAGCTAGTCAAGCTTCGCTATGAACAAGCTATTAGCATCATAAAATGATCACACATTCATTTGAAGCAACACAAATATTTTGCTGGGTCCATTTGTAATACACGGAATGCACATAATGTAATAGCGAGATAGGACGTGTGGAACCTAGGTAGTAAATTTAATGGCTCGGAGCAATGCGAGTGCAGACTTCGCGATGCCTATTTGTATATCACTAGAGCTGATGAAACGTATTTTTTTTTCTTCCTAGCAAAACTTCTAACTAGACCTAAGTCGTAATAGGTGACCACCAGTTAGGTACACTTGCGCTATTTCTCCTTAGCAAATCGTCGAAGTAGCAAAACGTTCAACTAGACCTAAGTCGTAATAGGTGACCACCAGATACACTTGCGCTATTTCTCCTTAGCAAAACGTCGAAGTAGCAAAACGTCTAACTAGACCTAAGTCGTATTACGCGGCCATCAGTTTCACTCGCTTTTTTTTCTATTTCAAGGGCATTGTAGTCAGTGAATTTAATGGGCAAATGAGACTTATAACTTGTCTTACAGTCTAGATATCTTTTTTAGATTGTGTAATGAATTTCACAGGATGACAGGCGCAGTGCGCAGTGTAACGCGAAACTTTAATTCCAAGTGACACCACAGATATACTAGAGTAACACTGCAGTCTGTTATGGGCAGCCGTAACGCTTTACATCAGGTGACCGACTAGCTCGTTACGTCATTTGTTTGCATTAAAAAACTTAGGAAGATAGTAGATATCCAATCATCAAGTCCTTAAGGTCCAGTTTTGTCTAGCAGCCATCCAAAATGACGGCGTTCCGAGGTAGCAAAAATAAAAAAGAACTATACAACCAATTTAACAACCTTCTTTTGTTGAAGTCGGCTAAAATGAAAAGAATAGTTTCAACAACTCTGTACTATTACTGCCGAAAATTTTATTTGGCTGGTGCAACGAAGAATATGTCTCGGATTCGCATCCCGCTCGCCTCTTACATTATGGAAGTAGTCCGGGAGCCAACGGTTTTGTTTGCCTTCCTAACCAGCGACTTGAAATTATGATAATAGAGAGAGAGGAAAAACATGATAGAGAAAGAGAAAACAGAGATTAAAAATTACCTTATTCTTAGATTATATCTCAACCTAAGTAATAGTTACCAAAGTAGCCAATTTAATATACAATTTTTTTTTTACCCATTAATATAATTATACCTATGCGTAAGTTTGACACTTTATTAATAAAATAAATAAAAAAATAAAATACATTTAATTCAGGCAAATTACACCCATATTACACATGAAATTACACAAATTTTTAAAAATAAAATTAAAAACAATTATAAAATAAAATTAAATTAAATTAAATTAAAATTACATAAAATACAATATTACCCTAGACTAAACTTACAATCTAACCGGCATTGCAGTGACATGTCTGTCGCAGCAATGCCGTATGTAGGGACAGTCCCACCTCCCCGCGATCATTATCAGGACCGTGTTGGAGCTGGCCCGCACTCTGCGCACCAGGGACGCGGCTCGCGCCCGCATGCTCGTGTGGAGCAACATGCCCGAGGCACTGCAGAAGCGGGGCAGCCCCAACACTGCCCTGAATGCGTTATTGAACTGGACTCGAACGGCGCTGTAGGCTCTTTTTGTGTAGTCAGCCCACAAGCTGCACGTGTACAGCGAAGTGCAGTACGCTCTAAAGAGTGTAATTTTGACTTCAGCTGTACATCGTGCAAACCTGCGAGCTATCATATTTGCCCTTCTTGACAGCGCCCTCCTCTCCCGTTCCATGTCTGCATGATCCCTGAGATCTGATGTCACCCAGTGCCCTAGATATTTAAATTGGTCCACTATTTTTAGTGGAACACCATTCAGAAGAACAGGAGGTATGTCCCTGGTGCGCTCACCACCAGCCCCAAAGACCATGCATTGACTTGTCGTTACAATGTAAATTAGACCATGCCCACCCGCATACTCCTCACAGACTCGAACCAGCTTTCTCAGCCCACAGATCTAAGCACTCAGCAGCACCATGTCATCAGCGTAACTTAAATTGTTAACACAGACCTCATCAATATGACATCCGACATGGTGAGTACTGAGCGCAACGATTAACGCGTTCATGTATAGGTTGAACATCGTGGGCGAAGTTAACCCCCCCTGTCTTACCCCGCACTCTAACTGGTATAGCTCTGACACAGCGCCCGCCCACCTGACTACGTTGACCTGGTGTGTGTACCAGTATTTAAATATGCTAACTAGTTCAGGGGGTAAGTCAATAGCTTCAAGCTTTTCCCATAGAAGGTCATGCGACACCAGGTCAAAGGCCTTCGACAAATCGAGGAAACACGCATACACTGGCGTCTTTCGTCTGGTGTAATATCTGACAGTGTGCTTAAGACACAGTATGGCACTCTCTGTCGACAGTTGGGGTCTAAACCCAAACTGGTTATCGTGCAATGTTGTGTGTTTACTTAACTGTGTATTAAGCAAGCTGTCAAACACTTTTGCCACGATTGTCGCCAGTGAGATAGGCCTGTAGTTACTTTTATCGGCAAGGTCACCCGTTTTATTCTTCACTACGGGCACTACTTCCGTTTTCATAAAATCGGGAGGTAGGTATGAATGACTCACGCACAACGTGTAGAACATAGCTAATACCCTCGAAATATGAGGGCCGGCATGCTGAAGGTGCTCAATGCTGAGTCCATCGTGACTAGGGGATTTGCCTTTAGTCATATGCTTTAGGACTGTAGTCACATCTCTGGCAGTGTACCTTACCCCCACAGTATTTTTTGGCATATCAGCATTAGACACCCGACTCGCCCTACCCAAAGGAGATTGTACCGAAAAATGGTCCCTAAATATATCCGCTATGTCCTTAGTGTCACTCATACCATCGACGCTCACATGAAGACCAGGCCGAGGGTTTACCTTGTTGGTATTTTCCAAAAACCACGGAAGTCGCCTTTTAAGCCACGGAAGTCGCCTTTTAAGCAAAATGGTTATACACACACACCATAGCAAAATTATTGCTATGGTGTGATGAATTACCGAAAAACTATTTCTACTACTTTAATATTGAAACTTAACTATTTACCATTCAACTTCTCTCTAAAAGCATGTGCTGGTGCCAGAACTTGTAAGTCACCCGATCTCTTCTAATTTGGCTTTACAACGTGTTAACGACACCCGAAGTAGACACTTTACATCTGAAATCAACTAAGCTTATCAAACAATAAAAAAAAAACTTTATTGTAAATATCCTCGCCACTGTATCCTATCCTAAATATAAATTACTTTAAATTTCATAGCCCACTGAATTAATTGGCCAATATCCTGTGATCGGCATTTTACCGAGTTTGTGAAGTTTAATAAATAAGGATGCGAGCGATGAACTACGTGAAGTATTTGTTTCAGTTTTTGATGGGGTTATTTATAATAATGAAAATTGGATAATTTTAATTATGGTTATTTTGAACATGATTAATCAATAATTAACCTGTTATATCTCCCTGTAATGGCTAGTAAATTAATTTGGACGTTTTAGTGAAGAGGGTTTTTATAAGCGAGTTCTGGCGCTTAATATCAGGAGAAATGTGGTCAATTGCACGCCTATCTGGTATAACAAAAAACTTGAAAATTTACAGAATTCCAAGATTTGGCTATTTTAATTGCTTTTCGCATTCCTTTTATACTTATATTTAAGTTTGTACCTAAGTGTGTAATGTTTATCAATAAAAATATAAATTCATCAATTCATTCAAATAATTATTTACCTTTTTTCAAGTAGAGACTTCATAAACATTTTGTAAAAACCCGGTTGCAGATACAATTTCCAAAAATCAGATCAAATACCCATGACTTAGCTCTCGGACTAGTCCCAAAACATTGTTGCCGCTACGAGGTCAATGCTCAGCGTGCCTGCGTCAAGACATTTACGTGAATATTTTCAAATTTAATGCCTAAGCTGAGTGAAATTCCTTTTAAACGCCGAACGATCACATACATAGATCCTGGACCCTTACTAGGATTCCCTGTATCTAGGGACCCAGGAACTACGAGGACCATGCTCCCAGACACAGAACAGGTATTTACGCTTTTTTTCTGTACACTTTTGCTGGAATCGAACCCACCGCCTCCAGGTTAAAAGCCGACCTACTCAACCACCACACCAAAAAATTTGAAGAGTGTCAATGTCTAGAGAAGATTCACCATAAGCTGAAAGAGTCATATAGAAAAATTTCCTTCTGTCTGATATTAAAATTCTACAAACAGAACTCGACTGGTATCGCATCATCAGCCGGAAGACGTCTCAGCACAGGCCTCCTCTGTAAAACGCCACTTTCGACGCTTATCATATGGAAAGATTTGCCATGATCACCATGCTTGAATATGCTGCTGCCCATCCCCTGAATATTCCCTTAGCCGGCTCTTACGGCACCCACGGGAAGAGATGAGGTGGTCCTATTCCCACACTTGCAGCACACGACCCTGGTATCTCTCTCTCTCTCTCTTTAACAGCCTGAAGACGTCCATTGCTGAACATAGGCCTCCCCCCGGGAGCGCCACTTAGAGCGGCTGCTCGCCTCCTGCATCCATCGGCTCCCCGCGGCTTTCACCAGGTCGTCGGTCCACCTAGTGGGGGGCCGGCCTACGCTGCGTCTTCCAGTTCGTGGTCGCCACTCGAGAACTTTTCTTCCCCATCGGTTGTCAGTTCTACGAGCGATGTGGCCTGCCCATTGCCATTTCAACTTGCTAATCCTAAGAGCTACATTGGTCACTTTAGTTCTCCTGCGGATCTCCTCATTTCGGATCTTATCTCGCTGGGAAACACCGAGCATTGCTCTCTCCATAGCTCGTTGCGCGACTCTGAGCTTAGTAATGAGGCCAACAGTTAGAGACCACGTCTCAGACCCTGGTATGACAAGTAGGAAATACTTAGGTCACTTCCAGCACAGATAATGCAATACCCATACATTCATTCTAGTAAATACATTAAAAAACCATCTTTATTATTAATTCAACCTTACATAAAGCGTCACTCAACATCAAAGCTAAGTTTACTCCAACCATAATATACTAACCTTCATTATTATATTACAGTAGGTTGGGGTAATAAATCTCCATAAGCTATACGATACATTGCTGGGCAGCGAATATGCTTCACACGTCCCATCCCTACATAACGCGTGTTGTAAACGTAGTAATTACTTAATACAGTTATGTGTTGTCCTTTGTAGGGACGCTTTTGTCTATGCCAGAGAGAACTTGCTACATGAAACTTGGTAATAGAATGAGAAAATTGCCAACTTCCAAATAGTTAGAGGTAGTTTTTGGGTATGATTTTTCCAAGAAGGTAACCAGTACTAGCTAGCTCAATAAAATAAATGTTTACTCTTTTATATTTGCAGAGGGTTTGATGACATTTGACACTGCAAGTGACTCTTCAGCTATTTTTTTTTTCTTATATTTTGGCTCCACACATAGTGTATTTAGCCAGTGTCAAGTATTGTAATTGTCATAGTAAAGTCTTAGTCATAGTCATAGTCCAGTCTAAGTCATGCTCCAGTAAAGTGGTGGCAACTTTACAAGAAGCTTCTATGGAATTTTGGAAGCAACACGAAAAATCACGTTTCACCACATTATACCACTTGCCCACACTCACGCTCGTAATTCAGCGCTTAATGCGTAAAATGCTACCAATTTTAAACATTAACACTGGAATAAAGTTTTGAGAAATAATACAATGCAACGACGTGAACTTTTCCACGTTCCCGCCAAAACTCCTCTTCAGCTTTACGCTAATGCCTGCATTGGATCAGTCTTCTAGTCTATGGATCTGTCCCTAAAGAGTACCTAAAGTTTTAGAAAAAGTTGAAAAAGTGAACTATTAGCATGTGAAAGTTTCTTTGACCGGAAGCTCTTTTTCATTCTGCGTTGAGCTTGCTCACTTGCTCATTACAGCAGTATTGCCAACCCAGCAAATTGGTAGATTCTGTGACAGAAATCGGTAGAAATTGTAAGAGTGCGAAACACTGGTAATGTTTCGCACTCTTACAATGCAATCTGTCACTCAATCTGCTTGAATTACGCAAACAGAGTATTATATAGTATCATGTGTATTTTTTCTTTAATCTATGATCACATCAATCAAATCAAATCAAATCAAATCAAATCGTTTATTTGCATAAAAACATGGTTAAATATATACTATTAACAGCAGGTCTTCGGTATGTCATAAAAAATGATCACGCAACAAGCGTCTACAATATGCAATTTGCTGGATGGAAGCCGGCAAAACGCTTCAACACGATACAATTTAACTGATAGCGTTTACAAATCGTATAGCAGATTGTATGGTCTGTGGAGTACTTAAATCTACCACCATATCTCAGTAAAACAGTCCTAACACCTATTATTAAAAAAGTTATACCGATACGGTGTCAGAGGTAATGCTCACGAACTGATCAGATCCTATTTGGCCAATCGAAAACAGATGACTCATATAAACCGAATGTGTACGAAAACCCACACCGACATAAGACACAGTCAGTTAGTACAGTCTTGTTCGTGGATGATAATAAAAATGACTTTTATAATGGTGTTAATGAAACTTTGACATCCTTAATTAAATGGCTAAATGTAAATAATTTAAAAATTAATATTGATAAAACTAATATAATGAATTTCAAACAAAGACATCTTACACCTTCTGACCTTAGCATTAATTATTTAGGTAAGACTATTAATGAAATTGACCATGGCAAGTTTTTGGGAATAACCGTTGACAATAAACTATCATGGAAGATGCAGATTGATCAAATCTGCAAAAAATTACATAAAGCTTCATATGCTTTGTACAAGCTAAGCAGTGTTGTCAATCAAAAGACGTTACTTATATCCTATCATGCACATGTTGCATCGGTTCTACGATATGGAATTTTATTCTGGGGCAATTCCACAGAGAAACTGCAAGTATTTAGAGCTCAGAAAAGGTGTGTGCGTGCAATGTTAGGTTCAAACCTAACATTGCACGCACACACACTCAAACCAAACCCAAAAACCAAAACCAAGCAAATAGACTCATGTAAAGAACACTTTAGAACACTCAAAGTTCTAACAATGCCATCATTATATATCAGTGAGGTAGCTGCATTCGTAAAAAAGCACCCCTATTTATTTGAACAATATGCAGTAGGTAGTCGGCGTGAGGGAGATCTATGTCACAAGTCATGTAAAACTCATCTGTTGCGTACTAGTATCTTCTGTATGGCACCGATAATTTTTAATAAGATTTCCTCAAGGTTACGTACTGAGAATGACTTGGTTTTCAAAAAGAAACTTAATGAGTTGTTGGTGGACAAAGCATATTATAATATTGACGAATTTCTCAAAGATAAAATTTAATTTTAATGTTAAAATCTCAACAACTGTTATGTATAGATAGTATGATTAATATTTAGATAATTGTATAATTGGACATTAAACAGGTATAATTTATTAATTAATAAACTAAATTGTAAAACTGACCAACATAAATGCTTGCATGTCTTACGACTGAGATAGAGACTCTAAATTAGAATATAAGATCACAATCTTTTGTACTACCTATTTCGCAAGAAAATAAATTGTTTAATTGTTTAATTTAATAAAAAGTTAAAAAAATACAATTTTTTACGTAAGGCGTAGGTTATCTATAAGCGGTCTTACCCTACCGCAACGCGTCGTACAAGACGTGAACGGAATGTTAGCTGAGTAGTGATTGTTTTCCGCTCGCCGACAGAGGTAGATTTATTATACCCAGCTACTAGTTTTGATATATTGCCCTTGTGTATAGGGGAGGGGGAGGTAATGTGATTGACTTAGTGGCTACCCGCATTTTGGTAAATGGATATTGGGGCTTAGGTTTGGTTGTCATGCGGTAGAGCAAAATATGATTAAGTTATGTTTACGAGCTAAAATAACCATATCTCAGCATATGGGATATAACCATAACAAATAACCATAATTATTCATATCAAGAAATTGAAGCCAAGATACAGTGATGTGTAGTCAAAATGGGAAATTCGAAAAATGTTCTACTAATTATCATCAGTGGCTTTCCTTTTGAACCGATATTTATGGCTCTTAGAGTTTGCTAAGTTCAAATGGCAATGGGCAGGCCACATCGCAGGTTCTCGAGTGGTGACCGCGAACTGGAAGACGCTGCGTAGGCCGGCCCCTACTACAAGCGGACTGAAGATGAAACTCGCGAGGAATCATGTTCAACAGTGGACGTCTTCAGGCTGTTCTTGATGATGATGCTTTCCTTTTGCATTCATCCATTCCCCACGGTTCATTTACCTAAAATTTAACTGGGGTTTTGACTATCTGTCAACTTCTATCTTTGTTGTCTGTGTGCTTTGCTTGTGTGCTAATGGGAGTGTGTAGCCAACTACATCCATGTCCACAGCACGCCTAACTTGTCAGGAGCATGTCAAACGTAGGAGCGTTGTTAGGGCGTCCGTAGTTACTTGCCGACTTGCCCAACTTGCCCTATTAATCACAAGACGTCCGAGATCGAACTTAGTAAGTGGTATGCTGTGTTAGCTTGTAGTTAACTAGGCTATGTGATGACGTCACTGTTTTTTAACGATATTAAATGATAGAAGTCAAAAGTAAAGAAAACGGAATTGCAAACACATACCATTAATTTGCATACTCGAAATGTACCTCAAAAAAAATTTAAAGAAACTTTTTTTTTCGAACATTGTATAGCTCCAAATCCAAAAGCCAAAAATCAAAAACTAAACTACTTTTTTATACATATTTGAATTATTTAGTGGCTCCACTAAATCTAGACTAATTTTCAAAACCGATATTGCTTTATATTAGGTACTGAAAATTATACCTGTAAAGCAATATTTACATACGCGTCCGTATCGTATTTCATTATTATTGTCTTGACGTCATAACGCACGCAGCAGCTATCAAAATATTGGTCAGATTGTTCAGTGCTCAGAAAGAAATTGTTCTCAAAATTCCCTCCAAAAGTTGGCCTGGATACCGCCAAGGTAACTTTCCAAACTCTACTTGCAATCAATTTCATAATGCAGCTTCCAACATACTGCAACTAATAAATTATAAAGCAGCAGGAAATGTGTAACGGCTCATAGGTATGCTGGTCCATTTTTGAGCCAACATTCACGCCAAGGTTTTGGCATAGGATTGGACCAATGTGATTTAAAATAGTTATGAAATAAAAGCGATGCTGCTTGCCTAAACGGGCGGTAGAGAACATTTCCCCGTTTTATGTCACTTTCTTCTACTGGTTTCTTAAGTGGAGTAAAACAAGGGAAAGACAATTTTGTCCACAGTCCGCACTAGGTCATCAGCTGGGCTACCACAAGATAATACAAAACCATCATGTTTCATGGCATTATTATTTCAAGGTTACAATAATATTTGTTTGGGCCTGTCGTCGTTGACGGTAGCCCGTTGGTAGTAGTAAATAAAATAGTCCAAATCACTTCACTGTTAATTGTGTAATTTGTTGTAAGTAAGTAAAAAGTCTACGCGTAATTTGGTGTCTGAGCCGCACTGTAGGTAAGTAAGTAGTTTATTGACACATTAGCGCGCGACGGTGGTTTAGTGACGACTCGTTTAAGTAAAGTAGGTGCCGATTATTATAGGCTACCAAAACTGCTGTACGTGCTGTATTGGCTCGTACATACTCCCGAGGGAAAGTGCGTGCTAAGATCACCAAATTTGCGTTACAAGAAAAGTATAAAAAAGTATAAAAGTAAAAGTATAAAACAAAGCAACCACAATAAGCAAAATACAAAGTAATCGTAAAAAGTAAAAAGTAAGTATAAAGATAAGTCAAAGTTTAAATCTTGTTCCGTGTTCTGATGCTGGTTTCGGCCGCGGAATGTTCTTCTGTCGATCTTCAATTTCTGCATACGCGGGGGTGGCTATCTCTTCTAGTTCTATGTTTTCTGCTCCTTCTAGAGTCTTCGTTAGTGTTGTGTTTGTTGTATTGCCCCTTTTGCATGCAGGAAGATGTTTTTTCAGTTTCCATATTATGATAGTGACAACGATCCCTCCCACCAGCAAGCTGCTTAGTGCGTAGTTGCCGATGTTATGTGTCGTTATGGTGTTAGGCAGGCTCTCACGTCCTTTTTGTTCAGCTATCTGACGATCTAACAATCTGTGTTCTTTAGATAAGTCCAGTTTAGATAGCTTTATTTTTGTAGTTTTGTAGGCCTTTACCATGTCATTCGGCGATTCAATGGAAGGTACTTCCAGGTTTCCTCCAATAGTCGTTTTACTACTGAAGACATTATGTGCATACAACGTCGCTTCCTTATATTTCATTACACAGCCCTGACCTAGGGCAAGAAGACCAGCCGTAGTTATTTTTGTCATTGTAATTTGAATCTCGCATATGATCCGAGGCGAGCATTCATCGATACAGTTATACAGCCATATGTTTGGTCTCTGTAGTTTAACCCATTGGTTGTTACATTGTTGCGGTATCCAGTCACAGGTTATGTTTATATTTTGACTCAGCATTTTTGCTTCGCAGGATGCTGTAGCTCCATGTAAGTTGTTAATCGGAGTGTAGGCGTGGCAAATGTAGGCGTCTTCTATCATAGTACATTGTTGAAGATCAGCTTCCTCCATCTGTATATAGGTATTCTTTACGAAGCTCACTCCTATGTACTTAGTTGTTGTTACGATCATCTGACACTGGGTAGGCACGTGCTGTTGAAGTATAGGTATAGCTTGATACAATGCATATTCGTCATCGCTTAGTAGCGGTATATGTAATTCGAATAGTAGGTATTGTTCGGTGAGCCGGGCTTTAACATAAATAAGTTTGTATATGTTTAGAATGTTTGCTCCATCATTGTTTTTAATAGGGAGCGTTAAATGTTTGGACATAATGCCGGCTATGTGATGTAGTTGTTCCGACAGCTGTTCCGGGGTGAATAGATTTGTATCGAGATGTCCTCTGTGGATGTCGGTCAGTGCATCCAGGAGCATCTGTTGGTTTCTTCTTAAAACTGAAATCAGCAAGCTGGCAGTAAGTGCTCCTGCGTTGACGTCATTCATTGTCTTCATAATTTGAAACCGGTTCTGTAGTACGATCATATCATCTTTCGTTTCATTAATGTAGGTTTGAATCGTCGTCAGCTGCGTTTTTACAAACTCTTCATTTTCCTTCATTATGTTGTTTTGTGCCTCGATGATAAGTGTTTGATTTCTAATCAGCTGTAGTAAATATTGTTCGTTAGCTTTGATTTTATGTATGTCCTGACTGTATTTTTCGGCGAAATCGCTGTCAAGGACACCAAACAAGGCTCGTGCGAGGTTTCCGACACCGTTGACGTAGCCGCGGCGTCTTCGTTGTTTATGCTGGGACAGTAGTAGTTGATTGTAGGTCTCCAGCTGGTTCCTTTCAAATTTTAATTGTTGTATCGTGGCATGACACGTCTCGTTAGGCATCGTATCACATACTTGAGCCAAATGGTTGACGAACTCTCCGACTTTTGTAGTACTTTGCCAGTAACTTGTTAGGTTGTAGTATACCAGAAGTTTCCATTCATCGTGGATAAGTTGTGTGTTTCCGATGTAGTCAAAGTAAATAGGAAGAGTGTCGGTTAATTTCGTAGTTTTAATGTTCTGCCGGGATTCTGCTTGTCCACTCGATAGCATCGTAAATGCCACAAGTAACAGCATTATCCAAGTGGTAACCTTCTTGGTTTTAATAGTTTTTGTATGGTATTTGGGAGTCTGTGGTTCAGGACTCTGTTTTGATGATTTGGTGTTCTCGTAAGTGTTCACGTTTTCTTTGGTTTGTTGCCATTTGTTTCGGCTGAGTGGTAAATGGAGATATTTTTTTAACCAGCGGTTCCAGTAGTCTCGGCGCATGATTTCAATAAGTATCCAGTGGTTCCTGAAGTCTAATATATGTCTTCGATCATCAGGTTCGTTGCGGTTCAGACTAGTATTCCCGTTGGGTAGTTTTTTAGTTTTGATGGATTTTGTACGTTTTTCAATATAAATTCCTTGTGTGGATTTCATAATGTGCTGCGTTGCAATTCTGATTTCAGTCGAAGTGAGTTCATTGCCTTCGTTTGACCTTATGTTTTGTAATTATTGTTATGTTGAATATTGTTGTTTGTAGAAGAAATCTGTTTTTGACCGCCTTTTCTGTTTCTGGATGTTTCTAATGAGATGAATTTTAGCTCCAGGAACTTAACAAACTCGTCTAATTCTGGTAGCTCTCGGGGATGTTTCATCTGTTGGATATATTCCCCGTAGGTGGTGTCATCCAGTTTCGAACACAGCAAATGCACGATGAGTGGACCCCATACCGGGACGTCGATTTTGATGTTCTCCAATGCATTCAAGCACTCTTTAGTAGTGTCGTGTAGCCTTTTTAAATTCGCTGAGGTCTGCTTATCAATCGCCGGTTGGTTGAGAAGATTTTCTACGTATGAGGTGAAAAGCAAACGCTTGTTAACGTAGCGATGCTGGATTATGCCCAGGCATGAGTCATAGTTCTCAGCGCTCACTGGAAGATGTTTAATGAGCTTTTCTGCTTCCCCCCTCAACTTAGATTTCAGGAATTTCATTTTCTGTGTTTTGTTTAATGTTGGATTGTTATGAATCATCTCGAAGAACAAATCTCTAAATGGGATCCAGTTGTTGTAAGCTCCATTGAACTCTGGTAACTCTATTGTTGGTGTTGTTTTTTCGTAATGAGATGTTTCGAAGATTTTCCTGTTCAGATCTTCCTTGAGGCCGTCGTAGACTTGCTCCCAATGATCGAATTTTTCTTCGTAATCCCTGTCGCTACCTTGTAGTAAGTAGCTCAGTTCCCAGTGGATCTTGTCGATGGATTCCCACTTTGATTTTAGGGTGTTAAGTTGGTCTTGAAGCTGCCACTTCTCCTTCAGGTCATCTAGATTTATTTTGGAGACTACTCGCATCAAGGCGTTGAAGTTACACATCTGGTTGCGGAATAGGTTTGATAAGTGTTTATCCGTACCATCTGCCGTAGGCTGGTGTACTTCCGTAATTGTCTGAAGTGATTGTTGTCGTGGTGTTCCACGGGGTTCGGGTATTCTCGGGTTAGTGATTCCCGAAAATCCCGGTTTGTTTAACAAGTCATCTTTCAGTTGAGTCATAGATTTTATTGTTTCGTCGTGAATTCTTTTCGTGATGTTGTAGGTGTTCTCCTGAAAATATTCATGGTCTTTCTTCGTTGCCTCATACTTCTTCAGGCTTTCGTGGTTCGCTCGAAACTCCTCCCAGTGCGATTGTAAAGCTTCGATACGAGTGTTGAGGTATTCTATGGTTTTTCTACTCACAGAATCCTTTTTGTAGTTGGTTTCCAGTGTTTTTATTTTGTCGTAGGCCGTTTGTTGTTCCTTTATTAGTTCAAAGAACAAGTAGCTGTCTTCTGTAGACATTGTTAATAGAACAGTGTAAGATTTGGAGCGATAAGTATTTGCTGCAGCAGTAGTAGACGTAATCTCCGCTGGTAAGTTGATAGTTGTAGCAGTGGACGTAATCCACCGCTGGTAAGTTTACTGTTGTACCGGTAGACGTAATCCCCGGCTGGTAGGTTTATTTTGAGACAGTGGACGTTGTCCCTGCCCGTTCGTTAATAGTGTTGTAGTTGTAGGTAGATGCAGTAGACGTTATCTCCGCTCTGGTTCGTTGTTTGATGGCACTCAGTGCGGCACTCTCTTTACGCTATATGCACCTTCTCAATGCTGCTGGTGAGACCCGCTTGTGGGAGGCCAACAGTACCGATTTGCTAACGTAACTGAGATGTGTCCCACACCAAGCACTGTCGTTAAACTCGAAGGACCACAAGGATGTTTGGGCCTGTCGTCGTTGACGGTAGCCCGTTGGTAGTAGTAAATAAAATAGTCCAAATCACTTCACTGTTAATTGTGTAATTTGTTGTAAGTAAGTAAAAAGTCTACGCGTAATTTGGTGTCTGAGCCGCACTGTAGGTAAGTAAGTAGTTTATTGACACATTAGCGCGCGACGGTGGTTTAGTGACGACTCGTTTAAGTAAAGTAGGTGCCGATTATTATAGGCTACCAAAACTGCTGTACGTGCTGTATTGGCTCGTACAATATTGTTCGAATTCGTACCATGAACTTATAAAGTATTCCTGCGTGTGAACGAGACGTCTACATCTTTATATGGAGTTATCACTGTCGCACGTCAGTGTCAACATGATGTAAAGGTATGACATGACAGTTGTATTTGAGTGAACGATTTAACGTGACGTCATCAAAACTGCTCTGGCTCTGCAACATTAAAGTATTCTTACTTTTAAGTCATTTGTCAATGTATGATTGAAGTAATATTGAAGTAATAATGCTATTAGACCCTGGACACGAGCACAGTTATTACAGTAAGAAATTCAAAGTCCTTAGCAAACTCCAGTTATCTAAAAGAATTTTAATCACATTATCATTTTCCGAGTGGTCCCAGCTTAAGAATAAGACCACCCCATCCCATCCCGTGGGTATCGTAAGAGCTGGCTAAGGGAATAACCAGGGGATAGGCAGCATTCTCCTCGGTTTGCGATAATAATCTTTATCGATTACTAAGACTGCCATGTAGTGATTTTGGTAATCTTCTCAATGGGCGAAGCGTATGTTCAGTGTATGGATACACGGTGATGATGTATCATTTCCAATCGATCAAAACTTGTAGTCTTGAAGTATTTTTCACCAACGTCAAAATTCTGGTCCAACATCAGCCAACCCATCACCAACTACCCCGTCGTATACTTGAATAATTCACGACAGAGGGAAGCTTTGTGTTCAGAGTAAAAATAGTCGGTTATATTATATGAGTGCTATGTCGTCACACAATTATTGTTCCGGGAACACGACGAGAAATAATGTGAAACGAAATATGAAAGGAATTGCGAAACGAAAAATTCAGAGAAAATTCCGCTTGGCAACTATAAATATATATTTTTTTATTATGGTCTTTAAATGGGTTAGTTGTGCTTAATCTATATTAGAAGACGATTATGTAGATTAATTAATACAATTATCCAGATAATGCTCACCGTAATAGAAACTACAGGTGACCAAAGAGCTGGCTCTCACCTCGGTCAAAGACTAACTCCCATATTCTAAGTCGTTACCACGAGATTACTCCACTCGGCTCAACCTCGAATTAACCTCATTTTTGTGTTTTGGTATTTTTAGTTGACAATATATAATCAACTTGACATTTCTGTGTCAATTTTTTTCAAACGAAAGAATCAAAGCAACTGTCAACTCAAGGTACGTCGCGATGTACCTTGAGTTTCCCTCAAAGTTAAGTGGAAGTCAAGTGAAGGATTTTTGGTGAAATGTGTTTTTGGTAAATAAAAAACCGCATTTAAGTCCCTGTCTGCGGGTAAGGTGCCCAAAAAGCTGGCGACATTACCTCGTTGAATGGCCAAACTTACCCCTGTATTTCCAAACATTTCAACAAAAATCCTTCTCTTGACTTCCACTTAACTTTGAGGGAAACTCAAGGTACATCGCGACGTACCTTGAGTTGACAGTTGCTTTGATTCTTTCGTTTGAAAAAAATTGACGCAGAAATGTCAAGTCAAGGAAGTTGTTATTATATATTTTCCATTAAAAATATCAAAACAAAAAATGAGGTAAATTCGAAGTTGAGTCGAGTGGAGTAATCTCGTGGTAACGACTTAGAATATGAAGGTTAGTCTTTGACTGAGGTAAAAGCCAGTCCTTTGGTCACCTGTAGTTTCTATTAGGCGTCTGGACAGCTTCTTTACGAAACCACGGGCGGACGGACCCTATGGTAGAGAAAATGTATTAATAAAATCCAAAGTGCGTGTTGTGTGTGTAGTGCCACAGAATACTAATAATACTATATAAGTGATACTGCAACTGTTATGGGCGGCCGTATTGCTTAAAATCAGGTGAACGACTAGCTCGTCACGTCATTTATTCTCATAAAAAAAATAAAAAATAATATATTATACTATATAATAGTATATAATACCAATGCAACGATCATTACCCCAGAGCTATGAAACAAATGACGTTTCGCACCGGAAGCGTTTTTATTTTTTGCTCTGTGGTCATTACGTTATTACGTCAAAGTCGTTTATTCCCAAAAGTTCCGTGGAAGTAGTTCCGTAGCCGAACCATTGAGACGTTTTTCTCACTAGTTCCGGTACGGAACCCGTTAGTGGATTACTGCATCAAAACACTATGCTAATTTTAAAGCATCTCAAATCACCTAATGGATTACGCTAACTATCTAAGCACACAAGTTCTTCAAAGAGAAAACACTGAGAGAACCTAGTTTAAGCGCACAAAGAGCTTTCTACCTTTCACCTAGGGTGTCAAGTGCAGAGTAGCCGATGCGCAGAGAATACGCGCAGACCTTAACATTTTAGCATCAAATTATAGTAGCGCTTAACCATCTATTACCTATCGATAAAGTTAAGCAATGTTCACCACGTTAAGTACTTAGATGTGTGGTGATGTGATATGTGGTATTTACGTATAAGCGCTTCCGTAATTTGGTGAACTTTAGAATCCAGTTGTTGTCGTAGAACAACAGTAACTTTAATCCGTAGAAGCCTCCGGGTAGTATAAAACTGTTCTAGCCATCGGCTATAGGTAGGTAGGTAGGTATTTCAATGCCAGCATAAGAAACTTTTTTAAATATGATACGTGACAAATTAGCATTTTGCATGGTAAGAAGGGTGAAAAATTAACCAAATAGTTAGGTTTCAAACAAATTTGATCATTATTAAGGCAGAAACGTACAGCGATACCTCTTTATCTCCAATAAATATGACTGTGCCTATACAGATGAGCCCGCACTACAGGTCAACGCTTTACCGCATTATTTAATACTAGCTACTGCCCGCGGCGTTGCCACGCGTGGACTACATTACTTTTCAGGTTTCGGTTTGGGTAATGGCTTTATTTTTAAAAACTCATTTTCTATCAGCCACACTGAGTTTTCTGCTCGTATAATCACTTCAACGAAGTAAAAATGACATGTCTTAATCATGGATGAAATAATTAATTATAATGTTTTCCAAAACAGCGTAGGTACGCTGTAATGCCAAAAATAGGCGTGGCAAGGGTCAAGATTATACTCCCAAGGGTTAAGCTCTAACTATCACGGTTCATGAGATACAGCCTGGTGACAGACGGACAGAAGGACAGACAGCCTGACAGACGTCGTCAGTCCGTTTTAGGTACGGAACCCTATTACTAAGGCTCCGCTGTCCGTCTGTCCGTCTGTCACCATCAGGCTGTATCTCATGAATAGTGATAGTTAGACAGCTGAACTCCTCACAGATGATAAATATATTTTTGTTGCCGCTATTACAAAAAATACAGAATAAAATAAGTATTTAACCCCTCAAATACTTATTTTATTCTGTATTTTAGTATTTTTTCTCTCTCATACAACAAACGTTTTTTTGCTAGTTTTTATAGATAATGATACGGAACCCTTCGTGCGCGAACCCAACTCGCACTTGGCCGGTTATTTCTCTAATCTGCGGGCACTTAAGTATAATTAACATGTTTGTATCTTGAATGCAATCGATTCATACTACTTACATATTATTTGATGGTATACCTATTTTACTCCAAAAACCCCAAACAACCTGCAAGGGCTTAAATAGAAAAACTAATAATGGTTAATCAAATCTAATAAATTGTAAAATTTCATCCCACTGTTTAATGCATATTTACTACCGAAATTAACTCCTATTAATATTTGTTCACGACCTTACACACGTTTTTTTTCTTTAATCTGTGCCTCCAGATGGACTTTACATGAAACATGTGAAATATTCAATAACAACACGACGAAAAATTACTATACTTAACACTGGCTAAATACACTATGTGTGGAGCCATAATACAACATAAAAAAAATTACTGTGACATAAACTAACCGCCAGTAGCCAACAAAATTCACCATGAAGCGGCCATGTTGTATAAAATTCCGTCCGGTTTCGTAATGATATTTTAATAATTTTGACCAAAAATTTTTAATGATTTTTGCATTTTAATATATCCTATGTTGTGCGCCGGTTATTTCTAAGCAGATTAGTGCAACCCGCATGAAAATCAGTTCAGTATTTAGGGTTTTGTTCAATAACAAACAAACAAACAAACAAACAAACAAACAAACAAACAGCTACAAATTATTGTCCCTAGATGGCGTTAGATACGATAAATTAGAAAATGTATGGAGAAGGGCAAAAAGCCTTGTAGTCCTGCATCGCGGTTACGATATTTTTTGAACAATAGAACCTATGGGATAAATTAGAATTGACATCATTATGTGTGTGTTCCGTAGCGCGCCAGAATTACACATTATATGTAGGGATATGTAGGGATTGTTTTCAATATTTTTGCTGTGCAAATGCTGGAACTACGCCTGAATGGTGAGTGAAGATAATACCCGATAATGATGCACCAAATTTTAATGTTTCTGCATTTAAAACGTGCTAAGAATGTATTCTCCACGATGAGCCTACTCTACACAAATGAGCGTGAAGTGTTGCCGTGTTCCAGGGTCTGTCTGCTTTTACGCGGTTAGAACCGGGGGGTCACCACAAGGTCTTATAGCATTATTACTTCAATATTATTTCAATCATACATTGACAAATGACATAAAAGTAAGAATACTTTAATGTTGCAGAGGCAGAGCAGTTTTGTACGTTGAATCGTTCACTCAAATACAACTGTCATACCTTTACATCATGTTGACACTGACGTGCGACAGTGATAATGTAGACGTCTCGTTCACACGCAGGAATACTTTATAAGTTCATGGTACGAATTCGAACAATATTATTGTAACCTTGAAATAATAATGCCATGAAACATGATGGTTTTGTATTAGCTTGTGGTAGCCCAGCTGCAATCCTCACCGTCATTTTATCAACTTTTCTGGGAGGTCTTCACCGATTTCTATAAGAGAAGCAATTTTTATTATTATAGTAACACACTTATAATGCCACGGAACCCTTCATGTGCGGGACTGACTCGCACTTGGCCGGTTTTATTAGATATATTGGGAAAATCTCAGAAATGTCCTGAAGTTTCGCGCGCTATTTTCCTCAACAAGTTTTGATTTTCCGGTACAAAAGTATCTACCGGTATTAAACAACGGCAGAATCTTCTTTTCGTTCATTTTCCCGGAATAGAAGCTACTAGGGTCTGTTATTTTAGACTTTTTCATGTGTGATTTGATTTCAGTATGTTGTGAAAGGGAAATGGATACGCGAGGGATTTTAAAACATGTATTTTTCGTGCGCGCTTGAAAAGGTAATTATTTAAATTGGACTCGCGTTTTTGGCTGATTATTCTGTGATGGTTATTGTTGAGAACGATTTCAGGGTTTGAGTTTTTTTTTTACATCACATCATCAGCTGGAAGACATCCACTGTTGAAAATATACCTCCCCCATAAAACGGGCGGCTTGGAGGATGGAATAGATTACAAAAGTACCGCGGTAAATTCAGGTACCTCACAGAGCAAGAAAAAAGCGCTTCGGTGCGAAGCGTCATATTATATATATATTATTTTTTTATTTGTTTTTTATTTATTTATTATATATTTTCAAAGCTCTGTGGGCTACCAATTTCCTTTATATTCTACCACCACCACGGAAAGAGAAAACAAACAGCGCATGGAAATTTTAAAATCAGCAGCCCTACCACAAACTAATACAAAACCATCATACCAACCATTCGTGACAGTAATGCTTCAAGGTTGCAATAATATTGTTCGAATTCGTACCATGAGCTTATAAAGTATTCCGGCGCGAGAACGAGACGTCTACATTTTTATATAGCGTTATCACTGTCGCACGTCAGTGTCAACATGATTAACGGTATGACATGACAGGTGTATTTGAGTGAACGATTTAACGTGACGTCACCAAAACTGCTCTGCGTCAACAACATTACAATATTCTTTCTTTTATGTCTATTTTCAAAGTATGTTTTAAGTAATAATGCTATAAGACGATGTGGTGACCGTCCAGTTCTTACTCAACTAAAATATTGTTTACTAATGATATAAATAGGTATATATAGGTAATATTATATTTACCATTTTATTATATAAAACTAAATTAGTATTTCCCATAGAAATGAGAGTAACTAATTCTATCTCAGTGGTATTTCCAGTTGTTCTGCCCTGTTGCAAGCACGCATGACTGTCTACTATTGAGTATAGTTTGCAGTTGCAATGCAGTTCGCTTGAAGAGAAAACTTGAGGTGCAAGTTGTGCAGTCAACTTTACAATCCATAGTCACCCAAGGACGGTCAAACTACCGAAAAACAAGGTAATTTCCCGCCTCCCCATAAACACCCCAATAATCTAATCCACACTTCAACACACAACAAGTAAATACATAATAAATTTCTTTGTAAACGAACGCATTACTTGTACCAGTCACTCGCCATAAAATGATGGTATGGCCGACTACCCCAATTTCAAACTTAACCCATTCAATTTCAAACCTAACTGCTTAGGTATAAGGTTTAAAACAGCTTAAGTTTACAATAAACACGTGGTATAATTAGCGTTATTTCAAAATGTGTCGTATTCTCATAGGAATAAGGTTGAAGTGGAATAGTGATGCCGAAGATACATAGAGTAATAAATTTCTCACAAAACAGAGCATTTCGCGAGGATGCTATAGAGTAGTATATAGTGCAGATGTGTCAAGTAATCTTTAGGCTATACGTAACGCCAATAGCGATATTTAGGTACTATTGAGCGCTGTCGATGGGTAAGAAAGGTTCTCGAGTGCCGACCACGAACTGGAAGACGCAGCGTAGGCAGACCCCCCACTAGGTGGACCAACGACCTGGTGAAAACCGCAGGGAGCCGATGGATGCAGGAGGCGAGCAGCCGCTCAAAGTGGCGCTCTCTGGGGCAGGCCTATGTTCAGCAGTGGACGTCTACGGGCTGATGATGATGAGCGCTACCGTGCTTAGAAGGGCAAGTTAAGCCGTCGGTCTCGGCTGTTGTCGCAAGACAATAGTCGTTAAGCCAAAAAGCCTTTGGGCGGCCTAAAAATGTTGACACCAGTAGCGCGATTCAAAACAGTCTATTTTGGATCGCTTTATTTTTTGTACGAATATTTTGACAAGCTATCCAATATATGTAAGCTTTTTTTAAGTGAATGAATGACGTGACTTGCTAGTCGTTCACATACGGCTGCCAATAACAGTTGCAGTGTCACTCGGAACTTAAAAATAATAAAGTTTCACGTGACACTGCACTGCGCACGTCATCCTGGAACATCACACAGTCTAGTAATCAGATTACTACACTGTGTAATCAGGTCATAAAGTCTCTTTTGCCCAGTAATTTCACTAGCTACAATGGCCTTCAAAACGGAACACAGTAGTCCTTGCACACTACTGCTTGGCGCAGCATACTCCTGAGCAGTTCGTGCTAGTCAATTTCTTGAATGAGCTTTAGGCAATCAATCTTATTTTACTTTAAATTGTATCTTATAGGCAAAGGAAAAAGGTTGAAATCGGAAAGCAAGGGTATTAACGAATTCCGGGCTAGTGCAAATATGACGCACGATTTGGAGATTGTATTACTTTCGTCATCAGTCCAACACATCTGGTACCCTGGTAGGACCCTGGTGGTATCCTGGTGGTGGTGGCCTTCTTTCTTACACACAGAGAGAGAGAGAGAGTGTAGGTAACCTGGTGGTGATGGTGGCGGCCTTCTTTCTCACACAGAGCGAGAGAGTTAGAGGTAGAGTCTAAGTAACCTGCTGGGCTACCACAAAATAATACAAAACCATCATGTTTCATGGCATTATTATTTCAAGCCGTCGCCTTGCCGTCGTCCTTGTTTCCAGATAGCTATAACCTGGGTGTCTTCAAGTCAAGGGTGACAGGTATCTTCTAGGCAAGCATGCACCACCGTAGGCCGCGTCGTCACTTACCATCAGGTGAGACAGTGGTCATATGCTATGCCTATAAATAGTAAAAAAAAAAAAAAATGAAGGATGATCAAGAAACACTCTTTAAAACAAAAAAACTAATGTCTATAAAAATTATGAAATTAAAAATAAGTAGCGGTCGGTACATACTTTTGGTGCCAGCTATAAGTTCAATATTCTGGATGTTCGACATTCGATACTTTCCGACGATGATCTATGAAACAGTCCTCATCAAAAACACTAAACACTAATAGTAAAAATTTATTATCTATCCTATTCATCTGCATTGGTATTCCTGCTAAAAGTCAAGGGTACCTCTCAATCGAAAGGTGTTCTTATTGAGTGTATACTAAAATAATTAAGAAATAGCTACTAATAATTATGTCCTGAGAATGAAAGATTAGCCTAGACACATATTTTTAAGGGCAATATATGCCTTTATTACTCAGGTGAACTACTACAATAATAAAAACTAAACTAGCTACACTACCTACTATAAAGAACACATGGATACAACACAAACACAAACAAACACACACTTTCACATTTATGTACCTACACAAGTTTAATATTTCCGAAGATCCATTCACACTCTTCTTTTCCGCTCCTTACATCCTGTCACTCCCGAAACCTAATTACCGCTTTTCACGCGTGTTTTTCCGCTAATTGTCCCTAATTGCGCGTAATGAGAGAGTGGAACACGTGTCCACGGGTAATAGGCAATCTTTGAGGGATTACCGTCAGGGGCGTTTAAATCTTACGATATTTTTATTGCTTGTAAGTTCTAATTGTTTTTTATGTGAATGAAGCTAGCGAGTGGCTAAATTGTGTATAGTAGTTCGCCTGATACGCGTCAGCGGCCCATAATAGATGCAACATTAGTGGCTGCTTCTTAACTGGATGACATGTGCCATCACCAACTGCCTGAAAACGTCCAATATTGAACGTAGGCATAGGCCTCCCAGTGTAGCTGCTTGCCTCCTGCATCCACGGTTCTCCGCGGTTTTAACCTGATCGTCGGTCAACCCTACGCTGCTTCTTTTGGACTCTAGAACCTTCCTCCCCATCGGTTGTCAGTTCTACGAGCAATGTGATCTGCCCATCGCATTATGATTGCAGTTTCACTCTGAATAGGCATGATGATAAAATCTTTTTTTTTTGATAAATTTATTATATTCCTCAAAAGATAAACATTTGTGAAAATAAAAATTATATATCTCAAAAAATGACCTAGTTACAGGCATTTTAAAAACCGGAATAGAAAGAGATAGCTCAAACGGCTAGTGACGTCAGAGGAAGGTCGTTATAGTTCCTCATTACTAAGCTGTGGTAGCTTTTCATACAATCTCTTTGGCATGTGACGTCACGAGTAGATTTTTCATAGTAACTGTGGGGGCGCTCTGTTTTGCGAGAAAGGGACAGGAGATGCCTCCTGTAGAAACTTTAAAAGCTTATTACTCCGTGATTTATTTACCGATTTTGCTTATTTTTTCAATTATTGCATTCATTTTTAATCTTCTCTAGGAAAGTAATATTTACTTGTTCAATTTTAATAGTAGTCATCATGCCTGTTAAGGATTCGGCGATTAGAGTTCCGAGTGATACCGTTTAATATTTCGTGTGTCCTAATCCTTGACCTAAACTAACTTGAATAAGTTGGAAACAAAATCGCAACCGTATCGTGAGATATAAAAGTCTTTCCGTAACCACCGACTGATCAAATAGATCAGGAATCTGTTTTTCATCGTCCGTAATTAGGACGAATCCGGATTGACGATCTACGGCTGTAATCCGCTTTTTACCAAAAACCTTTTATGAATAATAGTAATTTTTTTTATGGGAATGAATGACTTGACGAGCTGGTCGTTCACCTGATGTTAAGCAATACGGCCGCCCATAACAGTTGCAGTGTCACTCGGAACTTTAAAATAATAGTTTCGCGTGACAATGCACTGCGCACGTCATCCTGAGACATCACACAGTCTAGTAATCAGATTACTATACTGTATAATCAGGTCATAAAGTCTCATTTGCCCATTAATTTCACTAGCTACAATACCCTTCAAACCGGAACACAGTAGTGCTTGCACACTACTGCTATGTAGTTAAATAGTATCTTTTGAAAACGCATAATTAATGGCATAGTAATATATACCATCTACGCCACACTAATATCACATTACATCACACACACCATCATTATACATGCAAAAGTTTGTGTGTTTGTTATGCGGTTGTGTTCACACCGTTATACACTGGATTAACGTATAGGATACTATTTATCCGCGAGTTTAACCGGGGGGCGCAGCTAGTTATTAATATGATAAAGGCAAACCCGGTGATTGGCCTGATAGCTCAGTTGCTAGTAGCTCTGCCGTCAGTATAGCGATTCAGGAGACCTCAGCGCTGAGGCTCAGCGCTGAGGTCGATTCAACCAACTTTTATTTGAAAATAGAACGGAAAGCTCTCCCCTAGCTCATGCCTTTTGCAGAAACGATGACGCTATTTCCGTTCTATTTTCAAATAAATGTTGGTTGAATCGAGCCTCAACGCTGAGCTTCAGCGCTGAGGTCTCCTGAATCGCTACTGAACTGAGGCCTGTGTGTTCGATTCCCACCCAGGAAAAACATTTGTATAATAAACATAGTTGTTTACTCTGTGTCTGGGTGTTATATTGTATTCTATGTATGTGTTTATAAACAATTTAATGTCTAAGTATTATATCAGTTATCTGGTTCCCATAGTACAAGCTATGCTTAGTTTGGGGCTGAATGGCGCTGCGGGAAATATCCTCACATATTTATTTTATTTATAACTTTGTGGGTGGGTGGATGTGTTCCCTCTTCATGGCAACTAGACAGAATTAAATGTGGAATGGAGATAAATTATACGCTGGTTTAGCATAAAGGATACTTTGTATCCGCGCATGAAACCACGAAGCGCAGCTAGTATTTTATATTGGTAACATCGTTGACCTTAACATTTCCTCACTACACACCAAAAAATCCCGGTATTTATTCCAATTTCCCGGCAAGATTGATGAGATAATTAAACGAGATGTACGGGAATTCGTTTTCTCGTGAAATATTAAGATTGGCAGAATGATAAATGTATGTTTGCGAGTCTTCTTATTAGCGTACACGCTTTTGAACTTAAGACATGGCAACATTGATAAGCTGTCAAATTATCAATGTTGTCATTATCATGCCTTTATATTTTCCGGAATTAAATTGTTTATTTGTAATATTGTAGGTCAATTTTCTCGGAGTCTTTTATATCTGACTACTCTATAAAATGCAAATATATTGACAAGTAATTGAGAATTGGGGAAGAAAAGATCCCGAAAATAGCGGGGAGCCGATGGATGCAGGAGGCGAGCAGCTGCTCAAAGTGGTGCTCTAGGGGAGGCCTATTTTCAGCTGTAGATGTCTTCAAGCTGTTGATGATAATGATGATGATATTAACGAAAAAAAGTATAACTTTGGCTTTATTTTATCAGGTATTTTATGTGAGGTTATACCCTGTGTGGAGTGGTCCTATTCTTAGTCCCAGATAATATAATACATACAGTACATATGCCTCATCCCATACAACGGAATAACGCGGGCTATTTTACGAATTATTTTATTTCTGCATAGCGCAAGATTATCAAGCGACATTTATTGCGTGTTGGCGAAGTATTGGGCGTCAATAAAAAAAAATGCTTTAAGGAATTTTCATTCTTTCCCTTCCTTTCCTGTCTTCGTTTTCTTTTTCCTACCTTTTATAATCTAGATAAAATAGATAAATAGGTCCTAACCAAACACAAAGTTCATCTAATATAGTGGCTGCATCTTGAAATGAAATGAAATGAAATGAAATGAAATGAAATAATTTATTTGTAAGAATTTTGGGTTACAGTATTGCAAAGATGGAATAGCACATAATTTTTCCAACAAAATTCTGCCTATAGGTGCAGGCGTACAAATATTTAAATTGGATTTAACTTAATTTAATTACATAATTATGTCAGTGTTAATAATGAGTTGGAATAATTTAATTATAGTTATTATTATTGATTATTGAATTTTTAATTATTAACAAAATGTATTATACATTAAATTGGTCAGACTAATCTATATCTATAATTACTAATCGACGCGTCATTTAGAAAGTCTTTAACAGAGTAATAACATTTATCCAGCAGGAAGTCAAATATTTTTTTCTTAAATTCATTAATGTCGTGCATTTTGAAAATGTCAGGTAATTTATTGAATACTCTAATTGCCATACAATTTACACTTTGACTGTTTAATTGGAGCCTTTGTATCGGAACATATAGCTCATGGACATTACGACTTCGTTTTATTACCTCATTTTGTCTTTTAAACAAATATGGGTGCTTTTTTACAAATAGGCATATTTCATACACATAGAGCGAAGGTAAAGGCAAGATTTTATGTTTTTTAAAAAGTGGCTTACAGCTATCCAAAAATCCTGCGCCACAGAGTGAACGTATGCACTTTTTTTGCAGGAGAAATGCTCGTTCTGCATCAACGGAAAAGCCCCAAAGAATTATCCCATACCGAAAGCAGGATGAGACATAGCCATGATACGCCAACAGAGCAGCTTCCTTAGTTGCAACCTGTCTGAGCCGATACAGGACATATACAAATCTGTCTAATTTACCGCAAAGATTATTAACATGAGCTTTCCAGTTACAAAATTTGTCTATTGTTACACCTAGGAACATTGTCTCATTAACTCTATCTATTACATTACATCCATACGAAACGCAAATATTTGTAGGATTCCCGTTGTAAGTTTGAAACTCAACTACTTTTGTTTTGGTGAGGTTTACTGAAAGATTATTTGCATGAAGCCAATTCATGATGCCATTTAGAGCCTCATTGACTTCCCTTTCAAATGAAAGTCTATCTTCACATTTGATCATTATTGTTGTGTCATCTGCAAACAGCAAACATTGATTTTTCGTGGCATCAGGCAAATCATTTATGTAGAGGAGGAACAATCTTCTTGACCTAATTATTAGTAACTCAATATTGTGTTAGCCATATTTTGAGAGACTGTCATATTTTTATACTTCCTCTAAATTATTTTCAAATTAAATCCAATAAACAGTTGTTTAACGACTATACCACTCCCACTGCGTCTTTCTGACGGAATGCCCCCGGTGATTCGGTATAAATACAGCTCCATTTGAGTAAGACGGACATTCTGTTCCCGGCGACGCTGACGGCAAGTACTCTGAAGTATCTGTTGTATTATCCTCGTTGCTAAATTGAAACTGTCACGTCATGAAATGACCAATTTCTGACTTATTTAATTATTCTACTTCTGAGCTGTTTATAATTGTTAGACTGCAATATAATAAAGTACCTATATGAAAATATAATATCCGTAGAAGATAAAAGCACATAATTATATAAACTGCAAATTAAGTTCTACCTACATATTTAGCTCAACATGTTCCCAACGCTGGGATATGGACAGTATTGTCTTAATTTTTAGGGTTCGGCACCCATAGGGTAAAGTGACACCTATTATTAAGGCTCCGTATGTTTGTCTGTCTGTCTGGCCGTCTATAACCAAGCTGTATCTCATGAACCGTGATAGTTAGACAGTTGGAATTTTCACAGGAAATGTACTTCTGTCACCGCTATAAAATAAATATTTTTTTATTTTATTTTAGTTTCTTTATTTATTTATTCCACGGCCCCCAGTCCCCGGCGGCTCTGCTATCCCGTGGCTCCGGTAGCGGTCACGGTAACGGCAGGGCAGGGGGTGCGAAGAATCCCCGGCAGACGCCCGGCTACCAACCCCACCAAACACGACCCCTGGCCCTGGCAACTTATAACGTGCGCACGTTGAGGGCTGACGAAAGGATGGTCGAATTGGAGGAGGAGATGAGTAAGTTACGCTGGGATGTAATGGGATTGTCAGAATTCCGAAGACAGGGACACGATAATCCTAAATTCCGGTAACTTATTCTTCTACCGGGAGGGAGATCAACTCTCCCAAGGTGGTGTCGGGTTCCTCGTCCGCAAGTCTATCATCAACAACGTGATCAAAGTCGACAGTGTGTCGACCAGAGTAGCGTACCTGATACTCAGAATAACCGAACGGTATTCGTTGAAGGTCATCCAGGTATACGCACCGACCTCGGCACACTCCGACGCTATGTATGAGGATATATCCGAAGCCGAAGACTTCCAAAATTGGGCCACACAGCCCACTTCAAACCAGCAACGGACTATTACGTTGGTAGCTTCCCGGCATCTGGACTGTAAGCACCGACGCTCCGGCACACCACCAGCTGACTTCCACCCCTGGACTGGACGAACTTCAAGCACCCACCTACACTGCAACTCGCACTCCAGGGCAGTACCAGTACCAAGAAGAAAAAGATAGAAGTGTCTAGGCCCACGCTATTTGCCCCTACCGCTGAGCTAGAACTGGTGGCAAAAATAAACTCAGTGTTCACAACCTGCTGTCTAATTTACAAAAATTACGTCAGGTAGGTAACTTTTCTTAGGCAGTAGGCTCTGTTATTTATATTGATTTATTTATATTTATGTTTATTATATTTATTTATTTATTAATATACAAATATTAATAAATAAATAAATAATCTTAATTGTATTAAAATTGAAAGTACTTACTTGGATAAAAAAAACTAATTATAGCTTTGGTTATGTTTTTGTAAATATAATAGGCATTATGACTAAAGTTTTTTTTTTTGGGTAAATTAATAATATTCCTCAAAAGATAAACAACTAAGCTGTGGTAGCTTTTTATACAATCTCTTTGGCATGTGACGTCACGACACGAGTAGATTTTTCATAGTAACTGTGGGGGCGCTCTGTTTCACGAGAAAGGGACAGGAGAAGCCTCCTGTAGAAACTTTAAAAGCTTATTACTCCGTGATTTATTTACCAAAATTGCTTATTAAAAAATAGAATAAAATAAAAATGTAAGGGAGGGATGGTACGGAAATTATCGTGTGCGAGTTCGACTCACCGGTTATTTAAATCAATTGTTTTATCTTCAGCGAAAAATTTAATTAATTGATCTAATTGATAAATAGCCAATGATATCGAAACAGCTTCACTTAACAATCCAACGATATATTCTGAGCCAATCTATTCAAACAATATCATTAGCCGATTTAACGTGTGGAATAACACAGTATACTTTCAAACAGTATGTAAACTTATTAGGTGGTAAGGCTTTTCTGCAAAATTCGTCTAGGTAAGTACCACAACTTGGCTAGTTATTATGCCGCAAAGCAGCAGTGGGCAGAACCTAGGTTCCGGTTTAAAGGGCATTGTTGCTAATGAAAATAATGGGCAAATGAGACTTTATGACCAGATTACTGTGTGATGTCTCAGGAAGACGTGTGCAGTGCAGTTTCACGCAAAACTTTATTTAAAGTTCCGAGTGATACACCGACAATTTGATGAAAACCGCTGGGAGCCGATGGATGCACGAGGAACGCAGCTGCTTAAAGTGGCGCCTAGCCCTAGGCTTATGTACCTATGTATGTCTGTCTATGTGTGTGTGTGTGTGTTTGTGTGTTTGTGTGTGTGTGTGTATGTGTGGCCTGTGTGGGTAGGCCTATGTTCAGTAGTGGACGTCTCTAGGCTATGATGATGATGACATAGGAACTAGATTAGCCGTTTGTAGCCGAAATTCTTGAGAAGTGTTTATTCATAAACTACAACTAATATTTATTGATTATGTTATTAAAATAATACGATCCCTACTCACCCCAGTGGGAGACAAGTGCAGAAAAGCATTGGTGTTCCATAAGCGGGATTTGAACTGTGTTATGTATGAATGAAAGCGCACTAGTTACCACTAAGCCCCTATCACCTAACATTTTAGGTAAGGCTTATAAATTAAAAAGTCACCTGCTAGTCGTACACAAGATGTTAAAGTAATGGTCACTCATAACAGTCCGAACTTTAAATTACAAAGATCCTTTAAGTTGATACAAAGTTTCGATTAAAAACTTTTGAAATAAGAAAATGCGTCATCAAAGTCAACATAGCCAAAATTAAACAAACTGATTTATCCGTAGTTTATGTACTGACTTACACACCTGTAACAGGTTGTACCCCATTTCACAGTAACCATACAATTAGAATTTCCCGGACAATTCCAATGAGTTAATGTAGCAATTAAAACAAGCTACTGATTGGATTCTATATCAATGTCACCCTACTAGAAACTCGGGTACAGACCATAATAGTTCCTGCGTAAAGCGCTATAAAGCTTAATTTTGTTTGTTGCATGAGGTTTTAGTAAATTACCTTGAATCAAGTTTTGAGACACGATAAATATTGTTGGGGTAATTAAACTAATATTCGATGATTATTTTAGAGTTTTGCTTCAAAAAGAAAGACAGAGATGAAAATGATGGATAAGGGATCAATAAATAAATAAATATGTATGGACATTTCACACAGCGCCATCTAGCCCCAAACTAAGCATAGCTTGTACTAGAACCAGATAACGGATATAATACACTGAACAAACATGAACTATGTTCATCACACAAATGTTTGCCCTGAGTGGGAATCGAACCCACAGCGCTAAGTTTAGAAGGCAGGGTGTTATTATTGGGTGGTGGGTGAAAGAGAGGGCAGGGCAGGGATCTTTTAGTAATTATTATTTAGATTCAATTATTTTAAGAACTAATCGTAATAGTGGCTATGTGAGCTGTAAATGTAAACCTTGCGAGTCTGTTTTGGTTTAGTTTGAAACTGAACGTGTATTTTTTACATATTCAATCGCCAAGACTCTGCCATTTAAAAAAAGTCCAATAACAGAATCAAAAATAAAACATCATAATGATATCAAACCCACCAGCTTATTTCACCGCCAAAGCATTGATAATCAGTTTCATATAAAACTATAGGTATAGGTAGATCAATATCTCGCTATCCCTTTCGCGTAGCGTTCAAGGAATACATTTAAATATTTCGATACCAAAATAAGGCACCCACAAAACTCTCTCGTTTCCGGGGCAGGTCGGGTGACAGCGCTAGTGAATAATAAAGGTGCAAATCCCTCCGGCATGGAACTCGCAGCGGGCAGTGTTGGGGACGTTCAACTTATGCTGTGGACTTGGTCAAATACTACAGAAGAAACGAAAAAAAGTGTGGTTATAGAATAGGCTAGTGTTCAGCTGTGAACTTTTTTTTTTACAACGATCACATACATAGATCCTGGACCCTAACTAGGATTCCTCGTATCTAGGGACCCAGGAACTACGAGGACCATGCTCCCACAACACCCAGACACAGAACAAGTATTTGCACTTTTTTCTGTGCACAAATACTGGTCCTGTTGCGGGAATCGAACCCACCGCCTCCGGGTTATGAGCCGACCTGCTCAACCACCACACCACGGGGGCTATCTTATTATATTATTTAATATTGTTTATTGATATCAGTGTTACGTTCACAGCATCCGTGGTGTAACCATGGCTGTCGATAGCAGGTGTAAAGTTTCACCTCGGGTCGAAACTGGATGCAACGGGAATTCTTATATTAGCAGGAATACGGGAATTTTGCCCTGGGATATGCACAGAACTTTATAATAGGTAAATAATCAGAATTTCATCTTTTATAAAACAGTAGATTATTAATTAAAAATAAAATTATTCGCTAAAAATTATAAAGTGGTAGGAGGTAATTAAATATATTTTGGTCCTTTAGGTCGATAGACGGATAGGTGTCATTAAAATTTACGGCTTATTGGTTCCTTAAGCTGCTAGATATCGTAAGCACATAACATCATCAGCCTACTAACGTGTTAGATGTGGGTATACTTAGGTATTATTAAATTTGTCAAATTTAGAAAATTGTAATTAGGTAGATAAATCCCAAATATTTGCATAACTGAAAAGTTGAGTATAGAGAAACGTGAATAATTTGTGACCATCTATGTAACCTATATTTGAGCAAATAAAGATTTCATTTCATTTCATTTACTCTCGTCCAGTTCTAGACATAGGCCTCTCCAATAGCACGCCACTGAGCTCTTCAGCTCTCTGCATCCAGTCCAGCGGTTATCAGTTCTTCGAGAATTGTGGCCAGCCCACTGCCACTTCAGCTTATTAATTAATCCTCTGCGCTATGTCCACTACTTTGGTTCTCTATCAGATCACTTCGTTTCGTATCTTGTCTTTCAGAGAAACTCCGAGCATAGCTCTTTCCATAGCTCGCTGTGCGATATTTTACCCATCGTCATACACACCACATCAAAAGAATATAAAATCATATTATCCTAACCTTACTGTCAACCGATGGGAAAAAAAGGTTCTCGAGTGGCGACCACGAACTGGAGCAACGTAGGCCCCTCTAGATGGACGAACGATTGAATGAAACTGCGGGGACCCGATGGATGCAGAGGGTCGCTAAAAATAGCGCTCTTTGGGAGAAGACTATGTTCAGCAGTGGACGTCTTGAGGCTGATGATGATGATGATGATGAGAAGTACAGTAACATGCGTCTTTTAGTAATTAAGATACAATTTTAAGATCTCTAATCACAGACGCTCCATCAAACCAGAGTTCATCAGCTATCTGATAGCGGTACATAAATCAAGCAACTTAGTTCTGTGCGATCGCAATAATGTCGTGACTTTAGAGGAGGTTTCAAAACCACAATGTTTCCCAAAGTTTGCTCCGGGTGCCTCCATTAGGTATAAGTAAGGCGATTTCGTTTAGATTTTAACTGACTATCAAAATACCATTTGTCCATTTGGTGTTAATACGTTCTAATGTAGCGCTTATACCGAAGCTTAACTAGCCGATCCTTCTCGATCTATAAAGACGTTCGTTGCTATCACTGATGGGTGACCTTTACAAAAAGTGGTATATGCAAATTTTATTGTGGTCACTCATCCAAACAGACTTTCGAAGCATTGTAGTGGTATCGTGCTTGACATACCTGACCATTGCACTTGCTTAGGAAGGGTATTCCGGTTCGTTTATTCCCAGAAGTTCCGTGGAAGTTGTTCCGTAACAGAACTGTTGAGAGTTTTTTCTCAATAGTTCCGTGAAACAAAGTACAAATGAATATAAATTTAATTTAATGCTTGTTCTTATTTTTACATTTTTGTTCCATGCAGTCTCACACTGACGAAACTGTTGTTTGTGTATTTAATGTCTATGGCCATGAATTCCCATCTCGACACAACCTCTCTCCAGTCAGCGTTACTCTACAAGTTAAGCATCAAATTGGCACAGTCGCTGCCCGTCAAGTGTCTTCGCTAACCTGACTAACTCATTACCACAAACAGTACATTAGCTTCTATGATATTCAATATTTAATTCGGCTAGAACTTATGTACATAGTTCATAAATTCTCATCAATCAAATCAACATTAACGTCCCTCTAATAACTAAATAAATAAATATGTGTGAACATTACACACAGCGCCATCTAGCACAAAACCAAGCAAAGCTTGTACTATGGGAAAATGATAACGGATATAATACTTAGGTAGGTACTTTTTGTTTGTAAATACATACATAGAATACAATATAACACCCAGATACAGACAAACATCTATGTTCATCACACAATTGTTTTTTCCTGGGTAGGAATCGAACCCACAGCCCTCTGTTCAAACGGCAGGGCTACTACCAACTGAGTTATCGGGCCCGTCTAACTAAACTAGTAATTCTGCGAACTGCAGACCTTGCGAGCACAAATAGTTTTGCAACAATGCGCCGTGATGTTGTACTTATTACGTCCTGAACTCAGAATTCATGGCTTTATATCTCTCTTATTTAGAACCGAGTACCCAACGCTTCTTCACTTCTCTTTTTTTGGTAACCACCACACAAATCAAAAATCGAAGAGACAAAAAATATCCCTCACCTTGTAGAACTTGCATACCAAGTTTCATCAATATTAATTTAAAAATACGACCAGACGCGAGTACGTACATCCGGACGTACGAAAGCAAATTTTGGCAAGTTGAAGCAGAGACTTTTGAGTTATGATTCGCTCGGTCAATAAACAAAAATTGACACCCAACGTTCACATACACACATAAATTGAAAGAGCTTAATAAACTTATCTAAAAATCCAGGAACTCCAAAGATCATGGTCCCACAATACTCAGATACAGAACAAGTATTTACGCTTTTTCCCGGGCACAAATACTCGTCGTGTCGCGGGGATTGAACCTACCGCCTCCGAGTCATGAGCCGACCTGCTCAACCACTACACCACAGAACCTGTAAATTATATTAAGCTAATAAAAATCGTCGGTGAACGGTTTCAGGCCGATGATGATGATGATAGTGATGATAGCGCAAGCTCATACCTGGATTTGAATCTGTGACCTTCAGATCATATTCATAAGTCCACTAATTATGGAATAATACCATCGCTTCAGTTCTCATTTTTCTTATTTTTACAAGACAAGAAATTAATACAATTCGTATTCATAAAACCTCTGTTACTGCATTCCATTTAATCTATGCCTGTTAATTAAGGATAGAGATGGAAGAGCACTAGAACAACGGGGCAGACAAAGAGGGTACATAATAGAATTTCAATCCCTCGATGCCTGGTTCAGAATGTTTTGATAGATGCTGGCAGTGAGCAGCTGTGTGGAGTGGTTTACCCTATGATTACCTTGTTTACCCTATTTGTGGGGTACTTGGAAGATATGGGATCATTTTAGTATGCTTAGTCCATTTTAGGAACAATTTGTCCCAATTTGTGTATTGACATCCTCTGTGGTGTGGTGGTTGAACAGTTCAGTTCATAACTCGGAGGAGGCGGGTTTGATTCCCGCGACATAACAAGTATTGTCTGCATGTTGTGGGAGCATGTTCCTCGTAGTTCCTGGGTTCCTAGATACAAAATACCTAAAACCAAAACTGTTTACGGCGTCATGTCTTAAAGGCATTGCAAAAGCCAGCAAGCAAACGTCAAAAGGTCTTTAAGTCATATTTTGAAAGTACTACGACAAATCAATATCTATCAATTTTATAGTTATTTGACGTTATCCGACATTGTTCACGAATCAAATAACAATTATTTATTTATTTATTATTTATTTATTTACAATAACAGTGGTGTCCCCTTTATCACCGTAATCTTTACACAAAAGTTTATTGTTTTATTGTTCTTTTATCTTTCGTACTGTAACAACCCCCAATTTTCCTATAATTATAGTTGTATTTTTAATTTAACGAACCTAAATACCTAAGTTTAAATAAACTATAAATTGAATTAAATAACCGTTAGTAAGAAAGAACCTAAAATTAACCTAAGCCTGTTGTCTGTTTTCGATTTGTTATGGCCAAGTGATCGTCTCCTAATAGTGGTAGAACACGTACGATGTGATAATGAAGTAATCCAAATCCTTTTAAAGTAATGAGACAATTCCTAGCTAACACCTACTCAATACGCGATTATTTTAGTAGAATGGAATTTCTTTATTTTACTAAGCTTTGCAATCTGAACCTATGATGAGCGCTAATCCTATATCTGCTGGAAATATCGAAAACGTAGATTGCTCCAAAACAACTCACATTAACCTAATTTAGAAAACCTGAAGTACTTTCTATAATTGACCTTCAGAACCATACTTCAAGTGTATATATCAGAATCTTTTAACGAATACTACCTAAAAAATATAAAATTCCCGTTTGTTACACCTCCCATTATTCGACCCAAAAATTCCCACTAGTTACAAAGATGTTATCATTCCTACCGAAAATATTTACAACCCATTCTACCATTTCCTTACGCCTGTTTTAACCATATTAGCGAAGTCATGATAAACCTCTTCTGCTTATCATGACGCCGTCCACTGAGCCCCATTTCCTAACTATAAATTAATGCAAAACCTAAATCTGGTTTATTAAAGTGGCCATCTACGATGATAGTCTAGAATTCGTTACCCTAACTTTCCTACGTTATATCCTATATTAAAGATTAATAAATAAAAACATAAATAAAACTCAAATTATTTATTAAGAAAGTTGTTTCAAACGATTATGAATTTAGAATTTACTTTACCGGAATAGTTTAAATTATAATTTAATATAAGCTAATTTTATAGAATTAAGGTACTCAGAGGAAATAATTAAATATTAAAATTATTTTGTTGTTCATAACTAACTTTGAGTTTTAAAAATATATCCGGAAACTTCGATTACTCCTGATAGAGAAGAAGCCCAAAGAAACTCCCCAGGGTTTATCTTTTTTTTAATCTTTTTTGTCATATTTGTTTGTATTACAATATTTGATTTTACAATAATTATAAAGTCGAGTTACGAAGCGATATAATATTTTTGGGAAACCGTAAATTTAGAGTTAATACATCTACCGTCGAGATTAAATACTATTATCTATAAGAAAACACATGACCTTTTAAATAAGTTTCGAAGAATGACAATCAGACATGTCTTGATGAATCGTCCTACAAAGAAGAGCCCGTAGGTTATGCATTACAACAATACATTACAATACAAATTACACAATGATAATAAGTTGTATGCTGAGCTGAGCCGGAATCTGTTTCTGACATCGTGCAATATCGCTTCAGAGTATAATTAGTATATTTATATAAGTTTCTTATTTTATGTTCCATGTTATATTGTTCCTTTCGCGATATTGTGTGTCGGAAATAAAGATCATTTCGTTTCATTTCATTTATTCCTAATCGTTTCCATACCCGTATTTATTGATATTATAATAATATTATGCATATATTTTGTATACTATAGACATTGAACCGTTTATGAATTCTCAGGCTGATTTTGCTTCTCCTGAACTTTCATAGAAATCATACATATATCTAAGACGTATTTCAGTATAATGAAATATGCTAAAGTTATGTTTGATCCGTAGAACAAAGTGTATGTATTGTAAGTTGTAAATATATTATTGATATCAATTATCAACAAGACGTTATTCTCATTCGCATTTATACATTAGCTATCCTATCCATGTGGTAAGGAGTCACTAACAAGGTACTGCTTATGCTTGACCCATATAAATACGAAGGACAATAATTACTCTTTGAAAAATACTATAAATTTGTAGTAAAATAAAAGTTAAATTTTATTGAAAATTCATTAAAACAATGTCAAATCTAAACTTCACCAAACTGAATTATGCCCATAGATTTGAGATAAATAAATATATTGCATCTTATCTTATAAAATCTTTGCCTATCTCGTCCCTCAATATCATCATCAGCATTATCATCCTGAAGAAGTCATCATCATCATCATCGCCACCATCATCATCATCGTCATCTTTATCGTCCTAAAAACGTCATAATCATTATCATCAACACCATCATCATAATCATCATCATCATCATCCTAAACCCATGTCACTCTGTGCAGCCTTTAGTGTTCCGCTTCCTTCGGCTTCCCACGGCTCTGACCAGGTCAAACCTCATCATCATCATCACCTTCATCATCCTGAACCCATGCCACTCTGTGCAGCCGTTAGTCTTCCGCTTCCATCGGCTTCCCACGACTCGGACCAGATCATCGGTCCACCTAATGAAAGCATCCTACATTGCAACTTCCAGTTTGTGGTCGCACTAGCTTGATTGAGATAAATACCTATTACATACTAAGGAAGACTCTATTCTAAATTCCGAGTTATTTCGTAATAGACGCATAAAACATTACCTGTTTTGAAACTATAACGATATTCATACACAGTCGCGATACTTTCTAAAACCACTTGAGAAAATAAGATTTCCTCCTCCTTCAAGTTCCTGCTTCGTGTAAAAGCATTGTATCTAAAATAGTATTATTTTTTAATCCACTTTCGTGAGGTTTGCTTCAGTCAATGCGTGAGATTACGATCTCTATTTCTCTTCCGTCTGCTCTACCTGTGGCAACTAAAGGATTACCTACCTACTTATGCAGAGTCTGTAAAACAATATTATCCACTAGAATGGATAGCAACATTAAACACAGAATATGCAGCAGTCAAAGTTTCCAGTTAGAACTAACTCATATCAATACAATATCTACGATGTTTTACATCACCACATGGGGATAAGCTCTTTTCGTCTTCTTCGTGTAAAACGCAAGGCTTCTGCCGGCTAAAGAAATGTGCAGAGAATAGCACTAGCTTCCCTTCTACAATAAAATCCCCTGCCATCATCAAACCTTTCGCCTAGAGTGATGTCCACGATTATCTTGTGCTACAATAAGCATCTACACTCATCATCATCTAAGTTCCTGCCGACTAAGAAAAAATGCAAAGAATATCATTGGTTTTCCCTTCTGTACATTAAAACCACCTGCCATCATCAGACCATCCGCTTAGCGTGATGTCCACAACGATATTGTCCTACAATAAGCAGTTTCACTCAACATCAACCTACAAGGAAAGCTCTACGCATTCCGTTCTGTACATTAAAACCTTCTACCATCATCAATCCGCCCGCTCGGAGTGTTTCCCACGTCGTTCTTGTCCTACACTAAGCATCTGCACCAACATCAACCTACAAGGAAAGCTCTACGCATTCCGTTCTGTACATTAAAACCTTCTACCATCATCAACCCGCCCGCTCGGCGTGTTTCCCACGTCGTTCTTGTCCTACACTAAGCATCTGCACCAACATCAACCTACAAGGAAAGCTCTACGCATTCCGTTCTGTACATTAAAACCTTCTACCATCATCAATCCGCCCGCTCGACGTGTTTCCCACGTCGTTCTTGTCCTACACTAAGCATCTGCACCAACATCAACCTACAAGGAATGCGCTACGCTCAGCAGCAAACATTTTCCGTCCGTGTATATCTTCAAATACTAGAACTACACCTACTAAACAATGAATTAGAAGATTTCACCTTTCAATTTCCACAGACTAAATATAGCAAAGTACTTCCCTTTGAACCTGATGGTCCTAAGTAGTAATAATTCATTATTCCTGTTTGTAAATAGAACTGCTCCGTTCCTTCTTGCTGATTGGTTTTCCTCACTCGATGAACATCTTTTCTCCTATTAGTAATCCACTATCTGAAAGTAAAAAATCTATAAAATCTGGAAAAAACTATATTTTGCCATCTTTTTTTTTATAATTTTCTAATCACCACTGACATCTCCCAATCTGAAATTCTTTGAAAAACTTTGACACATTTTTGACTGCTAGCTCACATTTTAGACTGCTAGCTCGTGATTTTAAGTATGAACCTATCTTAAAGAGTTTTTATGTTTTCTACCAGTTAATGCAATATTGAACGAATATTTGCTTTATTTTTGGATTATTATTTACATGTGAAATGATTTGCTGAAATTATTTTTATAATTGAGAAAATATTTCTTATATTTGTGACGTCACGAGACACCCTGGATCGTTACAGTACCGTACAAAAAACTCTACGACGCTACGCTGTAGCTACCCCGTAGCGCTACGCCGTAGCTGCCCCATAACACTACGCCGTAGCACAGCTCGGTGACAAAGTGGTGTTTGCCCAAAGTCAATATTTACTTATGTCATTTTGTTGTTAGAGTGCCGCGGCCCCGAGGCCTTTTCTGTAAAGTATTGGACTAGCTGGTATCACTCGGATATGCTTGTATTTTTGTGATTGGGATTTCGGTTGATACTTTTTACTTTTAACTGCCGTTTTACTAGGTAGGACTTTTCTGCAAAGTTCGTCTAGGTAGGTACCACCGCTGTGCCAGTTATTCTGCCGCCAAGCAGTAGTGTGCAAGCACTACTGTGTTCCGGTCTGAAGGGCTAGTAAAATTACTGGGCAAATGAGACTTTATGCCCTGATTACAGAGTCTAGAAATCTGATTACTAGACTGTGTAATATCTCAGGATGGCGTGCGCAGTGCAGTGTCACGCAAAACTTTACCATTTTAAAGTTCCGAGTGACACTGCTACTGTTATGGGCGGCCGTGTCGCTTAAACTCAGGTGAACTGACTTGCGTGAAAAAAAATTCGGAAACACTTAAAAAAATGAAAGCATAACATAAACACAAATTCAATATTTTTTAATAATTTGAAAGTCAGGAAAGTCAAGCTCGGGGGTAAGAAATACATCGGCGTCACGTCCGTATTGTTGTTTGCTATATTAAATAAAGATTTAACTATACAAAAACTTTATTATAAGTGGGATGAATAATCTTTATTCCCTAAACTAAGGTTATAACTTTTTAGCTATAAATTCAAGTATTGGTATTTTGTAAAGACAAGAGCTGCGGAATAAATAAATAAAGAAAAAAAAATAAAATAAATTAATTAATTACAACTGCAATAAAAGTGGCATATATACAGACATACAGACTAAACGTTTAGACAGGTAGGATTTACCAATGTATTTGGGTTAGTGACGGATTGACAGACCGTTAAGGCTTAGGCATAGGTAAATAGACTAGACGAGAATCTAGGTCATGTTAGTTAAAACAATAGCTCACATGGTGCAGTGGCGAGGTAGACAAATTGAAGTTTAATAGAGTTGGTTCAATCTTCGCAAAGGAAAATGTCACTTCAAACTAAGTTCAAAAAGAGACTGTTCTCAATTTAAGTAGGTGTAGTTTTTCTTCTGTATTTTTGCTGATTGCTAACTGATTTTTATTGTTTCTTATTCTATAGAATATACATTCAAGATCATTATCATAGACGTCCACTGTTGAACATAGGCCTCTTATAAAGATTGCAAATTTGAGTGGCTGCTTACTCTTGCATCCATCAGCTCTCCGCAGTTTTCACCAAGTTTTCGGTCCACCCAATTGAGGGCCTGCCTATGTTTCGTCTTCCAGTCACTCGAGAACCTTTCTTCCCTATCGGTTGTCAGTTCTACGGGCGATGTGGCTTGCCCATTGCCATTTCAACTAATTTTAAAAGCTATATTAGTGACTTTAATTCTCCTTAGAGAAGAAGAGTAGACCATTTGGAGTTTATATGGTAATAGTTTAGTAGTTTTTCTTGTATTACTTATATCCTCGGTCATTTCTTTTCTAAGTAATTGTTCTGTCTACCATGTTCATTACTCATAGTCTAAGTCATAATTCTTTAAGTCATCGTCATCTTATTGCATCCCCACGCGGTTTTTAATATGCCGTTTATATTCGCAATCTACAAAACGCCAAACCAGCAAAAAAGTGCCACAATCGAGCACCTTTTTACCAAACCAGCAAAAGACGCTGGCTACAATTGCCTTGTAAAACTGGCAATTTCTTCAATGTAAATAGCTTATTTATCATTCTTTTTAGCGTTTTTTTTCAGCGAGCGTACAGTCGTCGACAGTTGATTTAGCGAGTTCAATTCAGTTAATTTGGTCGCGTCTGCCCGAGTCGGTGAGCTCGAGGATTTGGGACTCGATTTAAGAGTTTGGATGTGGTGGATTGTCAAATTTATTTTTTACCTTTCATGTTATGTTTTTTATAGTGCTATGGAACTTTATTTACACTAAATGATGGAATGTGATGGAAAGTGAAGATGACGAGAATCATGCTTGTCCGGAACGTACATTTACTAGGTGGTGGTTAATTATATATATATATAGGTGGTAGGACTACTGTGTTCCGGTTTGAAGGGCATTGCAGCTAGTGAAATTACTGGGTAAATGATATTTTATGACCTGGTCACACAGTGTAGTAATCTGATTGCTAGGCTATGTGATGTCCCAGGATGACATGCGCAGTGCAGTGTCACGCGAATCTTTATTATTTTAAAGTTCCGAGAGACACTGCAACTGTTATACGCGGCCGTGTCGCTTAACATCAGGTGAACGACTAGCTCCTAATGTCAGTCATTCTCATAAAAAAAATACTTTGTAAAAGTTTAAAAAGTGTTATTAAAAGTGAATTTACTTTTATTGAAAACACTATTGACCTTGGGGTATGGTTTGCGAATTGGACCATCTCTTCCCGTTGGTGCCATTATAGGGGGGCTAAGGGAATATCCAGGGAACAGCAGTTCAGCCGTTCAACCAGGGTACATTAAAATCTAACCCTCCCTGTGATAAAAGCCCAAAGTAGCGTTTTATAGGGGAGGCCTATGTTTTTCGGGCAGAATAATCCCAAAATATCCACCATATCCACCTAGGTTTACTCCATGTCTCCTCTGCTCCGTGCCTCTTCAAGCCAGCCTGATTGCCGCCAAGCATGTTTATCAAATATATTGAAGCTCGCTTGTTCAACTTGCTGGAATGAAACTGGCCGGTCCAGAACTCTGTATCCATATGAAGTTCTGAGTTTAGTTTGCTTTTAATGATTTTGGTAAAGTGTAACATTTTGAGACCAAGTTGTGTAGGAACTAACGGATATTTTGAGACTAATTATTGATGATTCTTATTAAGGAATCAAGGCGTTTTCAGTACCACAGATTGGTCATGGAACTATCATTGCAATGGAATAGGAGAAATTTCATTCATAAAATTATAATAGTTCCATACTAACTATGCACATAAACTGCTTATTGAATCTGTTTAATCCATACTAATGTCAATTTTGTGTTTCTATTTGTTGCAATCAAATACTCGCCTAGCTGGTATTATTAGGCTCTAATAAACTTTACTTATAGATGTGTTTCTTCTCGTGTATGCACTTGGTTCAAATGGTTCGCCTTAGCCCGGTTCCTCGAGCCTTTCGACTTGACTTATTGACTGTAGTCTAACAATAATCATGAAGTGTTACTCTAATTTTTTGACAACAAAGACGTTTTTCGACGGTTTTCGTCGTCAATAATTTTTTTTTTTTTGTTCCGCCTGTTATTCCTCCGACAATGGTCGGAGACATTTTCAGGCCGAACATATTGCTTATGCTGTTTAATTATTTTTTTGTTAATTATCCCGGACAATATTAATCCGTCTTTTATTTATCAATACAATACTATATTACTTAATAGATATAGGTAATAGGTACTACATACGTAACTACTATCCATTCTTTTTTTTTTAAAGGTATCATTATTTGTTTTACATTAAGTAACTGTTCTGTGGTGTTTCTATTCCAATTTTATTTTATATAAAACGTCAGAATAAGGGCACTGGAAGGGCCTTCCAAAGCACGGCAGCACTCAGTTATTAGGTACAGAAAAATTTACTTCAAAATCTATCTTCAAAATATATTCGGTCATCATTAACAGCCTGAGGACACCCACTGCTGAACATAGGCCTTCCACACAGAGCGCCACTTTGAGCGGCTGCCTGCTGTCCGCATCGGCTCCTTGCGGTTTCACCAGATCATCTGTCCACCAATATAGTGGGGGCCAACTCTGCGTCTATCAGTTCACGGTCGCCACTCGAGAACCTTTCTTCCCCATCGGTTGTCAGTTCTACGAGCGATGTGGCCTGCCCATTGCCATTCCAACTTGCCAATTCTAAGAGCTATGTCAATACTTTAGTTCTCCTGTGGATCAAAAAGAGAACAAAAGAGTTTAAACTAAAACTATACATAAAAAAAAGCTGTGTATCAAAAGCGAAACAATGAGGACATCCTATTATATTTTATGATATGTAAGAAAAGGCGCACTGTACTCGAAATAAAGCGCTCTCCGCGCTCCATCATTCTGAACCATACTCGAGTCGCGTCGCGGATTTTATTTGATTTGACGAAATTTTATTCTGCGCTGGAAACAAGCGCTGCAAAATATGGCTCAAGCATAGCTGCATTTCAAATTTGAGAACGAAAAATGTGTTTGGTTTCGTTTCGCTTGTTAGGTGTTTTAAACTAGTTTTTGTTGAGTTGTTTTAAAAAATATATTTGATTGCGTCTGTTTCGACTATGATTATAAAGCTTCAGGAAATGCAAAAGCAAAGTAATTTGTTTGCGTATTTTTGTAGCTACCTAATTTTTTCTGTTTGTTAATATATTTAACAAAGTAAAAACAAGTGCCTGTTTATGATCTAAAGCAATATCGCCAGTATCTCTCTTCAAATGTAAAGGAAACTATTTATAAACTTGAGAAAACGAGCATAATAATAATCTCCTGATCGTCTGGATACGGGTTCAAATCCCGTTTGTACTCAAAATTCAAATTTTTTTTCCATACAGTAAAATTAGTGTGTAGATAAAAATAATTTACCAAAGTTTATACAAAACGAATCAAGAATAATTTATTTGATTAAAAGATAAAAAGTTTTATTAATTAGTATTATTTTTCACAAATAATTATAGAGCATTTACACGAGCAAAATAACAAATGCCCCCTCCTTTTCCAATGCTGCACCTATTTGAGGTAGCGTGCCCAACATACAAGCAACATTGCTCCATTGAATTGAAATTGTTTGATCAAATTGAATGTCACAATGTTGTAAAGAAATTGTAAAAATCAAGCATCATAGTAGTCATTAATCAAACTCGAAAATAAAGTTCGGAACTGTTGTCGCGGGCGTGTCGCAAGAGACATCGTTACAAATGCCCGCTCGGTGTTGCAACAAAGTGGGTAGTCGCAAACTTAGCGAGAACATGTGGCGGTGTTTTCACCAATTTGTTATACGAGGAAGATTTGAGCGTCTGTAGTCGAACACCCGACGCGTAACTTTGTAACATAGATTGGCTTATCATACGAGAAGAAGAAGTTGCTTATTTTGGTCCAGATTGTAGAAAAAATAACTAACTGGTTTATTGAAGCATTCATTTGAAACATCTATAAATAGACAGAACCGAAAAAGTGTGGTTGGAATATGTGAAAAATTTTATGTGTGTAAGGAGTGAATCCTTAGATGACGCTTGAAAGAAAAAGTATTATATCCGTTATCTGGTTCCCCAAGCTATGCTTAGTTTGGGGCTAGACGGTGCTGTATGAAATGTCCAAACATATTTCTTGTTCTTTCTTTTTAAGGGTAGGTGGGTAATGGTGACGATGATGATAATGATGATGGTGACGGTGATGATGATGGTGGTTATGTTGATGGCGATGATGATGTTGATGATGTCGGTGTCATCGCCATTATCATCATTATCACTATAAGTAACGTAAGTGTGTTGTCACATGGGCAATCATTGTAGTAGACTTCGCCACTACCTCCTAAACTAGGATCTAAAGCTGTACTCCTCCGGGACGGTTCGTTTCGACCGAGCCGACCTGATAAATGTACGAGCGCAAACGAGCCTAACTTTCACGATATTTCAACGTTTTATTGGTTTGCATAAAAATATTGTTTGCGTTACACTTTGAAATATTGAAAGGTGCGGTTGGGAGTTTATGTGGGTATATCTGTCGCATTCTTTTTGAAGGGTTTGATTTGAATATTTTGAAGCTTTATGACTTATTTTGTTTCTGGTAGTTAGTATTGTCTGACTATCCATAGGCCCTCATCAGCATCAGCCCAACACTTTTTCAAAGATCCGCAGGAGAACTAAAGTGACCAACATAGCTCTTAGAATCAGCATGTTGAAATAGCAATGGACAGGCCATTCGCTTTCGCAGTTCACAGGCAGTTCGCTTGTGGAACTGACAAATGATTTGGAAGAAAGGTTTTTGAGTGGTGACCACGAATCGGAAGACGCAGCTTAGGCCGGCCCCCGACAAGGTGGACCGACAATTTGGGTAAAACCGTGGGGGCCAATGGATGCAAGAATCAAACAGCAGCTCACATGCAAGTCTAGGAAGAAGGAGATTGTATGTAGAACTACCACAGCTTAGCAATGAGGTACTAAGACGTATTCATTTCTAACGCCACTGCGTCTTTGAGCTGTTTCTTTCTATTCTTCCATCTTAAAATGCTTATAGAGAGATTACAACATTTTTTAGTATGTATAACTATTTCTCATTTTTCAATAATAAATTCCTCAATAGTGCTTTCCAAAAAGGGGTTGAACTCACAAAATCCGCTTGCATACCTGTATTCACACAAACAATCTTTTTCCCAAATTCAAAGGTACTCGTAGAGGCGTAAAAAGTGGAACCTTGCATTTGGTCCACACAAAGCGCGAACACGGCTAACAAATAAATCCGGTTATGCCGTCAAAGGAATATGTGGGGCTTTGATTGACCGAAATGTAGTATTTTATAAAACCACGGTGTGCGAATAAAACTGCTTTGACAGCCTCCGTGGTGTGGTGGTTGAGCAGGACGGCTCATAACCCGGAGGCGACGGGTTCGATTCCCGTGACAGGACAAGTATTAGTGCACAGAAATAAGCGCTAATACATGTTCTGTGTCTGGGTGTTGTGGCAGCATGGTCCTCGTAGTTCCTGGGTGCAGTTAGGGTGCAGAATCTATGTATGTGATAGTTGGGTATTATTTTTTATAATACTTTTAGGAACGCTCGAAAATTGATTATCTTTCGTTCATTTTATGGATATTCGTTGTTTAGATGCACTTGCGCGGTCATTATACAGACCAAATGATTTTTTCTAGTTACAAACAGCCTAATGTTTAACAGTGGACGTCTTCAGGCAGTCGAGGATGAGGTAGTGTAGCTAATAGCTTTTGTTACAGAAATAAAGTATTAACTATAAAGTCAAGTTCAAGTTTCAAGTTATTGAAGTTGTTCTGAACTTTTATTTCATATTATTCTTTTTAATTTTAATACTCGCTAAATGTAAGCAGTCTACGCCTATAATTGCGGTGACATTAACCATGGTACCCTTAGTATTTAGTCACATTTAATAGTAATAATGTACATTGTGTTGGTGTTCAATTAATAAATAAATAAATAAATGTTTCACCTTGCAACTTCATATTAGTTACTCTCTACCTACCATAGCTGCAATCACCAAGCTCAACTATTGTATTTCAGCTGTTGCCATCTTACTTACGATATTGTATTCAAAACACAAACGACGATTTTAACCAGGTGTAGCTTTAAGTAGGACGTGAACTAGTAGACGGTACCAAAATTAAAAGTTATCGGAATGGTATCTATGCCAAATTGGCGTAAAAAATTTACAGTTTTTAAACGAAGTTTTATCCGGTCATGTTGGTAGAAAAAGATGTTCGTTTAAATGATGTGAGTTATGCCTTAAAAGGTTTCCGGGAAATTTAAAATTACTCTGTATAATATGAAGTAATTTTCCTTCCAGAACGGTGCGGCAATGATGATATTTTATATAATTCACTAGGTGGTAGGGCTTTTCAGCAAAGTTGGTCTAGGCAGGTACCACCCCTTTGCTAGTTATTCTGCCACCAAGCGGTAGTATGCAAGCACTACTGTGTTCTGGTTTGAAGGGCATAGTAGCTAGTGCTAGTCTTCCTCTCTTCTAATGTTGCGCGCCCGACAGGGTCCATGATGAGCTGTAACTATACGTAAACGAACATCTTTAAACAACATTGTGGAATGCAAATAAACAATTGAATTGAAATTACTGGACAAACGAGACTTATGAACTGATCTCACATAGTAATATGATTACTAAACTGTGTGATGTCAGTGTCAGCAGTGCCACGCGGAACTATATTAATTTAAAGTTTCGAGTGACAGTGAGCAACTGTTATGGTATGGGTGGCCGAATCGCTGACCATCAGGTGAACGCCTAGCTCGTCACATCATTCATTCTCATAAAAAACCTCTAACTTTATCCAACTTGGCAGTAATGAAGAGCGCGTCATCAGTCGGTCTCCGATTGCCGCCATGCTCGCATGCGTCGCGTTGAACGTTGATTTACTGGCAGGATGCATTTGCTAGCAACTCGATGCTTTAGCTGACAGTGATTTACGCAGAACACCGCTATTTGTTCACTGTCTGCGCCAAATTCTTAGTATTTATTTTATTTATAACACGGCAACACGCACGCATACACGCATACACTTTACTCACACATACTCACGCATTCAAAATCCTACCCCGCACCCCCGCTCCTACCACCAACGGTCAACATACAAAAAAAGAAGTTCGTAAGACACCGCGCGCGCAACACCTCTTTCCGATATACCGGAGGCGTTAGGGTCGATCAGCTGATTAGCCCAAATCCTCGCGAGGAAATCAAAATTTGAAGAAAGTGAACTGTGTGGAATTTTCACCTATACGGAAACCAGCGACCGCTCGTAAGTCCCCTCCAAGGAATTCCATACAGTTCACTAACAACTAATTTTACCATCAATAGGTACACAATACTCACACATACATACATTTTTCTTTATCTATTTTATGTAATGAGTGGCAAATAAGCAGGCGGCCCACCAGATGGTATGTGGTCACCGCCGCCTATACAACACCGAAGGCATTGCCGGTACGTTGCCACATATATTTAGTACAATAATGATGACTACTTTGGTGGGTGACCGTTACAAAAAGTGATATTTACACTGAGTGCTACCGTGCACTGAGTGCACGTTAACTCGTCAGTTGCGGCTGTTGCCATAAGACAAAAGTCGTTCGGCCAAGTCAGAAGCTTTTGGTGTGACCTGATAATTCTGACGCTAGGGCTGACCACTTGCCTACACGGGTATAAGAAATTCAAAATTGGAACATGAGATCATTAGTTTTGAAGACCACCAGATTGTGCTCTATCACCACTCAAGATTTCAATGGTTTTCGATTACTATCTAAGTATGCGTAATGTCTGAGATTCAAATTTCAATAACATGCCTAAGCTATCTTAGCTTGGTACTTAACAATATACGAAGGAATTCAACAGTACCATACCATCTGACTACAGATACTTAGAATTTGATACTCATTTTATAGTTACCACTGTTTATAGCTCTAGATTGAAGTGGCATTAGGCAACACAACATAGGTTTAGGGCATATACACGCGAGACGGTTTCAAAACCGTCCGGTTTTTGGCCACCGGGTCCGACAAACAGCACAACGTACGTTAACTATCGTAAATATATAAAAAAAATAGTGATATATTAAAGTCCTTAAGATTACGCAGCTAGCGATCAGGTAACCGTAGATTTTCGTAATAATATTTCAATATTACATTTTTAATAGGTTTTGGATTGGGTATTTGAAAACAAAATCTTAAATCAATTTCGTGGTTCAACTGTTCAGCTATAGTTTGTGTTAATATTACTTATACAGCCTATATACTTACTTACTACGCTTGTCATACTCATCTACGCATGTAGTAAATAGCTTTTTATCCTACGCTATAATGGTCTGTTCCCATAATTATGCAATGTCTGCCTTATTATTCCCTACCTACATAATATTGTACAATTTACTGTTAATTAGTATAATTAGTTTTAAGTACCTACCTTATAATATAATAGTCACTAGTTTCATGTCTACCTTGATTTCTCATGTAAGTGAATAATATAATTCTTTTTGAGAAATAAAAATCTTAAACCAAAAAAAAATAAAAATTAAAGTAGTGTTCTGGTGGCCTGCTTATAGGTACCTTGACAGTTGACGTTAGAAGTTTATTTAATTTTTCCCAAGACATGTGGTGGTTAAAGTCGTAGAATGTCATGGAATTCTGTAGCCACCAAATTAAATAAATTAATTCTCTTTTTGTATAAATACTTTTCATAAATTTAGAAAGCAACTTGGGTAATAAAATACTTAAAGCTCACTTCAAATACATAAAAAATATATTGAGGCTATCTAGACTAGTAATTTCAATATTTTTCCATCAAAGAAAGAGCACTAGAGTGAAATACACGGAACGTTTTGCGGACGGTGACGTCGTAAGTCATAATCGAGGGTTATGTTTCAAATTGATAAGCCCGCTAGTTGGCGCGGTTAAGGCCAGGATCTTCGTGTTTCTTCTAATTTGCTCGCATATTGCGATATTATTGAAGGTATTAAATGGTAGAACTTATTCTCGTGAATAAGTTCTACCATTTAATACCTTCAATAATTTTAAAATTACAACCGTGTGATTTTTTGAACATTTGTGACGGTAATTTCCATTTAATACTTTCCAAGTTGACGCAATTCGCGAGCGAGATAGAGGATGCACGGAGAACCTATTATTACGAAAGTACCTGCACAATATTTTTAATACGATAGGACCATAGTTTAAACAAGTAAAGGTTATTTTTAGAATCTGTGGTCGGGTAAGAAAAAACAAAGTTGCAACCACTCTCTTTTAGTCATGCAGCAGCGTAAGAATAATACTGAAAATTAAAAAAAATTAACCCTAACTACAACTTAAAATTTTGAAACTACAGTCATGATAGGAATAGATGGGCAGTAATAAGGCAGGCAACATTATAAGCAGGTCCAAAGTTCTCAGTCAAAAACTCGCCATGCATTTCGCTCTATTTATCATTTTCTAGGTGGTAGGACTTTTCTGCAAAGTTCATCTAGGTAGGTACCACCGCTTTGCCAGTTATTCTGCCGCCAAGCAGTGTCACGCGAAACTTTATTATTTTAAAGTTCCGAGTGACACTGCAACTGTTATGGGCGGCCGTATTGCTTAACATCAGGTGAACGACCACGTCACGTCATTTATTCCCATAAAAAAAAACTTAAAACTCATCAACTATCTACTATCTCTTTCTGACGCACAGAAAATTGGATAAATATATTACTATTGGAGATACTTTATTTTATCTTATTTCTCTTATTATAGATCAATATAATAAGAGAAATAAAAACAAGGTAAAATCAAGTTATGTGACACAATTGCCACATAACTTGTGTTTATCCCAAGTTATAGAAAAGTAACTACCTAAAACGCAGCGTGTGTGATCGAAAATCACCCCGTGTGTTTTCAGACTAAGAAAGCAATTTCCCCGCAAAATAGTTATTAAGGCTCATACCTACTGTCGGTAGCAGGCGTAGACGTCGCAAATTAATAGTTGGTTGTTTGAGAAAATAATGTTATGATTTTTTTTAATATTAGGTGTTTTAGATAAAGTATCTAAGATATTATTTCGATACACTTGCGCACTAAAACCATTGCGCTATTATAGGTCGAGCGAGCACATCTTCAACTTGCGAAAACTTTCATCTGTCCGGATTGAAAATATTATAAATAAAAAAATCTGTTTTCTTAATAAAGCTAGGCAAGCATTTTTTTATGAGAATGAAAGACGTGACGAGCTAGTCGTTCACCTGATGTTAAACGACACGGCCGCCTATAACAATTACAGTGTCACTTGAAACTTTAAAATAATAAAGTTTCGCATGACACTGCACTGCGCACGTCATCCTGAGACATCACACAATCTAGCAATCAGATTACTACACTGTGTAATCAGGTCATAAAGTCTCATTTGCCCAGTAATTTCCCTAGCTACAATGCCCTTCAAACCGAAACACAGTAGTGCTAGCACACTACTGCTTGGCGGCAGAATAACTGGCAACGCGGTGGTACCTACCTAGACGAACTTTGCAGAAAAGTCCTACCACCTAGTAAAATCATGTACTATAGTAGACCACGTCCTCACATTCCATCACGTGTAATTGTGGTCAATTGCGGGCCTAATCAATCAAAGAACAGCAGTGGCTGAGCGGACAATACTGTTATACAAAACATCAAAATTTAAGATTAAGGAAAGTCGATCAAGAGGTTGTCAAAAAAATAAAAGGTTGCTAGCATGCCTTATTTCCCGAAACCGAAACACTTCACGTCCTTACCTATACGTTTTATTTTGTTAGTTAGGCTTGCGCTTGACCACTATCGCACTATTGCGCTTAACATCTGGCGAACGACTAGCTCGTCACATCAACATAGAAGGTAGAGGTAGCTATATTTATATGCTATTTCACATTACCTTTTCAACTTTTCCCAAGAACCTTTACCGTCTTAGGTCCCCATGGCCCGTGGCGGGCTCACTCGCACTTGACCCGTTTCTCGACGGAATAATGACGTCGTTGTTACGTCATCACTTACGTCTCTCACGTCGCTTATGTTACTTATGGTGACCGCCTTTTGGGGCATTTGAATATACAATATAGCTCTATGTGGTTCAACTAACCGACTCAACGTACCTACCTAACAAATGTAGGTAAAATGTAAAAGAAACTAGATCCCAGATAATATAATACCTACAGTACAGATGCCTCATCTCATACAACGGGCAATTTTACGAATTATTTTATTTCTGCATAATGCAAGAATATCAAGCGACATTTACTGCGTGTTGGCGAAGTATTGGGCCAAATGAATACACTGGACACTAAATAGTAACGCTCACGACACGATCACTACATTTTTTACACGTTCGGGCTATTTTTCGTTTGTACTTGATGAGACCCCGTGACATAATTATAGAACTACTCTGTAGTTTTATAATTAAAGGTATTGACTGCGTTTTCTCTTGCAAAGCTTATTTTCGTGTTGAAAATTACTTCAGGTGAATCCCGGTACGGAAAATTTCTCATAGAAATTGATTCCAACCATAACATATAGTAAGTAGTATTAGGAAATTGGGCAGGGATAGAATTACCTATTAATGTAGTATGGAAGAAATAACCTAAGTTATAATGAAGGATCCTAATGTTTAACTAATTTTTTTCTAAATTATCCTTGCATTCCTGAGTAAACAGCAGCTGCAGCGCGTTCATTCAAACAACAGCATTGTACGGGGATGAGCTATAAAACGCTGTTATCACGTGATGGCAGAGGACGCATTGTGTCTATTCTATTCACATAATTTTCTCGAAGTAATTATTTCTCTAAGATTAACTAAATCTGCTAGGCGATAATGTAACTTGATTGCAACATATAGAAACACAAAAATGTATGGATTTGGCCGTTCCAATACGCAGTTTATGTGCATATTTACTATAGAAATTTCGAAATTTAAAATGTTTCTCCTGATGCAATGTAATCAAAGTTCTGTGATCATCCCGCTGGATTGATTATGTGTTACAAAATCATATTTTTTTTAACTTTGGTCCTAAAATATTGTTCAATAACGGAATATTTGCCATGCTATTTATTTGTTTGAAGTTACCGATATTTCGGTGCTGTTGCAAGCACCATGATCACAGACGAACTGAGGATCTTGCATATTTACAATTTTCAATTTTCTTAATTCCACAAACTTTTAAGTAAAATAGGCGACCCGAGTCAAAGCCTATTTATTTTTTCCCAAATCGTAAATCCCGGAGTTTGCATCCAAAGTTGATGAAAGTCCACCCCTTTGTTACGGCGGACTCGGCTACGAGCATGAAATTATGCAAATGCATTAGTTAACGACATCTTCTATCCTTTACCCAGTAGTAAACACCTGCCTCCAGTACAAGCGAAGCTTTTTGTAGTCCCAACGAAACAGCGTTATATCCACAAAAACAGATCAAGAAAAAAAAAATGCGATTAGCCTTGTGAAGTGTACTTTTTTCTTGCTCTGTGACCATGCACAAACGTTGAAAGTGTTTTTAAAATTTGAACCTCTTTATCCAATATAATTTATACCGCCAGCCCACTGAAAACTCCAGGTTCTTAATCTGTGGAAAATACAGCGATTATCTGTATATCAGCTTTAAAACTCTTCACCAACTAACAGCAGAAGTATCATTTCTATGTGTATGAACTCAAAAGAATGGTCTCAGTAAACAATATAGCAGTAAACAATATATTATCTGGGAAATAGCGATCATATAAGTCAAGGGCTTTTAAGATTTTCATGTAGGTACTCATTGTGGCGGATTGGGGTCTATTCAGTTGTCACATCTATCGCTTCGCTTTATTAGTGGAACTGCATCAGGAATATAGAATTCGTTTATTAAGTTAAAAAGGGACCGCGGTAGCGGCGGAGTGGCCTTTAGGCCTTTACCCACAGAATACAACTTTATTATCCAACGCTTTACTTAATGTATAAATGGTAGATTATTTCAGCATATTTTATTCATAGCTGGCTGTTACCTGCTTCCTACTAGGAAATATGGAACTATGCTAATATGGATTAAATAATAATTGGGATACTTGCCTGTTATTTATTCCATGCTAATCCTATGTGTCTTATCCCACTTTATGCTACTATAATAAATTGTAATCGGAAGTTTGTGTGGATGTATAGTATTAGTACTTTGTTTCATCTTTCATTAGTTAGTCGCCTACCATTCACCTTTAAAAAGTTTTAAATCTTGTATGTTCTGTGCTTTATAATACTCTGATTTTCAGCCAATGCTTAAAATCTCCTGTCAACTTTTAACTGATTTGAAATGTCACATGGGAAGACTAAGTTTAAGCGGCGTTTATAAGTCCTTACTTATAAACGCTCTTAATCTATAACTCAAAAGTTTTAAAACTAGAATCTTTTATGGCAGAACCGATAAACCGTTCTGCTATTTTAGACTAAAAATAAAATTCATATAATCCTATCGACGTATTGATCCAATTCGTTGAAAAGGTTCACCAAATTGCGCGTATCTCCGCGAGTGTTTCAAGGATCACTCGAGTTCTGACTGGAATCGAGCAACGAGCGGTTGGAAATCGATTTGAATTTAGCATAGACTAGGGATGCACCGTGGTTCCACTCATTTTTTTACATCGTCGTCGTCAATAATCCGATATGTTCCCAATGCTGGGATAAACTCAAAGACGCCTTGGGCCTACTAAGAGTGTTGGTCATGTTCAACCGCATTGGCGGGTCACATTCAATATGCTGGATTCCTCACTATTATGTTAGTCTATGCCGCTGTAAAATTGAGTGATTCTGCTCATAATTTGAAACCAATATACAAAGTAAACAACATTTCACTATTAAGTATGGAAGAGCTAGATGTGGCTACAATTATTATAGTTTTAGCCTTTTAGCTTTGCAGACGCCTGTTTTAACGAAAATTCCAACACTAACAAATCCTCTTCTTGATTCATTTTTTTTTCTTTACCAATAAATCTGAATTTACTCATTAAACCATTAGTTAGTGCCACTTTTGTTTTTTTTGTCATTGGAATATCGAACTCGATTGAAAAAGACAAAAGCTTAGGTTTAACTAATCCAAAACTACTCGACATTTATTTATAAGGCCGTTTGATGTTTAACCCGAGCTAAACTTAACCTAAACTAAAGTTGGAGTCAAGCCATTTATAGTTTAAAGATAAACTCTAGATATCGAAGAGTAATACAGAGAGGGCCGCTATCTTCCACAACTTGATTTACATAGTCTCTCTACGTTCCCTACTCTACGTTTGTATTATGATTTTACTTGAATGTGCTTATTGAGGGCTATCTCTACTCTGGACTCTACAGAGTACCGTTGGTAAAAATATAATAAAATAATTTTAATCCGATAAAAACATTTATCCGACATAGCTCTTAGAATTAGCAAGTTGAAATGCGAATGGGCAAGCCAACAGCTTCAGACCACATTTTGGAGAATCCAAAATTTTGTTATATGGGAGCCCCTTTAAATATTTATTTTATCTTAATTTTTCGAAGTGTTTGTTATCGCGGCCACAGAAATACATCATCTGTGAAATCTTAAACTGTCTAACTACGTAATAGTTCATGAACATGGTGACAGATGAACAGACAGACAGAAGGGCAGCGGAGCCTTAGTAATAGGATTCGCTCTACCCTTTGGGTTCAGAACCCTAAAATAGAAAAAAAAACTAATAGGTATAAAATTTGGATTTCTTTGCTACCCCTACACAAAGATGAGCGAGATAAGATCTGCACGCGAGTCGCCGTCCAGTGCTACTTTTCATGAATATCTTTAAAAGCTGAGACTCGCTGCATTTAAAAATTAAATAATTTCACTTAAAAAAAATGTCATCATCATCAGCCTGAAGACGTCCACTGCTGAACATAAGCCTCCTCCAAAGAGCGCCACTTTGAGCGGCTGCTTGCCTCTTGCATCCATCGGCTCCCCACGTTTCTGACCAGGTCGTCGGTCCACCTATAATAGGGGGCCGGCCTACGCTGCGTCTTCCAGTTCGTGGTCGCCACTCGAGAACCTTTCTGCCCCAACGGTTGTCAGTTCTACGAGCGATGTGGCCCGCCCACTGCTACTTCAACTTGCTGATTCTGAAAGCCACGAGTATCGGTTACTTTACAATACTGTACAATAGTACAGCTTGTAAATCTTAGGATTAGCAAGTTGAAATGGCAATGGGCAGGCCACATCGCTCGTAGAACTGACAACCGATCGGGGAGAAAGGTTCTCGAGTGGTAACCATGAACTGGAAGACGCAGCATGTACTCCGTGGACGCAGCGTAGGCTGGCACTCCACTAGGTGGACCGAATATCTGGTGAAAACCGCGGGGAGCCGATGGATGCAGAAGGCAAGCAGCTGTTCAAAGTGGCGTTCCTGGGGGAGGCCTATGTTCAGCAGTGGACGTCTTCAGGCTGTTGATGATGATGGTATTGTATAGCCTGATCTTCCATAGTATCACATCCATCATCAGCTGCAGAACGTCTACAGCTTATTATCAACGCCACTTTAAATAAAGTTTATATTTTGCCTTCATTGCTAACATTTAAAACATTACCCACAACCCTGGTCCATCAACCCCTCATTTCCCTTGCATTATTCTATAAACAGCGCGGGGGTGGAAGTCTCTTCAGCCGAGGGGGAGGGGGTAGTTCGAGCACCCTCAGCTTTGTCTCGTCGTTACTGCGACGGCACGTTCGAAGCACGCTACGTACCAGCATTTCTAAAATAAAGTATACTAGTTGCGTGCCGCGGTTTCATCCGTGGATAAAAAGTAAGTGTTGTGGGACCATGGTCCTCGTAGTTCCTGGGTCCCTAGATACAGGGAATCCTAGTTAGGGTCCAGGATCTATGTGTCGTTGGGCGTTATTAATTTATTTATTTAGTAGTTACCGAGATATAAGATAAGAAACTTAAGAGCGACAGTGAACTCCACGCATAACTTGAAAAGTTTTTTTTTTAACGATCACATACATAGTTCCTGGACCCTAACTAGGATTCCCTGTATCTAGGGACCCAGGAACTTCGAGGACCATGGTCCCACAACACCCAGGTTCAGAACAAGTATTTGCGCTTTTTTTTTCGGGCACAAATACTTGTCCTGTCGCGGGAATCGAACCCGCCACCTCCGGGTTATGAGCCGACCTGCTCAACCACCACACCACGGAGGCTGGATTGGGATTCAAATCAGGGTCCGGCCGTCGGCGTCGGTTTTAAATTCGCAGGCTTGTGCTTGTAGAATTAGTTGTATGACGTTTTGTCGCATAACGTCTGCCTCCAATGGGTTTTACTGTAGTTAGGTACTCTAGATACTTAATCATGTCATTTTTTACATTTCATAGGCATGCGCGTCGTTATGGGAATCGCTTTGAGGCACGGCGAGGCGTTACGAGACTTATTATGCTGAGCGGCGCAGTAAAACCCTTGTACAAGTGCAAAGCAGCATTGTAGGAAGCAGCGTAATAGGAAGTGGTGTAGTGGGAATAATTTAATTTACCAACGTACCTAATATACCGAAAGCAAGTTTACCTAAGGTAATATTTATTAATTTCTATATAGCTTTTTACTGTTAGAGCACACACAACATTTTCCCAATAGTAGGAACATTCTGTATATCCACATAACTCATCCGTAATATTAAAGTTACTGTCACTGTCACAGAATGACGGGCAATAATTTGCTCTCGTCAGTTGCTAATTAATTTTAGCAATCAGCTCGGCTTGATTAAAAGCTGATATGCGTATATGTCTACCTCAGTTCCATCAACCTCGTTTGCCGAACATCCTTTGATGTATATTGTGTTTCAAATTAAATAGGTATTATAATTATAATGATCGTTTACTTTACATGGAAAATGTATAAATCATTAGCACTTACAATGCTGAGACCTATTTAGTTTTATATAGTGGTCGTATGGTGCCGGTGGTGTGAGAATAGGACCATCCCATCTCTTCCCATCAAGAGCCTGCTGAGGGAATATATAAGAGAATGAGCATTCATATTAGCAGCATTATTATCATTTTTAGCATCTTCGTAACATTTCATTAAGTAGTTTATCTAGCCGTAGCGAACAGTTAATAAATAAGTGTTACTCAGTGCAAGAACTCTTTAAATTCACTGCAACCTCGCCACGCCCCCTACAATAAGCCTCTAAAGTGTCTATCAGTAAAAGAAGTACGTCACCAAGCTGTCTTTTTGGCTCATATCATCCTACTACTTTCAGGTACTTTGCTCAAGTCATGCCAAGTATCCGAAACTAGGTACCCGTGTAGTAATAGCTTTTCACTCCACGTAGTCGCTGGCTACCTATCCCAACATATATTAGGTATTTCAAATCATGGTTGTATTGTATTGACCGCTTATCTTTATACTGATTTGTTACCTACACAGCCTGCACCAAATGACTGTTGGGAATTCAATATTTGCGTACACAATTCGGTTTCCCGCGACATTCAATTGCACAACCGCGGAAAGCAGTTACAACCGGAATCAACTGGATTTGGGAAATTAGCTTTTGTCCAGCTAGCCTCGGAATTGTCAGAATTGAAATGGTTTATTGATACTAGGTGCTCTAATATACAGTGCAGTTTAAACAGGAACAATACATAAGTAACTGCCTACTTATACACTAATTGCATTGGTGACAATTTTTTTTATAGGAATGAATGACGTAATAAGCTAAGCATTACGGCCGATAACAGTTGCAGTGCTACTTGGAACACTGCACTGTCATCAGATTATTAGAGTGTGAGATCATAAAGTCTCATTTTCCATTCATTTGACTTGCTACAGTGCCCTTCAAAGCGGAACACAGTAGTGCTTCCACACTACTGCTTGGCGGCAGATTAAGTGGTGGTACCTAGTCGAACTTTGCAGAAAAGTCCTACCACCTAGTAATATCTAGTAAAGCAGTACCTAAACCCTAATAATACATAGACGTCCATAATCTTGAAGATAAATCATTCGACCACAATTCATACAATATTTGGCTCTGTTTGTTTGTGTGTCTCTATTTAGAGAAGTTATCACAAGAAGTTGTCTTTCAAATATTTCGCATTTCCTTTTTCGGAAGCATCCCATGCATTAAAATAGAATTTTTCACATCGAGGAAGAAATCTGATTACACATAACCATATTCTCGAAGTGACTCAAGTCGGATCAGCAATCAGCGCTTCGTTAGAAGTGAAGCCAATTTAACGCGAGTCGCCGCCTTATACGACCAGTGATGATAAGCCTCTTGGCTTTGCAAACTGTTTCTTTTTATGTGAAAATACTCTGCTTATTTAGTCATGCTTTTTCTAACTTCTTAGAAATTATTTGATCGCTCTAGTTTGGATTTTTATACTAGTATAAAACAATCCGGCACAACGCAGTAATGGAACGGAACTTCGATTACACTATAAAGAAGTAATATGATTTTTTTGTGAGTAATTTTCTACCCACGTTGTTCCCTAATCATCCTTTGGCAGCTGCTTCTCTTCTTTCATGTGAGGAGAGATTTTTAGACAAGAGGGGAGCAACCAACAAAATTGTGTGGTCTATAGTATCGTATTATATTATCTATGATACATCAGATGGTTTATCTGTGGTCTGGTTTGACGAAAAGTAACATAGAAATACCCCAAGAAATATCAAAAACATGGCATACTATTTCATTTAGACCAATGAATAAGGTTTCGCTAAACCATCCACTTACAAGCGAACAATGAAACTTAAAATTACAGGCTATTTCAGTGAAACTGGGCTGTGGCCTTCATAGTAATTATATGAAAGCATTTACGTCTCTCAACTGTACAGTTCGCAACAAAAACAAACAAAATATTTTTATTGTGGAAAAAGGGTTTTCTTAAGCTAAAGCCTTAAAACGCTAATACTAATTACAGTTTAGCTCATATTTATAACAGCAGGGGTGGATTCAATGTTGAAAGCGCAAAATTTCAGTAGTTCATAATTAGATGTTGGAAGCCGAAAAGAAGGAACGGCACAGGTATGAACAAAGCGCGAGCGAAGCGAGCGCCGAAATTTTTCTTATTTTTAAGTAAATCTTGATAAAACACGTTGAACTTTAACCATTCTCAAAATTAGATCTCCTTAATGACTGTTAATAACTAAAGTAGCTACCTCATTAGATGTAAAATCCGACGACAACGAAGGCTACAGTACAGAATAAAGAGCGAGCGAAGAGAGCGCCAATTTTTTTTAGAAAAAACTGCAAATTTGAATTATTGTAATTACAATGAGAGCTCCCAATCGTAACGACTCACATGAAAACGCATGTGAATCCAGCTCAAAAATTTCAGTAGGTCATAATTGAAGATATTGAAACTCGAAATGAAGGAACGATAAAGGTATGAACAACGCGCGAGCGAAGCGAACGCCGAAAATTTTCACATTTCTATGTAAATCTTGATAAACACGTTAAACCAACCGTTTTCAAAATTACAGCTCCCAATCTTAATGACTGAAAGAAAACTTAAATATGTAGTTCATAATTACACGTAGAAATCCTATGACACCGAAGGCTATAGTAGAAAATAAAGTGCAAGCGAAGAGAGCGCCAGTTCTGCGCCCGCACCAGCCGCTTAGCCGCCGCGCTGCGCCCTCGACCCCGCTATCTAGCAATGCTCGTCTCCAACGAATACTTAAAGGCAATGAACGTGCAACCACAATCATTGCAGCTATCGGTATCTACAAACTTCTTTTATAAAATCGAGCGATATAGGAATAATCAAGAAGGCGGATTACGCTTCGGAAGCTGTAGGAATTAAATAATATTTTATGTTGTGTGGTGTAAGTGAACATATTAATTTAAAACTTCTGCTCGCGCGCCCCCTCTTAACCTCGCGTCCCTAGGCACGTGCTACTTTGCCTTAGGGATAATCCGCCACTGTATAACAGTCTTGTTGCAAATCACCGACTCTGAAATAACGGGGTTAGAAGTGTCTTATAGATGTGAAAGTACCTACTGGCTGAAACTTCTTAGCGCTTTTTGGCGATAAGACCGCCCATTGTAACCTATTTGCCTGGCCATCTGAAAAAATAGGTATAGGGTTGCACCAAGCAGGATTCGAACCACGGTGCGTCGGTTTGAAACTTGCACAGGCTACCGCTGAGGTATACTTAAACAATTTTGTATGTAACAGTACGGTCGAAGTAAACTTTATTACCACAACCACAACGTAGGTTAGTATTTCATGCCAATAATTACGTTAACAACAGGTTTTAACGGAATTGCTATTGTTATACATCCAACAATGTTACTTAAGGAAATAATATCCCTGGATTTGGAAAATAATAACTTTTACCCATCACTAAAAATAAAACGATTTAGTACACCTATTTTGAGAATTAACTAGACAACGACTAGGTAGTAGGACTTTTACTAAGTGGTTGAACTTTTCTGCAAAGATAGTCTAGGTAGGTACCCCCACTTATTTTGCTGCCAAGGAGTACCCATTATTGGTTACATGCAGGTGTTAATAATAGCATATTTAAGTATGTTATATAATGACCCAGCTTGGGTACAGCAATATTGTGCGGAGCGAATCGATCTAGTCTATAATTAAATATTTAATTTGTCCAAAAGGAATTCGTCTAGCGTATAGTAACTTTTAGTCACGATTACATTTTTTAGTTGGTAATTTTTTTCTCATCTTCTATTTCTTTTAGATGGAGTGTTAATTTGTTAAATACTTTTATGGCTATTGAACGCGGGCCGGAACTGTGCATTACTGATTTTGATGTTGGTATAACTAAATCATATTTGTAGTTTAATCGTAGTACGTAGTCACGAATGCATTCAGCCAGTTTTTTGAAAAATTGAGGGTATTTCTTTACGAATTTACAGATTTCTAGGATGTACAAAGAGACCATTTTTTTGGGCTACAAAGAGATCATTAGCATCTGTACTATTTCCCCAGAGTATTATGCCGTAGTATAGCCACGAGTTTGCATAAGCATAATACGCTGTTAGAGCTGTATTTAGGTCAGTTGCGCGTCGTAGTTCGTGCGTATGTAAAACTCGACAATTTAGTTTTTATTTTTTAATGTGGCTTTTCCAATTAATATGCGTATCAATGTCTATACCTAGTAGTGTAGCCGCGTCAACACATTCCAATTTATTATTATTATATTTAAAATTAATGTCAAGGGGAGCTTTTTGATGGGGTCTAAATTGCATTAACGTGGTTTTCGACAAATTTAAGTCAAGGTTGTGGTCAGTCATCCAATTAGTTATTTTATTAAAAATGTCAGTCAATTTTATATTTAAATTTATATTATTTCTACAAGATGTCAAAATGGAGATATCGTCCGCAAAAAGTAAGCAGGATTCGTTAATTGTTTTAGGGAGTTCATTAATATAAATTAGAAAAAGGATACATCCGATCACGCTGCCTTGTGGAATTGAATTATTTATTTTTATTTTTATGCAATGCAACTGTGATGGGCGTCCGTTTCACTTAACATCAGGTGAAAGACAAGTTCGTAACGTCACTCATCACATACACTAAAATAACAACAAAAATGTGTATTTCTGTGTTCCTTCTAAAGCACCATAGAATCATAGGAACCCACTGCTTTATTGACACTTGACTTTGACCACTTAGTACATTCTGCGTTGTGTTCATTTTGAGCGCCGTGCTCATTTTGCGAATAGTACATTATGCTCCAAAGTGGATTTCAGGATGATTTTAATAAATAGACTTTATAATAAATATAATAATAAATAAATAACGCCCAACGATCACATACATACATCCTGGACCCTAACTAGGATTCGCTGTATCTAGGGACCCAGGAACTACAAGGACCATGGTCCCACAACACCCAGACACAGAACAAGTATTTGCGCTTTTTTCGGGCACAAATACTTGTCCTGTCGCGGGAATCGAACCCGCCACCTCCGGGTTATGAGCCGACCTGCTCAACCACCACACCGCGGAGGCTGTCACTTTGACTCAACTTTGTATTTTTCGAGTGGTAACTTTGCCTAGAATAAAATGTAAACTTAACACTGGCTCAAAATATATGCCAATAGCTGGAGCTAACCTAAAAGAAACTGTAAATATAATAAGTGCTATGAAAGTTGGTGACAACACCAACATAGAATAGTGTTTGAACTTTTTAACAAATAGTGCCCAACTTTTTCTTCAGTTGAAGCTTACGACGAAGTTCTAAGCCGTCCCGCGGATTTTCACGAGAATTCTCTGAGTCGTTACACCGTAGTAGGTATTATTTTATTTTTAAAACAATGCGTGATCAATACATTTTACCAATCGGTTCTAACTTTTGAATTTAGTTAAATGGGTCGCGGAAAATAATAATACTTAATGTAAATCAACTTTAAGCTGTAATTTATTGAACTACCAATAGTAATATTAACAAATTCTTTATTAACACAGAAAACATAAACTTGTAAGTAGCTTACTAAAAACTATTTCTTCCAGACATACTTTGGATGGATGGAGACAGATCAATTAACATGGACGGTTAGTGTTATGAAAAGAGCACGGTCGATTGTTTTTTTTCTCTTATCTGTGGAAATTTTTTATACTTCTTTTAAAAACATTCAGTTTTCGCGGAAAAGTTTACGTCGTTGCATCGTATTATTTTTCAAAACTTTGCTTTTTCCAGTGTTAATGTTTAAAATTGGTGGCTTTTTACGTATTAAGTGCTGAATTACGAGCATGAGTGAGGGCAAGTGATATAATGTGGTGAAACGTGATTTTTCGTGCTTCCAAAACTTCATAGAAGCTTCTAGTAAAGTTGCCACTACTTTGCTGGACCATGACTTAGACTGGACTATGACTACCTAACTTAGACTGGACTATGACTATGACTAGGACATTACTGCGTGAAATATTTTATAACACGATGAAAATATAATACTTGAAACTGGCTAAATACACTATGTGTGGAGCCAAAATATAAGAAAAAAAAAACATTCAAGCACCATGTTACAGAACATTGTGACACTCAGACATACAGTTATATTTATTTATATGTCCGCGATAAAATAGACTTCCATCGACAACGTGTGTCGGTGAATTTAAATACAGTTTTCTTGTTTCAGTTCACACGGAAGCTGACTACGTGGCAATGCCTATTGAAGTTATAAAGACAAGTGTGGGTCCGATTCATATAAAAAATGCGAATTATACTTAGTTTAATTTAAATCGCTTACATTAAAAATTTAATGTAAGCGACTGACGTGACGAGCTAGTCGTACACCTGATGTTAAGCATTACGTCTGCCCTTAACAGATTGCAATGTCACTCGGTACTCTAAATTATAAAGTTTCACACAAGAAGCGTCATTTGTTTCATAACCTCAATTATTGACGAAAAAATTATTGAACAGAAAGTTTTAAATTTTAAAACACTTTCCACGCCAGCGATTAAAATGCAAATGCGTTTTGCACCCATATTTTAAATGGCAGAGAATCTTTCCGAGCCAGAGAGGTGAAAACTATTATTTATGTGAAATACAGATTATTTAGGTACCTAAGCTCCTCTATTTAAATACCTAAAATAAAAATAAAACACTCAAATACCATTATAACATTTTTTATTCCCTCGTTAGGTTTCGGAAGAGCTCTGCATCGCCCGGTTCGTATCAACAATCAGAACGTGCTTGGCGACTGACGAAGCATCCGATAACGTCCCTTCAACTAACGACGGAGTGTGGAGTGCCACCATTATTGTGGACGTAGAAGAGGCCTTCCACAGTTCAAGCTATCTTTCCGATTTATATGCTGTTCTAAGTTTTCCGAGGTAATAGTTTAGTTCTCTCCTTCCCCACTGATCAACACAATTGCTCAAATGCATACAAGTTCAGCACTAGGTCCAAGGTATTACCAACGGTTAAACTGGTGATTGCTCGAATATGAATAGTTGAACAGTGGATAATGTTGGTTAGTAGTGGGTGGGTCAACTAAAACACAATTATATAAGTAGATAGGTATACTTTTGGGTTGCCTGGAAGAGATCGCTTTAAGCGATAATACCGCCCATTGTGACACTTAGTTATAAGATTTATCTCTTATTTTCTGTAGAATGGTGTTTTCAATGAAGAGTTCATCTATCTATCTATCTATCGATAGCTAGCCTAATTCCCATCTATTGAATAAGAATTGTTCTTTGGATAGAAACTACCAAAAGTAGCAGAGAAGAGGAGGAAGAGGGCTTAACAGACCAACAGACCGACAGCAAAGTAATATTTTATATGGATCCATTTTTCTAAAACGGGCACAGAACCTTAAAAATATTTCAGGGTTCGTTTAAGGACTTATAAGGGTGTATTCGCTGGAGTGTTTCGACACTTTATCTACATTCCTTGAGATCCTATCACTCGGCAGCAATGTCCTCTAAAAAGAACCACTTATTCTTATGATCGTTCTTGTGTTCCTTGATCTGCGTCAATATTTCCTTATACGTGTATATTGTTGGGTGTTTTGCGGCTAAATTTGCATACTTCAAGGCCAAGTTAGGAGCCAACACCTTAGCTTCTTGACCGTAAGCCAACACTTTAAACTCTACGTTCTGGCTAAAGTTTATCAGCACGTAGAACTGTATTTCTAAATGCTGGAACCCATAGCACATTCCTGTGGGTGTGGCGCACCATCTTCGTAATCGAATAAAGGGCTTTTTAGGGTTCACTATGGGAGAAAGACCAGTTTGTGGTGGCGGTATTTCCAGTCGCTTGTAGTCCTCCAGGTCGAGTGGTCGAGCTTTGAAGACTACGCATGAATATTCAACATTCGCTAGTAAAGTTACCTGAAACCGAAGCAAATTTTTGAAAAGGAGACGCGTTAGAAGTACTGAGCTATCGCGATAGAACGCGACATCTTTTTAAGGTATACTTGTAGCGCTGTGCGAGTTGAACTGCACTTTATTACATTGTAGCAAGATCGCTATTTGTTTAAGTGATCTTATGAAGTAAAACGAGGAACTCCCCAAGAGAAGGTGCAGGAGAACTAAAGTGACCGATATAGCTCTTAGAATTTATTTATTTGAACACTAACGTAGCAAACATCATTAGCAAGTTTAAATGGTAATGGGCAGGCCACATCGCTCGCGGAACTGACAACCGATAGGAAACGTACTAGACAACGCAGCGTAGGCCGGCCCCCACTAGGTGGGCCGACGATCTGGTCAAAGCCGCAGGAAGCCGATGGATGTAAGACACGAGCAGCCGCTCAAGTGGCGGTAGTTGTTTTTGCTGTGTGTGTACTATTTATTTTTAATTGACAAAAAATGTATAGATTCAACAAGTAGTAGAGCGTACATACATTGTATTTAGCGTTGTAAGATCCCTTTTTGTAAAGTACTGCCACTCTGTCCGTGTATAGTTCTTCCTTGATCTCCTCGGGGTCGCAAGGCCCGTATCTCTGGACGTTGGACAGTGCTGTAACCATAATTTTACTATACCAATACTTTTTAACCAATAGGTTTTTATAACTGAACAGTAATACCGCATTTGCATTTCACCAGGGCCATTATTCCGTATCGATTCCTTACTTCGAAACCACGCGAATTCCTTGTCTTACATAAGAAATCTGCAAAACTGTATTCTCTATGAAACGAAAATAAAACCGCGCGAAATGAATTTGGAGTTGGCGAGATTTGAACTGTCAAAAATCGTATATTTTGCCGAGACGCGTTCCGAAACATAAACACATCAAAAGATATGACCACGTTGTTCAAATCGTGTCACTGCGTTAGATATACATACCTTCACTTTACATTAAAGTTATCTTTATTTTGAATAAAATATATTGACTTACGTGGTCATATCTTTTGATGTGTTGATGTTCCGGAACGCGTCTCGGTAAAACATATGATTTTTGACAGTTCAAATCGCGCATCGCGCCAATTTCAAATTCTTTTCGCGCGGTTTTATTTTCGTTTCATAGAGATTCATTCATTGCAGATTTCTTATGTTAGACAAGGAATTCGCATGGTTTCGAAGTAAGAAATCGATAGAGAATAAAGGCCCTGATGGAAAGCAGCGACGAGATCTACGATGTTACATGCTTGCCTAGAAGATACCTACTCACTCATGATTTGAAGAGCTCCAGATTTTACTTATCGGAAAACAAAGACGCTGGTAATGTGTTCCATTCCTTTGCCACTCGAATATTGTAAATAAGGAATTTTTAGAACTTTATAAGTCAAAACCATAATACTTTAGATACTTAATTTACATTAGTGTTCTGCATAATTTTGTAGAAATATAGCAAGCCTATTATGATAAATGAATTCGAATAAGTTCTATATCCCACTACCAGGGCAAGCATTCCGGCACAATGCAGAACAGAAAACTCCGATATATACTTCGCTGCGATTATTACACTTTTTTTTCTTATATTTTGACTCCACACATAGTGTATTTAGCCAGTGTCAAGTATTGTATATTTTCATCGAGTTTTAGAATATTTTACGTAGTCAAGTCATAGTCATAGTTCAGTCTAAGTCAGGTCATAGTCCAGTCATGCTCTAGTAAAGTGGTGGCAATTTTACTAGAAGCTTCTATGGAATTTTGGAAGCAACACGAAAAATCACGTTTCACCCACATTATATCACTTGCCCACATTCATGCTCATAATGCAGCACTTAATGCGTAAAACGCCACCAATTTTTAAACATTAACTCTGGAAAAGCACAAGTTTTGAGAAATCATACAATGCAACGACGTGAACTTTTCCGCGTTCCCGCCAAAACTCATTATTACACTTATAAAGAAAAAACTTTACAGTGATGTCACTGTACCTAATGTGAACTTACACCACAGACTATATATACTACGTAACTTACACCTCCTCAACACGATGTGATCGTCTCCAATCCTGGAGATGGCTGGAGAACCGATGGCGGCGGTGGAGGCGCGCACCCAGCGCTGATACATGCCGTAGTCTAGGAACCGGGCTGGCGCGCCGCAACCTGGGCCGTACACGCTGAAACCTAGCTTCGGGAGGTATTGGATTGGTGATCTTTGTATTATGGCTAAGCGAGGAACATCAGTTCATTGAATGAATGATTTGAATTGAATGAGATGCATTATAGCTACCACACTGGATCTTGCACCACGTGATCACCTCAATTCTTACCGCTGTTTCCTTGTGGACCTACTTAGGACATGGGCATTGTGTCAAAAGAACAGAATGTAGCCATAATCCGCTGATGGCTTAGATTGATGGTGATTCTTACATGCAGGAAAATTTGTTAGACAACTCACGAACTTTTGGCACTATGGAATTGATTTTTAAGTGTACCATACTAAAGGTATATCTATAAAACTGATGGTTGCTAACGCTTTGAGAACTATAATATATCTTTTCCGCTACCGTTATTAGATCGCCACGCTTCTCTGAAATCTCATGTGTTTTCGAGTAATTAAGTGGTTTTCAATGTCAAATGACGTTACGAAGAAGTCGTTTGCGTAAAACTTATTATCTCGAATTTTTGAGGTTATTAGTTACAGTGCCGCACACAGCTCTAAATTTAGTATACACTGCACTCAGTATTACGCAAAACTATATGAATTGCGCAGTGACGCACAGTAAGATCATGTTATGTATATCATTTGCCCAAGTAATTTCATTAGCCTTCTAACCAGAACACAGCTGTACTTGATGTAGCTGCTACTTGGTGGCAGCATATCTGGCAAAGCGATGGTACTCATCTATATGAACTCTTGCAGTCCTATATACCACCTAGTTATCCTTACCATTCTCCACCTGCCATCCTGTTTGACAGCAAGCACGGACCCGCTGCGCCAAAGACAACGTCCCCCCGTCACGGCTCTAGCGCAAGCTGTGTGGGTAGGCCAGAGACTGTCCTGGCCAAGCTGTAAGAATATAATGGATACTTACGTTATGTGGCGTCGACGTTACAAACAAACGCTACCTACTCTGTATGGCCTATCAGTATAATAATTAATAGAGAGCGCCAAATTGAGCAGCTGCTAGCCTCCTTTATTTCTCGTGGTCGGTCCACCTAAAGGAGCCTACGCTGCGTCATCCGATTCGTGGTCGCTACTCAAGAACCTTTCTTCCCCATTGGTTGTCAGTTCTACGAGTGATGTAGCCTGCCCGTAGCCATTTCGCCTTACTTATTCTATCTAAGTAGTCCAGTCATTTAAGCATAAATTAGGTAAGAATCTCGGAATTCGAGATACCCAGCTGTGGGTCTGTAAATACTTGTATATTGACGCCCTAAAAGTTGTCTCAAAACCTACATATGGTAGGGTGTAAGCAACTATTAAATTTCAAGGTCAAAGATCACAAAAATCGATTTTTGCGCTTTTTTTGGAAATATCTCATTTCCTATGGGCTTTTTGCTATATGTATTTATTAAAAATATTGTAGAATATAAAATTCGCTACAAATTTGGTTTAAAAAATTTTTTTATTCGGTGAACCGTTTTCGAGATAGAGGGCGGAGAGCGCGCGGTCACAGCATCACTTCACGATTTATTTCTGCACGCATTAAGTGGCAGTGACACAACTTCTGCGCTTTTTAAAAAGGGAAAAAAAAACATTTTTAAAAGTTTTTGAGAAACTGACAAATTTGGATGAACTAGCTGCAGCATTTGAGAAAGAAAATTGTTCGGCCCAGAGATTATTAGAGAGTGGAACTCAAACCTTATTGGCAGTCTATAATGCTCCAAAATCTGTGCAAAGTCTCGATCATCTTCGTTATATGCATTACGTCAAGTCTACAAAACTTAATAAACCTGTGCAGCTTTCAAATATTCCACCAACAAGTGCAGCTGCTCATCAACATTTCAACCGTGTATATTATCAAGTTCAAACTTGGTTAGGACATGATTTGGAACCCCAAGTATGGGGTTGGGCAATTCGAAACGATTTTTTGGAGCCTATCATGACAATTTTACCACCTGCTCCAGAAGATTTGCTAAATACAATTTTCTGCAACTGCAAGAGTGGTTGTGGTTCGCATGCGGATGCAGGAAAGCGGGCTTGCAATGCTCTTTAGCTTGTGGCCAATGTAATGGGCAAGCTTGTCTCAATGCTCTACCATATCAGAGCGACATTAACGAAGACCAGTTTGAAATTTACCAGCAGCCAGAAAACGACGATGAAGAGGAAGAAGATGATTAAAATTATAAATTGTAGTTTTTGTACCCTTTATTCCATTTTTTTACTTTCAATAAAAATAAATGTATTGAATGATATTTTTTAATAACAAGATTAATTCATAATTTATTTGTTTTTTTATTTGCATCATGTAAGAAGTTATTAATATTAATTAGGTTAAAATTCAAATATGTTTCCTATATTTTCATTAATAATGCTGCAATTACATGGGCAGGTAAGTGTTGTTAAATAAATTAATACTGAATAAAAAGTGGATAGGTCAGGAAAAAAATAATAAAATATAATATAATAGTTAATAAAAATTGACAAATATTTATAATCATTGATTTATCGATAGTTCATCAACTATATGTATATGGCGCGTTTTCGACCGGAGGCACCGGTTGACCTGAAGTGATGCTGTGACCGAGCGCTCTCCGCCCTCTATCTCAAAAACGGTTCATCGTATAAAAAGTTTTTTTAAACAAAATTTGTAGAGAATTTTGTTATCTACAATATTGATAATAGATACAAATAGCAAAAAATCCATAGGAAATGAGATATTTCCAAAAAAAGCACAAAAAATCGATTTTTGTGACTTTTGACCTTGAAATTTAATAGTTGCTTACACCCTACCATATGTAGGTTTTGAGACAACTTTTAGGGTGTCAATATACAAGTATTTGCAGACTTACAGCTGGGTATCTCGAATTCCGAGGTGAACTTACTATAATGACTGGACTAAAGTTTATTCTCCTGCGGATTTCCCCATTTCGGATCTTATCTAAAATGGTTTATCACCTTTTTACAGGAATATTTACACAAAATATAACTTACTATCACGCTTTTCTACGTACCCCGGATTTCCTGTAGAAATTCTTGCATTTTTCGATGTTAACGTATTGCATTCTGTGTATCCTTACTCTAGGTTTCTTGCAACCTGAAACAGTGAACTGCAGTGAACTGGAGCCTTACATTTACCTCTTGCGTGGTTCAAACGAAAACCTTATAATTATGTAAATTAGGTCTTAAACTGAATTGCACTAAGAGGTGATAGTTAGGTGCAATACTTTCGTCCACAGCTCAGCAAAAGATAGTAAGTGCTTCTCTCGAGTGTTACTGTTAATGCTGTAGGACTTACCTTCAGACATTGCCATTGCAAAAAATTGGGGCTCTATAAAGAGCGCAGGGGTGGACATATGGGTCGTAATTCTGAAATACAAACATAACAACAACAAAAAAAACAGTAGTGAAGCGTTAGATCACAGATGTGAAACTTTCACATCTGTGAACAAAATTTCACATCTGTGATAAAACGCTTCACTTCTGATTTTTTTGTGCGAAAGGAACGTAACGCTCTTGAACTGAGCTTTTAGGTGTGCCAAAATTTACTGGCAACATATTTAACATATATTAATTTGAGACTGGTAGATGCGAATAAAAGTTGGTAGGTACTTAGGTTTAGACAAAATGGAGAAAAATTGTTTTAAAAAACTAATACTGGATTCCCTTTTTTTCTCCCGCAACCCATTAGGAATAAGAGATTAAGGAAGTAGAAATTTAGGTAGAGAGGTTTCACGAGAATTGTGTTTTGGGCATCACCCTACATCATCCCCATAATTGTTAATACCCACCAAATTTGATATGGTCCACTTCTAACTGCACCATGGCGAGAGCGCTGAAGCTGTTCTTGTTAAACTCCGGATGGTAAGTGTACTCCCGTATCCTGATCTCGTTCTTGCGTCCACATTTCCGCCCCAGAACCACCCTTGCAGTAGCCCTGAAAGGTTTTTTATATTTTGTTCATAAACAGTGCGCCTGCTTACAAAAATAACCTCTAACAATGTAACCACTTACACACAGCAAGCAAGCAGCAATGTTGACAAGCAGTGTCACGGCTAACAAACATTGTGGCTGTTAAACACAGGGACACGGTTAACACCTGTGTGTTAACACACACACACCTGTGTGACTGCTAACAGTGTGATAGCTAAGGAACGTGGTGACTGCTATTAACATTGTTGTGACCCCTAATTATGTGACTGCTATCAAAACTGCTAACTAAAGTATAACTGCTAAAAAAAAGGATGACTGCTAACAAACAGTGTGACCACCAAGGAACTTATGGAATAGTATATATATAAGTTCCTTGGTGACCACTAACAAGCCGTGTGACTGTTAATACACAGTGTGACTGCTAACAGTGTGACCGTAAACAAACAGTGTAACCGCTAACAAGCAGTGTGACCTTTTATATTTACTGTGATTTGTAACAAGTAGTATGAGCGCTAAAGCTTCGTTGGTAACTAATCAGGCGAGCATGATATTTATAAAATGCTCTATACTACTAAACCACAAAGTTAAACATTCGTTCAAGAGCTCGTAAAAATATAATATGAATTAAATAGTAAACCACGATTTTTTTTAGTACTTTGCTCTCACCTGAAGTTCTGTTTGGGCAATTTGTCAATCTCACTGGCTGATGCGATAACCATCTGCTTAGTGACAAGCACCACCGATGTTGTTAGTCGTTTGTTGCCTAAAAAGTTATCTAAGTTTTTTCAACTGCACAGTTTAGTAATAAGTATTGCTATGTCACTACCTAAAGTTTCATAGAGTCTGGCAGCGCTAACTCTGCAATGGAGTATTTTGGAACCCCCAAAAACTTTTTCATATAGCAATCAGTTTTTTTTTATGTGTATAAATGACGTGACGAGCTAGTCGTTCACCTGATGTTAAGCGATACGGCCGCCCATAACAGTTGCAGTGTCACTCGGAGCTTTAAAATAATAAAGTTTCGCGTTACACTGCACTGCGCACGTCATCCTGAGACATCGCACAGTCTAGTAATCAGATTACTACACTGAGTAATCAGGTCATAAAGTCTCATTTGCCCAGTAATTTCATTAGCTACAATGCCCTTCGAACCGGAACACAGCAGTGCTTACACATTACTGCTTGGCGGCAGAATAACTGGCAAAACGAACTTTGCAGAAAAGTCCTACCACCTAGTAAATGTCATTACCTGTCAATTTCATAACCTGTCAGTTATTTTTCTGTTTGGTTGTGTTTTCGAAAAGAAGCATGTACTGTGTTACCATATTATACAAGCTTTTATATTACACCAATTTCAAATCACTGCAGAGTTACCTGTACTAGACTATACTTAGTCTGACGGGCCCGATAGCTCAGTTGGTAGTATCTCTGCCTTCTGAACTGAGGGCTGTGGGTTCGATTCCTACCCAGGACAAACATTTGTGTGATGAACATAGATGTTTGTTCTGCGTCTGGGTATTATATTGTATTCTATGTATGTATTTACAAACAAAAAAGTATATAAGTATTGTATCAGTTATCTGGTTCCCATAGTACAAGCTATGCTTAGTTTGGGGCTAGATGGCGCTGTGTGAAATGTCCACAGATATTTATTTATTATTATTATTTTATAATAGAATAGACGAAGGTGACTTTTTTGTTACAGTTTAGTAACTTTAACGTGAAGTAGCTTTGGATTAGATACTCTAACTTTTATCTTTTATTGTTATTCTAATATCGAACTTGATCGAAAAAGACAAAATGTGGTTTAACTACTCCAAAGCTACATACTCCACGTTTATCAATACGACCGTATGAGGGAAAGCAATTTTCAGTCACTTATTTATTCTGAACTTCAGTTTTGTCTTCACTTTGGGTAATGAGATTATTTTGGTAGAGCATCCAAACCACAGCTACGATTCTTCTACGATTCAAAGATTCCGTCTCCAAAAGTTCACAAAACAAGAAAGTGCAAGAAAAAAAAATATAGATATTATGTGGGCATACACACAAATACATTAAATATATTAAATTAAATTTAATACAATTCCATGCTCAAAAAATAACAAGTAGGTATAAGTACATTTTGATAGTCCTGATCCACGTGACTTGTAATGCGTAATCAGCACTTACCCATCGGATAGTAAAGCATCCCCATCCAGGGGTAGGTCTCGATGGTCGCCACCCCCTCGTACACAGTCGACACCGGCGACTGGTCTATGCCACATAATGTACCGTTTCTGAACGCATCTGATCGTTAACAAAATACAGACACTAGTAAATATATAGCAGTAGCACCTATAAGATCATCATCATCATTAACAACTTGACGACGTCCACTGCTGAACGTAGGCCTCTCGTGTTGATGATGAAGTCCGTGTTGGTGTGGCAACCATGTCCTCGAATGCACCGTTTCTTTTGGTTCATGATGTTTTCTAGTGAATATGACTTTTTATAAAGTCAATTTAACTCACCTAAGCACGAAACGCAAATTAAAAATAGAATAATAATCACATGGATCATTTTCAGTTAATTATTTTAACTACATATTGATAGTGTAAATAAAAATAATATAATTTTAATTTGACTACGCCACGATGTTGCGCGGAATTACTTTCATGACGTTCTACCTACTTCTTTATTATTGCCAGTTATTATGTTATAAGTAGTCAAGCAATCTGTTTACAAAACAACTGAAATGTAAACAAAATACTTGAATTATCGTATTTTTTATTGTCGTGAATTAGTCATAATTGGAATTTGTAAATTCTTTGGTATATGGTTGCTTAAGTAGGTAAGTAGTGCCCCAGATACACTCAGGCGGAATAACGGAATTTTACGAATTATTTTATTTATGCTTAACGCAAGATTATCAAGTGACATTCATTGCGTGTTGACGAAGTATTGGGCCAAATGAATACACTGGACACTAACTAGTAACTCTCTAGACACGATAACTACATTTTTTTCAAGTTCGGGCTATTTTTCTTTTGTACCTAATGGGACCCCGTGGTAGTACCTAATGAGATACAAAGAATATCTTATTCTTGTACTTATTGGTAATGTAATTCAGTAAGCTATGCAATAAGTACCTACCCAATTATTATTTTATTATATGGTAAATTATGTAATAAGTAACTAATTTTTTTTTAATTGAGGATGTTTTTATTTTTAAATACTTAATGTAAAATAAATAAATGAAAAAAAATTATTCGACGTTGCGTACGAAGACAAAGCGGTATGAAAATAAGTGGGGGGTTGTTTTATTATATTTTTAAATAACAATAACAAATTGCCTTCCTAATTAAAAATTAATCTGTGAAATGAGCCGGCGATACCGCTATAAAACATTCGTAACAAACTTTTTTTTTATTTTACTTTGTATAAGTAATGGTTTCTCCATCGTTCTTCTCTTTCTCAGTCAGATATCGGGTATTGCTCTTCACTCTTCGGTTATTTTTACATGTCAGTTACCTATACTTCAGAGATTAGTTTATTAGTAGGTACCTACTTGAGTGATGGCTTTGAAGAATGATGAAATGCTATTCATAATAAATATTAATAGTTCATCAATTAACCATAATATGTCATGGCTATTCTTAAAATTTTGGCTTATACAAGGCGACCTTGAACCATGGACTAGCATTTACAAGTTGTGAGTCTTACTTGCTACTGGGTATTTCTAAACTTCCATGGTAAAAAATAAATCCACTCGCTAAATTGCACGTGCGATCGCTACAAGAGCTAACAAGATACTTTAAAATCATTTCTATACACAGGTCGTTAAACTCATTTATGTGCACTCGGTCAAGGACGAAGCTCAACCACCCAGCTGCGCTAAGACTATTTTGGAACGTAAACTTTACATGCCATTTCTTCAATGAAAACTATGAATTTAGTAAACTCGTAGAAGAAACATTGTCTACCTTGGAAACATTTTCCCCCTTTCGGGATAACATTCCAATTCAAGGTCAACTTGTATTGGATTCTCGGGTCAATAAGTTATCTTACCACGTTAAAACCCGAGTTATGACAACCCTGCACCGGCCGCAGTTGGCATCGTTAAACAGAAAACGTAAACTACCGACGGAAGCTTTCAACTCGCTAATGATTTATAGATAGGGTTATCATAAAAATATTCATGAATTCATAGTTAATTTTAGCTGAAAATATATCAAATTCTAATAAAGTAGATACTTACCTTAAAATTTCATGACAAGTAAAAAAATATATTTTATTACTTTTATGTTGTCTGTGTTGGGGCTGATTTTACCAAAGTAGAATAACGTTATTTCAATCCAAGCACATATAACTTTCCCATAACAACTGAGTTACACGAAAAAAATCCCTATACCACCAATTTTTTTAGTTTATATCTTGGATACAATCAGAATGGCGTCTTTTTAAATTGTCATTTCATTTGCCAATCAGCTGTACCCGAGAGTGACAAGTAGCTTTATACTTGGATAAAACTTATTCTACTTTGGTGTAATCGGCCTTAGCTGCTTAGCTTATTTGTACTTTTTGTCCGCACAGATATTCTCAAGGGATGTTTATTATTAGTTTTTATTATTGACGAGTTTACAACCCTTGCAGTAGTAAGCTTTATTGCACTGTCTACGCCGACGAGACAGCCCTCTTTCGTCGTTAAATAACGACGGAAGATGTCAATGACGGGAAGTAACAGTCGTTTTGTTTGGCAATGTAGGTGAGGAGGCCACGGTTATAGAACTACCTACATAATTATACTTACTGAAGTAACTATTGCGTCTCTACCGACTTTAAAAAAGTTTATTAAGAGCATTTTAAGGTTCCAATTTTATCTTAGTTATATATATTATACTTACGTTGAATGATTAACGACGACGACAAGGTCAGAACCGCGGATTCGATGGATGCAAGAAAAGTGGCACTGTCTAAATAAAAAAAATCGACAAATATAATTAGAGTCCCTAACTAGGATTTCCTGTAAGGAAGCCAGAGCCTACAAGGACCATACTCCCACAACACGCAGACAGGATAAGTACTTATTTGCTTTTTTCTTGTGCACAAACACTTGTCCTGTCGCGGGAATCGAACCCGCCGCCTCCGGATTATGAGCTGACCTGCTCCACTACTACATCACACACACCCCCCAGACAGAGACTGCATATATTTAATCATAGCAACACATTTTATTCCTTATATATTCAAAAAAACTTTTGTACGAATAATCCTTGACTATGTGGTCGCTGAACGCCATAAATACCTTTAATCTTCACCCCTTGACCATCGATCGTTTTTGCCATTTTCGATATATTTTTGACAAGCGATTTCCTGTGAGCACTGAAGTGGCACTCAGCTGAACGACTATCGAAAATCTCGAATGTATTTCGACTTTGCGGTTTCTCGTTGCCATAGTCACAGATCTTACAGTACGTACCTACCTATACAAGGTTTTACCTATATACATTGTCTATAGGCCATCGCGGTATATACCTACAGTCCATATGTTCTTTGTAGTAGGTATAGTGTAGGTAGTTAGTGTGTAGTGTAGTTAGTTTTAGTTAAGTTTTTATTATTGTTAGCTTGATTAATACAAGGTTTTAGTACAGTAAACATATATATTTACGTGAGTTTGGGATGGGTCCGTTAAATACCACAATACCAGGCAAAGTGCCAAGAAGCTCATAGGTAACGCCTTGTTTGAGGCGGGTTTCAGGCCCCTGCCACGCAAAGTTGCCAGCTTATCGTTCTTTCATAGAATATAATTATTTTGGTATTATTTTTATTTGATATCAATATTTCACGTGATCCACGGAAAACCGGTAAAATTAACACAATCTCAAGGGTTCATTTTGACATCTAAGTAAATAATCTGCGGTTTTAACTTTAGCCAAAGCCCCTTAGAGACCCGTTCGAATGCACTAAAGTGGTGCTTGGACTCGGCATTAACACTGGAGAGTAGGCTTCACAAAACATAGGTACTTGTATGAAAACAATGTTAAAAAATATGGGGAGATGATCGCTTTCGCGTGGCTTGTAGATAAGGAGGTGGGACCGTGGAGAACTTTGCAAAGGAAAAGTCTATATCCAAGTTAATTTTTTTTTGATCCAAAATCAACGTTCACAAAATTGCTTCATGTAGAGTGCGAACCAAACTCAGGTGGCTGTGAAGTGCGCTGCATTGCAAGCCCCCGCACGCTGCGCACACTGCTTACCACTTTCCACACACATCTAATTTTTGCTCTGCGCAACGTTTCGCGCCGAATTCCCAGCCGCCATTGAGTTTGGTGCTAATTGAGTTGGGTAACGTGCTCTAACTAATGGAAGCAAAACAGTTTATTATTATTTAAAAGAAGTCAAGGAACGTTACAATATCGAACGACGGCCGAACGGGTCATAGTGCTCACTCGATATTCGACGTTCTCGAGCACGAATCGCTTGCGCAAAACGATGCCATTCGTAATTTCGTTCGAAGTTCGCTCGAAAGCGTTCGTCCGTGTATAATCCCTTAAATTATTCATATAAATAGGCTTTGCGCGGGGCGTGTGGTTGAGGCGATGAATATTTCAGCACTCGAGCGCTGAAAGCGGTATTTTGGTTACGCTTAATTTGATTATGTACTGATTTTGTGACTCTCATTTCGGAATAAGCATTTTAAGGGCCGTTTTCTTTTATTTTAATTTGATAGCGCTTTCGGTTGCTTTAGATATTAAAACTTTGAATTCTGATTTTATTTTTCTGCTTATAGGCCCAATTAATCTCTGTTTATATAAATAGGTACACTGGTTTTTAGGGTTCCGTGCCCGAAGGGTAAAGCGAACCCTATTACTAAGGTTGTCTGTCCGCTGTCCGTCTGTCTGTCACCAGGCTGTATCTTATGAACCATGATAGACGGTTGAAATTTTCACAGATGTACTTATATTTCTGTAGCTGCCATAACAACAAATACTTACTAAAATACAGAAAATAATAAATAGTTAAGGGGGGTTCCCATTCATAAACTTGTTTTTTTTTTTCTTGTTTTCATAGATAATGGACGGACCCTTCGTGCGCGAGTCCGACTCGCAATTGGCCGGGTATTCTTCGTGTGTTTGTTAATGTGTTGTGTGTGTGTTTTGTGCACGATTATGTCATATCAAAGCACTATGAACTTACTAAGCTTAACGGATAATAATCCACTTTACATATTAAAATTCAATAATACTTAACCCAGGGAGCCGATTCTTTTATAAAATTGCATTTGAATGGCTATTGAACGGTGTCAGAATTGTTGATTTTTGTGTTGCCAAAGCCCGTTAAATTAAATAAAAAAAACACGGGTTGTAGACCACCATTAGTGTCAAAATCTGTCATTATGGTACGATTCATGAACCATTAGGTACGACACAAATACATTAGCAGACTTTGGGCCAAGGACGCTGGCAAGGTGTTACACTCATTGGCTGTTCACACTATGAAGTTCTATTTATGACCTAACCCGGAACACAAAAAGTAGAAAGAAATCACTATACCTACCAACGCCTTTATTCTTACTTCCTCCGAGTGGCTTTGATCATCTATTCGACAAAGTTCGTAAGCGTTCGACAATTTCCGTCACATTATCAGCAATCGGTACGTGCTTGCAGTCCGTGATGGAATCAGATAACGTATCTCAACTCAAGATGCAATGGTTGAAGTGCTGTTCAACGAGTCCTACGGTCAGCGGCAAAATTTGCCGAATATAATATGGAGTTTAGCAAAATGGCGCGCAAATTCCTAGATTCGCGCGCGCCTTAAGCAATATGGCGTCAGTTTCTTTCGCGCCAAAACAGATGTCAGTTCTGTACTTTCGTTTTCGTGCCATTTTATTTTACGACCCTAAACTGCTAACGCAAAGGCCAAAATGTTATCGGTAAATGTAAAACAATGTTGGCTACGTGTATAAAAGACTGATTGTGGCAACGGAAGCCCCGTGAGAAGCCTTTGTAGGTACTACCTAGCTAGACCTACCTCCTTTGTAGTTCCTTCCTTGTAGGTTCGCTTCGGGAAAGAAGATTGTTGATTTTTTTTTAGGGTTACCTACTTTTTTTAACTATCTTGAAAGCGGGCGTTCTCAATAGTTTCGGTTATTAGTACGGTCATCGGACTACATGGTGAGACTTTTAGTAAGAATTTACGATTTTTTATATTATTAGGTACTTATACCTAGTAGGTAAGCTACTTTACATAACCTTTACCACAAAACATTATCATTTATTTATTTGACTACCCATGCCCTGTTAACTCAGTAGGTTAAATTAGTAGCTCTGCCTTTTGAGCTATAGGTTGTGGGTTCGATTCCCATCCAGGACAAACATTTATGTGATGAACATAGGTGAATTTTCTGTGTCTAGGTGTTATATTGTATTCTATGTACCTATGTATTTACAAATAAAAAGTATGCCCCTATAGCTCAACTGTTTTTGCTCAACTGCTCTTGCGGCACTGGCCGCTTATAATCTATTGAGATCTCTTTTACCAGTCAACAAATAAAAAATATAATCGGTTATCCTACGGGACCCACTCTCACGAACGAATAAACGTAAACTCACTCGCTCCCGTTTTTCTCTGCATTTATTTATATTTATACAGACATCTGACGTTTTCCTCCAACTCTTTTGTTTCCAAATTCAAAGTGCCACGGTGAAAAGCAATAGTGCCGAATTTCAGCGAGAATTTTTTCTTTACGGAAGTACCTACTTATGGAGTCAATTACTTGTCTTTTCAGTATTTCTCAAAAGGTGTTTTTCTTTAATTTTAAAAGTTAAAACGCTAGGCTCGTTGTTGGAACTGATAATGAAATTGTCTTGGAAAATGTAGAGAATTTATTATATGCCTACAATACAAATAGCAATGCGAAGAAGTGTCGTGTCTGAATGTAAGTAACTATGTACCTAAACTAGTCTAAATTGTAGTCATAATAATTATGCAGCCTGTAGGTACTAAATGGTTTGAAAGCGGATAAATGTGAATTTAGCTGTCAAACTTTGATGAAGACGGGTAATAGAATTCAGATAAGAGCTTTATCAAAGGTACCTAACCTAGGTACTTACTGTTAGGTAATACCTACCGCAGAGCTATAAGACAAATATTGAGCTACTTCATGATTATTTATTAAATATTTAGCTACTTCATATTATTTATTTATTATTATTTATTTTATTTATTTATTTATATACAGGGTTACAGGAAAAATCGTGCTAGATCCGTTAAGGGCGTGGAGTACACATCATTTCTGACTTATTTCACTATGAAACACCCTAGCCTAAACTTAACCCTTTTCGAAATATTCGACTTTTAATTATTTTTTTTTAAATATTTTGTGTCTTATTATTATTATTATTGCATTTTTACATGTGTAATAAGATGCTTTGGGACGTCAATCAATAAAATAGTACATAATATAATATTTAATAGACTATAGTAGACAAGTGAAAGTTAAGAAATAAAAAAATATTTGAATCTGTATTTTTTTCTAACGGATATCTAAAAGTAATATTATAAGTTTAGGCTAGGGTGTTTCATAGTGAAATAAATTAGAAATGGTGGGAACTCCACGCCCTTAGCGGATCTAGCACAATTTTTCCTGTAACCCTGTATATACATGCCCTTTGGTAAACATGACAGTTTCGCAATTCGTTCACCAAGGACTCAAAACATAACACATATACAAATTAAACATTTTATCCACAACTATTATTACTAACCACAATTTACAATAACAACAAAAAAAAATGAAAAAAAAAATTATAATTACCTATAAGCAAAAATGCCTATCAGGTTAGCATACTAACCACCTACATAATAAAAAACAGAATTCTATCAGTTATCTGGTTCCCATAGTACAAGCTTTGCTTAGTTTGGGGCTGGATGGCGTTGTGTGAAATGTCCATACATTAATTTTTAATAAAAAACATTTCAAAAGTACCCACCTAATCTTGAACGGGTATAGATCGTTTACCGTAAGCTGTACCGTGATGTATTTATATTATTTAAAAATATGCGAGGATTATCGTAAATGAGTATGCTTAATATGTAAGCATTATGCAAAGTAATAGTAATAATACTTATGTAAACATGTACCCACCACCAATAGATATGTTTTACTTGCATATTTTTAAATAATATATAATTACATCAGGCGACAACTTACGATGAACGAACTCTATTAGGTCATTGTAACCGGAAGCTGACGTCTGACGTGGCCGAATCCACGTCGCTTGCCTCGCGGGATGGGCCCGAAGTCTGCTATTTTTATTGTGTCACAATAGTCCATGAATCGTACCATAATGACACGTTTTGACACTAATGGTAGTATAAAAACCATAAGTAAGCTACCATTAGTGTCAAAATCTCTCATGACGGCAGATTTTTACACTATTGGTTTTCGACAAACCATAAGTGGACTACCATCATCATCATCATCATTAACAGCCTGAAGACGTCCACTGCTGAACATAGGCCTCCCCCAGGGAGCGCCACTTAGAGCGGCTGCTCGCCTCCTGCATCCATCGGCTCCCCGCGGCTTTCACCAGGTCGGTCCACCTAGTGGGGGGCCGGCCTACGCTGCGTCTTCCAGTTCGTGGTCGCCACTCGAGAACCTTTCTTCCCCATCGGTTGTCAGTTCTACGAGCGATGTGGCCTGCCCATTGCCATTTCAACTTGCCAATCCTAAGAGCTACATCGGTCACTTTAGTTCTCCTGCGGATCTCCTCATTTCGGATCCTATCTCGCAAGGAAACACCGAGCATTGCTCTCTCCATAGCTCGTTGCGCGACTTTGAGCTTAGTAATGAGGCCAACAGTTAGAGACCACGTCTTAGTTCCATAAGTCATCACTGGCAACACACATTGATTGAAAACTTTAGTTTTCAGGCTTTGTGGTATTTTGGACGAAAAGATAGGTCGAAGCTTCCCGAACGCTGCCCAGCCGAGTTGGATTCTTCGGGCGACCTCTTTGTCGAAGTTGGACCTACCCAATTGGACAGTCTGCCCTAGATAGACGTATTTGTCGACAACTTCGAGAGTATCGTTCCCAACAATTACCGGTATAGGTGGAACATGGGCATTTGACATGATTTTCGTCTTGTCCATGTTCATCTTAAGACCAACCTGTCGGGAGACTCTACTGAGGTCGTTGAGCATGGTGCTGAGATCATCGAGCGACTCCGCCATTATGACTATATCATCGGCAAAACGAAGGTTAGTGATATACTCGCCATTTATGTTGATGCCACATCTTTTCCACTCCAAGAGCTTGAAAACATCCTCCAATGCGTTTGTGAACAGTTTCGGAGAAATAACGTCTCCCTGTCTCACGCCTCTCTGCAATGGGATCTGTTCCGTACTCTGGTCCTGTAGTCGGACTGACATAGTGGCCTTACTGTACAAACACTTCAACACTTCGATATACCTATAGTCAATTTGGCATCGCTGTAAGGACTGCAGCACCGCCCAAGTCTCGATTGAATCGAAGGCTTTCTCATAGTCCACAAACGCTAGGCATAGCGGCCGATTATACTCTTCGGTCTTCTGTATAATCTGTATTACGAAGGAGCTAGTAGTGCTGCTGACGCGCGTCTGCCGCTCAACTGCTGTCAATTTTCATACAATTTTGACAGCAGTTGAGCGGGAGACGCGCGTCAACAGTGCTGCTAGCTCCTTCGTAATAGGGGGAGCTGTACTTTTAACTAATTACCTGTCTTAGGAGGAGGGCGTTGATATGAGGTTTTATCCTAGTTTGGGTGCCAACAACCCTTCAAGGATTTCCTTGAAGTTTGCTAAACATATTATAGCATTTCATTTCAATTTCATTTCCTTTCACTAGTCCCGCTTACTTACCATTCACTAGGTGGTAGGACTTTCTGCAAAGTTCGTCTAGGTAGGTACCACCGCTTTGCCAGTTATTCTGCCGCCAAGCAGTAAACAGTGTAAACAGTAAACAGTGTAGTAAGCAGTGTGCAAGCACTACTGTGTTCCGGTTTGAAGGGCATTGTAGCTAGTGAAATTACTGGGCATATGAGACTTTATGACCTGATTACACAGTGTAGTAATCTGATTACTAGACTGTGTGATGTCTCAGGATGACGTGCGCAGTGCAGTGTCACGCAAAACTTTATTATTTTAAAGTTCCGAGTGACACTGCAAATGTTATGGGCGGCCGTATTGCTTAGCGTCAGGTGAAGGACATGCTCGTCACGTCATTCATTCTCATAATAAAAAATAAAAAAAATAAAAAAAACTATAAAATTTAAACTCTATTTTTGCGTCGTTATCCAAAGAGAATAATTCAAGTAGATACACAAAGTTATGCAAGACAGTCAACATTTGCTTAAATACGTTAATTTACCTGTACCTACCTAGAGAGATTTAAAATAATGTGATAACACGTGATAGCATGTACTTATTTAATTAGTCTCAAATCTTCCGTAAATACTTACTACTTTTTATAATAGTAAATACTATTATCTTATCTGCAATGTGACGAGTCCTGATACAAAATCTCAATGGCCTCGATTTTTAGCGGACGAGAATTTAAGTCCAGCCTTAGCACAGTCTAGACCGCGTCAATATCGTCGACGTCACTCGAGTTCTGTCAATCTGACGTCTCAGAAACCCGGCCAAATTCAGAAGGCTATCAATTTTGTGGTTTGCATTCATAAAATTTGCTCTTCTAATCGGTTGGATTACAGAACATTGACCTAAAAGAAGTAATAAATATAGGTTAAATAGGTAGAGCGTTAGTAAGTTTGCAACGCTACGATAATTCGCGCGTTTTGTAGCTACTCTTATTTAAATATTTTCAAAGTGTTAAAATATAATAGTTTTCTTGTGAGAACCCCAGTGGGATATTATAGGTGAGTGTTTTCTTTCAATCTATGTTTGTGTTTTGACGTTCCGTTTGCTTGTTTTTCAATAAACATTCTTTTAAAGTTGGACGCGCAAAACTTTGTTTCAACTTTTTTAAGTTTTTTACATTGGTAGGTACTTAAGTGTTTCGTTTCTGTTTATCTGGTTTTGTTGGATTCAATAGTTTGGTTTGTAAAATCAAAATTAACTGGAAAATAATTATGTCACCAAGTAGGTAAATACGTACTTCGTATGAAAGTGAGGAATATCAGTCGACTTCTCGTTCTTTTTTAAAACCTACTAAGTATTTTTTACTAGGCGGTAGGACTTTTCTACAAAGTTCGTCTAGGTAGGTACCGCCGCTTTGCCCGTTATTCTGCCGCCAAGCAGTAGATAATGTGCAATTGTGCAAGCACTACTGTGTTACTGGGCAAATGAGACTTTATGATCTGATTACACAGTGTAGTAATCCGATTACTAGACTGTGTAATATCTCAGGATGACGTGCGCAGTGCAGTGTCACGCGAACCTTTATTATTGTTTATAGTTCCGAGTGTGACTGCAACTGTTATGGGCGGCCGTGTCGTTTAACTTCAGCTGAACGACTAGCTTGTCACGTCATTCATTCTAAAAAAAAGTATTTTAAAGTCACTTAAAAAGTTTATTCAAATATCCTTTTAGGCATCCATCATGGCTGACGACTTCAGCACGTTGTCCGGAGTGTCTCCGCTCCTGACCAACGATGCAGTCAGTCAATCCCTCTCCAACTGGTTTAAAGAACCTATCGTCTTCACGCATTGGGAGGCAAGTATAATGAACAACGCCCAACCATCACATACACAACTCCTGCTAGCTCGGCAGGAGTTGCGCACCGCGACAAAATTTTCTCGACACTATTTTGCGAGGGACCGAGACAAGACTATGGTAGCGCCTAGCGATGGCAATTAATGCTATTTTGCGTAAATTTCATAAACATACTAATTCACGAGTCTTAGCAAGCTAATTGCTATTGCTATGCTATATGCTAAAATGAAAAAAAATGGAAATGAAAAATTATATGAAAAATGAAATGATACATGATATAAAACTTTATTTTTAAAATTAAATTCAAAAGCAACTAAATTATTTGAAATGAAATTTCATATTTCACAGAATTTCGCAACCACATTTCATTTGCGAAATGCTAATTGAGTTTTCACATGCTAAAAATTAATGCGAATGCTAATTAATCCATCACTAGTAGCGCCTAAGTGTGTCTCACTCTGACAGTGACAAGTTTCCTCGCGGTACGCATGCTAGGCCACTTGGTGCCTAACTAGGAGTCCCTGTATCAGGGACCCAGGAACTACGAGGACTATGCTCCCACAACACCCACACAGAACAAGTATTTGGACTTTTTTTCCTGTACATAAATACTTGTCCTTTGCAAGAATCGAACCCGCCGCCTTCGGGTTCTGAGCCCACCTACTCAACCACTACACAGAGAGGTTAATAATTACTAAAAATAAAATAAATAATTTTATTTAGGTACAAACTTGTTTTTGTGTGGGCCACATTGCTCGAACATTGAACCGACAACCGATGGGGCAGAAAGCTTATAGAGTAGTATGGTAACCCAACTCGAAGGTTAGGTGGACCGACGGTCTGTCAGAAATGTGGAGAAACGATGGATGCAGGAGGCAAACAGAAGATCAAAGTGGTGCTCTATGGAACAGGCCTATAAGTTCAGCAGTGGACGTCTTCAGGCTGATGGTGACTTGCATTCTTACCTTTGCCTCGTGCCTTTAAATTTACTAGTTTATTTTAAACCCGCAAACGTTTGTCTTATCTTTATTCAAACTATCTGTGAGTGCATGTTTCAGGTACATACTTATTTAGGTAGTACCACTTAGGTACACCATAAATGATAATAAGTAATAACTTACTTTTAACTTATGATATTCAGATGCCTAAGAAGATGCTTAGGTAATATTTTTTACACAATAGGCATGATGACAAATTTTTTTTTGATAAATTAATTGTATTCCTCAAAAGATAAACATTTGTGAAAACAAAATATTAATATCTCAAAAAATGACCAAGTTACAAGCATTTTAAAAACTAATAATAGAAAGAGATAGTTCAAACGGCCAGTGACGTCAGAGGAAGGTCGTTATAGTACCTGATTACTAAGCTGTGGTAGCTTTTCATACAATCCCTTTGGCATGTGACGTCACAAGTGGAGTTTTCATAGTAACTGTGGGGGCGCTCTGTTTCGCGAGAAAGGGACAGGAGATGCCTCCTGTAGAAACTTTAAAAGCTTATTACTCCATGATTTATTTACCGATTTTGCTTATTATTTCAATTAATGCATGCGCCTGCGGGTCCCTGGGGCCCGCAGGCGCGGCTCCTTGTCAGGGAGCTGTCCAGACGGCTGGTCGAGGTGACGCGTGACCAAAGGGCTGGCGCATACCTCGGCCAACGTATCAGCCTCGCAATTCAACGAGGGAATGTCGCCAGCTTTTTGGGTACGCTCCCCGCAGAAAGCAATCTAAATTCCGTGTTTTATTTATAGCAATTTTTAGCAATATAGACTTTTTTATTAGGTTTTTAGTTAGGTGTACATATTTATTGAATTAGTTTTAAAGTTATTTAAGTTTAGTTTAGTATATTTATTATGTTATTTAAAAGAAACACCGACGAAGGTTGACAATGAAGGCTTCACTCTTGTGGAGAAGAAGAAGCGTCGACCTCGACCACCCCGCAACCATCGCGGCACCGCTTCCGCTGCAGCTGCGACTACAACTTTACGTGCTGCAGAGCTCGTAACGGCGATATATCTCTCCCGGTTCGAAAAGAACACGCCGGGAGAAGTCAAAAAATATCTCAACGAGCGGTGCCATGGTCGGGTCCAGAATAAAGCCGAATTGCTGCTGTCGAGACTGGAGTCCACGAGGTCGACAAATTTCAAGTCCTTCTTGCTCCGGGTTCCAGCTAAGTACAAGGAAATATTTCTGGATCCTGCATTTTGGCCAAAAGGAATTGTGTTCCGGCGGTACAGGGAGCCGCGACCGAAAAAAGAAAATTCCTGAACTTGTGCGTCTCTTATTTAAGTTGTTTTTATTATAAAATATGTATGTTAGTCTGTAAGGTATATGTAAATATGGGCCGCTAGTTGCCTGAAATAAACGAATTTATTATTATTTATTATTATTAAGTTTTAGTATACACACACATTGACAGCGTCCTTGGTGTGATTGTGGAGCAGGTTGGCTCATAACCCGGAGGTGGCGGGTTCGATTCCCGCGACAGGACCAGTATTTGTGCCCGGAAAAAAAAGCGCAAATACTTGTTCTGTGTCTGGGTGTTGTGGGAGCAAGGTCCTCGTAGTTCCTGGGTCCCTAGATACAGGGATACTAGTTAGGGTCCAGGATCTATGTATGTGATCGTTGGGCGTTATTATTATTATTATTAGTATTATATTCCGGAAATAAATTATTGCATTCATTTCTAATCTTCTTTATGAAAGTAATATTTACTTGTTCATTTTTAATAGTAGTCATCATGCCTGTTAGATGTACGTAACCGGGAATCCTACGCTACCTAGTTGCGAAGACCGTTGTTGCGACGCAAGCTGTTTTTTTTTTCGTCAGCTCGAAAACTCGTATCGAACAACAGCAACAAATCGAAAGGTCTACCTATTATCATAATTTATATTTTTTCCAGTACTTAAGCGATACGGGCAAAGGCGACTCGTACCTCAGCGAGCTACTTCGGATCAGGATCCACGGTAAAACACAAAACGGCGCTCCGAAGGTCGTTCAAGTAATTCTCAAAAGCATCCCCAAAAGTATATCCAGACGACGCACTTTCAGAAGCGACGAGTTCTTCAAAAACGAAATAAACTTTTACACGAAAGTGTTGCCAGCTTTGCTCGAATTCCAAGCGAGGAAGAACGTCACGGAACCGTTTGACAAATACGCAAAGCTGTTCCTCGCTTTCAGTGACGGCACCAATGATGTCATTTGCTTGGAAGATGCATCTTTAGAGAACTTTGGAAGCGCAGTCCGTCAAGAAGGCATCGATTTGGACCATTGCAAGTTATCCTTCAAAGCATTGGCGCAGTTCCACGCCTTGTCCTTTGCCATGAAAGACCAAGACCCTGACAAATTCGAGCAGATTCGAAAGGAAATTTTCGAGACCTACTACCATGAACGACTTTGGGGATGGTACGAGAGGTTCTGGAAGCGCATTGGAGGTATAGCCATCGACGCAGTCGAGAAAGAATACCCTGACAGTATTTATGTCCAAAAGATTAAAGAGTTTTGCGTGCCGGAGCGTTACAAATTCATGATAGAAGCCGCAACAAACACTTTATCCACTGGCGTCATTTCTCATGGTGATTGCTGGACGAACAATTTCTTATTTAAATACGAAAATGGGAAAGTCACGGATGCGAAAATCATTGATTTCCAACTGTCCAGATGTGCGACACCTGTCTTAGATCTGTCTTTCATTGTTTACGCCTGCACAACCCAGGATCTTAGGGTGAAGCATTATGATGAGCTTTTAGAATACTACTATGGAGTCTTAGCGAAGCAGATTCGAGAGATGGGAAGCGATCCAGATAAAGTCTACTCCCGGGAACTGTTCTTGAGCGAGATCAAAAAGTATTCGTACTTCGGGTTGGCGTTCAGTTTCGAATCTACTCCAGTTATTATATTGGCTCCTGAAGATGCTGTTAGCATGGAAATGGAGGTAAGCATGCATTTTTTGCAAGAACTTTAATAATTTATCTATTTGCTTAGATAAAAACTTAGTAGGTACTCAAGTATTCCACGATATCTTTAATTCCACGGTATTTGTAGATATCTTATTTGAAAATATCTCATACTTAGTCCCTTCTCATCTGGAGGTAAGTTATTATATGGCTCCATGTTTTCAATGCATGTTTTTAATCCACAGGGCGATGAAAAGCTGAACATGGATGACGTGTGGCAGTTGAAACCGTTCAAGACAAAAGAGGGTAGGCTGCGAGAAGCAAACAACGTTGTGCATTGCGTCGATAACGGGTACATATGAGCGGCTTTATCGGACAATTTTATTTTAATATCTTTACAGATCACAAAATTTACAAACTGATAGCACAAGACTTAATTCGTTTAGTACTGGTGCTATTTAATTATTCAAAGGAATGCTCAGATAGCAAGATTATTTTTGCGTCTTCATTCCTTATCTTAAATAAGTATTATTGTTATGCTAATATTGATATAATTATCATAGTGTTTGAGTTATGATCTGTGAAAACGTATTTGATACCAGTTAATAACTATGAGACGTTTTATTTAGAAAAAAAAACTATTTCCGCTCTTGCTACTAGATGGCGCTGAACCAGACTGTCAAAATCACTGGAGTGAACTCACTAAAAATTGCTTTCAGTGGTTGTACGTGGAGTGTACTTTCTATTACTTTTCTAATATAGGCCGAAAATAGGTATGTTCTATCTCAAATATAAAACGAAAGAGTTTAAGAGTTGCCAGTCATTATCTTGACCACCTTGAAACATTGACAGTGACAAATTGTGGTAAAACTGTTTAACGCATCTATTGTGGCATACTTAAATTACAATTTCTTTTTTTTAATAAAACGCCTTATTACTTATAGCCTAGTATTATTGATATTTTGATTTTATACGACGTTATACGTACGTAATAGTACTTTATTGTTTCGAGAAGTTTTGAGGTGTAAAAAGCTTTCAAATTAGGAGATGAGAGAGAGTGGCTGTTATTGTGATTAATGTAAATCCATTACTGGCTTTTAGTTTTGTTATAAGTTTCATATGTATTTGTTTTTAAGGTCTGTGGATTTTGTTATAGAAGTAAATAAATAATAAATTAATAAATACATAATAAAAATTGTTCAGTTAAAATGCCAATATTTGAATGTTTATGATTGTTATTATTCAGTATTAATAAAAAATTCGTTAATTTCTTTGCTTAAAAATGACCATATTTAAAGTAAGCACTTTTATTTATTTATGATTTTTTGAGACATCGGTTTTTTTTTCTAATAATGTTTTGTCCTGCTCTACTACTGTAGCTTTCTACTCCCACTCACAGATTTATATATCAGTGGGCTGCTATGTTATTATACAGGATGTAATTTAATTCATTCGCATAAATTGAGCCCATGATAGTACATCAATTATAGATGATTATTAAGGAGTAAAGAGTGTAAATAAAATAATTTTTATTGAAAATTCTAAAGATTTCCGCGGCGCCTATTGCAGTTGGCACGGATGATTTTGATACATTTAAACGTTTTTATACCTTTTATGTACTAATTAAAAACAGTAATTCAGTATTCAAATTTTGTATTGTAGCATTTGATTAAGTATGTTATTCCATTTTTTGGAGTTATTATTATTACCAAACCAATGTGTTAAAATTCAAAAATTTTGGTCCACACGTGACCGGTATCAGGAGTAGGTATCTAGTTTCAAAGGATGCTAATGAATTCAATTACACCCAGTATAAGTAAAGCAAACAAAACACTTGAGATTAAAACAATACGTAGCGCCATCGTAGCAAGATGTCACAGATCGGAATACGATGTCACAGATAACACACAAATACACACATTAAACTAAACCACAGAGTATTTAACTAATTACTATTAAACTTGCACATTGTTTTAGTCTATCAACGCGGGTTACGAATAAAACTACCATTTTCAAAACTGAGAGTATAATGCTACGCCATTTTAAAAATAAACTTACTCTTAGGCATAGAACTAAGAATAATATAGGTCTAGATAATGTTACAGACAGTATCTAGGCTCGATGACAAATGTTTCTGAACTATGTCAAATTTCTAAATCATCTATGGGGGCAATTTAAAAGGCTTTAGTTAACAGATCTAAACTCTTAAAACTGTTGCTGTCCTTGTCAAATAGACGGCAATGTAAGAGACGGATTACTTTTAGTATTTTAAAGACTCAACTACAGCCTTCGAAATTAGGCCTAAGTACGTAGCTTTCCGTGCCGAACAGACAGAATAATATACCATACCTACATAAAATACAAAATTATTAACCATTAATAACAGAAACAGAAATAACGAGAAATTTGTAGATAAAAATGTTTTCGTGTTCAATATAATTTCATAGTATTTCTTTACTGGGGTCTGACTTTGACTAGACGTAACTTTAACTGGAGTTAAGCTCGGAACAAGGATTTCATGCTGATTTCAGGCCATGTCCGCAGATTGTTGAGCCATGAAGTAAGTCTTCTTCCAATTCTTTCTGGGAAGGTCCCGTAAGTACCATAAAAATGTACGTTTTGGTATACCATGATTGGTACGTGATATAACATGGTTGGTACTCGGTTTACCATGGTTGGTACTTGTATACCATGGTTGGTACTTGGTATACCATGGTTGGTACTTGGGCACGTTAAATACTATATACAAAATTCTTAATTATCGGTCAAATAAATCCATTGGTTAGTGAGGTTTACTTACTTCTAATGTAGCCGTCGGCCCCGGCTGTTGTCGTAAGACAATAGTCGTTAAGCCAAGTCAGAAGCCTTCGGGCGGCCTAAAAATTCTGACACCAGGGCTGACCACTTGCCTACACGAGAAGAAGAATGGTTCACAAGCTGTACGAACAAGCCACCGTGGTATAGCGTTCACCCCATGAGATGCGAGAGGTACTTGTTGAGTGACCAGGGTTTAGGGGAGGACTTCCGGCGGAAGGTCTTCTTCCGGGAGGTGGTGGTGGTGGTCGCCCGGGTGGTCGTGCCCAGGCTGGTCGCCTCCGGCTTGGTCGTGTTCGCTGGAAATGTTCATATACTGGGTATAATTGCATTCATTAGCATCCTTTGAAACTAGATACCTACTCCTGATACCGGTCACACGTGGACCAAAATTATTGAATTCTAACACATTGGTTTGGTAATAATAATAACGCCAAAAAATGGAATAACTAACTTAATCAAATGCTACAATACAAAACTTAATTGAAATAATGAATTACCGTTTTTAATAAGTACATACAAGGTCTAAAAACGTTTAAATGTATCAAAATCATCCGTGCCAACTGCGTCAGGCGCCGCGGAAATCTTCATAATTGTCAATAAAAATTATTTCATTTACACTCTTTACTCTTTAATAATCATCTATAAATGGTGTACTATCATGGGCTCAATTTATGCTAATGATTTAAATTATATCCTGTATATATCGACAATAATACAATACATCCGAGTGACGATGAAACTGTTATGGACGGTCGTGTCGCTTAACAACTAGGCCCGAAGTCTGCTATTTCAATTGTGTCATAATGGTTCATGAATTGTGCCATAATGGTTCATGAATTGTGCCATAATGACAGATTTTATATATTTATTTAATTCTTTATTGCACTAAAAGTACAAAAGGAGGACATAATGCTAAAGCATTTTTTACCAGTCATTCCATACAAAGTTTAAGAAATAGGGATGTAGGCGTGCATCAAAATTAGTATGAACAATTTGTACAAACAAAAAAAACATTACGTATTACATATTTCTATATATTAATATTAATAAATACCTATTATATGATATATACTATTATATTATATCATAAATACAAAAACAGAAAATACCAAAGTGGTATAAATACTACAGAAGAATACATTAAATATTACACTGATTTTGACACTAATGGTACTCTACTTATGGTTTGTAGACTAACATTAGTGTCAAAATCTGTCATTATGGAACCATTCATGAACCATTGTGACACAATTACACATGACACAAAACAGCAGACAAAGAGTATATAGTTTACTTCTGGCCCAGGTGAATGAACACCGCCATGTCATTTATTCTCATTTTAAAAGTAACTGTTATGAAACTGTTGAAGGGATTAAAAAATAGATCCTAATGATAGGATTAATTTCTCCATCTAAGAAATAAAATTATGTTTAAAAATGATAATCTAAAAATTTTATTTTCAAAAACAAAAATGTGTTCGCAAGGTTTTTTTTTATGTTAAAGAATGACGTGACGAGCTAGTCTGTGGCTGTGGTAGCTACATGACTTTATTTAAAGTAAAATTCAGTATTAATTTGCGTGTCGATGACTTTTTTTTAATTTTCCTGACAACTACTGTCTATTATAAACAAGCCTACAGCGCCGGCGCTACAAGTCGTTCACCTGATGACGTCCGCTCTAAACTGTTTCAAGAAAAATGGCCTCACTTTACTGTGTGTTTCACAGATAGGGTACTAAGACAGTAAACTCTACAGTATGTTACAAAGAAAGTGTCCTCACAGAGCACTCTAAGCTATGTGTTCACGCTAGCGCATGCACTAGTGTGCGCCGGGCGGCACACGCGCGGCACACGCGCGGCACACGCGCGGCACACGCGCGGCACACGCGCGGCACACGCGCGGCACACGCGCGGCACACGCGCGGCACACGCGCGGCACACGCGCGGCACACGCGCGGCACACGCGCGGCCCGGCGGGAGGCGCGCCGCTCCACGTTCGGGCGCGGCGACTCCCACGCACGCGCGACACGTCTCTAACTCTGTGCCTATTCATTGTATCATAGATAAAGATCTAGTACACTTTCGGAGACAACGCTTTTATTTCACCCCTCCGCCTGGCTGAATCTGACCACTATGTTTTAAGAAAAATGTCCTCACTCGAACTATAATTCATAGATAGTGTTCTATCGAGGTGCACTCTAAAGTATGATTTAAAGATACTGTCCTTATAACGTTGTTTTTTTTTATTATGAGAATGAATGACGTGACGAGCTAGTCGTTCACCTGATGTTAAGCGACACGGCCGGCCATAACAGTTGCAATGTCACTCGGAACTTTAAAATAATAAAGTTTCGCGTGACACTGCACTGCGCACGTCATCCCGAGACACCACACAGTCCAGCAATCACATTACCAGACTGTGTAACAAGGCCATAAAGTCTCGTTTGCCCAGTAATTTCAATAGCTACAATGCCCTTCAAACCGGAACTACAGCTTGGCGGCAGAATAACTGGCTAAACAGTGGTACCTACCTAGACGAACTTTGCAGAAAAGTCCTACCATCTAGTAACCACGTTCACTCCTAAAAAAATGTCCTCATAAGATGTACTCTACATTCTATCGCGGACGTAGAGTACACCTTATAAGGGCATCCTATCAAGGATGTACAAGTTGCGTTCTACAGGCTGTTAGGATAGTGAATAGTGTCCTAATAAGGTGCACTCACATACTTTAGTATGTTTGAGGTGGTTTTGGTGGGAACGCGGAAAAGTTCACGTCACTGCATTGTATTATTTTTAAAAACTTTTGCTTTTTCCAATGTTAATGTTTAAAATTGGTGGCGTTTCACGCATTAAGTGCTGAATTACGAGCATGAGTGAGGGCAAGTGATATAATGTGGTGAAACGTGATTTTTCGTGTTGCTTCCAAAACTCCATAGAAGCTTCTAGTAAAGTTGCCACCACTTTGCTGGAGCATAACTTAGACTGGACTATGACTAGGACATAACTGCGTGAAATATTTTATAACACGATGAAAATTATAATACTTGACACTGGCTAAATACTGTAAGTATGGAGCCAAAAATAACGAAAAAAATGTTTTAAGAAAAATGTTCTCTACCTACACCTACAGCAACATACAAAGCCAGTGTCCTCACAAAATAAACTGTTCAGTATATTAACCTCTGGAAGCAGCATTGAGATAACAATGAGGCGTTTTATTAAAAAAAAACTTTTATTGTTATAAAAACCCGATAGATGTCGGTAAAATAGGGGTTTTAAGTTCTGTCATTGTTAAGATAATTATGTATCGAGTTTAATATCCTATCCTTATTTTATGGAAGACTTATACTATTATGGCTTTAAATCGACAACGTACTCTGTGGTTCACTCAACTGAATTTGAAATTTCCTTGCACTCTGTGTATTGAAACTACAACCATGTTTGAAATACGTCATTAGTACGCCATCTAGTGACAGAAGCCGAAACAGGTTGTTTTTTTAAATAAAACTCCTCATTGAATAACAATGCATGCGTGTTCGATATCGGGTCGCTGGTAGTTTAAGAGTTAAAGTATGTATGCTCACGGTATTTAGGCGGTAGTACAGTAGTGGTGGTGGTGGTATTGTCGACGACGGCGGTGGTGGTCCACATGTCGTACTCCGGGACCCACATCTTCTGGTCGATGGGCTCGTAGCCGAAGTCCGTCATGTATGCTTGCCCACGGTACTCCACGTTTTGGGTTGTGAAGTCCTGGAAAGTAAATGAATAAATATTACATTTAAAACTAACAAACGGACAACGTTCTTCTGTTAGGGTTGTTAGATCGGGTTACAAAGTATTTTGCGTTTGTAATAGTACTTACGGGATATTTAATGTGATTAGAATCATTTTGGTGGCTGTAACTGTGCCGAAATATCGGGATCTCAAAAATGATTCTAACCACGGTAAATAACCCTGTTCGCTCCTCCTTGTTTTTGAGGTAAGTACCATTAAAAACGTAGTAAACAACCGTGAAAGTTTAAAACAAATAAAGTCTTTTGTATCTGTATTCTGTATTCTTTATTTTTTTTTACGCTTGATAGGCTTGCGCTTGACCACTATCCCACCTGGGCGGTTATTCTCTATGGAGACACAGATTCCACACGATACGAAACCACGTCGTTATCGTGTCTTGTTAAAATCGTGTCAAAGCGTTAGATATATCTTCACTTTACATTCAAGTTATCTTTATTTTGAATAAAACATATTGACATAAGTGGTCATATCTTTTGATGTGTTGCTGTTTCGGAACGCGTCTCAGAAAACATATGATTTTGACAGTAAAAATCGCGCCAATTCCAAATTCATTTCGCGCGGTTTTGTTTTCGTTTCATAGAGAATAGACTTTTCCAGATTCCTTATGTAAGACAAGGAATTCACGTGGTTTCGAAGTAAGGAATCGATACGGAATAATGGCCCTGATGGGAAGTGACGATGCGGTCTAGGATGTAACACGCTTGCCTAGAAGATATCTGTATGTATGAAATAAAAAAAGTTCTTTGACACACTTATTGAACAGTTTTTTATACTATAGCTATCTACTAATTATTCTACGGCTATAGTTTACGTAGTAACATATTCAGTAATCTGTGCTATAGTTCATCATAACCAACAACCTGTAGACGTCTACTGCTGAACATAAGCCTCCCCCAAAGTGTCACTTTGAGCGGCTGCTGGAGTGCATTCATCGGCTCCCCACGGTATTGACCAGTCAGTCCACCTAGTGGGCTGCCTATATACGATTCATGGTAACTTTGGAACCTTTCTTCCCCATCGGTTGTCAGTTCTACGAGCCATGTGGTCTGCCCATTGCCATTTCAACTTGCTAATTCTACGAGATATATCGGTCACTTTAGATCTGCGGATCTCCTCATTTCGGATCTTATCTCGCAGGGAAACACCAAAGATAGCTCTCTCCATAGCTCGTTGCGCGACTTTGAGCTTAGTAATAAGGCCAACAGCAAGAGACCTCGTTTCAGTTCCATAAGTCATCACTGGCAATACACGCTGGTTGAAAACATTAGTTTTCAGGCTTTGCGGTATTTCAATCGAACAAGTAGGTCGAAGCTTTCTGAACGCTGCCCAGCCAAGAAACAAATAAATAAAAATATTAATTACGTATGAAATTAATTTATAGCCCATACAAAATACATACCTCATAATAAGTCCCTTCCTCCCACCGCCACTCCTGCGTATCGAGGAGTATCATGGACTTGTGGTGGCCCCACGCGTACATCTCGAACGAACACTCGTCCGAGAATATTATGAACACCGATATGTCGAACGCAGAACCTGCAATACGATATCACCTGTCGTATCTAACCAGCTACCAGGAACCAGGAAAAGGAGCAGGAAACCAATATAATCGACAGAATCACTTTTCGGAACAAATACAAATACACATAAATTAAATAATATTTTGACGATGCGTGTGTGTTGGCAGAGGCCAAAACAACCTACAAGCAAATATACTATATTTGGATCATTTGATTAAGTTTATTTTTTTTGCGATGGGTAAAGCAAAGACGTTGTTTTTTGGCACGTTTCCTAACGAAATTAGAGTATGTGGATCTTTGAATTTAACATATTATCATGTAATTCGTTTCATTAATTTGTTTGTGTTGATCGCAAATAAAAGATAAATAAATTCTGTTCTATAGAAAAAATCGCAAACATACCTCAAAAAATTTGGTTCAACAAAAACTAAGCATAGCTTGTACTATGGGAACTAGATAACGGATATAATACTTAGACTAGTATTTTCCTCCGTGCGCGGGCCGCGTGCGGCCCGCGAGGACGTTTTCGTGGCTGTTGTATTTATAAAAATGTTATACTTTGTGCTAAACTTTAAATTTTGCAAGTAAAAGTACAAAACGACGGTATTTTTCAAAGAAAATGATAATGCGCTTGACTTTGCATGGCGGCCGTCTTGAAAAATGCTGTCAGTCAAGTAAAAGGTCGAAATTTGAAATCAGCATCCTTTAAAACCCCCAAATATAAAATATCAGCCGAATCCGAGTTACTATAAAATCGGGCGCCATTTTGAATCCGCCATCTTTGAATTATTTTAAGACTGTAAGAAAGCCTCCGTTGTTCTCTGTAACATGAGTCCAAACACGCTATGCTTGCCTCTATTAGTTTCGATAGTGTGCGCCTTTTAATTTTGCATGGCGGCCATTTTGTTATGTTTCTTCAAAGAGTGTCTATTTTATTCAAGGTTCCCGAAAATATTCAGTTGTTAAGTAAAAAAAGGTTAGTGGTGTTGAAGTTAGGTTAGATTAGCTAAAGCCAATTAAAAAACGTCGCATTAGTAAAACATTGTAAACGTAGCAATGGGTAGTTTGATCGTCGTCGCGATAGGTAGATTGAAGCTCCTCCTCGCTTCACTCGTCATCGCAATAGGTAGTTTGTAGCTCCTCCTCGCTTCGCTCGTCGTCGCGATAGGTAGTTTGAAGCTCCTCCTCGCTACGCTCGTCGTCGCGGTAGGTAGTTTGAAGCTCCTCCTCGCTTCGCTCGTCGTCGCGGTAGGTAGTTTGTAGCTCCTCCTCGCTTCGCTCGTCGTCGCGATAGGTAGTTTGAAGCTCCTCCTCGCTTCGCTCGTCGTCGCGATAGGTAGTTTGAAGCTCCTCCTCGCTACGCTCGTCGTCGCGGTAGGTAGTTTGAAGCTCCTCCTCGCTTCGCTCGTCGTCGCGATAGGTAGTTTGAAGCTCCTCCTCGCTTCGCTCGTCGTCGCGATAGGTAGTTTGAAGCTCCTCCTCGCTACGCTCGTCGTCGCGGTAGGTAGTTTAAAGCTCCTCCTCGCTTCGCTCGTCGTCGCGGTAGGTAGTTTGAAGCTCCTCCTCGCTTCGCTCGTCGTCGCGGTAGGTAGTTTGAAGCTCCTCCTCGCTTCGCTCGTCGTCGCGGTAGGTAGTTTGAAGCTCCTCCTCGCTTCGCTCGTCGTCGCGATAGGTAGTTTGAAGCTCCTCCTCGCTTCGCTCGTCGTCGCATTGGTGGTTTTGAAAATATGTATGGCAGCCATTTTGAAAAACGGTGGATGTCTAAAAGAAGCTAAAGCATGTTAATCAGTATCCTTAGGGACACTCAGATATCAATTTTCATACGGATTGGAGATCCATAAAAAAGTTCGGTAAAATGAATGAAATTTTTCAATATGGCGGAATCAAAATTTTTTCGCCATATTCTTGCTAAGTATCTAGGGGGAGTCTTAGATATCGATTTTCATCCGGATCGGATATTTTTTTCTATAAGTCGATACGTCTCCATGCGCCATCTTGAAAAAATCAATTTCATTTGTATTTTGTTTTGTTCCTTTATACATCTTTACTTGATCCTCAGAAACAACTTTTCTATTACATTCATATTGGAGGCGTAAAAAAGGAAAGTTCATATTTCGTTAAAATCACCTTTGTATGGCAACCCTATTGAAAAATGGCGCATGTCAAAATTTGATTTTAGAATGTTGATCAGCATTCTTGGGGACCGTCAGATATCGATTTTGATCCGGATCGGAGAATTTTTTTTTTCCGCCATGACCAAAATTTCCGCCATTTTGAAAAAAAAAAATTGGTGTTCTTTTCTCTTTTGGCCTCCAAACAATATTAGTTCGAGCTTTTTATACTAAAGTATCATGGTTTCGACGTCATTTCCGGTTTAAATTTGTATGGAAGTTTTTTTTTTCCGCCATTTTGGATTTTTTTTATTTTCTCTAAAATCGTCCCAGGGTTTTCTATGACATTCCTGAGAACGCATATGACCCATCTCACATCGTTTAGCCAGGCCGTTGATGGTCACTATGATGGAAGGTCGGAAGACCAGGTCATCAAATGTTTTGAATTAAGAACGTCTATTTTTATACGAATCAATAAAAAAAGGATCAAAATTTCCCATAGGTATCGAGAAACAATGAGCCAAAAATGAAAAAAAAAATTTGTATGGCAGCCATCTTTAAAAATGGCGGGATCCAAAATATTTTTTCAAATATCAAATCAGGGACCCCAAAAACCCCCCGATGCAAAAAATCAGCCCGATCGGACCAACTTTCAAAATGGCCGCCATCTTGGATCCGCCATCTTGGATTTTCATGACGACCATCCGAAAGCGCCCATCCTCCTCTATGACATTTGGTCGAACACACCCCATCTACCTCTTACCGTTTCCGATTTATAAGCGTTTCAATTTTGTATGGAATTTTTATTTTTTTGTATGGCAACCCCTATTTTTTTTTATTTCTCTCCAAGCGTCCCAGGGTTTACTACAACTTTAGTTAGAACAGGTCACCCATCCGACTTGTAGTTTCCGAGAGCCGTTGACCGGTTCCATCAAGGAGACGACTTTTTGCTGATGTCAGATTTTTCTGGTTGTCACGTGACCGATCTCTATACAACCTCATACTCGGTTTTTTTCCACCACTTCCAGGAGCTCGGGAACAAAAATGTCAGTCAGTGAGTGAGTGAGTGGGTAACGAACTTTATATATTATTGTGTTGTGTGTGTGTTTTGTGCACGATTATGTCATATCAAAGCACTATGAACTTACTAAGCTTAACGGATAATAATCCACTTTACATATTAAAATTCAATAATACTTAACCCAGGGAGCCGATTCTTTTATAAAATTGCATTTGAATGGCTATTGAACGGTGTCAGAATTGTTGATTTTTGTGTTGCCAAAGCCCGTTAAATTAAATAAAAAAAACACGGGTTGTAGACCACCATTAGTGTCAAAATCTGTCATTATGGTACGATTCATGAACCATTAGGTACGACACAAATACATTAGCAGACTTTGGGCCAAGGACGCTGGCAAGGTGTTACACTCATTGGCTGTTCACACTATGAAGTTCTATTTATGACCTAACCCGGAACACAAAAAGTAGAAAGAAATCACTATACCTACCAACGCCTTTATTCTTACTTCCTCCGAGTGGCTTTGATCATCTATTCGACAAAGTTCGTAAGCGTTCGACAATTTCCGTCACATTATCAGCAATCGGTACGTGCTTGCAGTCCGTGATGGAATCAGATAACGTATCTCAACTCAAGATGCAATGGTTGAAGTGCTGTTCAACGAGTCCTACGGTCAGCGGCAAAATTTGCCGAATATAATATGGAGTTTAGCAAAATGGCGCGCAAATTCCTAGATTCGCGCGCGCCTTAAGCAATATGGCGTCAGTTTCTTTCGCGCCAAAACAGATGTCAGTTCTGTACTTTCGTTTTCGTGCCATTTTATTTTACGACCCTAAACTGCTAACGCAAAGGCCAAAATGTTATCGGTAAATGTAAAACAATGTTGGCTACGTGTATAAAAGACTGATTGTGGCAACGGAAGCCCCGTGAGAAGCCTTTGTAGGTACTACCTAGCTAGACCTACCTCCTTTGTAGTTCCTTCCTTGTAGGTTCGCTTCGGGAAAGAAGATTGTTGATTTTTTTTTAGGGTTACCTACTTTTTTTAACTATCTTGAAAGCGGGCGTTCTCAATAGTTTCGGTTATTAGTACGGTCATCGGACTACATGGTGAGACTTTTAGTAAGAATTTACGATTTTTTATATTATTAGGTACTTATACCTAGTAGGTAAGCTACTTTACATAACCTTTACCACAAAACATTATCATTTATTTATTTGACTACCCATGCCCTGTTAACTCAGTAGGTTAAATTAGTAGCTCTGCCTTTTGAGCTATAGGTTGTGGGTTCGATTCCCATCCAGGACAAACATTTATGTGATGAACATAGGTGAATTTTCTGTGTCTAGGTGTTATATTGTATTCTATGTACCTATGTATTTACAAATAAAAAGTATGCCCCTATAGCTCAACTGTTTTTGCTCAACTGCTCTTGCGGCACTGGCCGCTTATAATCTATTGAGATCTCTTTTACCAGTCAACAAATAAAAAATATAATCGGTTATCCTACGGGACCCACTCTCACGAACGAATAAACGTAAACTCACTCGCTCCCGTTTTTCTCTGCATTTATTTATATTTATACAGACATCTGACGTTTTCCTCCAACTCTTTTGTTTCCAAATTCAAAGTGCCACGGTGAAAAGCAATAGTGCCGAATTTCAGCGAGAATTTTTTCTTTACGGAAGTACCTACTTATGGAGTCAATTACTTGTCTTTTCAGTATTTCTCAAAAGGTGTTTTTCTTTAATTTTAAAAGTTAAAACGCTAGGCTCGTTGTTGGAACTGATAATGAAATTGTCTTGGAAAATGTAGAGAATTTATTATATGCCTACAATACAAATAGCAATGCGAAGAAGTGTCGTGTCTGAATGTAAGTAACTATGTACCTAAACTAGTCTAAATTGTAGTCATAATAATTATGCAGCCTGTAGGTACTAAATGGTTTGAAAGCGGATAAATGTGAATTTAGCTGTCAAACTTTGATGAAGACGGGTAATAGAATTCAGATAAGAGCTTTATCAAAGGTACCTAACCTAGGTACTTACTGTTAGGTAATACCTACCGCAGAGCTATAAGACAAATATTGAGCTACTTCATGATTATTTATTAAATATTTAGCTACTTCATATTATTTATTTATTATTATTTATTTTATTTATTTATTTATATACAGGGTTACAGGAAAAATCGTGCTAGATCCGTTAAGGGCGTGGAGTACACATCATTTCTGACTTATTTCACTATGAAACACCCTAGCCTAAACTTAACCCTTTTCGAAATATTCGACTTTTAATTATTTTTTTTTAAATATTTTGTGTCTTATTATTATTATTATTGCATTTTTACATGTGTAATAAGATGCTTTGGGACGTCAATCAATAAAATAGTACATAATATAATATTTAATAGACTATAGTAGACAAGTGAAAGTTAAGAAATAAAAAAATATTTGAATCTGTATTTTTTTCTAACGGATATCTAAAAGTAATATTATAAGTTTAGGCTAGGGTGTTTCATAGTGAAATAAATTAGAAATGGTGGGAACTCCACGCCCTTAGCGGATCTAGCACAATTTTTCCTGTAACCCTGTATATACATGCCCTTTGGTAAACATGACAGTTTCGCAATTCGTTCACCAAGGACTCAAAACATAACACATATACAAATTAAACATTTTATCCACAACTATTATTACTAACCACAATTTACAATAACAACAAAAAAAAATGAAAAAAAAAATTATAATTACCTATAAGCAAAAATGCCTATCAGGTTAGCATACTAACCACCTACATAATAAAAAACAGAATTCTATCAGTTATCTGGTTCCCATAGTACAAGCTTTGCTTAGTTTGGGGCTGGATGGCGTTGTGTGAAATGTCCATACATTAATTTTTAATAAAAAACATTTCAAAAGTACCCACCTAATCTTGAACGGGTATAGATCGTTTACCGTAAGCTGTACCGTGATGTATTTATATTATTTAAAAATATGCGAGGATTATCGTAAATGAGTATGCTTAATATGTAAGCATTATGCAAAGTAATAGTAATAATACTTATGTAAACATGTACCCACCACCAATAGATATGTTTTACTTGCATATTTTTAAATAATATATAATTACATCAGGCGACAACTTACGATGAACGAACTCTATTAGGTCATTGTAACCGGAAGCTGACGTCTGACGTGGCCGAATCCACGTCGCTTGCCTCGCGGGATGGGCCCGAAGTCTGCTATTTTTATTGTGTCACAATAGTCCATGAATCGTACCATAATGACACGTTTTGACACTAATGGTAGTATAAAAACCATAAGTAAGCTACCATTAGTGTCAAAATCTCTCATGACGGCAGATTTTTACACTATTGGTTTTCGACAAACCATAAGTGGACTACCATCATCATCATCATCATTAACAGCCTGAAGACGTCCACTGCTGAACATAGGCCTCCCCCAGGGAGCGCCACTTAGAGCGGCTGCTCGCCTCCTGCATCCATCGGCTCCCCGCGGCTTTCACCAGGTCGGTCCACCTAGTGGGGGGCCGGCCTACGCTGCGTCTTCCAGTTCGTGGTCGCCACTCGAGAACCTTTCTTCCCCATCGGTTGTCAGTTCTACGAGCGATGTGGCCTGCCCATTGCCATTTCAACTTGCCAATCCTAAGAGCTACATCGGTCACTTTAGTTCTCCTGCGGATCTCCTCATTTCGGATCCTATCTCGCAAGGAAACACCGAGCATTGCTCTCTCCATAGCTCGTTGCGCGACTTTGAGCTTAGTAATGAGGCCAACAGTTAGAGACCACGTCTTAGTTCCATAAGTCATCACTGGCAACACACATTGATTGAAAACTTTAGTTTTCAGGCTTTGTGGTATTTTGGACGAAAAGATAGGTCGAAGCTTCCCGAACGCTGCCCAGCCGAGTTGGATTCTTCGGGCGACCTCTTTGTCGAAGTTGGACCTACCCAATTGGACAGTCTGCCCTAGATAGACGTATTTGTCGACAACTTCGAGAGTATCGTTCCCAACAATTACCGGTATAGGTGGAACATGGGCATTTGACATGATTTTCGTCTTGTCCATGTTCATCTTAAGACCAACCTGTCGGGAGACTCTACTGAGGTCGTTGAGCATGGTGCTGAGATCATCGAGCGACTCCGCCATTATGACTATATCATCGGCAAAACGAAGGTTAGTGATATACTCGCCATTTATGTTGATGCCACATCTTTTCCACTCCAAGAGCTTGAAAACATCCTCCAATGCGTTTGTGAACAGTTTCGGAGAAATAACGTCTCCCTGTCTCACGCCTCTCTGCAATGGGATCTGTTCCGTACTCTGGTCCTGTAGTCGGACTGACATAGTGGCCTTACTGTACAAACACTTCAACACTTCGATATACCTATAGTCAATTTGGCATCGCTGTAAGGACTGCAGCACCGCCCAAGTCTCGATTGAATCGAAGGCTTTCTCATAGTCCACAAACGCTAGGCATAGCGGCCGATTATACTCTTCGGTCTTCTGTATAATCTGTATTACGAAGGAGCTAGTAGTGCTGCTGACGCGCGTCTGCCGCTCAACTGCTGTCAATTTTCATACAATTTTGACAGCAGTTGAGCGGGAGACGCGCGTCAACAGTGCTGCTAGCTCCTTCGTAATAGGGGGAGCTGTACTTTTAACTAATTACCTGTCTTAGGAGGAGGGCGTTGATATGAGGTTTTATCCTAGTTTGGGTGCCAACAACCCTTCAAGGATTTCCTTGAAGTTTGCTAAACATATTATAGCATTTCATTTCAATTTCATTTCCTTTCACTAGTCCCGCTTACTTACCATTCACTAGGTGGTAGGACTTTCTGCAAAGTTCGTCTAGGTAGGTACCACCGCTTTGCCAGTTATTCTGCCGCCAAGCAGTAAACAGTGTAAACAGTAAACAGTGTAGTAAGCAGTGTGCAAGCACTACTGTGTTCCGGTTTGAAGGGCATTGTAGCTAGTGAAATTACTGGGCATATGAGACTTTATGACCTGATTACACAGTGTAGTAATCTGATTACTAGACTGTGTGATGTCTCAGGATGACGTGCGCAGTGCAGTGTCACGCAAAACTTTATTATTTTAAAGTTCCGAGTGACACTGCAAATGTTATGGGCGGCCGTATTGCTTAGCGTCAGGTGAAGGACATGCTCGTCACGTCATTCATTCTCATAATAAAAAATAAAAAAAATAAAAAAAACTATAAAATTTAAACTCTATTTTTGCGTCGTTATCCAAAGAGAATAATTCAAGTAGATACACAAAGTTATGCAAGACAGTCAACATTTGCTTAAATACGTTAATTTACCTGTACCTACCTAGAGAGATTTAAAATAATGTGATAACACGTGATAGCATGTACTTATTTAATTAGTCTCAAATCTTCCGTAAATACTTACTACTTTTTATAATAGTAAATACTATTATCTTATCTGCAATGTGACGAGTCCTGATACAAAATCTCAATGGCCTCGATTTTTAGCGGACGAGAATTTAAGTCCAGCCTTAGCACAGTCTAGACCGCGTCAATATCGTCGACGTCACTCGAGTTCTGTCAATCTGACGTCTCAGAAACCCGGCCAAATTCAGAAGGCTATCAATTTTGTGGTTTGCATTCATAAAATTTGCTCTTCTAATCGGTTGGATTACAGAACATTGACCTAAAAGAAGTAATAAATATAGGTTAAATAGGTAGAGCGTTAGTAAGTTTGCAACGCTACGATAATTCGCGCGTTTTGTAGCTACTCTTATTTAAATATTTTCAAAGTGTTAAAATATAATAGTTTTCTTGTGAGAACCCCAGTGGGATATTATAGGTGAGTGTTTTCTTTCAATCTATGTTTGTGTTTTGACGTTCCGTTTGCTTGTTTTTCAATAAACATTCTTTTAAAGTTGGACGCGCAAAACTTTGTTTCAACTTTTTTAAGTTTTTTACATTGGTAGGTACTTAAGTGTTTCGTTTCTGTTTATCTGGTTTTGTTGGATTCAATAGTTTGGTTTGTAAAATCAAAATTAACTGGAAAATAATTATGTCACCAAGTAGGTAAATACGTACTTCGTATGAAAGTGAGGAATATCAGTCGACTTCTCGTTCTTTTTTAAAACCTACTAAGTATTTTTTACTAGGCGGTAGGACTTTTCTACAAAGTTCGTCTAGGTAGGTACCGCCGCTTTGCCCGTTATTCTGCCGCCAAGCAGTAGATAATGTGCAATTGTGCAAGCACTACTGTGTTACTGGGCAAATGAGACTTTATGATCTGATTACACAGTGTAGTAATCCGATTACTAGACTGTGTAATATCTCAGGATGACGTGCGCAGTGCAGTGTCACGCGAACCTTTATTATTGTTTATAGTTCCGAGTGTGACTGCAACTGTTATGGGCGGCCGTGTCGTTTAACTTCAGCTGAACGACTAGCTTGTCACGTCATTCATTCTAAAAAAAAGTATTTTAAAGTCACTTAAAAAGTTTATTCAAATATCCTTTTAGGCATCCATCATGGCTGACGACTTCAGCACGTTGTCCGGAGTGTCTCCGCTCCTGACCAACGATGCAGTCAGTCAATCCCTCTCCAACTGGTTTAAAGAACCTATCGTCTTCACGCATTGGGAGGCAAGTATAATGAACAACGCCCAACCATCACATACACAACTCCTGCTAGCTCGGCAGGAGTTGCGCACCGCGACAAAATTTTCTCGACACTATTTTGCGAGGGACCGAGACAAGACTATGGTAGCGCCTAGCGATGGCAATTAATGCTATTTTGCGTAAATTTCATAAACATACTAATTCACGAGTCTTAGCAAGCTAATTGCTATTGCTATGCTATATGCTAAAATGAAAAAAAATGGAAATGAAAAATTATATGAAAAATGAAATGATACATGATATAAAACTTTATTTTTAAAATTAAATTCAAAAGCAACTAAATTATTTGAAATGAAATTTCATATTTCACAGAATTTCGCAACCACATTTCATTTGCGAAATGCTAATTGAGTTTTCACATGCTAAAAATTAATGCGAATGCTAATTAATCCATCACTAGTAGCGCCTAAGTGTGTCTCACTCTGACAGTGACAAGTTTCCTCGCGGTACGCATGCTAGGCCACTTGGTGCCTAACTAGGAGTCCCTGTATCAGGGACCCAGGAACTACGAGGACTATGCTCCCACAACACCCACACAGAACAAGTATTTGGACTTTTTTTCCTGTACATAAATACTTGTCCTTTGCAAGAATCGAACCCGCCGCCTTCGGGTTCTGAGCCCACCTACTCAACCACTACACAGAGAGGTTAATAATTACTAAAAATAAAATAAATAATTTTATTTAGGTACAAACTTGTTTTTGTGTGGGCCACATTGCTCGAACATTGAACCGACAACCGATGGGGCAGAAAGCTTATAGAGTAGTATGGTAACCCAACTCGAAGGTTAGGTGGACCGACGGTCTGTCAGAAATGTGGAGAAACGATGGATGCAGGAGGCAAACAGAAGATCAAAGTGGTGCTCTATGGAACAGGCCTATAAGTTCAGCAGTGGACGTCTTCAGGCTGATGGTGACTTGCATTCTTACCTTTGCCTCGTGCCTTTAAATTTACTAGTTTATTTTAAACCCGCAAACGTTTGTCTTATCTTTATTCAAACTATCTGTGAGTGCATGTTTCAGGTACATACTTATTTAGGTAGTACCACTTAGGTACACCATAAATGATAATAAGTAATAACTTACTTTTAACTTATGATATTCAGATGCCTAAGAAGATGCTTAGGTAATATTTTTTACACAATAGGCATGATGACAAATTTTTTTTTGATAAATTAATTGTATTCCTCAAAAGATAAACATTTGTGAAAACAAAATATTAATATCTCAAAAAATGACCAAGTTACAAGCATTTTAAAAACTAATAATAGAAAGAGATAGTTCAAACGGCCAGTGACGTCAGAGGAAGGTCGTTATAGTACCTGATTACTAAGCTGTGGTAGCTTTTCATACAATCCCTTTGGCATGTGACGTCACAAGTGGAGTTTTCATAGTAACTGTGGGGGCGCTCTGTTTCGCGAGAAAGGGACAGGAGATGCCTCCTGTAGAAACTTTAAAAGCTTATTACTCCATGATTTATTTACCGATTTTGCTTATTATTTCAATTAATGCATGCGCCTGCGGGTCCCTGGGGCCCGCAGGCGCGGCTCCTTGTCAGGGAGCTGTCCAGACGGCTGGTCGAGGTGACGCGTGACCAAAGGGCTGGCGCATACCTCGGCCAACGTATCAGCCTCGCAATTCAACGAGGGAATGTCGCCAGCTTTTTGGGTACGCTCCCCGCAGAAAGCAATCTAAATTCCGTGTTTTATTTATAGCAATTTTTAGCAATATAGACTTTTTTATTAGGTTTTTAGTTAGGTGTACATATTTATTGAATTAGTTTTAAAGTTATTTAAGTTTAGTTTAGTATATTTATTATGTTATTTAAAAGAAACACCGACGAAGGTTGACAATGAAGGCTTCACTCTTGTGGAGAAGAAGAAGCGTCGACCTCGACCACCCCGCAACCATCGCGGCACCGCTTCCGCTGCAGCTGCGACTACAACTTTACGTGCTGCAGAGCTCGTAACGGCGATATATCTCTCCCGGTTCGAAAAGAACACGCCGGGAGAAGTCAAAAAATATCTCAACGAGCGGTGCCATGGTCGGGTCCAGAATAAAGCCGAATTGCTGCTGTCGAGACTGGAGTCCACGAGGTCGACAAATTTCAAGTCCTTCTTGCTCCGGGTTCCAGCTAAGTACAAGGAAATATTTCTGGATCCTGCATTTTGGCCAAAAGGAATTGTGTTCCGGCGGTACAGGGAGCCGCGACCGAAAAAAGAAAATTCCTGAACTTGTGCGTCTCTTATTTAAGTTGTTTTTATTATAAAATATGTATGTTAGTCTGTAAGGTATATGTAAATATGGGCCGCTAGTTGCCTGAAATAAACGAATTTATTATTATTTATTATTATTAAGTTTTAGTATACACACACATTGACAGCGTCCTTGGTGTGATTGTGGAGCAGGTTGGCTCATAACCCGGAGGTGGCGGGTTCGATTCCCGCGACAGGACCAGTATTTGTGCCCGGAAAAAAAAGCGCAAATACTTGTTCTGTGTCTGGGTGTTGTGGGAGCAAGGTCCTCGTAGTTCCTGGGTCCCTAGATACAGGGATACTAGTTAGGGTCCAGGATCTATGTATGTGATCGTTGGGCGTTATTATTATTATTATTAGTATTATATTCCGGAAATAAATTATTGCATTCATTTCTAATCTTCTTTATGAAAGTAATATTTACTTGTTCATTTTTAATAGTAGTCATCATGCCTGTTAGATGTACGTAACCGGGAATCCTACGCTACCTAGTTGCGAAGACCGTTGTTGCGACGCAAGCTGTTTTTTTTTTCGTCAGCTCGAAAACTCGTATCGAACAACAGCAACAAATCGAAAGGTCTACCTATTATCATAATTTATATTTTTTCCAGTACTTAAGCGATACGGGCAAAGGCGACTCGTACCTCAGCGAGCTACTTCGGATCAGGATCCACGGTAAAACACAAAACGGCGCTCCGAAGGTCGTTCAAGTAATTCTCAAAAGCATCCCCAAAAGTATATCCAGACGACGCACTTTCAGAAGCGACGAGTTCTTCAAAAACGAAATAAACTTTTACACGAAAGTGTTGCCAGCTTTGCTCGAATTCCAAGCGAGGAAGAACGTCACGGAACCGTTTGACAAATACGCAAAGCTGTTCCTCGCTTTCAGTGACGGCACCAATGATGTCATTTGCTTGGAAGATGCATCTTTAGAGAACTTTGGAAGCGCAGTCCGTCAAGAAGGCATCGATTTGGACCATTGCAAGTTATCCTTCAAAGCATTGGCGCAGTTCCACGCCTTGTCCTTTGCCATGAAAGACCAAGACCCTGACAAATTCGAGCAGATTCGAAAGGAAATTTTCGAGACCTACTACCATGAACGACTTTGGGGATGGTACGAGAGGTTCTGGAAGCGCATTGGAGGTATAGCCATCGACGCAGTCGAGAAAGAATACCCTGACAGTATTTATGTCCAAAAGATTAAAGAGTTTTGCGTGCCGGAGCGTTACAAATTCATGATAGAAGCCGCAACAAACACTTTATCCACTGGCGTCATTTCTCATGGTGATTGCTGGACGAACAATTTCTTATTTAAATACGAAAATGGGAAAGTCACGGATGCGAAAATCATTGATTTCCAACTGTCCAGATGTGCGACACCTGTCTTAGATCTGTCTTTCATTGTTTACGCCTGCACAACCCAGGATCTTAGGGTGAAGCATTATGATGAGCTTTTAGAATACTACTATGGAGTCTTAGCGAAGCAGATTCGAGAGATGGGAAGCGATCCAGATAAAGTCTACTCCCGGGAACTGTTCTTGAGCGAGATCAAAAAGTATTCGTACTTCGGGTTGGCGTTCAGTTTCGAATCTACTCCAGTTATTATATTGGCTCCTGAAGATGCTGTTAGCATGGAAATGGAGGTAAGCATGCATTTTTTGCAAGAACTTTAATAATTTATCTATTTGCTTAGATAAAAACTTAGTAGGTACTCAAGTATTCCACGATATCTTTAATTCCACGGTATTTGTAGATATCTTATTTGAAAATATCTCATACTTAGTCCCTTCTCATCTGGAGGTAAGTTATTATATGGCTCCATGTTTTCAATGCATGTTTTTAATCCACAGGGCGATGAAAAGCTGAACATGGATGACGTGTGGCAGTTGAAACCGTTCAAGACAAAAGAGGGTAGGCTGCGAGAAGCAAACAACGTTGTGCATTGCGTCGATAACGGGTACATATGAGCGGCTTTATCGGACAATTTTATTTTAATATCTTTACAGATCACAAAATTTACAAACTGATAGCACAAGACTTAATTCGTTTAGTACTGGTGCTATTTAATTATTCAAAGGAATGCTCAGATAGCAAGATTATTTTTGCGTCTTCATTCCTTATCTTAAATAAGTATTATTGTTATGCTAATATTGATATAATTATCATAGTGTTTGAGTTATGATCTGTGAAAACGTATTTGATACCAGTTAATAACTATGAGACGTTTTATTTAGAAAAAAAAACTATTTCCGCTCTTGCTACTAGATGGCGCTGAACCAGACTGTCAAAATCACTGGAGTGAACTCACTAAAAATTGCTTTCAGTGGTTGTACGTGGAGTGTACTTTCTATTACTTTTCTAATATAGGCCGAAAATAGGTATGTTCTATCTCAAATATAAAACGAAAGAGTTTAAGAGTTGCCAGTCATTATCTTGACCACCTTGAAACATTGACAGTGACAAATTGTGGTAAAACTGTTTAACGCATCTATTGTGGCATACTTAAATTACAATTTCTTTTTTTTAATAAAACGCCTTATTACTTATAGCCTAGTATTATTGATATTTTGATTTTATACGACGTTATACGTACGTAATAGTACTTTATTGTTTCGAGAAGTTTTGAGGTGTAAAAAGCTTTCAAATTAGGAGATGAGAGAGAGTGGCTGTTATTGTGATTAATGTAAATCCATTACTGGCTTTTAGTTTTGTTATAAGTTTCATATGTATTTGTTTTTAAGGTCTGTGGATTTTGTTATAGAAGTAAATAAATAATAAATTAATAAATACATAATAAAAATTGTTCAGTTAAAATGCCAATATTTGAATGTTTATGATTGTTATTATTCAGTATTAATAAAAAATTCGTTAATTTCTTTGCTTAAAAATGACCATATTTAAAGTAAGCACTTTTATTTATTTATGATTTTTTGAGACATCGGTTTTTTTTTCTAATAATGTTTTGTCCTGCTCTACTACTGTAGCTTTCTACTCCCACTCACAGATTTATATATCAGTGGGCTGCTATGTTATTATACAGGATGTAATTTAATTCATTCGCATAAATTGAGCCCATGATAGTACATCAATTATAGATGATTATTAAGGAGTAAAGAGTGTAAATAAAATAATTTTTATTGAAAATTCTAAAGATTTCCGCGGCGCCTATTGCAGTTGGCACGGATGATTTTGATACATTTAAACGTTTTTATACCTTTTATGTACTAATTAAAAACAGTAATTCAGTATTCAAATTTTGTATTGTAGCATTTGATTAAGTATGTTATTCCATTTTTTGGAGTTATTATTATTACCAAACCAATGTGTTAAAATTCAAAAATTTTGGTCCACACGTGACCGGTATCAGGAGTAGGTATCTAGTTTCAAAGGATGCTAATGAATTCAATTACACCCAGTATAAGTAAAGCAAACAAAACACTTGAGATTAAAACAATACGTAGCGCCATCGTAGCAAGATGTCACAGATCGGAATACGATGTCACAGATAACACACAAATACACACATTAAACTAAACCACAGAGTATTTAACTAATTACTATTAAACTTGCACATTGTTTTAGTCTATCAACGCGGGTTACGAATAAAACTACCATTTTCAAAACTGAGAGTATAATGCTACGCCATTTTAAAAATAAACTTACTCTTAGGCATAGAACTAAGAATAATATAGGTCTAGATAATGTTACAGACAGTATCTAGGCTCGATGACAAATGTTTCTGAACTATGTCAAATTTCTAAATCATCTATGGGGGCAATTTAAAAGGCTTTAGTTAACAGATCTAAACTCTTAAAACTGTTGCTGTCCTTGTCAAATAGACGGCAATGTAAGAGACGGATTACTTTTAGTATTTTAAAGACTCAACTACAGCCTTCGAAATTAGGCCTAAGTACGTAGCTTTCCGTGCCGAACAGACAGAATAATATACCATACCTACATAAAATACAAAATTATTAACCATTAATAACAGAAACAGAAATAACGAGAAATTTGTAGATAAAAATGTTTTCGTGTTCAATATAATTTCATAGTATTTCTTTACTGGGGTCTGACTTTGACTAGACGTAACTTTAACTGGAGTTAAGCTCGGAACAAGGATTTCATGCTGATTTCAGGCCATGTCCGCAGATTGTTGAGCCATGAAGTAAGTCTTCTTCCAATTCTTTCTGGGAAGGTCCCGTAAGTACCATAAAAATGTACGTTTTGGTATACCATGATTGGTACGTGATATAACATGGTTGGTACTCGGTTTACCATGGTTGGTACTTGTATACCATGGTTGGTACTTGGTATACCATGGTTGGTACTTGGGCACGTTAAATACTATATACAAAATTCTTAATTATCGGTCAAATAAATCCATTGGTTAGTGAGGTTTACTTACTTCTAATGTAGCCGTCGGCCCCGGCTGTTGTCGTAAGACAATAGTCGTTAAGCCAAGTCAGAAGCCTTCGGGCGGCCTAAAAATTCTGACACCAGGGCTGACCACTTGCCTACACGAGAAGAAGAATGGTTCACAAGCTGTACGAACAAGCCACCGTGGTATAGCGTTCACCCCATGAGATGCGAGAGGTACTTGTTGAGTGACCAGGGTTTAGGGGAGGACTTCCGGCGGAAGGTCTTCTTCCGGGAGGTGGTGGTGGTGGTCGCCCGGGTGGTCGTGCCCAGGCTGGTCGCCTCCGGCTTGGTCGTGTTCGCTGGAAATGTTCATATACTGGGTATAATTGCATTCATTAGCATCCTTTGAAACTAGATACCTACTCCTGATACCGGTCACACGTGGACCAAAATTATTGAATTCTAACACATTGGTTTGGTAATAATAATAACGCCAAAAAATGGAATAACTAACTTAATCAAATGCTACAATACAAAACTTAATTGAAATAATGAATTACCGTTTTTAATAAGTACATACAAGGTCTAAAAACGTTTAAATGTATCAAAATCATCCGTGCCAACTGCGTCAGGCGCCGCGGAAATCTTCATAATTGTCAATAAAAATTATTTCATTTACACTCTTTACTCTTTAATAATCATCTATAAATGGTGTACTATCATGGGCTCAATTTATGCTAATGATTTAAATTATATCCTGTATATATCGACAATAATACAATACATCCGAGTGACGATGAAACTGTTATGGACGGTCGTGTCGCTTAACAACTAGGCCCGAAGTCTGCTATTTCAATTGTGTCATAATGGTTCATGAATTGTGCCATAATGGTTCATGAATTGTGCCATAATGACAGATTTTATATATTTATTTAATTCTTTATTGCACTAAAAGTACAAAAGGAGGACATAATGCTAAAGCATTTTTTACCAGTCATTCCATACAAAGTTTAAGAAATAGGGATGTAGGCGTGCATCAAAATTAGTATGAACAATTTGTACAAACAAAAAAAACATTACGTATTACATATTTCTATATATTAATATTAATAAATACCTATTATATGATATATACTATTATATTATATCATAAATACAAAAACAGAAAATACCAAAGTGGTATAAATACTACAGAAGAATACATTAAATATTACACTGATTTTGACACTAATGGTACTCTACTTATGGTTTGTAGACTAACATTAGTGTCAAAATCTGTCATTATGGAACCATTCATGAACCATTGTGACACAATTACACATGACACAAAACAGCAGACAAAGAGTATATAGTTTACTTCTGGCCCAGGTGAATGAACACCGCCATGTCATTTATTCTCATTTTAAAAGTAACTGTTATGAAACTGTTGAAGGGATTAAAAAATAGATCCTAATGATAGGATTAATTTCTCCATCTAAGAAATAAAATTATGTTTAAAAATGATAATCTAAAAATTTTATTTTCAAAAACAAAAATGTGTTCGCAAGGTTTTTTTTTATGTTAAAGAATGACGTGACGAGCTAGTCTGTGGCTGTGGTAGCTACATGACTTTATTTAAAGTAAAATTCAGTATTAATTTGCGTGTCGATGACTTTTTTTTAATTTTCCTGACAACTACTGTCTATTATAAACAAGCCTACAGCGCCGGCGCTACAAGTCGTTCACCTGATGACGTCCGCTCTAAACTGTTTCAAGAAAAATGGCCTCACTTTACTGTGTGTTTCACAGATAGGGTACTAAGACAGTAAACTCTACAGTATGTTACAAAGAAAGTGTCCTCACAGAGCACTCTAAGCTATGTGTTCACGCTAGCGCATGCACTAGTGTGCGCCGGGCGGCACACGCGCGGCACACGCGCGGCACACGCGCGGCACACGCGCGGCACACGCGCGGCACACGCGCGGCACACGCGCGGCACACGCGCGGCACACGCGCGGCACACGCGCGGCACACGCGCGGCCCGGCGGGAGGCGCGCCGCTCCACGTTCGGGCGCGGCGACTCCCACGCACGCGCGACACGTCTCTAACTCTGTGCCTATTCATTGTATCATAGATAAAGATCTAGTACACTTTCGGAGACAACGCTTTTATTTCACCCCTCCGCCTGGCTGAATCTGACCACTATGTTTTAAGAAAAATGTCCTCACTCGAACTATAATTCATAGATAGTGTTCTATCGAGGTGCACTCTAAAGTATGATTTAAAGATACTGTCCTTATAACGTTGTTTTTTTTTATTATGAGAATGAATGACGTGACGAGCTAGTCGTTCACCTGATGTTAAGCGACACGGCCGGCCATAACAGTTGCAATGTCACTCGGAACTTTAAAATAATAAAGTTTCGCGTGACACTGCACTGCGCACGTCATCCCGAGACACCACACAGTCCAGCAATCACATTACCAGACTGTGTAACAAGGCCATAAAGTCTCGTTTGCCCAGTAATTTCAATAGCTACAATGCCCTTCAAACCGGAACTACAGCTTGGCGGCAGAATAACTGGCTAAACAGTGGTACCTACCTAGACGAACTTTGCAGAAAAGTCCTACCATCTAGTAACCACGTTCACTCCTAAAAAAATGTCCTCATAAGATGTACTCTACATTCTATCGCGGACGTAGAGTACACCTTATAAGGGCATCCTATCAAGGATGTACAAGTTGCGTTCTACAGGCTGTTAGGATAGTGAATAGTGTCCTAATAAGGTGCACTCACATACTTTAGTATGTTTGAGGTGGTTTTGGTGGGAACGCGGAAAAGTTCACGTCACTGCATTGTATTATTTTTAAAAACTTTTGCTTTTTCCAATGTTAATGTTTAAAATTGGTGGCGTTTCACGCATTAAGTGCTGAATTACGAGCATGAGTGAGGGCAAGTGATATAATGTGGTGAAACGTGATTTTTCGTGTTGCTTCCAAAACTCCATAGAAGCTTCTAGTAAAGTTGCCACCACTTTGCTGGAGCATAACTTAGACTGGACTATGACTAGGACATAACTGCGTGAAATATTTTATAACACGATGAAAATTATAATACTTGACACTGGCTAAATACTGTAAGTATGGAGCCAAAAATAACGAAAAAAATGTTTTAAGAAAAATGTTCTCTACCTACACCTACAGCAACATACAAAGCCAGTGTCCTCACAAAATAAACTGTTCAGTATATTAACCTCTGGAAGCAGCATTGAGATAACAATGAGGCGTTTTATTAAAAAAAAACTTTTATTGTTATAAAAACCCGATAGATGTCGGTAAAATAGGGGTTTTAAGTTCTGTCATTGTTAAGATAATTATGTATCGAGTTTAATATCCTATCCTTATTTTATGGAAGACTTATACTATTATGGCTTTAAATCGACAACGTACTCTGTGGTTCACTCAACTGAATTTGAAATTTCCTTGCACTCTGTGTATTGAAACTACAACCATGTTTGAAATACGTCATTAGTACGCCATCTAGTGACAGAAGCCGAAACAGGTTGTTTTTTTAAATAAAACTCCTCATTGAATAACAATGCATGCGTGTTCGATATCGGGTCGCTGGTAGTTTAAGAGTTAAAGTATGTATGCTCACGGTATTTAGGCGGTAGTACAGTAGTGGTGGTGGTGGTATTGTCGACGACGGCGGTGGTGGTCCACATGTCGTACTCCGGGACCCACATCTTCTGGTCGATGGGCTCGTAGCCGAAGTCCGTCATGTATGCTTGCCCACGGTACTCCACGTTTTGGGTTGTGAAGTCCTGGAAAGTAAATGAATAAATATTACATTTAAAACTAACAAACGGACAACGTTCTTCTGTTAGGGTTGTTAGATCGGGTTACAAAGTATTTTGCGTTTGTAATAGTACTTACGGGATATTTAATGTGATTAGAATCATTTTGGTGGCTGTAACTGTGCCGAAATATCGGGATCTCAAAAATGATTCTAACCACGGTAAATAACCCTGTTCGCTCCTCCTTGTTTTTGAGGTAAGTACCATTAAAAACGTAGTAAACAACCGTGAAAGTTTAAAACAAATAAAGTCTTTTGTATCTGTATTCTGTATTCTTTATTTTTTTTTACGCTTGATAGGCTTGCGCTTGACCACTATCCCACCTGGGCGGTTATTCTCTATGGAGACACAGATTCCACACGATACGAAACCACGTCGTTATCGTGTCTTGTTAAAATCGTGTCAAAGCGTTAGATATATCTTCACTTTACATTCAAGTTATCTTTATTTTGAATAAAACATATTGACATAAGTGGTCATATCTTTTGATGTGTTGCTGTTTCGGAACGCGTCTCAGAAAACATATGATTTTGACAGTAAAAATCGCGCCAATTCCAAATTCATTTCGCGCGGTTTTGTTTTCGTTTCATAGAGAATAGACTTTTCCAGATTCCTTATGTAAGACAAGGAATTCACGTGGTTTCGAAGTAAGGAATCGATACGGAATAATGGCCCTGATGGGAAGTGACGATGCGGTCTAGGATGTAACACGCTTGCCTAGAAGATATCTGTATGTATGAAATAAAAAAAGTTCTTTGACACACTTATTGAACAGTTTTTTATACTATAGCTATCTACTAATTATTCTACGGCTATAGTTTACGTAGTAACATATTCAGTAATCTGTGCTATAGTTCATCATAACCAACAACCTGTAGACGTCTACTGCTGAACATAAGCCTCCCCCAAAGTGTCACTTTGAGCGGCTGCTGGAGTGCATTCATCGGCTCCCCACGGTATTGACCAGTCAGTCCACCTAGTGGGCTGCCTATATACGATTCATGGTAACTTTGGAACCTTTCTTCCCTCATCGGTTGTCAGTTCTACGAGCCATGTGGTCTGCCCATTGCCATTTCAACTTGCTAATTCTACGAGATATATCGGTCACTTTAGATCTGCGGATCTCCTCATTTCGGATCTTATCTCGCAGGGAAACACCAAAGATAGCTCTCTCCATAGCTCGTTGCGCGACTTTGAGCTTAGTAATAAGGCCAACAGCAAGAGACCTCGTTTCAGTTCCATAAGTCATCACTGGCAATACACGCTGGTTGAAAACATTAGTTTTCAGGCTTTGCGGTATTTCAATCGAACAAGTAGGTCGAAGCTTTCTGAACGCTGCCCAGCCAAGAAACAAATAAATAAAAATATTAATTACGTATGAAATTAATTTATAGCCCATACAAAATACATACCTCATAATAAGTCCCTTCCTCCCACCGCCACTCCTGCGTATCGAGGAGTATCATGGACTTGTGGTGGCCCCACGCGTACATCTCGAACGAACACTCGTCCGAGAATATTATGAACACCGATATGTCGAACGCAGAACCTGCAATACGATATCACCTGTCGTATCTAACCAGCTACCAGGAACCAGGAAAAGGAGCAGGAAACCAATATAATCGACAGAATCACTTTTCGGAACAAATACAAATACACATAAATTAAATAATATTTTGACGATGCGTGTGTGTTGGCAGAGGCCAAAACAACCTACAAGCAAATATACTATATTTGGATCATTTGATTAAGTTTATTTTTTTTGCGATGGGTAAAGCAAAGACGTTGTTTTTTGGCACGTTTCCTAACGAAATTAGAGTATGTGGATCTTTGAATTTAACATATTATCATGTAATTCGTTTCATTAATTTGTTTGTGTTGATCGCAAATAAAAGATAAATAAATTCTGTTCTATAGAAAAAATCGCAAACATACCTCAAAAAATTTGGTTCAACAAAAACTAAGCATAGCTTGTACTATGGGAACTAGATAACGGATATAATACTTAGATACTTTGATTGTAAATACATACATAGAATATAATATAACACCCAGACACAGAACAAACACCTATATTCATCACAAAAATGTTTGTCCTGCGTGGGAATCGAACCCACAGCCAGAGTTCAGAAGGCAGAGGTACTACTACCAACTGAGCTATCAGGCCAGTCAAAATTATACTTTGCCGATTTATGTATCTGCCAATGTGGCTGACAACACAACCTACAAGCACTATAGGATATACATTTTGACAACGATTTGACCTCGTACAACGTTGTAGTTTTAGTTTTATCTTAACAAAAACAGAAGACTTTCTTCAAACAGCTTTATTACGAAATAAAATATATCTCGAATACATTACCTTTATAGTAATGGCACGGTTTAAGGTCGGGCGGTCGCGGACAGAAGTGGACAACCCTCATCTCGGAGGTGGCTGAAGCGTTCACCAGTTCCAGGGTAAGACAGGTGTAGTCCACGCTGTCTTGGATCGTCATCTGAAGATTCGTATTGATTCCGTTCAGAACCAGAACAGCTAAGGAGTTTAAGATCACCCCATCTCTTTGTCTTTGTAAGAGCTGACTAAGGGAATATCCAGAGATAACGCAGAAGCATTCTCTTAGGTATGTTCTGTGATTACTAAGCCGCCTGCCAAGCATGGTGATTATGACAAACGCTAATTAAAGCGTCCAAACTGGTGTTTTATGGGGAGGCCAGTTTAGCAGTGGACGTCCGGCTGATGATGCGATACAATTTTGTCTAATACAGGTTCCAGTACTAAATACTTCCACGGGGGCATGGAACCATAACTAGGTTGACAGAACCACTATTCCGTGAGCAGGAAGGCGCTGGTTCCAATCTCGCTGGCAGCTGAAACTTAGGAACTACAAATATACTCACGTTGTAAGTAAGGAACTGGAACTGGGTGTTATCTGTGACCAGCTTGATGTACTCGCGGAAGATGAGGTTATCCTTCTCCTCTGGGTCGCAGCTCCCGAACCTTTGGTATGCGGAGTTCGGCAACCCGGAACCTGTCGGGGACTTGCCAGCCGTGCCACGCGCTCCACCTAGCGATAACATTACTGTCAACTTTCAACACTCCTCTTCTTCTCACTCTTCTCCCCAACCCTCTCATTCTCCTTTGAGTTATTAAAGCTAGTATACTACCAAAAAGATAAGCATTGAACAGAAGCAGAGGACCCAATATTGATCCTTGGGGAACGCCAAAGCTAATAGTATCATATTCGCTATGCAGACCACCGATTACTACAGCTCGTCTTCATTTACTAATGTATGATGTGAACTATTTATGAAGGTCACCACGAATTTACAACGTGGGAGCTTGTGAAAAAGATTATTGTGATCTACTCTATCAAACGCCTTCCCAGAATCTGTGAAATCACATCAACCTGCTTGACATTATCATACTACGGAAGACATAATTTGACAAGAACTGTTATATAGGTAACGGTAGAACGTTTATGTACGTGAAATCAGAGTATCAATTTTTGTAACGAGTCTAAACTTTAGAAGTTTAGACTAACCACTTATAGATTGAATTATATCTGTCTCCTTTGTTTGTCTCTCTTCATTTTCACATTTAGTCTTTTTTCTCGGCAATGGGTAGTTGTAAGTAACCGTAAATATACTCACTCCTGAGGATATATTTCTGCTTGTTGATCTTGGTGATGGTGATTTGCTGGAAGCGGTCAAGTGCTTGTCGGACCCAGGGCCCGTACGAGCTCATGTCGAGGAACCGCGCCGGCGCACCGCATCCTGGCCCACGGGATCCCACGCCCAACTGTGGCAATAGGAAACATATTAAAGTCTACATAAGTACCGTGCGTGTGGTGCCACAGTATACCCACCAGCTGCCACCGGCCCCACGTGTCGCGAGCCACGAGCGCGGCGCCTGCCTCCCACACGTGTGCCACAGTATACCCACCAGCTGCCACCGGCCCCACGTGTCGCGAGCCACGAGCGCGGCGCCTGCCACCCACACGTGTGCCACAGTATACCCACCAGCTGCCACCGGCCCCACGTGACGCGAGCCACGAGCGCGGCGCCTGCCTCCCACACGTGTGCCACAGTATACCCACCAGCTGCCACCGGCTCCACGTGTCGCGAGCCACGAGCGCGGCGCCTGCCTCCCACACGTGTGCCACAGTATACCCACCAGCTGCCACCGGCCCCACGTGTCGCGAGCCACGAGCGCGGCGCCTGCCTCCCACACGTGTGCCACAGTATACCCACCAGCTGCCACCGGCCCCACGTGTCGCGAGCCACGAGCGCGGCGCCTGCCTCCCACACGTGTGCCACAGTATACCCACCAGCTGCCACCGGCCCCACGTGTCGCGAGCCACGAGCGCGGCGCCTGCCTCCCACACGTGTGCCACAGTATACCCACCAGCTGCCACCGGCCCCACGTGTCGCGAGCCACGAGCGCGGCGCCTGCCTCCCACACGTGTGCCACAGTATACCCACCAGCTGCCACCGGCCCCACGTGTCGCGAGCCACGAGCGCGGCGCCTGCCTCCCACACGTGTGCCACAGTATACCCACCAGCTGCCACCGGCCCCACGTGTCGCGAGCCACGAGCGCGGCGCCTGCCTCCCACACGTGTGCCACAGTATACCCACCAGCTGCCACCGGCCCCACGTGTCGCGAGCCACGAGCGCGGCGCCTGCCTCCCACACGTGTGCCACAGTATACCCACCAGCTGCCACCGGCCCCACGTGTCGCGAGCCACGAGCGCGGCGCCTGCCTCCCACACGTGTGCCACAGTATACCCACCAGCTGCCACCGGCCCCACGTGTCGCGAGCCACGAGCGCGGCGCCTGCCTCCCACACGTGTGCCACAGTATACCCACCAGCTGCCACCGGCCCCACGTGTCGCGAGCCACGAGCGCGGCGCCTGCCTCCCACACGTGTGCCACAGTATACCCACCAGCTGCCACCGGCCCCACGTGTCGCGAGCCACGAGCGCGGCGCCTGCCTCCCACACGCACGGCACGTCGTGCTCCAGCGACACGGCGCACGCGACGTGCGGCGGACGCATCTTCTTGCTGTATAGCTGCATGGGAAGGGAATGTTAACAATATCACCGGCGTAACCCACGGCCTAAAGCCCGCTTCATATTGGCACCACGAACCGCTTTTCACGCCATAGCCCCCACACTCGCAAGGGTTTTCGGCTCTTTCGCAGTTCCGTTCACATGCTTACCGAATATGCCAACTACACTCGTGATTCGTCACCCACACTCGGGATTCGATCTTGCAATGAATCACGAGTGTGGATGGCGACCGCGTTCGCGCATCGCGAAGCCTTTGCCGCGGCCCAAAAACTAACTCCGATCGGGAAACCCCGCAAAACAAACCGCGAACGCAATGCTGCGAAGTCGTAAAACTGAACGCATCTAATCTACACGCGGTTCACGACTTTTATGGGCTTTCGGGGCACGAATGTGGAGCGGGATTTACGCGTATAGGTACTCTGCTTAAATTAAATAGGTACCACAGAAGTAAAATAAATTATTTATAGGTAGATAACAATAAATGGAGTTCCTTTATTTATTTTGAAAACCAGTTTTACTAAAAGGTGATAGGACTTTTCTGCAAAATTCGTCTAAGTATAGATACCACTATTCCACGACTTTACGATCTCACAGTTTAGTAATCTTATTTGTGCTGAAGTCTCAGGATGCCGACAGCCATGCGCGACATCCTGAGACTTTAAAGATGTACTTATCTGTTTTCTGGATTTAGGGTGTCACGCGAAATATTATTTGTTTTAAAGTCCTAAGTGCCACTGAAACTGTTAAACAAACCGTGACGCTTAACATCAAGAGAAATATTAGCTCGTCACTTCATAAGTACGTTAACATAAAAAACGCTGTAAAAAAATCGAAAAAGAGTCCTGCAAAAGTACACATAAATGACAATCCTGGCCTATATCTGAAAGGAGATTTCGCCACAGATGAATATGTTACACTGCGTATTGCACTAACCCAACTATACAAATAAAAACAAAATAAAAAATAATATTGAATACTTACATTAGCTTTCATGTAGAACTCCCTGCAAAGGCCGGACGGCACATGAGATACTGGTATCACAACCTTTTTCAAGTCATTCAGATCTGAAAATAACGAATCAGTATCTTTAGAATCTTTCGAGCAATCTTTATAGTATTAGTAATCAAGTGATTTTAATAAATAAGTGATGTTTTATTGGCATCACAGTATTTTCTTACCTTCATGAAACTTCATAACGTAAAAGATAGGATTTCTCAAGATGTCCGGAGCGGGACAGACCGGTTTTATATTTGCTGAAAAGACACAATATTATGTACAGCTGTGCCTTCTTACATCGTTATACCCATTGTCATATTTTTTTGGGGCCCAACGAACATATACGTAGATCCTGACTCCTGACAAGGATGCTCTGTAATCTAGGCACCCAGGAACTACGAGGACCATGCTCCCAGAACACCCAGACACAGAACAAGTATTTATACTTTTTTTCTGTGCATAAATACTTGACTTGTTGCGGGAATCGAACCCGGCGCCAGGTTATGAGCCGACCTGGTAACTACCACACTATAGGCTGTAAAATTATAAACCCGTCTTTGTTTCCCGGTACGTACAATCTGGAGCTCTTCAAGTCGCGAGTGAATAGGTATCTTCTAGGCAAGCATGTACCATGGTAGGCCGCATCGTCACTCTTTCCATCAGGTGAGACTGGGGTCAAATGAGCGCCTATTCAGTTAAAAATAACCCCGGGTCGGTGAACGTGCTCCATCGTCGACTTTATTTTTAAGGGCCCGACTCCCGCTGAAAAATACCCTAGATAGAGTCCGGCCCAACTCAATGACGGCTGTGAAGTGCGCTGTAAGGTTGCGCACACTGCCTACCTCTTCCCGCGCACATCTAATTTTTGCTACTGCGCAGAGAATCGCGCCGCTTTCACAGCCGTCATTAAATTTGGCGCAGACTCTATACTCTATCTATACCAATGATCATGAGAAATGTGTTCAATAGCAAGCCTTTATATTATAGTATTACAAATGCTTACAAACTAGGGTTACAAGTTATAAAATAACGCACAAGTATCGTAAACAGGTTCCTTCAATTGCACGAGTGCGAGCGTGTTGTACGTCTCCCCGTACTCCGGGTGCAGCACGTAGCTGCGCACGCGCCGCCCGACCGACGGCCATCTCTCGCCCAGTAGCACGCGGGACTTCTTCCTGTCGGAACTTTGCTTATTGGCTCTACCATGCACTTTTTAGACACACATTTACCATAAAATTTTTCGCGGAGAGCCGATGGTTGCATGAGGGAGCAGCCGCTCTAAGCGTCGTTCCCTGGGGGAGGCCTAAGTTCAGTAGTGGACGTCTTCAGGCTGTTAATGAAGATGACGATGATACACTTCTTGGATGGATTTTTTCGCTAAGATCAAAATAACGAAACGTGGGAGCGAAAACCATAATTATAGCGTTAATCTCTATTGGTTAAATGCTCTAAGACCATATATCGTCACTTTCCATCAGGTTGCGGTTGCGGGGATTGCGGCCAAATGGGGCCTATTCAGTCATAAAAAAAATAAAGTTCACAGCCCAAAATAGACCCTCAACAGCAGCCTGAAGACGTCCACTGCTGAACATAGTGCCACTTTGAGCGTCTGCTTGCCTCTTGCATCCATCGGCTCCCTACGGTTCTGCCCAGGTCCTCGGTCCACCTAGTGGGGGGCCAATCTACCCTGCGTCTTCCAGTTCATAGAAACATAACTTTTGGTAGTCAGGTAAAAAGTCTTCACATTTGGAAATAAAATGAATTATAAATATAAGTAAATAAATAAAATACTATAACATTACCTACCTAAAGTCATGTTTTGGCATTGGGCCTATATCGGCCGCGTTGGCGATCACAAACTCCTTCTGTATGAGTACCACTGTGGTCACAGCTCGCGTCTCGCCTATGTCCCCGTCTGAAAACACGCAGCACGAAAACTATTTGTTGTGCATACGACACCAAGTAGTTAAGTAGTACGAATTAGGTCAAAATTCAAGATTTTTTATGAGAATGAACGACGTGACGATCTAGTCGTTCACCTGACGATAAGCGACATAACGGTCACTCGGACGAAACTTTCAGATAAAGTTTCGCGTGACACTGCACGATGCGCACGTCATCTTGTTTGAGACAGTCTAGTAATGAGACTACTACACTGAAATCTGGTCATAACGTTTCATTTGCCCAGTAATTTCACAAGCTACAATGCCCTTCAAACCGGAACACAGGTTACAGGTAGTACTTGCACACGACTGCTTGGCGGCAGAATAACTAGCAAAGCGGATACCTACCTAGACGAACTTTGCAGAAAAGTCCGTGGTAACTAAGGATTTCATACAAATTGCGATTAGCGATATCGAGTAGGTACAGTCATCATGATCATCATCATCATCATTAACAGACTGAAGACGTCCACGGCTGAATATAGAACTCCCCCAGGGCTGCTCGCCTCCTGCATCCATCGGCTCCCCGCGGCTTTCACCAGATCGTCGGTCCACCTAGTGGGGCCAGCCTACGCTGCTTCGGGTTCGTGGTCGCCACTCTCGAACCTTTCTTCCCCATCGGTTGTCAGTTCTACGAGATCTGTAGCCTGCCTATTACCATTTCAACTTGCTAATTCTAAGAGCTATATCGGTCACGTTAATTCTTCTGCGGATATCCTCATTTCGGATGCTCGATAGTGTTTCCCTGCGTGATAAGTAGGTACAGTACATCTAATAAAATAATACTTATACTAGTTACAGTAGTAAAAATATACGCACGGTAAGTGTAATACAGTATCCCGATCCAAGGATACATCTTTATGTCAACGTCCCCAACGGTCACTTCCAGTTCGTGATCAATTCCACAGTCTATTAGGTCTAGCTCGACGCACGATGTCATTGGCACTGGAATGAAGGCTGCATGCTTTATTGTTAACTTAACAAAGTATTATGCAAATGATAAAACGAGCTAGTCGTTCGCCTGATGTTAAGCGTACATATTTATGTTGCACTAAATTTCGCACGCACGTCATTCTGAGAGCAGATCATGATGTCTCATTGACCCAGTAATTTCACTAGCTACAATGCCCTTTGAACCGGAACACATTAGTGTCTGCACACTACTGCTTGGCGGCAGAATAACTGGCAAAGCGGTGGTCCCTAGACTAACTTTGCAGAAAGTCCTACCAAAAATTACTAGAAGCCTTGTTTTGATACTTTTGATAGATAGATAATGAAAATTGTACAATCAAGCAAAAACTTTAAATATACTTAAAATTAATAAATTATTGTAATAAGCTAAAAACTTCTCATAAAGTAGATATAAGTACAATATAAAATATATGAAAAAAATAACTTACCCAATAAAAAAATTATCACTAAAAATCTAATCTTAACCATAAACTCCATAATTAAATAATTTATGTGTTGTGTTGTACTTAACAAAGTTTAAACTGAATTAATTAATCATTCACTTGTATTATTTTCAAACGAATGTTTGTTTGTTTTCTGTTGTTTAGAATCCTGTATTATTAGTTAGCGTATTTATAAAATACGGTGCATTCTTCGGCGTCGGCTTTCAATTAAATTTCTAACGAATCCAGGTGATTTTATTTGAAAATACATTCGACTTCAGGCAAATACATAGTTTGAAAATACGTTTATGCGTAATTTTTAGTTTTGCTTTATTTATGTATTTAATCATACAAAAACAAAATCAAATTTAAATGGATATCAAATGTTATTATGTCGCAGTATTTATAAAAAGAAACTATCTATCATAGTATTGGAGAATAGGTAGAGTGCGATCCATACTCAATGGCGGCAGTGCAGTCAGCGCGAAACGCCGCGCAATTAGATGTGCGCTGCGCGGGATGAGGTAAGCGGTGCGCGCAGCGTATCTTGCAGCGCACTTCACAGCCGACATTGAGTTTGGTGACTCTACTCACTCATTATCACATCTTTGAATAAACGTAGGATAAAACACAAACTTATTCATACCACGTTTTTAATAGTACTTACGGGATATTAAGAGGGAGGGTAGACCGTTATGTCTGCTCCTAACATTTCGAACTTTTTATCATCCACCCGCATCTTCAGTCTACCCGTGAAAATGGTGCATGTAACTGTGCCGAAATATCGGGAACTCAAAAATGATTCTAATCACGGTAAATATCCCGTAAGTACTATTAAAAACGTAGTAAACAACCGTGAAAGTTTAAAACAGTGTCTTATTCATACCATACATAACAATAAGCGAAAGTAAGTTCTAAATCATCTTTGACGTCTCTCTGTTTCTTTGCTACCTTTTAGCGTCGCTAAAGCTACCGCTTCGCAGATGCGCAGGTGGTGGCGAAGCTTTATGCGTCTATACAGTGTACCACCGTTTCGCCGGATATCAAAAAATAAAATTATTTTACTACTACAATATATTTTATTATTATTTAAACTTATTCTAATTAAATAAAAAAGGGCCATTCCCGGCTGTTCAACAATCGAAGAATGCAATCGAAGATTTGACTTGGCCAGAAAGATTAACTTACATTCAATAGTCCACATGGTCCACATATCACTTACACACTTCACAATTGGGTCCTATGGGTCCCCCTAACCAGCACCTCAGGGGGCCCCATAAAAGTTCTATGCATTCCGTAACCCAGTGACTTTTCTGTATGCGCTGAAGTGTTCAAGGTACTGGTATATGGTGTCAATTGGTGTGTAGATATCATTCATCTTGCTTACAAGATGCTGTGGTGGTTGAACCGGGATGGAAGGCCCGAGTAAACCTTGGAGGAACTCTCGTAGGAGGCCCCACACTGCGTTGGCCATTACGCACGGACGGTATTCAACCTGGAAATTCCATTATGAGTTGTACCAGGTACTGCTCTTTATCTGCAAGTAGGCTGCTTGGTGTTCTTCACTGTGAGTTAGCAACGGAGGTGTGATATAAATAAATAAATATGTGTGGACATTTCACACAGCGCCATCTAGCCCCAAACTAAGCATAGCTTGTACTATGGGAACCAGATGACTGATACAATACTTATATACTTTTTTGTTTGTAAATACATACATAGAATACAATATAACACCCATATGACAGAGTTATGTCAGCATTGAATGGAAAATGGGTGAGGAAGCATCAAGAATTTGCCTAGTCTTTTTGTTATTGTGCATGGGAAGGGTCTCGCAACAGATACCACAAAATGGATCTGATGAATATTTATAAATAAAATAACGCCCAACGATCACATACATAGATCCTGGACCCTAACTAGGATTCCCTGTATCTAGGGACCGAGGAACTACGAGGACCATGGTCCCACAACACCCAGACACAGAACAAGTATTTGCGCTTTTTTTTTTTGGGCACAAATACTTGTCCTGTAGCGGGAATCGAACCCGCCACCTCCAAGGTTATGAGCCGACCTGCTCAACCACCACACCACGGAGGCTGTCAATATTGGATTGTATTTATTATAGCCTCGTATATTTTGCTAGTTCTAATTTTTATAAGTATATATATAAGTGTATATATAAATAAGTACTAATTTTTTTTATTTAATCTCATTTACATACATAACACGTTATTTTATTTAATGATCGCACCTGTATAACTGAAATAACCTGTATTCTCACCTCTATTAATGGAACCCTCTGTAAATGAGACAAATATTTATTTATACCTGTATATCTGAGACACTGGGTAAGTGGAATACCTCTATGAGTGAAACGACATTGCAGGTCCCTTGATGTCTCACTTAACCAGGTTTCACTGTATAATAATATCCTGATGTTTATTGTTTAATGCTAAATATTAGCAGCCAGATAAAATAAATTCTAATGATAAGCAATTAAGCAGTAATTAAGGCATGTTAAAAGTTAAGTAGGTATCTCCTTTTTGTATTTCGTATTGTAGATCAAAAATAAGTTAGGTATGTAGTTACTGCAACTTTACAAAGAGGAATTAGGCTACTGAAGGTCAACAGGTTAACGGTGTAAGTTTAAAATAATCTACTAGGCTTAAACTTATAATTTTGCAAACTTTGCTAATTGACCTGTAAAAAGTGAATATGTAGTTCCGTTTAAAATCTACTAACCTCAATCAAAATTCCTTTAAAATTCTGATTCATTGTTACCGAGCCGAGCTTTACGCAGAAGTCTCCCAACTCAAACCTTGGCCCTTTACTCTCTATCTTTGTCTGTTTCTTCGATGTATAGTGCTGCGACAGCTTCATCATGAGCAGATCAAACAGTCCATCAGCTATCACATGGATGTTTTTAGTGCCACTTTCCAGTATTGAGAAAACAGAAGCCGGCTGCTCAGAGTTATGAAGGATATGTACTGTTTTTGTTGCACCTGTCACATCTGTAAAAATATTTGTACCCTAGAAGTAGAGGCTTCAATGTCAGCCATTTTGTATAATATTATGTTCAAGATTTGTCTAAGACCAAGTAAGACCATTGATTCAATTGATTGCTTGATTGATGGAGGTTAATAAGTGATTTTGATTTTTAAAAGTTCTTTATTTATCATAATAGCACCGTGTAACAACTAAGACACAGCCTAGGATTGTATACACCTTACATTTAACTAGTATATCAGGCTGACAGCGCGTATGTTAGTCTTTTAATAAACCAAAACTATGTTAATTATTAAACCTACTTAGACGCGATGCATGTCATGCTGGACTTATACAATGCAATGGATGTATTTTAAGTGGCACTTACTACAGCTATATTTGACTAAAGGCCCGTTTGGATTAGCCACAGATGGCAAAATTAACAGTTAAAAATACCAATAATAATCACAATCAGCGTTTGCTTTAGAAATGTGAGCAAAAGTGGCATTTTTAACTGCTTTAAACGAACGCAGGGTAAGTGTTTAGCTCGGTGGATATTTACATACCCATCTGCGGCAGTGACAAATAACTCTCGCAGTCTACAAGAAACTGGCCCTGTTGTGTTGCGCCGAGCGCCATAATGCGCTTTGTAAGGAGCTCAATCACATAAGTGCCGGTCTTATTATCCGGGACAGGGTACTGCTGCAATCTGCACAAATACTTTAAATGAGTCAAAAATACAAGATATCAAATTAAAGGTCCATTATTATAATGTACTAACACTGTAACACCCATTCTTGTTTGGTTTGAGGTTAGAATAGAAACACAGTTGGCCCTATCCTTATTTCATATTGCACCTCTATGTGTTGAATATTTATTCGGAGACGATATTACAACGAATATATGATTATTGATTATCCTGTTTATATTTGTATCTAAAAAATTCCTCTGTGATTCGTATTTTGTATATTGTTTAGGAGAAAACCTGAGAAAACCAGTATCAATACCCTATTAGACCAGTATATCAACAATCAACATCAACAAAAAATTCGGGCAGTGTGACCATCTGTTAATTGCAAATCTCACCATAACCTAAGTTACTTAGCCTAATCTAATAGTAAAGCTGAAATCTGTTAATCTGCCCAATCATTTTAAAATCACCCAAAATATTCCTCGTCTTTAGAGAGATGAGCGATGAGCGGGGGGAGGGAAGGAATACAGTGGGCGGAAACATGAATAGAATAGAAATCTTTATTGGCCATATTATAACATTGCATGCTATCATTGGCAGGTCCGATTACAATTTCACTTATCATAATATTGTGTTTTAAGTAATTCATTGAATTTGATTAATATAAATAAAAATACTACCAACCATTTACATTCATATATAATCATCGATTTATTAATATATATAATGAATATCAGTTTTATATTATACTTAATACATACCTACAATAATTAAATTCTCCAATACAATAATAATTCTATACTATAGATTTTTGTAGTCTACCAATAATTATAACTATTGCAATATTATACATTTTACACAAGTGGATAATACAGTCACGCAAATAAGTACGTTACTATATTTTATATTACTTTACATAAACTCATTAAGTGAGTAAAATGGATGTAACTGTAGGAGACACCCTGGTACCAATAACAATATAGTAGACTACACAAGAGGTCCTACATCAAGAATTGTGGTAGTGGCAAGGGGAATTTAGCAAAGCAGTGCTTCAATGGCGTGCCTTAACTGCAAAGAGAAATGCCTCAATGTTGTCTTGACTAGGGTGATGATGAAAACAATGTATGGCTCCATCAGCATGAATCACCAACCACTGAGACAAGGAGAATTTTAATATGACCTAAGTACCAAAGTTAGTTTATATCCCTTGATTTTTTCATCATGCCTACAGATTTTGGGGTCCTATATAATTCCTTTATGTTTTGATAATATTTTCCATCCAAAAACAACATTGTATCTTAAGCAGTGTCATGCAATGTCTGTAAAAGTTGACAATGCTCTACCTAAATATATAAAGGCGTTAAATTTAAAGCCATTCAAAGCGGAGTTATTGAAATGGTTACGACATAATAATTTTTATATAATGAATGATTTCTTAAAAGACTAATATTGTAATAATAATATAAAAATAGATAAGTTCCGAATAAATTATGATTATTGTATGCTTATTCAAGCTAAATGTGACGAAATGAACATTTTATATTTACACCGCATTGTACCACATTAAGGCCCGATTTTACCAAAGTAGAATAACGTTATTCCAAGTATAACGTTCCGAGAATAACCGAGTTACATGAATATAACTATTATACCAACAATTTTTAAGCTCTATCCTTGGATATAATCAGGATAGAGTCCTTTTAATCGTCATTTCATTTGTCAATCAGTTGTATCCGAGGGTAGCACTACCGTGTTTACGATAACCGCATTAACTAGGTTTTTGCATTTTTCGAGAAAAACGCGTTTAAAGTTTTTATTTTTATTTTTGTTGTATCTCCGGAACTACTTGAGATATCAACATGGAAGCGGTACCAAAATAAAGATAAAAGTGTCAAGAATATATTAAGTACAAACAGACATACATACACAGCATAATTTACTATATTATTTGAAAAAAGCACTTATCGCTAGCAGCCTCCAATAACTGTTGCCCATGATAACTAGTCATAAGCGCAACAACTGGCATACTTGATGCACTTATGTTATGTCTATCAATATAATACATTGGGGTGTTTCCCCAATTCTTCAATAATAATACATTTGAAAAATGTGCAACTACTTCATAAATATTTTATAATGCACATAACGTAACGTGACAAACCTTTGTCACGTTACGGCTCCGCCCGGGGTCCTAGGATGCCTGACTAGGTCCTAATCCTACCTAATCAGACCCTGGAGGGAGACGGCGACATGAGGTAGGTATATAGGAGAGTAGAGTAGGACTGAAAGAAAGAGCACGTTAGAGTAAACAGTAAGATATAATAAATATAAAGAGATACGGAAGAATAGTTTAAAGTCTCTAATGGCTAGCACGGCACAGGTATGGTATGTTAGTTGAACACCAGGGAAGGAGGAAGTAGGTAGACAAGGGATAGGTTACGTAACCGGTGGAATGAAGACAAGCGGAAAGGCCGGTTTCTCGTCCAGGTCTTGAGCTAGTATGATGGGCTCTACGACCTCTACATCAGAGGGAGCGGCTAGATTCAGGTAGCACAGCTTCAGTCTCTCAATATGAGGTAGGACTGCCAACAGGACACCTTCTCCAGCTTTTTCTGCAGATCTCCGCCTCGTCCAAGCTCTGATCTTTTCTTTTTCCGTCTCCCAGCTGTCAACCCAAAGTCTTTTTCTTTTTTTCTTTTTTTTCTGTATATAAGTACGTAGCTGTAAAGGAGGTAACAAATACAGACATTAAAAAGGATGGTTGATGATGATGATTATTTGGAATGGCGGTGGAAGTGAGCATGCTACAGGTTAAAGACAATGGTTAAATTTTAAAAGAAATACAAATATTTTCAATTTGTACAACAATTAACAAGGAATGTTTAATATACGCAATCACCTAATCAGTGATTTATATTTCTGTAAGACTTCGGATTAAATGAATTTTATCTAAATAAGTATTCATGTATCCCGTTCGTGAATCATATTTATCCTTTACAGACTAATCTGAAGTTTTCATACTTAAGCAGAGTACCATCTGGCAAAAACATCTGGTGCTTAAGAAATAGAACTAAGTCAAAAATAAACTAAAGCTTTAAAATAGTAATTAAAATTAGTAGAAAACTAATAAAAATATTTTATTGTAAGATTTTGAAATTTCAAAAAATTCAAAGTATGTATCTTACACTAAATAAGTGAAAATTTTTCAATAATATGGTGTCAGAGATAAACTTATGTACTATTTATCTCAATAAAAATCGAAAAATACTAAGCTTAAAGAGATATAAAATCACATTCCTACATTATTACAGGCCTTTAGAATCACCAAAGTTACGGATATCAAGCAACCCAAAATTATCTTAATGTTACTTATTAATTTTCAGTTGTGGGTTGCTGCAGTTCTAGGCAATTTTTTGTTGGACACTTCAGTTGCACTAAGGCATCCAAATTTTGCATATTGCTACTTGACTTTTGTCTACTTCAGTGAAAAGAATTACATAGTACATTGGAAATTGACAACATTTAAATTTTTTAACCCCTATTTTTATTAGTTTTGTTATATTTATAACAAGTATTTTTTTATTTTATTCCTCATGCATCATTTTAATCTAAGTGAAGAGCACAGCCGGAAACCGGGATGACAGAAAAAAAATTGTTTCGGATTTTTTTTGGTAGCCATTGATACAAAATGGGTTCCGCACATTGATTATCATTTAGAATCCCTTTTTTTTTTAATATATATAATATATAATAACTTGACAAAATATACTTAATATAAAATCTCATGTTTTGGTATGATAATCACAATATAGTTGTTAAATTTCGGTACTTACCTTCAGAAAAAAGAAATTATATCAATTCAGTTGCTAAAGTTAGCTTTACGATTGTTCAATATCCGTAACTGATGATTTTAAGTTCCTAAAAATATATTATTTAATTTATTTTTTACTAATAAATTCCCGCTCGGTGATGGCGCCATGACCGCGACAAAATAGGAAACACAAAATAGGAACTCCCACTGTGCCCAGGTTCAGTACCACCTCTTAACTTAACATAAATGTACTATCATATACATTTTCTGCGAACTACTCTGTAAATCAATATTTAACGTGCTATGCTTTCCTTTTAATAAGCGCATAATCTAAGCACGCTACCAATGATGAATATAGAGATTGCTAGCAATAAAAGCACTGACTCAAACATAGTGCGCTTATGACTAGTAAGCCGTTGAATGCTAGAAAAAAGTTTGTACTAACTGTGGATAGTGCGCTCTTGATAAGTAAAACTGCAAAAAAATCTTAGTTGATGCGTTTATGAAAACAAAAAAAACAGTTAAATGAAGGAATTTGTGTAATGTTACTTTGAGAAAGTTGTGGATCTCGTTTTTCTGATACCAGATCATGTATTAACTCAATTTTGCCAAAAAACCTTAGTTGATGCGTTTATCGTAAGCGCGGCAGAGCAGTTAGCGTTATACATGGAATAAAACTTATTCTACTTTGGTAAAATCCAGCCTTACTGCAATAAAGATATTTGTATTTGTATAATATTTTATATAAGAATACAAAATTTAAACGCTAGTTTTTGTCATGGGTAGGAATTGAACCCATAACCTAGTTCAGAAGGCAGAGCTACCTACAGAGTTATCAAGCCAGTCAAGTTTTGAGAGTAAGATGTGGCAAAATGGCAGAAATCAGCCACAAATGGTCACACTGGGGTCTGGCTGAGGTGACATAGGCCGTATTCCACAGAGCAAAAAAAAAAAACGCTTCCCTCTACATAGAGGCGCCTTTTCGACACTTCTCATACAATTCAAGCGTGTCAGGTATTACAATGAAACCTCTATGGTTTACCTGCGCAGATGACATATATAGCAATTGTCTTGTCATTAGTGCCACTGCTGTCAGCAAAACGTGCTGTGGGTTGAGTCGATATATTTTTATCGATAGTTTGATATGAGTTAAGTACGCGGTAAGGTACCTCTTACCTGATTGTATCATTAGGTACACTTTAGTACCTACCTATATCTTTTGTGCCTTTTGTGCGTATTTCTATGTGTAATAGTGTTATTTTATTCTATTATACTCTATTCCGGGTCGACAATGGCCAGCCGATAAACATACCGGTATAAATCTAAAATAAATAAAATTGAATGTATTGGTATTGGTAGGTACGTCATGTTCGCGTCACGGATATACAGTCCACCTCACCTATTTTATGGCAAATGTAATGTGTGTAAGTATAGAGGTAGTTTATCGTCAGTTTATGGTTATAAAGATTAAGTTTATAAGCAAATCCGATAGGCGTCCAAAGTGAGGTTTTATGGGGGAGGCAATGTTTAGCAGTAGACGTCTGCCGGCTGATGATGTGTGATAGTATTATTATATCTATAAACTAAAGTTTGAAATAGAAGAAACATAACAAGTTATAAAACGAAATAATATATTAAAACTCCAAATACATAGGTAACACGTTTTGCTGATGATTCATCAGTATTGTTGCGTCATGTTTCTTTTTGATAGAATTCATCTGAAAATACAATTTTCAGATGAATTTTTAGGAAAAATAATAATAATGTTGAGTATCATTGAGGTGTTGTAGGTAAACACTTATTTAATAGAAGGAGGTCCTTAGTTTGGCAGTAAATAAAGGTAATTTTTCAGCTCACCATGCGATGTATATTTTAATTTACAGCTGTTTACAAAATAAAAAGCAAGTGAATTTTTTCATTCAATATCGACTAAGACGTAGATTCTTCCGTAGAATCAACGAGATCAGTTGTCTTTAGCAACCAAGAGCAATGGTTTTCTATGAGGCTACCATGGATGAAATAAAAAAAAGAAGGATTGAGTTTTGATTGACATCGAACTGAACCCCAAAATGGCGGACATATTACATATGTGTGTCAGCTGAAAGTAGGGCGACCGGCTTCCTAAGGGAGCTTCAGTTTCGGATCAGACGGGATTCCCTCCTTCTTTTTTTAATAGCTCCATGGAGGCTACATGAAAACTCTTTCATGGGCGAGCACGCCACATCATTATAATGTCCTCATCAAATAATAAATGCGTATAAGAGAAATTATAGTCATCATCATCAGCCCGTAGATGTCCACAGCTGAACATAAGCCTCCCCCAGAAAGCGCCACTTTGAACGGCTGCTCGCCTCCTGCATCCACCGGCTCCCCGCGGTTTTCACCAGGTCATCGGTCCACCTAGTACCTCGTTAAAAATAGGATAGAGTTTCAATGTGGGAATAGCGTCAAAATATAAACGTATATGGTTAGACATTTTCATAAAACATTCAGCTTCAAAATGCTGAGAGCAAACCGTATCATGTTTTTGAGGAAACCAATTGCACTGTCCAGTTGCGAATATCTATTTATCTTTTATATTAGGATCTGTAGGAAACCTAATAAACATAAAAGATATTAAAAGTTTAATTAGTAGAAGTCAATCTAACCACAAAATAAATTGAAAACATTTAAAACTTATTGTAACAAATTTCCGGATGGCATAATAGAAACTATCGATATGTCGATAATTATAGGTTAACCAACGCATTACATCACTATCGGTACTTCTGCCATAGGGTAAGTTCGCCGGTTTTGCGACCACTTCCTATATCCGACCGTTTAATGTACATTTGATGAAAAAATACAAAAAATAAAAAGCTTGCGGTGAACACATCTTATGTCCAAATAGGTTCAGTTTTGTAACAAATATTATACGAGAAATCCCCAATTCTATTTTAAAGCTTTGAAACTTAAAAGCACATACATTTTAACTGCCAGTTTTCGACCACGTTTATCCACCATCTGGTTTAAAAACTACAGATACCCAAAATCGCTCGTGGTCGACAACTAATCCAGCTGCAGAAAAATGCTATTCGACCGCAAAAGCAAACTATATCAAAAACATTATAAATACGTATTTATTTACATATAAAAGTACATAAATAGTCGATTACTTTGTAAGTTTAACTAATTAGACCAGACACGATTTAAAAAAAACGATTAATGCTGGTGGTCGCAAAATAGGCGTGACCAACTGATCGAACCATCATTGAATATTTCTCGCCCAGGGTCTAATGTGGGCTGGCTTTATTACAAAAAAAGTAGCGTATTTAGCTTGTAAACATAACTATGTTTATAAACTACGTTAGCCAATTTTTTTTTTGTTATAGCTGATATTTTAGCCATATCCTTAAATAATTTTTGGCGGTCTCAGTAAGAAAAAAGATCATGCTTTTTTATATGAGTAAGTGCCTCAAAGCTGGAGAAATCATGAAAATACAAGACAGAGGATCTAAAGAAGCCTTTATTATCATTGTTTCTATCATTTATTTACCACAAGCAGTCAGGCACCTACGTCTTTCAATTTATAGTGGTAGGAGACTAGCGAAAAAGTGGTCGTAAACATAATTTAGTGATCGAAAACTAGCAAAATAGTTACTATTAGCTTTTGGTTTAGATATTTATAAAAGGGTCGGTTATTATAAAAAATGATTGATAATCTGATAAAAATATAGAGTATAATATTTGAAACGTAGCTTAGTAGCATCAAGTCAAAAAATGATACTGGTACATTTTATTATGCAACCTAAACTTGACAACTCCACTAAGTGGTCGGAAACTAGCGAAATTACCCTATAATATCAAACTGACACAGAAGAGTACCCCGTACCGAAGTTTGGCAGCAATAATATGATTAATTTCGTCTCTATCTATAGGCGAAGCATCATTTGTTTCATAGCTCTGTGCCGTATTCCGAGACACGCTAAAATCGATAATATCGATATTATCGTGCTAAAAACGCATACCGAATGGCCGTGAGCGTGACAACGAAATCTCATGTAAAAGTCATGACCGACGCAATCTTGCGATATCGCCGTCCATGATTGGTTGTTCAGAGTCATTGACAGCGCTCCAAGTCTTCTTCTTCTTCTTCGTTAATGGCTTTCTATCGCTGTTTAGCAATAATTCTGCCAATGTCAAGTGAGTAAAGATTTGTACGGTTATGTCAAGTTAAAGTCATATTTTGTCAGGTCAAAACGCCATCAGTAAAATGGTGGATATTTTACTGAAGGCTCTAAAAAGCCGTTGAAGAGAAAACTGCAACGCATGGTCTTATAAACTTGGAACCATTTGCCAACACTCGTGCACGTCCATGAACACTTAACGAATAATATTCCACCCTTATTACATATTAAAATTCAAAAATTCACAGGTTGGTTGTCAGTTCTGCGAGGCATGTGGCCTGCCCATTGCCATTTCAACTTGCTAGCTTTAAGGACTATATCGGTAACTTTAGTCCTTCTGCGGATTTCCTCGTTCCTGTACTACACAACAACACAACAAACAAAACCCAAACAAAACAAATATAATAATTATGAAATGCCAAATGTGAATTGTGGACCCTAAAATATTGAATCAACGTAACTAAATAATTAAAAAATACTACTAATGCACTTATACTAACTAATCACTAATTATTTAAATAATTTCACATTTTTCATTGAAATTTCTATGCGTACTATTTTTTTTCGGGAAATTGTAGGAAAATACGATCTTTCCACGTCAAAGGTACGATTCCCTAATCCTCACTGGTCCTCAGCCTCAATGGGGGGTTATTCGCTATGACACATGAGATTCCTTGCCAATAACGCGTGACGTGTAACGTGCTCCAAACGTAAACGCGGGTTTTAACGCGCCACGACATGGAATTCACATGGAATCAAAAAATTGTATACTGTATGCCACGCGTTAGATTGTTTGTGCCCAGTGTTTTCTGTTTTTTGACGTGCGTGTAACGCACAGAATACTATAACTCCTAGCGGAGAAGAATGGCATCTTCATACAAAATAAGTGGTTATGAAATTCAGTACTAGCGCCTTTAGTGGGACCCTTTGGAAACTTAATAAAGGCGGAAAATTCAAATGTTCTATTCATATAGATTTGAATTGATAAAAGGGGTTGTTCCAAAATTAATTACTATTGACATTAATTTATTAATGTCAATAGTAATTAATTGTAGAGTAGCCCCTTTGTATTATCAAAGAAACTATCTTATAATAGGGTCAAAACAAAATACATAATAAACAGGTTTAATTTCAAATCCACAATGAACTCAATAATAAGTACATAACCTCAAATTATATTGTATGAGTTTTGTGTAATTTACCGTTGAACATTGGTAGGGCTTGGTTTTAGAAATCGATGCAACACCAGACTCGGCTCTTTCGCTGATGATGCATTGCATTTAGCACATTTACTGCTATTGTCCTTCATTGTTTTTAACACGACATCACAATACACAAACACAAAAAGAGTCTCTAGGCTAAAGAAGCACTGAAAATTCACGAAAAGAAAACAACACGAGAACGGTGGCAATTATAATAACCTTAAAATCATTTTGTTGCCATATCTAAAATAAAATAAAAATTATTTTGTTATACTGGGATCCCTATAGCATGCCCACCTACTATTACCATCCAATGTATGACGAGTTGAATGGGCCTGGTGTAACGTGTGTTGTCGTGTTTGTCAAATTTGACAACGGCATACAGAATAGCATTTTAAACCCAAAACCATTCCACGAAGATATCGTAACGCGACGCGTTACGTGCGTGAATGGTCATACGGAATAAGGGCTCTGGTTTGTGTTGTAAATAAGAAGCCCTGTTCACAGAATCAAGGGTTTATTCCACATGACATGACATCTATTGTCAAACATAAAGATAGACTACATAGATCTTAAAGAGGTAAACTACTAATACGAAATAGTATACATCATTCTTCCCCTCTTATGTTTCATAGTCCAGAAGATAACTTGGCGCATGCCTGATTCTTTCTGATCGCCGAGGGGGATCTGGCGGTGGCGAATCCATCAGTGGCGAATCCTCTGTATCATAGAATTCTTCGATATCAGAAACTTCTGCGCCTTCGCCTCTGGGCGCTAGGTGTCTGTTGGAAACCATAACTTCTCGTCCATTTGCGAACCGCACTCTACTGCTCATTGGAGAGGGTTCAATGATTTCAACTTCCTCTACAAGCGGATCATACTTGTTACGGACATGTTTTTTTATCAGGACTTTGTCGTTGTTGAACCAGGTTGGCAGTGATTGTCCGAAGGATGAACGTCTTGGGTGAACAAATATTCGTTCGTGTGGTGTCATATTAGTTGCAGTGCAAAGCAGAGATCGAATGCTATGTAGGGCTTGTGTAAGTACGTTTTACCACATTTCTATAGGCATATTCTTAGTTTTTAAAGCAAGACGTATCGTTTGCCATAATGTGCCATTCAGGCGCTCTACTTGGCCGTTGCATTGTGGATTATAGGGAGCAGAACGACTGGTCGCAATTCCTTTTGAATTTAAGAAGTCTTTTAACTCTCTGGACATAAATGCTGCTCCCTGATCTGTGTGTATCATACACGGCATGCCAAACATCGAGAATAGATCCGTTAAACTTTTGATAACACTGTCCGAACTGGTATCTTTACATGGGTATGCAAATGGGAATCTGGAATACTCATCGATGATGGTTAATATAAATTTGTTTGTGGTGGATGCTGGTATAGGCCCTTTGAAGTCTAATGACAATCGCTCGAAAGGGTTCGTCGCTTTTATTAGATTACCAGATATGTTCTTGTTAAATCTTGGTTTTTCCTGCGCACATACTCTGCAAGACGTCACCGTTCGCTTTATCTCTTCATTAGAATATGGGAGATTTTTGGATCTCACCCAATGGTTAAGTCTTGTAATTCCAGGATGACATAAAGACTCGTGTAATTTCATCAAATTATCTCCATTCATACTGGCACATGTCGCTTGAGTCCGCGATAGAACATCCGCCACAATATTCTCCTTCCCACTTCGGTATTTAATGTCAAATGTATAATTAGCAAGTTCCATTCACCATCTTTGAATTTTTTCATTTTTTATTCTACTTGCATGTCCTTTCATCATGAAAGCTACTGATTTTTGGTCCGTTATCAGATAAAATTGGCGTCCAAGTAAGAAATGCCTCCATTTTTTAATGCTCTCGATGATAGCACATGCTTCTTTTTCAATTGACGTATAATTCCTTTCACTTTCATTAAGCGTCCGTGAGAAAAATTCAATAGGTCTACCATTTTGTGTTAAAGATGCTGCTATAGAATGTTGCGATGCGTCTGTTTCAACTGTGAATGGTTCCTTAGAATCAATTGATGAAAGTGAAGCTTTTGATATTATTTGTTTAATGCCTTGGAATGCAGCTATCTGTTGATCATTTAGTGGATACTCTTCTACGTCGATAAGCGGCCGCAGCTTATTCGAAAAGTCAGGTACCCATTTCGAATAATGTGCAAAAAGACCAATGGTACGTCTGAGTGAAGCAGAATCTTGGGGTACCGGCATTTCTAAAAGTGGCGCTAATCGGTCTTTGTCTGGCTTCACCTCTCCATCGTGAATATTGTAACCTAGTATATTCAAATTCTTTACCGAAAATTCACTTTTTTCTTTGTTTATGGTAAGACTATATTCTTTGGCTATCTCCATGAATGTTGCCAATTTTTGATCATGGTCGTTCTGATCTAGTCCACAAATTGTAATGTCATCTATATACGAATAAATGCCTTCAAGATTCGACCTTCGTAAGATTGAATCGATGGTCCTTTGAAAACAAGCAACTCCATTGGTTACCCCGAAAAGGATACGACAAAATTCGTATAAATTTCCCGCTGCTTCAAATGCTGTCATGGGTTTATTCATTGAAAGTATCGGTATTTGATGATATGCTGATTTAAGATCAATTTTACTGAATACTCTGAACTTGGATACCTTCGAAATCAACTCTTCAATATTTGGCAGAGGGTAGGCGTCAAAGTAAGTAAATTTGTTGATAGTTCTCGAGTAATCAATGCACATCCGTTTCTTGTGGTTGGTGCCAGACGTGACGAGTACTTGAGCACGCCACGGCGAATTACTCTCTTGTATGATTCCATCTGATAGCAATTTCTTAATTTCATTTTCGATGAATTTTTGATCATCTGGTGTGTGCTTGCGTGACTTAATTGCAATGGGTCTACAGTCAGCAGATAAATTTGAAAATAAATTTACTGGTTGTATGTTGGCCTGATCTAATGCACTAAGCCTCAGTTGCGGTTGAGTTCCTCCAAATTCTATTGTCATTTTAGAGTGCTGCTCTAGAATATCATGACCCAATATGACTTGCGTACACAAGACTATAGACTATTGACTTCTTTTATTTCTGTTTTTAAGGCTGAGGTTGCCATTGCAACATCTTGATGCCATGGTTTTGTTTGCAAACCATACTGTTTTATTACTTCTTTATCAATAAAGCTAGCTGTACTGACAGTGTCTATCAGAGCTTTTACAGGTATCCCATTAACAAAAATAGGAATCGTGCATTTTTGGAGGCCTGTTGTCGCTAGTTGTATACACGAGGTCGTATCATTTGCTTTTTGAGTGGTTGACGACGATGAGTTTCTAGGTTCACTTTTACAGACTTTAGCAAAATTAGATAGATAGATAGATAGATAAACTCTTATAGATAACTCTAGATAAATTACCGTTTTTGCCACATTTAAGGCAAGTTGCATTGACAGCCGGGCAAAAACGGCGAGGATGACGTGACTTTCCACAGAAATAGCAGTCGTTCTGAGTAGGAATTGTGTTTCGATTACTACTACTTGCAGCAGCAAAGGGCATGTCTGACATCTGTGATCCATAACCTTCAGTCTGGATCTTAGCTGACTCTAAAGCTCTTGCTTGATCATACGCCTCATCTAAGCTTAATGTTTTATTTTCTAAGAGTCTTTGCTGGATGTTTGAAGACGTTATACCGGCGATAAATGCATCTCGAATGAAGTCTTTCTCGTTCTCTGCTGCCTTCGTATCCCTAAATTTGCAATCTTTGCTCAGAAGGCGCAAGGCTTGGATATATTGGTCAATACTTTCACTTACTTGTTGCTTCCGTGATAATACCTAACTTAACTAACTTATACCTGGCGAAGATTTCGCTTTTTGGTTTTATAAACAATGAATCTAGTGTTTCAATAGCTTCAACGTATTTATCGCAGCGTTCAATGTATTTGAAGATTTTCGGAGAGACATAATTTACCAGAACCTGTAGCTTTTTTTCATCTGTCAATTTGTCAACAGAACCGAGAAAATTTTCAGTCTTTCTCCAATGTCTCCATTGTGAGGAGAGCTCTTGTTCTTGCTCCAGTGTGGGATCTCCATCAAATCGATCTGGGCGGAGATACGTTTCTATGGTTTTACAGCTTTATTTTAATAGTTTACATGTGAAATAAATTGTTGTAAATTTTTTTTTTATATTTTGGCTCCATACATAGTGTATTTAGCCAGTGTCAAGTATTATATTTTCATCGTGTTATAAAATATTTCACGCAAATGTCCTAGTCATAGTCATAGTCCAGTCTAAGTCAGGTAGTCATAGTCCAGTCTAAGTCATGCTCCAGCAAAGTGGTGGCAACTTTACTAGAAGCTTCTATGGAGTTTTGGAAGCAACACGAAAAGTCACGTTTCACCACATTATATTACTTGCCCTCACTTATGCTAGTAATTCAGCACTTAATGCGTAAAACGCCACCTATTTTAAACATTAACACTGGAAAAAGCAAAAGTTTTGAAAAATAATACAATGCAACGACGTGAACTCTTCCGCGTTCCCGCCAAAACTGTTGTTGTAAATAAGAAGCCCTGTTCACAGAATCAAGAGTTTATTCCACATGACATGACATCTATTGTCAAACATAAAGATAGACTACATAGACCTTAAAGAGGTACACTACTAATACGAAATAGTATACATCAGTTTGCAAGTCGTTACTACGGCATCTAGCAACAGAATATCACGGCTCACAATCTGCGTACAATGAAACGCGGCATGTAGCCGCCACATTAGAATAATCTTGCATGACATTTGGGTTTGCTCAGGGTTCGCTCTGATTGGCTTAGATGGCCAGCCATATTGTTTTCTTTCACTCTATTTTATTTTATACTCTTTGATTTTATTTTCATAACCTCTCCACTTCACCTGTTATTTAATTTTTATTTTGATAAATGTTTTAGATGTTAGTTATTGCGAGTTTTTCCGTGCACTGAGAAGTGTGTGCAAAAGTTTGTGTTTGTGGTGGGTTTTTCAAAACACTGAAAAGCGTTTCTTAATTTAATATCAAGTCATATACGGCAATTCGGTGTATCAAGTATATTCTTCCCTATTTACTAATGACGACATTTCGAGTCAGTACATATACTTTTATCTATGTTTCAAGTCGAGTGGAATACCATCTCAGGAGGATGCTGGTAAGTCTTGTACAAGATGAATCGTTAACATGTTTATCATGTGTTTTGCTAATACACCACTATTGTTATATAGTAAACATCGGTACCACTGTTTGTATCTGATACTTATTCATCTAAAAGATATTTTGACCCTGTAAATATAATAAGGCCGCATAGACATCACACTAAGCTGATGATGATGATGATGATACCATACAACATGGATAGACCATTCACAGATAATATCTGATTTCCATATCCCATGAGAATTTATTACGATTTGTTTTCAGATGGAACGGTTACAATAAGCGGAGGCAGACAAACATCTACACAAATTGCTTAAATATCATTCTAGGAAAGAAAATAAAATTAAGGTAAGTTTCATAGCATTTTCGTTATTATACAGATTAATTTTATTGGTAGGGAAATATTTTGAATCATGATGCAATTTTAACCTGCATCTATCCATCCTGAAAGCCTAAGCCGGGACATCCTTTTCTTAACCGCCTCACTCTGGAGTCTGAGCCGAGGGTTTAAGCTAGCACCTAGCTCAATATGCACATACTAAAGTTATTATACAATCGTTTTATTTAACATGATTATTATAGATGTTTTCCGGTTGATGATGAATTTTCTTTCATCGTAATTTTTTTATATAAGTACCCATTTGTATAGATTATACCTTCTTTTATATTAATTGTGTTGTTTCTTATGTTTCAGGTGAAAAATTGTGTGAAAGTACTTAGAAAAACTGTATGTAGCTGCAATAGTACAGTATAACTGTATAACACACATGAGGGCATGGATATCTTTCAAGTAAGGAGTTGTATATTACCAACCAGTTATATATAACAGAAAGCTATGGATAAAATACAAAAAGGATTTGTTATTGTGAACGTTATATTTAAACTTAAGTACCTATGCACATTTAAATATAAGTAGCTAATGAATTTTGCTAAATTGGAGGCCCTGTTCAGTAGTGGGCGTGTAAGGGCTGATGATGATGAATAATTTCTTATTAATGTTTATTTTAAAAGTCAACTGTTCAAAATTGAATTATGATAATTGATATATGATTTTATATTAAAATATTCAAAATTCAGTTACAATAAATAGTCTATTTCTATAATCATTTTAGGTTGTTGTTTAAAGACTCATTTTAAGTAATTGTAAACTTTTTTAACAAAAATAGTTTAAGTTGTATACTTGAATTGAATCATAGTTTTGCGGCAACATGAACATATCGTTTGTATTGGCATATTGATGTAAATTAAAAAATAAATATATTAATAAATGATTTATAGTTTTATTTGTACGATAATAAAAATTAGGAACATGAAAATGGCTATGTAACAGCTATAGGTAGGTATATATAGTGGCACACCGGCTAATTGCGTTACACTTCACAGGCCACGTGGATAAAAAAAAAATAAACGTCATGCGACATAATTTTCTACAGTCTATGGTGACAGTACTAGAGATGGTCGTCTGATACGTAGTATCTCTTAGTAGTCTGTGCAGAATAGGAACAAGTTTTTTTACATAAAACGCCTCCCAGGAAGTTGGTAAAAAAAATCAAGGAGTGTAGGAAGTTGATTGTTGTTCTTGGTATTTCTATTGTTATTTTTGTGATATAAAATTCCAAAGTTTTCAACATATTCACATTCACAATAAAACTATTCCAAAATTCATGAATCCAAGGTGAATTTTTATTCTGACGGGATAGGATAAACAAACAAGCCCCTAAGCACTTTACCGTTAAACCAATAGACTCTAAGTTTTTTTATTTTTTTTTATTTTCTCCAATTGAATAATACGAAACATACAAACGAAAACACATAAATGACGTCATGAGTAAGTGTTGGACCAATGAGAAAACGACAGATAATTTCAAGCACAAATTGATGAAATTGACAAGTGGGAGCCCCAGAAATAGTTGTATTTATTTACAAAACCAGCCAATTCGGTCATTATTTATTAGGATAACAGTCGCATAAAATATTGAAAAACTGTCATTTTGTTATAACAGCACGTAAATCATATTTGCTCTGGTCGATGCGTATTGAGGGAAAATTGTTACTGATTTTTTGTGGTTTTCTCTATCACGAGTTCCTTGTCTTGTTATCTAACGCGTAAAGTAATTGGATGATTGGAAAATGATACCTGATAACGTTACGCTCATTGTGAAGGCGCCGAACCAGCAAATTGAAGATCAAAACGTCGAGTGCCAATCCTCATGGACAGTGCGACAACTAAAAGGCCACCTTGCGGAAGTCTATCCTAGCAAGCCGGTGAGATTTAGATTAAAATCTATAAAAAATATGTAATTACGCATCTACTAACACATGTAAGGCATCTAGGGTTAGAGGACAGATTTATCAACTTGCAGAAAAAAAAATCTGATTACTGTAAATCATCTCATATAACTAACATTCGATGGGGAAGAAAGATTCTTGAGTGGCGACCACGAACTCGATGGACTCATGATCTTGTGAAAGCCACAGAAGCTGATGAATGCAGGAGGCATGCAGCCTCAAAGTGGCGCTCCCTGGGTGGACATCTTCAGACTGTTAATGATGAAGATGATGATGACAGCATACATTCATTATTTGTAGATAGGTTAGAGGCTAAATTTACATAGCAAAACTGAACTAGAAATTTCAGCTTATTAGTTTATGTATGAGGCATGACTATGTCTATAATTAATTTAATTTATTTGTACCTATTGATTAGGTATGCTTGTTTTGTATTGTGCAAGAAATTTTTAGTTATAAGACATTTTTATTTTTCAAAAACACTGCTCATTGTGCTCACATACAAATTTAATGATATGATTATTTTTTGGGTGGTCTCTTTTAATGTTCAGTTCTCGCCTTCTTTGGATTTCGAATGAGTATACCTTGTCCTGGATTGATCGCCTCCACTCTGAGCGCTTTTCTGCTTGCATTTCCCACATGGTAGGATCTATGCCACATCCCTTTATATGCCGTTTCACAACATCTTTGTACCTCAGGTACCACTGCCCTCCACACCTAGGCTTACCTTCCTGTAGTTCTGAGTAAAAAATGCACTTGGCAATCTTCACTTCAGGCATATGGGATATATGCCCACAAAACCTTAGCTGTCTTTGCGTCAAGTATGCCTCGTTGCCACAAACATTTGCGTGCTTGAGAACTTCAGTGTGTCTAACCCGGTCAGACCCTGCTGAACATAGTCCTCCCCCACAGAGTTCCGCTTTGAACGGCTGCTTGCCTTATTGATCTACCAACATCTAAATTGTTTTTATTTAGTGGTTTCATTAATATTAATAATAGTTCCCCAATAATTAAATTTTTCTTTTCAAGTGCAAATGATAAAATTACCAACGTTGCCATAAATATAAAACCCATAATCATAATATTCTATTTCTAGGACAAGACCTCTTAAGGCAGTTGTGAATAAGTGGTCAAGCTTATTTCATTGGTTTTCTATTTTTTCTTTTCTAGAATACCTCTACAATTCTAGAAACGTCTCTGTATCTGACCTACACAGTGCTACATACTTTTTTGCTATATTTATTTTCACACTTAACTCGTTAAGATAAGCAAGTTTTGTATAATTCCTTATCATGGCTTGGAATAATTGCAATGTGAAAAGGTGATTATTTTGATAAGAACAACATAGCTGGCTTGTTAGGACGTTGTAAAATATAAATAAATATCCCAAAGGACTAACATTTTTAAGGCAGGCTCTTAGTATTTTTATAAACAAATGTTTATGGTTGTATTACAGTTGTTTTTAATAAAAATATGTTATGCTACATAAGTAACCTATGACGGGCCCGATAGCTCAGTTGATAGTAACCCTGCCTTCTGAACTGAGGGCTGTGGGTTTGATTCCTACCCAGGACAAACATTTGTGTGATGAACATAGATGTTTGTTCTGCGTCTGGATGTTATATTGTATTCTATGTAATGTATTTACAAACAAAAAGTATTATAAGTATTGTATCAGTTATCTGGTTCCCATAGTACAAGCTATGCTTAGTTTGGGGCTAGATGGCGCTGTGTAAAATGTCCAATCAAATTTATTATTTATTTATGTAGGTAAATATCGCCTCAACTGTGAAAATCAAATAAAACTGCATTTTTCCTTGTATTGTTACATAACAAACAGAGTGGTTGGTTACATGTGGTATTGCTGGTATTTTCCTACTAAATGTTGTTAATGATATAATGATGTATGTTTTAGCTAATAAAAAAATTACGAGCTGTTTTTATAGCACTAAAGATTACTGTTAAAGTGAGATGCATAAACATAATAAAATCCACATAATACAATTGGTTTCTTACGCGTGGAACACCACATAGGTGTTCAACCTTATTTTATCCGCAGTCTACCCAATAGGTGAACTTCATACTACAACTCCAGTATTTTTGTTCCAGAGGACAGAAGAGCAGAAGATCATATACTCCGGACAGCTGTTAGATGATAACACAATCCTGAAGGAAGTTCTCAGAACGTATGAGAGTCAGATCATCCATACTATGCACCTGGTGTGCACTCCCAACCGCAAAATGGCTGAACCGATCAAAACCCCACCTGTCACAAGTACACCGGTTGTAGAACCGGTGGCAGACGGACTCCGAAGACGGAATGTTGAAGCAACAGAGACCGCACCCCGACCAGAGAGACAGAACGATCAAAACCATACAGTAGAAATGCAAAATTATCTCAATTCCTTTGTTAATAACTACGGCAGGGTGCCTCCCTATCCGAACTATAATTTAGGCAGTAATTACTTGCCAGTGTCCAACGATCCTGCGCTGATGGCCAACCATATGATGATGATGCAGCAAGCTTATTTGCAGTACATGCAGCAGTATAACATGTAAGTTTTCTTCTTTTTTAGTATGTTGATGGTAAAAGTTGTTATACATATAGTTACGGCCCCGAACCTACATCAACTGCATTATTTGTGGCGGTCCTTACCAACGTTTTAGTTTGATTAATTAAGTACCTATAAAATAATTCGTCTAAATAGTTCGTGTATAATTTCGGTGTGTAGTAATAAAAACAATATAATCATTAAAAAGATTTTAATTAAAACAAAACGTCCCCTCCACGGCAAACTTGCGAATCTGCCATTTTTACGAAAATGACTTTTTTCGACCAAACATCTTAAAATGTGGTAATGCACGTTGTGGCAAAGACTCGCATTTTTAGCTGTTATAGTTTAGAAGATACGATAGCAGTAAATAAGCGAATCTGAACTATTTTTCTATTTGTACCACGGTAAACTAACGTAACATGTAGATTAGACATTATACTCAAAATTCCTGAGTATGATGCGAAAAAATGACCACAGTAAATATGCGAATGTGAAATAATTCATGTTCTTCTCTTCATCCCGTAAATCGAATATCTATTTTAGCTCATAGTAAATTGATGTATGTGACATATTCACAAGTTAGCAACGTAACCATAGTTATTAGTTCCATTATTTAACTTCAAACAAGCGAATTTAGCATTGAAATTGAATAAAATAAAATGTTATTAGGTTGAAAACGTTCAATTGATGTAGTTTACAGGCATAAACCACATTATTGATGACAAAATATGCCAACCATGGTGTGTCAAACAGAATACTCAAAGAGTAGTAAGGATAGGGTAGTTACTTAACTAATCTTCCTAGATTTTACGGCCAGATTAGTCTATTCATGGACGGGCTACATTGTATTTTTAGCCCTGGTGCTAAACTCAATTTGTTTTGTCTCCTTCCACATCTGGTTCAGGTAAGTTAATAATGAGCAGCTATATTACAAACTGACAAACTGTTTAAATATTGATGATAAGTTCTTGGAATAATTTAGGCAAATCATTTTTGTTTAATTTTGAATTAGTAGGTAATCTTTCAGTATTGATGGGCTTGGATAATACAGATAAACTTTTACCTACTCCTTTTTGGTTTCAGTTTGAATTCAATGCAGTTTACGTTATTATTATCCGTCTTAATAAAAAACTATTTAGAACACTCTTTTAGATGTTATATCCACACAGAATCTTTGAATTTAGTTTATATTAGGGTTCTCGGTAGTTTCAATCTTTTTGAGACACCCATAGCATTATTGAAGCTTAGAAGAGAACTCAAAAAATCCATCAATTTCCATCCCACCCCAATAAAGTTTTTATTATCAATGATATCCTATTATTTGCCTATGGGCCTACCTGATGATAAATAACGATGCGCTCGACGATGGAACTTGAAAGGCGCGGTCATTAAGTTTTCTGAGTGGGTTTCAACTTTCAACCATTAGTATGCTTATACGACAAAAATATAAACAACAACATAAATACAAATATTATTATCAAGGTACTGTGGGTATGGATTCAATATCGTTTTCATTAAAAACAGATCACAATGATGTACTTCATTGAAAACAAACTGAAATCGAAAAGGGATAAAAGTTTATCTATTTAGCCTAAACCCGCTTAAAAGACTAAACGATCTACTGAAATAAAATTAATGTCAAGAGTTGCTCATTTCAAAAAACCTAACACCTATATTTATAAATTCAATCTGTTTTATTTAAAATTTTTAAATTGAATTTAGCATGAAGACTAAAATACAATTTCGCCTATTCATGATCAGATTATAGCGAGCGACGCCCTAAAATTTAGGAAGATTAGCCAAGTTAAATAGCTACGGAACCCTTAACGTACTCTTTCTAACTCACTTTGTAGACTTTCTCATCAACCATGTACCAGTTTAGCTATTTTTACCTTAAACTGCATAATAATTAACACTTTTAATGTTATTACATTTTGTTTTGTTCGGTTGCTAAGCTAGATTCGCTTTTTTGAAGTTAAATAATAGAACCAATAGCCATGTTTATGTTGCAAAGTTGCGAATCGGAGTTTTGGCGGGAACACGGAAAAGTTCACGTCGTTGCATCGTATTATTTTTCAAAACTTTGGCTTTTTCCAGTGTTAATGTTTAAAATTGGTGGCGTTTTACGCATTAAGTGCTGATTTACGAGCATGAGTGTGGGCAAGTGATATAATGTGGTGAAACGTGATTTTTCGTGTTGCTTTCAAAACTCCATAGAAGCTTCTAGTAAAGTTGCCACCACTTTGCTGGAACATGACTTAGACTGGACTATGACTACCTGACTTAGACTGGCCTATGACTATGACTAGGACATGACTTTGCGTGAAATATTTTATAAGACGATGAAAATATAATACTTGACACTGGCTAAATACACTATGTGTGGACCTAAAATATAAGAAAAAAAAAAAAAGTTGCGAATCTGCCACATACGTAAGTTTACTATGGGCAAAAAAAGTATAGATAATTTTTTTCTATGAAGTTGTAAAGTTGCGAATCTGCATTATTTGGCTATTCCACTAAAATAACGTAATTATTCATTAGTAGGGTTAAACATGCTTCAATTTAATGTATAAGTACATATAAAAATTAAAAATTGGTTGAAGTGATCTATTTCAAAAACACAAAAACGTGATTTATTTTTCGTTTTTTTGCTCTCCTGTAAAATGTGTAAAATGCTGATTCGCAAGTTTGCCGTGGAGGGGACGAAAAGACGAAACAACTCTGCAAAAGTATTGGGAAAATCAATTAAATTTTCAGTCAACAAGGTTTCTCAACAAATTCAGAAACAAGGTATTATAATTACTAACATATGGCATTGAAAACTAAAAAGGCGATTTATTTCATTGTTTATTTTGAATGTGATGCTGGTGATATCATAATAAAGTTACCTAGTTTAATGCAAATATGCTAAACTTACGGCCTGCTGAGTTTTTCCACATACCATGTCTTATGACTCATCGTCTTATCAGTTTGTTAAACCTATAATTATGTTGGCGACTGGCCGAACATAGGCTTTTTCTTCTTAATTTTTAAATATTTTTGTTATTATGTTTTGTCAGTTTTGAAGGATGCAGTATTGATTTAGTTTTGGTTACGCGCAGTCGTTTTTTTGGTGTTTACTTTATTTTCTTGTAAATATTATGTAAATATATCGTTTTTATTCAATTTAACACCGTCGTACGCTCATTTCCAGCAGCTAATTTTTTTTTTAATTATAGAACAAGTATTTCTATGTAGTTTTACATTTAAACTTATTATTGTTCACATTGTCAGTATCTACGTCATTCTGATATTTTCTAATGACAAATATCATTAGTTTTGGTTGCTGACAGTCACCACCACTTCTGCTTAATATTTCGATGATGAATAAATAGGTAGAAATAGAAATCTTATTGCACAGTAAGTCAATTTAAGACAACTATTTCTTTCACGAGTGGACTCGCGTGTCAACGTTCCTCCAGCTTGCTCTCTTTCTCTGAACAATATAAGAACGGTTACAATGGTTGCGATAACAAGCTGCTATCGTCATAAGAGGACAACATAGGTTAAAATTAAATATTTTGCCCCCTAAAAATGTTTACTTTTTATTTTCGAACCATAAGTTGACCGCGGCTGGTGGTTACTGATTTGAAGGAGCCAGCATCCGCCTACACCCAACCTTGAGACAACGATGTCATCATACTGTGTTTATCGCATATTACGACTATTTAACTAACAGAGTTACTGCCAGTAGTGTCTAAATTGGTACTTTTTTCTAGGTTCAATAATAAACTTTTCAAATAAAAAACTCTTCAACGGAATCAGAATACCTCTCGCTTTCGCACCTTTCGCTTTCAAAGCAGGTTAAAATTACCTTAGTGTGTTAATAATACATAACTTAGCTGTTTTGTCAATGGGTATAAGTCTTGAACATTCGCCGATTCATAATAAACAACGAAATTCTATTATTCATGCACTAAATGATAGAACAAGCTATCTATAATGACTGTGACCTACACTTATTATCTTTTGTACCGATGAGTAGGTATGCTTTTGTACAATATTTTAACAAAAAATAGTTTAATATACATAACTAGTTAATGTTGCTACACGTTCATCATGATCAACAGCCTGAAGACATCCACTGTGCAACACAGGCCTCCCCACACTTTGAGCGGCTGCTCGCCTCCTGCATACATCGGCTTCCCTGCGGTTTTCACCAGGTCGTCGGTCCACCTAGTAGTCCCTACCTACGCTGCTTCCGGTTCGTGGTCGCCACTCCAGAACCTTTCTTTCGCATCGGTTGTCAATTCTACGAGCGATCTGGCCTGTTGCCATTTCAACTTGCTAAATCTAAGATCTATATCATTTACTACGGTTCTCCTCATTTTCTGGTTACTTCACTTTTGGAGTGTTTCCAGGTATTTTTCATTTTGTTTTTCCCCTAGGTGGCAAGCGAACCAACAGCCAGTGCCAGTTGCCCCCCCGGCGGCCGAGACGCCCCCGCAGCCCGCGGCCGAAGCGCCCCAACAGGAAGAGAACGAAGAGGGCATCGCTCGGGACTGGCTCGACCATATATACGCGGCTTCGAGACTCGCCGTGCTTTCCTCGCTGGTCTATCTATATGGGAGCGGGGCGAGATTACTGCTGGTGTTGGTTCTAGTGGTCGCCGGTTACTTGTGAGTATCATCATCATCATCATCATCATCATCATCATCATCATCAGTCGGAAGGCGTCCACTGCTGAACATAGGCCTCCCCCATAAACGAGCATAGGCTATTTTAATATCGCTGTCGCTGTACCAATCAACTAACAGAGCATTTTCTCTATTTCCAGGCATCAAATAGGCTTCTTCCGCGACCTGAATCTGAACAACCAGCGGAATAACAACCAACCTGCTGCCAACCAACCGGGCGACAACCAACCGGCTGAGAACCAACCAGCTGGCAACCAACCTGCCGACAATCAACCGGCTGGCAACCAACCGGCCGACAACCAGATAATCGGCGACAACCAACCGTCATTGCTTGCTGTAACGTGGATGGTGGTGACATCTTTCTTAGCTTCGCTCATACCTGATGTCAATCAGTGATTGGATTTCACCAAAGTATCTGCATATACAGGTTGTTTGATATTACTGCATGGTATTACAATATACATGGTGTTGACACAAGCGATGGGGAAATATTACCACAGATTTTGGAACTGGTGAAAATGGCAACACTGCGCCAGAAAATATTAAAGATGTTCACATAAAGTAGTGTTGGAGTAATTAGAATACCATTGAATATCTAATGAAAAGAAAGAAATGTCTTAATTAAATCGATACAATGATCATAACCGTGGATAGGTATTTTTTTTATAATTCTGCGGTGCTGTTGTTTTTTTTTAAATAAATATTTTTTTCTTTTTCTGACGCTTTTAACAGCTCTTGTAAAATATTATGCAGTTTTATGAAACATTGAAGCTTACTTGGCTTAATTCTTATTCTTGTCAGAATGTTGGTTTTGAGCTGGGCCTGAAGTCTGCTATTGCATTTGTGTCGTAATGGTTCATGAATTGTACCATAATGACAGAGTTTAACACTAATGGTGGTCTACTAAGCATAAGTAGATTACCATTAGTATCAAAATCAGTCATTATATGGTACGATTCATGAACCATTATGACAATTGCAATAGCAGACTTCGGGGCCTGTTTACGATGTAAATAAAATGTTCCTTTTGGATAAAATTAACATATTCGATTCGAATAACTTGGATTTTTGACGAGAAATATGAACCGTTTAAAAAAGTGAACTTTTAGGGATGAAAGAGTTTGTGTTATTTCGAAATTTTCTAAAAAAATACCTTTTATTCATATATACTCTATGGTAATGTATGTTATGAAATCATCTGTCGCTGAGGAAAAATAGCACGCGTGGAAGCGAGATAAAAAATGATTTGTAACTTTGTTATCAAGTGTTCGCGTTATAGTGTTTATTGTGATCAGCTGATTGAAACGTTGTATCGCAGGGTTCCGCAATTAATTTTTGTATTTTTTGATGTGGAAAAGTTTGGGGATTGATATTAGATAATATAGTTTGTTAATTTTTCTTTGGATTTTGGTCAATTTTATGATTATTGTTTTTAATTTGCGGAACCTACATTTATTACTGTACAGTATAATTACACTTTTATTTTTTGAAACTATGAACTACATTGTTTAATAGATAAATACTAAAAAATTGTAGTTGAACTAATAATTTTAATTAACTTCAGCCAAATGTGATATATTAAAATGGCAAATATTAACCAGTGTGGTATTATCTGGAATTCCAGATTAAGGCCAGGATATTCGTGCTCTATCTCTCTCACGCATTGCGATATTTTTGAAGGTATAAAATGGTAGAAATTACTTACGAAAATTGTATCCATAGAAAAACCTTAAAAATAACATCACAAATGTTTAACAAAAAAATTACATTAATCCAAACAAGATTTCATACGTTTTTTTCTGTCTTGTTATGTATGAGAACTTGTTTGAATTAATATGTTTTTTTTTTGTATTTACATTTTTAAGGTTTTTGTACGGATAGAAATATTGTCTACCATTTCATACCTTTAAAAATTACACAATGCGCGAGTGAGATAGAGGATGCACGAATATCCTGGCCTTAAAAACCTTTATGCAACGTTAAAAATCTTCAACAATTATATTGAAAACTGTAAGTACTGACTACAAAACCAAAAACTATTTGTAAATAATTTATTCTTTCTAGTATTAGTTTAGGTTTAGTGATTTTGTGCTATTTTAACGCCTATTATTGTAATGTAAAATAGTCAAACTTGTGAGATGTCGTATAAAAATGAAAACTGTTCAAAATACATTATGTAATTAATGGTGAATAAATATTGTTGTCGTAATTTGAACTTGTTTGGATCTTGCAAAAGCTATTCTGTTAACGTGGATAAAAAATTGCGTTTCCAGCAAACGCCATTTGCCAATGATCCCTAAATAAATAGCGGTAAAATGATGTCAGAGTTCTTCATATTCTGGATTTTCCAATGTACAGATTCGTCAAATTCTGTGTAAATATTCTAAGGTACACAGATTCGTCAAATTCTGTGTATATATTCTAAGGTAAGTACACAGATTTGGTCAATATCTGTGTAAATATTCTAAGGTACACATATTTGTCAAATTCTGTGTAAATGTTCTAAGGTACACAGATTCGTCAAATTCTGTGTATATATTCTAAGGTAAGTACACAGATTTGGTCAAATTCTGTGTAAATATTCTAAGGTACACAGATTCGTCAAATACTGTAAATATTCTAAGGTACATGTCCATATTATGAATTTTTCATAAGGAAGTACAAACGTGATAAAAAAATTCTGAGAAATTCATTGCCTGACATACAACATCAAAAAAGGATTATTTTTCGTTTAACATTTGGCGGGTCTTACGCACCAGACACCACAGAGTACTTTTATACCCAGAAATGTATTGCTGATGTTTTGTAGTTTGCAAAATACAGTTATTTTTTGCTAGTAACTAAACATTTGTATATATAATGTAGTAACTAATGTATTTTATAACATTTAGTTTTCATTGAACGCATTTTCATGTTGCCTATATTATTATTATGATCGCAAGTCATTTAGATATAAGTTGTGTAATATATATTTATTCACCTATTATTATACCATCAAAATTAAAACTTAGTATGTGCAAATACCTATTCATCTCAAATACTGTGCGCATTCAATGTATCATGAATGTATTCGTAAAAGAAAAAATCTGTTTTGTGCGAGCTCTAAGTTGCATGGCTTCTTTTTCCAGAGAACTATGTTCATTGTGATTTTATATATTTTTTTTTTATTTTGAAAAGAGTGATTGTATGCTATTTGGTCATAGAAATAGATGAGGCAAACAGTTGATAAAGATACGTTTAAAAAAAATATCAACCACCGGGATTTGTACCTGCGCCTTCCAACTCACCGGATTAGACACTTTCCCAACTGAGCTATGACTGTATCATCCAATGGCTGAGAAATGTTTAGGGACTATATTTGGTACCGACCGACTAGTCGGTACCAAACTTAGTAGGAAAGCGCGGGTTCAAACCCCGGAGGTTGATATTTTTTGCCGTGGCGACATCTATAACCTGTTTTAGACAGTTAATCTATTTATTTGCGCTTCGGAGCAAAATGTACAAGACGCAATTACGTAAAATGTAATAGTCATTCCGATACTACTGAAGGAAGAAGACGCGCTTGGTATTTAGCGAAATGAGTCAGTTTGCGGCTATTTTAGGGTAGTTTGAAATTATTTTTGAGTGTTTAAGGGTGAAGCTAAAAGGTTAAAAATAGGACTGGAATGGGAAGATATTAACAAAGATTTGTTGGCTAATGGATATACATAGGAATGGAAATAGGCGTCATACATACATACTGTGATAGTTCATATTTCGTTTGCACTATTTATCGTGAATAAATTTTTAAAGGTAACATTGGTTTCATTTGTTAGGATAAAACTTATCCCTGTAGGCAGACACTAATTCCATCAACTCGCACTAAGCGTTTTTCTATGCACTTATAGTGTGAACAGCCAATGAGTGGAACACCCTGGGACTCTAAGTCTAGAGTGAACAGGGGGTCTAGCAAAGATCCCAAACGCTTACCACTCAGGCGCGGTGCGGCGGGCGTAGGTAGGTCTCAAAGCGTTCCTAAAATAGCGCGGTATGGTTTTGCATATTTACGGTTTATACGAATAAACTAAGCAGTGTTTTAAAATTTCATAACTAGTATTGATAAGTAGCATTACTTGGCTATCTAAACAAATGCATTTTTACGTGTGTTGCAGTATTAAAAACACACACAACAACACTACACATAATAATTGACGGTCCGCCGTACCTAAAGGACATTACTCCGTTGCTGGCGCGCGCCGACCAGGCACGTCAATCTTAGTTCTACGGACCGAGTAACTCGAAGTATACAACACGAATAAATTGAAAAGCACATTGGGTTAAAGCACTATAGAATATACCTAATGAGCTTTAATTTTGCAGTGTTAATCTTGCTAGTTTTTTTAACTTGCGGTACTAGATGGCAGAGATCATAAAGAATAGAAATAGTTCTACAAGGTATGAATTTAATTTGATATCATGTATATGTAACATCCATGTCTAGTTAAGTTGAATCTTGATTAAATCTATAAATGTAATTACTTCATTCATAATCATTACTTAGTGTTACACAAACACTTTATTGTATTACTTTTTATTCGGTAATAAATAAATGAAAATAGATTAAATACATGTTTTTTATTTTTAAAGTACTAACTAGTACCTATATATGTAGGCAAGTATAGCTATAGATGAAATTATATATATTCATAATACGTTGCATACTTTCGGCACCAGGTGGCGCTACGTATACCCACAGACCAACGATGTTACCCATTTAGAGACCGAAGATTGGCCTCTATTTCTATATATACCAATGTACTCTGTGGCGCCGACTCGGCGCGAGATGCAATTTAGACGGAGGCGTTTTTTTTCCTCCTGATTTATAGAGACTAGTGATGGCAATTAATGCGATTTTGCATAAATTTCATAAACATGCTATTTCATGTGTCTTAGCATGCTAATTGCTATTGCTATGCTATTTGCTAATAAGACGGTAAATTGATATCAATATTCAGTATTTATTATGATTACGGTTAATATGCGAATTAAAGAACGCGTTTACTTAAAGGCTTATTAAATTGCACTAAATTCAGTCGCCTAAATGGTTCAGCCAGACAGCCACTGTCGATCTAATAATGCGCATTTAGACTTACCTCCATATTCTAAGTCGTTACCACGAGATTACTCCACTCGACTCAACCTCGAATTAACCTCATTTTTGTGTTTTGGTATTTTTAGTTGACAATATATAATCAACTTGACATTTCTGCGTCAATTTTTCTTAAACGAGAGAAGCGAAGCAACTGTCAACTCAAGGTACGTCGCGATGTATTTTGAGTTTCCCTCAAAGTTAAGTAGAAGTCAAGTGAAGGATTTTTGGTGAAATGTTTTAGAATACGCGGGTTAGTGTCTACAGGCAGACTTTAGACTAGGTAGCCGTAATTTAATTTGCTATACCTAAAATACCTATTCAATGACTAAATTTAGGAAGTTATATTATTATCTAAATATCATTAGAAAAAACAACGGATTATTTTGTTGGGTAATGGAAAATAACGTTAAATTTGCGTGCTACTTTTGGCACATCACTACGAAAATAAACTGTTCATATAGCCTTTGTTCAGTATAAGGACAGAGCGTGCGGGACAAGTGAAACGATCGCTAGTTGACTTCACACTGATTTATTATACGATGCACCTGTCGGGGTGGGCGCAGCCACACACACATACATAACATCCCTCTCCCTAGTAAAATAATCTAAATTAACCTATTGCATAACAATTTTATTTAAAGTACTTTTTGTAAGACACCTCGGGACGCCGGCGTAACAATCTCTTTGGTACAATGGCGGCAGCGCCTTGTATGTCGCTCTGATCCTCGACCTCGGGTTCCGCTTCATGGAACTCATCGTCGGAGTCCGACTGGCCCTCTGCAGTTTCCTCAGCTGAGTCTTTGGAAGCAGCTAGCACGTCATCATGTGTCTGTTGAGCTTCGCTTCCATTTCCACTCCCCCTTGTCGATGCGAAATCACCTGTCGTGTACGCTTCAGTTCTCCTATTTCTGGTCGAGAGTGACACGGTGTTCGGTGATGAAAGTTCATGCTGGGGTCCTGGTGACCCGGAAGCGCCTTGTGGCGGCGATGACGGTGCTGATAGCGGCGGCAGCGGTAGCGGCGACGGCGACGGCGGCAGCGGTGACGGCGACGGCGACGACGACGACATCGACGACGGCGACAACGACGACATCGACGACGGCGACAACGACGGCGGCAGCGGCAGCGGCGATGGCAGCGGCAACGGTGGACTCGGTAAGTTTGCGTTTGAATTTTGTACCATATTATCCCAATGATTGTTACTTGTCCCTTTATACAACTTTAATTGATTTAAGTGTCTCTTATGGATTTCTGAACTATTAATATCTTTTACTAAATATAATACTCTTCCTAATCTCCCCTGTATAACTCCTTTACACCATGTATAATTTGTTTTAGTAATAAACTTTTTAAACAATACAATATCGTTTTTCTTTAAATATTTAGTTTTATTTTTCCCTTCCTTATTCTGTGTACACTGTTGATTATTAACATGATCATTAGTTGATGGAGGCGGTGACGAGGGTGTGGATGAGTTCGGTTCGATCAAATCTAATCTACACCTTAACTTGTGACCGAATACCATTTGAGCAGGGGACAGCCCCGTGGTAGTGTGAACTGAGTTACGGTAATCCATCAGGTATCTCAGTAATTTTACCGACGTATCCCTTACGGTAAAACATGACATAAGACATGACTTAATTCCCCTTTTCACTATTTTAACGGTACTCTCAGCTTGGCCGTTGCTGGGCGGGTGATATACCGGTGACGTCAGGTGCGAAATTCCGTTTTTCGTGCAAAATGATTCAAATTCGCGCGAACAAAAAGCTGTGCCATTATCGCTGACTATAGTTTTAGGAACCCCAAACCTTGACATGAATTCACATAAATTCACAATTACTGCAGCTGATGACGTAGAAGTTTTCATGTTGTATACTTCTACCCACTTTGTATGCGCGTCTACAGCTACCAAATACACACAACCCTTAATCGGACCGAGGAAATCTATATGTATTCTCTCGAAAGCACAAGCTGGGTACTGCCACGGCACCGGCGGGGCGCGGGCGGGTGAGGGCCGCAGCTGGATGCACACATCACATGAACCTATCATGGTCTCCACCGCCTGGTCGATTCCTGGAAACCAGAACCTCGAACGTGCTTCGGCCTTCGTTTTGACAATACCTAAATGCGAGGAATGCAATTCTTTTAACAACGTCTGGTGTAAATTCACAGGAATGACGACCTTATGACCTCTCATGACGCACCCATTCTCATACGATAGTTGAGATCTACACAAGTGATACGGTTTTAGCCGAATATCATCCATTTTAGGCGGCCAACCGTTCATGATATAATTAATCACAAGTCGCAAAACGCCGTCACTTTTCGTCTCCTCGCGTAATTTTTCTAAAGTGACAGGCATGCTTTCATCCACTACAAAACAAACATACGTCGCTCGATCATACGCTACCTCGCAGTCGCAGCACTTACATTGTTCGGTGCACGCACACTCATGCACATCTCTCGGCAGGCTCGCGCGCGATAGGTAGTCCGCGCTGTTATCCGTGCTACGCACGTATTCTATTATGTAGTTATAGCTACTCAAGAACAACGCGTACCGCTGTAACCTATTCGCAGACATCTCTGGAATACCTTTATGCGGTCCGAAAATAGATAACAGTGGCTTGTGGTCTGTTCGCAAAATAAAAGGATCGCTTCTGCCATACAAAAACTGATGGAACCGTCGCACGCCATAAATAATGGCAGTTGCTTCCTTTTGTATCTGAGCATATCGCTTTTCCGCGGCATTTAACGTACGTGATACAAACGACACGGGCCGTTCCACGCCGTCTGCACCTACTTGAGAGAGAATAGCCCCTAACCCCCTAGGAGAAGCGTCGACGGTTAAAATTATCTTTGCGCTTGGATCGAAATGAGCAAGTACCTGTGGCGATGTCATTACCGTTTTAATTGCTTGAAATGCCGCGTCATGAACCTCAGTCCATTCCCACTTACAACCTTGTTTTAGTAATTCATATAAAGGACTGAGGATTGCGGATGCATCTTGTACGAAATTTCTATAATAGTTAATGAGCCCTAGGAAAGACTGTAACTCATTTATATTTTTAGGGACCAGTGCTTCAACCATGGCTTTAATTTTTTCCGGCGATTTCTTTAAACCCTCTTTCGTGATGACGTACCCGAGATAATGGACTTCGTCTTGAAAAAAACTGCATTTTTCTTTTTGCAACGTTAGCCCTGCATCTTGCAACCGTTTGAGGACAGCATTTAGCTTTTCTAAATGCTCCTTTGTGTCCTTCCCTGTCACTAAAATGTCGTCCAACAGGCACAAGACTCCATCTATGCCTGACAGCACGCCCTCAATGGCGCGCTGAAAAATTGATGGTGCGCTGGCTAGCCCAAACACTAAACGCGTGAACCTATAAATACCGCGATTAGTATTTATGCTCGTGAGATTTTTCGACTCGTCATCTAGAACAAATTGGTTATAGGCCATAGACAAATCTAGCTTACTAAACTGTTGGCCCCCATGAAGTTTTGAAAACAGTTCACTAGTCGTGGGCAGTGGATATTGTTCCACCAGTAGCTGTTTGTTTATAGTTCCAGAGTAATCGGCGCACAACCTGACTGAGCCGTTCTTTTTTAGAACCGGAACTATCGGCGAAGCGTACTCTGAGTACTCGATGGGCTCAATAATACCTAACTCGACCAACCTGTCGATTTCCTTATCAACGTTATCACGTAGCGCAAATGCTACGGGGCGCGCTTTGCAAAAAACCGGTTTAGAGCCGTCCTTTAACAATAGTTTAATTTTATATTTATTAAATGTTCCTAACTTATCTGAAAACAGCTCAGCGTATTGTTGTTGTAAACTTCTGACGCAAGATTCAGACTCAACGCAGTAATTTACAGGTACCAATTGTAATTTAAAAACTGATATAAAATCCCTCCCTAAAAGGGGTGGGCCTCCATCGCGCACTACATGAAAAACAATAACGTGAGTTTGACCAGCGTAGCTTATCGGTACACGAAACGTACCTACGCATTCAATTTTTTTACCATTATATGTCATCAGCTGTTTGTTGGTACTAGATAATGGCACATCTTTAAAGTTTTTTTTATAAAAGCCCTCTGAGACTACCGTTACCGTAGATCCACTGTCTATTTCGAATTGAAACGGTACATCTTTAATTAAAACAGTTTCTACCATGGGTTCGCCCCTAAACGAACGGATATAAAAAAACTTACCGTCATCACCTTCATCATCCTCACCCTTGTCACCGCAATCCACCGCTACGTAATTCACTTTTGGACACATCTTACGCAAATGGCCTTTTACGTGACACTTTTTGCAAACATAATTAGCAAATCTACACTCTGATGATTTGTGATTCGTAAAACCGCAAACATTGCACTTCACTTTGCCTACACCGCCGCGATTCCCGTTATTCACGATCTTGAATAGCTGCTGATCGTCGGCCGCGCCCGCGTGGCCGGCGGCGGCCGAGCGGGCCGCCGCGGCGCTCCGTGCTCGGCTGTGGTTCTCCGCCATCTCAACGACCTTGGCCAACGTGAGCTCGGAGAGATCCTTCGCGTATAGCTCCTCTTTCTCTCGTCCTGGCATCATACCCATTATGAACCTGTCGCGTAGTGCCTCTTCGACGTTGAGAAATCCACACTTTGCCGTCAGTCCTCGTAAACGCGCCGCCCACTGTGAATGGGTTTCGCCGGCTTGCTGAGTGGCAGCATAGAAACTGTGGCGCTCCCCGAAGCCGATACTCTTCGGGGTGAAATGAGTATCTAAAAGATTTAACAAATCTTCGTAAGGCACATCTTCGATTTCCTTGGGCAACGCTAAGTCCGTTGCCAGCTTGTAGGTACCCTCCGTGAGTGCGCTGAGTAGGATCGCCTTCCTTCTCTTGCCCGCCGGGTCAGACGTTTCGTTGAAACCATTTGCAACAAAATATTGCCCAATACGTCCTTTATACGTTTTCCATGTCTGTATATTGTGATCGAAACTATTTAAAATTCCAAATTGAGCACTAATATTAGACATTTTGCACGCGTTTTTTTTTTATTTGCGGGTGTCTCGTCGCCACTGTTCAGTATAAGGACAGAGCGTGCGGGACAAGTGAAACGATCGCTAGTTGACTTCACACTGATTTATTATACGATGCACCTGTCGGGGTGGGCGCAGCCACACACACATACATAACAGCCTTGTAACAGCGTAGTGTAGTAATTAAAAAATTCTGCAATTAAACTAAAGTTTACCGCTAAATCACAACATTTTAATCATACATTATTCATGATAATTATCAGATAGTACGGCAAATTCAACAAAAATTTTTTTTTTATAGAATCAACGTTTTGTCAAGGTTACGTCGTTCATTTGATCTGAAACGGCAAATTAAACCATAATATTACGTTTATAACGTTTTACAAAGTTACGTCGGTTGTCTCGACCGTTCGATGATCACGATCTTTAGGGCGGGTTTTTTCACCAATAGTTAACCAATAGGTAACCAATAGTTAGACACTAAGAAATCTTGACCATTGGTTAGAATTTGGAGTTTTTAATCATTGATAACGTTTTTTTTGTATTACACTTGCATATTTTATGTAATTATGATAATGATTATATAATAAAATATATTTAATAATGTAAAACCTTTCATTACCTATTTAAGATGTGAACTTTGATGATGAACTTTCCTTCATACTTTATCCAGGCTTAGGATTGGCAGTTGAATGTTATAAACTGGCGTATTTATAAGTTCTTTTGATTGTATTTACATGATTTAGTTTAGTATTTTACACTTATGTACATTATTTACCAATTTACACTTTTTAGGGCCTTAGTCTCTTATAGTGCGCCACGCACGCACTACCGCACGTGCCCATATAAGGTATTAAACAATCAAACGCAATCACACGGCATACGGTACACGCATACATTCATTCAATAAACGACCGAGTTCGCATCGCACCGCGGCGGCGCCACCACGGCGCCACTGACCCGCTGGGCTGCTAAAATTTTAAACAAATTAATCACACGCATGAAATTCATTGGAATTCATTCATAATACGCTCCATTTTTCATATCACTTGTGAAATTTGCTAAAATTCACGTGAAAGACAAGGATAGGTAGATTTAGTATCCCCGTGGTTGCGAGGGAGCGCGCACGATGCCCATTTTTCATATCACTTGTGAAATTTGCTAAAACTCACGTGAAAGACAAAGATAGGTAGATTTAGTATCCTTATATCCTCTTTGGTGGTTGTGAGGGAGCGCGCACGATGCCGGCCCGCGCTCAGCTCCTGCGTGAAGCGACTAGCGAGCGAGTATTCGAGTAATGAATTCATGAGATATCTTCATTTCATACTTCATAGAATTTCACGACTACATTTAATTTGTGAATTACTAAAGAAGTTTTAGCAGGCTGCGAATTAATGTTTATGCTAATTAATCCACCACTGATAGAGACTTTTACTTTATTCGATAGTGATGTTCAACTAGTTTCAATTTTAGTCGATTTATAACGAGTGACACCTCTAAAAATTGATTGCCATCCCTAGTAGCGCAATCAGCTGTAAGCCACAATTGTGGTGGGGAGCGGTCCACGTTGCGCGGTGCCGACCGCACATGTGGTTGAAGCGCCTGAGCGGTTACTCCAAAAATGTATTGAAATGACATTAGCTGCGGAAAAGTAAGCGATTTCCGAAATGTCATCATTATACATTTTTGGAGATAGCGTTTGGGATCTTTGCTAGACCCCTAGGTATCTTCTAGGCAAGCATGCACCATCGTAGACCGCATCATCACTTTCCATTGTGACAGTGGTCAAATTCTATGCCTATAAACACAGATTAAAGAAATACACTAGCCCTATAAAGAATTATAAAAATATATAAGTAACTGTTTATTCCCGTTAGAACACCAAGTTTGATAACTGGTTTACTGGGAAGAAAAAATCCTGTTCTATTACTGGTTATGATGGCATTGCAACACGAGAAATCCATTCATTGTTTAATAATTTCCATAGTAACTATGCACATAATCTGCGTATTGAAACTATCAAACCCATACAGTGTTTCTATCGGTTGCAATCAAGTTACGTGATCGTCAATTCAAACAGTCATTTTTTAGTACATAAAAAACGTTTATTTTTCAAAAATCGTCACTAAAATCTATGTCCATTATATCTAATTCATTATCTGCTACAGTTTCTACATTACTATCTTTTCCATCTTGTTTCTTATCAGTCTTATCAATATCTTGATGTTCCATATCAGCATGATTATCTTCAGTTTGACTATTTATATTTATTGAACTATTTACAGTATTTACATTATCATGCTTTTCAAAATTAGCATCATCAGGTTTCAAAACATCAGAATACTCATTTTCAATATCCATAACTTCTTTATCAACATTAGAATGTCTCTCTGCATCAAAATCCACTTCTTCAATTCTTTCGTCAATTTCCTTGTCATTTTGTACTCCTATGTCATTCATTACATCATTTTCGTCTCTAGCGTCTCCATTCACATTACTATCACCATTTTTACTTGCATTATCATTATCAGAACACTTATCTTTATCTCCGTCATCACTATCATCATTTCTATAGCTATTATGAACATCAACTTCGACGGAATCGTTTATCACAAGTGCATCATCTTCATCCGAACTATCAATAACATTTGATCTGTTATTTTTTACAACCATTACTTCATCGTCATCTATAATTTGGTCTGAATTTGTATCTTTTACATTCACTACTTCATTTTCTTTTTTTTCTGAATTTTCGTTTCCTTTGCTTGGAATAGTATTTGTATCTACTGTTTCATTTCTTGTATTATTTATTATGTCAGTATCTTTAGCTACATTGTTTGTAGAATCGTGTTCGTTAGTTTGAGGTGTATTTTGCTCGAGTCTAGCTAGTCTCCTCTCTTCTGCCATTTGCCTGTTGCGAAGCATTCTCTCGCGTTGTTCCTCGTTTATTGACGGTGATGACGTCACTTTCGACACGGTTTTTGTTCTGTAATTATTAAAATAAGTATTGTTAATTTTATTGTTGTGAATAATTATAATAAGTAGTTGTAGGCTTTATTGGCTTAAAAGTTTGAAATTGTTTGGCTTATAACTAATTATGACGTAAAAGTGATAAAAATAGCAAAAATGCACACGGCTTTGAAGTATTTTTCAATTAGCCTATTTTATCAAGAGCCAAGAATTTTTTGCTCTTTCTTTTTTATCCATTACCTTTGTCCTACTTAGGAGAAGGGAAACCCCAAATTGTTTTGTTTATACCCTTCTCTTCTTTCCACTCAATTTAACAATGGTGAATATTAAAAGTATATCCCCTAATCCCCTTACTATGCCAAACAATAGGTTCTTTTAAATATAAATTGCCGTGATTGGTGGTCCTATTCCAGGTGTGCGAATAGGACCACCTCATCTCTTCCCGTCGGTGCCGTAAGAGACAGCTAAGAGAATATCTAGGGAATGGGCAACAGAATTTTACCAAAATTAAAATCTGCGATCACCGCCTCCTGCCAAGCATGGTGATTATCAAATCCTTCCTACGATAAGCATCCAAAGGGACGTTTTATGACCTATGTGCAGCAGTGGCCGTATTTCGAACTGACAATATAAAAACAACCACAAAAATAAATAAAAAAGATAAACATAGTAATTATGCACTCACATATCCACCATGGGGGTACTAAATGCTGGTTTTCTGACGGACCCTGGAGCAGGAGTTGCCCGAGCCAGCTCTATCTGCTGCTGCAGCAACTTGTCGAACTCATCCTCAGGAGCTGGCTCCGGAGGCAGCTCATCATCACTCGAGTCTCGCTGCACCACCGTCTCTTCGGACATGAACTGGTCTGAACGGATTTTGGTTAGATGCACCTGTAATGCAAAGATACAGGTATACTACAGGGTGCTATTGAATTCATTAGCATAAATTGAGTAGATTGCGAGCCAAACTCAATGGCGGCTGTGAAGTCGGCGCGACATGCTGCGCAGTAGCAATGATGAGATGTGCGCGGAAAAATGTAAGCGGTGTGCGGAAGAGGTAAAGGGAAGCTTGCAACGCGTTTCATGGCCGCTATTAAGTTTGACCCTTGAAAATGAATGCAATAATTGAAAAAATAAGTATAATCGGTAAATAAATATAAGCTTTTAAAGTTTCTGTAGGGGGCATCTCCTGTCCCTTTCACGTGAAACAGAGCGCCCCCAGTTACTAAGAAAAATCCACTTGTGACGTCACATGGCAAAGAGATTGTATGCAAAGCTACCGCAGCTTAGTAATGAGGTACTATGAACGACCCAGCGATGACGTCACTGGCCGTTTGAGCTATCTCTTTCTATTCTGGGTTTTAAAATGCTTGTAACTTTGTCATCTTTTGAGATATGTTATTTTTGTTTTCTCGAATGTTTATATTTTGAGAAAAATTAATAATTTATGCAAAAAAAAATTTTAGTATACCTATAATGAAGACTCCTAACGTAGCTTGCACGAATGGAAAGAATGGAAAGTATTAAACTTTTAAGTGTTTGTTACCTTGATGTAACAATTAATAATTGTTAATTAATAAATTAACAATTAATTATATTTTGTATAATATAATATTAATTAAATTTTGTACTGTGGCAATCGATTATCCCAATACAGTTAGTGAGTCGTTTAACGTTGGTGTGGGGGTTGCAGGTCGGCTCATAGCCCGGAGGCGGCGGGTTCGATTCCCGCGACAAAAATACTAATTCTGTGTCTGGGTTTTGTGGGAGCATGGTCCTCGTAGTACCTGGGTTCCTATCCTAGATAGAATCCTAGTTTAGGGTCCAGGATCTATGTAAGTGAACATTGGGCGTTACTTATTTACGTATTTAAAAAATGTTGCGGCCTACGATACGAGGAGGTAGCTTCAATAACTCTAAACATTTTATCTTTCCATACCATAACAGGCCTTTTCTTCCCTAGGGTCTCGATCTTTTTCAAGCAGTCTGCAAACTCAAATTTTGGGAATAATCTGTACGCCCAGTGCTCCAGTTTCTTGAGTACCAAGTCTAGGTCTTCTTTTTCGTGTCCTTTACCTGAAATTAATGGTTATTCTAGTTTTAGCGTTTGCTCTAAATTTTCAGCAAAACAACTGCAGCTTTTGAACTCACAAATAATCAGTTTTAAAATCATACAAATAAATGAAAAAAAAACTTTATTGAACACATACAAGTCGTATTTAAGAAATGTTGCAAAAGATTTTAAAATCATACAAATAAATATACAAAATCTTTATTGAACACATCTTATACAAGTTACATTGTACAAGTTACAATCAATTACGTCATCTTAAAACATCAGATAGAGTTTGATTCAAACTTAACGGCGAATGTGAAGTGCGGTGCGGCCTTCCCCGCACGTTGCGCCCGCCCACATCTAGTTTTTGCTACTGCACAGCGTTCCGAGTCAACCTCATAGCCGCCTTTGAGTTTAAGTCGCACTATTATTGCTTGCCTAAAATCGTACACAAATTAAAATTTCAGTTCAGCCCCGCCGCGGAAGCAACTCAACAGTGACGTGAAACTTTTCGGCACTCATCGCTGCCCGCGAGGATCACGGCGCCCGTCTACGGACACGGGCCGCGATGGGTACCGAATAACCGATTTTGACGCTACAATGACGCCACTTGTCGGTGTGAGACTGTGGGTGTGGCTGAAGCTTTCCGGTCCGGTAGCCAAAAAGATCGCTATTTTGAAATCACGTAGCAGTGTAACAGTCTTGTAAAACTGTCTCCAACACTGCATCAGCGTGTACGTTGTGAGCCCTAGTTTTGCTTTTGCGCACAGTGATTGACTGCGCACAGGGCTACGTTCCTCGGCGACGGCCAAACGACACAAGGCGAGCGATAGGGATATTAAAAAATTAAATATTTTTATTGAATTAAAGTAATCGTGTTTATTATAAGAATCGATTATCATTGAACGAAAAATTGATTTTTCTTATTTTGTTTTCGATATTTTTTCTACTGGTATTAAAATTAATTAGGCCACACCGCTACCAAATTCCTGTAACGGAGGTTAGGTTCAGACAAAGAAAGGTAGAAATAAAGTTGATTTAATAATTTTGTTATTTTTCCATTACCTACATACAAAAAAACTACTTTTAACTACGATTAGTTTTATCTAAAAAATCGATTATTACAAATCGATTCTTCCTTCTTTAGGTCACAGCCCTAGCGAGCGACATCCATAATGCCACTGGGGGTCTAGCAAAGATCACAATCGCTTATCGCTAACGCTAACGCCTCACGCTAACTGCAAAAATGTATCGAAATGACACCCGCTACGGAAAAGTTAGCGATTTCCGAAATGTCATTTCAGTACATTTTGGAGTTAGCGTTTGGCGTTAGCGTTAGTGGTTGGTATCTTTGCTAGACTCCCAGAACACATTGATTCGCACTAGTATGGTCTTTGAATCGCACTATACGAAAACATCAACGAAAGCCGATGTGAGCGATTTTAGCGTGTCTTAAAACTTCCTTGAGCGTGTCTCGATCGGAAAGCGCAAAGCACCTTTTGAATGAAACCCACAGATTACAGAAAAAAAAATCTATGAAGCCACAGAATGAAACAGAAACAGCAAAAGTATTTGTCATTAATTTGTCAATGTCAAAAAAATAAAAATTCAAATTGGCATTGACATTCGTAATTTCGTTTCGTATTTCGTTTTTGAGCAAATTGAGCAAGACGACGTTATTGAGTTTTTATTTAAGAATAAAATTCAAGGAATAGAAAATTATAAATTAACAATATGTAATAAGTACACAAGCAAATTATATGTGCACCGGATAATCTCTTGTATAACATTTGTAATTTCACAGTTAAAGTTTATGTGATACCGAGCGTTAAGCACCTATGTATAGAAATCTTCTAAGCTTGTCTTGTAATATTGTTTCAATTTGAAACTTCTAAGAATGGCGCCATTAAGGAAGGTGACACTTCAGCAACTCGACCTGCTGGTAGCGTTTGCAGAGCACAACCGCGGTATCGTAACCAATAGCTGCCGCAGTGGGCCCGTCGTCCACAGGCAAGCTGTGAAGGCGTGGGAGACAGTGGCTCGCACTTTAAATGCTTGCGGCGAAGGGGCCATCAAAACTCCAGATCAGTGGAAACGGGTAATTACTTAGAATAAGTACCTAGGTAGTAATTCTATGGGTAATTACTAGTTTACTCTGTGTTAACTACTTGTTAGTAACGAAAACAACATGCAAGTTGCTGTACAATTTCTATCGTTTCATGGCCTATTCTTAGTGTACCTGACAACACATTGGTAAAATTGAGGTGAAATTGCAGCAGAAGCAGCTAATTTAGATTCGAATTTGTACAACATGCATGCATGTACCTACATGACATCGTTGGCCTTTAAGTCTATTACAGACTATTTAAGCAGAGTGTAGAAAGACACTTCTTTTGGTGGCTGTATAAGCTATATATATATATACATGACAACTCAGGCTTTATGAAATTACAGCATGATTAAATAAAAAATAAAAATAGCCTTTATTCACTGAATTTTTCTAACTAATAGTCTTAACTACTAACATCTTCCACACTTATTGTTTTCACATTGTTTTACTATTACAATTTCACTAGTAGTCGGTTTCACATTCAGGCTGTCCGCTCTGGACATAGGCCTCCTCTAGAGTATGCCATTTTTCCATGTCTCTGGCTTCCCTTCGCCACCCTTTGGGTGAATCGTCTTCCAATTCTCCGTGGTCATCCTTTTGGCCTCTTCCCATCTCTGGGGTACCAGTGTATGATGTCTGCGGTCACTAATAGCTTTCAAGCAACAGTGTGGCCAAAGATGAAGCACATAAATTACATTGCAAAGCGATCATGTAACTTGATTGCAACAGATAGAAACACTAAAATGTATGGATTTGACTGTTTCAATATGCAGTTTTAAGTGTTAAATACTATGGAAATTTTCAAATTTGGAATGCAATATGTCTTATTACATAAAAGTTACATGATCGCCCCGCTGGTTATATTTCAGCAAACAAGAAACATAGCAGGGCAGTAGGAGACACTTGAAAAGTGAAAATAAACCGATATTTTAAGACTAACATGCACCCCTTTAATAATAGTTGCTTAACATGTTTTTTTTAATTTCTTGTATGTTTATAGTACTGGCATCTGCTGAAATGCCGCACCAAGACCAAGGCGGCTGACAATAGGCGCAAGCCGAGCGAGGCTGGGGATGGACACAACACTTTGTCTTTGGCACCACTCTCAGACTTTGAGCAGCGGATTGTGTCTATACTACGGAAGGTACCACCAAAAAACGACCCTCTACCGGAGCCTTCAGAAGGTAATTACTATATTAATTAGTAGGCTAGCTTTCGGTTTCTCATGTTTGTTAAAGTTATTCAAGCAACATTTTGGTTCCACTCTCAGATGTGGATGTGGAGGAGCGGATTGTGTCTATACTACGGAAGGTACCACCAAAAAACGAACCTGTACCTGAGCCTTCAGAAGGTAACTACTATATTAATTAGAAAGATAGCTTCCGGTTTCTTGTTTGTTTGAAAGTTAAACTCAAGCAACATTTTGGTTCCACTCTCAGATGTGGATGTGGAGGAGCGGGTTGTGTCTATACTACGGGAGGTACCAACACAAAACGAGCCTGTACCGGAGCCTTCAGAAGGTAACTACTATATTAATTAGAAGGATAGCTTCCGGTTTCTTGTATGTTTGAAAGTTAAACTCAACCAACATTTTGGTTCCACTCTCAGAGGTGGATGTGGAGGAGCGGGTTGTGTCTATACTACGGGAGGTACCAACACAAAACGAGCCTGTACTGGAGCCGTCAGAAGGTAAATATTATTAAACCCCGGTTTCTCATACATTTGTTAAAATTAATTCAAGTCAACTGAAAAATACTGCCCCCCACTCGGTGGACCGACGATCTGGTGAAAGCCGCAGGGAGCTGATGGATGCAGGAGGCGAGCAGCCGCTCTAATAGGCGCTCCCTGGGGGAGGCCTATGTTAGCAGTGGACGTCTTCAGGCTGTAAATGATGATAAGAATAAGAATAAGAATAAATGATGATGATGATGATGATGATGATGAAAAATACTGAACGCTTATTGGTTGCCTGTTAATCATTGGATGTCTTCGACCAATGAGTGTGTAGTATTTGCGGTGTTAACATGAGTTTGACAAACATAATGAGAAACTGGAGGTAAGTCTACATTTTATAAACTCCACATCCAGCAGTTTAGATAAGACTTTTAAACAGATAGATCAATTACTATTTACCATAAAGGAAATATGACATCATTATTACCAGCAGCTTTGAAAAGTAATACATACTTATTTTGATATTTATTTTTCAGTATCATCCCCAACCCGCCGACCTGGAGTTGTCAGACCTGCATATCGGATGTGTGAGTATCTGTTTTAATTTTACGAAACACCATCAAAACATGACAATACACATGCCCTGACCATGACTGACAGGAAAAAATTTCATTCTTCATTTGAATATTTCTTTAATGCTGCAGATTGAAACTGTGAAATCCATATTTTGTGTTTCTATTGGTTGCAATCAAGTTACACAATCACCTAGCAGGTTAAATAGAATATTTTCTTTTTTAGATCGTGATATGCCGCGGTGGGCGTATGAGTTAGAGAGTAGGCGCATCACATCGGAGGAGCGGACAGCAAATGCCCTAGAGAGCATTTCTAGGTCATTACAGGAGTTGGCGGCAACGCAAGCAGAGTCTGCACGGCAGCAAGCACAGCTTGTGGAGTTGCAAGCTCGCCTGCTACTCAATTTGGAAGATGACTAAAAAATGGGGAAGGCGTATGTTCAGCAGTGGACGTTTTCAGGCTGATGATGAATAAAAAAATTACACAATAACCCGCCAAGTGCGAGGCGGACTTGTAGAGTTGTTATTATTATTATAGGTATGATAATTAGGTGACAGACCCGCGCACGGAGGGTTCTGTACCATTATCTATAAAAACGGGCAATTCAATCACGTTTGTTGTATGAGAGCCTCCTTAAATAATTATTTTATTCTGTTTTTTAGTATTGTTGTTATAGCAGCAACATAAATGCATCATCTGTGAAAATTTCAACTAACTATCACAGTTCTGGAGATAACAGGTTAAAGTTTCTTTTTGCTTCTATACAGATGTACCAGATCAGTTTATCTTTTCTGCACTGTGCCAGATTGTTTGCACTAGCAGTAGGAAATAGAACCTATCAAATGGTTTTTTCAAACTCATTAGATATATTACACATTATATTTGACATTAAGCACTTTGTAATTTTATAGTCTCAGATGAATAATACCTAAATACAACCAACAAAAATACCATATTTTTTTGAGAAAGGTAACAAATAGATGGTGGTTTTAAATGTAAATAGTTTCATTGTATTAAATTTTTTTTATTTTATCTGGATTATTTAATTTTGTATTGCGGCCGACAGCAAATCATTTTCGCATTGTCCGTATTACTTGCTTCGCTGAGAGAGCCGAGGGTCTCCCGAGGACGACTGCAGCACCCGCAGTGTTCTATAGAGGTCCATCACTGGAAACGCTGTGCTAGCGACCCAAGATCGTTCTCCGCTACTTCAAGGAGTTAGGGTGGCTAGGGGATAGGCTAGCGGGTAACTGCACACCCCATGCGGGACGTCATCGCGCCGAGAGCCAATCAGGAGCTGCGCCGGCGCCGGGTCAGTGCAATCCCAATTTCACTCAAATTCTAATCCGAATCAATCACCAATTCCAATGTTAAATAATTTAGTAAAAATACGAATGGTGTAGAAATGAGTCGATTACATTTAGTTCCATAAAAATCCATGGACAAAAGTTCCAATTGTGCGCTAGTATCGGACTTAAGAGTCCAATAATGCCAAGATTTCGTTCCAAATCCCAAATTACGACTGAAATAGAGTGTCGAGAGTAACCCTGCTGGCCTTTATCACCCCCATTTAGGATAAGAGGTGTAGGTAGGGACACTGCATGCTTCAGTTACTACGCTTCTCAGAAAGCAGGAAAGATAGTGAATGCATGCTCTGTCTCCATATTATTGCCAATGCCACTGCTCACAGATTTGGTTCACTTAGTATCTATGCTGACAGACTTAAACGGAGTCGCCCAAAGGCCCATTCATAAAATAAAAGGTGGGCTCTGCTTGCAAAATGTATTTATGGTTTGGTTTATCGGCCAGGCCACATTTTACTAAACACATCCAAAGAGGTAGTTGGCCTAATGCACTCCCCTGGCTATAGCCTCTAGGATTCCAATACGGGGATGTAACTAAAAGGTATTCTTCGTTGTAATGCAACGGAATAATTATTATTATAATAAGTAATTTTAAACTTGTATAATAAACTATACACCAGCCAAAATTTTGTCTACAATCAATCTGTCCTTATTTTCTCTACCAACGCAAAATTGGTGTTATTGTGGCAACCCCGAAAAAGCCATATAATAAGAAAGCTGAAGTTAAAATGATATTATCACAGCAGCACACATGTAATCGCTTTGATATTAAGATGGGTCAGAATTGCAAATTCTGACTCCAGGAAATTTTTATATGGATGAAATGATGTATATCAAAAACTGTTACTATTGCAATGGATATTTGGTTGAATTTGATTGCAACCAAAGAGCATCAAACATTTTTGTATGGAGTTTGGCCTTTTTTCTTTCTTTTTTTTATACTTAAATGGGCTCACATTTGACAACATATCAAACGGCCATAATCCAAAATTTTAAAAATCACGATTTTTTGGCCAGTTATAAAACTAGTGTCAATCAATCGCTAAGATGATAGGGAACAAAAAATGTTGTAAGAAAAATCACCTAAGTGATATACTTTCTATGATATGAACAAAAGAAATTGTTATATTTTTTACTCCTAACATTACTTATATTTGTAACTGCAAATATACAGTAGCACTCATAGTAAACAACGACTGGCCTATTCCTAACCGATCGGTGTTAAGGAATGATTGCTGCTGTCACTCCTTTGATGGGTGACCAGCCCCCCTATTACGATCGAGCTAGCAGCGCTGCTGACGAGCTTCTGCCGCTCAACTGCTGTCAATTTTCATACAATTTTGACAGCAGTTGAGCGGCAGACGCGCTTTAGCAGCGCTGCTAACTGCTTCGTAATAGGGGGGCAGTACAAAAATGGTATTTACAACCGAGCTCTACCATGCTTTGAAAGGGACATAAAGCCCTCAATACCGGCTGTTGTTGTAAGACAATAGTCTGATGTTTGACATGACTATGTTTTACTGATTGTGTAAGGACATTCATGTTTATGTTTGGGATGCACGCTGAGGTAAAGATAATGCTGGCTACTACTTTTTCAGACCACAAACCGGAAGACGCAGCGTAGTTCACTCACTAGGTAGACCAAAGATATGTTCAAATCAAAACTGCGGGGAGCCGATGGATGTAGAAGGCAAGAAGCCGCTCAAAGTGACATTCTATCAGGGAGGCCAATATTTTGCAGTGAACCTCTTCAGGCTAATGATGATGAATACTATTTTAAGCTTCACCACTCCACAGTTGCACTGCAAATATATTATGGAATAGAATATAATATTTTTCTTCATACTTAAGTATGAAGAAAAATATTCTAACTCAAATATCTCAGAAAGTATATCACTTAGGCGATTTTATTATGGAATACTTTTTGTTTCTTATACTTTTTCCTATTGATTGACACCAGTTTCATCATTGGCCATGAAATCGTGATTTTTTTCTAAATGGCGGACCATTTGGACAGGCCAAAAAGGTTAGTGCTCTTTTCATACACAGTAGCTTGGGGTCCCATCAGGTACAAACGAAAAATAGCCCAAAGTTGAAAAAAATGTAGTAATAGTGTCTAAAGAGTTACTAGTTAGTGTCCAGTGTTTTCTTTTGGCCAAATACTTCGCCAACACGCAATAAATGTCGCTTGATAATCTTGCTTTATGCAGAAATAAAAATATTTCGTAAAATAGCCTGTGTTATTCCGTTGTATTGGATGAGGCATCTGTACTGTAGATATTATATTATCTAAGCACAGTAGCAAACGTATTGATTGATACTATTTTTCAATGAAATTAATTGATACTAATTTTTCAAGTTCATCTTAGGACTTTTAGTTTTGGTGAAGTTATAAGATTTTGTGATGATGCTTATAACAGTCATACTCTCATAATCAATAAATTGACTTCTGTATGCACTCACTTGCAAGCACCCTTACAGGGTTCATGTACCACCTACCTATAAGCTAGTTTTAAAACCCAACATTATATTTTTGTACATGAATGCAAATAAATGAATGTTCAATAAATCAAGTTAAAGCTTGCAGCGTAAGAACCTACCTTTAAATTTAAAATCCTTAAAATGTTCTGGAATAACCTGGATCCCTCGGGGGCCAGTAAGCCGAGCAGGATTGAGCACCACCCTGGGGTTCTTCACAATGCGCTTCGGCTTGTCTGATTTTGGGTCAACATGTCTTTTGTCTTCTTCTGCCATTACAAAATTAAATGTTACATAATATCAATTTAGAGATTTCAAACTTAAATTCATATCTTGGGTTTTTTTTGAAAACCGACAGCAGGTACAATTTTATAGATATATAAAAAAATATGCCAATTCTTCGCAGATTCAAATCCTCACAGATTTAGATGATTTGATTTAGGGGTGAGAATATGATGCAAAGATGATGAATATGTAACGGGGCCCCATGGAAAAAGGCAATCTTTTTAATGAAGTCATTCTAATTTATATGTACTATTTAACGTGCTATCGGACAGGCGATGTCGAGGGGCGAAGGGTCATTGGCCTCTTAGGTAAACTCCTGCTGAGCTGGAGGGCAAGATGTAGAGGGATCCATGGGGACTTTGCTCAGAAATATGAATGCATAATCCTATATATACCTAATGGATTTTAAGGAATGATCTAATACGTCTATCATCATAACTAAATCAAAAATGAGGTTATGTTATGTTCACCCTAAATTGATTAGGTACCTATATTAGTTTCAGAGTATTGGTTTCATACTATTTAAGTTCAGTAGATAGGAATCGTAAACTACCTGCTTCATCATCCTTTTCACTATTATCATCGCTATCTGATATTGGTCTAGGCCTTTCGTCATACTCGTCGCCGTCGATTATACGCTCCAGCTCCTGAGCCTCGCCAGCCTCATCTTCGAGAAACACGTCTTCAAGCAGCGACATCGCCGTAATTTGGTTTTAAAATTGATAAATATAAATATTGCCGGCCTGCCGGGTAATTTTAATAATAATTTATGTTTCGTTAATTTCGTTTTGGTTTTTTTTAGCGCGCGCAAATTAATTTCGTTCAAAAACTAAACTAACCTTATACAATACAACAACAACTATTACAATATAATTATTTTTAAATGGGACACAATTACATTTTTTTATACAGCCTCGTTTAATGTAAGCGTTGGTCGTACGACGTGCGACCAGCATTATGCTGAGTTGGGACCGATTCGTGGCAACTGTCAGATGTGTATTTGTTAGTATACTTAAAAATATTCAACTAATTTATCTGCTGTTGTCATGAATAAAACATTTTTCTTTCTTTCTTTTCTTTCTTTCTTTCTATGATAAATCGATAAATTCAACATTTTGTGATTTTCGTACGTGTATGCAATGTTTTAATTCTCCTATTTTATAGATATTTTGTAGTTGTTTTTGCTGTGATACTATAAAAATCTAGTAAAAATAAAATAATCGTTGAAGAAGTAAATCTGTGATGTTATGAGTTTACAAACGCAAGTTGGTTTTGTCATCTGTGGTCCTGAGAAGGTAGATAAGAAAAAAGAATTAGTGCCGTGCCGTTTCCGCATATCAAAATCGATAACGTTCCGATAAATCCTGGTTAGTTTTGCTGTTCGATTCAACGTACGTATTTGTCAAAGACTTTTTATCCAGACCGATAATACGAAATTAAAGCAGGGCAAAACCGTACACACCACTTTGGGTGTGATTGATTCTCAGCTGTCAAAATCAAAATCAGTCGTTACTTGGGTGTGCTTTTGAATACATACCAAAAAAAATGCCGTCTTGCGTGATAAAACTGTGCCGAAATCACTCGAGGCACGAATCACAGAAGCACACGATCACATTTCACTTGTAAGTGGCCTTAATCATGTATTTTTATAAGATTATTTTAATTATTTCTATTTGACGAAGAGTTAGAACCATTTTACAATAAAAAGTTGACATGTCAAAGTCAGTATTGCCACACGACATCTGAATAATTACCCGATTTCTTTTGTATAGATTTCCAACAGATCCATGTCTAGCTGATCGTTGGATAAAAGTAGTTCGAAAAAGTCGAAATGAAGATTGGTGGAAACCTAATACTTGCTCAACAATATGTTCAGCGCATTTCTATAGTAAAGAACACACAGAACACAGAAGTGCAATTACTGATAATAGTTTTATTGTCAACTATAAACGTTCCACGCGCCTACTGTTTTCCCATTTTTAAGGTTTCTTTTTATCCTAATATATGAAACATTATTTTGGTTTAGGCCCAGGGGGTCTAGCAAAGATCACAATCGCTAACACTAACGCTTCACGATAACTCCAAAAATTAATCGAAATGACATTCGCTACGGAAAAGTTAGCGATTTCCGCAATGTCATTTCAGTACATTTTGGAGTTAGCGTTTGGTGATCTTTGCTAGACTCCCTGTACCTACATAACTGTTGTTCTTTAATCCCTTTAACTTGGTAATATTGAAAAACTCGTGAGTTATTAAAAGAAATGTTGAATAAACTGCTGGTTATACTTAATTTGAATCCTTTTTATTAAAAGATTGCATGAGCTATCTATAGACCTTTTTCTTGTATATAGATAGTAGTATGATGGTAATTAATTTTATTATTTTATATTTTTTTAATGTAGGAGGCGTTATATAATTTTTATTATTTACATTTTACATCTAGCTAGATTTTTATTTAGGTACCCGACTAAATCGGGTAATACTATTTATATGGTATGTTGAAAGAGGAACTGACATTAGAAGAAAAAAAAATGTGATCTATGGTTTGATTCATGTTCAAACAAGGTTAAGTATGGAGACTTCAGTTCTGGACCTATGTAATAGGGGGAATTCTGTGGTATTTGTATAGGTCTACACATACATTCATACCATAATCTAATGGCAAATGGGGAAAATAAAATTTGTAGTAGGCAGCACCAGATGTAAATGGAACAATAGGCATGATAACTAACATTTTTTTTTGGATAAATTGATAATATTCCTCAAAAGATAAACATTTGTGAAAACAAAAATTAAATATCTCAAAAAATGACCAAGTTACAAGCATTTTTAAAACCGGAATAGAAAGAGATGCGGCCAGTGACGTCAAAGGAATGTCGATCACACTTCACAGTACCGCATCACTAAGCTGTGGTAGCTTTTCATACAATCTCTTTGGCATGTGACGTCACGAATGGATTTTTCATAGTAACTGTGGGGGCCCGGGCGCTCTGTTTCACGAGAAAGGGACAGGAGATGCCTACTGTAGAAACTTTAAAAGCTTTTTACTCCGTGATTTATTACCTGACTTTACTTATTTTTTCAATTATTGCTTTCTATTTTAATCTTCTTTATGAAAGTAATATTTACTTGTTGATTTTTAATAGTAGTCATTATGCCTATTATGTCTTGACACCTATAGTTTTTGTTGTAACCTGTAAAAAAAATGAAACCATCATGAAAATACGTACAGTTACTTCAACTTTATTTCATTCCGAACACGAAAATAATATCGGCTCGAAACTCCACTTGCAATTTTTTAGTTTCACCAGATGATGATGAAAATATAAAGAAATATACATAGTTACGTACATATATAACACAAAACTCTTCTCTAATTATTCATTTCAAATAATGCTTCAAAGTTAATTTTGTTCTTTCCTCATTACTCTTTCACTTGGGGAAAAAACAACCCCCTTTAGAGAAAAAGAAGTTTTGGTAATTAAAGACTGCAGGATACTATATATCACTTTTTATTGTCCAAGAGCTTACGAAATATACCCTTGCCGAACCGAAATTTTCGTCGTGACTGACTATGTCAAAATGTAAACAATCTTCAATTGTTATTTATGTTCTCATTTCAAATGCTCTCGCAGAGAGCATGAAGAAATAAAATAAAGACTTCTTGCGACCGACGCCACAAAGTCATAATTTAAGTGCTAAAAATTGAAAAGATCAATACGTGGTCTACGGAACAAAAAGCCAAAAGTATTAAAACAGCGTGGTCGTTTGTCAATTTGATTTGAAAGGTGACAATTTGGTATTGCCGTATACAATCGTTACGTCATTCATTATCATAAGAAAAAAAAATTAATTTAATTTTGAATTGAAATAATTTTTCATCTTTTTAATTTTGTGCCATGACATTCTGTTTAGTGTGTACCTACAGGCGGACATAAGCATAGTCTTTCTTGCTGTGCAGAAAATATGCCAAATGATTAACGTATGTAATCGTTAAATTAAAATCGATTTCATTTGGCAGACCGTTACAATTTTTACAAAAATTGCAAATGGCGCAACACTAGTTAGTCACGTGACCAGCTTGCGTTTGAGCGCATTCTCAGGTATGGGCAATTTCGGTTTTATCTCAAAAATTAGTTCAATTTCGGCCTAATAACGTATCAATAAGGTAAATAAAGATGTGCTGATGCTATACTGTGTTGATGTGCGTGAAATTGAGGTGCAGTTCGGTGCTGTGAATCGTTATTTCAACAACAAAGACTGTCAGTTTCATACCAAGAAAGGTGCTTCAAGAATGGCGTCCCCCACATGTGCCGCAAGCCCGTTGAGTTTCATCTTGACCGTGCTAGTTTCTGATGACGTGAGCCGCCACAATGGCGTGGAAAGTGTTTGCGACTGGTTTTTTCCGGCGTTCCGTCCGGCTACAATCTTCATTTGATGTAGACTTTCTCACAGTGCCCTTGCAGCATTCAGTGATTCATTCATTGTCTCCAGTAAAAATTGGCCAAAAATTGCTCCGCATTACTGTTATGCACAATGTCAAAGTGGTGCACTGGGGTTTCCTAATAATGTTTGTTGCAGTTTTCCAAGGCAACTTAGTGTTTTCGTACAATGTTACACCCGAATGTTTTGTTTACGATGGAGCCGTTTGGCGGGATTGCAATTACAGACAAATTAATTACAGTTATCTGTACTATCTAAACTTTCCTTCACACAGCTGATGTATCCATGTATTATCATAATTCATAACAACATCAAGATAACACCGATCAACTTTGACAATGTTTGTTTTGTTTATTTCCAATTCATTATAAATACTGTAACTGTGACTCACACAAATCTTTAATTTCTGTAATAAATTCTCAATATTTACTCAGGTGGAACTCCCATACTCTGTGTTAATTGATATTACGAAATGCATTGATAATATTTGTTTAATCATTACCTACATTTAAGCTTATAGTATTTACTGACTTATGGGGTGATGCCGCATAATCATGATTTATTGATGTTAAATACTCATTTCTTTAATTTACCTTTTTACTTGTGTTACTTGTGTTACTCTAATTTTTTCCATGTTAATTGCTACTTTTGAAATTAAAATTTGATTTCTAATCCTTGCAGTGAAACTATGATGAGATCAAAGGGCTTGTATTTCTTATACTGGACCTAATAAGGTGTGCTGACAGGCACATTTTAAGCAGAGTCCTTAAAAGTTTCAGAATGAAAAACAGTATTTAATAAATATGCAAGATACTACTGCAGCCCATAGTTTTGGTTGTCATTTGATATTCTATGTGTTTTTCTTATTATTTCTTTTAAAACCACAATAAATCATGTATTGATTTGTCATAGAATTGTAGTCTATACATAGTATAGACTATTGACATAAAGAAAACTATAGCAAAATCTAGTTTTAGGGAATTTGCAATTTTAACTTACATACACGGTGTATGATACACCTGTAGACAAACCCTGGCCCCAGTAGCCAGAAGCTTAAAACAAAACACTTCATAAAAAGCTCATCTTTGCAATCACATGTTTTCAGACACACAAAAACCAAATTCTATCAAAAATATACTTTAACACCAAACGGTTTGAAGATTACCATTCATTTTCTGCTTTTGAGGTTAAGGAAATGTGGAAGAGCAATACCTACTTGCAAAGTTTGGAATTTAATATTGTTATGTTAATCTCATCATCCCATATCGATTGTCCCATCTTGTGCACTCAGCTAATTACCCATTTTGTTTCTATTTTATAAATACCATAAATACCATAGTGTGTTGCACCCTATGTTAAGCGGGGACCACTTTTAGGAAGCTAGTGCCTAGCCCTTTCTCTTTTATCATCTATGGTATTTTATATAACACAGAACAGTTGTTTTCTCTGAGTAATATTTGAAATGATCTCATTTTATTGCAAGTAAATTGTATACATAATCTTCAAGGTTGTTATGCTAAGAAATCATAAAGGCAATGACCTTACATGTTGACCTTGTAAGTCAACAGAAATGGCAGTGTGTCTTGGAGGTTGTTGACCTAGCTTTTCTTCTGTGTGACACAGTATTCTGCTGCTTTCTACACAGGTCATTTTTTGGTATCAAACTACATTGTTTGGCTTTATTGATTGGCTTTAGGAACGTATGTACCTACTGTACTTTGATACAGGAATTTCTGATTGGTTTTATTTTATATTAGGCCTATCTTTGAAGGCTTTAGTTAACAGTATTTGAATTGAAATACTAGAAATATATCCTTCTCTTACATTGCCATATATTTAACAAGAACAACAACAGTTTTAGATCTGTCTTTAAAATTGAGCCCAATGAGTTTTTTCAAAAGTTTATTCGTATATTCAGTGCTGACTATAATGGAGTAGCAGCCATTTCCTCCATTTCTTTTCACTGGTTTTCACTTCCACATATGCATCAACCTTTCATCACCTCATAAGCCTCTACTTTTTTTTCTAAACAACATCAGCAACACTCTTTAGTGACTAAGTAATAACTCCTCCAGTGTAACAGATGGCCGTAGGTTATGGTGACCACTTCCCATGATATGGGCTGTATGCTTGTTAAAAAGTTATTTTTCTCGGACAGTAACATTGCAGTTTTTTAGATGTCAGTTGTTGTAAGACTTACCTATATGGTGAATTTACGGTGAATGATGCATCTGTTATGGTCGGGTGTGGGGCTAACTATTAGGCCAGTGTACCTTTCTAAACTAATTTATAAAATCTTATAAAATCTATATCTGTTCTGGTTGTTGGTTTATTTAATTGGCATGGCATAGTATCAGCACAATTTGCATGATATAACGACACAAGGAAGTGCTGTATAAATTAGTTTTGGTTGATTTTCCTTGTAACTTTTTTTAGTTCAAAAACTATAATTAGAATCAATGCAAGGCTTGTTTACGTAACAAAAATATATGCTCTTTACAAAAAATTGACTAGTAACTACCCTAGGTATCATAGTTTAGGAATATTTGGTGGCAGAAGCAAAATATATCATGATGACTGAATTGATTGTGGGCTGAGAAATTATGGTGAATGTCTGTATCTTGTAAAAGTTGTATAGAAGAGATCACTAAACAATAATACGAGCCACACAATGCAATCAGTCACTCAATTTGTCGCCTCAATCTGCTGTATGAGAGCCTAGACCCGCGTAACGCAGTTTACACCCTAAGGGTCGAGCATAACATGCCTCTACTGTGGAGTCAAATTGTGTGCCAGATTGTATTATGTGTAGAGTACTTAAGCAAAGGGTGGCAACGCATCAGCAGCACCCACAGTGTTGCAAGGTCTAGCAAAGATACTTTTCTATTACCGTTACCGCCAAACGATAACCCATAATGTATGGGAATTGCATTACCTGCGGAAAAGCGACATCATGCAGTAATGTAAATAAATAAATAAATAAATATGGGGACATATTGATAGCTCAGTTGGTAGTATCCCTGCCTTCTGAACTGGGGCTAGATGGCGCTGTGTGAAATGTCCACACTTATTTATTTATTTATTTATATATTTATTATTTATTATTTATTATTTATTATTTATTATTTATTATTTATTATTTATTATTTATTATTTATTATTTATTATTTATTATTTATTATTTATTATTTATTATTTATTATTTATTATTTATTATTTATTATTTATTATTTATTATTTATTATTTATTATTTACATTTCACACAGCGCCATCTAGCTTGTACTATGGGCACCAGATAACTGATACAATACTTATATACTTTTTTGTTTGTAAATACATACATAGAATACAATATAACACCCAGACGCAGAACAAATATCTATGTTCATCACACAAATGGACCACTGTCCTGTTTGTCCTGGGTAGGAATCGGACCCACACCCCTCAGTTCAAAAGGCAGGGATACTACCAACTGAGATATTGGGCCCGTCGTTCCCATACATTTTTGGTTATCGTTTGGTGTTAACTCTTATGGAAAGGGATCTTTGCTAGTGTCTATAGGCAGCGGTAACTGCTTTCTGACTATCAGCTAAGCAAGCTAAGCAGGTAAGCTAGTCAGCTTTGTCTGTCCGTTATAAAAAACTCATTTCTTAATTTTGATTAATTAGTTTTTGATTAGACTGGTTCTAATTATATATTGTATTGTTTGTTCCAGCTTGTAAATAGAGGCTGTAAATATAAAGTACATATAGATTAAATATGAGTTTGGGTGCACGCGCCACCAAGGGTGGTGCGAAGGGCAAGGACAGACACGCCCAGGACAAGGGAAAGTCTGACAAGCCACAGCCCAAGGAAAAGGTCAAGCCACAGGTTAGTACAAGCTGTTGTGTACTCATTAGTAAGCTCAAAGTCGCGCAATGAGCTATGCTTGGTGTTTCCCTGTGAGATAAGATCCAGAATGAAGAGGTCCACAGGAGAACTAAAGTAAGGTGGGCAGGCCACATCGCTTGTAGGACTGACAACCGATGGGGAAGAAAAGTTCTCGAGTGATGACCACGAACCGGAAGACGCACCGTAGGCCGGCCCCCCACTAGGTGGATCGACGACCGATCTAGTGAAAGCCAGCGCCGATGGATACATGAGGCAAGCAACCGCTCAAAGTGGCAATCTATGGGACAGACCTGTGGTCAGCCGTGGACATCTTGAGCCTGTTGGTAATGTTGATGACTACCTCAGTGTGCTTCTACTTACAAATAATTTTTTTTGCAGGCTACTACAGAACAGCTACGTATGGCCAACATGATTGACCGCAAAGCAGACGACACTGCGGACGTCAGAAAAATGGTAAAAATGGTAACTGTGCTGGTTACTAATGTGTGGTGTCGTAGTTAGCCGCTTAATTAATGCAAAGATATGGTGCATTGAGAAAAATCCTATAATTAAACAGACATAGGTACAACGCGTGCCATTAAAGAAATGAATCTGACGCTAATAAGAAACTATTGTTTTCCTTCTTCCGTGTTTAAGTGCAGAGGGAGTGAGACAGCAGTAGCAATGTTTGCTCTTTTCAGTTCTGCTCTTTATTGAATCGGTTATATTGATGCATAGTCTTTATAATTCATCTAAAATAACAAAAGACAAGCAAATTTTTGCTTGTGTGAATATTTTTTTCAATGTGCCATGTTTTAGTAAACTTGCTTTTCTGCCCATCTATCTCTCAACGACTTAGATTGAAGATAAGTATTTTTAACGCAATTAGACATATAATTTCAGTTTCTTTTTGAACATTGAACATGCAACTTGAATTAAAAAAGGGAACACGGTACTAGTTTTTCGAAAGTGGTCTGCTTAAATTAGGTGCAACGCACACACAGCATTTATAGTGCATAGAAAGAGATAATTGCGTCTCGAGCGACTACTAAAGCACAATGCAAGACTTATTTTTTGATTATAAAAATGTGCCTCATTTCTGAACTCATTAATTATAATATATGCATATGTTATCATTTATTGCCTTCCGCAAATGTACAATACATTGTTGTAAGCTAATTATTAATCATATGAGAAGTATTACTTGGACTGGCCACCACCAAATCGGGTCCAATGTTAGTTTGTTTTATATGAACATCATCACATTTCATTAACGTAGGTATGCAGTGCTCTCATCTCATGTATCACAAATATTCAATTTAAGTCTATAGCTTTCCTCTACATACTATTTTGTGCTTGCTTATTTAAGGCCTGTATATTCGTGCATTCTCTATTCACAGTATCACAAATGTTCAACAAAAAAATCAGATTAATCTTGTGATATGGATCTCGAGTGGCGACCACGAACTGGAAGACGCAGTGTAGGCCGGCCCCCCACTAGGAGGATCGACAACCTCGTCAGAACCGTGGGGAGCCGGATAGATGCAAGAGGCAAACAGCCGCTCCAGGTGGCGCTCTTTGGGGGAGACCTATGTTCAGCAGTGGACGTCTTCAGGCTAATGATGATGATGATGATGATGATGAATCTTGTGCACTTGTGACAATTTTGTATGGTTGTGGTGTGTTGGTTAATGTCCCCTGCGAGCATCTACCCGAGCCACTCTAGACTGCTGGCACAGCTGCTTCAATGGCACTGGTGTTGGAGTAACGATGATGAGGCATTCAAAATATTTTGAGTAGAATGCTGTGTGTCTACTCGTGTTAGCATGCCTGATGTATCTAGCTTCTAATTCTAATTTCTATTTTGGCATGGAGGCGGTAAGACCTGCACTTACGTCCCGCTTGGGGCGTATTGTGCATTTCCCCCGCCAGCATCTACCCAAGCCAGTCCAGTTCCTTAAAGTGATGGAGTGCGGCTTTGGGGTGCTGGCATAACTGGTCCAGTGTTGTATGTAGGTTGTTATATTGATAGTTTCGGTTGTTTCCCCCCAGGTCCAGGACCTGATGGAGATGACATGCCGCACGGAGGAGGAGGTATGCTCGGCGCTGCACGACTCGGACAATGATGTGGTGGCCGCCTGCAACCTGCTGCTCGAGGCTCCTCACACTGTCACGGTGGGTTCCAGGTTGCCAAGTTGCACTCTTATATCTTGGGAAGGGGATTGCCAAGTTAAACTCTTATATCTTAGGAATTGGATTGCAAGTTCAACTCTTGTATCTTGGGGTTTGGATTGTAAGTTACACTCTTATAATTATCTTGGGTGGTGGATTGCAAATTCAACTCTTGTAACTTGGGAGGTGGATTGCAAGTTATACTCTCATAATTATCTACGGAGGTGGATTGCAAGTTACACTCTCATAATTATCTACGGAGGTGGATTGCAAATTCAACTCTTGTATCTTGGGAGGTGCATTGCAAGTTACACTCTTGTTCAGGGTAAATCCAAAATAATAAGGTTTTAAATAGGAAAATGCCTTTTATTTCAGCTTTACATGAACATTTGTATAATAATAATTTTGGATATCTTCTGCCGGCCACTGACATTGGCTAAGTGACGCAAAGAGTATTTGTTTGCATAAACAATCTTATATCTTGGGATGTGGATTCCAAAATTCCACTCTCATATCTTGGGTAATGGCTCGCAGCGTTAAATTCGTATCAAGTGCGGTCTATTATTATGTAGAAAGTGTAATAAGCGATAGAAATGTCTATTTTTTTCCAGACATTTTGTATAGATCCGTGTATAACGTTAACAGGGCGAGTGGCAGACCAAGACCAACGAGAAGAAGAAGAAGAAGCCCCCGGGCGCCAACAACGGCGAGGCCGAGCCGCCCCGGGAGCCCCGCAGCCGCTCCGGCCCGAGGCCACGTGAGTTACACATTCACACTACACACGCACACACTCCTTCACAACTTTTATAGGTAGTATATTCTTTCACACTGTTACAAATGCTACATGGTCACAATGTCTATGTCGTGTAATATATAAAAAAATATTACATTTGCATTACACTCCATCACAAATCTTACACATGCCTACACATATTACAGTAACACTAAAACACTGTTGTTCAAACTTTTATTGTTAGAATTTACGGGATCTTTACCGTGATTTGATTCATTTCTGTGTTCCCAATATTCTGACACATTTATATGCACCATGTTTGTGTTTAGTATGTACGATTAATACACAGCTTTTTTTTGCAACAAATGACCCCATTTTACAGGCTTGCAAATCACCTTTGTGAACTGATCATCCTTTCAAGGATCCGACTATTCTAATCAGTGTTTGGGCGAAGTAATAATAAGCAAAGATAAACTTGAACAGGGTCTTGCTTTTGTATCATCTGTAAAATTTGTTTATTATTTTACTCAAAAATTCTTAATGTATCATTGTTTTGACAACCGTAACTGCTTGCATTATTTGAGTAGAGCACTATTCATATCCAAGCCTTACTCCGCAATGACCTTAGAGCATTTAACCAATGGAGATGTTAACGTTATTATCTGCAGTCTTAAAGTGTGCACACAGTTATATAATCTAGCGTAGCTACACACACACTATGATAATATGTACCAAATAGCGCCATATGACAGGCAGAGGGGTACGCCTTGCCTTGGCCTCTCCATTTATAAATGCTCTAAGGCAATGTCTGCCCTGCTGACCGCGCTATGATGGCCTCGAGCTCAGCGTGGCTCCGCCCCAGCCATCAAGCCCGCCGCGCTATAAAGGTTCATTAAGGGCTACACAGTGACCGCGCTGTGAGGCCTGGTTCGGTGCTACGCTGCGCTCTCGGCCTTCATTCAGGCAGTAATGTACTGTTTCCATCGTACAAGTTGTTAAATGTCCTTAGGTCGCGGGGAGGGCGAGCGCGGGGAGCGCGGGGACGGCATGCGGGGGGCGCGCGGGGGGCGCGGCGCGCGCGGGGGGCGCGGCGGGGGGCGCGGGGGGCGCGCGCGCGGGGGCCGCGGCCGCGCGGACCGCGCGCGGGACTACGGCTCGCTCGACCTCAACCACGGCGGTGAGTCACTGCTGCTACAGTACCCCTAGTACGAGTTTTCCGATACGTAAATACGCGCGAATCCATTTAAAATTGTACTGCCATTTTTAGTTCATTAACGTGCCCTCTAGGGGCGCTGCAGAGAAATGTATGGGAGAAAAGGAAGAAAACGTAAACGAATCCAGTTTTAGTAAACTATCGAAACTCGTTTAGGGGTACTGTATACCTACATCGTGGGAGCGGGACGTTCATAACTTACATGAGGTGTTTAGAGGGGTCGAGCTGAATCTCACGTGGGGGAGAGGGGATCGGGGATAATCTCACGTGATTTTTTCTGGAATTGTGTGTTTTGTTAGAACACGTGTCGTTCATTGCAAAAGTGGTGTAACTCGCATTTTTAAAATATTTTTTTTTTTATATGGGTTCACGTATAATTATGCACACAAAAATCATTTTTTTAAATATGTGAGTTACTTACACCACTCTCACAATGAACGACACAATACCCCCACTAAATATGGCTATATCCTATAGTTTAGGATAGAGCCATGCCCTATACAATCATATTTATCGCGATATATGAAAATGTCGCAAAGAAGTATAGTTTTTAAACTACCGTGCATTTATCAATATGGCGTTAAAATTGCGCATTTTGAATAGTCTCTCGTGAGATTATAGGGGGTAATAATACCTGGGGCCTATAATATAATATACAGGGTTACAGGAAAAATTGTGCTAGATCCGTTAAGAGCGTGGAGTACCCATGATTTCTGACTTATTTCACTATGAAACACCCTAGGCTAAACTAATAATATTTTTGTAGATATCCCTTAGAAAACAATACAGTTTCTAATATTTTTTTTATATCTTAACTTTCACTTGTCTACTACGGTCTATTCAATTAACTTATGTACTATTTTAATGATTGACGTCCTAAAGCATCTTATTACGCATGTAAAAATGCAATAATAATAATAATAAGAAGACACAAAATATTTCAATGAAAAAATTAAAAATTGAATATCTCGAAAAGGGTAAAGTTTAGCCTAGGGTGTTTCATAGTGAAATAAGTCAGAAGTGATGGGTACTCCACGCTCTTAACGGATCTAGCACGATTTTTCCTGTAACCCTGTATATCTCACGACATCTCACCAACGGGGGAAATGGGGTTTGAAAAATCGCCAAATTAACTACACGTAAATTATGGACGGCCGGCCCCTAAAGAAAAAATGCTGACTGACAGTGATGACGACGGGTAAGTCATAAAAGAGATAAGTGCAAACTTAAGAACTTTAGTGTAGACAGGCATCAGTTAACTAGGTAACAGGAGACTTCATGATATCATCCACTGAAGGAGTTAACCCTAAGGTTAATCTCAAAGTTTAACGACTTTTTTTATGAAATTAATCAAGCTAAACTAAACAGAGTAATGACAGGTTGACATTTTAACAATTGTTAATAAGATTGTAGATTACTGTTTATTTAACGTTACATATATTTGCAACTAATATTAATGCAATATTTTATATACGCGCGAACAACTAGTAATTTTGTCATAGTAAAAAATATTAGTATCAAAAACGACTGTCGACTTTGGCAGCAATAATCAGGTTTCGGTTATATCCCGTGTCAATTTTTAATGGAAGTGTATTATAATATTTGTAGCCAACCCGATGGGAGACTCATTCCCCGCCACAGAAGACTGGGACAACGAGGAGTGGTCCGGCTCTCTCTCAGACACAAAGGTATCTTACTAAATTACCTCTCAATCTCCACAACTAACAAAATATGAGCTTTAGAATCTTACCCCAGGTTACTCGTACGTTTGGATACCCTATAAACTTGACTAGAGACTAGATTTACACTTTTTACATAATTGACACTTGACAGCATTTAAATTCTTTACCCCCTCTATTAAAATAATAAATAATAAAATATTTATTCAAAATTACATAATAATGGAAATACAATGTCTTACAAAGTGAGGTGCTTGTACTAGGAATAAACCTGTGTCACAGGCGGCATAGTGCTTGTCTATTACGAAGATACTAGAGATACACGGAATTATTAACAATAGATGTTTAACATTGAAAACTGAAAATACATGCTTATAGGAAATAATTAGTAACTTAATAATTATATTTTACGCATACAAAAGTAAAACATAAAATTATATTTAAGATAATTTACTATTAATTACTTAAACAGTGAACATATTTTAAATTTTAACAAAAATCGTAATTACGTCATAAACTTATTTATCAATATGCAGCAGTAACTCGGTCTGGTCGTACGTCAGACCTTGTAAGTACTTATACAGTATTTATTTAGTGCTAAAATAGTTGAGGTCATAGATAGCTAATGTCTTATTTATAAAAGGTAGTTGATAAATAACAGACATGTATTTTTTTTTTGATTTTCGTGCAATTTTTAATTTTATAGCTATTTAGGATGGAATCAGGTATCTGTAGAATCTGGGCCAAACTCTTTGGCGGTTGTGAAGTGCGCTGCAGGACCCCCACATGCTGCGCACACAGCTTATCTCTTGCACATCTAATTTCCGCAGCGTTTCGCGCCACTTTCACAGTCGCCATTAAGTTTGGGGCAGAGTTTATTATATTATCTGTGGTGTACAAGTGTAGTAATGTTGTAACCGCGGGCGCAGGTGTTCACTCCGAGCGTCAACCCGCAACCCGACATCGACGGCGACCAGCCCCCACCTGTCGTGAGTTACATTCACTTTTCATTTATTTTAGTCTATGTTATTATGTTTGACAATTGTTTGACCCTTTTTTATGAGCCCTTTAGAGCAGTGATTCCCAAAGTTGACAACCGGAAAATATTCAAATTCGGGACACACTTTTAATAGTACTTGCAGGATGTTCATAGTGATTAGAATCATTTCTGAGTCCCCGCTATCACCTCTCGCGGTTTGCTTTCTTTTCTTCTTTTTTTGGTATAAAGGACTGTTCAAACCAGAAAAGAAACATTTAGTTCTAACTCTGGTTCAAAATGTTATATCTATTTACAAGGGGTGCTAATTTTTAATGAGAATGATGCATTTGTTTCCTATTTTTTTGCCTTAGCATATGAACATTAATTTTAGTTGCCTTCAATTGGTTTTTTTTTGTTATATTTTGGCTCCACACAAAGTGTATTTAGTCAAGCCAGTGTCAAGTATTATTATTTTCATAGTGTTATTAAATATGTCCAATTTGTTTAGATATTTAGTTTTAATATTAATCATAGCTGCGGTCAGTATAAGGTAGGTACTGAAGGGAAAGAGGACTTTGCTTCATCAAACAGGCAAGGATAGTTATCAGCAATTGAGAGGACCCACCTAATACTCTCTCGCGACCCATACTTTGAGAACTACTGCTTTAGAGCATAATCTTAAAATGATTTTCTCATTTACCTTCCAAAAAAGTGGAAGATCTATTTTATTCCGGATGTTATTATCTTCCCCACCATGATTGTGTCCATTGTAATACAACAGGAAGACTGGGACGGCCCGGAGCCGGCGCCGGCGGAAGCGCACATTCCCACATTTACATACCACAACCCCGCCGCGCATCTACCCACTATGGAGGTATGCTTTAACCCTGCTAGCTAAGCGTTACCTTAATCCTATTACTGTAAGGTTTATATTTGTAAAAATTATTGTTAAAATTTTTCAGATGTAGTAGGATAGACTCCAGCCCTATTAGCAAGTTTGGGCAGGCCTATTCGCTCGTAGAACTGACAAACGATGGGGAAGAAAGGTCGACCTCGGACCGGAAGGCGAAGCGTTGGTCGACCCTCCACTAGGTGGACTGACTATCTGGTAAAAGCCGGTGGATGCAAGAGGCGAGCAGTCGCTCAAGGTAGCGCTTTCTGTGGGAGACCTATGTTTAGCAGTGAACGTCTTCATGCTGTTGATGGTGAGGCTTGTAGCAAGAGCGTAGAGCTATCAAAATTGTCGACAGTCCCAATATCACCAAGAACGCCTTGAAACCACACAATATTCGCCGAGATATTGGGTCTATGTATATTTTACCGACTTTACCATGGGGAATGTTCTGAAGAGATATTTAACCCGATTCTGGCTTCGCGGTTCTACCGTCGCACTTCTCGCCACTACAAAAAAGCCCATCTAGTCGCTGATTTCCACGAAACAGCAGGAACAGCTACTTCATTGATAATTCCTTACTAGCGGCTATCGGCCTATGTTTAGCAGTGGACGTCTTCTGGCTGTTGTTGCTACCGACCAGGATTTTTCACTCGTTAGTGTCGCGGGCATATGACGTTATTCTTTACATATAGGTATTATTATTACTGTTACAGAGCGCGGCAGGCGCAGCGGAGCCACACGCGGCTCCTGATTCCTTCCTGCATCACCCGCATCCACACACGGTACGTATATAAACCTCCATTATGATCATCATCATCAACAATCTTAAATTTTATGAATCTTAAAAAATATTTCTTTTACATTTTTGAAACATTTGTCCATGTATAGGTACAACCGATGGGCATGTCCGGCAGTCTGACGGCAGCACAGTCGCAGTACCTCTCGCAACTCACGCAACAGTCGCAGCGGCATGAAAACAGTACGTATATCATCATCATCATCATCATTTTACACCGATCTTGTCCTTTGCTTAAGCTTTGAGATTCTGACTAGACTACATACATCATGCTGGATGAGATGGCCTATTGTTTTTCTTGTGTTATTTATGGTTTCTAGCAGGACTTTTATCGGCTCATGTAAAAATTAATCCATTTATAACTTTAAGCATCCATTTGTCGTCATACCACGGTTCCAAGTCTACTATTGAAATTGTGATCGCATTGTTTACAGTTGTCGATTTTTGGCAGAAATTGTATGGAAAATCTGCCAAAAGTAACATTGTATTGTTTAACAATTCAATACGTAATGATAAAACGTATTTCTGCCCATTCCAGGTGTGTACACGACGAACTACGGAGTGTACGGAGCGAGCGACATGGCGGCCGCCAGGAAACCGCAGCGAGCGCGCGTTCCACCGCCTTCTAAGGTAGGCGTACCACGGCCTGCGGCCAACGTGGCCGGACATGGATACCATGACCTGTACAAGTTACATGTCTCCTTGCGAGAAAGCGTTTGACCAATGAAAACGCTACAAAAGGCTTATGACGTGATCCGCGTGATCGTTCATTAGTCAAATGGTTTTTTGAGAAAAGTTATGTTGCTATAGATCACGCTACTTGTGGAGAATGATAAATAAAATCAATATTTTACACAGCGTCATCTAGCCTCAAATTAAGCAATACTTGTGTTGGAAGCAAAGAACTGATGGTATACTTTGATGCTTTTGTTTGTAAATACATAGAATACAATATAACAACCAGATTCAGAATAAACACCGATGTTCATAAATAACTTACAGTTCAGAAGGCTAACCTGTCAGGCCGGTCAAAGAACCGCGATTGTAGAACTCATGAATGGGTACAGTCGTCGCTTTCCATCAAGTGAGGTTATAGTTAAACGCTGTTTTTTATGTTAATGAATGATGTGACGAACTAGTCGTTCGCCTGATGTTCAGCGATATAGCAGCATTATAACAGTTGCCGTGGCACTCGGAAAATTTTAAAGTTTCGCGTAACGCTGGACTGCGCACGTCATTCAGAGACACCACAGTCCAAGGATAAAATTTCTGTCATAAAATCTCATTTGCTCAGTAATTTCACTAGCCAGTGCTCTTCCAACCGGAACTCATTACATTACTCCTCTGGTGTGATGGTTGAGCAGGTCGGCTCATAACACGAAGGCGGTGGGTTAGATTCCCGCGACAGGACAAGACATCCGTACAGCAAAAAAGCATAAATACTTGTTCTGTGTAGGTATTGTGTCCTCGTAGTTCTTGGGTCCCTAGGTACCAAGGGATCCTAGTTTAGGGTCCAGGATCCATGGAATCGATGGGCATTATTATTTTCATTAATATTCATAGTGGTAGACTGGCAAAGCGGTGGTACCTGTATAGATTAACTTAGGCGTGATCGATTAAAAAATTGGCTCAAACATATCCCCCCGCGTAGATACCATCAAGCGCAGGCTGAACTGATTAAAAAATCGGCTCAAACATTTCCCCCGTGTTAGATCCCATCGAGCGCGGTCGAGATGCCGGGCGGCGCGGAGGGCGGCGGGTTCCTCGACGTGCAGTTCGGTGCGCTCGACGACCTGCCCGAGCCCAAGCCCGCGCCCGCGCCCGCGCCCGCGCCCGCGCCCGCGCCCGCGCCCGCGCCCGCTCCGCTCGTGCCCCCGCACGACCACCGGGAGGACACGCACAGGGAGGATGCCGCCAGTTATCAAGGGAATACTAATATGGTGAGTATTGTATTATTATAGTATACCTGTTGGTATTGTATGTTCCGCGTCCCTGGGGGTCTAGCAAAGATACCGATCGCTAACGCTAACTCCAAAATGTACTGAAATGTTATTCCGGAAATCGCTAACTTTTCCGCAGCGAATGTCATTTCAATATATTTTTGGAGTTAGCGTTTGGTGATAGCGTTAGCGTTAGTGATCTTTGCTAGCCGCCGTGGTACTTTAGGACGCGCGGACGGTTATTTACCGTCCGCGCGTCCTAAAGTACCACATGAGAGGGTTCCGGCCACCTATCAAGGGAATAGTAATATGGTGAGTATTGTACTAGTTCTAGATAACTGTATAGTAGTGTATACATTTCTGCTCGCCTGGTACTTTAAAATCCTTATTTACCATAAATGGGAAGATAACAGGGAACGTTAATATGGTGAGTAGCTTTTGATAGTTCAGCTCGCCTGGGCGGTTATTTTTAATGGAAACACAGAATCCACAGATACGAAACCACGTCGTTATCGTGTCTTGTTCAAATCGTGTCACAGCGTTAGATATACCTTCACTTTAAATTAAAGTTATCTTTATTTTGAATAAAATATATTGACATAAGTAGTCATATCTTTTGATGTGTTGATATTTCGGAACGCGTCTCGGTAAAACATATGATTTTTGATAGTTCAAATCGCGCCAATTCCAAATTCATTTCGCGCGGTTTGGTTTTCATTTTATAGAGAAAAGACTTTTGCAGATTTCTTATTTAAGATAAGAAATTCGCGTGGTTTCGAAGTAAGGAATCGATACAGAATAATCGCCCTGGTACTTCAACATTCTTTAGGATGGTAAATACATAGAGGACATGATCATGTATACAGGGAACAATAATATGGTGAGTACATTACAGCTCTCGGTAGTTCTACTCTCTTGGTACTCCATGATGCTTTAGAACGAGGTTGAAATTATTAAAACCATGTGATTCTTTTATAAAAATTAATACATTTTTACTGGAAACAATATTTATTGATAGATCCTACCACCACCTCAGCTAGCGACTTCATTTATCTGTTGACTACATCAAACAATGTAAATCACTTTGATTTAATAAACAATAACTTGTATATTCCAGCTAAGCGAGCCGCTGTCCGCAGTGGAGCCGACGGTCGCCAGCCAGCCGGCCGCGCCGCCGGACCCGGTCGTATCTAACGCTACCTGTGAGTACTACTACTACTACTACTACTACTACTACTACTACTACTACATAATTCGACGGGCCCGATAGCTCAGTTGGTAGTAACCCTGCCTTCTGAACTGAGGGCTGTGGGTTCGATTCCTATCCAAGAAAAACATTTGTGTGATAAACATATAATAATACAATGCCCTTCAAACCGGAACACAGTGGTGCTTGCACACTACTGCTTGGCGGCAGAATAACTGGCAAAGCGTTGGCACCTACCTAGACAAACTTTGCGTAACAGTTCTACCAGCTAGTAAATTGTGTCTTGCTTGTTATTATGAAATTAACTGACCCGCCCTGGTTTCGCCTGAATTAATTGTAAGCTCTAAGTCAGCAAAAACCCCCTACTTGATACCGCCAGTTGATACCTCAAAATGTTGCCCTGGAGGCGTAACACAAACTGATACAAAACCATCATATTTCGTGACAGTAATGTTTCAAGGTTGCAATAATATTGTTCAAATTCGTACCATGAACTTATAAAGTATTCCGAGTATGTGAAGGAGTGTCGTACGAAGCAGACGTGTCGCAAATATATTTTAAAATTACAAATGCTCGAAGTGCTAATTTATACCTTACTACATTAGGATTAAAGTAAATATTGAACTGCCCAAGTGCCCGTGTATCGACGACGCATCCACAAGTTGAAGTGAGCCAGCCCAGCACTCCAAAGATCAGCATGAACTTAATGCACTCCCCAACTAGATGTGGCCTGAAACTTGGGGTCGGGCGAAGTGACTCACAACCAAACCTAGCTAGTGGTGATTCGGATTACCAAGATGCTTTAAAAGCTACTTTTCGCAATAAACGGAAGCAGCCTGATGACAATGAATATATTCGCACAGAACTGAGCGAAATGCGTAAACAGATGGCTCAAATGATGTCAATGCTTACGTCTCTTACTACTAGTCAGAGTGAGTTCACACAAAATATATCCACTGATATTGCTACCATTAAGGAACAAATGGTTCAGATAAAATCGACTACTGATAAACTAGCTATCGAACAAAATACTTTACGTCAAGAAAATGCTGAGACCAAGGAAAAGGTCGAGTTTCTTCACCGTGCAGTCGAACTGCTTAAGAGTGAAACTGGACACGCATCAAGCTCTCCACAGTTGCCAAACAAAACATATGAAGATATCATAGCTGAAGTCAATGAACGTGAAATCAGAAACAGAAATATCATAATAAGTGGCATCTCTGAGCCAGTATCATCGAATAAAGATGACCGTATAATTTTAGATAAAAACGAAGTCTCTCGTATAATAAAATCTATAGACAGTAGTAATCCAGAGCCTCAGTATATTATGCGACTAGGAAAGTATAATGCACAAAAAATTCGCCCTGTTAAAGTTTGCTTTAAGTCACATGATATAGCAAAATCAATATTACGTAACCGAGACGTCATAAAATGCGACAATATAAAAATATATTCAGATCAAACACCTCAACAGCAACGGTTCCTAAAGAATCTTAAAGATGAACTTCAACGTCGAACTCTAAGTGAAGATAAAAATTTGAGTATAAAATACATCAGAGGAATACCGAGAATCATTGAGTTACCGTCAAAAAACGACAAGCATTAGATCCTAGCAACATTAATAACAATCATGCATCGAGTCAACAAGAAACTGATACTGCATATCAAGTGGTCAATGACTTTAATAACATTCAGACTAGTAAGAAGTCGCTAAAATGCCTTTATGCCAACATACGCAGCATAGTGAAACCCGGGAAATTCGATGACCTGCAGTGTGTGATTAAAGCGTTCCAAATATCCCTGCATATGGTAGTCCTTACAGAAACTTGGATAAAATCTGAAGAAGATGCAAAAAGATTCCAAGTAGCAGGATACACGCACTACTGTAATTTTAGACCCAAATCAAAAGGTGGTGGTGTATCTATTTTTATCAATAACAGCCTGAAACACAGCTTGGTTGAGAAAATACACCAAAATCATAACCACTTCTTATGGATACATATCGAAAACTACTCTATAGATGTTGGAGCAGTATATAGACAGCCAAAAAATTCAAACGTTAATCACTTTTTAGACATGTACGCAAAACAACTATATCAAAAGAAACGAGGACTTGTATTTGGTGACTTTAATTTCAATCTGTTGGCCAGTGGCGATAATACTGTTGATAAATATAAAGAGCTGATCGAGGAAAGTGGCTACCGAATCCTTAATAGAGTAGACGAAACTCACTGCACCCGGCAAACAACAACATCAAAAAGTGTTCTTGATCACGTATGCACTAACCTTAAAGCAAACAAATTCCATTTGGCTGTTATTGACTCACCACTATCAGACCACAAATTAATTTATTTTGAAGTGAAACGATATTACCCAGAGCCTTTGAAGAAAATAAATTATGAAGCCGTTGATTATGAAAAACTTTGCAAAACTATTTCAGAATATGAAAGCAATAACGAAGACTATGTATATAATGTGCTAGAAGACAAGATTAAAGCAAGTATTAGAGAGAGTAAAATTACTAAAACTAAAATACTAAACCCCCCAAGACAAAACTGGATAAATAAGACCATAATAAATAAAATAAATAGTAGAAATATACTGTGGAATATACACAAGCAAAACCCAGAAAATAAAACTACAAAAGAACACTTTTTGAAGGAAAGAAACAAAGTATCTGAGCATATACAAGAAACGAAGATGAAATACTATAAGAAGGCATTTGTTGATTGCAAGAAACAACCATCAAAAATGTGGAAACTCATCAACAGTCTATCATCTAATAAAGTTAAAGTGAAGAATCTTCCGAAGAAATTATTAGCACCTGATGGCATCATCACAGACGAAAAGGAGATTTGTAATATATTTAATGATTTCTTTGTAAATATTGGTTCGATACTGGCAAAACAGATACCTAAAACTAGCTGCTCATCTAGTCTAATAGCGAAACATTTGCCTGGAACTGGCTCTTCTGCACTTGCTGTACTTACACCATCCACTAAAGATGAGATCATAAAAATAATTGACAACTTAAATAGTAATACTAGCTCGGGCTTGGATGACATAAATACAAAATCACTAAAATGCGTCAAATACTTAATTCTGGATGAACTAACTGGCTGTATAAACAAATGCTTAGAACAAGGAACATTTCCTGATAGTCTCAAAGTGGCAAAAGTTACCCCAATATACAAATCCGGACTCAAATCTGAACCTGGTAACTATCGCCCTATCTCTGTTCTTCCTGTGGTGTCAAAAGTATTTGAAAGGGTCTTATACAATCGCCTTGAAGCATATTTAGGTTCATTAAACTTTTTGTACAAGAACCAATACGGATTTCGACCTAAATCTAACACACTCTCAGCCACAATAGATCTTGTAACTAAAATTAAACTAAATATTGACAAAAAACAAATTGTGCTAGGCATTTTTATAGATCTCAAGAAAGCGTTTGACACCGTCAGTCATGAATTGTTATTAAAGAAACTAAATGACATTGGAATAACCGGGTCTGCTCATGATATTTTCAGATCCTACCTTTTAAACCGTTCCCAAATAGTAAAAATTGGAGAATATCAAAGCGACCCTAAAGATATAACTTTTGGCGTGCCCCAAGGATCGATCTTGGGGCCTTTACTGTTTCTTATATATATAAATAGCGTGTACCAGATAGGGTTAAAAGGGGATCTAACATTATATGCCGATGACACATGTCTATTCTACTTTGGCCACTCTATTAACTCTATCATATCTGAAGCACAACTTGACCTTAAACTGCTAAATGCATGGTTTCAGAACAATCTTCTTACCATAAATACGGCAAAAACAAACTATATAATATTTGCAGCTAAAAATAAAAAGATTGATGAGTATTCGCCATTAGAGATAAATGGTAAATACATTAATAAGGTCGATCATGAAAAATATTTAGGCATCATCTTAGACAGTAAATTGACATGGCTTCCTCATATAAATAAAATTAAATCCAAATTAACTTCACTGACAGGCGCTTTAAAGGGCTGCGTTCGCTGCTTTCCTCGTCAGGTTCGATATATGATCTATAACTCACTAGTAAAACCACATATTGATTACTTAATAGAAGTTTGGGGTACAGCCGCAAAAACGAACTTGGGTATACTTCAAATTGCACAAAATAAACTATTAAAAGTCTTATTCCACTATGACTACCTTAAACCTACACAAGAACTTTACAAAGAAACGAAACTAATGAATATATGCCAATTATACATATACTCTAATTGCATACTGATACGAAAAATTCTACATAAAGACATACATACGAATACGGCATTCGCAAAACCTCAAAAAGCGCATAAAATGAGACTGAGACGGGTAAATGACATACATTTATCCTGCCCGCGTACGAATTATGCTAAAAAAAGTATTATGTATGAGGGGGCTAAATTATACAATAACTTGCCCAGAGATATAAAAGATTCAAAATCTATGACTACTTTCAAAAAACTACTCAAGTATTACATAATGAACACTACCCAGACTTTACTATAATTGTATCTGCTTTGTTCCAATTTAGCATAATATTTATCTAGTATATTACATACCACAAAACTGGCACAACTCACGTAATATGAACAATAGATTATCAGGTATTATAATATTCATCTTACGTACTGATTAAGCTTAAAATAAACCAGTTATAGCAATAACCAATAACTTCAAAATAAATAAATTAAATAAGTTATGCGTTAATTCGATAAACCAATAATATTAAATTAAAATTATTATTTTTTGTCTTTGAAGTGGTTATACGTCGAGCGATCTCAACAACATAAATAGCATAATTATAAAATATTAATAATATACCTAGCTTAAAAAAAAAAGACACTAAATTAAACCTAAACTAAAATACATTATTAAATATATATATATATAATAACCATTAAGTCGTAACCTCTTAAGTCACTGCACTTAATATCTACCTAAACCGAAAACATAGCTATTCCATCGGTAAAGTGCGCTTGAGCCACTTCCAGGTACGCTTGATCTATGCAAGCGACTTGCTTATCGCTGTGTGCTAGCCGGTAACCCGCATCGAACAAAAGATACATAAAATGACCAGTTTTGTTTAACTACCCTACTACTTACTACAAAAAAAAATAGCTACTAAGTATTTAAATTTAAGAACATCTGTTTCGTACGACAACAGTAATTATTTGTACATTATGTTAAATAGTTCTCATGTAAGTGAAATATTTTCTTATGAGAAATAAAGATATCTCTAACCTCATTCCTGCATGAGAACGAGACTTCTACATTTTTATATAGCGTTATCACTGTCGCACGTCGGTGTCAATATGATGTGTTTGAGTGAACGATTTAACGTGACGTCATCAAATAAAACTGAGCCCTTATTCCGTATGACCATTCAAGCATGTAACGCAGCGCGTTACGATATCTTTGTGGAATGGTTTTGGGTTTAAAATGCTATTCTGTATGCCGTTGTCAAATTTGACAAACACGACAACACACGTTACACGCACGTCAAAAAATAGAAAACACTGGGCACAAACAATCTAACGCGTGACAGAATACAATTTTTTGATTCCATGTTAATTCCATGTCGTGGCGCGTTAAAGCCCGCGTTTACGTTTGGAGCACGTCACACGTCCCGCGTTATTGGGAAGGAATCTCGTGTGTCATAGCGAATAACCCCCTGCTCTGCTTCTGCAACACTACAGTATTCTTGCTTTTATTTTGTTTTTCAATGTATGGTTGAAGTAATAATGATAAAAGAGGTTGTGGTGGTAATGTCATAGCTAACATTTTGAGTTATCGCCTGGCGTTAATGCTAATCAAAAGGGATCTGTTAGACCCTGAACCCTCCACTCAGTGTTAAGATTACAATTTTAACAATTTAGGGCAACCATTACCCTCGATATAATATTGTATATTATTACCCCAGCCTCCCTAGAGAAGCAGCTGACGGCATCCATGAAGCAACTGTCGGCCTCCGCGGAGCCTGCGCCTGCGCCGCATGCGTTACACATGCCTCATCATCGGCCCAAGGTACTGTCATCTCATCATCATCATCATTAACAGTCTGAAGAAGTCCACGGCTGAACATAGGCCTCTCCCAGGGCGCGCCTCCTGCATCCATCGGCCCCCCGCGGCTTTCACCAGATCGTTGGTCCACCTAGTGGGGGGGTCTGCCTACATGTGCCTTCCGGTACGTGGTCGCCACCATCATCTATCAGCCCTTTTATAACATTTAATATACTAGGAATACACTTTGTTCTTTTGTTGATTTATTTATGTTTTTTATTATTATTGTAAGGCCACATGCAAGAAAATTTCAGAAATGTCTGACCGTCTATCAGAAGTATCTAAGTCAGATACATTGACTATAGTATAAATCCAGTCCAATGATACAATTTCCCCGCATACGAAATAGTGGTGTATTTCAACTGCAAATCCTATGAAGAAACGGTACACCCAATATTTCTTTTGTTCCATCTTTCTCTGTTCTTTGTAATTCCGTATGACTGTCTCGTTTGGTTACTTCGCCCCCTGCCCGCGCAAGGGAGTCGTGTTTGTAGGAGAAATTATGTTCACGAGCTATCAATGGGCTTTATAATGTTTGGTCTGATAGCTACAGAGCTTGAAAGCGTAAATTATCGTGGCTTACACTTTAAAGCTAGTCGGATGATGGTTGAACAATTTTTGCAGAAGTTGCCTTGCTAGTAGAAATCTGGCTTAATAGTTTTTAAGTTAATATATAATTCAGATCCAGATGATGATATCAAGTTTCGTTTTACGTTCGTGTGATTAGTTTCGTGCATAAATAAACAATTAATAAGTTAAAACAATAATTAATTTCGCTTATACAAGGTGACCTTGAATTGGTATGTTATCCCGAAAAGGGGGGACTGGGACCATGATAGCCCACAAGTTGTGAGAGCCTTGCTTGAAACTGGGTGTTTCCAAACCTCCATGGTAAAAAATAAATCCACTAGGAATGTTGCACGGGCGATCGCTACGAGATCAGGTCGTTAAACTTATTTATGTGCACTCGGTCAAGAACGAAGTTCATAAGGCTATTTTCGAACGTAAACTTTACATGGCATTTCTTCAATGAAAAACTATTAATTTAGGAAAGTCATAGAAGAATCATTGTCTACCTTGGGGTGTAGATGTACCCCCTTTCGGGATAATATACCATTTTAAAATGAGGTAGTATATGGATATTGAGTGATGTATATATTCCAGCAAGGCGCGGTATCGGCGGGAGTATATCCGGCGCACGTGGCTCACCCCGCCGTGTACTCCGCCAACGTATACCCGCAGGTAAGGAGCAGGCCGCCGCCCTGATGGTAAGTGTACTCCGCCAACGTATACCCGCAGGTAAGGAGCAGGCCGCCGCTCTGATGGTAAGTGTACTCCGCCAACGTATACCCGCAGGTAAGGAGCAGGCCGCCGCTCTGATGGTAAGTGTACTCCGCCAACGTATACCCGCAGGTAAGGAGCAGGCCGCCGCTCTGATGGTAAGTGTACTCCGCCAACGTATACCCGCAGGTAAGGAGCAGGCCGCCGCTCTGATGGTAAGTGTACTCCGCCAACGTATACCCGCAGGTAAGGAGCAGGCCGCCGCTCTGATGGTAAGTGTACTCCGCCAACGTATACCCGCAGGTAAGGAGCAGGCCGCCGCTCTGATGGTAAGTGTACTCCGCCAACGTATACCCGCAGGTAAGGAGCAGGCCGCCGCTCTGATGGTAAGTGTACTCCGCCAACGTATACCCGCAGGTAAGGAGCAGGCCGCCGCTCTGATGGTAAGTGTACTCCGCCAACGTATACCCGCAGGTAAGGAGCAGGCCGCCGCCCTGATGGTAGGTGTACTCTGCCAACGTATACCCGCAGGTAAGGAGCAGGCCGCCGCCCTGATGGTAAGTGTACTCCGCCAACGTATACCCGCAGGTAAGGAGCAGGCCGCCGCCCTGATGGTAAGTGTACTCCGCCAACGTATACCCGCAGGTAAGGAGCAGGCCGCCGCCCTGATGGTAAGTGTACTCCGCCAACGTATACCCGCAGGTAAGGAGCAGGCCGCCGCCCTGATGGTAGGTGTACTCCGCCAACGTATACCCGCAGGTAAGGAGCAGGCCGCCGCCCTGATGGTAAGTGTACTCCGCCAACGTATACCCGCAGGTAAGGAGCAGGCCGCCGCCCTGATGGTAAGTGTACTCCGCCAACGTATACCCGCAGGTAAGGAGCAGGCCGCCGCCCTGATGGTAAGTGTACTCCGCCAACGTATACCCGCAGGTAAGGAGCAGGCCGCCGCCCTGATGGTAAGTGTACTCCGCCAACGTATACCCGCAGGTAAGGAGCAGGCCGCCGCCCTGATGGTAAGTGTACTCCGCCAACGTATACCCGCAGGTAAGGAGCAGGCCGCCGCTCTGATGGTAAGTGTACTCCGCCAACGTATACCCGCAGGTAAGGAGCAGGCCGCCGCTCTGATGGTAAGTGTACTCCGCCAACGTATACCCGCAGGTAAGGAGCAGGCCGCCGCCCTGATGGTAAGTGTACTCCGCCAACGTATACCCGCAGGTAAGGAGCAGGCCGCCGCTCTGATGGTAAGTGTACTCCGCCAACGTATACCCGCAGGTAAGGAGCAGGCCGCCGCCCTGATGGTAAGTGTACTCCGCCAACGTATACCCGCAGGTAAGGAGCAGGCCGCCGCCCTGATGGTAAGTGTACTCCGCCAACGTATACCCGCAGGTAAGGAGCAGGCCGCCGCCCTGATGGTAAGTGTACTCCGCCAACGTATACCCGCAGGTAAGGAGTAGGCCGCCGCCCTGATGGTAAGTGTACTCCGCCAACGTATACCCGCAGGTAAGGAGCAGGCCGCCGCTCTGATGGTAAGTGTACTCCGCCAACGTATACCCGCAGGTAAGGAGCAGGCCGCCGCCCTGATGGTAAGTGTACTCCGCCAACGTATACCCGCAGGTAAGGAGCAGGCCGCCGCCCTGATGGTAAGCGATATGGCTGCCCATTGCAGTGCCGGTGCCGCTCTGTACTCAAATATACTTGCATGATACTACTCTGCGTTTGTCGTTCTGAAACATTAGCACAGTTTAATATAACTATTAGACTGTTAAGTGAGGTCGTAGTCTCATTACACCTGTATTTTTGTTCGTTACAATGGCTGGAATAACAGTGCTTGTACAATACTTTTTGGTAGCATAATAACTGGCAAAATGGTGGCGCCTACCTAACTGAAGTCTTCTCTTAACGAGTCAATAGCTACATTTTTGATAATTGGTGCCGGGACACAGGATAATATGACCCCCAAAATAGGTATAATTTTGTACAACTATACTTACACGACCATTGAAAATTGAGGTCTGTACATCACGGCACACTAATCACCATCCATGGCAGGTGGCTTGGTTGGGTTATAAAATAACATATAAATGTACCGAAGAGAACGCTGCTGCCTATGCCTTACTAATCTATATCCCGGTCCATTGGCAGGTGAATTCAAGCAATGCTTCCCTATCAGCGGGCGCCGCGGGGCCGCCGCAGTACCCTTCCACCGTCACGCTCACGCAGTACCAACCTGTGCTCAACTCTTACCAGGTACAAAAACTGACCTCCATTAAATAATAATAATAAATAAATGACGCCCAACGACCACATACATAGATCCTGGACCCTAACTAGGATTCCCTGTATCTAGGAACCCAGGAACTACGAGGATCATCCCATTATATTAGTACGCTGGACTGCATATTGACCAACATTGATCTAACCATGAAGCCATTTGATTTTCGCCATTTTAGCGCTGATTGCTAAGAGTGATATCGTGAGAGTCCTTGGAACTAATTCAGCCAACCAATCACAGAATTTACACTTTCAAAGCAACCGATCGGTGCGATGGATTTTCACATTACAGTTCTCAGTACACTCGGAGTGGCGTTTCTAGTCTGCGAAGAAAAATATCAATATTTGTAGTCTGCCCCAAACACAATGGCGGCGCGAAACACTGCAGTAGCAAAAATGAGATGTGCACGGGAAGCGGAGTGCACAGCGTGGCTTGCTGCACACTTCACAGCCGCCATTGTGTTTGGCGCAGACTTTACGACATCATCCATTCAACGTACTCGTATAATATAAGAAACCAAGTCTTTTAATCGGCTACATCGTCGCTTTCCATCAGGTGAGATGTAGTCAAACGCAGGCTTATTCTACATAAAAAAAAAAAAAAACAACTGTTTTTTCTTTCTTGTATAACCAATTAGTTGGTCCTCCACAGACGTCGTCCACAGCCCCGGTGTACAACAGCAGCGCCCTCTACACCGCGGCACCATACTCCGCCTACCCACCTGCCGCCACCAAACCGCCGCCCAAGGAACCCGGCCCTATGGTATACTATATACATGCAATATACACTATACAGGTGTAATTTAAATCATTAGCATAAATTGAGCCCATGATAGTACATCATTTATAGATGATTATTAAAGAGTAAAGAGTGTTAATGAAAATATTTTTATTCAAAATTATGAAGATTGCCGCGGCGCCTAACGCGGTTGGCACGGATGATTTTGATACATTTAAACGTTTATATACCTTGTATGTAGTAATTAAAAACAGTAATTCATTATTTTAATTAAATTTTGTATTGTAACATTTGATTAAGTAAGTTATTCCATTTTTTGGAGTTATTATTATTATTACCAAACCAATGTGTTAGAATTCAAAAATTTTGTTCCACACGTGACCGGTATCGGGAGTAGGTATCTAGTTTCAAAAGATGCTAATGAATTCAATTACACCCAGTATATAATAATTCTTGAAGCCGTCAAACAATCGATTCGACACTGAATTATTTCTACGTAAAATATTTAAATTGTACGCGTGTAGATGTGGTAGCAGCATAATTTAGCGATCGTAGATTTGTTAGCTCACGAGGTCACGAGGCAAGCAGCCGCTCAAACTGACGCTTTCTTTAGAGACCTATGTTCAGCAGTGGACGTCTTCCGGCTGATATCATGAAATTTCTATGCAATTCAATTCAAAATGTTTATTTCAATTAGGCACAGTATGTACACTTTTGAAAGTCAAATAATAGTATGTAGTTACGCAGAATCACAAAGTATTATAATAATTATAATAAAAAAATTACATTTTATAATACAACATGGTTATAAAGGTACGTTAAAAATCCCAAGGAATTTATATGTATACTAAAAAAAATCCATGTTATAAAAATAGTGGCTAGTGACATAATAAGATATAAGAAAAAGAAAACAACTGTGGGTTTGCCATTATTTGTTAGTGCTACCATTATACACATTTTTAAAGGTACTAAAATGTAAACTAATATAAATCATATTATGTTAATTCATAGTCAAGATGATATAAATAATATAAAACATTGTCAATAATAAAACATATGTATCTTTCCCAACTTACACTACTTAATAGACCGAGTGACAAAATTTGTTGTAATCGTTTTTTAATTAATTTCAGTATGACACGAACGCAGTAGCTTCAAGCAACAGTTTAACGAGTACATCGACGACGCAGACATCAACCGCTAAAGTCACCACCACCTCAGGTTAGTTTGGATCCCAGATAATATAACACCTACAGTACACATAACGGAATAACGCGGGCTATTTTACGAATTGTTTTATTTCTGCATAACGCAAGATTATCAAGCGACTTCTATTGCGTGTTGGCGAGGTGTTGGGCCAAATGAATACACTGGACACTAACTAGTAACGTTCACGACACGATCACTATATTTTTTCACGCTTGGGCTATTTTTCGTTTGTATCTGATGAGGCCCGTGGTTTGGATTATCGATTAGAATTTTTTCAAAAAAAAAATGAAATTAAATATTTTTACTACGTCTTTTTAATTTACTTTTAGTCACTGTTGCGTGAGATTAATTTCGATGTTTACTATATCGAAAAAGATGTACCTTGTACATTACATACATAATATTGAATGCCCGATGTGGGTAAACTGACCTCACGACATGTGCAATTTAGATCTAGCATTTAAGTTCTTGTGTCTGTTATTCAATAAACGATTCTGAATCCTGAACAGCGTAATAATAATTTTGAGTGCAATAATTCAGCAATTTGAACGATTACTCAAAAAGTGCACACACTGACTGTTTTGCAGAAACACCCGCGAAGTTATAAACGAAACTTCCCACATGTCATTGATGCTGTAGATGGGAAACACATAGTTTTATATGATCTTAACATAGTGGTTTTCTGAATTGTAACAACTACAAACCTACTTTAAACTGTTTTAATACTTTTTTTATCTCACCGTTTCATAATTAATCTCAGCCATTGTTGATTTTATTTAACTGTTTACTTAGTTATTTGTGACTATCACCTTAAAACGGGTGACTTGGATGAAATTTTGATTTTACACGGTTTACACTGCCGAGGTTACAGAGTGCCTAGTTCTTATATTTTGTATAATGATCCTATGTGCAAATCGAAATATATTTTTTGCTCACCAGTGCTTTTAATCTATTAAACTCAGATTACCAACGGGAAAACGTGTAAATCACGTGCGAGTGCCATTATCGTACAAATTGAGAGTATCAACGAGAAAATGCGTTAATTGCGGTTTCCTCTGATTGAAGAAATACCATTATAATTATATTGTTACAAAAATAACAGAAACGCAGTAGTTCAGTTCAGTTTTTGGGCAGCGCTCGGGGGCGACAGACGTACCTTGTAGAATCTATTATTGTTAAAGTTAGTCACGGATCTTTGTCCAATAAATAATCGTTCGATTATCCATGTTGTTATTGTTTTAAAAATTAAAGCCACTTAGGATCAGTAATAATAATAATAATAAATATTTATTTGACTAAAGAAATAATACAAAATGTAAAATAGGTACATCGAAGCTTGTTACAGTGTAAACAGGATACATTATGTAAAGGAACTCTGAATCCCACACTAGGGCGACCTGTGTCGTGGGATTTAGTGCCTTCCGATATCAACATTTTATAAAATGTACGAGTTGACGTAACGCAAAAAATAATAAATAAATACATAAAAGTAAAACAAAGGTAACAAAGTAAAAAAAAAAGTAAAATAAGTACATTTTGTGAAAAATAAACAAACAAGGCAAACATCTCAGTTTTGCGGTGGTGCATGGTGGTGTGTACTGTGTGCTGTGTGTTGTGTGTAGAACACAGACATCTAATACTATATAGTAAGCAGACCTAACACAAGAGAAATATACAATCGCAAATACTTGTTCTGTGTCTGGGTGTTGTGGGATCATGGTCCTCGTAGTTCCTGGGTCCCTAGATACAGGGAATCCTAGTTAGGGTCCAGGATCTATGTATGTGATCGTTGGGCGTTATTTATTTATTTATTTATTTATTTATTTATTTATTTACAATCGTGAATGTGTAACGTTCCAGGGCAGGCGCCGGCGGGGTACGCGGGCGGGCCGCTGTACGGGTCGCAGTACGCCGCGTACGACGACCTCGTGCGGGCCGCCGTGCCGCACCACATGGTACGGGGCGAGGGTACCGACCACTTACGCTATCGCCAAACGCTAACTCCAAAAATGTATTTTTTTTTTATTTTTTATTAATGTTTAAGAGAAACAAACAGTACAATATTTAGCTTAATTAACTAATGTTTCTTACACTTAAACCAATAAAGTCTCTACATATTAATCAAACTTGAATGAAAAAAACACCTATAGTAAGTACATACCTACCTACCACTAAATTTTAAATATCAGAAGTGAGTTCAAATCGCTACGAAATTTAGAAAAACAAGAAAAAAAAATTTTAATGAAAGGATCCTACTGATGAGATTTAAGTTCACAAACAAATTTAGATAAGGTTTAACATGAATATATCCAAATCATTGAAATTCTCATTATATGACCGACAGGCGCGGTTTATAAAGGTATTGTATTCAAATGACATTCGCTGCGGAAAAGTTAGCGATTTCCGTAATGTCATTTCAGTACATTTTGGAGTTAGCGTTCGGCGTTAGCGATTGGTATCTTTGCTAGACCCCCAGTACAGTTATAGAAAATTCAATAGAACTAGTATTCCCGTTATTCTATATGGTATAAGAATGGTATGCAAGGTGACCTTGAATTGGTATGTTATCCGGAAAGGGGGGAACTGGCACCATAATAGCCCACAAGTTGTGAGAGCCTTACGTGAAACTGGGTGTTTCCAAAATTCCATTGTAAAAAATAATCTAATCAAAAATTGCACGGGCGATAGCTACGAGAGTAAACAAGATACTATGAATTCATTTCTAAACGCAGGTCGTTAAACTCATTTATGTGCACTCGGTCAAGGACGAAATTAATCACCCAGCTGCACTAAGACTATCTTCGAACGTTAACTTTACATGGCATTTCTTCAATGAAAAACAATTTAGAAAAATTGTAAAAGAAGTTGTCTACGAGTGTAGATTAACCTCCTTTCAGAATAATATACCAATTAAAAATCAGGTAGTGTATTTAAATTACGTAAATCGAACTAGTACTTACAAAGATACTAAGGCTGAGTTGCACCATAATCACGGTTAAAGTTACGGTCAAATTTTGACATTAGCCCGCCCTGCATAGCGTGGAATGGTTATAGTTAGGGTTAAAGTTAGCGTTAAAGTAAGCTGGTGCAACTCAGCCTAAGTAATAAACATTTGCCGTTATTGCCTGTAAAATCATGTGTGTGACGTCATTTTACTGATCGAAACAAAACAGTGCCTTATTGCTACGGCCATACGGCCTGTGGCTAACTGGCGACGACCGGCACAGTGACGTCACGCCACTCTATGGACTTCGTTAGTAATTTGGTCATAACTTAGTTAGTTTTGTCGTAGAACAATAATTTTTGCACTGCATGTTAAGGGTTTCTTAGCTTCATAAATCTGCATTCACAACTAAAAATGTTACAGGTCCTCATTTTAAGTTCATAAATTTATACTCGGTCATATTTAGTGGGCAGTCAAAAATTCTACTACGTTAGTACTGACACGATGCAATGGTTACTTCGCAGGGGGGTTACTACGAGGTGACGGGGTACGGCGTGGGCGTCGGCGGCGGCGCGCGGGATGCTACCTTCGGTCTCTCCGCCGGGGACCGGTTCGGGAGGACCGACGCCGCCTCGCCGCAACAGGTGGGCTCCTGGACTATCGTACTACTGGTAGACTACCGCGGGGTGCTACCTTCGGTCTCTCCGCCGGGGACCGGTTCGGGAGGACCGACGCCGCCTCGCCGCAACAGGTGGGCTCCTGGACTATCGTACTACTGGTAGACTACCGCGGGGTGCTACCTTCGGTCTCTCCGCCGGGGACCGGTTCGGGAGGACCGACGCCGCCTCGCCGCAACAGGTGGGCTCCTGGACTATCGTACTACTGGTAGACTACCGCGGGGTGCTACCTTCGGTCTCTCCGCCGGGGACCGGTTCGGGAGGACCGACGCCGCCTCGCCGCAACAGGTGGGCTCCTGGACTATCGTACTACTGGTAGACTACCGCGGGGTGCTACCTTCGGTCTCTCCGCCGGGGACCGGTTCGGGAGGACCGACGCCGCCTCGCCGCAACAGGTGGGCTCCTGGACTATTGTACTACTGGTAGACTACCGCGGGGTGCTACCTTCGGTCTCTCCGCCGGGGACCGGTTCGGGAGGACCGACGCCGCCTCGCCGCAACAGGTGGGCTCCTGGACTATTGTACTACTGGTAGACTACCGCGGGGTGCTACCTTCGGTCTCTCCGCCGGGGACCGGTTCGGGAGGACCGACGCCGCCTCGCCGCAACAGGTGGGCTCCTGGACTATTGTACTACTGGTAGACTACCGCGGGGTGCTACCTTCGGTCTCTCCGCCGGGGACCGGTTCGGGAGGACCGACGCCGCCTCGCCGCAACAGGTGGGCTCCTGGACTATTGTACTACTGGTAGACTACCGCGGGGTGCTACCTTCGGTCTCTCCGCTGTCCCAGGAATTTCCATTTATGAAAATGAAAATGAAAATGAAATGAAAAAAATGAAAATTGAATTCATTAGCATCCTTTGAAACTAGGTACCTACTCCTGATACCGGTCACGTGTGGACCAAAATATTTGAATTCTAACACATTGGTTTGGTAAAAATAATAACTTCGAAAAATATAACTTACTTAATCAAATGCTACAATACAAAATTTAGTTAAAATAATGAAGTACTGTTTTCAATTAGTACTTACATACAAGGTATAAAAACGTTTAAATGTATCAAAATCATCCGTGCCAACTGCGTTAGGCGCCGCGGCAATCTTCATAATTTTCAATTAAAAGATTGTCATTTACACTCATTACTCTTTTATAATTCAACTAAAATGATGTATTATCATGGGCTTAATTTATGCTAATGAATTAAATTACATCCTGTATATTAAGAAAAAATATTATTTTCTGTTACTTATAATAATTATTTATGCTCGAATTAAGGAACCTTCAATATTAACCTCTAATTTCCATGTTGTCAACCTAGTGTAATACAATATCGTATAACAGGTGTATTATAACCCCGCAGGTACCGACGGCCGCTCTACCTCCGGGATACGCGTACTACTACCAGCCTCCGCCACCTACTACCTACCAGTACGCATACCCGGTACGTTATAACCTGTGGATTATAAATTGAGTTAGGGGCTTTCCAGATGTAGAAAAGAAACATCATCATCATAATCAACCGGCTGCTGAACATAGGCTTCCAACATATAGCGCCACTTTGAGCGACTGCTCGCCTCCTGCATCCATCAGCTCCCCACGGTTTTCACCAGATCGTCAGTCCTTTTAGTAGGGAGCCTACGCTGCGTCTTCCGGTTCGTGGTCGCCACTCTAGAACCTTTCCTGGGCCATTATTCCGTATCAATTCCTTACTTTGAAACCACGCGAATTCCTTGTCTTAGATAAGAATTCTACAAAAGTCTATTCTCTATGAAATGAAAACGAAACCGCGGGAACCCAATTTGGAATTGGCGGGATTTAAACTGCCAAAAATCATATGTTCTACTGAGACGCGTTCTGAAACATTAACACGTCTAAATATGACCACTTATGTCAATGTACTTTATTCAAAATAAAAACAAGTTAATGTAAAGTGAAGGTATTTCTAACGTTGTGATACGATTTGAACAAGACACGACAACGACGTGGTTTCGTATCGTGAGGAATCTGTGTTTTCATAGAGAATAATGGCCCAGTTGTCAGTTCTGCGAGCGATGTCCATTACTATTTTAAGCTTGCTAATCCTAAGGGCTATATCGGTTACTTTACTCCTTCTGCGAATAACGTAACTCAAAATGTAGTTGCACAGATTAAGTAGGAAAGAAAAACTTAGTCGGGGTATTATGATTTAGCATATTACTTTCAGAAGGCCTCCTGTCTTGTACTTGTAGCTAGTCATTTATAAATCATGCTTATTGATTCCGCGATGGTTTTATCTTTAATTTTGCATGTTTTGACAACTTTGTTATACACATCATCATCATCAACAGCCTGAAGACGTCCACTGCAGAACATAAGCCCAGGGAGCGCCACCTTGAGCGGCTGCTCGCCTCCTGCATCCATTGGCCCCCCGCGGCTTTGTTATACACACATGTCTTAACAAAACTAGCAAACCGCTACCCATAACTCGTGTTAGAGTGTGCAATAGGTGAACTCTGCACTTGGAAGTGCGTGATTACAAGACGATATAGCTTCTTTATGATCATAAATAGAAGTTCTGAGTATAGTCTGTTGACGTCCCTTAGCACTCCAGGGTCTCGATATAAATGCTAACGAGCCATTGTATCCCCCAGTTCGGCGCCGGGTCGTCGGTGGGCGGCGTGTCCGGGCAGGGGAAGGTGGGCACGTACGCGCAGCAGTACGACCAGGACAACTACAAGCAAGGTTCGCTACTGTACACCGGCCGCAGGGGTCTAGCAAAGATACCAACCACTAACGCTAACTCCGAAATGTACTGAAAACACATTTCGGAAATCGCTAACTTTTCCGCAGCGAATGTCATTTCAATACATTTTTGGTGTTAGCGTGAGGCGTTAGCGTTAGTGGTTGGTATCTTTGCTAGACCCCCTGGTCCGAGTTTGTTCCCGAAGTGTCGATGCTCACGGCTGAGCTGCTCACCGGACGCTGCGTCATTTGCGACAGTTTTTCACAACGACTTTAAAAGTATTCTGACGGACGGTCTTTGAAGATAATCCGACAATGGCGGTTGTGAATTTTGAATTTATTTTTCAAAACTAGTGTATCTTGAACTTTAATGTGTATTAAGGGTGGATTATTATCCGTTAAGTGTTCGTGAACGTGCACGAGTATTATAGAAACAAGCATTTTCGTTTTTGCTTCAACGGTCTTTTTCAGAGCCTTCAGTAAAATATTCACCATTTTACTGTTGGCGTTTTGACTGACAAAATGACTTTGACTTGACATAACCGTACAAATTTTACTCAATTTACATTGGCAGAATTATTGCAAAAAAGCGACAGAAAGCCATTAAAGAAGAAGAAATATTTTGACATTTTGCTACTAGCTAAAATCTTGAATTCGTTTCACCATAGACTAAAGATTAAAATTCTATATTTATGATTTTTTAGCAGTATCTTCTGCTAATAAAAAGTAAAAAAAGGTCAGGTGAAGTTGGTTGTAAAAAGGTGAAGGATAAATTTGGACACGAGATCACTTGTCACGGTAGCTTAAGTAAAGCATGTCGCGGCTAAAGAGACGGATGGATGCGATCAAGTTCCGTTCGTGATTCTAATTTTTCCTTTACAATTGACTCCCTTATTCTTAGTCGTTACCACGAGATGTGAAGTGTAGATAGTATATATTAATAATAATCTTTTTAAATGTTGTACGCTCCTCACTATTATTAATTTAATGATAATGATAATAATAATAATAATAACACAACTTAGTGGCCAGGATCATTCATCAGCAACTTGCCCTTCAATACGGCCTTGTCGAGTCTGAGGTGCCGTACTACAAGTACACACCGGGGCCGGTTCTTGAAAATGGCCGTGCGTTGCTCTATTGGGACCGCTCTATCATCACGGACAGGACTATTGTAGCCAATAAGCCTGATATCGTGCTGGTAGACCGGTCCCAACGCCGGGCAGTGCTCGTTGACATCACCATTCCGCATGACGAGAACCTCGTGAAGGCTGAGAAGGACAAACTCAGCAAGTACCTTGACTTGGCTCACGAGGTAACCGCCATGTGGAATGTTGACTCAACGAACATTGTTCCGATAGTCGTTTCGGCGAACGGTCTTATAGCGAAGAGCCTCGACCAACATCTCGAGAGGCTCTCGCTGGACGGCTGGATCAAGGGTCAGATTCAGAAGGCGGTACTCCTTGACACGGCACGTATTGTCAGGAGGTTCCTCACTCTGCAGCCCTGACCACCGGTAGCTTGGGCCCTGCCCCGCTGCCGGCGGGACACTAGGTTTAGGTTTTTTATAATATTTTTGTAATTTTAATTTTATAAGAAGTATTATAAAAAACATAAATTTAAGAAATATAAATAAATGAGTGAATAATAATAACAATAGTAATTAGATTTGACGTAAATAATACAATTAGAATTAAATAGGAATAGGATTATTGACATGTAACAACATAACTTTTATTTTAGAAACCACTCAAAATGTACTAAAATGTGCAGCGCCCTTGCAGGGCACATATATTGATCGTTAAGACAAGCTACTGTTAAATATATAGTCTGTATTATATGTGAGCACAATAAATGAATATGAATATGAATATGAGATTACTCCACTCGACTCAACCTGGAATTAACCTCATTTTCGTGTTTTGGTATTTTTAATTGACAATTTATAATCAACTTTACATTTTTTCGTTAATTCTTCTCAAACGAAGGAAGCGAAGCAACTGTCAACTCAAGGTACGTCGCGATCGATGTACCTTGAGTTTCCCCCAAAGTTGAGTGGAAGTCGAGTGAAGGATTTTTGGTGAAATGTTTTAGAATACGGGGATAAATCTGTGATAGTTGTAATACCATGATTGACCGTGTGAAGCCTAATTTCTGCCAATGATTGCCATAAAAGACTAAATTTTTTTGTCTCGCTTCTAGCTAAAATCTCCAATTATCCTCACCATAGCCAACATTAATAAAAACTAGTTTTAATTGCTACAAAACTAATCAAAAAAATGCGTACATGTTATTTTAATAAAACTAATAATTAGAGGTCAAAAATTAATATGGTTTCCATTGATTTGTTAAATCGTGAACATACATATTATCTTTTATTCTTTTTCGGGTTCTTTTATTTGTTTAATTACTGTTTTGGTTATGTGACAGTTTATTTAGAATCCAACTGCGTCTACAATAAGGTCCATTTTCCAGGCGGCGGGTACACGGCTAACGCGAACAAATCAGGCGCCGCCGCGAACGCAGATCTCACTAACGCAATGTATCCCAAGACTCACGTCACGCTCAACAAGGTTAATGTAAGTATTATCTCGATTTTTAAAAGTATCATTTGACCATATTTCACTTAAACCCGTCTGCACTAAAGATCGACAGCTCTCTAAGAGGGCACTCACCTATGTAGCCTCTGATTTCTTGTATCTCAAATTTGTGTAAAGTCAACACACCAAATACTGTTTTTTTATTGTTGGATAGGCTTGCGCTTGACCTTTATCTCACCAGCAGCCCTACCGCGTAACCGCTCTGGTAATGAATATCGCCTGCCATCCTGCTCGCGCCAATTTAGAAGTCCGTGAGTGCGAGCAAGAAAACACACGATTGCGATTACGCGGTACGGCTGCTGATGAAGACAGCTGCTTATCAACAGGAAACATCATGGACAAACGTGCTCCAACAAAGACCGCATCATCACTGTCCATCAGGTAATATGTTGTCGAACGTGAGGCCCATTCAAACATAAAGAAACCACTGAGCGTTCAGTATTTGGTGTGACAAGTTGACATGAATTGAACAGACATATGAAAACCCAGAGGAAAGTGTTTCTTAGCTAGCTTTAGGTAAGTTGTATTTTAATAGACCTTAGTGCAGGCGGACATAAATGTTTTGTAGACGTACGCCTGTATTGGAAAGGCTCTCAAGTGAAGTTGGAATCTCTGAACACTGATGCCCATTCGAGACAATTTTATTGTTTGTACTCGAGAATTTTATTATCCATCCTACATTTTTGCTGGAATTTATTGTCAATTGCATTACTAATTTAGTTGATAGTAATGGTGATTTAGTATTTAAGTATTAATATAGGAGTGTGATGCGGCTGTGGCGGCGTGCCGCTGTTTTAACAAATAGAGAAATGTATGTGGCCTGTAATAGGTGAAGTTCTCAACACATTTTCATCTCGGTTAACATACATTTCTCTGGCGAGGTCGGGTGCACTTGGCTATTTGTGGAGCGGTCTCGGTATAGCGTGTACGGGTTCACAATTAAATGGTTTCTATACAATTTGTATTTTTTGATAAAAAAAATTACACCGTAGATATCTTTGATTCCATCTCGAAATAAAATGAGAATTATAATCAGTATCTAAAAGGAATTATATTTGTTTGGAATTCAATTATATTTTACACTTCAATATCAAATCATTTTTTTCCGTTCTCTAACGCGATTTTTCGCTAAACACAGTTAAATTCTTATTTTTCATTTTCCAAAAAAGAGTTGATTCGAAGTAGAAACCCCGTAAAGCCACAGTAGAGAGCACCGCAAAGAGCCAAGTAGTCGGCCCGGCTGACGACCGCGTGGTGTTGCAGAGCTACGAGAAGGCCGGGTTCCACAGCGGCACGCCGCCCCCCTTCGGCGCCGGCTCACACCTCTACATCGCCGCGCCTCCACACCACCACCACCACGCGCCGCAGCACCAGGTACACTCCCACACACCCGCACACACCCACACACACCCCGCGGCGCCGGCTCACACCTCTACATCGCCGCGCCTCCACATCACCACCACCACGCGCCGCAGCACCAGGTACACTCCCACACACCCGCACACACCCACACACACCCCGCGGCGCCGGCTCACACCTCTACATCGCCGCGCCTCCACACCACCACCACCACGCGCCGCAGCACCAGGTACACTCCCACACACCCGCACACACCCACACACACCCCGCGGCGCCGGCTCACACCTCTACATTGCCGCGCCTCCACACCACCACCACCACGCGCCGCAGCACCAGGTACACTCCCACACACCCGCACACACCCACACACACCCCGCGGCGCCGGCTCCCACCTCTACATCGCCGCGCCTCCACACCACCACCACCACGCGCCGCAGCACCAGGTACACTCCCACACACCCGCACACACCCACACACACCCCGCGGCGCCGGCTCACACCTCTACATCGCCGCGCCTCCACACCACCACCACCACCACGCGGCGCAGCACCAGGTACACTCCCACACACCCGCACACACCCACACACACCCCGCGGTGCCGGCTCACACCTCTACATCGCCGCGCCTCCACACCACCACCACCACGCGCCGCAGCACCAGGTACACACCCACACACACCCCGCGGCGCCGGCTCACACCTCTACATCGCCGCGCCTCCACACCACCACCACGCGCCGCAGCACCAGGTACACTCCCACACACCCGCACACACCCACACACACACACCCACACACCCGCACACACCCACACACACACACCCACACACACACACACACACACACACACATTCATTGATGTGAGACACACTGTCACATACATTCTTGTGAGAAACACATGTTAGACGCACACACTCATACTCCTGTGAGATGCACACACTCACACTCTTGTGACAAACGCATACCCATGCTCTTGTGAGGGACACATAGTCTCACTCTTGTGTGAAACACATACTCACACTCATGTGAGAAACTCATGCTCACATTCTTTTAAAACACACACTCACACTCTTGTGAGATACACACTATCGCCCGTTACAGAAATATGAACCTCATACATGTCGATTACTTTTCTCAATTACCTTGGAGTTGTTGTAATGACAGTGAAACGTACAAATATAACAATGACACAAACACACCAAGTTGCTGCGGGCCAACACTAAACACATACACAAATTCTCACATAACACGCACGCAAGTGGTGGGTATGAATAAAAAGGTTAATTATTGCCTTTTTCTAATATTAAGATATCTATTAAATCACGTATCTAAATAGTATATAAATCTTGAAAAATAATTGCACATGAAGAAAAGGATTCTTTAAACTAAATTGAAAAAAAAAAATTAAAAAAGCAGTTTAATGTTAGGTTAAAGCCCGTATCTGCTATATCAACATAATAGGTTTAAAAAAATTCACTGCTTGATCACTATCATAAAACCACAATGTGTGAAGCATGAAAACGCGAAGAGAGAATGATATAAACAAAAAAACAATAGGCATGATGACTAAATTTTTTTTTTTGGATTAATTAATAATATTCCTCAAAAAATAAACATATGTGAAAAGAAAAATTAAATATCTCAAAAAATGATTACGGTACAAGCATTTTAAAAACCGGAATAGAAAGAGATAACTCAAACGACCAGTGACGTCAGAGGAAGGTTGTTCATAGTACCTCATTACTAAGCTGTGGTAGCTTTTCATACAATCTCTTTGGCATGTGACGTCACGAGTGGATTTTTCATAGTAACTGTGGGGGCGCTCTGTTTCGCGAGAGAGGAACAGGAGATGCCTCCTGTAGAAACTTTAAAAGCTTATTACTCCGTGATTTGTTTACCGATTTTACTTATTTTTCAATTATTGCATTCATTTCTAATCTTCTTTATGAAAGTAATATTTACTAGTTCATTTTTAATAGTAGTCACCATGCCTATTGCATGGACGAACATTTTGTTTATCATAGTATTTTTCGTTTGTAGATGGATGTACGGATGAACAGTAGTCAAAATAGGCGGGTAAGTGGTATACAAGATATATGTTTAGTATATATATGCACCTCTATGTATGGCTATATATTCACGTAACGCTACCCGCCTTTAGTTGTCATTTACTAAGCATGAGCTGCTATTGTCACTAATATACTTTATATATTGATGCGTTTGGAACGTAAACGGTATGTTTCCAAAAAGCAAAATTTCAAAAAGTTACAGAATAAGTTGCTAAAAATGTAATTTGGTATGAAATGGTCTATAAAACATATCATTTACGTATTTTATATTTATTTACAGTCACATTATATAATTATATAATCAAGTACATACATACATTCTTTTTAAATAAAACTTGTAGAATAGTATGCCAGACTGCTAAGTTTTGACTTACAGCTTTGCTAAAGTATGCTTTGTTCTCCAAAAACAACCAGGTCAACATTTTTAACATAGAAGATTATTATTTATTAAGTGCAAAGCAACGGACGGTAAAAATAGAAAAGCATAGAATAGAATGGAATGGGAATAGTTTTTTTTTGTAATGTTTAGCCACTGTCTCGCGGGCGGTTATTCTCTATCGATTCCTTACTTCGAAACCACGCGAATTCCTAGTCTGCAACGTAAGAAATCTGCAAAACTCTATTCTCTATAAAACGAAAACAAAACCGCGCGAAATTAATTTAGAATTGGCGCGATTTGAACTCTCTAAAATCACATGTTTTACCGAGATGCGTTCCGAAACATCAATACATCTAAAGTTATCACTACTTTTGTCAATATATTTTATTCAAAATAAGAATAACTTAATGTAAAGTGAAGGTATTCCCAACGCTGTGATACGATTTGAACAAGACACGATAACGACGTGGCTTCGTATCGTGTGGAATCTGTGTTTTCATAGAGAATAACCGCCCAGATGGTAAGGATGCCGCGGTCTACGGTGGCAAGTGGCCTAAATATTAAAAAAATGTATAAAAACTATCAACAAGGTGTCGATTATGGGTACAAAACAAACTAAATCTTAAAAGACAGACTAATAATTTGCCGTCCCTTTCATTATAGATCTAGAATAGAGATAGAATAGATAAAATTATAAATATAAATAAATATCCATTGTCTGGTTTCACAGCTAAGTTGGCAGTGATTCTGCTTTCTGCACTGGGCTGTGGGTTCGATTCCTATACAGACCAAACATTTGTTAGATGTTTGTACTGCGCCTGGGTGTTAGATATAAAGTATTTACAAAAGTACAGGGCTATTGAAAAAGCGTTGACATTTTCTGGCCGTTTCTTTTGCACTGCGGCGTTTATTTCGACGGGCCCGATAGCTCAGTTGGTAGTATCCCTGCCTTCTGAACTGAGGGCTGTGGGTTCGATTCCTACCCAGGACAAACATTTTTGTGATGAACATAGATGTTTATTTTGTGTTAGGTGTTATATTGTATTCTATGTATGTATTTACAAATAAAAAAGTATATAAGTATTGTATCATTTATCTGGTTCCCATAGTACAAGCTATGCTTAGCTTGGGGCTAGATGGCGCTGTGTGAAAATGTCCACACATATTATTATCATATTATATTATTAATATTATTAGCTAAAAGGAAAGGAACATATGGTTGGTGTACTCAACGATGCTTTCGGAATACGTTAAATTTTATTTCTTTTACTAGAGACACGGTGCTAAAAAGTTTTAGTAGGTTAATTTTTGAAGTAAGATTTAAGTTTTGATAAAATACAGATCACAAATAGTTTGTTATGACATACAAAGGCCATTAATAATTATGTTTCCAATAACCCTGTATAGGCGTTCTATCAGTTATCTAGTTCTTAAGCTTCCTTAGTTTGGTGCTAGATGGCGCTTCATTAACTATCCACCAATATACTATTTTATTTCGATTGGTAATTGGCTAGTAATGGGTATTTGTCCGTTGTACAGCAGGAGACGGCCGGCAGCGGCGGGCGGTCGGCGAGCAGCAAGCCGGCACACACCAAGCCTGCCTACACGCATTCCTACTGGCCGACCAACTAGCTCCTACCTAGGTATGTGTGGGGAATGGGGATGACTAGCTGCTCATTCACATCAAATGGACTGGCCTGATAGTTCTACCTTCTCAACTATAAATAACGCCAACGATCACATACATAGATCCTGGGCCCTAACTAGGATTCTGTATCTAGGGACCCAGAACTACGAGGACTACAGAACAAGTATTTGCGCCTTTTTTTCTGTGCATAAATACTGCGGCGGGATTGGAACCCGCCGCCTCCGGGTTATGCCGACCTACTCAACCACCACACCACGCATGCGGTTTCTGTCACTATAGGCTGTGGGATCGATTCCTACCCGGGACAAACATTTGTGTGATGAACATAGGTGATTTTTCCGTGTCTGGGTGTTATATTGTATTCTATGTATGTATTTACAAAACAAAAAAGTATAATAGTATATATGTATTGTATCAGTTATCTGGTTCCCATAGTACAAGCTTTGCTTAGTTTGGGGCTAGATGGCGCTGTGTGAAATGTCATCACATGTTTAAAAATCTTCATCATCATCAGCAACGGCCGGAAGACGTTCACCGCTGAATATAGGCCTCTCCCATAAAACGCTACTTTGGGCGCTTATCAATGGGGAGTTTGCCATAATCACCACGTTTAGCAGGTGGCGCGGTGATCGCAGATTTTAATGTACCTTTAATGTAGGAGAATGTTGCTGCCCATTCCCTGGATATTCCCTCAGCCGGATCTTACGGCACCCATGGGAAGAGATGAGGTGGTCAACTGATAACGTAATCACACCATTTCGGTTCAATTTGGCATTTTTTTTTTTATGAAAATGAATGTCGTTCATCAGCGACAAGGCCTCCCATAACAGTTGCAGTTTCAGCGGATGATTCTAAAACCGGCCAAGTGCGAGTTGAACTTGCGATAAAAAGATTTCAATTTATCTTATAACAACTCTAAGCTCATGTGTACAGAACCCTCAGTGCCCGACTCTGATTTACACCTGACTTGTTTTTTTTTTCAATCTTCCCATGCTAAGGCAACTGTGACCACTTGTAACGTGCCCCTAACCACGACCGTTATTGTTGCAGGCAGTCCAGCCCTGTACATAGCGGCGTCGCCGTTGTATAAACTACCCGCACTATGTTAATATTGTTTAAATTGATAGTGACGGCGGCCGGCCGGCGCCCCGCCCTAGGCTACGTCGTTCTTTTAAATTAACTGTAGTTCTATGTATATCTTACCTATAAAATATGTATATGTATGTAAGCGTTTGGCGCGCTATGCGCGTCAAATTCCTTTTGTATTTAGTTGATGGACTTTTGTAATTAACAATATTATATTATAAAAAAGTTTAATGTCATAGGTCGATGATAATCGTAATTGTAACGTATAGACGAGGTCGTTTTTTTATGTGGAATAAATGCTGTGATCTCGCTGGCATTGTGAAAGAATGGAGGAATACACATATTGGAACTTGGCTCATTCGTTTTAATTACCTGAAAAAATTGAATTAGTATAGTAACAGTCTTATAGGTTTGGATTATATTCGCGCGGACGCTGCTTCAGATGACTGGAAGAAATTTTATATTACGGTAAGTCCACTCGTGTAGAGGTTACAAATCTATCCAGTAAAAGGGATACGTTCCCGTCAGTAGTTTGAGCTGAGCAATTTTAATAATTGATTTTCTTTAAGAGTTACCGACGTTTATGATGTTTAGAAATTATAATAAATTAATCTACTAATAAATAGACTTTATAATAAATATAATAATAAATAAATAACGCCCACCGATCACATACATAGATCTTGGATCGTAACTAGGATTCCCTGTATCTAGGGACCCAGGAATTACGAGGGCCATGCTCCCGCACCTTGTTCTTTCTGTGCACAATTACTTGTCATGTCGCGGGAACCGAACCCGCGCCTCCGGGTTATGAGCCGACCTGCTCAACCACCACACCATAGAAGCTGTCAAATATCTACCTACACAGAGAAATATTTATTTAGTGTTCACTTTTTTTTCGAAGCGGTAGCTAGGGTTCCCTAGGTCTCATTATCGGAGAATAGTTACTTAAATCCTGGTAAATACAGAAAATAGTCGTTTATTCCCATGAAATCCGAGAATGTAGTTCCGTAAAAAACTATTGAAACTTTCTCAATTAGTTCCAGTATGTTAAATAAATAAATAAAATTGCCAAATTAATAGCCCAAAGCAAACATTTATTCATCAACAAGTTAACAGGAATGTATAATATTTCAAAAATATAACAGTAAATACCACCAAGTTTAGATATCACTTCTTATTATCCAATTTATTTTTCGATGCGTCATCGGCACTGTTTTCTTAAAACCTAGAAACCCGTGTTTTATATTATTCTACAAACTTCCAGCTTGAAATAAAAATGTTGTTACTATGGCTTGTCTGCTTATTCCCAGTTGCGGCCATTACTTTGTCGCGACTGGGGACAAATGAGAAAAAATCCTGTTGTTACCAGAGAAAGTTTTTGGGTTCTTCTCTTTCACCCCACTAGCTTTGTCCTACCAGTGCGCGGGAGAAAGAAACAAAAAATATATGCCCTTTGTCCCCACTATGATATAGGTAGGTAGCTAGGTACTATTTGACAGTGGTAATAATAAAAAAGTTAGATAAGCCTTATGTTTGTAGAATGGTATGGAAGCATCAGAAATGATGAATATAAGTACAAACAATAGTTACTCAATTGTATGCTATGAATTAATTACAGTAATAAAATCACATTCTTGACTTTTACTTATCAAATAACAGCAACCTTTGATTAGTCCTACCTAATACCAAATATTATGGAATTCTAGTAACAAATCCCAAATTCGCCAATTATTTATTAAAATTTTATGATTGATTTTAAACATCCTATAAAAAAAAGAAAAAAAAAACAATTTTGGCAATGAAAAATTTGGGAAGGCCTTGATTACTTATCCTCTCCACAAAGGCCATTAACTAAGTTGATTACTTATAGGAGATTTCAGTCATTATTACTACGAGTTCTATAATATTTGGTATTTAGTCTTGTAAAATTAAATGTTTGAGTGGCTCAAAGAAGAGCAGCTGCGGCGTCGTCCACAAGCCAATAGAGGGAGCCACTTGTAGGCTTCACTCTTCCCGCTGGGAGGTCCTCTTTGTCCTTTAGTATATGCTGAAAATGACATATTTTATGTTATTTTAAAAAATATGAATATTTGGTAGCAGAACTTTGGCTTTACCAGTTTTTCCCAAATGACTACAGTAAAAAATATTTCCTGGTATAATGCAAAAGGTCTCTACAAGGTAATCCTTATAAAAGCCATCATGAGTGTATTTTATTCTGAAAATTTTTACAGACTACCCTACACAACCATGACAGCCCCATGGTTGTTACACAATAATAATTAAAACAGCGTAGAGTAGGCCAAAAAAGTCATACATAGTGACTGGTGTGGACTGTACTAAGACATTTTAAAATCAACATCACATGAAATGTGTTAAGAAGTCCTTGTCCCAACCCAACCTATCGGAAACGTTTCGATTCGAAATCTACACTCTCCATCTCTTTCATTCTAATGTAGATGAAGAAGATGGAGAATGTAGATTTCGAATCGAAAGGTTTCTGATAGGTTGGGAATAGGGGTGCTCATTTCTTAATTAACATATTCCATCAAAAAGTGTAGTCACTAAACCACAGGTCTTCCAATTTGGTGAATCAGACTTTCATGGGACTCACCTTGATCATATCAGCCTTCCCTGCTCCGCTGATGGCAAAAATACAATTTCTAGCATTACTAATGACCGGGTATGTCAATGTAACTCGCTCCGGAGGAGGTTTCGGAGAGTCTGTGATAGGTGCTACTTGCAAACTGGTCTCGTCTAGTAGCGGGTGTCCAGGGAAGAGGGAGCAAGTATGTCCATCTGGCCCCATGCCGAGGAGCAGCAAGTCAAATTTAAAGTTGTCACTGTTAAATGCCTTTTTTAGCTTTTCTGTATAGTCTTTTGCTGCCTCTTCAGCTGAAATTTAATAATATTCATTATAATTATGTCTTACAGATACATTATGATTCTGCAATAAGTCTATATCTCTAATTAACTATTTAAAAACAAATAGAAAATTTAAAAAATCCTATTACTGAATACTTTTTACATTTAACAAGAATCATAACTAACACAGGCTATATCATATTTACATATTCATTTGTATGTCTACTATCCAAGTAAGCGCAAGCCTACCCAAAAATAAAAAAAAGGATAAATTAACTGAGATACTTGCAAATATGGCAAATAGTGGTTTGACCAACAATATATCTATTTCCTTTTCTTCACACCTTGGTTGCTGGTAGAAAATGTTAGCATTAAGTCCACCTTTGTACACATTTTGTGCATAAAGAATAAATTAATATATTTTTACATACCTGAGACACCTTGCTTGATTACAATAAACTGACTCTCTGACAATCCCGTTCTTGGAATTAAATCTCTCTTGTATGTTCCGAATGTGGAATCAGCACTATCTTCCGGAACAACTCTCTCATCACAGAATGCTAGGGTCCATTTTGACCAATCAGTGTCAACTTTTGGCAAGCCTTCACATAGATATTTGACTACAGAGCCTCCTGAAAAATCCAGTAACAAATTCTTTGTAAATTATGATTATTAACCTGTAGCTGTACTTACGTACTAAATAATGAATGAAGTTTATAATTATGACTAAAATAATTAGATGTGAAGTAACAGAAGCAAACCTGAGTTAATTAACCATGATTTACCTACCAACTGTAATTTTACTTCACCAAATAATGGAAAATAACATTTTTGGAACCTTTACTAAAATTTTTTTGATTAATGTCCTAGAAGGCTGAATAATTATTGGTAGGTAGCTCATAGACACCTACTAAAGACGTGCAGCTCAAATGTAATCATTTTAACATAAACTTACCAGAGAGTCCAATGTAAAATTGTCCTCTGGTATTGATGGCATCGTTGGAGATCTTCTCCACATAGGACGACAGCCTGTTAATTATTTCGCTTTCGTCTCTAACTTTAATGGTAGTCATTTTATTTTTATTGGCACCAATTAAAAGTGATTTATCAAAGTGAAAAAGATGAATAATAATTTAACAAAATATACTGTTTAGATTTAAAGGTTATATTATGGCGGCTCACGGCTCGATTTGACAATTTTGACATTGAATTGACAGTTAGTTGACCTTTTTTTATATTTTGGCTCCACATATAGTGTATTTAGCCAGTATCAAGTATTATATTTTCATCGTGTTATAAAATATTGCACGCAAAGTCATCTCCTAGTCATAGTCCAGTCTAAGTCAGGTAGTCATAGTCTGTAATGTAGTATATAATGTGGTGAAACGTGATTTTTCGTGTTGCTGCCAAAACTCCATAGAAGCATCTAGTAAAGTTGTCACCACTCTGCTGGAGCATGATTTAGACTGGACTATGACTAGGACATGACTTTGCGTGAAATATTTTATAACACGATGAAAATATAAATACTTGACACTGGCTAAATACACTATGTGTGCAGCCAAAATATAAGAAAAAAAAAAGCGCTCGTACGAATGCGAATGTGACTCGGCATGCTGCCAGCTTGAGCTGCCGTGCCGTACGGTGTAGCCTTTGGGGAGTAGTTCCTATATCCAAGTGCCAGCCTACCAGCACCCAGCACCAGCACTGGAATGAAATTATATTATTTTAGGAAACCCTCTTTGTATTTACGAAATGTGGGATATTGCAAGTACTCAGAACCTATTATCATTCCTTGCACAGATATTTCGTTGCTTTACAATAAAATAAAATATTATGGCATGCAAAAACATTGTCAGAAGTGGGATTCGAACCCACGCCCACAGAAGTGGACTGCGACCTGAACGCAGCGCCTTAGACCGCTCGGCCATCCTGACTTGTGTGACGAGTTTGAAATTATATTACAGACACTTGGTTATAAAAATGATTCTCTGTTATAATAAAAACCGGTATAGTCGCGGTTTTAAAAGCGACGGTAGTAAAAAAAATCATTAAAATATCTTATTATGTTTAATTTTGTTAATATGAAAAATTTATACACATTATTTTTGCGTTATTTTTTAACATCGGTCTTCAGTCTGCTGTAACGTTTTTGCAACTCGATGCTAGATGTCACTTCACGGTGCTCATTAACCATTTTTCAATCATACTCTCCGTTAAAAAAAGCGTCTGCTTCAGCTACTTGACGCTAGATGTCGCAACACATGCAGTCGCACATGCTAATAACATTCTTCAAGTTATTGCTGATATTACGTGTAGGCAACTGTGTCCAAGCGCCAACTAAAAAGTGAAAGTAAATAAATGCATTGGATAGGAAAACGACAGCACTGACCGCGACCAAACGGTTGTTGACCGTCAAAACCATTACTTGTGATGTAACTACTGCTACTAAATCCTATAGCTGCTCTGCTGAAGTGTTAGGAACCTCATAGTTTATTAGGCTTTCTAGGGTTGTAAAATAAAATAACCAAGGAAATATGACATGTAAATTCCTTATAAAATAAGCGATAATGCAGAAATAGAATAGAATAGAATAGAAATATTCAAGGAATGAACAGGAGCATTCTCCTCGGTACATGAAAATCTTCTGTGCTCACCGAGACGAGAAGAGCAAAGCGCGTTGAAAGGATAAAAGTTGTTTCTTTGAGCGAAAATCCAGGAGTTTGTTTTTTGTGAGGAAAAGGTGTGTCAAGTAATTAAGATAAGAAACAATTATGGAACTACTTATTTTATTTTATCCCTGTATGTAATATAATAAATATTCCTAGGTCTTACGTGAGTATGGAAGGGCCAAACTGCGTTACGTGTAGGTATAGGTACCTACCCGCGCGGGCCGATACAATAAGTGACCCGCGCGGGCCCCCGCGTAACGCAGTTTTGGCCCTAAAGCTACTAAGGTGGTAGATATTTTTACGTCCAACACTACCTAGTTCACCAAATCCGTTTTGTATCACATTTTATTAATTTTTAATTGCCAATCTATTTGTACATAGTAATCTTGACAATATACAAGTTCATATCGCCTAGGGCACAGACCGCATAGGAAGGTCGATTTTTATGTACTCACTACATCAGGCATGTGTTGCCAGCTGCGCACCTTCGTACACATGTGGTAGTCGTCGGACTTGACCTACATAAGTTAACACTTTCTGCACACTTATATACGTTTATGTATTTAATTTAAATGTGTAATTGCATCGGTATAGCATCATATAAATATCAAGGTATTTATACAATTAGAAATTATAACTGGACGTGTGTTTTAAACCATTAAAATTGTTAGGCGAATCTGGCTCAGCGATTACCCGCTGCCACTCGTATCCCGACGCACTAAGCTTTTCCTGCTCGGGCTTGCACTAATGGCTTTTTAAACATGAGGAGCATACTATCGTTCATGAAAAATAAATTGTCCGAAACGCAGCGTGTCCAAGAATCACTAAATTCGACGCGTGTCATCCAATTAACCCGTACATTGCGATTGATGATCGATTATTTCAACATCACTCTCACCCCTTGACCAGATGGCTTAACATACGAACCCCGAGAAAAATTGTCGACGCTGTAGAGTGAGACACACTCAGGTGCTACCTTGTCACGGTCTATCACGAGATAAAAGTGTCGAGAAAACTGTCGCGGTGCGTATGCTAGTCGGGCTGGTCCTTGTCCCAGCTGTGGGAATGTATATTAGGCTGATGATATGTGAAATGTAGAATCTAGGTCTAGGTGGACCGACGCGACGTCTGGTGACAGGCACGAGGCGAGCAGCCGCTCAAAGTGGCGTTCCCTGGAGGAGGTCTATGTTCAGCAGTGGACGTCTTCAGACTGTTAATGATGATGAAGTGAAATGTATAGATAGGCAGTTTTGATATTATTGTCTTACAATTGTTGTACCAAAGTTGTAATCTAAAGGGGTAAAACTGACACTAAAGAAAGCATTGCATTGTATCATCGTGGAAGAAGGAATTTTTGTTTAGTAGCTTTTGTTCTGACAAGGCTGACCAATGACTGCATGCCTATACGAAGAGAAAAGAGGGAAGGAAGGAAAGAAGGAATAGATTATACAAGAGCTGTAAGATACATTTATTTCGGCCGCCAATCACGAGCAGTATGCCCACACCTTTCCGTCGTGACTGGACATAACTATAGCTATACATAATTGTATGAGACGTAGTCCTTTGAATATTATCTATTTGATCAAAGCATATTAAATACATTATTTAAAGCTTTTACAATATTATACACATTTATGCCATCAATTATGTCATTTTATCAATCTACAACTTTACGTGAGCTACCATTTTATTTTCCGTTCAAATACGCTAGCAGTATGACAAAACCTCTGCCCTATAACTACTACTGTCAACGGTAAACCAAAGTTAGCTGCTTATAAATTCAGACATTTAACGAAAGCCATAGAAATCTTTCTATCCGCTCATTTTACTCAACTTAGGTGCATTGCCAGGCCCTATTTCCTACGCGACAATAAATCATAATAAACCTACAAAAGTCAGTTGAAGCATTTCATTTATCTAATACTTAAGTGACTGAAAATTGTAAGGTTTATTATGATTTGTCGCTTTATGAAATAGGGACTAGATAGATATCGTTTAGGTACTTCCATCCGCGAACCGCTGGCTGCATGGGCACACCTGCAGTCGTGATAATGGCTGACCTCTACTAATGATCCAATGTCACCACACACCATACTGAGCTTTCATACAGGGCATGTAGGTGAATGTCACTTATTTATGGAACTGCAATTGTAATGCAGCTATTATTTGTCGTAAAACGTTAAACGTTTCTGATTCTTGTAATTTTCGAGAGCATTGGAAATGAAAAATAGTTTAGGTAAGCTTAGGCCGGCCCCCACTAAGTGGACCGACGATCTGGTTCGGCTCTTGCGGTACCCACGGGAAGTGATGGAGTGGTCCTATTAGCAAACTAGGACCACACGGTTGACCTATACTTAAAGGTGTAAAATAAAGCTACGATCAATCTATCATAATCAAATCTTGCACAACAATAACGCGGCACTTGTAAGGTTAACCTTTGCCAATCAAATATTAAACAGATAACAATTAACCGGATAATATCTTATTGTAGTTATTATCTTACTTGACACCAGCTCATTAGGCAATCAAGTGTTACTTTGCTATTTTAATTAATTGTAAGTGAATGTTTTGATTAATAATTAATGTTATTAAAGTCATTAACTTCGAAAATGTAAGTAGGTACCTGTAGGCGCACCTCCTACAATCTTTTATAAAAAATTGTGTTTAAATAAGAATACTACGAATATGATGTGATTTATACTCTGTCATTGATTGTCATGAGAAATACACCTCTGAAGACCTTAAGCTACAGTTTCTTTAATTTCCTCGCTTTAGAATTCCCTGAGCCGACGTTGCTTACAGTACCTACATAGAGCTGCTTAACAGTGACCTTTTTTAAAGTAAATCACTCAAAATTTAGAATAACCGTAAGAACCGGCTAAGTGAGTATCCAGAAAATGGGCAGAAGCATTCTTAATACTTAATCTGTGATCTGTGAATCTTCTATAGTTCAGCATGCATGGGGGAGGCCTATCAGGCAGTAGGCCTAGCAGGAATATTTACGCGCAAGTGTAACGTCAGTAGGCCTAGCAGGGATATTTACGCGCAAGTAAGTGTAATGTCAGTAGGCCTAGCAAGTATATTTACGCGTAAGTAAGTGTAACGTCAGTAGGCCTAATAGGAATATTTACTCGCAAGTGAGTGTAACGTCAGTAGGCCTAGCAGGAATATTTACGCGCAAGTAAGTGTAACGTCAGTAGGCCTATCAGGAATATTTACGCGCAAGTGTAACGTCAGTAGGCCTAGCAGGAATATTTACGCGCAAGTAAGTGTAACGTCAGTAGGCCTAGCACGAATATTTATGCGGAACTATGTGTAACGTTAACGTAATGCAGTTGTATGGCATTTGATTAGCGCCCCATACAACTGGCTTACGTTAACGTTACACTTACTTGCGCGCATAGATTCGTGCTAGGCATACTGTATTCAGCAGTATGCATCGCTTTGAAAGTAGCAACGAGCCACACACTCAGTTCGTACCACATAACATCTCAACATCTGCTAATCTCGGCTGTCACAGCAAGACGTACTAACTAGCCTTCACTCTCGTACCACAATAGCATGAAATATGTACCAGCTGTGTACTATCACTTGACGAATCACAATTTAAACGCCGATCCATCTTGCTGACAAGTTCATTTGACCGATTTGGGCGATGGCGTGACCTAGATGCTGTACTAGACTATGTTATTGTATTTTTTAACCTTCCCTTAATTAATTGATGGTTCCACAAGGTAAGCAGCAGTGACACGTCTAGATACAGTTTCCACAGGCTATACGGTGATCGATCTTTCTACAGGTCCACTATTACGACGTAGACTTGGTCCTTTTATAGCGGAAATGACCCAAAGCCCGCATCCCAGAGGCATCCGCTAGCTATTCGCCTTGTGACGGCTGCGTCTTACACCCTCCTGCCCGGTGACGCTGTAAAGGTCGATAGAGACCATCACCATCAGCCAGTTCAAAAGGCCCACCAAACCCCCCCAAAACACCTTCGATCTCCACCGCTGATAGGAGGTCTCTTTCCATCAGGTAGGCCGATGCTTGTTTGCTACCTATGACAGAAAATAAAAATATACTTAGATAGCATTTCTAATCTTTAGTTACTTGGTATGGAGCGTGTAGCGTGTAGAGCACCGATTTTCCAACTGAGAGGTATTAAAAGGAATAGAAATTACTATCAAAAGCACAAAATCTAGAAGTACCTACTTACTACGTATTATAACCATGCCTACCTAGCTTTTGGCCACGGCTTCACACGCATAGTCTCAAGATAAAAAGTAATGCTTTAGTCAATTAACAATTCATCTATTATAATGTAATGTATTATCACAACACGGAAACATTAAACACTGTAAAACCCCAAATCCCATGGAACAAAAAATATTTTAATAATTAATAACAACAACAAAAAATTTACTAAAATTAGAACTATTTAAATAAACCGAAAAGTAGCCGGTTCACATAGTGACGCTTACTCTTTTTAGAATTCTTTCTGCAAATATTTAATCCACTTTTCAATTAAGAATCGTCAATAGTAAAATACCAGACACTATGTATGTAATAGTTGATTGTTTCACAAGGGACCAGAATAATGTATGGCTTAGGGCGAGAGCGACTGTTTGGATCCAGAGCGAAGCGAAAGATTCTAGAGTAGAATTCTAAGCGTAGCGAGGGATTCGAAGTACGTCGCTCGATGTTAAATTACTTTTGTACCCTCTGCTTTCATCCCCCTCTATGAGAACAGTCATTTTGTACTTGCTATTAAGTGGCCCTATATATGACCCATTTTAGGTGCACTTATCAAATAACCCTTCGGCTCTTTTCGAATAAATGTAATGAAAAATATGTTACAAAACCGAGGGAAAGAATAGAGTAATGGCCATAGGCATTTAGGCGTCATGTCCAGGTATAATTTATTCCAATTGTCAATAACATAGTACCTATCGCGATAGACGAATCGTCTCGTGACGTACTGAAAAGCAGTTCTCTGTAGCAGAAAAAAAACAAACATTATAAGCAAGTGACCTCACACTATTGTATGGTAATTGTATGATCACATGAACTAAATGCATTCTAACTGAACATATTGAACAGCTTGTGGCTGGGTGTGTAGTGTATGGATCATTGTGTAATGGTTAGGCCATATTGCTTAAATATTATGCTAAGGTGATAATTATAAATATTACGGTGCGTACATGTTTTTATTTTGCTTTTTTTTATCATCGATAGGTTAACATTTGATCACGTTCTCACCTGTTATGTGACAACGCGGTACTTACATACCTAATTACATTAACATTCGACTAGGTATCTAGATATCGTGTAGAGTCAGATAATCCCTCAACCGCATTGACATTGATTCATCTCCTTAATCATTAGCTAAATTACGTACCATTAGTCAAATATACCTTTAGTTACTGAATATGATTAACTGGAGAATACACAATATTAAACAAGCCCTTTTAAAATTCCGCTAAATATAGTACTTCCTGGAAAAACTCGTTTAGGATTAGCAATAAAAGTACTCGTTTGATTTTAGTTCCTGTAAAACTTCGTAATAAAATATTAAAACCAATAATTATTCGTGTCCGTAAACAGGAAACAATATTATATACTTACTGTTAAAATTATAGGGCGATGTATACCTAGGGCTAATACCTTTACCATGATTTATAATACTAACAATATTTTTATAAGGAACTAAGGTAAATTAATGGGTAAGTACATTTAGGTGTTAGGTAATTAGGTATGTCGGTAAGTACCAATATTAATAAGTAGTATTAGGTATGACATATTGTAATTGCTTTCAAAATCGACGCACATCGATTTATTGATCGATTATTATACGATGTACATTTATTATTCACCACCACCACCACCACCTTCAACAGCCTGAAGTTGTCCACTGAACGTAGGCCCCTCCCACAGAGCGCCGCTTTGAGCGGCCTTACGTCTCCTGCATCCATCGGATCCCCATAGGTTTAACCAGATCATCGGAATACCTAGTTAGGATATACTCTTTAGTCTTCCAGTTCGTGGTCGCCACTCGAGAACCTCACCATCGGTTGTCAGTTCTACGAGCGATGTGGCCTGCCCATTGCCCGTTCCACTTGATAATTCTAAGAGCTATATCGGTCACTTTAGTTCTCCTGCGGATCGTGCATATTCCGCAGAGTAAAATCTTTTAAATGAAAGCAAACAAAAAGAAAAAACCTGAGGGATGTTTGAAAAAATCACAAAGTTCGAAACTAAATTATTCACTATAATATGTCACTAAATTAGGTTACCATGGAAGTTTAAAATCTCACCAGTGGGCTAATGATATGCCTACAAATTGTAAAAAAAATCTCAACCACCAACCTGCACTTGGCCAGCGTTATGCCTACACTTATATGAGAGAAGGAAGATTCGTGTCTCAGTAGGGGAACATTTCTGATTGATCACAAACATAATTAAAATGAAAAAATCTAATAGTTCTTATTAAATATATACTTTAGTTTAGTTTTAATAAATTAGTCAAAATACCTACGTAATTTGAACATTTTTAAAGTTGGCAAGCCAAAATAATCGTGACCGCATAATTTTGGTAAATACAAAGTGCCGCAGGGCCGCATTAAGGTCAGGGGCAAAGGAACGTGTCGCCCTGTTCCACTGCTCACCCGATATCCTTGCCACACGCCTGCCTTATCACCGATCACGGCTATTAAACACTGTCTTTCATGGCACTATACTATATGCACCATTCTGTTACAATTCTGTTACGATTATGTACCTAATGGTCCATAAATATTTCAGTACACTATACTTAATTCACGCAAATGAATGACCAATGAAAGGAACGTAGCATAATTATACAAATAATAAATATTTTAAACAGCGCATTCTTTTGGTTGTAGCTTGCAATATTTCATTGTTGCTAAGTGAAAAATCTCTTTGAAATTTTCTTCTGGAGTAGTCAGGTTTTAGAAACAGGAGACAGATTTTGTTCCGACGTCCTTATTATTGATACTCTGTGAATTAAAAAACAATCTACAAAATGTAATAACTACAACATTTCCTACCAATACAAGAAGAATAGGCGAAAGTTTGACTACTGACATTAAGCGACGATGGAGTCGAAGTTGAAGCACGTTCGCATATTCAGTAATCTGTGGTCTATGAGGAGCCTATTCACTCGAGTCTTACATAGACCCTTTATTACACATATCATGCCCGAATTATGTTTGTCAGGAACAAGGAAGCCTGAGTGAGTTCCATTCAATTCCCCGAATGATAAGAGTCAATGGATGTATTGAGCTCGCAGACCTAGATGTTAAAATGTTTCGAAATTTAAAACTATGTAAACTAAAACTTATGACAAAGTATAGTTTAATTTAAAAATATGTACCATAAATAACAATAATTACCAGCTTTGTGAAGATCTTAGAAAAGATAAAATTCATGAGGGATTTTCCACAGTAGTCATTTGAACGTTTTTTCGCACTGTTCTTGGTTATGTTTGTATGATTTTAATAATTATTCTCACGTGCTTCGCTCATCAAAACATCGTTTAATTTAAATTGCTAATAAAAAACAACGCCACACGCACCAGCATAACGACATCCGCATTAAAAAAATCGACTAATAAATTATAACAGGCCTGTATTATTGACAAATCAATAATATAAATTTTATTGTTGAATTATAATTTATTAGTATTACTCAAATTGCTCAAATCAGTTCAATCATAAATAAATGGGCTTCCTATAATCTTGATAGAAACGATTACTTTACTTACCGGTTAACCCTGTCACAGGTATCGAGAAATAAAAACTGCCAGCTGTAATTATAAGGCTTCAATGCATTGATTTATATTCCTCATGAAAATCTGTAACACCCTGTCATAATGAATTCAACCTTTGCCTTCATACAAGCTAAATAAATGGAAAGAAAGATTGATTTAGATAAAGTCATGTGTTATGTGCGAATGCGTAAGGCCCAATCGAAATTTAAAAATCAGTTGAAGACCTTGACATGGTTTCAGTGCGTTAACGCCGGCACACACGGCCGGGTCACGACAGTCATCCGTCGTGTGCCCGAAAAGCTGCGTTCATTTGCATAAAGTTACTAAAGAAAGTCGTAACTTCGATGTTTGCACTTACTTATCTTATCTTTATATTTACACGAAAAATCTTATTAATTTCAGTCAGTACCTACCTAATATCACTAGATGTAGTTAGTTCTGCGAATGTAGAATTGTCCTCAAGAGCACAATTTTATCAACTTTTGCGGTCCTGCGCCAATATTATCCACGTCCTGAGTCCTGTCCTGAACCCTAACGATTTCATCCATATTAGTATCCATCTTGTGGTCTTTGGTCTTATCTAGGTGTCTTTGCATTTCGTAAAACAATAATTATAATCACGTTTTAATACATTATTGGCATTCCTTAATTTTTAACGATCAAAACAATAACAAACAGTTTAATATTAATTACAGCAACATAATTAATACCATCCGCCAGGTAATTTGTTTGCATAATTATTTTGAACTAAATGATTCATTAATCTATTATAAAAGAATACCGTTTTTGTCTCATAATTATGTTTGTGTGAAATGACCTTTGAACTGTCTTATTCATTCATAGACAACTTAAATTCGTATCCATATTAAGTAAGGCAAAGTCAAATAATTAAAAAACAGGCTATTTTAATCAAAATTAGAATTGCTTACATAATCACTATTCAAAAATCCGCGATTCGTGGCTCAGTGGCAGTCCATGCGACTTTCAAAATGAGGTATCCGGTTCGCATCCCGTTTCGAAAAAAGCTACGAAGGAAAACGTCGTAAAGAAACCTTGATAATACTAAAGCGGAGCGGGTACCAAAATTTTCAAAAAATATTCAATGTACAGGCCCGTTACAGTTTTATTATTATGTACTTATGGGTAAATCTTTTTTATGATAAATCAGAAGTAGCCCCACTTCGTGTCAAATAGCACAATAGTAGGACCCCACGGCGATGAAGTATAGTGTTGTACCTATAAGGTACAGATTTTATAATAGTAGGTACTATAGGTATAAAGTAGATAGGTGCCTTTTATCTGTGACACATTTAGTGCCACAGATAAAATTAATGTATTCAAAAGATAGTAATGACATTGGTTCTCTGCAAATGCACCCACATGGCATTTAAAAAAATTCAATGATATCTACAGCAGGCAAACTTCAACCTAATTACGTCATGTTATACTAGATTAAGACCTTGTTTCTACTTGCTTGGATTTCAGTCCAGGATTAAAGATAAATGCCAATTAATTTATTAATTACCTATCAATCACGAACACGTGTACATTTAGAAATAACAACAAGGCAACACAAAATCATTGAAATCGTGTAAAACAAATCTGAATTTTTTCTCTTTTCTGCTAATCTTTTAAGGGTAACAAAGTCGAATAAATTTATTCTATGCCAAATGGGTATAATTTTCCGAGAACAACCGAATTACACGAATAATAACCCTTATATCACCAATTTCGCAGCTTATTCCTTGGATTGGATACAATCAGAATGGCGTCCTTTTGGCGCCATTTCATTTGTCAATCAACTGTACTTGTCCGAGAGTAACAAGCAGCGTTATAACTTGGAATAAAGTTTATTCCTTTTTGGTGAAATCGGGTCTAAATTCTTTACCAATAAGCAATAATACATGCCACAAAAATTATACAAACGATACAAGAGCAATGTTCATGAGAACTTGTCGCTCATTCTTATCGCCTTCACAATTTCTTTATTTTTTTTATTTATATTTTGGCTCCACGCATAGTGTATTTAGCCAGTGTCAAGTATTATATTTTCATCGTGTTATAAAATATTTCACGCAAAGTCATGTCCTAGTCATAGTCATAGTCCAGTCTAAGTCGTAGTCATAGTCCAGTCTAAGTCATGCTCCATCAAAGTGGTGGCAACTTTACTAGAAGCTTCTATGGAGTTTTGGAATCAACACGAAAAGTCACGTTTCACCACATTATATCACTTGCCCTCACTTATGCTAGTAATTCAGCACTTAATGCGTAAAACGCCACCTATTTTAAACATTAACACTGGGAAAAGCAAAAGTTTTGAAAAATAATACAATGCAACGACGTGAACTCTTCCGCGTTCCCGCCAAAACTCTTTCTTAAACTTTTCTCTTGTTCTTCTTTGTCTGTGGCAGTACTTGCAAAATGTAAACAATAGAGTAAAAACTCAACAAGATTAAATATTGTACAACGTGCCAATAAGGAAGCATCGCATATATTATCCTTTACCATTTATTGAATTATGATGGTCGGTCACTCTATGGCGCGGTATTTAATGATGATAAGCTGTCACATAACACTGCATCGTCAGCTGGAAGCCGTCCACTGCAAAATAGGCCTTTTTTATACTTAAATGGGCTCACGTTTGACAACATCTCACCTGACGGAAAGTCCACCTAGTGGGGGACTGACCTATGCTGTGTTTCCAGTTCGTGGTAACCACTCGAAAACCTTTCTTCTCCATCGGAAGAATATTTTAATGAATTGAGGAGTATGCTGCTGCCCTGGCGGCTGCCATGAGAAGAGATAGGATGGTAGGACCAATCCTTACGTCGAGAACACAAGGCGGTGGCCTTTTACTAAGTAAGTATACCTATTATATTGCTTCTTTATTAGAGTTCTAATGTATTCTCCAAAAGTGTGACCCTCTAAAAAAACATTAATCTAAAATTATATAGTTAAAGCTAGTCTAATTATGATTCAAAATCGTGTTAAGTGCCTGCGTTAAAATCTTATTAGACCTTTCAAACACCTGATACTAGCCCGGGGGTAATTTTAATGGTTTGCATTCGATTTACATTAACTTTACGGTTTATACTAACAGATCACCTGGCTCTGTCTCTAACAGCAACCGCCTGAAGACATCCACTGATGCTGAAGCTGAACGTATGTAGCTTCTCCCACAAAGCGCTAATTTTAGCGGCTGCTTGCTTTCTGTATCCACCGGCTTCTCTCGGTTTTAACCAGATCATCAGTATAGCAAAGTTACTTCTGCTGTGGCGGTGTATCTCTTGCATGTGTTTAGAGATTCACTCTATTTTGAAATGAAATGGCGTTGTCGAAGCAACTGCTTAATAGCCAAATAACTTATAAAATTAATGTAAAAGGATACGATTGGGCGCCCGATACCGCTATTCCAGCAAAACGTATTATAGTAATGACGTCTCGTGTACTTTCTTTCTTTCAAACTTATGCAAATCTTGTACAAGGGTTGCAGTGATGACATGGCTGAGATCCCTACCTCATTGAAAAAATTGAGCTTTTGGTGAAACATAACTTAGTGACGAAACGAAAATTTGGTAAAGATTTTCTCGATAGTTTTTTTGCACTTTAAAAGAACTACTGAAACAAAAAGTGGTTTCTAACGGCAAAAAAAAAACAATCAAGTAACCACAGTGTATTCTGGGAGAATGTTTTGTCATAAACGTACATCCATACTCCATACATTACTTACTTTATATACGTGTATACGTAATACGTACAGTAGGCGCACCAAAATTATTTAAAGTTATGCAAGCGCGCATAGTGACTGGCGCATATATGTGTTGTGTAGGCATGGACATTCGCGACCGGCTTCCAGTCGTAGCACCGTATTATCTAAATTTGATATATTATTATTTTGTACAGATAGCATAAGAATTCAAACTAATTTATAATAAAATAAAGTGCTAATTCGGCCGTAGACGCGCTACGTTACTTAAAGAAATTTCGACAGCCATGCGATATCGAGGTTGAGCGGACGTACCTAAGCGAGTCCAGTCGATTCCGCTATTTCCAGTGACACCAGCGGGGTTAGCACGGACGGTAGGCAAAGTTGTCTTCCCCATTTTATGTGACTTTCTTCATACCCACTTGCTTACTTGTCAAGTGGAGTAGAGTGGAGTGCTCCCCCTTAGACAACCTCGTCACTAACCGCGTGAGTTGTTGTTAAACGTATGCCCATTTTCGCAATAAAAAATGTTATTGCCGCATATTATAAACTATTTGTTATTTAATATTTATCTGCTATCCGTGTGCAGGTGACATGAAGTGGCATGTGTGTACGCAAGGCGAGCGACCGCGCCCTGTGCAGTGCGAGCAGGTTAGTAGTGATGTCCAATACGCGCCATAAATACTTATCGATAAGTTTTATATTTTACCACACTACCTGATGGATTGCAAACTGGCTGACTGAGATTGCTGGTGATGCGTGACAACAAATGCATAGGATAGCTCTAGAAAACTGATGAGTCAGGATTTTTGAGATTTGAACTAAAGTTTAAATAAGCAATTTTTTTGCTGTTCAGTTATAAGCACACAAAAACGTTTGTTTTGCTACGAATTCAGTCACAAGCAATTGTGTTTGGATGTCAGAAGACATCCAAATTAATACTACAGATTAATACTAGTATAGTTATCAACAGTTACACATGTACTTAACGCTATTATTTATTATTTATTGATTTCGGGTTGACATAATCCATGTATTATTAGAAAAACTTATCCTATGTTAGTAGGTAATTAAGAACTAAAAGCGACATAGTCCTCTGTGTGAGTCCCATCAGCACTATACCTACTTAACAACTTTGATTTAGAATCAATATCGATAAATTTAAATAAACATCCTTAGCGGTACGAGCAATACGTTGTGCAAGGCACACGTGTGTGGCGCAAGCTAAGCTGATGCACATTGTACTGAGACAACCCTTTATCTTGTAAAACAGCTTTGTAAATAACACGTACCAGATATTATGCCCACCTTTTATCTGGGCTGAGGACAGAAAAAAAAAGGAAAGGAAGTTACAATCTTAACTGAAAATTAACAGATATGGTTTAAAAGCGCCTGAAAATGGAAGCCAAAGTAAACGGGGTAGGCAAGAAAATAGAATTAACCTAATCATAGATTGAAAGGTTAGTTTTACACGTAACCGGCATATAGTATTTGATATTTGATGGGAGTCTGTCTCTTTTTGAGGAGGAGAGTTTCTTGGTACACCACTACGACCTAACATTTAGGGCGTAGTGGTGTACCAAGAAAGATAGTACCTATTAAGGCGTGAATGATGAGACGTGGGTGAAACTTCGAAATGCCTTTAGACAAGGATCGAGTAAAGCTTTTCCATACAAAGTAATGTTTTATGGGAGAGTCCTGTGTTCAGCAGTGGAGGTCTTCCAGCTGTTGATGTGTGTATAAAACCTAACACATTAAACCTCAAATAAAATCTTAACCTTTACTCTCTGTGGAATATTGCACAGGTGCTATAGGAGCTTAGATAATTAATCATAGAAACAATCAGACTGTCTGACGTTCTTTTACACCCACTCGTAACATTTGCAAGTCGAATACCACTACATGTGGAGGCTACATCCCAAACACCCCCAGGCGGTGTTGCCGCAATCGATATTTGTATGTTACACCTCACCTTAATTGTATACAAATTGAAAACCACATTGACATTGGATGGAGCTGGTTGCTGTTAAATAAATAAATAAAAAGTGCACAGAATAAATACTGTGTGTTTGAACTTTGGCGTTTTAATATTGTTTACTACGCGTTTGATCATCCGGATTCACCATTTATCTGTGGTAACTGTAGTGTAGACCTCATCGTCATCATCATTAGCCTGAAGACGTCCACTGCTGGACATAGGCCTCCCCCAAAGAGCGCCACTTTGAGTGGCTGCTTGCCTCTTGCATCCAACGGCTCCCCACGGTCGTTAGTCCCCCTAGTGGGGGGTCTGCCTACGCTGCGTCTTCCGGTTCGTGGTCGCTACTCGAGAATCTTTCTTCCCCATCGGTTGTCAGTTCTACGAGCGATGTGGCCTGCCCATTGCCAATTCAACATGTTAATTTTAAGGGCTATATCGGTAACTTTAGTCCTTCTGCGGATTTCGTCGTTCCGGATCTTATCTCGCTGGGAGACACCGAGCATAGCTCTCTCCATCTCCGGTAACTGTAGACCTCAGCAATATTCCCTGGACATGGAAAAACCATCAGTCTTCATGGCTACATTATCAGCTCAAATAAGCCCAATGCGTTCCCACTGCTGAACATGCGGGCCTTGTCTCATCGAAGATCCGTTTTATTTTGGGTTTTCCATAGTCTTACGATAACAGTCGAAAGAAAAAAAATGTGATTTTCATTTAGTTTTTCTGTCAGATGAGATAGAAGATGCACTGGACGAGGCTTTGTGTGTTATTAAATATAACATACAAAGTAGCACAACACAAACTCCTAAGTAGATTAAAAAATTATCGCAGTCCTCAGTTGCACTAGTCTGTGGAATGAGACAGGAATGCCACGTACCTGGCAGACATCCAACGATGTCACGGCCTGCACTTCATAGACTTTATTCGCGCAAACATCCGGACAGATCGCTTTGTTTATGCTATCATGTGAGATGAGAGAGATCTTAATTTGGGATTTATATGATTTATAATAAAAGGTAAGATGTGTTTCGTATGTTATGATTTATAGATAGTATGTAATGAATTTCATTCTGCTATAAGTAGTAGGTATTAGAAAATGTTTATTTACTCAACAACTTAAATAATAAATAACATAAAAGATTAATAATACCTACTTAAAAAAAAGGACTAAAACCAAATTAAATCTAAACTAAAATGATCTATCTAAATCATTATAAATAAATAAATAAATAATTTGTTTATTTTGGTATCAAGGCCTTACCTCTACTCTAATCTAACATTTTAAACTATTTTATCAAATGGTTAACTGGGCTCTATTTATCGGGCTATCGAATCTCCTGGCAAACTTATATTGACTATGACCCCAGTATAAAACACATACTTCTCCATTGATCTATTTATAACCATTCAATGGCGGTCTGGAAGAGACCACTCTAAGCGTTAAGACCGCCCATTGTACCACCTCATCACATAGTAATTTTTTCATATTTTAGTATAAAGTATTCTATTTTATTCATAACAGATATTGCTCAAGCAGGTATAGTACGTAAAAAGGACAGAGGATTCTTTTTGTGTGCACTATGCAGCAATTTTATCAACTATTTTTTTACCTTGTTGACGATAGAGCTCTATAAACAGCGAATTTTAAAATTCACCCTTAAATCTGTGCGTCTAGAATGTGCTGGCCATTGGGTGTCCCAACAGTGGGTAGGTATTGCACGGGTAGGGTCAGCACATACGGATCTCGCACGCACAGCCGCGCCTGCGACACACATTTGGTAACTTGTTCGTACCGACAGCAAAACACGATCCGTGATAAAAAAAAGATTGGTGAACTGATAAATATCTCAATTCACAGTGTTACTTGTTAGGGTTCCGTACAAGGGTAAAGCGTAGTCTATTACTAAGGCTCCGCTGTCCGTCTGCCTGCCTGTCTGTCTGTCTGTCCGTCCGTCTGTATCCCGTTAGACAGCTGAAATTGTCTTATGATGTGTTTCTGTTGCCACTATAACAACAAATACTAAAAACCAGAAGAAAATAAAAATTTAAGGCTCCCATACGACAAATATGATTTATTGCTCGTTTTTATCCCGCGATAGGTAAAAGGAATCGAACTCAACCCCCCGGGTAATGGCCGACCACCACTGCTCAATCACCACATCAGAGGCCGCTGAATGTACCCGACATTTCTATTTATTAATTTCTTCTAAGTTTTGTTGTGTAACTTTAATACATCAGAGAAAAAACAATCTGCGCTCTGCTTTGATGCATCAAAGCACAGCGTAAATTGTCAAATTAACACTTTATCTGACATCTGTCATTTTTCTGCTACCAGTACTGGTATTGCTAAATAAATTGCAGAGATTGATAAGTCCGATTACATAGACATGTGGTGTGCATAGGTTATATAGTTCATATCTTTGACATAAGTGTACCGGACAACCGGCTACATTGTGTCAAAGCGAACCGCATTGTAAACTGTGAATGTGACCTTTCTAATTGGGTGGTAAAGTTATTTATTTATTTGTGGTAGATTTTGAGAATATAACGAATAACTACCGATATTTAGATAATCATTAGCCCTGAACTTGCAGCTTCGAATGTGATAATAAGACTTAAAAAATCAAAATATAAAAGGAAAATCTAAAGGGGATTTAGACGCTGAACACAGACCTCCTCCATAAAACACTACTTTGATTGTTTATCATGGGGTTTTGCCATTATCACTGCGCTTGTCAGGCTGCTTGGTGATGCAGATTTTACGTACCGAACTGCTGTTCATTCCCTGGACGTTTACCACTCCATTTATTTAACCGTAGAAAGGTCAGATTGGTGGTGCAATGCCCAGTCATGATATAAGTTATTTATCGTCGATAAATATAGCTAATTATTGCCTTTTGTTTCACACCCGTTTGACGCTTTAAAAGTATTGTCCTTACACAGGGCTCTAATCCAGACATCTAGCTGTGAGAATATCAATGTAATAGCCAAAATTTCTACAGAACTGATAACCAAGGTTCTCGAGTGGTGAGCTGATGAGCGCGAAACGGAAGACGCAGCGTAGACAGTCATCATTAACAGTCTATAGGCTGAGATGATGAGAATGATCATCGAAACGTTACACGACAATGATGAATCTTTGTGACGAATCGAAGAGCTAAAGAAGTAGATCAATTACTTTTGTTTTCCTTTTCCAGTAATGGCACAAGCCCCGGAAGGCGGAGGCGTTTGAATTCACAGTGGAAATGTCTCGAACGGCATTGTGCCATTGTAAGGTCGTTTTACTGCGGGCTTGGTAGAGATAGCAAAAAAGGTTTAGTATAAATTAATATTGTAGAAAAAAGCTTTAGTTTTTTTTTTATAATTTATAGGCACAGCATTTGACCACTGTCTCACTGTCTGAGTTGAAATATGTAGTTTTTTTTTTACAATTTATAGGCATAGCATTTGACCACTGTCTCACCTGATGGTAAGTGACGACGCGGCCTACGGTGGTGCATGCTTGCCTAGAAGATACCTGTTCACCCTTGATTTGAAGACACCCAGGTTATAGCTATCTGGAAACAAGGACGACGGCAAGGTATTCCACTCATTTGCTGTTCGCACTATAAAGTTTGATGCGAAACGCTTAGTGCGGGCTGTAGGAATATTAACGATATAGGGATGCCGAGTATCTGTGCGCCTTGTCGTCCGATGAAAGAATGGAGATGAGGGAATTAGTTCGTGTAATTCAATCGCACACTCGCCAAAATGTAGCCCATAAAAACCGATAAGCTGGCAACTTTTCGTCGGTGACCCAAGCTCTGAAGGTTAGCTTCAACCAACGCATCGTTACCAATGAGCCTTTTGGCTCGTCTCTGAATAGAGTCCAGGGCTTCGAGCTGGTAAAAGTTTTGTAGTAAATGGAGTAGTATAAGCTGAGGATTATGATAGATTAGCGCCCTGTTTGTGTGGTTTTACTAGTGAATAAAATGTATCTTATTATGTTAATCCAACGTATAAGTAAGCTATCTCCAGTCCAAATTTCATAGAAATTTTTTCAGCCGTTGCGTTGTGAAGAGGGTACAACACACACATAAAAACATTCGCATTAATAATATCATAGCGTGAAATAGTGTGCATTAAATTATTTTTCAAAACGGTTTACTAAGACAGAGTTCTGAGGTAATAAAAACATTGGAAATAGTACAACCAAATCGTCATTCATTTTAATCCCGGTTTACAGATTAACTATTATTATGTTTTTGCAACCAGTACCCGTTATCTTTCACCGGTAGTGTATCCGAGCTGCGCGTGCGCTCGGCAGGAAGTGTCTTTAATGTGTCAATGGCGCCACGACACTTGATACTCTGTGACCCGCGGGACACTTTGCTAGTGTTAGTGTCGCGCATGTTAGTGCTAAGTGGTACAGATTATCCTGGCATATAAGGTCAAAGAAGAATAAAATGCAGCTCTATTAGCACTTACGCTTTATTTTGAAAGAAAATCTATACGTGCGGCCAATTTCATTTCGAGACATTTGTTTTCATCAGTCTTTTAATGTTTTAAGTAATTTAGGGATAAGCATAGATTCTCATGCATAAAACGGAAAAGCACACACAAGCAAACGAAGGGTTCCGTACTATTATCTATAAAAACATGCAAAAAATGTATTGTATAGTATTGTGTAGTAACCTCTGTGTTGTTATAGCGGCAACAGAAATACATCATCTGTGAAAACTTCAACTAAACTATCACGGTCTTCACGGTTCATGAGATACAGTGAACAGACGATAAACGGCGGAGCCTTAGGCTGAGTTACACCATAATCACAGTTAAAGTTACTGTCAAATTTTGACATTAGCCCGCCCTGCGAAGCGTGGACGGTGACAGTTAGCAGTTAAAGTTAGCGTTAAAGTAAGCTGGTGCAACTCAGCCTTAGTAATAGGGTCCGTTTTACCCTTGGTACGGAACCCTTTAAATGTATGTTTTCAGATTGATTGCAAACGATTAAATGTAATAAGGTCCGATTTAAAAGGATTAAGACTCATCCTGTATACTTATTTATTTAGTGCTAACTTAATAATTTTCAAATTTATCTATTTAGTTCCTCTGGAAATCCATTCATCGGAAGCTTATCATCTGACACAGCATTGACTCTTTGTTAATGATGAAATAAATAATTAACATGTTATCTAATCAGCGTAGTGACATTTGCAGATTTGCGTGTGTGGAAGCAGGAAGTTATGATTATTTTATCATTTTATTATATAACTAACATGTTAATATAACATACTAAATTATACCGCGCCTCTACGTGTCTATTACCTGTTTTCCATATACATATAAAAGTTTTCCGGAAAGTCTTACTAAAGTTATAAATGCGAAAAGTGTGTGTCAATGTTCGTTACCTTAGTAACCCTACTAAATCAATTTTGATGAAACTTGGAATGTCGATTGTCTAGTTCCTGAAATAACACGTGATTTTTTTATAAGCAAGTGAACAACAACACACGCAACTAGTATTGGATAATATATCCAGTAATCGGGCTTTTACAAATAGGAAATAAGCCGTGTTAAGCTAGTCCTTAGCCTGATGTTAAGCCTCACGATGCCTATTACAGTAACAGTAAACTTTGAACTTGCGTCCTCAGTTTTCATCAGGCCTCAGAGCTTTGATAAATATGACGCACCTTGAGGCTAAGCGTTTTTTTTGCTCTGTAGGTGAGGCAGTGCCAAGGAAGTTATACATATTTCTAATACATCGGCAGTGTTTAAATGCTTTTATCATCATTAACAGCCTGAAGACGTCCACTGCTAAACATAGGCCTCCCCCAGGGAGCGCCACTTAGAGCGGTAGCTCGCCTCCTGCATCCTTCGGCTCCCCGCGGCTTTCACCAGGTCGTTGGTCCACCTAGTGGGGGCCCAGCCTACGCTGCGTCTTCCGGTTCGTGGTCGCCACTCGAGAACCTTTCTTCCCCATCGGTTGTCAGTTCTACGAGCGATGTGGTCTGCCCAATGCGTTTTCAACTTGCTAATCCTAAGAGCTACATCGGTCACTTTAGTTCTCCTGCGGATCTCCTCATTTCGGATCTTATCTCGCAGGGAAACACCGAGCATTGCTTTCTCCATAAATAGTAAATGCTTTAACTGTACAGAATTAAAAAAAATGTTACACGTACACTGCACTTCTCAGTGCTCACGCCATCTTGAGACATGTAAAATCTCATATTCAATCCAAAAGACAGTGCTTTTTAATGCGAATCACAGTAGCTTGCACTCTACTGCTGTATGGCAAAATATGTAGCAAAGCAGATCTAGACTTTAACTGCTCAACCAAAGCTCAAAGTCTATCTCTGATTGAACTTTTCTAAAATTTCCTAAATAGTAGCGCTGTTGGTGGACCATTTTATTGCACGTCTCATCTATTATTAAATCTTTCACATTGTTATTCGCCCCACAGAAGGTCAGCTTGTCCTAGGATAAGTATTTATATCTATAATACCTACCCAGTAGTAGGAAATACATCGCGGAAATGCACGAGATTCAAGGCCCGATGCGTGTGGAAAACAGATGTTTCCAGTAATTATAGCTATTCTTGCCTATTCTTGATTGTTATTGTCTCGTTAAATGATTCTACTACTTGATGTTGATTGTTGACGAAGCAGTAAAGGGTGGTGAAATAAGTGTTACAAATAATGCTAAAGGAAATGCAAAAACTTTGCAGGTAGTAAGCTCAATTACCTACAATTACCTTGATAAGTACAATTTAAAGATAAAAATTGCAGGCTTAAATTTTTTTGCTAATGTTTTCATTCCTACTGCATATAAATAATGAAAAAAGCTGTGCTATTATTATAAAGCTCGCCTTTAGTACTTTGATGTTTTTACATTATTAAACCTTCTGTAAGGTTATTAAATTTAAACATGAACGAATGTTAGGTATTATCTATTTAATATCACTGCAGTCGACATGGGCCACTTCCTTATTAGGTACTCTATTTCAATAATTATCCTCATCCTAATTGGTACACACCTATAGCGTCTTTTCTAGTCTTTTCTAGTTTGTAATCCTTCAAATCCTGATTCGCCCTCTTCCTGAAACTGTCCATTTTCCATTTGTCTATATCATCATCATTATTAACAGCCTGAAGTTGTCCACTTTTGAACATAGGCCTCCCCCAGGGAGCGCCACTTTGATTGGCTGTTCGCCTCCTGCATCCATCGGCTCCCCGCGGCTTTCACCAGGTCGTCGGTCCACCTAGTGGGGGGCCGGCCTACGCTGCGTCTTCCGGTTCCGGTTTTTCTATACTCGTATTTCTTATTTAGGTTCTTCCTGTTTCGTCCACTCCTACAACGGCAGCAGGGTATTTTTTGTGACTTAAGTAATTGAATATACCTACCTACCTATATAATTATATACTCATCCTGTATTACACAAAATTATACTTTCTTGTCAAAATCTATCAAATAGCAGCTCATCGCAAATTTCTTTATTAAACCATTACAGACTTTACCATCGTTAGAGGTTATCAAACGATCTCTCACGATCTCGACAAGTAAAGAAGCAGTTAAGATAAACGGAAATAGCATGAATCATGCATAATAATAACGAATGACTTATGTAATACGTTTTATGCTTAAATCATAAACCAAGGGCAAAAACCCGCGGTATTATGTATGTCAATCGTTTTTAAGAAATGGCGGGGTTTTCCGCGGCTTTACTTCAAGACTTAAGAGCGCAAAGCATAGGACGTCAAAATCCGTCGATTTGTTTTGAATAGCCAATCAGATTTCATTATATCCACATATCCTCCTCTCCGCTCTGGTGGAAATAACCTACCAGCTTCGCAGCACATCTCCTCTCATCTCCTCTCCTCTCCGCTTTGGTGGAAGCCGGGCCTTAACAAGGCTTAGCGCGTCTTGTCTACAAAATACAATACAGAAACTGTTTATTGTACACCAACCGTAAAATACAAAAAACCGAAATAAATAGCGTAATCTACAGTACAATTCGCGGACTTATCGCTAAAAGCAACCTCTTCCAGTCAACCTTTGGATGCAAAGAATTATTGGAGAGATAGAGGTCGGTGGTGTAAACAAAAGTGATAGGTATAATTTGATTAAAATTAAAACACAGTAATAAATCTAACCATTATATAATTAAGTACTTATCTAAGTATTTAATTCGACCCTGTAAGATCTAATGGTAATAATAAACAAGCATAAATGTGTTTATACTGATTGGCGAATATAAACACATAAATATAGGTTATGTTAATAGATAATAATATGTGTTAGTGTGGGTAAGTGTGCGTTTATTATACGCTTGATTGCATGCATGTGTGGGTAAATACGCAGGCTTTCAATCGGTAACTACTATTTTAATATCTGTGCTTTCAATGTAGGGCGTGGATCCACATGTAAGCGGTAGCGGGAGCGAATGATCAATGAACATTAAATTTGTCGCTTAAAGTGATTTTCTAGACTCCTTTAAAAAAATAAAAATCTCATGAAGCCGATGGATGGAGCTTGAAGAGACTGGTCTATCAGATATAGTACCAATGTATTTAGGTAAATTAGTTGTTGGTTGGTTGTGGTTGGAAGGACCATGGTCCCACAACACTCAGACAGAAGAAGTATCTGTGTTTCTTTCTGTGCACGAATACTTGTCCTGTTGCGGAAATTGAAACCACCGGGCTATGCCACAACAATACAATACAATAATACTTTATTGAACACCAATAAACAAGAATGCACATAGATACAAATTTATAAAAGAATGGAAGAACAACGGGCGGCCTTATCGCATTAAGCGATTTCTTCCAGGCTACCTTTGTATGGACAGGAATTAAAACAAAAATTACGGGTGGTGTTGCAACAGTTACAACTTACATCCAAGAACACCCCCTCAGCCCCCCCTCATGCCACCCGCTCAACCACCGCACCACAGCGGCTGTGACAGACAAGTCTCATCAGCGACATCTATACCGAGGTTTTTTAAAGGGGGCGGAAACTGCTTCATTGGCATGTTTTAAATCTACACTTCCAAGAAGGAAACGCTAATCATAGCTGTAAAAATCAACCTCACCCTTTCATCGCCCGCTCTCGCTACTCCCTATAAATTATCCCATCACAAGTACCAGATCTTGACCTTATTGCATTTCGGCATTGAGTCGAGAGTGACGCGACAGGTACCGTGTCGGGTCGATCGGAACCGCGATATATGACCTTATCGATACCGGTGTTGCTTGATAAGGTGGTCTTAATGTAGATAAAAAATAATTAAGCAAACGTTACTACGAAAAACAATTTTGTAGAGCGGAGATCCGCAAGAGAACTAAAGTGCTCTTAGAATGAACAAGTTGAAATGGCAATGGGCAGGCCACATCGCTCGTAGTACTGACAATGGATGGGGAAAAAAGGTTCTCGAGTGGCGACCACAAACCGGAAGACGCAGTGTAGGCTCCCTACTACGTGGACCGACGATCAGGTGAAAACTGCGGGGAGCCGGTAGATGGAGACGGCAAGCAGCCGCCCAAAGTGGCACTTGGTGGGGTAGGCCTGCGTTCAGCAGTGGACGTGTTCAGGCTGTTGATGATAATGATAATGATGGGTTTTAAAACAATAGTAACTTTAGTCTAGGCTGTGAGATGTGCGCGTGAGTGTCATGTATAGTTCCGAGTGACACTGTAACTGTGACGCTTAACATCAGGTGATTGACTAATAGCCGCGCCAAACGATGAAAAAAAAAATTAAGAGCACTGTTACGAGAATATAGTTGGAGCACTATGCCTATAATGATTATACTTTTATCTTATAAATATATCAGTAGTTGCATTTCACCCCGTCGTCGCCTTTTACCCTTCGATGAATCTCTCCATCCGAAGGTTGCCTGGAAGAGACCGCTTTTAGCGATAAATCACACATTGTTATACTTTTTTGAATTACTGTATCTTTCATAAACTTACTATTTGGTGTGTACTTACACAAAAGTTTATATTGTATTTACTTAGATTGATGAAATGTAGGAAATTATTTTTAGATAGATATAAAAAAGCTCTAACTCCCATTAGTTCAACTTCACAGATTAAATAATAGTTAATGTATGTATTCTGATTGTGTATTTATAAGCCGCACAATATAAAGTAAATAAGCTACTACAGTAATAGACGCGCGTTGAGCTTTTTTCAAATGTTCTTACGTAATCGCTGAACAAGAGACATCAACGCGCGACTCGGTCGTTCGTATGTTTGAAAAAAATAATTAAAACGGACCAAAAATCACAACATAATTAAAAACGATTTATAATAAAAGAACTAGTTCTGAAACAACTATGTGTACATGAAAAGCCGGTGAAAATTCACTGTTATGGCATCTAGGCACTTGATGCCATTGAGATATTTAGACCGTCAATTGCGTAAGAAAATTAACTCATATTCTTATTTTTACTTCCTACTTTAAATTGGATTAGCTAAAATAATCTCAATCGTAGGAGGACCAATTAAACAAGAATAAAACACAATTCATAAAAATGTCAAAGCAATAAAGGGCCAATTAAAAGCACAGAACATTTGTAAAAACAGCAATTCATTATATCATGTGACCTTATTTCCTTCCGATCGCCATTGGCCTCATCGCAAATGGTCTTGCTTTTATAAACATGGCAAAACCCAACCCCAAAAACTATTTGAACTCTATTACTTTTAATATAAAGTTGAAAGTCATGTTTACCGCTGGCAAATAAATTTTGTCAATGTATTAACTTTCCGTAAATGGTGTGTGTGTATGTGTTTGTTAAAGGAAATCTGTCACAATCAATGGTGGCTGGTTATGGGAGTCTAGAAGCAAAAAGTTTTGTCGTATTGGCTTCACATGGTTGGTGCATTTAGCCGGCAATATGATTGATTTATAACTATTACTAAGCTAGGTTTAACTAGGATAGATTTTAAACTATTTATTCTGGTACGCACACATAACATATCTATTTATCATTAATTTCTGTATTTCTGGTGATTCCAATTTCAAATTAAGTTAACTTACCTACTATCAATTTACTACTACTACCATCTATCTACTATCTATCGATCTGCGGGGAGCCATTGGATGCAATACAAGTAGCTACTCAAAGTGCTCGCCTCCTGCTCCCATCGGCTCCCCGCGGCTTTCACCCAGATCGTCGGTCCACCTAGTGGGGGGGGGGGGCTTACGCTGCGTCTTCCGGTTCGCGGTCGCCACTCAAAAACCTTTCTTTCCCCTCGGTTGTCAGTTCTACGAGCAATGTGACCTGCCCATTGCCACTTCAACTTGCTAATTCTAATAGCTATATCGGTTACTTTAGCTCTCTTGCGGATCTGGGGGTCTAGCAAAGATTTGTATGTACTGAAATGATATTTCTGAAACCGCTTACTTTTTCGCAGCGAATGTCATTTCAATACAGTTTTAGAGTTAGCGTTTGGCGTTAGCGTTAGTGGTTGGTATCTTTGCTAGACCCCCTGCTCATTTCGGATCTTGTCTCGCAGGGAAAGCTGGAGCATAGCTCTCTCCACAGCTTGCTGCGCAACTTTAAGCTTAGGACTCACAAGTAGGTACATCCCTGTCTATACATTAGGTATCCTAAAATAACCTACTTTTATTATTCACCAAGTAGACTTGTAACTAGATTCTAGTACAATGGATACTCTTAGTGAAAGATCTGATACTCTAAAACCCAAATACTCGGTACTTGTCATCGACGCCATGTCGACACCTTATGTTAAAATACCAAGGTCGTACTTTGGAAGGTTTCTGCTATGTAGGCCATCCCGAGGAAAGGTTTTAAACATGTCAACAACAATAAGTTGCGTATTTATCACTTGCACTCCGATAATGTTTCCTTTCGACGAAGGTTGTTTCCTGAACACCTTCAGTGTAGGTCATGCGTCGGAAAAATACGTACCCGTATATGTGTACCTAGTATAGGTATCTAGTATATTCATACTAGGATTGTTTTACTCTGCTGGCGTAAAAATACATTTTTCAAACACAACTTTCTGTAAATGACTAAACTCCTACACAAAAAAGTAAAAAGGATCTTTTTTTATTTTTTATTTATTTATTCCACAGCTCTTATCTTAATAAACACAATAAACCTATTCTTACTTAAATTTATCATCAACTGCCTGAAGACGTCCACTGCTGGACATAGGCCTCCCTTAGAGAGCACTACTTTGACCGGCTGCTCGCCTCCTGCATCCATCGGATCCCCAGTTTTTTACCAAAACCTAATTAAGTCACTATAATCAAAAGAATCTCAGGCCAGGCATATATTGATTAAATGTAAAGGAAAATTTAGGATCACGAGCGGGAATTGAACCCGCATTCATCCATCCCTCAAGCCGGGATATGCATTACTTATGCTACCGTGACAAGTGGTCTCATGTCCGAATTTTTCCATCACATTTTACAACCAACTTACGGGGTATATTTTTATATGTGTTTACTAATTTAATTTTTAGTGTACTTTAATGACTTTCCTGTCATCCGATTTCATTGCTTATAAGTCGAACTTCTAAATCCTAGTAAATAAATGCTAATGTGTAACTAGCTGACCCAGCCTGGTTTCGCGCGGGTTATTTAGGTTTAAGCTTTGACCACCTACCTAACCCAGAACATAAGTACCTAAATACCGTCCAAACTAGTATTTAAACTAGTATTAGTACCTAGTATTGTATTATTTGTGTAGATGTATTATATCACTTTACATAACATTGGATTGTTTTGTTAATCTATAGGAAGTGAGTGTATGAGTTATTGAGTTGTAAATATTTTTATTTTACTTTCAATTTCGTTCTTATTTCTGTTTATCGGAGTATCTAGTTGCTTCACACTTAACTATCTGGCTTTTGATGTGGTTTTGCTCTAATAAAAGAGATTTATCTTATCTTTAATTGCATAAAGTTTGCCGCAATTTATGTTGTTGCGTTTTGACGTCGTCTTTTAAATGATTCTTTTGTGTTTAACATACTTTACAAGCAATATCTTTTTAAAAGGGGCAACTTTAATGACATCTTAATAATAAGTAGGTATTTGGAATTATTGAGGAGTTTAGTTATCTGTCTCAAGATTTTTATTTAAATAGTAGATATTCATCTTTATACGTGACCATGGTTTTTCTATCGAGCTAAAAAAATCACAATAATCGGCCCAAAAAATTGGTGAACGTATACTTACGTATAATAAAACTGTAACAGGTCCAAATCTGTACATTAAAAATATTTTGATATTTTTTGTAGGGCTTCTTTCTATTATCGATGCTTAAGCCTAAACTATAATATTTTTCATTTTTGTCTGTCTGCCTGAAAACAATGGTAAGTACATTTAATAATACGATACCATGGAGCTAGTGCGAGAAAATAATTCCATAACGGAACAACCGAATGGAAGCCTGGAAACCTTTAGATATCTACATAACGACCACTTCCCAAAATGACTGTGTCTTATTTTTAACTATAGTTAATTACTCTGTGCACTAATTATTTTCAGTAAACGATAAAGCCCTTCCTTTCCTTTGATATAACTAACAGGTAAATTCATTCGCCACGTCACCAGCCTCGGTGGCGCAGTAGGCAGCGCGTAAGTCTCATAATCTTAAGGTCGTGAGTTCGATCCTCACCCGGGGCATTTCTTTTCTTATTTGTACTTACCTTTTTTAAGACAAATAAGTATTTTTTAAAGTAAATGATTAGTAAATCCAATGTTATGTCCAAAACTCTACTAATAATGTTCAGTTAATGCTTTTGTGCCAGCTGAGCTTTCAGTGTGTTTGTAGTTCTGCCAACTAATGAACTGTCGTGACCTCTGCATAATCTGCATTGTCGTGAAGTTATTTCTTTCACCTTCTTCTTCTGTCATTTCTTTCTTACTTTCTTTTTATTTCTTTCTTTCAACATTTAGTAGCTATAGTTATTTTATACATGGCTCATTTTTAGGATTCCGTACCCAAAGAGTAAAGAGAACCCTATTACTAAGGCTCCGCTGCCCGACTGTCTGTTTGCCCGTCTGTCAGGCTGTATCTCATGAACCTTGATACTGATAGCTAGACAGTTGAAATTTTCACAGAATATGATGTGTCGATGGCCGCTATAACAACTAAAAACCAGAATAAATTAATCTTTAAGGGGGCTCCCATAAAATAAACGTGATTTTTTGTTGGTTTTTATTGATGATGGAACCCTTCGTGCGCCCTTCTCCCTTCTCCTGACTCGCACTTGGCCGGATTTGTTGATTTGTTTTGGATTAGTGTCGTGATGTTGAAAATCTAATCACTTTTAAATAATAAAAAATAATATACGTAAATATAGAAAATTTAACAATAACGTCATTAAATTATTGTAATTTACCTATAAATAGATAAATAATTACATTAATTAATTTGCCTATTTATACAGCTATGTATCAGAAATTAATTAATTACGTGCGGAAAATTTTGTATATATTAAAAATAGTTGAAATTCGACTTTAAATTATAATTAAATGGGTAAATAATATGATTATAAATGATAATTCGAACGATAAATATCTTTCAAACGTCTGTTTCCATGTTTATTGTTAAAATGTAATTAAATTTAATTGTTTATTTACGTGAGGAGGTAATTATAATTATTTGATGGACCTGACAAAAAAAATGCAATTATTATGATCATTGTGAGTTAATTACCTACCTTAATTTAGCGTTAAGGGTACATGTGACCAAAATGCGAGGTCCTATTTCATAAAGCAACAAAATCATTATAAAACTAGTACCCAAAAATGCCAAATACATACGCCAAATCTGTTTTATAAAAAAAAAGACGTGACTGTTTTTTGACGATTGTCAGTCATATTGACTGTCATAAAGTAGTGGTTTCTATTTGACCCAAAGCTCTGGACTATGACTTAGACTTGACTTTACGTGAAATATCTATAACACGAGAAAAAACACAATACTTGACACTGGCTAAATACACTATATGTGGAGCCAAAACCAAAGAAAAAAAACCGACTAATTACCAATACCAATACCAACTAACCAATACCAATTTGCCATTTAACGGGGCAATACCGCTAGCATTCTCGGCATATTGCCTGCTGGAAGCGGCTTCTTAGAACAAGTTCACCTACTGAGTTTTTTAAAAGGGCTTTGGGTATTTTTGTATAAAACATGGTACACATACAATCCGCCATCTTGTTTTATTTTAAATAGCGGCCTCTCAAAATATTCAAAGCTTTTAGTTAGGGTTTGTTGTTTGGATAAACAAACCATTGAATCTAAAAACAAATTATATAACTCTTATAAACTAATGATAAAATTATAAATAATCTATAATTAATACATTGTACAAGATGTGCAAAAACTCGATTGATTAATGATAGATTGTGAAGTTCATTGACAGAGCCTTTAGTCCAGCTTCCTGTGTCCTCGAGGTAAGACGTTCGTTCTTTAAGGAAATAATTAGAAACACCTGTATTTATCTAGGCAGCCTAGGTAAGTGACATAAAAATATTAGAGGGTGGCAAGTTTAAGAAATGTCTGACTGACTGGCTTCAATGCAACTGTTTTTATAGTGTTAAGGACTATAATGAATTCTGTACAAATATTTACTTGTAAATTATAAAAATTGTGATTAGTAATTAAATAACATTTGCACGTCTGCATAGCGATTCAGGAGACCTCAGCGCTGAGGCTCAGCGCTGAGGTCTCGATTCAACCAACTTTTATTTGAAAATAGAACGGAAAGCTCTCCCCTAGCTCATGCCTTTTGCAGAAACGATGATGCTATTTCCGCATACATAGATCCTGGACCCTAACTAGGATTCCCTGGATTCCCAGGAACTACGAGGGCCATGCTCCCACAACACCCAGACACAGAACATGTATTTGCGCTTATTTTCTGTTCACAAATACCCTGTCCTGTCGCGGGAATCGAACCCGCTGCCTGACGTCGTAATATGTGAAGCATCATATTGACCGTCAGTCGGAAGACAAGAAGAGGACAGACTGCTGTGGAAACTTCCCCACTTCCTGTGCATTTGTGCATGTGCAGTGTAAACAAGGAGTCGGTCGGTTAGTATGCCAACGACGTTAGTGACGTAACAAGGTTACTGCGATAGTGCAGTGCTACTGTGAAACTGCTTGCAGTGGAAAAATGAGCGATAAAAACAAAAGTTTTTTTACAAAAGTGCTTAATTTTGGTACTTTAATTGGTATGAGCTATAACTGTTGGCCTCATTACTAAGCTCAAAGTCACGCAACGAGCTATGGAGAGAGCAATGCTCGGTGTTTCCCTGCGAGATAGGATCCGAAATGAGGAGATCCGCAGGAGAACTAAAGTGACCGATGTAGCTATTAGGATTAGCAAGTTGAAATGGCAATGGGCAAGTCACATCGCTCGTAGAACTGACAACCGATGGGGAAGAAAGGTTCTCGAGTGGCGACCACGAACTGGAAGACGCAGCGTAGGCCGGCCCCCCACAAGGTGGACCGACGACCTGGTGAAAGCCGCGGGGAGCCGATGGATGCAGGAGGCGAGCAGCCGCTCTAAGTGGCGTTCCCTGGGGGAGGCCTATGTTCAGCAGTGGACGTCTTCAGGCTGTTGATGATGATGATGATGATGAATTGGTATGAGCAGAACAATATTATCGTAATTTAAACGTTCTTAAGTATTATACGTCGTGTTTTAATGTAGTAGGTATATTAGTCTCATATGAGTCACTTATATGTCAAACTCAAATTTTGCGGGTACAGGTGATAATATGATGAGACTAAAATAATATTAGGATGTGTGTTATAACCGTTATAAAGAGGCATCGAGACTAAACCCCAAGTTATTATAACCATAATTGAAAAACAGTGAACTGAGTGGTAGTACTTTTCTGCAAAATTCGTCTAGGTTTGTCAGCTTTGCCAGTTTTTCTGCCGCCAAGCAGTAGTGTGCAAGCACTAATATGTTCCAGTTTGAAGGGCACTGTAGCTAGTGAAGTTACTAGTCAAATGAGACTCATGGACTGATCTCACAGTCTAGTAAATTTTTTGGGAGATATCTCAGGATGACAGGCGTAGTGCGCAGTGTCACGTGAAACTTCAATTCAGAGTTCCGTGTGAAACTACAGTCTGTTATGGGCGACCATGACGCTTACACCAGACAAACAACGGCATTCGTTTACATAAAAAAATTATGTAATCATTTCAGTTTGTTTCCTCTTGCTGTCTATAATAGTGGAAAACAAGCAGATGGGCCACCCGTTGTTAAGCAGCAACCTTCATCTATGGAGATCTGCAACACAAGAGGTGGCGGTGCCGGTGAGTTAATGAACTGTAATTCTTATAAAAGCAAGAAAAAGAGAAAATTTTAAAAATAGTATTACAATATTTATAAGTGAGGGTTCAAATGCTTTGGATGCTGCGTTAAGTCTTAGCAGTCTTGGTAACAGTCGTTAGGCCAAGTCAAATGTTTTTGGGTGGCTTAAACATTGTGAAAACAGGGCTTTATTAGATGGAAGAAATTAAGGGCTACTGGCAGGATAGCTAAATAAGTAATACTTCGTGCTACCGCATTAGTAGGGATAACTAGCGATAATACATAAAAGCGGAAATAGCAAAGATGGTCAGAAATTGTACAAAAAATATACAACGTTGTCTATGCAAAGCTCTATAATTCTATATGAAATGAAAAGTTACAGCCAGTCAAAAAATACCTAGCTGAAATTCTCAATTAGTTGGTAAATTAGCGACAGATAAGCGACATTGGTATCGCTTAACATTTCGCGGTAGTACCCCTGCGACGCGTCTGCCATTGACCTTGTCCCGCGTCTAGAAATGAATGGGACGCGAAAACAAAGCGTTGTTGCGGACCGGAAGTCAAGTCTAAAGTGGTAAACATGCGATAAGTACGTAATACTAATTTTTTTATGTGTATGGTTAGTATTATCCGACTTTCAAAAAGGTAGAGGTAATAATTATTTTAAAATAAATATTGTACATTTGATTGGGATGTAACATCACTTTTTTCTGACGAACGCATCATCATCATCATCATTAACAGCCTGAAGACGTCCACTGCTGAACATAGGCCTCCCCCGGGAGCGCCACTTAGAGCAGCTGCTCGCCTCCTGCATCCATCGGCTCCCCGCGGCTTTCACCAGGTCGTCGGTCCACCTAGTGGGGGGCCGGCCTACGCTGCGTCTTCCAGTTCGTGGTCACCACTCGAGAACCTTTCTTCCCCATCGGTTGTCAGTTCTACGAGCGATGTGGCCTGCCCATTGCCATTTCAACTTGCTAATCCTAAGAGCTACATCGGTCACTTTAGTTCTCCTGCGGATCTCCTCATTACGGATCTTATCTCGCAGGGAAACACCGAGCATTGCTCTCTCCATAGCCCGTTGTGCGACTCTGAGCTTAGTAATGAGGCAAACAGTTAGAGACCACGTTTCAGTTCCATAAGTCATCACTGGCAACACACATTGGTTGAAAACTTTTGTTTTCAGGCTTTGTGGTATTTTGGAAGCTTCCCGAACGCTGCCCAGCCGAGTTGGATTCTTCGGGCGACCTCTTTGTCGAAGTTGGACCCATACTTTCAGCGAAAAAGAAAAATGCAATGAAGAAAATGCCCAATCAAATTGTTTTTTTATGATTTTGTTTCAATTGATCCATTCTTTTAGAACAAAAGTAAACGTACGTGGTAAAGAACAAACACTGATTTCTGTTCTGTTTACTCTGTCACACAGTTACTTTGAAAAAGTACGCAATATATTTTTGCGAAGTCACAACAATGTGATCCACATTTACCAAAGAAACTGGAACAAGGTATCAAAATTACTTACGAGATAGGATTGGGAGAAAATCTGAATAACTAGGTAACCCCTGGAATACCAGCGTTGAGATGAAAATAGAATAACAATGCATTCGTGTACGATTTCGGGTCGCTGGGTGCGCCAGAAATTACTTTCACTCATCTAACAAAAAATCTTGAACCTAAATATGTGTGGACATTTCACACAGCGCCATCTATCTCCAAACTAAGCATAGCTTGTACTATGGGAAATAGATAACTGATACAATACTACAGGATGTAATTTAATTCATTAGCATAAATTGAGCTCATGATACTACATCATTTATAGATGATTATTAAAGAGTAAAAGTGTGTAAATGAAAATATTTTTATTGAAAATTATGAAGATTGCCGCGGCGCCTAACGTAGTTGGCGCGGATGATTTTGATACATTTAAATGTTTTTATACCTTGTATGTACTAATTAAAAACAATACTACATTATTTTAATTAAATTTTGTATTGAAGCATTTGATTAAGGAAGTTATTCAATTTTTTGGAGTTATTATTATTACTAAACCAAAGTGTTAGAATTCAAAAATTTTGGTCCAGACGTAACCGGTATCAGGAGTAGGTACTTAGTTTCAAAGGATGCTAATGAATTCAATTACACCCAGTATACTTTTTTGTTTGTAAATACATACCTAGAATACAATATAACACCCAGACACAGAACAAACATCTATGTTCATCACACAAATGTTTGTCCTGGGTAGGAATCGAACCCACAGCCCTCAGTTCAGAAGGCAGGGATACTACCAACTGAGTTATCGGGCCCGTCTAAGTAATGCTAATTAATCTAATTATCATTGATATCGCATTACCTGCCTAAAACTGAAATCCATTTAGCCTGACAACTGGCAACCATGACATAATTCCAGTCAACATGTATTTAGGTTACATCATTTTGTTGTTTGGGTATGGTTTCCTAAAGGGCGGAAGACCCCCCAAAATGCCCTCCATGTGAACTATTCCCAATTCTACAGATCCCCATGTCTAAAGATTCCCATTTCTAAAGATTTCCATGTCTACAAACTCTTATTTCTATAGATTTTATTTTAACAAAACTCATTTTAATTTTTGCTTTTATGTTGACTTCTAATTTGACAGAGGCAAATTTTTTAATTAAATTTTTTAAGTACCATAATACCATTGGCTGACAAAACTTCTAACTTTAACTCTTTGTTATTGGCCTTACATTTGTAAAAAATGAAACATTATCTATCCAACCCACGAAGCTAGTAGTACCTGCTAAAGGTGGAGTACACAGATCACGAGCCTGAATACATCCACCGCTGAACATAGGCCTCCACTCTGGTTGCTTATCATAAGAGGCTTTGTCATTATCACCACGCTTGGCAGGCGGTTTGATGATCGCAGAAGATTTTAATACCGAAGAGAATGCTGTTGCCTATTCTCTGGCTATTCCCTGAGCCGGCTCTTACGTTTCCCGCGGGAAGAGATGGGGTGGTCCTATTTGCAAACCGGGAACCACACGTACGGCTACGGTTAATTAACAAGCAATGAAAACAAATGATTAGGGATTGTTTAAAAGGTTAACCCGGGTTATATCAGCCTGAAACGCGTTAGTGATCGAACAGGTATTTAAAGAGTGGACTCCATTTACATGAACCTACATCTTCATGGATTAACCATAATTGATTTAATCACTGTGTGTTTTCACTATAAAGTAAAATTACGAGATATTTAAATAAAAGCAAGTGTTTTGGCTACGCTCAGTGACCTAAGTACTTTCATAACTGTCTTATATTGTATGAATTTATTAGTGTGTAGAATGTAGATTAATGTAAAACAAAGATTATTCGCATTTTGAGAGCACATTCGGTCTTTACAAAATTGAACGATTAGTGATGAAATCGTAAGCTATGTTTCAGTCATAGGTGTTTTTTTTATAACACGGACAGACAAACAAGCAGACGGCCCGCCTGATGGTAGGCAGTTACCGTCGCCTATAGACACCTGCAACACCAAGGGCGTTGCCGATGCGTTGCCTACCTTTGAGGACTCTATTTACCCGTCGTTCGAAGTGCCCCATGTTGTAGCACAGCGGAAACAGCTCGGAGGGAAGCTCATTCCACAACTTGCACGTGTGGGGCAGAAACGACCTCAAGAAACGGACCGTGCGAGATTTCCATGGGTCCACGAGGTGTGGATCAGCTTTTGAGACTTAAGGTTTTATAAGAAATCTATAAATTATTTATGCAAAGGATTATTTAGGTATTCAACTATTTTCATTCATTATCATAATCAGCCTGAAGACGTCTGCTGAACACCATCCTCACTAATGAAGCGCCACTTTGAGCAGCTACCTGCCTGCATCTTTACGGCTCCCCGCTTACCCATCCCAGCCAACTAGCTTGTTCCATCACCTTATTCCATAAATCCCCTTAACAATCCCACGCGAAGGGGATTTTTGGACTTTTACAATCCAGAAATCCCCTCTCAACAATCAACAATCAACAATGGATTTCAACTAAGCTTGATCTGTCTTACATAGCGTAGCATACCGGAAAAATACAAATAAGTACTACTTACTTATAAGTGTCTCGGCGTCTCAGTGCCGTTTTTCTTCAGTTTTCTATAAATATATGAGGAAGTGATACTATTATAACTATAAACGGTGCAATGGAACCTTGTGCTGGTGATATTATGATGCTGCTGGGTTATTCTGCACTAAACTTGTTGAATTTATTAACTGAAGCAAAATCTCACGGTCGGGATGACTTGGCAACCATTCCTATATACTGTTTTATCATTTTAATAAGCTCTGATAGTACTGTAATAGTTCTTCAAATAGTAAGATGCAACATTTTAATGCCTAGTTTAGGTGCCGAAAAATTCCAGTGCTAGGGCATTGGAAGAAAAGAATTCAAGAAATATATCCTGCCTATATGGATGGCTACCTGTATACGTAACCCTTAAAAAGAAGTGGACCAAATCCAGAACTTTCGATACTTAAATACTTTGGTGACCATAGAAATCAAACAACTATTTATCATAACATTGGTTGATTGATTTCTATGGTCACCTAAACCAGATTACTTTAAATTTAATCACAGATTATTAGGGTCTGTGCTTGTAATCATGTTTGTGACACGTCTCATTTCACATTTGTGACAAAGATTTGTCCTCAAATTCCCGCGAATAAATTCAAGGACAAACAAGAGCTTTTATTCTTATTTGTCTCCACGAAGGAACAGACATGAAGTCCGATCAAACAGATATATATATTGACCTAAATACCCTTAATAGCGCAGGCTGAGTCACAGGCAATAGCTAGTGAGTTCAGAATATCTCCGATAAGTTGTCGTGACCCACAACAATCATCTGCAACATACAGAGGTCGCCGCAACAGCAAGATGCATTGCACTTCCTGTTTGCAGCACGACAAAGGTGGCCTTCAACCCGATACAATGAGACGACTTGAGTAATGATACTGTAATGAAAGATGTATGGAAATGAGCTTGATTTGATTAATACACTGTATTTTGTTTTTTTTAATCCTTAATACTATAGTATACTTCGCTATAACATGTCCCAGGCGTGTTCAATTGGGTTTAAGTCAGGTGACTGTGCAGGCCAATCCAACACCTGAACATCATGTTCTCGAAGGGCGGCCGACACCAGCCGCGCCGTGTGCGAAGGTGCATTGTCATGCATAAGCTGAAATTCTTGTCCCGTTTGTGCTCTGAGCGGGACAATAACACGTTGCACTACCTCCTCATGGTATTTATGGGCTGTCATGCTGCCCTGAATCCAAACGAGCTGGGTTCGTTCACCGATCCGTATTCCTGCACACACCATGAATGTCCCGCCTTGGTAAGGGTGAACCTCCTGTGGATGTCGGAGACGGCTGACTCATACATGGAGTTCTCCAACCGCGTGTTCATCGGGAATCTGGATGAAATCCAAACCGGGACTCATCAGTGAACAGTACCAATGACTATTGTTGGTCAGTCCATGTCAAATGTTTTCGGGCTCATGATAGTCGCCTACCGCGATTGCCACGTTGCAGCGCTGGGACTCGTATTGGTCTGCGAGCATGAAGACCAACTTCATGTAGCTTTCTTCGTACGGTTTGGTCAGTAACCAGCAGCTGGTGGTCCTCTTGGAGCCTTTGCACTAGTTGCATCGCTGTGATATTGGGTACTCTTCTGGCGGTAATTTGGAGAAATCGATCCTGTCTTTGTGTAGTAACACGATACGTACCATATTACATTTTGGTTTGTGCCTAGAGCCTCAGCAACAACGCGTTGTATAGCACCGTTTTCAAACATGCCAACTGCTCGTAACATTTCATTTCGAGTCAAATGACGGCGTGGCATAACGCTAAAGAGCTTACACAATCAATGTATACAAGAAAAAGAAACAACTTAAACTGTTTACCCTAACTTAACACCCGAAAAAATTTCAATGCAACTTCTCGTAATTAAGGTACTCAGAAGATTGCGCTGTGCTTTATGTGTTTTCGTTTGTTTCTCATTTTAATTTTTGAAAAAGGAATAAACAAGGTTTCAATCTGTATACAAACTTTTTAAGGAAACTAAATAGGTTGTAAACAATTAAGGTATGTTTGATTTCGAAATAACGTATCCCTAGACTTTGTTGATGTGTCACACATATTTAACTGAATCTCGTGAGTGCTAGCTAGCCGTTTAGTTTAGTTATCATTATTATACTCCTTTTTGATTTGTGATCGCAAATCGTGTTGAATAAATAAGAAAACGCACCCACATTAAACTTATTGGCTGAAATATGGTGGCAGGACCACGTAGGTAGGTATTTAAAGAGACGATGATAAATATGTAAGAAAGTGGAGTGAAAGAATAATAATATCGAAGAGATTGTGAAAGCTGGGAAGAGTCGAGTGGAGTTGTCTAACATTTGGTACCTGATGAAGCGAAGTGGTTAAATGAGTAAAGTTCTGTAAAGATATGAGAAAATTTGCAGTAATTAGTTAGGTACTACTACTGTGAAAAGTGCTAAAAATGGTAGATAGAAAAGAGACAAAATTACAACTAAGTAAAATCTAAATCAAAATAATGAAATATATACTAAGCATGTTTTTAGGAGTTTTGGCGGGAACGCGGAAATGTTAACGTCGTTGCATTGTATTATTTCTCAAAACTTGTGCTTTTTCCAGTATTAATGTTTAAAACTGGTGGCGTTTTACGCATTAAGTGCTGAATTACGAGCATGAGTGAGGGCAAGTGATGTAATGTGGTGAAACGTGAGTTTTCGTGTTGCTTCCAAAATTCCATAGAAGCTTCTAGTAAAGTTGGCACCACTTTACTGGAGCATGGCTTAGACTGGACTTCGACTACCTGACTTAGATTGGACTATGACTATGACTAAGACTTGACTTTACGTGATATATTCTTTAACGATGAATAATTACAATACTTGACACTGGCTAAATACACTATGTGTGGAGCCAAAATATGAGAAAAAAAAGCATGCTTTTTTTCTAAGCATGGATCAGGGTTAATAATAAGAACACCGCAGATATATTTATGTACAATAACATCAAAAAAATTGTTGTTCATGATGTCAGTTTTTTTTTGCACTCATACACCTATTTAATTAAACTCATTTGTTTACCTTACTAGACAATGATGGATTTGACCTTAAACTAAAATAGTTTGCTTAATACATAACGCTTGGTAACGGTAATTTATTATTGACTTTAAATTTTACAGTTGTTGACTTAATTTTGAGCTATAAAACTTCTTATTTGGAAAAGATACAATCTAAAAACATAGGGGCAGATCGAAGCGAATCTGTTTTTGTTATAATGGGGTAACTTCCAGCTTACTTGTTTCCTGGCAAATATAATTTGGGTATCTTTAAGACTAAAGTGAATACTGAAATGAAATGAAATGTAAATATTTATTTTTCCAGATATAAACAATACAACAAAATAAAATAAAATAATAAAATTGGGCACAGACGAAATAAAAGGAGCGCCCGCTGGCATGGTATTTAAACCACGTCCTGCGCAATGGGCTGAGGCTGAGGCCTATTCAGTCGATTGGCATCGACTGAATAGGCTTCTCTTAGGCCAACGTGCTACATCTTCAACTGCATCATTGTTTAACATCAGGTTGCAACCAAACCTTCGTACATAACAAAAGCTTAACAACGTTATAGCCATTAAAATTAAAATATCATCATTCTGCTATACATTAGAACCAATGTCATTCATGATAAAATCGATTTTATTTCTTTACACAACCGATATTCATCATCGTACATCCTGTTTATGTCTGATTCGATAAAACTTTTCTAATAAGTAAAATACCTCTAAAATAGATAAAAAAATTTCTTGTTATGAAATGAAAAAAAAAATCGGGATCTTTAGGTGTCATTTTCTCAATTTTTCGTACACGACACACAAAATACGAGAAAACTTGTCACGGTAGTGTTAGTGAAGCATATCCCGGCTTTAGGGACGGATGGATCATCATCATCATCATCATCAACAGCGCGAAGACGTCCACTGCTGAACATAGGTCTCCTACACATAGCACTACTTTGAGCAGATGCTCGCCTGTTTTCACCAGATCGTTGGTCTACCTGGTAGACCAACGATCTGGTACACTCTACCATGAGGCGGCCGGGCTACGCTGCATCTTCCGGTTCGTGGTCGCCACTCGAGAACCTTTCTTCCCCATCAGTTGTCCGTTCTACGAGTGATATGGCCCGCTGCCACTTCAATTTGCTAATTCTGAAAGCTATATCGGTTACTTTAGTTCTCCTGCGGATCTCCTTATTTCAGATCTAATTTCGCAGGGAAACACCGAGCATTGACACATCGTTATTTAATTTATTTTTAAATTTCCTCCATTTCCGAATTTTTCTTTTACATCAAATTAATCTACGTAAGGCTTCTTCCAGGTCCTATTACAAAAGTTACGGTAGCGTTACATCACTCATCAATATTGTTAAAACTCACTAACAAGATTACCTGGAGTCGGCCGGTCACCCCATACCGCTAATTACATTTAGGTATTTACTCAACACCCACTGACTACTGGTTTACTTCAGGACAATACTAAATGTTAAGGCGTGACCGCTGCACCATCACGACTTTATGGAAACAAAACTATAAAGATTCAGTATTCAGTATTCATTTATTTACTTAGGAAAGTAGGTGATATAGGTCTTACAAAATTATTAAGATTGACTGTCTGTCACCAGGCATGTGGTCCTCGCGTAAGAATAGAACTAATCTCTTACAGGTGATGGTTGCTGTAAGTGCTGGCTAAGGGAATAACCAGGGAATTGGCAACAGCATTCTCTTAGGTCTGCATTATAATCTACTCCGATCACCAAGACACCTGCCAACCGTGGTTATTATGGCAACCCCACACCTTTTTTGGGAGAGGCTTATTTGTGATGGGCTAGGTAGTGAGTGCCACTTTGCGTTGCTGCTTGCTTCCTGCATCCATCTGCTCCCCGTGGCTTTCACCAGGCAGGCTTTCGTCAGTCCACCTAATGTAGTACAGATAAGTACCACCCTTAAAATGCATGTACACCCACTTAACATCAGTTACCAATATAGGTGTCACCTAAGCCTGCTCTCTGACATGTCATTAGGTACTCAATCGTGGGTAACGCTAATAATAAATAGAATAATTATAAAATATGATAAGTCTATAGCGTTTACCATCAGGTGAAAATCTTGCTCACTTTGTCACTCAATCGTGTGTAAAAGGCTTTGTAGTTTTGAAATTTGCAACGGTGCTACTGCTTTCTCTATGTATTAATTGGTAGAGTAGAGACTTAAATAAATGAATATAATAACATAACGGATACTTCATTAGTCTATTCTTATGACGAGAGAGAGTCTTACTCAACATAGGTACATCATTTGTTTGGTGTCGTTGAAGAAAGTTTGCGAAAAAGATGTTGAAATAATATTTCAGAAATTGGAATTTGATTTTTGTTAGGTGTTAGAATCTATTAGTTATTTTTTTTTGATAAAGATAGGGAGTTCTTTATTGTCTCACCAGTTGAATTACTAGTATAAAAGAATGTCACTATGGGAGATCTAATAGCTGACAGGGATTCCTTCCAGACAACCTTTACTATAGTTTTAGTATTATAATTCAATTTTTATAATCATTATTGTTCATGTTTGTTTACTAAGGATTTTAAAGTTCTCTACATCTCAAGGTTAGCTAGAAGTTATCTTTATTGATAGGCCCATGGTCCCTGTTTTATTGTTTGATTTCACTGTACTGTGCACAGTATATCTAATCGTTGCGAGATTTGCGAGCTCTTCTTTGCGTGTTACTTACTCGAACTGTATATTTTTTGTTGCAAAACTTTAATTATGTAACTATAAAATATGTACATAATAGCGTGCAAGAAACCCTTGCAAAAAGGTTGTTACTCTAATATTGAAAGTAGGTAATGAACCAGAGTTCATCAAACGAATGCAATTTGCATTTTCCCACCATTATTAACGAGATTGTAAATAGCATTACGAACTGTATCAACAACCACTTCTTTGAATCCACGAATAAATTAGTAATTCTGCAAGTTCATACAATAATAGTTTCGTTCCCATTATTTACAATGTTTTTGTACTCATTTACTTCATTTAATCTCATGCTTCACATTTGCATTAGTTTAACCAAGAAACCGCTTCCCACAAGGTCTAGGATGAGTCTTATCTCAGAATATCATTACATACACACCCAGATCATTGTTTAACTAATTGTAACTTGTAAACGTATTCTGACGTATTTTCGTGCGAAACAACACGTAAAGAAAAATCGCATGCGTGCACTTGTAATATCAGTTTGCTAAACAGGTGTGCACTAATTTGTTAAGGATTTAACCTCCTATAATTCCGATATATAAGGTCATCAATGTCATCTCGCCGTATTTCCGAATGCCTTTGCCGCCTTTTACTCGTGCATCCCTCCGATATTATATAAGGGAGGGCGGCGCGCCGCGCGCTCGCAGTCGACAACGCGCCGCTGACCGAACCACACGTCCGCGCCAGTGTCACGTGTCTCGAAATATGGAGGGGGCACCGCAGACCGGCATGCCCGAAGACGAGGGGATCGCCTCGGACCGCCGCCCGTCCACCGACGACCACGCCGACCTCTCGGACTCCGCTTCCGATACGGGCTCCAACGGCGGCGGCAAAGACTCCGGCTGCGAAGTCGCCGCCGAGCCGCAGGAGCCGCCCTACACACCGCCTGACGAGGAACTCGCCACGAGGATCGTCTCGCAGGTCGAGTTCTACTTCTCCGATGCCAACATCACGAAGGACGCCTTCCTGCTCAAGCACGTGCGGAGAAACAAGGAAGGATACGTCTCGCTGAAGTTGATATCGAGTTTTAAACGTGTGAAACATCTGACTAAAGACTGGAGAGTGGTCGCTGAAGCGCTGAAACGGTCGACCAAACTCGAGATCAACGAATTGGGAACCAAGTTGAGGAGGATCGACCCGCTGCCCGTTTACGACGAGACCACGCCATCCAGAACGGTCGTCGCCGTCCGGATGCCGATAGACCGTCCATCAGTGGAAAATGTGTCGAGGTTGTTCGCTGGGTGTGGTGAAATAGCCCTTGTGAGGGTCCTGAGACCGGGAAACCCGGTGCCGGCTGACGTGCGACAGTTTCTTAACAAGAACCCTAGTTTGGTGAACTGTGTTTGTGCTTTAGTCGAGTTTACGGAATCTGAATCGGCGAGGGAAGCTCTTCGCCTTCAGGGTCCGGAGGAGGAAGGTATGAAAGTATACGAGCTGAACGGTGTGCCTCGCGACCCCAAGAGGAAGACCGCGATCCGGCGTGTCACTCCGCGCCGCCACGAGTGCGAGTACTCCTCCTGCTGCAGTGGATCTGAAGCGGAATATGACTACAGATACACAACCCCATATTACAGAAGAAATTCCAGCGGGTTCTTTGCGCCGCGCTCGCCTGAAATACAAACCTGGGTACCGCGGAGGCCATCCACGTGTAGTCATAGTTCAGATTCCGGGGTTTCTTTTTACTGTAATTCGCGGAGAGCTTCTCAAGTGAGCACGGGAAGCACGAGTAGCGCTGAAGGGTGGTTGTCTAGGAGGTTATCAGGGTGTTCGCTGTCAGGGACAGAGTGCGGCGTCGGTGGTGGGAGGAGGTTGTCCTGTGCTCCCAGGTTCGAGCCCCGAGCGCCCGCAGTCCCGGACGGCACGCGAGGGTTCCACGCCGCCGCCCGCCAGCGCAGAATCTCAGACCTAGCTCTATACTCGCGCTAGAAAGCGCCCGCCAACCGTGACACCTTTCTAACGTTGGATAACCACCTTTCACGTTGCCCGCGCGTTTTTTTAATCTATTTCGTACGAGGAAGCGGCCATCGCGTGTGTTCCACTCGACGGCCGAGATTTTTAAGTTTTCCTTTTGATTAATTGGTCGCTGGCTGCCACAGAACAGTTTGATTTGTACAGATAGTTTTGATTTGTGGCAGCTGGCGGACGACTTGTACAGTCTGAGTCAGTGTGACCGAATTTGGTGGTGGCGGCTTTAGAGCACATTGCAAACTGATATCAACGGCTGTAGTAACTAACAATGTACACTGAGTTTTACCGTTAAAGTTATAATTAGAGCTCGCCTCGCCAAGTTACGGCTATTGAACTGTCTGGTGGATCAAAAGTCCCGCTGTAGCCAGATAAGATAGCAGAGACTTTTGATTCACCACTTACTAAGTTACCTTTTGAATGTATTGATGAAATTGTGATGATTAGCTCATTTAGTTGTAAGCCACAGTCAGCTGTGTTTAGCGTTATTTATGTTCACTGTAATAGTAATTTATTAGTATTTATTACGCGTATTTATTCAGGCGCGTGCGCACGCCGCGGGGAGAGTTTTCGGTCCTGTTATGTCCGAGTTGTGAGCACAAAAAGAACATGCAAAATCGACATTTGTTGCGATTGTAGACTCCTTTAATATCGAGAGTCGATTATGTTTCCGGCGGAATTACAGTCCGTTTTACGTAACAGTACGTTCTTTTAAAGAGAATGCTTGTGGCTTGCGATCACCTGAGTAAAAGTGCTGCCATTCCGCTGAACTAACCGTATCCCGCGTCGTGTCTGAGCGTCGCCGATTCAACACTTTGTAAATTGTTACCTAGCTATTAAGCCAGTTAAATTAAGTCAGTCGCGCCATTTCATTTCTCTCATTTATTAAGTCTAATTATTTTAAGAAACGTTGTGATGTATGTGTTAATTCGCGCAGTATCTTGCGCTTAATTTATTTTTAGACAGAGGTTTATTTTTGCTTGGCACAATATATTTTGCTTACCTCTGTTGCCGTGCCGATTAGTTTTAAATGTAAATATAAGGTTTTTGAGTACAAGTTGTTTTACTGACCTTCGTATAAGAAAGTGACCTGACCCTGGTTCGCCTTGACTAATCGATTAAGGCAGGACAGATTCACGAAATGTTTCATAAGACAGTTTTTGTCGAAGTAGCCAGCCGGTTCTGGAAACGTGACGTGCCTGCTAGGTTTCATACATTTATCTATGTATCTGTATTGATACATAGATAAATGTATGAACTCTTTAATGTACTAACCGAAATATAACAAAATTTTACAAGGAATACAAGCATTTACAAAATGGATTACAATGGTGGACATGTAAAAAACATGCGCATAACAACAGATATAACGTATAGCTCTACCACAGACATTTTACACTCTACATATTGGCCATCAACTCTTTGCTTTTCGTTCTTGCTTTTATTAGGTTCAGTTTTACCGATCAAATAGTGTCGTTTATAAGTTTATAAACATTAGTGTTTTTGTACTATGTCTGCATGTCTATCTTAGCATCTTAGGTTCCAAAATGGATGAAATGATTTGGACTTTTCAACGACGCGTTAATACTATCTATAAAATCATGTACTTAAGGTTGATTTTTTATGGTATGGGAAACCAATTGAGAGACACAAAAATCTTTCAAAAAGTTTCTTTTTAAATTTTTATGATAAATGATTAACCTCACAGCAGTAACTGAATTCCCTAAGCTTTGACCTCAAGGGTTGTAGATAACTGAATTACATACAAATTACGTAAGTTTTCTAGATTTCAATATGCCAATTTGTTTAGATAGGTATACTATGATGAGATGTAAATCGAATGCAGCAGGTTAGTTGGATATGATTGATTTAAATCGATAGAATTAATTTAATACCATTTGATTTAAGAACCAAAAGTTGTTTGTAAATTAAAAGACGTGGACCAATTGGAGTAGAATTAATTACAAACATGATAATTTTTGGATGTTTTAACAAAATGAAAATTTAATTTGGTGGCGATTTTCGGAGTTCACTTGATAAAAATAATTTGGACATTTTGCGAATAATATAGAGTAGGAATCAAATGCCACTTGTTGTGGATTTGTTGACAACAAAAATAAATTGATATTTTATAGACTAGGAGACTTGTAACTATGTTGACATTGAAATATCAACTTCATAAAAAGTTTATAGTTTGATAATTTAGCAAAACTTGGCTTGAGGCTACTCCTATGATTAAACCTCAGCAGTTCACTGGGTGATATTTGTAACAATAAAAGAAACTTATAAAATATTTGTAGGTATTACAAACAACGCCATTTAGAAATGTATTTAATGTATCAATTAGTGCATGTAAGGATTGTGAGGCCTCTTGCTATCTATTTTACCCTGGTATTTCTCGTTTAAATCAAAATTTCAATCAATTATCAATTGAATAAACAACTGAGATTTATTACGTATCGCTAGTTCAATGAAATCCCATACAACGGAATAACGCGGGCTATTTTACGAATTATTTAATTTCTGCATAACGCAAGATTATCAAGCGACATTTATTGCGTATTGGCGAAGTATTGGGCCAAATGAATACACTGAACACTAACTAGGAACTCTCTAGACACGATTACTACATTTTTTTCATGTTCGGGCTTTTTTCATTTGAACCTGTTGGGACTCCAATATTGCCACTCTGATTTATATAAAATTGGCGCACAGATTGCTTTATACACAGTACCTTTTTCTAACTATACTTCTTCGCGTGGGCAGATGGTCATCAGCCATGTCAAAATTTTTTGGCTGCCCTGAAGGCTTCAAGCATGGCATTATCTTACGCCCTCCTAAGCATGGTAGCGCCACAGAGCTAGAACTCGTTACGGTAGCGCTCAGTTGCAAACACCACCTTTTGTAGCGGTAACCCATCAATAAATAAATAAAATAAATAAAAATGTTTATTTCAGGTTATTCACCCATAGTGTTAGTAATTTAAACTTAAAATCTATATTAGTAAATTAAATACACTAAAAGACACATACATTATTTATAATGATATTGAGCGGCTTACTGAGCCACGAGTTGAGTAGGGTTTGTGCAGCTCCCCCCATCGCTTCAGGACGCCACCCGTGTAGTCTCCAGCTACTAGGGCCAGGAGGCTGTTGGTTGTGCCCCACACGCGCCGCCTCAGGGACTCCGCGCGCGCACGCATGATTGCAAAAAAGTCTTTCGTGCGCGCATCAAAGTAGATTAGTTTATCTTTACAACGGCGATAGAGCTGATACTTTATTATTTCGGAAATTGAATAGCACTATTGGAAAAGTAGTAAATGGCGGGTGAAAACTCAGATATAATTAGTTTAAAATATGACTGTATAGTCATCCAGTCTACAATAATAAAGTCCGCGCATTATGTGCTACATAACCGAATAACGATTCGTCTACAGCCGGTCTGTTACGTTATATAACATAACGGTTATTCAACAAATAATTATAACTCGGAATGGGATCGCGTCTAATAGCCGTTGTTGCAATGTTATTAGCATTGTATTGTTATTTGGATTGGTATTTGTAATTGAAAATGTACGTATTTTAGGTGAGATGTTTTTTATGTTAATGAATGACGTGACGAGCTAGGCGGTTACCTGATGGTAAGCGCCACGGAAGCCCATAACAGTTACTTACTTAGAACTGTAAAATTTAAAAGTTCACGTGACACTGCACTGCGCGTGCGCACGTCATCTCACAGTCCTAGAATAATTATTTTGATTACTCTCGACTCGACTAGTCTCGACGCCTAGGTCTATGCGTCATCTTGAGACATTAATAAGATTACCATAGACTGTGAGATAAATCTCATCCAGTGATTTCACTAACTACAGTACAGTGCCCATCTACTCTACTCTACTCGACTCTACTCAAGTCTACTCGACTCTACTCGACTCTATTCGACTCTATTCGACTATACTCGACTCTACTCGAGTCTTCTCAACCCTACTTGACTCTGTTCGACTTTACTCGACTCTACTCAACTCTACTCAACTAGACTATACTCGACTCTACTCGACTCTTCTCGAAACTACTAGAATCTACTTGAGTTTACTCGACCCTACTCAACTCTACTCAGCTTGACTATACTCGACCCTACTCGACTTTAATCGACTCTTCTCGACTCTACTCGATTACTCGACTCTACTCGTCTCTACTCGACTCATCTCAACTCTACTCGACTCTACTCAACTTTACTCGACCCTACTCAACTCTAATCTTTTCTACGCTACTCTAATCTACTCTGTTCTATCCGAAACGCACAGTTAGTACTTGCACGCTACTATGCTGCTTGGTGGCTGAATGTCTGGCAAAATGGTGGTAAGTTTTGATGTCTAAGGCTGAGTTGCACCATAATCACGGTTAAAGTTACGGTCAAATTTTGACATTAGCCCGCCCCGCGAAGCGTGGAACGGTTATAGTTAGGGTTAAAGTTAGCGTTAAAGTAAGTTGGTGCAACTCAGCCTAAGGGTGGATTTTTCACCAATACACCCATTAATCAATGGTTAAAATTTGCTAGAGTTTTTAACCTTAACCTTAACTATTGGTGAAAAGCCCACCCTAAGGCCTTCGTTCTCTATATCCGAGTAAAGTTCCGAGTTGGCTGGCCAGTGAGTAATACTGATCGGGACGTAAAGTTCATTTCGTTCGTTCAATAGTCACCCTGACTGAAGTCAGTGACGCCATTTTGGGTTCGTTTTTTATTTTTTTTGACATGTTTATGTGCCAGGTATATGCTGCGGTGCGGTAGATGCCCTTCAAAGAGTATTTATTCCCTACCTGAAAACAGTAAGTAGGTAAGGATTTACCTTTACAAAAAAGGGTATCAACTAATTAAATTAATGTAATGAGGAATGTAATACGAATTTAGATTACATTGTTTAGTTCAACGGGAAATGTAATAAGTAATACCTATAGGTACCTGAATTATAGTTTTATCTTGAGCAATAATAATAATTAAAACAACACAAAACAAAAATATCATAATATTATATAAGTATTTAACATATTATAATTGAACAAAAACTTTTTAGTAGTCATCATCATCATAATCATCAGCCTGAAGACGTCCACTGCTGAACATAGGCCTCCTCCAAAGAGCACCACTTTGAGCGGCTGCTAGCCTCCAGTATCCATCGGCTTTCCACGGTTCTGAGCGAACTGTTTTACTAATTAAATACAATGATTTCTATATTCATAACTATCTGATATCGAAATAGAAACAGGAATAGTCGATGTATTTATAGCAGTAGCGTAATCAACAGGGTTGGTAGTTTACAGTTCCGTAGATCTCAGTATTTGTGGCATGCAAACTATAATAATAAATTACAAACACATGCGAGCTTGCAACAAGTTTTGCTATAGCCGTGGGTTAACCGTACTAATCGGCAGCTGATGTGTCCTGTAAGTAGCAGCCTGGTTTACGGGTCGGCTAGCGCTACTCGGACATTCTGAAATTCGTTACTGCAGTTACAAGTGACATTACGTGGTGGCTAGCCAACTCGGAACTTTACTCGAATATAGAGAACGAAGGCCTAAGTGTGATTGGACTACTTTTATGGAGGCTCTATTTAATACTCTTCATCATAACCCCAATACGTTCTTCGACCCGGGGGTCTAGCAAAGATCCCTTTCCATTGGCGTTAACGCCAAACGCTAACTCCAAAATGTATTGAAATGACATTAGCTTTGACATTAGCTGCGGAAAAGTTTTCCGCAGGGGCTGTCATTTCCATACATTTTGAGATATCGTTTGGCGTTAACGCTAATGGAAAGGGAGGCCCGACGGGTCTAGCAAAGGCTAGACCCGTCGGGCCTCCTCTCACTGAGAGAGTGTAGGCTAGCTATAATCAACCTCTGGCCAAGTGCGGGTTGGTGGATTACACAACTAAGTTCTTGTAATTTGTGATTTTTGGAAATGCTAGTACTCAGATTACTAGACTGTGAGGTCATGTCATAAAGTCACATTTGCCCAGTAATTTCACTAGCTACAAATACCCTTCAAACTGGATCACAGTAGTGCTGGCACACTACTGCTTGGCGTTAGAATAACTGGCAAAGTGGTGGTACCTACATATAACCTACTGAACTTTGCAGAAAAGTTCTACCACCTAGTGTAACTTGAAAAGGCTTGGCGGCTGAGGGATTTGAACCTCGTTGTGTCGGGTAACATTGAGTTGACATTAAACATTTTAATTATTAATATATACCTACACTGAACTAATTAAATTTTCATTGATATGCAAAACTAATATCATATTAATAAAATCAAGGTTACATATTAGCTCAGATTATGAAAATATTGCAAGCGTGGGAACATTTTTAAAACAATAAACGCGAAGGTAATATTTACCTGATGGAATATATTATAATCTTATTATTATATAACTGCTACTGATATTTTTATATTTGAGTCGTTAATTTTAATATATGATTATTGATAATAATTATATATTAATTATATTGAGCCGTTTGGTGTTGAGACTCTGAGCCCGTGAAGTTTTTTATAAAGTTTACCAGAGCTAATGTGAAGAGTGATCCTAATTAAAGACCTAAAATATTTTACGTCCATGTGACCATAGCTCAGTTGGGAGAGCGTCTAACTCGGTGATTGGAAGGCACGGGTTCGAATCCTATTAATTTAATTTTTTTATGAGAATGAATGACTTGACCATCTAGTCGTTCACCTGGTGGTAAGCGACACGGCTGCCCATAACAGCTGTAGTGTCACTCGGAACTTTAAAATAAATGTTAAATATAATACCTGGGCCTGGAGCTTATGGATACAGGAGACCAGCAGCCGCACAAAAATGTCGGTCTATGAGGGAGGTCTATGATCATCCATGGACCGTCTTCAGGCTAATGATAATGATATATCACGATAATAAATACACCAAGCTGACCCAGCCACAGAACAAACATAGATGCTCCTCTTAAATTGCCCTGGGTGGGGATCGGACCCACAGACAGGTACCTTCCTTATAAAATATAAAGTGGATTTGTTGAGGATGAGCAGGTCCACAATAAATGAGCACACAGAAAACTTATAGAGAAATAGAAATCACCACGTATAATTTAATTAATTAATAAAGAAAAAAAACATAAAAAACGCGCACAACACCCTCGAAGCTTATCAGAGAAGTAGTTGACAGAAAACAAAATAATAATCAAAAACACTTAAAAATGGAAAAGTAAAAAAGAAAACTAGATATCAAAAAAGGTTGGTCGATCGGCAACAGGATTGCTTGCTACGATATAATATAATAATTTAGTTCTTGTCCCCAAGTTAAGGCAGTGCTACTCCCAACAAAGTTATGAGGCCAGTTTATTATCTATCCAGTGTATTGTGTAGTAAACGTAACTAGGTTTCGAGACTATAGCTTTAGAGTATATTTCGACGTGGGTGGCAGAATCCGGTCTATATAACAGTAAAGAGGGATAATTAATGACACCTCATTGGAAGGCTGGTAATACTTGAATTACATGACACCCACCAGCATCTACACTTTTTATAGTCTATAATTAGGTATAGTATAGAATGATCCTTTGGTATTTGTTTGGTATGAATCATAATCAGCTTGAAGACGCCCACTGACGGCTGCATCCATTGGCTTCCCGCGGTTTTCGCCAGATCATCGATGCATCTATTAGTGGGGGGCCTACCCTGCGTCTTCCGGTTCATGGTCACCACTCGTTTTATCCCCATCGGTCGTCGGTAACAGAGCATTAACTCTTGAACTCCCATCGACCCGATATCGTACACATATGCATTGTTATTCAATTGTCATTTCAATGCGGGGATTCCAGATGTAGAAATGCTGTGGTTGGTATGAACCGGTTTATTTTAATAGAGGCACACCTTTCGCCCTCCTTCGATCTTGACCTATGATCATCAGCACTACTTAACAGTATAAAAATAAGTGATTTAATTCACAGAATCCTTTTCCTACCGATAGACCTGTGCCTGCCCATCCAAAAATTGTTTAAAAGATATTGCTGTCAGCGATAACACCGCTCATGGTTACATTGGATGCGTCCAGCGATTAACTTACGAGCTTTAAAAATTAACCAGTGTTCAACTTAAATTTATAATTAAAAACGTCACGATATTTCACACATCGTCCTCCAAAATAAGTAACTTCTCGTTAAGGAAAACGGAACGTAAACAGTAATGATTCATCATTATTAGCACAGTCTAAAAGAAACCAAAACTCACAGAAATAAACCCAATTAAGCTACAAAAAGTTTAGTAAACTGATGAGTGGATTCAACTACCTTATCATAGGGAAACCATTCGCAAAATAATTTAATTAGATTTGAAGTAAGTTACTGTTTTGGCCGGCTGGTCGGATTATGTCGGACAGATTGTTTGACTGATACAATGTCCCGTTAATTGTACAGTGTAATTATTTTGATTTCATAAAAGTAATACTATAGGTATTATATTTATCTGGCATAATACGTTTATATAACTTGTAGACTTGTGTGCCAGGTTTTTATTGGGCATACGTTTGACAACATCTCACATGATGGAAACTGTCGATTTCGTCTAATGTGAAGCACGCTGGTCCATGAGATGCTGTTGCTCATTCACTCTTGACTTGGAGATATCCAGTAAGAAAGAAAGGCTGATGCGGCTGGGTTATTACGTAACGCGCAAAAAGTTTGCAATAGGCGTAAATTTCGCATTCATTGCTGTCAAAGATGACTTTTCATTTTCCATACATTTTCGTCATTCTTCATTCAACCGCCGAGGCGGACAGTCCTCGTTTGTGCTTAACCAATTTTCATAAGATATCTGTTACTAACAGTTAAAAGTGCTATTTGTACCTCAAGTTATATTGTTACTACTAGTTGTTCCGTAAAAGTTCAATCGGGAACAAGTTGTGATCTTATTTTCAGCATTTCGGACCATAACCACCTTAAATTATTGTTAAACGACACAATAAACCCAGTTCACCGAGATCTACAGTTTCATTTCAGTAGTTCCGGATATCCCACTAGTACCTACGTGTTCCCGTGAGAGTCCTCCCCTATCTGAGCTACCGGGAAGAAGCTTTGGGGGACCTCCGGGACAACCTTCGATACTTATCTAGTAAGCATCTTTGTGCGCATGAACCCACAAAAATTCGTGAAGTTGGGAGCAGCACACGACTATAACACGCGTCATAAAAATAAGTATAGAACACCAGCCCACAGACTCACAAAGTCAGAAAAATCTGTGTACATTAAAGGTGCTAAAGTTTGTAATAATTTACCAGAACACATAACGAATGCTACTTTAGACAATATATTTAAAAACAAGCTCAAGATGCTGTTGATCGGTAAGGCTTAATACTCAGTCAATGAGTTTTTTATGGACAAATTGACTGTATAATATTTAGTATATGGATACTCTTTTAGATTTATCTAAAATAATATTATTATGTTTTTAACCTGTAAATTATTTTTTACCAATAAATTCTGTATTCTGTAAACTGTATTCAGGCGGACATCTTGCGATCGATTGCTAAGTGATCGCTATCGCTTTGCTTTGCTACTGCTGTTGTAATTTTTACGTAATACAGTTGCCGGTTTATAGGTAATAAATACAGACTTCTATTTCTACAGCCCAGAATAAAATCAAACCCAATTCGATATCGACTAAAATTATTGTGGGTACGAACGTTTTTAGCAATAGGTACTTAAAATTATTTCCCGCCGTGGATGCCAGCAGCCAATACCTTATTAAATTTTGTTTTATCTTGCACTCAATACGTAAAGTGAGCAGGTATGTTTGTTGATAGTTTTCACTAGTAATAATAGCAAGTTATGCGGGAACACATTGTATTATTCATACATATCACCAGTCGAAACGATAACCTTCCTATTTGCTTCACCGTAGTCAGGTCAGTAGCTGAATATCAATAAGTGGCCGGAAGCCGGACCACTTCTCATCTCTACTCATACACCCACTTCCGTTCTGGCAGCCTTGCTTTGTTCTTGACCTTAGACCCCGAGTCTGCACGCATTGAAGACGCGCTTGATGGTCTGTCAAGCCGCGGCGAGATAATGGCGGTATGGTTTGTCGGTTTCAATATTTTTAATTGATAATGTATAGTTTGTTGTGCACCTAAATGTCATGGCTGGTCTTAACAAGTGTTGGTTATGTAATTTTGGCGTTGATTTGTAGATTTATCTTTTGTATTTTGGTATTCATTAGGTAACAATAAAAATAACAATAAGTATGTACGATTTTGATATGAAGTTTTTTCGTCAGAGATGTTATGTTTAGCTAATTGATCTTTTAAATGCAGGTATAATTTTATTAAATGCATTTTCATATTAATCCACAAAAACTTTGTTTACTGGGGCCGTACTGTCAGCTCTTAGCGCAAATCAAACCAGAGCCTATATTGGATCGCTTGTCAAAATCTTCGTGCAAAAAAAAAAAAACAAAGCGATCCAATATAGGCTCTATTTTGAATCGCGCTAAGAGCTCACAGTACGGCTCCACAACTTTTGTTTTCTCGGATATTTTAATTTTTTGTAAGTGTTTGAAATTCAGTCAAAGCTGGGATAGTTGTTCTAAGTGGTGTTGTGTGGGGAAAGCCTATGTTCAGCAGTGGACGTCTTCAGGCTGTTCATGATGCTATTTACCTATATGAATTTCGTCATAATCTGCCCAAATACGTGGACCAACGACAGGTCAAAACCACAATGGATGCAAGCAAGCAGCCGCTCAACGTGGTGTTCTATGGGGGCTTTGATCAACATTGGACGTCTACAGGCTGTTGATTATGTTGTTTATCTCATCATCACTATCATCATCATCATCAACAGCCTGAAAATGTACCCTGCTGGACACAGGCCTCCCCCACAGAGCCCCAGTTTTTACCGGGTGCTCGCCTCCTGCATCCATCGGCTCCCCGCGGTTTTCAACTTTTCACCAGATCATCGGTCCACCTAGTGGGAGGTCGGCCTACGCTGCGTCTTCCGGTTCGTGGTCGCCACACGAGAACCTTGTTGCTTATCTAAGTTCGTCATAATCTTGTTTTCTCTGCTCATAAGTAACACTCTGTGGTAACGTAAACGTGCGTGTATAAACAGATGCGGCGGCGCGCGCGCAATCGACATACTAATTTCACTTCCGGCCTGTTATCCTACCGATGACATTGAGCTGTTTTCCTTTCGCGAACCTTCGGAGGTCTTGTGATGAGACGGTACGTAAACAGGAGTGAATAAAGTGGTTGTTTTTGTTCTTGAGCATCATTTGAGTGTTTAGGTACCTACTTTTGACGAGTTTCGTGGCTTCTGGAGGATGCAAGCCAACTTCTATAATAAATTATAATAAATAAATGGCGTGCTTGTAGGCGAGCTCTACTTTTAGTCCCACACCAGTGACTCTGGCTCTGGCTACATATCTGAAAGCCACAGAGGAAAAATATTTGAATAGGTCTATAGGTAGACCCTGTGTATTAAGTACTAAAAACCTTTTTAGTAATAGGTAGCACCTAATTTGGAGTTTGGGCTGAAAGGGACCAAGCTTTTTGTTACCTACATTAATAGATAAAACCCCCATCAATTCCATAGATTCTATAGATTTTTTTATTATTGGTTCTAGTGAACTAGACATTACACATGGAAACGTTTATGATCTAAATTTCTTAGTTTGTGTACACCCTTCTGGAAGTGAACACTGCATGCATTAAAAAATACATATTATGTGTTAGTAGGTAGGTACACTACGATACAAGTAAATAAAAAAAAATACTTAAGTGAGAACGAGATTAGAAATTTTTAGATGGTCTATTAATGTTAATAGATGGTCTATAGACTCTATAGACTATGGACTTTATAGTATCTTCTTCTTCTATGGTGCCTCTCCACTACTGGAGGTTGGCCGTCAGCTCTGCGAATCTCCCTCTATCCTGTGCCAAGCGAAACAAAAGAAGAAAGAAGAAGAAGAATGTAAGAACTATATATTATTTAACCACTGCTGTCCCACAGCAGTGGTGTAGAGTTTCTAGAGATTGGTGTCTACCAGCCAATCCTCCAATAATCCACGTAAAAAAAGAGGTTCTCCAAAGTATTTTTTTGATAGCTACAGTTCGGTAAATGTTGTTTGTTTATTAGTTATGTCACAGTTCGTTGCACCGCGGAGTCCGCGGACGACTTTGCCTTCAATGCGGAACCAATATTTTTTTGCACCCAAAAGTCGGTCACTTTGTGCCTTTGAGTTTTATTATCTGAGGTCTGTGACGTATCTGGTTGTTAAGGGCATGTGTCTTCACTAAGTAATAATCATACTCACGGTGGGTTTTTTGATCCGTGGTTACCCAACAAATTCAAACCAACGGTTCTTTTCTTCATGTTCAATTTTTCATTTTAATTTTTTTAATTTTTTTATGAGATTGAATGACATGACAAGCTAGTCGTTCACCTGATGTTAAGCAATACGGCCGCACATAACAGTTGCAGTGTCACTCGGAACTTTAAAATAATAAAGTTTTGCGTGACACTGCACTGCGCACGTCATCCTGAGACATTACACAGTCTAGTAGGTAATCAGATTACCACACTGTGTAATCAGGTCATAAAGTCTCATTTGCCCAGTAATTTCACTAGCTATAATGCCCTTCAAACCGGAACACAGTAGTGCTTGCACACTACTGCTTGGCGGCAGAATAACTGGCAAAGCGGTGGTACCTACCTAGACGAAGTTTGCAGAAAAGTCCTACCGCCTAGTATAACCATTTCAGTGGTTTTGGTGGAAAGTTTAACCATTGGTCACCTTAAGGATGGGTGGTTTTGATCCATAGCTTAGGTAACCACTGGTCAATCAATACCTAACTTTTGACCATTAGTTAGAATTTGTTAGAGTTTTTGACCACCTATCTAAAACCTACCAAGTTGAATCCGGTATTTTGTTAGGTAGGTACCTAAGCACTTACCTAGTAGATATCTATAAAACAGGCAAACAAGCTAGAGAAGGCATCAGCCACGTGACCTGCGTACCTAATCACGATTTTAAGCATTTCTGCGCATGCCACGTGTTTCTGTGTCACGCACGATTCTATATTCTCAAGTTATTTGGAGAAAATTTAATTTGTTTGTTTTTCTTATATTTTGGCTCCACACATAGTGTATTTAGCCAGTGTCAAGTATTATATTTTCATCGTGTTATTAAATATTTCACGCAAAGTCATGTCCTAGTCATAGTCATAGTCATAGTCATAGTCTAAGTCACGTAGTCATAGTCCAGTCTAAGTCATGCTCCAGCAAAGTGGTGGCAACTTTACTAGAAGCTTCTATGGTGTTTTGGAAGTAACACGAAAAATCACGTTTCACCACATTATATCACTTGCCCTCACTCATGCTCGTAATTCAGCACTTAATGCGTAAAACGCCACCAATTTTAAACATTAACACTGGAAAAAGCAAAAGTTTTGAAAAATAATACAATGCAACGACGTGAACTTTTCCGCGTTCCCGCCAAAACTCAAAATTTAATTTATTTTATGGTTTGTACCCAAAGGGTAAAAACGGACTCTATTCATAATAATAATAATAATTTCATAATTAATTTATTCAATAACAATCTTTACATTGTGTCTGAATATTAAAATATCTACCTACATAATTATTATAATTGAAAATTAATAAATACATAACATAACAAGAAAAATAACACATATTATATTCTAAGTCTTTGCTATCCGTCCGTTGTCTGTCTGTCTATCCGTCTGTCACCAGGCTGTATCTCATGAACCGTAATAGTTAGAAAGTAGGGGTATGATATTTTTGTTGATTTTTTAGATAATGGTATGGAACTTTTCGCGCCCGGGTCCGACTCGCACTTGGCCGGTTTTTTGTATTCTTTCCTTTACGACGATATTGCAGGTAAAACCAAAAGTCTCTTTCTTACATTTTGTGTAAGACTTATCTAACAATCTATCTCAAACATTCGCACAACTATTACATTTTGCCACAATAATGATCAACTTGGCCTTAATGCATGCCTCGTTTTACATAACTCGGTAGGTACTTTCACTGATGGTTAAACCAGTTAAACGTTATACTTACTATCGTTCTGTAGGTATAACATTGTAGGTACGTAGCAGCCCTATAGTCTGGTGTGTCCTTCCTTTCCTTTACCTTCATCCTATATTTAGCAGCTGCCTCCCATCCATTCATCTTTTTCACGTTCCCCTCTCTTTTCTTCGACAGGTTTTTTTTTATATATTTTGGCTCCACACATTGTGTATTTAGCCAGTGTCAAGTATTGTATATTTTCATCGAGTTTTAGAATATTTTACGTAGTCAAGTCATAGTCATAGGCCAGTCTAGGTCATGCTCTAGTAAAGTGGTGGCAACTTTACAAGAAGCTTCTATGGAATTTTGGAAGCAACACGAAAAACCACGTTACACCACATTATATCACTCGACCACACTTATGCTCGTAATTCAGTACTTGATGCGTAAAATGCCACAAATTTTAAACATTAACACTAGAAAAAGCACAAGTTTTGAGAAATAATACAATGCAACGACGTGTACTTTTTTTACGTTCCCGCCAAAAAAACCCTTCGACAGGTTATAAATAGAAAGGTTAATAAAAAAACATATAAGTACTTACAAACTAAAAATTCTAGAAAAAAATACAAACCTTCGTGCAACCCGAACTTGGTCGTTTTAGAAAACAAAAAGTATCCTAAATGATAAACTGAGAAATTGGATGTAACCATACCTTTCAGTGAAATCCGTTCAAACGTTCTAGCTAATGTGTGTTCAATGGGACAGACAGACATACTTTTCTATTACTACATCGATTTAGAAATGCAATGGAATCAAAATTTTCAAAAAAACATTCAGTGTTATTTAGTCCAGTTAGAGTTTTGTATAAAATGGACTTATAGTAGATTATTAGATATTGTAAGATATAAGATAGATAGGCCCGTATCAGTCACTGCATTGGTGGATGCTGGACATAGGCATATAGGCCTCTCCCTCTCCTAACGAACAGTAAATGCCTATCATGTTACCTACTAGCTGACCCGCCCCGGCTTCGCACGGGTTAATTAGTTTTGAGTCTTAACTCTGTTTATGGGTAAGAGAGAAGGGAAAGGTAAAAAAATAGGGGAAAGGGATGAATGGATGGGACGGCAATAGAAGGACGGCATGCACAGCCTGCATTCCTTCCATTGTCGCCGTCCCATCATCGCTTTTCCCCTATTTTTATCTTTCTCTTCTATCTTCCCTTCGACAGGGTGAGTATAATATTTTTTTGATTTTTGTTTTTTTTTTAATATATTTTTATTGAAATTAAAGTTGATAAACAAATATAATTCTAATAATACTAACTTACCAACAAAAAATCTTGAATAAAAATTACATCCTTATTGCTTAGGAAAATCGCACTTGGCCGTTTTAGAAAACAAAATGTATCCTAAATGTTATCCTGCATAATCAGATATAATCATACCAAATTTCAGCAAAATCCGTTCAGCGTGATGCGTGTTCAAAGGGACAGACAGACAGACACAGACAGAAAAAAAATCAAAAATTTATTATGTATTTTATATCGATTAAGTGTAAAGCTAGGTAGTAATTTGGCTCTGAGGATAAACGCGGTAATAATCCAGGGGGTCTAGCAAAGATACCAACCACTAACGCTAATGCCTCACGCTAACTCCAAAATGTACTGAAATGACATTTCGGAAATCGCTAACTTTTCCGCAGCGAATGTCATTATAATACATTTTGAAGTTAGCGTGAGGCGTTAGCGTTAGTGGTTGGTATCTTTGCTAGACCCCCAGGCCGCGGACAGCCGGACGATTGTAGTAGTATTTGACGAGTATTTGAAATTAGTTACTATTCCAATATTCCATAGTTTGGCTACTCGATGCCATCTAGCGACGAGTGGCTAAACTATACAATGTTTATTCTATTCCAATGTTCGATACATTCATAGATAGCGCTGTTAGTTAATTTTATGACAATTCTGTGTACTGCCATCTAGTGTCGAATAGTAGAGTAAGTCAATTTTTAATAGATGGCACTACATAATATTACTTATATTCAAAATTCAGCAGCACATAATATTTTACTCCGCCAAAACAAGTGTTACAAAGTGATATTTTAAAGCACTTTAACCCAAACTAAAAAAGAATAAAACATTTTTCCACAGCATTTTTCATATTTTTGATTATTGTCTGTGGACGTTTTTTTCATGTTGGCAGTATGGCAACATTGGATTGGATACAAATTTTAGTCTATGCCCAAAAGTGCGGCTTCTGACAGTTCGTGAGTAAAAATTTTGGAAAATATGAAGTAGAATATTTTCACAAATTAACGTGTATAAATGACAGCAGGAAAAGAAACCATGGGGTGAGTAAAATTCTACATACTGTACTTCATTCATTACTGTTTATTTTGAACATGTGCGTTCAAGGAGTTGTGAGAAAAATGGGTTTAAACCGAGAATTATTTTAGGGAGGGATTGGATGGAATTTACCAATGCGAAGGGATATTTTTAAGTTTTCCGCTTTTAGCCCTTCTTATACCCTTCGAAACACATTTTGCTTACATCTCCGCACTACAAAAGTCATGTTAAACTCAAGCGACTGGAAGAATTGGTCATATTTCGCAAGGTATAGTTTCCAATCGAATATACGATCGGTTGAGCAAATTGCACATCGATTGCATCCGATTGAGCGCTTTTACCGAGGTAAGGTCGTCGGGTCCTGCCCCCGCTATTAATACAGCCAGCAAATTTTATAGTTGACTAGACTACGATACAAAAATGTGCCTGGTGCCGTCGTAATTTATTTGAAGTCTCGTTATTGATAGTATAATGTTCTGCATTTATTCATTCTTGAGGATTGATATTACCTATTTGATATTTAAATTCAATACATTTACAGTTAAATACACAGTACACAGTAGGTACTAACGGAACTGTGTACTTACCATGCTGTACAAAGTGATGAACATAAACAAATCTGACCTAAAACTAAAACAGAATTAATATATTACAATTTTAAAATCACCATGCGTTTACTACATAGTGTAGGTATGGTAGTAACATTTGTATCTCACTGTGACCTTCACGAGTGAGAAAATCTCCCACAGTGTGAATGAAACCAACAGTTTGTTTAGAATTCCATTTTATTACAAAACTGGGCATGTGGATTGTATTTCATGTAGCTGTGTAGTATAATGATGCTAATTACCAATACAATACTTAATTGTTTTTGTATTATCTGTCTACAGATAGCCCCAAAATTCTTTATAACATTTTCTCAAACATCTTCATTGCTGATATTTGCCTGGAAGAGATTAATTTTGGCTGACTTGTTGTCTGTATTTATTTAATTTTATTTGTTTACTAAAAGTGATAATTCTAATTGGTAATTATTGTAAACAAATTATTTATACATGGCTGCAAAGTTTAGTTTAATTAATAAATATATTGATTAGGTATTATTACAAAAATAATCATGTTGCTAGTACATAGTAGTAGTGAATAATACTTCCAGGGTATTCCATCTCAATAAGTAGTTATAATATAAATAACATGCCTTGCGTTCGCTCTAGGATTGGTAGCATATTTGGCATTTGCAAAATTAGCAATTATGTCAAGCATTCGTTTTGGAAATTTGGCCAATAATACCAATTTTAATATTTTTGCCCACGATTCAAAATTGGTATAATGTCATTTTTGAGCTATCCAAACAGTGAATGTTAACAGTTAAAAATACAACTTTTGATCACACATTTCCAAAGCAAATGCTGCATGTGATCATTTTTGGCATTTTTAACTGTTAATTTTGCCATCTGTGGCTAATCCAAACGGGCCTATGTTTACCAAACAACAGGTAATATCACTTCAATATCGCAGTGTTATCTACTATCACTCAACTGTCAAGATTATTGACTGCCCAAACCTGATACCAAATTGCTATCCAATCAGCAACTTTATCTTCAAAGCATTTAGTGTTAATTTTAAAGTGAAAAACAGTAACTCAACCTGTCAAAATTCAGTGACATTTTTAATACTTGTGCTGAAGTGGTTTGTTTCTTGTGATGGAGTATTTTATTGATGAAACCATGTAAGTTGATGCTGGATTTACAGTTTTGGTATAAACTTTGTTATTCTTTGTCAGTGCTTAGTAGCTATATTAATGTAAAGTACAAAAATAAAAGGTGATAGGTTTAGGTGTACTTTTATCAGTTGATATCTATGACATGTCATTGTGTACACCCAAATGTCGGAACATTTTAAGTCTTCAACTAAATTCTTTGCTTTGTTCTGAAATTTTAGTCTAAATATTATGGAAGTACTGATGTAAACTTAGATTACTATTATTATTAGAGGATTGAAATAGACAAGTAAATGACTTTTCATATCAGATTAACTGTCAGTGTGGAGCTGATGGATGCAGGAGGCTAGCTGCTCAAAGTGGCACTCTCTGGGGAGGCCTATGTTCAGCAGTGGATTTCTTTAGACTGTTGATGATAATGAGATGAACAGATTAATGCCCATCTGCACTTAATATTCGCGGCTTGTGAGTTTGCACTTATCCATGATGCAACTCAATTGGTTAATATAAGTGCAAACTTAAGAGCTATCTTTAGTGCAGAAGGGCATTAGACTTTATTGTAGGTATGACCACATATTTTATTCCGTGCAATTACTTTGATTATTTTAATTATAAATAAATATGGCTGTGTGAAAAGTCCACAAATATTTATTATTTTTTATTATTTTATACACATACAGCACCATGTAGCCCCAAACTGTTAGACTTCAGCAACGCGTTTAACAATGTTGATTTTGACATCCTTCTGGGACTCCTTCACACTCTTAACATATCTCCAACAGTAATTGACTGGTTTCGTAATTACCTGCATGGACGCCGGCAGCGTATACGTATTGATGATTCATACTCCACATGGTGTGATATATCTGCTGGTGTTCCTCAGGGCGGCGTGTTATCTCCTCTTCTTTTTGCAATTTTTATAAATTCAATCTCCCAACAGCTTACTTCTTCCTACCATCTATATGCAGACGACTTACAGATTTATACGCAGGCACCATTGGATCAGTTAGATGCATCGATTGAAGCTACTAACTGTGATTTGCAGCGAATTTTGCAGTGGAGCAGATCCTATGGCATATCAGTCAATCCATCAAAAACGCAAACCATTGTCATAGGCAGCTCACGAATGATTTCCAAAATTGACTGGTTCCGCCTCCCACAAGTAATGTTCGACGGCATACCTATTGAGATTAGCAAAACGGTCAAGAATTTAGGCATAATCATGGATAGGCAGCTTTCCTGGCAACCTCAGCTGACTGAAGTTAGCCGGAAGGTTTTTGCTTCTGCTGGTTCTTTGCGCCGATTGCGTAATTTCCTTCCTATTACCACCAAAACTGCTCTCGCTCAATCTCTTCTCCTTCCGATATTAGATTACGCCGATGCCTGCTATTTGGACTTAACCGAAGAGCAACTCAATAAACTTGAACGTCTGCAAAACTTTTGCATTCGTTTCATATTTGGTTTACGTAAGTTTGACCACATCTCACAATTCCGTAACAAGCTCAAATGGTTACCAATCCGCCTTCGCCGGAATACTCACATTCTTTCCCTTCTATATAGCATCCTATTTCTCCCCTCCACTCCTCCCTACCTGAAAGAACGTTTCAGGTTTCTTCACCAGTCCCATGCTCGCTCCTTACGTAGTTCCGAGAACCTGCTTTTGAAACCTCCTGTCCATACGTCCCAATTCTACCATAAATCTTTTTCCGTGCAAGCTGTCATGCTCTGGAATGAACTCCCGGTGCCTATCAGGCAAGCAAAGACCTTGTCAGTTTTCAAAACTATGGTAAAGACGCACTACTTATCCAATCTCAGCTAGTATTATATTTTAATTAAGTATATGTATGTTTAATGCGTAGGTATTTATATATATATATCTATTTTGTAATAGTATGTATGTATAATATGTGTATGTTTATGTATGTTATGTTGTATTATATGTATTTTAGTAGTTTTAGGATTCGTTTTCATTTTTAATATTTGTATTTACTGTACATCGCCAACCACCCTAATTCATAATATGTTTCTATCCATCCAAAGGTTGTCTGGAAGAGATCGCTTTAAGCGATAAGACCGCCCATTGTACTACCCTTGTGTATATTTTTTTCGTGTTGTTATGTATCTATGTGTATATTTGGTGTGCAATAAAGCATTCTTCTATTCTATTCTATTCTATTCTAAGCAGCTTGTTTTAACTTGCTAAAGTATAATTTGTATTTCCATCTTTTTTACATCTAAAGGTCATTGTACTTACCAGTTCCAATGACAAATGATTCACTGAAAATGATACAATTTGGATATAATCCAGTTAGATAGGTACCTTTAATGAGTAGTAGCTGATTAGATGAATCTTTGGTCATGACCTTGAATTTAGTGTTATTGAATGACGTGATGTGCAAGTCGTTACCTGATGTTAAGCGCCACTGCTGCCCATAACAGTTGCAGTGGCACTCGGAAATCTACATACCTAGTTTCGCGTGACACTGCAATGTGCACGTCATCCTAAGACATCAGCACATTTTACTACTCAGATTACAAGACTGTGAGATAAGGTCGTAGTCTGATTTGCCCAGTTATTCCACTAGCTACAGCGCCTTCTGAACTGAAACACTAGTGCTTGCACACTTCTGCTTGGTGGCAGAATAACTAAAGCGGTGGTGGAAGTGTGATTCAAACTCAATGGCGGCAGTGGAGTTCGGTGAAAGCGCTGCGCACACTAAATTTTACCTACTGCGCAGCGTTTGGCGCCGATTTCACAGCCGCCATAACCGTACGACGCCACGGCATTCAAAAAAATAAACCTCATAACAAAATCATCATCATTGTCATTATCATCATCATCACCACCAGCCTGATGACGTCCCCTGCTGAACATAGGCCTCCCTCAGAGCGCCACCTCGAGCGGCTACTCGCCTCCGGCACTGACCTCAAATACAAATACAAATGTTTATTGAGTTTCATAATGTAACATTAGATAGTGTAATCAAGCATTGGTATCATTACGGACCCTGTCCGGCACAACAATTGTTATTAGAGGAGTGGACGACAGTATTTAATAAATATCTACTCAAAACCAATTCCACAAATTATCAATAATAACCGTCATCAAAAATATTCGGCATAATTATAAACATTATTATTTGTCATTATTAAATATATGTAATTAAATTTACAATTTGTCATTAAGATAATCTTGAATTGAATCCCATTTGGGATTCAATTTAAGATAATGTAATGTGATAATAGTGTAATGTGCATTTCCCCTGCCAGCATACCTAAGCCAGTCCTATCTATTGATTGTATAAGACCTGTTTCCCGTTCCAGTGAGCAGCCGATCTTCACGTGCAAAGCGCACGTGTTCCACATAGACCCGAAGACCAAACGATCGTGGATGTCGGCCAGCTCTGCAGCCGTCTCCGTCTCCTTCTTCTATGACTCCTCGCGGAACCTCTACAGGATCATCAGTGTTGAGGGGACTAAGGTAATCATCATCATCATAATCATAACTATCGTCATCATCATCATCATCACCATCATCATCATAATTTTAATCGCCATAATCATCATCATCGTCATCATTGTCATCATAATCGTCATCACTAATTTCATTTTCAATTGCTATTTCAATTTCAACAACTAACGTCTTAAACCCAACCATAATATTATTTTGGGTATGTTATATTGATATCTCAGCTATATTTGAATTGTTTTCGATGATTCTTGTTTTATTCAGAGTATCTTCCAGACTAATTCCATATTATGAATTTGTTGATGATGAAGTACGAAATAAAAAAAATTGCATCAACAATCGGTTCTTTTCTCAAAAGCGCGGCCGTTTCTATCCCTGTCTCACTGCAACCTCATTTTAAATGTAACGGTGCAAGTGAGAAAACTATATTTCAGCTTTAATAAATAAATAAATAATGCCAAACGATCATATACATAGATCCAGGACCCTAACTAGGATTCCCTGTATCTAGGGATCCAGAACTACGACGACCATACCCACAACACCTGCCACAGAATAAGAATTAGCGTTTTTTTCCTGTGCAAATACTTGTGCTATCGCAGGAATTGAACCCTCCGCCTCCGGATTATGAGCCGATCAGCCCCCCAATTACGAACGAGCTAGCAGTGCTGCTGACGCGCGTCTGCCGCTCAACTGCTGTCACTTTTAATAACAATTTTGACAGTAGTTGAGCGGCAGACGCGCGTCGGCAGCGCTGCTAGCTCGTTCGTAATAGGGGGCAGCTCAACCAGAGGCTCTTGGTGTGTGTATAATTAGAATCGCTTGTCCAATAGGTGTTATAATATTATGTTATAATATTATGTTTCAGGCAGTGATTAACAGTACGATAACAGCTAACATGACGTTCACGAAGACCTCGCAGAAGTTCGGCCAGTGGAGCGATGTCCGAGCCAACACTGTCTACGGACTGGGGTTCGCTTCCGAACCTGAACTGGGGAAGGTATGTGATGGAATAGGAGTAAATTATTGGGGAAAAGGATGAATTGATAAGAAGGCGATGAAAGGAGGCATTTGTAATAACATACCTTCCTTTGCCTTCTTCGTCACCAGGTTAAGATGATTTAAAAAAATCATGGTATGTCTGACGTTTGAACACGGCTCCACCTGATGGTAAGTGACGACGCGATCGACGATGAAGCTTGCTTGCCTAGAAGATACCGGTTCAATATAACCTTGAATGCTCCCAGATTAAATTGTTTTCCCATCCGCGTGATAAAAATGTTGAAACGAAACGCTTTGTGTGGATTGGAGAAATGCTCTTGGATTGGAAAATCGCTTTGTGCGGATTGGAGAAATGCCGTATTTCTGTGCTGCGGTACAGATATTATAATACCACGGGGTCCCATCAGGTACGAACGAAAAATAGCCTGAACTGGAAAAAAATGTAGTGATCGTTCCTAGAGAGTTACTAGTTAGTGTTCAGTGTATTCGTTTGGCCCAATAGTTCGCCAACACGCAATAAATGTCGCTTGATAATCTTGCGTTATGCAGAAATAAAATAATTCGTAAAATAGCCCGCATTTTTATCCCGGATAATACCTACAGTACAGTTACTTCATCCCATACAATAACGGGTTATTTTACGAATTATTTTATTTCTGCATAACGCAAGCAAGCGACATCTATTGCGTGTTGGCGAGGTGTCGGGCTAAATAAATACACTGGACACTAACTAGTAACGCTCACGATACGATCGCTACGTTTGGGCTATTTTCGCGATGTGATCCCGTGGCGATGGTATAAAAGATATGGGGGAATTAAGTTGTGCAATAGGCATGATGACTATTAAAAATGAACAAGTAAATATTACTTTCATAAAGAAGATCAAAAATGAATGCAATAATTGAAAAAATAAGTAAAATCTGTAAATAAATCACGGAGTAATAAGTTTTTAAAGTTTCTGGACGGGGCATCACCTGTCGCTTTCTCTCGAAACACAGCGCCTCCAGAGTTACTATGAAAAATCCACTCGTGACGTCACATGCCAAAGAGATTGTATGTAAAGCTACCACAGCTTAGTAATGAGATACCATGAACGACCCAGCTCTGACGTCACTGGCCGTTTGAGCGTTCTCTTTCTATTCCGGTTTTAAAATGCTTGTAACTTTGTCATTTTTTGCGATATGTTATTGTTGTAAAAATAGTCAATATGCCTATTACATCGCACACTCCGAAGTGCAGTTTGTACCTACCGATAGGCTGGCAACTTGGCACCGGTGTCAAGTAATGTTGTGTTGTCCGCAGTTCATAGAGAAGTTCCAAGAGGTGAAGGAGGCGATCCAGGCGCAGCAGTGCAAGCCCCCCGCCAACGGCAGCACGCCGGTCGCCAGCGCCACGGCCAGCCCGCTGCTCGCCGCCAGGCCCGCCCCGCCCGAGGACGACCAGCCGCCGCAGCCGCCGCAGGTGTGCACCGGGAGATGGCGCTGTTATATCATGTGTCGATACTTCGGAGGATAGATGGCGCTGTTACACAATTTTATGTCGGTTGAGGACGATAGAAAGCGCTGTTGCACAATATGACGGTTTAGGATGATAGATGGCGCTATTATTCAATATATCGTTTTATGATCATTAGTGTGATAGGAAATAATTATACCGTTTTATGACGTTAGATTATGTTTGACAACATAGTATACCTGTATACTTGTACCTAGCTGTAAGTTTTCTTAAAATCTTAAAATAAAATAAATAAAATAGTTTCTCAAGGCTAAAGGAGGTAGGTGGTGAAAAATCTAGTGTAAAAAGAAAGGACTGTGGAATATTTCTTAGATCTTCATAATCATCAAAGATTGAATATAAAAATGCAAAGCAGTGCCATCTATCGCTCAAGTTTCGACAAACGGTACATTGTATAACACCGCCATCTAACTTCATCCAACTGAACTAATTTTACATGTTTATTCTTTTCCGTTAAATAAAACCCCCAATGAGTTTGTTGTGATCAGTTTTGTATTGAATTGAAACGCAGTCGTTTCGGTTGTTGCAGCCGAAGCCGGAGCCTGACGAGATGCTGGTGCATCAGCGGGCGCATTCCGTCTCATCTACCATCACGGTAAGTTGTACGTGATAGAAAGAGAGGTGAATAAAACATTTTTATTGTAATTTGCGGCATGTGATGACAGTGGGCAGCACTCATCGCTCGTAGAACTGACAACTGATGGGGAAGAATTGATGGCGAGTGGCGACCATGAACCGGAAGACGCAGCGTAAGGACATTATATGGACTGTCAATCTGGTGAAAACCCCGGGGAGCCGATGGATGCAGGAGGCGAGCTCAATATGGCGCTCCCTGGGGCCTATGTTCAGCAGTGGAAATTTTCAGGCTGTTGGTTATGATGAAGTGCAACGCTATGCCGAGTGGTTGCAATAAGTTTGTTCTCGCGAAGTTTACTTCGTGGAGTGAATCTTTTATACACAGTAGCCCTAGCACGAATATTTACGCTCGCGTAAGTGTAACGTAACGTAAGCCAGTTGTATGGCATTTGATCTGCCTATTACGATTGAGCTAGCAGTGCTGCTGACGCACGTCTGCCGCTCAACTGCTATCATAATTGTACTTTGACAACAGTCGAGCGGCAGACGCAATCGTAACGGGAGCCTTACGTTCACGTTACACTTACGCGCACGTAAATATTCGTGCTAGGCCTACCGATCTCTGTTATACTAGTTCGCTGGATAGACAATTCCATAGAAAAATTGTTATTTCATTTTTTGTTTCAAAGCGTCTAAATTGACGATTCGCGACATTTGACGGAGTTTCAGCCGCTGAGTGTACTGAGAACTATAATTAGCAAATCACACACACTATGGAAGCAATAAATATAAAAAAGAATAAGAAAAGAAAAGAATCCGTCGCGTTGATTGGGTGCGTTACTGCTGAGGACACTCAGGATGTCAGTTTAGCAATCAGCGCCAAAATGCCGACAATTAAATGCCATCAGTTTATATTGGTCTTGAAGTCCAGCATTCTAGTACAATAAAGATCAGCAGTCAGCACCCCGATTCCCAACCCATCGAAAGAGTTTCGATTCTAAACTCCTACATCTCCAAATACATTCAAGCTGAAGACGGAGATTGTAGATTTCGAATTGAAACGTTTACGATGAGTAGGAAATCGCGGTGCAGTGTTTCTACAAGGTGACCTTGAATTGGTATGTTATTCCCAAAGGAGGGATCGGGATAGCCCACAAGTTTTGAGAGCCTTACTTGAAACTGCGTATTTGCAAACCTCCATGGTAAAAAATAAATCCACTCACAAAAATGCACGTGCGATCGCTACGAGAATTAAAAAGATACTCTAAATTCATTTCTAAACAGGTCGCTAAACTCATTTATGTTCATTCGGTCAAGGACGAAGTTCAACTACTCAGCTGCGTTATATCGCACGTAAACTTTACATGCCATTTCTTCAATGAAAAACTATTAATTTAGAAAACTCGTAGAAGGAACATTGTCTACCTTGGGGAGTAGATTTACCCCTTTTCGGGATAATATACCACTTCAAACTCTGATAGTATAGCTTGTAGTGCAAACCATTCTCCCCCTTACCCAGGGTGGATACGGCACAGTATCGCGCAGCCCGCGGGCGGGGGGCGGGGGCGGGGGCGGGGGGGGAGGGGGAGGGGGAGCAGCAGCTGCGGTACGAGAACGATCGCCTCAAGCTCGCGCTCGCACAGAGGTCAGTACTTTGTGTTTCTATTTTTATGAAATGAGTGGCAAAAGGGTGGCCGATAGTAAATGGTCACCGCCGCCTATGGACATCTGCAACACTGAGGGCACTTCTTTTGCGTTGCCTACCTTCAGAGAGGACTAGACTTTGTACTTTGGCAGAAAAACTTTTGTGTTTAGGTGAACTCTGCAGGGGTTTGTCTAAAGTTGAAAATTGCATATGTTAAACTGGGTCTGCGCTTGAAACTGTTAATTTAGCGGGTTTTTAGTGGATTTATGCCCATCTGTAGTAAAGTTTGACAAGCTCCTAGGTTCGCACTTATCAGTGCCATACACGGGTGCAAATTTTTGTAGAGACGGGCAAAAGTGTAATAGACATATAAATAAATACTGGTGATATGTTTAAAATACTAACAGTCTTACCACAAAAATAATTTTAAACATCGCTTAGATACATGTTTAGTTAGACAGCGTCTAAAAGTTAAATACTCCTTAAACGAATGTTTTATTTTTGTCACTACAAAACCATGTTTATACCGTGTTTACTTAAACACTGTCTAACTCGATCCACATTTTTTAAATAAGGTGACATTATACGAAACTTTTCATTCCGCGCAGAACTCATTTTGTAAATCCTATACATGTTAGCATCATAGCTGTGACCATAGAAAAAATGAAACGTTATTAGCGTGAAGTTTGACTGTGTGTGTTATGGTGACAGCGACAGTTAAACACCTCTTAAAGTAAGGGTTGAGTATGTTTAAATTTTAGCACGTGTTTAACGCCCGTCTATCTTAAACGAGTGTTAGGCGCGGATTTGTGGTATGGAATTCATGAAACAACTGTTCAACAAGTGTTTAAGGCGCGTCTAAATCTTTTGTGGTAAGACGGTAACTGTTTAAATGTCTGACTATTTAATTATGATAATAACTTATCACTTACGTCGTCGAAAATCTACCGGAAATGCAGCAACGCTGATATAGTTGCAGAACACTTAGATAACGGTCGTGCTCTTGTTAGTGTTTTTTAGACCTAGCTAAGGCATTCGATACTGTAATCCCAAAGATTTCGTTGTCAACATTAGAGAAAAATGGTTCAAGAGGCTTGACTTCTAACTTGTTTCGTAGTTATTGGGAAAACAGACGGCAGAGTATTAAAGTTGGTGACCAGCTAAATAACTAAAGCTTACTTCATTTTGGTGTCTCGCAAGGTAGCATATTGGGTCTCACCTTATTTATTATGTACTAATTAATTCATCTAAAAATATCTTATCCTGACATAATATGCTTTGCCAAGGCCACCGCTATAATTTTTAACACTTTATGCTGAACTCGATCTTTAAAACAATGTGGATGTGGTGTGGTATGTGGATACCCAAAGGGCCTTAATAATAATTTGCTGAAACTAGGCGTAACAAACACAAAGTATCTCAGCACTATTATACCTGTAATCATCCTAAAAAAACCATTAGGTAAGTTAAAACTAGGAAAAAGCAACAATAAAACAAAAGACACTTGAAATGACAACAGTTTATCAGATCGCACGAGTTTTGTACAACACTTAACAACTAAAAGTAACAGCAACGACAGCATTACAGTCTCATAACGGTTAAAACAAGAATACTAAAGAACAACAACTTAAAGAAAAGTTTAATAACGCACTGAAAAAAAATCGGAGAAACCGGGGTCATATTCTAGCAAATGTCGCATGGCGCAACACATCCATACAAGTTAACAAGCCGTTTTAATAAACGACCATACTTAGTCATAAAATGTTAATGGATTCAGCAGTTTTATTTGACTGTAATAGTTAATTATTCTGGCCAATCACGACAGTTATATTTTTTATCCACCCAAATATAATTTATTGAATTACCTATCCCGCTGTGTTGGGTCTCAGTTTGACCTATTATAGGTGGATGCATTAAAATAGCGCGGCAAATTCCCCTTCTTTTGATTTTCAATAAACCCCTGATGTAAAATATAAAGCAATACTTTTAGTCGCAGTGCGTCATCGCTTAAATATTTAATAACATTTTAACATAAATAGTGGTATAGTGATATAGTGTACCAAGAATCATCTTGGATCTACCGATACACTACTTAATTGAATTCTCTATATTCTTAAAATAACAAAGAGGGGCCAGTTCCTAGTGCCAGCCCAGTTCTATTTTATAACATACATTTTGTAACACAAACAATTAAATATACACATTTAGATACTTTTAGCATCAATAACTCTCAGAAAAACCTCTAACATTTTTAAACGAATGAAACATGTGTACCCAATCTGCATACGTGTGAGCGAGACGGGTGAGTATTAGAGAACTAGTAATTTCTGTGATTATAACAAAGAGTGGGATAAAATAAATTATAATTTAGCAAGCTATTTATAGAACTGCAAAACAATTAATGTCTTTAACAAGAGAAATCAAGTCTAGGGGCAATATTAAAAACCGGTCAAAAAATTAAAGCGACTTAATTTTGCTACTTAGCACTCCCTAACAAAATTTTAACCAGAACTTAATTTAACCTCCAATCTCTTCACAAAACAAGCAAATTATATAAAGGAAAAAACTGGTGTCTTAGCAAACCCCATAACTCAGCCGAGACTATATTTCTATAGAAGTTTAAATATAAAACCCCACAGAAATATGAATTTCGATGGCCATTTCAATAAATACAAAACAAATCCTCTGTATCATACTCGACAGTATTATTACCTTAGTTTATGACATCAACAAAGACCTATCCTCTTTATAAATTGAAATGTACTATGAATTAGTTATAGAATTTCTCACTAAAAGACTTTTCCTCTATAACAATTACTTCTAAACTTATATCAACATCCAGAAATAACTCACTAAACCTCTTTGTTGTAATCCCAACCTCTTCGTTACACCACGAATCTCCACACTACACATGAATCTCTCAATTCCACTCCGAAGCTCTCAATCACACCCTAACCTTCCGTTACACTCGAAAGTTAATGTCCGAAGCTAGGCACAAATCCGTCATCAAACTGTCCATAATCATGGCCATAAGCCACAGGTTCATGCGCTGGCTTCGCATGATAAGAATGCTCCTTGACCTGGTACTCTTTATATTCTGGCTGGTGGACCTCCTTATGGTAAGCAGGTTCCTCATGCTTAGGTGTTCCTATTTTGTGGACGACTGCGTTGAATCCGTTTTTGTCGTCAGCTTCGTATTCAACAACGCGCTTTGTTCCGTCAGTTTCAACGAGGGTATATGTACCTGGAAGAAAAAATTATTAACATCGGGTATTACCAAAAAAGGAAAAACCATTATTCCATTTTGGATAAATTACAAACGTTATTCCAGCTTGGTTAATAGATTGCAACCGTTATTCCAAGCTGGCGAATAAGTTACAAACATTATACCAGTTTGGTTAATAATAGATAATAGCAAACGTTATTCCAGGTTGGTACATAAGTTACAGTTGTTATTCCAGCATGGCAAATAAATGATAAACATTATTCCAGCTTGGTTAACAAATTACAAACCTTATTCCAGGCTTGATAAATAAAATACAAAGCTTATTCCAGCTTGATAAATAAATTACAAACCTTATTCCAGCTTGATAAATAAATTACAGACCTTATTCCAGCTTGGTAAATAAATTAATGTAGGTAAAGTATATAAAAAAAACTGATTTACCTTTTACTTTGTCGCCGTCTCTGGTCTCCCAATGCTCCTTATCGTCTCCGGTGTGAGGGTCTTTCACGGAGTAGTCGAACGAGTACTTGGGATGCGCCTGAAAAAGGCAACGAACCACTTGAATGACTTAAAATCCAGGTGGCCAATGATACAACTTCCCCTCATACGAAAATTAGTGGTGTATTTCAACAATCCTATGAGGAGAAATGGGACACCCAATGTGTCTTTTGTTCCGTCCTGCTCTGTTCTTTGTAATTCCGTATGACTGTCTCGTTTGGTTACTTCGCCCCCTGCCCGCGCTAGCGAGTCGTGTTTGTAGGAGAAATTATGTTCACGAGCTATCAATGGGCTTTATAATGTTTGCAACGAACTGTGATTTTAAATTTCGTTGAAATCATTCGACCAATTCAAGCAATGGATTCAGATCGAAACACTTGTTCTAGTCAGCCTCTTTTACTCTTTGCACTTTTGTCTAAAGGAGACCGAAAGGCACTCCTAAGAAATGGAACAAGGGAATAGACAGATTGCTAGAGTAGAAAGTAATGCTTTTCGATCATGATTATGTGGCTTACTACCATTCATCGGCGGATTTATTTATTTTTATTTATTTATTATTTATTTATTTATTTTAGACTGATTTAAAAAAAACTTCGCATATCTGTTTTTCTTTTGTGACCCAAGTTTTGTGCACGTTTAGGTGAATATCCTCTGTTTTGAGGGTTCCGTACTCATAGGCAAAACGGACCGTATTACTAAGGTTCCGCTGTCCTTGCGTGTGTCGGTCTGTCACCAGTTCGTCCGTGAGGCCGACTCGCACTTGGCCGGTTATTATTTAACACCTTCCACCCTCGTGAAAATCGAACCCGTTTTAATCATAAATCCCACAGATTACGTGAGGTCCTTTATTATTTTTGCACTGCCTATTTTAAGGATTATGTAAAGGTAATTATTTCACATGAACGCGTTTCAGACAGGCCTGCCCTACCGTGGCTCGGAAATATGACACCCCTATCTCGATAAGGGTGACCTTTGTCATAATCATAAGGGATGTCGGGGGTGTGAGAGAGAGAGAGAGCACAGATTTTAATGTTATTAGAATATACTGTTTTATAATGACATTTATTAAGAGGGATTAAATTATGAATTTAGTTTTTGCCGAGAAAAACACAAGAGAAACAGTCATTAAACCTTCATTTCAAAACTTACATAGTAATTAATTAGAGTAATTTTTAATTAAACGGATATTTATAATTTCGTTTCATATTTATGCCTGCTTTTTGCTCCGTGAAAATTTATGTTCCATTGCATGCCAGAGGGAACTTCAAGCATATCTTTGTTTTATACTATATCGGCTGCTTTAGGCGCTCTTTTTTTATCAATATTTCTGTATACTATGTTATGATGTGTGAGTGTGTACTAGCTACAATGATATAGCACATCATTGTAGCTAGTGAATATACTGGCCCAATGAGATTATTGATCTCATCTCAGTATAGAAATCTTATTGTTATACTGTGTATCTCAGAATAACATGGGCACTGCAACTGTAATGGGCGGCCGTTGCGTTTAAAATCAAGTGGTCAAGTAGATCGTTGCGCATTTACATAAAATAATGTCAGTACGTCATTATACCAAGGGGGTTTCAACTTACATGATAATCTACCTCGTATTCCTGTCCGTGATGCTCGTCTAAACTCTGGTGGTGGTGCTCGTCGAGCTGATGATGACCCTTGTACCCCTCGAAGCCGCCGTGACCTTCGTAACCCTCGAACCCTTCGTATTGGGCCAGAGCTGATGCTGCTAGCAGGAGGGATAGAGCTTTCTGAAATAACAAAACAAGATCATAATCATCTTTAGCCGGAAGACTGTTGAGCATAGGCCTCCATATTACGTCACTTTGGACGCTTATAAACATTACTGGAACTACGTGAACAGTAAAAAAATATTATCAATCGTGTCAGCGTTAATTTTTAAGGTTCCGTACCCAAAGGATAAAGCGGACCTTATTGCTAAGGCTCTGCTGTCCGTCTGTCTGTCTGTCTATCTATCAGTCGGTCTGTTTTCAGGCTGTATCTCATAAACCGGCAATAGTCAGACAGTTGATTGAACTTTTCTTCACAGATGATGTATTTCTGTATAACAAATACTAAAAAACAGAATAAAATAAATATTTAAAGGGGCTCCCGAACAACAAACGTGATTTTTTGGTCGCTTTTATAGATAATGGTACGGAACTCTTCGTGCGCGAGTCCGACTTGCACTTGGCCGGTTCTGAACTAAAATGACTGCGGTAAAGAATCCTAACCTCGGCAAATGTAAACCTAATCCTACCCTAACAAAAAAATTGAAATCGAAAGAACTTCAACTGTTTGTTTTGAAAGACTCCTATAATAAGTACAAACGAATAATGTTAAAATGGAGGCAAATAACACACTCTGACATAACATTATGTCAGTCTGTCATTTCGTCGTCTATTATATGCGAAATCGTCAACTTTCTTTAACAAGCGCAAGTCATCCGATGTAATTGTTGTCAGCAAATATCGTTGGCGAACGCCTTGTGCTTTCAATTCAATAATTTATGTTTAAATACACAGTTTAAGAGTTAAAGGTGATGGAGCATTTGCTTTACTCGACTGTTTAGACTAGAGCTTTTTAGATTAGTCAGTCTATGTCACTGCCCCTGGATGGCAAAACGCGATAACTCAAAGAACCGCAGTTTTATTAAACTCTTTGATCTGTTCTTTAATGTTCACTGACTTGATTAACTAGTCGTTCACCTGATGTTAAGCGTCACGGCTACCTATAACAGTCGTAGAGCCACCCGGAACACTAAAATGTAAAGTTTCGTCTGATACTTTGCGCACGTCATCCTAAGCACAGTCTAGCAGTAATATTTATAGACTGGGAGATCAGTTATAAAGTCTCATTTGCCCAGTAATTTAACTAGCTACAATACCCTTCAAACCGGAACATAGTAGTACTTGCACACTACTGCTTGGCGGCAGAATAACTGGCAAAGCGGTGGTACCTACCTAGACGAACTTTGCAGAAAAGTCCTACCACCTAGTAAAACATTAATGAAGATTCCAGTTCAATGATACCCTACTTTTTCAACGCACCATCCCTGAGTCTGGCTAATGAAAGTAGAGAACGAGAAACGCGCGGCAAAATTAAAAAAATCAGCATGGCAGCCCCAAACTAAGAAGAAAACTTGAAAATATTTATGCAAAACAGTTAAACATAAAATTTATTAAGGAAGCAAGGTGAAGTTGTTCCAAGTTTTGTTCTTAGTTTGGGCAGCCATGCTGATATTTTTAAATTTGCCGCGCTTTTTCAGTCTCTGCTTTCATTAGCCATATTCTATCGCTTGGCATCGTAGCCTATTTGCTTACTACCGCCCTGTAATTTCACGATGCGTAACGCGTGATGGTGGGTAATGGGTAATGATGCTTTCCGTAGGTAGCGGTTACGTAGCATAATCGTGCTTGGTAATTGATTTTAATAACATCCATGCTTGATTGATTGCTGGGTGAATTTATTATCTAAGTGTTATAATTGGTTTTCGTTATGGATCATCTGATGTGTAACTGTTACGTTAGTGATTGAGTGACAGAAAAAGGGTGCAAATAAAATGGAGCATCTTCAAAAAAATAGAAGTTACAATGCGAACGTTCTTAGAAACGATGTAATCGTTTAGAATCAGAAATGATTTCGACTTTCAATCCATGGGTCGTGGGTTTGAATCCTGCAGAAGAACAACCTGAATGAGAACGTCGTCATGAAACTATATCATGGTGGTGGCAGTTTCTATGTCGCATTTCACTAGCTCTCTAGTTAAAAATGAGTTGTAAAAAATATATAAAACAACTAATCCAAAAACTTTAAGTAGTGCGGCCACAAAATGACCACTTAATATCGATATCGATCTAATAAATTATTAACGATGTCCCGTCATAATTAAGACATCACTATTGACGCAAATAGATCACGCTAAAAAGTAAAAGGACGCATGTGTAAAAAAAAAACAAGTGAAACCGCGAGTCGCGTGAGCGTACGATGGACGCACGCGATCACAATCGTCAATGTAGGAAATGCGGCACGGATATTCAAGATACGGTGTTAATTGTATGAAATTTATAAATTCAGTAAAAACTGGGTAGGCGGAAGCTAACCGATTATTCATAATAAAAAAAACATTTGTGCTTTTGACACACGGCCGTCTGTAGATAGTAGTTGCGCTCGAAATCTAATGCGCACTATTAGATTGATAACATTATGTAAATCGTTTAAAATTAAACCATATACACAATTTTGAATAAAATTTGATTATGTTAGGTAATTCTTCACGATTTTAATCGAGTTATCGTAATTTTCACCACTGCCTGCTACTACAATTTTTTGGTTTTTATTATTATCGATAACTCCATATCCTTTAACACCAGACTTTTCACATCACTTAAAGTGCTCCTAATAACGTCCTGTGATTGTTTTACCGATCTAAAATAAGCTGAAGGTTTATAATCCGTTGCGTGCTTTTTGGTTTTTATCGATAATCCTTCGTCCTTTAACACATCACTATGAATCACTTATCGATAAAAAAAAGTACTCACGGCTAAGAAATCCATGTTGTATTGACTGACTGACGGTCCTCACTCACTAATGTAAATGTAGTTACGTGTGCATACGCACTTATACCCGAGAAATGGTCCGCGGAAGGGGGGACGGTTTGGCTGGTGGCGTATGCGCAGATAGGCGATGCCGGGCGATAATACTCTTACGATTATTCGCGATAAAAATAAAACTTAACTATTCTTTGCGTTGATGTAAGAAGTGGACCAAACTGACCAGAGAGATGTATGACATAAGTGGACACAGAGATACTCTTATGATTATAGGTGAACTCAAAAATTTATAACAACACGCAATAAGACGTGGTTGACGATGTTCCATGCGCACTGGTTCGTTCTTACCTTGGAAACTCCTACTTTATAATTTTCAGCAATTAAAGATTCTGGTGAGGCGTTCTTTCTTTTGTCGCCCGCGTGATAAATGTTGAAGCGAATTCGAAATGGTTTGTATTGAACAGAAGTACCTACGGCAACCTTCCATTGAGGTATGAGGTTATGTGCGTTTACTTGGTACTTGTCTGTTATAGCATCGCTTAGCAGGTACATCTCGCACTGGTCTCCCACACTAACCACGATAGCTTACAGTTTAGCTCTACGTTTGTGTAAGCTAATTGCAATGTTATCTACAGATGTAATGAGCTTATCACTGAGTTGTAATCCAGATTGTTATTGTTGATTTGTTGCTGCTGATATTGTTGTCGTTTTTAGACCTTTTAAAAAGATTTTGACGTATTTTTTTTATTTTAGTATTTTATCATATTGTCCTTCTGAAAAGAGTTTTTTCTGACTTTAATCGCCTTGTCTTCACACTTTAAACATATTTCGATGATATTATAATACATACTTTTTCTAGTTATCTGGATTCAAAAACTAAACTAACTGAACAAAGAATCCCATCGGATCAGTCTGGAATCAAGTATATCCACACAAACAAACAAAAAATAATTTTCTAAATTGATTATAAAAATAAATGACGGAAATATTATGAAATAACAAATCTTAGAATAAGTACCTAAATAGAAATTTTTCTTGTTTTCTTTTTAAATAAAATAATATATTTGAAATAAGAACCTTTTTGACGTCTATTAAAAGAGGGACTGAAAAGCTTTTGGTCTGTACCGCACTTTACATGGATACAATGCTGCGTTGCCTGAAAAACCCCACTTTCGCCTCAACACTTCTCTTTTGAAAACCGTAAATTAAACAATCATTTTTCTATTCCGATAACAATGTATCTAAACACAGGTATACCTACATTATCATTTACATAATTGCGGTAAAAAGTGCTTTAATTATGCGGTGTTAGATCGTCGCTATGTAAAGCGAGACACGAACGCGGGTCTGCACCGAAGTGCTTCCGAATCGTAGCTGGAATTAGCAAATATAAAAATAAAACCGGCCAAGTGCGAGTCGGACTAGCTCACGAAGGGTTCCGTACCGTTAATATAAAGACGATCAAAAAATCACGTTGTTGTATGGAAGCCCCCTTAAATATTTATTTTATTCTGCTTTTAGGGTTCCGTACCCGAAGGGTAAAGCGGACCCTATTATCACGGGGTCCCATCAGGTCAACAAACGAAAAATAGCCCGAACTTGAAAAAAATTTAGTAATCGTGTCTAAAGAGTTACTAGTTAGTGTCCAGTGTATTTATTTGGCCCAATACTTCGCCAACACGCAATAAATGTCGCGTTAAATAGTCGTAAAATAGTTGCGTTATTCCGTTCTATCGGATGAGGCATCTGTTCTGTAGGTACTATATTATCTGGGCTATTACTAAGGCTCCGCTGTCCGTCTGTCACCATGCTGTATCGTGAACCGTGGTAGTTAGACTGTTGAAATTTTCACAGCAGATTTCAATATAGACAATGAATAAAATAATACAACAGTTTCCGTCGCGTACTCGATCATATATCGATCATCTAGATGTGTAATAAATAATGCTACTAGCATGTAGAAATAGCTTTTCATGGCTGATTAGTCCAAATTTCTTGTACATAACGAGAATTTCTCAACACTTTATTGGTTTATATAATTACATCAGAGATCAGTCAGGCTTCGGACCGAGTTATTACTTTTCAGTGATATTACACTAATCATCATTATCACTTATTGGTCTCTGTAGCGATTAACATTTAGAACTATTCTGTTATTATTTTGTTGCGAATATGTTGTGTAAAGTTAGCGTAACCCTAGACAGAAGACTCCTCTACGTTGCTCGATAAACGCTTTGGCGACTTGCGGGTAATTCTTTCGTAGCCTACTATGGTTCTCTCTCTCTTTGGACAGCCTCCGTGGTGTGGTGGTTGAGCATGTCGGCTCATAACTCGGAGGTGGCGGGTTCGATTCCCGCGACAGGACAAGTAATTGTGCCCGAAAAAAAAAGCGCAAATGCTTGTTCTGTGTCTGGGTGTAGTGGGACCATGATCCTCGTAGTTCCTGGGTCCCTAAATACAGGGAACCCTAGTTAGGGTCCAGGGCCATTATTCCGTATCGATTCCTTACTTCAAAACCACACGAATTCCTTGTCTTACATAAGAAATCTGCGAAACTGTATTCTCTATGAAACGAAAACAAAACCGTGTGAAATGAATTTGGAATTGGCGCGATTTGAACTGTCAAAAGTCATATGTTTTACCGAGATGCGTTCCGAAACATCAACACATCAAAAGGCACAACCAACAGCCTCCTGGCCCTAGTAGCTGGAGACTACACGAGTGGCTTCCTGAAGCGATGGGGGGAGCTGCACAAACCGTCTGCTCAAATCGTGGCTCAGTAAGCCGCTCAATATCATTATAAATAATGTATGTGTCTTTTAGTGTATTTCATTTACTAATATAGATTTTATGTTTAAAGTACTAACACTATGGGTGAACAACCTGAAATAAACATTTTTATTTATTTTATTTATTTAAAAGATATGACCACTTATGTCAATATATTTTATTCAAAATAAAGATAACTTTAATGTAAAGTGAAGGTATATCTGACGCTGTAACACGACTTGAATAAGACTCGATAACGACGTGGTTTCGTATCGTGTGGAATCTGTGTTTCCATAGAGAATAACCGCCCAGGATCTATGTATGTAATCGTGGGGCGTTGTTTTTTTTAATGCTCCTTTTTCTGTCCCTTTCTCTCTTATAATGCTAAAATGGGCATACGTTTGACAACAACTCGCCTGATGCTAAATGACAAAGTTGTCTAAGGTGGAACATGCTTGCCCATGAGATGCCGTTCACTCTAGACTTGAGAAGACCCAGGTTACACAGAATGTAATTTAATTCATTAGCATAAATTGAGCCCATGATAGTACATCATTTATAGATGATTATTAAAGAGTAAAGAGTGTAAGTGAAAATATTTTTATTGAAAATTATGAAGATTGCCGCGGCACCTAACGCGGTTGGCACGGATGATTTTCATACATTTAAACGTTTTTATACCTTGTATGCACTAATTAAAAACAGTACTCCATTTTTCCAATTAAATTTTGTATTGTAGCATTGGATTAAGTACGTTATTCCATTTTTTTGGAGTTATTATAATTACCATACCAATGTGCAAGAATTCAAAAATTTTGGTTGACACGAGACCGGTATAAGGAGTAGGTACCTAGTTTCAAAGGATGCTAATGAATTCAATTACACTCGGTATACCCAGGAGGTGCACTGTTGCTAGTCTCTACGATGTGTTTTCTTCTTTCAGCCTAGGTAAGCATTCCTATAAACTCAGTTTCAAAATTGGCACAAACTATGTAAGGTTTCTTAGGCTTACCATAGATGACCACTTTGAGCGACTACCTCCTGTATCCAACGACTCGTGGTTTTAACCAGATCGTCGGTACATCGAGTTGGGTCTACGTTGCGTCTTCCGGTTCGTGGTCGCCACTCGAGAACCTTTCTTCCCCATTGTGTTTTTAAAGCTATGTGGTGGCTTTAGTTCCTCCTTCTTGCGGACCTCTTCATTTCAGATATCATGCAAGGAACCCAATAGGCATGATGACTACTAATAAAAATTAACAAGTGAATATTACTTTCATAAAGAAGATTAAAAATGAATGCAATAATTGAAAAAATAAGCAAAATCGGTAAATAAATCACGGAGTAATAAGCTTGTAAAGTTTCTACAGTAGGCATCTCCTGTCCCTTTCTCGCGAAACAGAGCGCCCCCATAGTTACCATGAAAACTCTACTCGTGACGTCACATGCCAAAGAGATTGTATGAAAAGCTACCTTAGCTTAGTAATGAGTTACTATAACGACCTTCCTCTGACGTCACTGGCCGTTTGATATTGATATTTAATTTTTTTTTCATAAATGTTTATCTTAAGAATATAATTAATTTATCCAATTAAAAAAAATTTAGTCATTATGCCTATTGTATATTCTGTGGCCACATATCAGTAATTCACTGTAACAGCGATAGTTGCAGATGCAGATCTGTTATAATAAATTACATAAGCATACGTGTGCAGTTTGTGCATATAATGCGGTATAAACATTAATGTAATGTATGGAGTTGCTCAACTGCGCTTTAACTAGATTAGCTCACAGTGTATCGACGAGCAGTTGGTTAAGTTGAAGGAAGTGATGACTTGGTGATAGTGAAGTTGAGAGAATCGTGATTTGAAAGTCCCCTGTCCATTAATGATCTTCACAAGTTGAATATGATTTTGAAGTTTTCATAGAATATTTTTTATGTTAAGTGTTTAGGTTCCCGGATTTGAAATTGATCTATTGAGAAATACTTGAAAATCAAAGTTGTCGGAGCATATAAAAACTGAACAATAAGATTATAAAAAATTATTCACATCGTCATTCCAGGTAAATGCTAATAATAACCTAATTAGATTTGTTTGAGCATATTTGACAGTTTTTTAAAATAATAGAACTACCAGGAATATCTAGAAACCTATTACATTAGAATGTCCATGTGACACTTAACTGGTTTTTTTTTGCCAACCACATCCTTTATTCTCAACGCTCGCAGATTATCGGATTTGTTATCCAGTTCATGGCAACGAATCCAGCAACTTGCCCTTCTGCAATAGACTAGACTGTGGCGGCATTCCGATCGATAGCCGGGCGAATTTTCCTTGCGTATCTGTAACCAGCGTGAAGATTGAACGATTTCCCTGAAGCCGCGATTATGTAAAATGTATCTGGTTGTGATGAAACGAAGCCGTGGAATAGGACCACCTCATCTCTTCCCATTCTCATCTGTTGATGAAGTTATATTAGTACGAGACATCATCGCGTTGCGAGAATGTCAAATTGTCCAATGTCCATGATATTCCGGACGCTCTCATTTTCAGTTTACGACCCGGTAATCGATCCTAAACCAGTTATCGCGCCAAAACTAAGCTTATACAGCCGTTAAATAAACATCCAAATTCTCGAATATCCGCGCACACGTAACCCAATGTTCCGAATCCGGCGAAACGATCGAAATACCGAGAGGCGTCGAGAAATCTGGTGCGTGTAATACAATTTGTCTCCACGCCGCGTGAGACGACCGAGCATGTTATTATACTGTGCGGTTTATGTAAGTATCAGATTATGCGAGTATAGCGACGCCTCGGCTATGCACGTTTGTAGAAAAAATTCTGCATCTTCATCCTAAAATCCGGTGTTTTGTAGGCAAGCATGTTGACCGCGTTGTTTACACATGTTGTCACTTACCACCAGGTGTACCAGTGGACAAATGCAAGCCCATCAAAGGTAAAAAAGTATGTTAATCCCGAATTTCCCCATGGCGTAATATTTATATTTGATTGCGCAGTTCCAGATTTTACAACATCACAAAAATGAAACACTGTTTTAAACTTTCACGGTTGTTTATTACGTTTTACGTATCATATCGGGAACTCAAAAATGATTCTAATCACGGTAATTATCACAAAAATGGTTTAATAAAGAACTTACTTGGATGTAGTGAACATTTTGCCCTGTGGTTACCGTCGTCGCCTATAGTTCGCCACTCGACGCCATGTATATAGGTTACATACTATCTCTGTAATGTGTATAGGTACGATTCCGTGCCAATAGACTGTGCTAATACTTTACTGACACTTTGTGTTAATGTTTCACTAATGACTTGTGTTTTAATTATTTGACTTTATAATTGTCATGTTGGCTGTTGCCTAGTCCATTAACCAAGAGATGAAGTTGCTTGGTGAAATTTGAAATATAACTGCCATATTAATAAACGTGGAGTAGCTTTGGATTAGTTACTCCAACAGTAGGCATGATGACTAATATTAAAAATGAACTAGTAAAAATTACTTTCATAAAGAAGATTAAAACTGAATGCAATAATTGAAAAAATGAGTAAAATAGGTAAATAAATAATAAAGTAATAAGCTTTTAAAGTGTCTGTAGCATGGGGCATCTCCTGTCCCTTTCTCGCTAAACAGAGTGCCTCCACAGTTACTATGAAAAATCCACTTGTGACGTCACATGGTAAAAAGATTGTATGTAAAGCTACCACAGCTTAATAATTATGTTTTTTTTTATGAGAATGAATGACGTGGCGAGCTTGGCGTTCACCTGATGTTAAGCAATACGGCCGCCCATAACAGTTGCAGTGAACGTCTTTGCTCTGACGTCACTGGCCGTTTGAGCTATTCCGGTTTTTAAAATGCTGGTAACTTTGTCATTTTTTGAGATATTATATTTTTGTTTTCACAAACGTGTTTCTTTTAATAATATTAATTTATGCATTTGTAATATATTTAATAAACATTTTGTAAAACTGACATCCAATCACGACTCGCAAAAGAAATGTAATAAGTTGAACAGTGATAATATAAATGTGAGAACAATATTTTTGAATCCTGTTGATGCTAGTGAAATTTACAATATTGTTATGTCTTTAAATAATAGCAAAACAAGTGGAGTTGATGATATCACCACAAAAGTACTGAAGTGTTGTGCTATGTGTATTTGTTACCCCCTTGCATATATCATTAATTTGTCTTTCTTGCAAGGAATCTTCCTATTATGTCTAAGATATTGGAGAATGCTATGCTGGTTAGGCTAAGCAGTTTTTTTACGAAGTATGGAGTCTTACGAGAAGAACAGTACGGTTTTCGTAAAGGAAGTTCAACTTCGATGGCTTGCTTTAGTTTAATTAAGACTGTTACAGAAAGCTTAAATAATGGTACTCCAATAACTTCTCTATTTTTAGACATGAGCAAGGCATTCGATTTTGTGAATCATGCAAACCTTTTATACAAATTAGAATTTTACGGCGTTAGGGGAAAGGCACTGGAATAGATAGCAAGTTATTTGAAAAATAGGCAACAGTATACTGAAATAACGAGATTAAATACCAATTCAAAAAATGTTCTGTCAAGAGAAAAATTTAGGTCCGACCCACTTTTAAATGGTAGTGGTGTTCCGCAAGGCTGTATTCTTGGCCCGCTGCTATTTTTGGTGTACATAAATGATCTTCCGGAAGCTACTCAACATAAATGTATATTATTTGCGGACGACACCACAGTAGTTGTAAAGTGTGACAAGAATGTAGATTCGCAGACAATGGTAAACAAAGCCCTGGTAGACGTTATCCATTGGATGAAAAATAATGATTTAACCATAAATATAAATAAAACTAAATTAATACAATTTTAATCTTATAATTCAAATCTATTACCTCTTGACATTTATTTTAATAATGAAAAAGTTGATGTAGTTGACACAATTAAATTTTTAGGGATTAATATTGACAAAAATTTAAATTGGAAATTGCATGTCGATTTCGTATGTCAAAGACTTGATCGGTACGTTTTTGCCCTAAAAAAACTGAGACAGACCGTATCTCTGGAAGCTGCATTAACAGCTTACCATGGCTACGTGTCGTCTATTCTGAGCTATGGAATTATAATGTGGGGGAATTCAGTCGATATCGATAGAGTATTTAAAATTCAAAAACGATGTATTCGTGTGATGAACAAGGCCTGGTTTCAGGATAGCTGCAAACCACTATTTAAAAAATGTATCATCCTTCCTCTGCCATGCATCTACATCAAAGAAATTTGTATTTTCGTTAAAGCTAATTCACTTTTGTTCCATAAACGCAGTGAAATTATTAAACGACAGAAAAGACCCAAATTTGTTAACCTACTGCATCAACCTCCTTGTCGTAAAGATATATATAAGAAAAATGTCTACAATATGTGCATATCAATATATAACTGTATACCTAATGATTTAAAAATGTTAACAGGCAATTTATTCAAGAAATCTTTGTATGACTGGTTATTACAACAAGCATTTTATAGTGTTAAGGAATTTCAAATGTACTGTAACAAAAATACTTTTTAATATTTGCACACTTGCATGCAAGTTGAACGCAATATGTCTACATATGTTATTTTAAGACCTTCCTTGTGAATTGTGCTTGTGTTCTCGCAAATAAATGATTGATTGATTGATTGCAAAAAATATTTTAGTCATCATGCCTATTACCTTTTTTTGTCATTGGAATATCGAATTGGTTCAAACAAGGTGGTTTAACTGCTTAGTCCGAGTCCGTACTAATCGAAGCTACGGATCGGAGTTGCCTATTCTGCATTGTGCCGGATTGCTTGCACCTGTCGTGGAAGAGAAAACTTCGTTATTTTTTCAAACACTTATTGTAATAGCCTTGCTATAAATAGTTATAATATTTGACATTGTGCACTTTGTGATTTTATCTGCTCAGTAAATATAATAATTTAATTTAAGTACATAACGACATTTGACTCGTGAAAATGTTATGAATAGCCTATTTGCAATTAAACACTTTGATTTTGATTTAGTCCAAAGCTACTCCACGTTTACTAACAAGCCCGTAATTGTTGTATTGTGTTATGTCCACTCCAGTTCAGCGAACGCAAAGAAATGGGAGGTGGAGCTGGCGACGCTGAAGTCGAACAACCTGCGTCTGACGGCCGCCCTGCAGGAGAGCACGGCCAACGTGGACGAGTGGAAGCGGCAGCTGCACCAGTACAGGGAGGAAGTGGCCCGGGCCAGGCATCTCGCCGGGAAAGGTGGGCGTAGCTAACATAAATAGATTATTAGATATTTTAGCCATAATTAGATGTTTTCAAGAGAGTGAACAGGTTTCCGGAAAACGCAGCGTAGGCTCCTCACCAATAGATGGACCGATGATCTGGTGGAAACCGCGGGGAGCCGATGGATGCAGAAGGCGAGCAGCAGCTCAAATTGGCGCTCTATGGGGAAGGTCAATGTTCACCAACATCAGTGTTCAGTGGTGTTGGTGTTGTGTTGTGTGTGTATTGTGGTCAATGTGCCGCTTGGAGGTGGCTTGGTGATCGCAGTAGATTTCAATGTACCGAGGATAATCATAACAGCCTTAGAGCATCTAACCAACGGAGATGTTAACGTTATAATCCGCAAGCATTTTTTCTGCCAACTGCGCAAACCGCGCGTGTAAATGCACGCCGCACACCATCTTAAAACACGCACACAGTTATATAATCTAGCGTAGTTACGCAGTGTTTACACACACACTATGATAATGTAGATGACCAATTAGCGCCATATGACCGGCAGAGGCCTTGCCACCTCCATTTATAAATGCTCTAAGTCCACAGCTGAGCATGTTTCCCCGTAGAAGGCCACTGATCGACTGCGAGCCTCCTGCATCCGCGGTGCTGACCAGGTCGTCAGTTTAAGCTGCTTTGTTCTATAATACGGGCCCAGAAAGTTTATTTATTTATTTGTTTGTTTGTTTGTTTGTTTGTTTGTTTGTTTGTTTGTTTGTGTGTTTGTTTGTTTTTTTGTTTGTTTGTTTGCTTTCATACAATGTCATTTAGTGTAACTAAAACTAAATACCTAGTCCTAAATATTTCATTGTATGAGCCCTGTGAGGGCGTTGCACTTTTGAGTGGAGCTGGAGCGTACGTATCCTTTAAATTGTTACAATTTTTATACCTATAGTCCTAATAAAATAGTAAATTATACATATTTTAAATGAATTTCGTCATCTTATATACAATTTAGGTCAACTTATATATATATATTTTTTTTTAAAAGCTACCACAGCTTTATTTACATTCTAAAAAATATAATACAATTACTAAAAACTAAATTAAATCTAAACTAAGTACTTATCTAAAACTAAAACTATCTAAACTTATAATATACACTTATAAATAAAAAACTGCGTTTAAGTCTGCGGGTAAGGTGCCCAAGAAGCTGGCGACATTACATTTATATATTATCACTAGCTTTTGCCCGCGGCTTCGCACGCTTGTGTTATGTTATTTTTACGTTATAAGTAGTCTAATAATAGATTATTCATTTTGTACTAAACAACAATATGCACTAAATCTTTTCAAAGCTGAGCACAGTAACCTGTATTAGCATAGATATAGGTATAAAAACGCAAGCATAGCCGTGAGTGGAAGCTATTTAAGCCATTACCTAAAATTAAATGTTTTGAGTCAAATATAGATTTATAAAACAGTAAAAGAAAAGAAGTGTCAAACAAAAAACTACAATTTTATAAGTACCTCTTCATATTACAACAAAAAGAAATCATCATCACTTCACTCAGGTCTTTAACAGAAGTTTCAGTATATTTTGTTTAGGCAGTAGTTACCTAAGCAGGAAGGTACATTTTAGAAAAATATGAAAGAATGACACGCACGCACGATGATGCTGCTTTGCTCAGTTTTGCATATCCGCGCGCTTTTTGTTCCATTTACCACATTGTTTTTACCTTCTTAAGTTTGGCTCCATACGAATTGGTACCTACACTTAGCCAGTGTCAATAGATATATAAAAATAAGTGTATACAAAAATAAATCAATAAATAATTAATTTTTCTTAGTACGAATTAGGAATTACAAATACTAAACCACCACTCCTTAAAGAATTGACCGTTATAATTTTTATTATGTCCACTATTTTTCACGCTGTCTCATTCCCACTGCACTTTCAACATACCTACCTAGTGATGAAAGTGAGGAAGTAGGTGAAATCGTCATTACATAATTATTAGTTACACCCAAATATAGTTACTACTAGCGGTGGGCTGTAGCGGCTTTCTTGGTTAGCGAAACGAAACTATCTATCGAATATCAGTAGCGGTTTTTGAAACGCGCTATTATAGTAACGACCGATAGCGGGTTTGAACATAACGTGCTTTAGGCTATTAATACGAGTAGATAGCGCCTTGAAAGGTACGTTCGAATAAAACAATAAGCGTTGTAACTCGCTATGGTGGATTAAATCAAATAAAAATCAATAAACATGGTGTTATGATTATAAAAAAGATTTACATAATAATTATTTATTTAATTTTTATTTTGACGCAAACGCTTTACAATAGTTAATTATTTGAAATTACGTTTCTGATTAAAATACCTAGACCTATTAATTTTTATAATATGGTGGATACTCAAACATCAAAATAACATTTCTTATTTATGTAGGTATTTATATTTAAAATATTCGTGAACACTTGTCCATAAATAAAAAAAACCTTAAAGAAACACTAAATTAAGGCAATAGACCAATCAAAATAGTTTTTTTTTAACTATGTAAGTAAGTACTTATAATTAAAATGAATAGGCGATTCGGAAACTTTGGAAAAGGTTGTGTCGTGCCTATAAACTGTATCGCACTCACATAATCTTCAAGAAATATTATAATCGAATTCCCATAGAACACATAGTTTCCTAATAAAACAAAATTCAGAAAAAACTCATCTATGGGCTTATATTATATCATATAGGTACCTCAATAGTACGGGACAAGTTAAATAAAGTCAACAAAGCAAGCGCGTATGGAAAAGATAAAAATACCATGATAGATATTTCGTTTCGATCAAACCGATATTGAAGTAGCGCGTAGCCCGTTGGTCTCTCGTTCCGTTATATTGAGATAGAGCTACTGCTGCCGATAGCGGTTAGCGACATTTTAGTGAAAATAGCCGAACGTTATGTGCGTTGCGGACGCAAGACGTGATTTGTGCGATAGACGGTAGCAGGTTATTGTAGTACGGTGAAACTATCTATCCGCTATTGTGCCGATAGCTAGTTTCAATAACTATCTACGTTGCGCAACGACCACCTCTATTACTTACTAAAACTATAACCTTCTTGGAGTAACCGAGTAATCTAATCATTTTTACTCGTGGTTTTTTTAATAGGCCACAGATCTAAAATATTTTAACTATTATCAACATGCAAGAAGAAGAAGAAGAAGAACAACTCAAAAACAGTCAAAGACGAACCTTACGCGCCATGTTGTTGTTAATTCGAGGGTACAATTGCCATAATGTATACCTACATATTATTATATCTAAGTACCTACCCTTTTTAAACATTTTTCATAAAATACTTCGTATCATTGGCTAAATACAAATAATAGCACGTGCTCCGGCTTACTTTAATGCCAAAATAAAAAAGGTTTTAAAATGTGTAGCAATGGTAAAGGTATATAACTTAAGTAGCTATAAGTACTACAGGTACCTTAAAACTTCTTTGGGATCGACACAGAATGTAGCATTAGCGCAAAAATAATTTTAACTACATATTTAGAATGGTAACGTGTAGTAATTTTATGTAAATAATACATTTGACCAGATCGCCAATAAAGAACATTGCTCCCGCCAAAACCCTATACATCGAAAACTTCAATAAAAATGTTAATTAAGTAAGCTTCAGTATTGGCTAAGTATGATAATCGCGTGAAGCCTTATGAATGATTATAAAAAGTCTAAGAATCTCCCCTTTAAACAGTTTTCATAAAATACTTCGTATCATTGGCTAAATACATGTTTTGTCTAATGACAAAATAAAAAAAGGTTTTACAATGGGTAGCAAATGGTTTCCCCGTACATGTTTATACATAAATTCCTCAAAAGAGGAGTCTGAAAATCTTCACTTCTGAAAATATTGGGAAGAAGCAGAAGCAATAGAATAGAAGACGATGAAAAGTAAACATGAAGCTGGCAAATGCACAAGACGTGCGACGCCAATCCTCAAAAAAAAAAAAAAAAATGCGTCTATAAATTAAGTACCTATAGGCACAGATTACTGAATATGTGACTACTATAGGTTAAGCTATAGGTACTATAAATACAATTTTAAATAATTATTTCGAATGGTAACGCGTAGTAGATTTTTGAATACTAATACATAAAAACAGATCGCCAATAAAGAATTTTGCCCTCGCCAGAACCCAATAAATCGAAAACATGAATAATAATTTTAGTTATGTTTCAATATTGGCTAAATATGATATCGCGTGAAGCCTTAAAACTTATAATAAAAAGTCTAAGAAATTTTTAGTTTTCGAAATTCCTTGTTCTCTGTGTCGTGCTCATATTCAAGTAGGTTCTCATACCTATCCTCTTTTTTAGTTTGGACCACAGATTAACGAAAAAACTAATCTTTAAGTAATACATATTATGACTTCCTTGGGTATAGGTAATTACATAATAACAGATTGTTTTTCTCTAATCTGCATTGCATCGAGCGCAGACGAAGTTATCGCGCGATGTATTTCGCCGTCCCCGAAAAGTGTGATACACTGCCGGTAATGCAGGCGCGCCAATTGTTATTTACTGTTTTTTTTAAAGTTATAAATAAAAACATGCATTAATTTCCGTCCTGAATGGGTAAATTCTTATTACTAAATCTCCGCTGTCCGTCTGTCTGTCCATCAGTCACCAGGATGAATCGTGATAGTTAGACAGTTGAATTTTTCACAGATATATTTCTGTTGCCACTATAACAACCATGATCCATATTCAAAAGTTCAGATAAACGGACAACAAAAAAAAATGGTTTTACTTCATATTGATAAGGAATTATAAATTAAAACTATTAAAATTTTTTTTTGTAATCGCAAATAATACTCTCACAGTTTGTAAAAAATATTTATTCGCTGACATGCTATATAACGCTACTGCTTCCTTCATTTTATTTAGCCCACGTCGGTTGTGCAGCAGGCAAACAAATTGACTGTGTGTCCGGATTGTGGTGCTATAAAAACTTCGAGGATAGTCAACAGAGATGTTTTTGCGCGCCAACTCAACAGCGAAGGTTCGGGCGTATATGAAGCTGCGCCATAATAGTAACAGAATTTTTTTTCTTTAACCTGTGCCTCCAGATAAACCCGAAATAAAATTACCGTCAACAGCACAGAGTAAAACTTTTTTCTCTCATCTATGATTAGTAGCCAAAATAAAACTTACCTTTTGACACTGGCTAAATACCTACACTATGTGTGGAGCCAAAATATAAGAAAAAAAACTTACCTTGAATCCTTGAAGCGGCCATCTTGTTAAAATCCCGTTCCGTTTCATAATGAAATCTTACACATTTTCACCAAAAAAAAAATTAACGATATATAAAATTTAATATATCCTATATTGTGCGCCGGGTTTTTCTAAGCTTATTAGTGAAAACCGCATGAAAATCCGTTCAGTACCTTCGGAGTTGTGCCTTAACAAACAAACAAACAAATTAACAAACAGACAAAATGTTTAAAATGTAGCTTAACGTGATCAGCGAAAAATTTCAAGCCAACCTGTGTCATTTTTTTTTCGATATCTTGCATTTACAGATTTTTTTATCTCTACAGTTTTTATTAATTAATTTTATTCACAATTTTCACGTAAAATAAATTGACGGACAAAAACAATAACAATCGATAAGTGTTTCACACTCGTTTTATTCTTTTCTTTATTCGCTATATTAATGGAACATTTTTAGTTTTATTATATGTATAGATATAGATTGTCATCATTATAAGTAAATTTCAAAACGGAATACATTTTATATTGCAATTGTTAGGTTAATTATTGATATTACCTACTTTGATATTATTTTTGATTTTTATCATTTCCTATATCGAGTGTAACAGGACCGAGCGAACTAAAGTTTATCTGCTTTAAATTGTTCGACTGAGTATTATTGTTTGATTGAGTATTGTTGCCGCTTTAGTTTAGCCGTTTGCTGTGCTGTGGCATTTGACTGTGGCCTTAGTTTATCTGTGGGTGTCATCACCTGATGACGACTAATGCTGGTGATGTGTCAGGTGGCGAGGCTAACGAGGTGGAACAGCTGAGACAGCGTGTGGCGCAGCTCGAAGCGGAGTTAGCTCAGAAGAACGAGGAGCTCGCACAGATCACCAAGTCTAGGAAGAGTGAACAGGTGAGCAACTGACCTAAAATAAAGATTGACTTTACGACTTTGTTTGTTTTACGGTACAAATAATTTAAACCGTTTCAGGATGACTTTCAGCAGACCGATCATGCTGAGATTTGGCATGTCTGAATAGCTGTATACATTTGATGACATGAGCTTTTTTATAAGGATTCTTTGACTCCGTATTATATATTAAACTAAGTTAAATTGCCTATAGATCGGAACTGTCTTGGAACTGTCAGTTAACATACCTACTAAGTATTTTTTTTTGTGTAGTTTAAAACAGTAAATTCTAATTAATAATTTGACACTTGGTGGGTGGTTATATCTTGAAAAACAAAACTTAATTATAATTGTCATTACTTATTTGAATTATAATTTAATTACTTAAATACCTACTTATACACATTTTATTACGATATTTATTATACATATTATTGTTTCTGGTTTGTACTTTTTGTTTTTTATTGTGTATTGTCTAACTTTGCATTATTGTGAAGTTGAATAAATGCTATTCTATTCTATTCTATTCTATACTGAGTTTTCCATGTGGCAGGATGCGGAAGCCAAGCTAGCCCAGAGCCAGTTAGAACTGGCGCTGGCCGCACAGGATGGGCAACGGCAGGTCATACAGGCGCTCAACGACCAACTGGCCAGGCAACTTGATGAGCTGGTGAGTTATACATTCATTTAGTGGGGGAGAAAGGTTCTCGAGTCGCGACCACGAATCGGAAGACGCCGTGTAGGCCCCCACTATGATAGGTGCACACAGAATTGCTGGGAGCAGATGGATGCAAAGGGCAAGCAGCCGTTTAAATTGGTATATTGTGGTAGGTCCTCATGTTCAGCAGTGGACGTGTTCAGGATATCATGATGATGTATTTGCTAAATTATTTTATTGTTTTTAAAACTTGAAATTCCGTTTGTTTAGACATCTCGATATCTCCGCCACTGAACTCAAAGCGGACCCAAAAATAATCCGTAATAATAAATCGTTAATAGGAATTTTACGATTCTCGAAACTAAAAAAGTGTGTTGCCAGATGGCATCATCAATAACGATCTATCACATACGTAGATCCTGGGCTCTAACTAGGATTCCCTCTAGGGACCCGTGAACTACGAGGACCATGCTCCCACAACACCCAGACACAAATGTTTTCAATTTCCAGTCCACAATCCACCGCGAGATAAACACGGCGCTGCAAACATGAGACGCGGCCTGCCCCCCGCCCCCCGCCGTGTACGGGGGGCCCGCGGGGGGCGGGGGGCCCGCGGGGGGCGGCCTGGGTCCCGCGGGGGCTACATACAACTACGGTAACCACGCCTATCCTGGCAACTCCGCCGTCAATGTCATGTACACGACGAGCGGCGGCATGTATGCAGGTAACGTTCCCATGTACTCTACTACCGTGGGTCCCGTGGGACCCAACGCGATGTCCCCCGGGGCTAATGCGACCCGTCGCCTCCCGCTATTGTTGAGGCAGCAGCCCCCCGATGAGGAGCCTACGTACGTCACCGTGAAAGCCAAGAAATGAAAAGTGCTATCGGTATTTCGCAAGGTGCATGAGTCGTTTTAGTTATTTTGTATTTGTTTGGTTTCGATCTAGGGGCGGGATTTGATTTTCGAATTTGGTTTTTTGAATTTTTGACTGTTTTCGAAGGAGTTGAAAAGATTTTGAGGACGGATATTTGAAGATCGTTCAATAAAGTGTATTAAATGAATATTATTTCTTAATTTTTAAACTCAATTATTTGAATTGTTTCTTTTTAGTGAAGGTGGTAACTGTTCTAAGTCATCTGATTTTGATAAAAACGAGTTTAAAAGAAACAAAAAAAAAACACTCGTTCAGAAATATGGAGCTAATTCGACATTTCCAATACATATAACTACTATAAAATTATAAAAAAAAAGTCGCATGTAAATGTAAACCACCTCATAAAAATGTGGTGATTCCGGAGTATCTCCATGATCACTGTTGATTGCTAGGGAAGGCGTGCATTTGACAATCGTAACGGCTAAATATAAATATGTTTGTAAACATTAAGAAAAAAACATAAACAGAGCTAAAAGTAAACCAGAGACAAAAAAATATTCAATCGACTTTATTTATTAATATTATTTTATTTACCGGATTCTTTGAGTTTGAAAAAAGTTGAACACGAGTTACCATTGCGGCCCACATTTGAAATGCACGACTACCGCCATTATAATATTTAAAATATATTGTCCCACCCTTAAGAAATATAAAATTATTTAGACTTTTCATTGTTAATGAGAGATACATACAAATCCCTGTTGTTTCTATAGCTGATTATTTTTTTAATTTTTATTTTAGTTTATTTAATTCTTTATTTTACCCCACTGGCTGTGTTCTAGTATCTCCATCTCATTTCAACCATATAAGTCGCTTTTAGCGGGAGAGAGATGGCTGTTAAACACTCATACTGCATCCCTCTCGCTCTAACTCTAACGACAAAAAGAGATGATTTTTTTTTATTTCTCTAATTTGTCTTCAGTGTATCGAGCTTAACTATTGGAAAATAAAATTAAAGTACTTCAGCTATAGATACAGGTGAGGTTTTAGTGTCGAGCGAATTTGCTCCTTCTTTCAATGTAAATACGTTCCATAATCGTGCAACCTCACGATCTAATGCCAAAAATGATAATTTTTAAAAACATTATTATATTTAATGTAGAATTTTAATATTTAGTGTCATTACGAAACTGGCTGCACGGTGAAATACCGAATTTTAAATTAAGAATGAACTATTAAAAAAAAACACTTCGTTTATTATTAAAAGCCTGTCTAAAAATTATAATCAGGCTGTGCCATTCTCTTAGTATACTGTATTATTACTTATCTTCTAATATATAATTATAAAAAAATATATAAATCGGTGTAAAAATATCCCTCGGCGTACAGTTGAGGCGCAGGAAAGTACACGCTAGGGGAATATAAAAAAAACAATGAATAAATGCTTCGATTAAAATTTTTGAAAAACGTTACATTATTATTAATAAATTAATATATTTAAAACATTGCGTAGTGTGTAAGTGTAACGTTAGTGTAATATTAACCGATATATTAACGTAAATATAAAATGTCTTGGTTCGTTTAACACGATCTGCGTTGCATTTTATTTCGATTGATATTTTCTTGCATTTTATCTTAACTCGAATATTTTCCACTTATAATTATCAAATCCTAATCGTAAATCCTATAATCAATTAATATTTAGACTTAATTTTTTCTCTTTCCTACTGTGTAGGTATTCGTATGTGTAATGATGAATGGAAATTTCACGTTGCATGATTAGTTTGCGAGTTAAATATGAATTAATCGTTAGAATTAAATAGATAATATAGAAATTAAAAAATATTATAAAACGTATGAGCTACTCGTAAACTGTTTGCGTGGTTAAACTGTATGTAGTTGTTTTCTTTTATGTTTTTTTTTTATTATTGTTTTGTCATGAAAAACCCTGCATTTCATAGATCCCTTAGCAAATTAGTGAATAAAGATTTGACAGATAATAGTTACGCGTTATTATTATTATAAAATCCTTATTAAATTATTATTATTTAATTGTTTTTAATGGGAATAAATTATCAATTATATGACACTGGGTTTTTGCTACCGCTTTGAAAAATACAGAAATACGTATTTTTTTTTATAAATGTTTTATTGTTACAAAATTTTGGCGGTAACTATAGTCTGTCAATCAAAGCGAATAAAAAAAAATTGAAAACAATATAATATCATTGAAAAAGGCTGAGGACACAATTTTTAAGATATACAATGTCTTCTAACAGGGTAATTTCATTTACTGTTGTGTACTTTGGAATAGCCGTGTTGTTATTCGATTTTTACTCTTGCCTTTTGAATAATAAAGTACATTCTTCCGTGTTGCCCGTTTGTTTGTTGAATTTGAACTTTTAACTGATTCTGGTGTGAATTGAATAGCGCGATTACGCAGTTTGATATCTACGTAGCTTATTTACGGCAATCACTATTAAAATTACCATGAGTGTGATTCATTTTAAATATTATAATTTTTTTATATTACTTTCACGTAGGTACAGTCGGTAAATAATATTTAAAATGAATCACTATTAATATAAATATTTCTTGTTTCCATTAAATACTTTTTATTTCATAATAAATAAAAATAGCAAATGTTAAGATAAGTGAATTTCAGACACCCCTGTATTTAAACGGCTTTACTTATAACTTATAACCATTACTTAAATTTAACCAATGCTTAAAATATCCTATCATTTCCTCGCTGACGTGAAATGTAACAAGCGAACACGAGACAAGTGATTTTAAGCATTGATTATATTTAATTAATCTTTTTAATTAAACCCCTGATGTAAAAGGTCAGCTGAAGTACCGCGAAAATTTGCAAATGTGGTACCCAGCCAGTCTTTTTGCCTTTGGTTTTTTCACACCAAATACTACACGTTGATTGGTTGACGATAGCCGATGATCAACAGGCGACCAATGAGCATTCAGTATTTTTAAGTTGACATAAGTTTGACAGCCTCCGTGGTGTGATGGTTGAGCAGGTCGGCTCGTAACCCGGAGGCGGTGGGTTCGATTCCCGCGACAGGACCAGTATTTGTGCACAGAAAAAAAAGCGCAAATGCTTGTTCTGTGTCTGGGTGTTGTGGGAGCATGGTCCTCGTAGTTCCCGGGTCCCTAGATACAGGGAATCCTAGTTAGGGTCCAGGATCTATGTATGTGAACGATTGGTCGTTATTATTATTATTATCTCATTTATTTATATTATTTATTTATTATTATTATTATTAGTTTAACTACAAACGTATTAGAATCGGAGGGTTAGTCTACTAATAATAATTTGTACATGTAAGTAAATCTGTTCATCACAATTTATTTAAGATTAATTATTAAAAGCAAACCCAAATGATCTGTTGGTATGTGACAATTGTATAGACAGTAGACGTTAAGCGTTATTCCCAGATTGTAAACAGAAAAGTGTCTATGTTATCTGAATCCTCTATCTCCCTCGCACGTCATTTTTGGAAATGTCAGATGACCGAATTTACTTAAAAAAAATGTTTATTTCTGGTTGTTCACCCTCACCTTAAGAATAACATTACAAAATATATGTTCAACGAAAATATCACATATTATTCCAAAAAGGTTTTCATTAAAAAAAAAAAAGAAATTGACGTTTGTTTCTTTCTACCCTGTTTTTGTTTATGAACACTTGTTTGGTTTAACATTTTATGATATTTTTGTTAAACAGTAAAGTTGTAATGTTATTTTTGAGGGCCTAGTTTTGGCAGATTTCTCGTGAGTTTAATAATTAGTTATCATCAAAAACGTCGCAATGCGCAAACGAGATAGAAGATCCAGGTAAACAGGACACTTCAAGATGTAGAATAAAAGAAATAGTGTACTATAAAAATAGATGTTACAATAGTTAAATTAATTCTACATAATATATATAGTTTTCATTGTATCTGGCTGGGAGATGGCATTGAAATGTAATTTCTGTAGTTTACCCAACAATATTGGCCCGCACTGTAAATTTACCCACCGAATTTTCGTTCTTTCGAGTGCCAACGCTTGCATCCTTGTTTTTGCCACTAAGTGTTTATAGCGTAGCGGTATTGTTGCAATATGTATATTAAATTCTAATTATAACGTTGTTGTATTGTAATCGTATTTATAGTTTGTAATTTATTCTGTATTTATTGTATTATGAAATTATTATTGTCATGGCCTGCGTTGCGTTTGTTACTACCATTCTTAATTTGTGTTTAAAACTATTAACTATTTCCGATTTAAAACAAGATCATATACAAGGCTAAGGAGATTATAAACAAGCTTCAGCAGATCATAGACAAGCCTAAGCAGATCATAGACAAGCCTAAGCAGATCATAGACAAGCCTAAGCAGATCATAGACAAGCCTAAGCAGATCATAGACAAGCCTAAGCAGATCATACACAAGGCTAAGGTGATCATACACAAGGCTAAGGTGATTATAAACAAATCTAAGGTGATCATACACAAGGCTAACAGAACCATAAACAAGCTTCAGCAGATCATAAACAAGCCTAAGCAGATCATAGACAAGCCTAAGCAGATCATACACAAGGCTGAGGTGATCATACACAAGGCTAAGGAAATTATAAACAAGGCTAAGGAAGCCATAGACAAGGCTAAGGAAATTATAAACAAGGCTAAGGAAGCCGTAGACAAGGCTAAGGAAATTATAAACAAGGCTAAGGACTTGTTTAAGATTTCCGCAAGGAAAAATCAGGAAAAATTGTCAGAGGCAATAAGATCCGTTTTAAATTAAATTGAAAAATCAGTTGCTCCCTAATTTTTATTCGTTAAAATTAAATAAGGGTAGTTAGCAATAATGTATAGGTGCATAATGAGTTTTTTAAAGCAGTTTCGCTTAGTTTTTCTTATCTATTTTCAGTCATAAAATATGGTCGTTTTTGTTAAATGTTAAATTAATTATAGACATAATAGGCTTGTGTCGTGCTATTTTTTTATTGCACGAATTAATAATATACCTTAAAACATAAACAGTCGTGAAAACAAAAATTAAATATTTTAAAAAATGACTAAGTTACAAACATTTTAAAATACAGGAATAGAAAGAGACAGTTTAAACGCGCAGTGACGTCACTTCCACTTTCATAGTAAGCCTCATTACTAAGCTGTGGTAGATTTACATACAATCTCTTTGGCATGTGACGTCATATCCCAAAGCTACATAGTAACTGTAGGCTATGCTCTGTTCTGCGAGAAAGGGACAGGCGATGAAACTTTAAAAGCTTATTACTCCGTGATTTATTTGCCAATTTTACTAATTCTTTCAATGATTGCATTAATTATTAACCTACTTTATTAAGATAATATTAACTTGTTAATTTTAATAGCAGGACACAAGCCTATTGATCACAAAATATTAATAAAATATATCTTATAAACTGTATTGCTTCCATACAAATTATTATCTATGTTACCAAAGCATATGTTGATACAAACGTAACGCAGACAACGTTTGTGTACGTACGTACATCTTCCATTAGAACGTAGACGCTGTGAGCTACAGAATGCGTATTAATAAATACAATTAAACATTTTATGCGTTGTTTTATTTGATAACTTTTACAATGCACGAAGAATTACCTAATATCTTATGTAATGTATGCAAGAACTAGGGGATTGTTCCCAACCCCTAAATCCACTACGGAGATCCGAAACGGAACTAGTGAGAAGGTCCGTTAACGGAACTGTTGGGAAAAAGTCTCAATAGTTCCGTTACTGAACTACTTCCACGGAATTTCTGGGAATAAACGTAATTTAGAACTGACAACCGATGGGGAAGAAAGGTGCTCGAGTGGCGACCACTAACCGGAAGACGCAGCGTAGGCTCCCTACTAGGTGGACCGACGATGGCGGAGACCTGTGTTGAGCAGTGGACGTCGGCAGGCTGTTGATGAAGATGATTTGGGTTTCGCCATTTTGGCGCTGATTGCTAAGAGTAACATCGTGAGCATCCTCGGAACTAATCAAACCAACCAATCAACGCGATGGATTTACAAGTTATAGTTCCCAGGACAGTCGGAGTGGCGCTTCAAATTGGCACAAGAAATTCTCAATTTTTGTACGATATCGTCTATCGAGCGTACTTGTATGATAGATATCAGTGGCAGCCCACATAGCTCATAGAACTGCATGACAACCGATGGGTAAGAAACGCTCTCGAGTGGCGACCACGAACCATTCCTCCATTATGTGTAGAAGCCAGTCAAAGTGGCTCTCTACAAGTTCAGCAGCAAAAACCGAGTCCTATTTACTAAGGCACCACTGTGCGTCTGTCTTTCTGGAGTTTATCTACTATATGTACAGTAGTCTACGCACGTAGCATGCCCTTTTCATTATACAAGCATGATACAAACAATTTATAAAATAGTATAAAAATAAATAAATATGTGTGGACATTTCACACAGCGCCATCTAGACCCAAACTAAGCATAGCTTGTACTATGGGAACCAGATAACTGATATAACGACTAAGTATCTTTAAAATTATTATGTAGGTGTGGCGTCACAAGAAGTTTTTTATTTCATTTCTACATGCTCTGCGAGACCATTTGAAATGAGAACATATTAAAAATTACAAATGAAGATTGTTTACTTTTGATAGGTCAATCACGGCGAAAATTTTCTGTTGGTCAATGCGTATATTTCGTAAGCTCTTGGAAAATAAGTGATATTTAGTATCCTGCTGTCTTTAATTACCAAATAGGTACTTAATATAACCCGAATAACCAGACTACGAGTACCTATAACTACCTACCTAGTTGACGTAATAGCTTACATGTTAGACCTTTATTGCGCTAACAAGGCGACATTCGTTCAATCTAATTTATTAAACGATGATTAATTGGTAAGTAATTGGGTTACTTTCCCATGCCGATGGGAGTAGGCGCGGCGGCGGCGGCCCTCACTCGAGGGCTTCAGTTTAGTGTCATGGGACAAACTGTTGAAAAACAACACGTAAAATATGATCAGCCTAGGTAGGCATTTGCTTTAGGTAGTTGCTAGGTTCCTTTAAAAAGTAGGAGTACCTAACCTAATACGTAGGTACTACCAATCATCATAGGGTCCCATCAGGTACGAACGGAAAAAGCCCGAACATGAAAAAAATGTAGTAATCGTGTCTAGAGAGTTCCTAGTTAGTGTCCGGTGTATTCATTTGGCCCAATACTTCGCCAACAAGCAATAAATGTCGCTTGATAATCTTGCGTTATGCACAAAAATAATAATTCGTAAAATAGCCCGCGTTGTTGCGTTGTAGGTACCTATGGGATGAGGCATCTGTACTGTAAGTATTATATTATCTGGGCTATTATCATGTAGGTCACCGATAAGCTTTAAGAATCAGCAAGTTGAAGTGGCAGTGGGCGGGCTACTGACAATGACGACCGATGGGGAAGAAAGGTTATCGAGTGGCGACCACGAACTGGAAGACGCAGCTTAGGCCGGCCCCCCACTAGGTGGACCGACGACCTGGTCAGAACCGTGGGGAGCCGATAGATGCAAGAGGCAAGCAGCCGCTCAAAGTAGCGCTCTTTGGGAGAGGCCTATGTTCAGCAGTGGTGCGGTATGAGGTAGGTAGGTAGGCCTACCAACTTTTTGTACGTAGATCCTAAACTATACATTATAGAGCCCCCATCTAAAACCAGACCATTTTCTAGAGAACACTATTGTTAAACTCTATTATTGCTGTAATTATGAAATGATTAAATCCAAATATCGATCAATTATTAATTATTTTAGTATCTACGTAAGAAACATTAACCAATTGCAATTTAAAAACTAACAACAAATTTTCATAGTGAACTCTTATTTACTTAGGTAGGTAGGTTCCTAGATAAAAGTTCCTAACACTTTTCACTAGTCATCGCAGCTTATCTATGCTGGCAACTTAAGTCCTTGAAAAGGCTTCGTTCGAACTTTGCACGAACATAAACTTAGGTGGAGCTTAGACCAAAGCTCTCAAAAGGAAAGTCCTAACGTAGCGTACTCGCTAGAATGCCAGCAAAAAGCGCTTACACGACAAGCTTAAATCTCTTCACTCAAACCCAAGGCTTCTGAAAGCGCTGACTCGGCGGATTTCGATCAAGACGATTCGACGACCACCATTTTACCATCGATTTCCCGCGCGCATGTCACTTTTCCCGCCATTGCGATAGCGCGATAGTGTCGCGCCTCCTTGGACGGAACACGCACGTCGATCGCGGCTACAAAGCGTGATCCCTTGCCATTTAAATTAAAAAAATATAAAACAAAGAATTCCCGATTTTCAGCCAGTGTCAACCGATTAACATTTTCCAGTGTCCTGACTGCAAGGATTTATTTATTCGAGTGGAAATTCTACGTAGCTTTCGGGTACGTTTGTTATCACAAATCGATACATTAGTACTTACTTGAATTAAAATATGCAATAAGGATTGTACAGTGTAAAAGTCATCTCCTGGGAAGCTCCATGTTTTTTTGTTACATGCCTTTTTTAATTTTAGTTGGATTTTGCCAGCGATTTCCAAAGTCGATCTTGAAAAAGACCATGTTTTTAAGGAACCGCGTTGGACTGAATTGTTTAATATTTCGATTCATCTTAAGAGTAGGCCTAGCTTTGTTTATTTACGAGCTATGCACGCTCCGTCGATCTCTTGTATAAACATTAGCGAGCAAAGTATGAAAGCTCGAATAAAATTCTTCTTATTTATCGAATTCTAAAGATATAAAACATCTTTCAAGTCGTTTTTCATCAAACGTCTTTCCGGCCAGTGCGTCTAACAATAGCGACGGGCAATTATGTCGATTGCGAGAGTATTCTTCATTGTTTGTGAACGTATTCAAGCTCTTCCGTCTTGGAATTTTTCGAGTTTTCCGTTGGCTTCCAGCTTTTATTGGTATGCCCTTTAGAATGAGATGCAGTGACCTTCTGTACTGAATAGGTATGATACATAGAACTGTAATAAGTATCCTACCTATTATTTTAGACAACAAAGCGAACTAAGACCTAAATAATGATGTGGAGGCCTTCCGGGGGACTTGATTATGATATGAGCGGTTGAGCATCACCAACGCCCTGGTTCTGCTTCTGACAGCTCAGCCGGACAGAGGATCCGATGTTTTATGGAATTATTGTCGCTCTACATTTTTTATAAATATGTCATTTGCAGGCGCAGCGTTGGTCGGTCCCCTGATACTGACGATTTAGTGAAAACCACGGGGAGCCGATGGATGCAGAAGCGAGCAGTCGCCCAAAGTGGCGCTCTCTGGGGGAGACCTATGTTCAGCAGTGCACGTTTTCAGGCTGTTGATGATGATTATGACTGTTATTTGTAACCTATCATTATAGGGCGTCTAAGTAGGTACCTATAGTTCTTGCCATCTGAAACTTTAGGCACGTGTTCGGTAATGACGTAGAAGCGACTGCAAGTGCAGTGTTTAACACCGTGCAACCCTAAAGTTCACTTTTCAAACAGTTACTCGTCTAAGGCATTTTAGAATTTAATCAAAGTGCCTTTAGCCATTTATATTGAGTCATCCTAATAAAAAGGCAGACGAATATAATATTTTGCCATATTATTTTTATTAAATATTTGATTGGAAAAAAATAATAAAAAAATATGGTCGGTCAGCTATGAGCCCTAACGAGATAGTCATAACGAGATTTTAGTCTCTAGTCATACCTACCTGCTGTCTAGTCATGTTGAGATGTAGCCCTTTACCTTCTAACCCGATGGTACTTAAATGAAGCTATCCAATACGTTGGTTTAGGTAAGTTGACCTAAGTACCAATTACTAGGCGGAAACAGTGGCCAAAATAATAATGCATAACTGGCCAAGTGCGTGTCGGACTCGCACACGATAGGTTTCGTACCATTATCTATAAAAAAAAAAACGAAACGAGCAATAAAATTACGTTTATTGTATGGGAGCCCCCTTAAATATTGGTTTAATTCTGTTTTTAGTAATTTGTTGTTATAGCGGCAACAGAAATACTTACCTAAATCAACTGTGAAAAATTCAACTGTCTTTTATTGTATTCTATGTATGTATTTACAAACAAAAAGTATATAAGTATAGTATCAGTTATCTGGTTCCCATAGTACAAGCTATGCTTAGTTTGGGGCTAGATGGCGCTGTATGAAATGTCCACACATATTTTTTTATTTTTTTATTTGAGATACAGTTTGGTGACAGACGGACAGATAGACAAACAGACAGACAGACAGACACACAGACGGTCAGCGGGGCCTTAGTAATGGGCATGATGACTACTATTAAAAATGAACAAGTAAATATTGCTTTCATAAAAAAGATTAAAAATGAATGCAATAATTAAAAAAATAAGTAAAATCGGTAAATAAATCACGGAGATATAAGCTTTTAAAGTTTCGACAGGAGGCATCTCCTGTCCCTTTCTCGCAAAACATAGCGCCCCTACAGTTACTATGAAAAATCCATTTGTTAAGTCACATGACAAAGAGATTGTATGAAAAGCTACCACAGCTTAGTAATGGGGTATTATGAACGACCTTCCTCTAACGTCACTGGCCGTTTGAGCTATCTCTTTCTATTCCGGTTTTTAAAATGCTTGTAACTTGGTCATTTCTTGAGATATTTAATTTTTGTTTTCACAAATGTTTATCTTTTGAGGAATATTATTTATTTATCCAAAAAAAATTTAGTCATCATGCCTATTGGATTCGCTTTACCATGTGGGCTGCTTTGGGTACGGAACCCTAAAAAGAAAAGGAGCCAACGTTTATTTTACTTCTGCCTCTAAATTGTAATGAAAGAACCTTTACGAAAGAGATCGCATTACAGATTGTCTGAGCCGCGCTCGAAACAATTTACGAGTAGCGAGTGTAACGGGTAACGCGATTGCAACGGAGAAAATGCTACCCTCGGGAATGAAATTTATGTTTTCACGTAAAAAATACGCTAAGAATCAATTTTATTTGAGGGTTTTGAGACCCTGGGCCCGTGGGGACCAGGAGCTCATCGCGTCTTCCAATGTTAACGCCTCTCGATGCGACGCGTGACCAAAACGAACCTAATCGATCAAAGCACGATTTTCAATAACATTTTCACATCCCCGCCCAAACTCTAATACAATTTTTCTTTACGTGACGGCTTGACAGAAAAACCGGATAAGTGCAAGTCGGACTCGCGCACGAAGGGTTCCGTACCATTATTAAACCGAACAAAAAAAACACGTTTGTTGTAAGGAAGCCCCCTTAAATAATTATTTTATTCTGTTTTTTAGTATTTGGTGTTATAGCGGCAACAAAAATGCATCATTTGTGAAAATTCAACTGTCTAACTATCACGGTTCATAAGATACAGCCTGGTGACAGACGGAGAAGCAGACAGACAGACAGACAGCGAAGCCTTAGTATTAGGGTTCGCTTTACTCTTTGGATCCCTAAGAACCCTAAAAACTCGGAAATCATTAAAAAGCCATTAATCAAAAAAAGAAGAAGCAACCTTCCGAGATAACTGAATAGCTTTACGAAAAGACTTACGATGGCTTGACATAAGTAGGTTTTTTTTTTGAACGGGCTAATGCTGTTGTTCTCTACCGACCTTTACAGCGTCACCAGGCAGGCGCTTAAGGCACCCAGCCGACAAAAGTGGGGGCAACTAGCTTAAGGGCACCCCTGGGATGCGAGCCTCGGCTTGGGCTGTTGTCGGAATAAGAGGATCGAGAAGGCTACGTCCGATGGAGGAGTGGACCCTATATATGGAAAGTCGCGACCATTCTAGCTAACCTACGGGGGTACGTGAATCTCGCCGGTGGGGTCGGTATCTGATTGTGTTACGCTGGTATCCTATACCTGATCGGTACCTGATCCAGAAGGGCTAGAGTGGTCCGGTGATCCTAGCGCAGCCGAAACAACGGCTGCTATAGGATCTTCCGGGTCGCTCAAGGCACGTCTTCATAGGCTCAACATAGGTAAAAGTATATGTATACTTAATATAAATAACTAGGTATAGGTACCAATAAGCCCTACAAAGCAATAAGTATATAGAATGTCCTTGAAATTAATAACACGTGTTAATGACTCAATTAACTTGTTAATTAATGTAAGAAACGTATTAAACGTAAGAAACCCCATAAATTCCCGGCTACGAACGTGACTATTAATTTTAATATGCACGGGACCCAGCCTCCGTTCGCTCTTTCGCTCTTAACCGCATTTCATAGCAAGGCCACGCACCAGGCTTCCCCTGATGGTGACCTTTAACTACAAGGAAAATGTATGCTTAAATTAGCGAATTTATGTAATAGGTACTAGCTGCGCCCCATAGTTTCACCCGCTCTCCTAGCTCTTACACAAACGTTCCCGTTTTCGTAATAAAAAGAAAGTGCAAATAGCTAGTACCCATTGCGTATTTTTTTTAAATAAGTGTGGACATTTCGAACATCACCATCCAGGCCCAAACTAAGCAAAGCTTGTACTATGGGAACCAAATAACTGATATAATGAATACTTAGATACTTTTTGTTCGTAAATATTTACATAGAATACAATATAACACCCAGACACAGAACATCTATGTTCATCACACAAATCTGCCCGTGTGTTTAGGTGTTGTGGGAGCACGAAAAATCAAAATAAAAATCAAAACGGTCGACGTAATTCCTAGGTCGTGGGTCTCTAAATACACATACAGGGAATCCTAAAGCTCCTGGATTTATGTACCTACCTACTTATATTGTTATGTGATCATTGGATGGTACCTTTTCAGCTTGGGCAAAAATTATTTTTTATGCAGAGGCTGTGTTAGCTAGTTAGATTTCTCAACTGATGTTCGTAAAAAATGTGTGAGTAAATTCGATAATTAGTAAATGAAGTTTTCCTATAAGAGGCAAAGGAAAGTGTCCAAAAACGATGTCTAACTTGCAAATTACTTATGGCGTTACATCAATTCAATTTTTGTCAATTTTTCGAAGTCGTGAAGCCACGGGGGGCTTCATTGCTACTGTTTCCGCCAAATGCTGCTCAATTTTGCCACTTGTTAAGGTAGCCATGGGGTTTAAAACGTAAAAAATAGTTTTGCAGTTTTAAGCTATTGCTTACTGACACGTGAGTTCTACAGCTCACAGAGCTAAGTTGGTAAGTAGTTTATTAATAAACTTGACAACCCTGCATCTTAGCTATCAATAATTTCCATTTCCCATGCTTCAACCTGTGAGAATGCAACCTATACTTACGCATGGATTTCTTCCTCCATAGTACGGAGTAAAAAATCCATGCGTACCTCCAGTAGTAGTCCTCTAGTAGTAGTCCTCTGTGTTCACGTGTGTACTATATTTAAGGTGGTAGGTATTTTGTTTCTCCAACATAGTCTAATATCTGCCGCAGCGCAGCGGGTACAAATGGGATTGTATGTCGAACTGACGGAGTGCTCCACGTGCGAGATGCTCGTCCCACTTAAACCCCCATTTCGATACCTCGGGAGATCGGAAAACACCCGCTATTCCACCACGATCCCGTATCAAACAGTACTGTATAGTCGTATTGATAATCTGTTATTCAGGTCGTATACTTACCTGTCTGCGCTATGACGTACTACAACGCATTTAGGTGCGTCTTAGAGACATAAGTGCAAACTTAAAAGCTTTCATATTTTAGTGTAGAGCATAAAGATCTTGTTTACATATAATACAGTCCCCGGTCCGTGCTAGGGATACAGAAGTAATAATCATCAATTAACTGTGTAACTATAGGTACTTAACAAGAAGAAGACCGTCCTGACATTTGAAATTGTTATTGCCGTCGCTCTGCTCTCTATATGTATGATAGAGACAATAGACCCTATGAGTGAACTTACCTACCTTTTAGCGTTTCGGGCGCCATCGGTTTTCATCCCCTAAAATATAATAAATACATTTGAAATTGCTGTCAATCGTTTGTTAAGATTTTATTCTATGCTTGTACATATTGATTTTATCGAAAATATTTTTCGTGTTCGAGTTACAGCTTCTTTTGTTTGTGATAATTTTGACGCCAAAAATGCGTAAGTTTAGGTAGTATACAAAAGTAGTATAGAAATACAAAAATTCTGTAAAAACTTATAAAAAGAAGACGTACAAGCATAGTTTTTTTATTGGCCAGACGACATATAAAAATATCATCATAATCGAATAACATTTAGAGGTGGAAAAGCACTGGCACTTTTTGTATGGACAAGGGAGGGGTTAAACGCTCCTCTTAATAAATAATGAGTATTGCAAAACCTTGCGAACTAAATAGCGTTGTGTCCGCGGAACTAGGTCGCACGTGACATGAATGATTTGCCACGGGTCCTGGCAAGGGCAGCTCTAAGCCTTCCCTTTGTACAAGTCTCCATAGAACCTGGCTTTAGTTATAACACATGGTAGCAGGAAATTGTTAATTATTACTAGGTAAGTTAACTCTGTAAGTTAGCTGTAAAGTGTGAAGCATTGGAAATGAGGTCACTTATTACGGTAGCTTATAAGTGTGCCGGCTTTAGGGACAAATAGATGCGGGTTAAACCTCGTTCTTGATTAAATTTTTTCTTATACATCAAGTTGGAACTAGGTATGAAGGCTTTTAAACGCTGTTTGGTGTTTTTCTGCCAGTGTCGGAGTGAACCTTCTTTTGCTGGGTGTCTGGCGTAGGGTTGTTTTGAGAATTTTATTCCTAAAGGAGAAAATGAAGTTAATTTAAGAAAATTCTCGTAAACCAGAGTTCAATGAATAATACACTGCGCAGTTACAAATAAAGAAATAATTAACAGGTTTAACTATGTCAAACGCACACCACGATAAAAAAATCAAATCTAAATACACATGGCTTGAACTCATATTTCAAAGTTAAATGGGGTCTCTTCAGGCACAGATATTAAAAAAACAATTTTTGACTCACCTCTACGTTTCAACCAAGTTACATTGGCCGTGGTCACGGGGGCACTGGGGTAGAAAGTGTCATCATCGTGCAGGCGGATTGTTTTTGATAATATGTTTGCGAAGAGACCGGATTTAACTTTAAAATATAAATAGGTACACATGCTAATCACTAAATTGCTATAAAAATCGCGCGTCGCTCTTTTTACAAAGAAAAACAAAATTCAGTTACGTTCAAAATGTTTCTTTTAAGATTAAAACTACAACTAACGTAGACCAATAATCACCACATTCTACGATATTGATCGGTACAATATTAAAACAACATTTCCATTAATCTATCGACGAGAAACATGTTTGAACAGTGATGACTCATAGTAGTTATTAGTTACGTAGTACGCACTTGAAGCTGTTATAGGTACTGCTAATGGATGATAATAATGATATGGTCGCTGATGGATGCAGATTGACGAGTTAGGCCAATGTTAGTCTTGGACGTACTCAGGGCAGGGTTAGGGACTCAACCTTCTCTAATTTATTAAAAATACTCCCATTGTTCAAGATTTTCATGTAGGTAGGCAAGAGATATGCAAAGTGTGCGCTGTGTGCGGCAAGTAGGTATGGTGATTATTGCAGCCCACAGCAGGACATTGCAGTCCGTTCCATGATAGATGCCTTTTTAGGGTTCCGCCCAAAGAATCAAACGGACTTATTAGGACGTATTAGGTAATAAGGCTCCGCTGTTCGTCTGTCACCAGGCTTCAACTCATGAACGGTAATAGTTAGACAGTTGAAGTTTTCACAGATTTTTGTATTTCCGTTGCCGCTGTAAAAACAAATACAAAAATCAGAGTTAAATAATTATTAAGGGGGCTCCCATACAACAAACTTGATTTTTTTTGCAGGTTTTATAGATAATGGCACGAAAGCCTTCATGCGTGAGTCCGACTTGCACTTGGCCGATTATTGTTTCTGTTATTAGAAAACCTTTAACCAACGTTTTATGTTTTGTTGCAGCCCCGCTGAACAAACGAAACATTCAACCCACCAATCATGACCGCGGTGTTATCTGCTATCCCCCGCACCGTCCCTTCGTGCCCGCTCGGCTGTTTCCGTGAGAGGTGCCAATGAGGATTCAAGATGGCCGACAAGGTCAGCTGATCGCAGCTCAGCGCGCGGAAGCCTAGAATCAAGAGGCTGTGTAAGCGCATCATGGTAAGTTGATTTGCAACAGAGAAAGCATTTATGTACCTACATCATCAAAAATCATCATCAAAAATCATCATCAGGAAAATACTGCTTTACGTCAGAATTAACAAGTTGAAGTGGCAGTGGGAGGGCCACATCGCTCGTACAGCTGACAACTAATGGGGATGAAAAGTTTTCGAGTGGCGACCACGAACCGGAAGATGCAGCTTAGGCCGGCCCCCCACTAGGTGGACCGACGATCTGGTGAAAGCCGCGGGGAGTTGAAATGAGTTGAACATGAAATGGCAATAGGCAGGCAACATCGCTCGTAGAACTACAACCGATGGGGAAGTATGGTTCCCGAGTGGCGACCACAAAGGAGGCGAGCAGCCACTCAAAGTGGTGCTCCCTGGGGGAGGCCTATGTTCAGCAGTGGACGTCTTCAGGCTGTTAATGATGATAATGATGAAATCGAAGTACAAAAATGCTCATGATTATAAAACATAATTTCATCTCACAGCAGGTATTTGGAGAATGGGCCCAGGTGGAAGTGGTGGAGCTGGTGAATGATGGCACGGGGCTGGCATTCGGGATCGTTGGAGGACGCTCCTCAGGAGTCGTCGTCAAGTCTGTGCTGCCGGGGGGTGTTGCAGACAGGGTGAGTGCTACATGAAGACAGTGAGAAGATAGATAGAAAGTAGCTGCACAAGAATAAAACAAGTATTTGGGTAACTTAATGCTAACGGTGGGTTTCATCACCAGTAGTTGAGGTAACCAATAGTTAAAATGCTAACAAATTCTAACCAATGGTCAAATTGGTGAAAAAACCCCACCAACAGTAATCTTTGTGTAGTGTGGATTGTGTCAATGATAGTTTGTAGTTGGGGATCGTCGAGGCTTGTCTTCATCAAAATCATGTAATAAATGTAGGACTTCCTCATCCCAGGGCAGTTATTCTCTATGGAAACACAGATTCCACGCGATACAAAACCACGTCGTTATCGTGTCTTGTTCAAATCGTGTCACAGCGTTATATACCTTCACTTTACATTAAAGTTATCTTTATTTTGAATAAAATATATTGACATAAGTGGTCATATCTTTTGATGTGTTGATGTTTTGGAACGAGTCTCAGTAAAACATATGATTTTTGACAGTTCAAATCGCGCCAATTCCAAATTCATTTCGCGCGGTTTTGTTTTCGTTTCATAGAGAATAGAGTTTTGCAGATTTCTTATGTAAGACAAGGAATTAGCGTGGTTTCGAAGTAAGGAATCGATACGGAATAAAGTCCCTGTTTGGCAATATGGTTTTATATTATTTTGAGTAGGCCAGTTTCCCAACAGCCTGTCCTTTAGCCAGGTAAAGCCTTATAATGCTTTTGTAAAGTCGTCACCATTTAGCTACACATTTTCGAAACGAAATTACACTAGTTGTTTGGTGCTGGACCGATTCTGGAGGCGAGCAGCCGCTTAAAGTGGCGCTCTCGGGGGGAGGCCTAAGTTCAGCAGACGTCTTCAGGCTGTTGATGAGATTCTGCATTGGAGATTCGTAATACGACAGATTTTTTATAGACCTCCGTGCCTGCCTTACTCTAGAAATGGACGATCTAAAGTGTTAGCAAACTCTTCAAACCGACAAACATCGTACCACAAACGCATACATCTTGGCCCAAACTTCCTTCTAATAATACCCACGTACATTTGGCTCCACCGGAAGCAGCATCGCCAATAACATATTATTGGCACAAATAGGGTGCTATCTGGCGCTCCGCCAATGCCAGAGTGCTAACGTTCTGAGGGGTGGTTTTTGAGGACAGCTTCCATGTTACATTTTATTTATTTACGTGGAAGAAAACTGAAGAAGCCTTTATTTGTGTGCCAATTTTTCTTTATTTAACTGAAATACTTTGAACTTATCGTTTGCGTGAAATTAAGCACACGGCTGCTACTGCGGCAGCCGCCACCACCACTACTTATGAGAAAACCCATAATTTTTCTATTTTCACATACGCCATACGTCAATAAAAATACAAAACGCACAAACCACAGAAACCACAACCCAACCAAACCAAACCAAACCGAACCGAACCGAATCGAACCAAACCGAACCGAACTAAACTAAAGAAGTCACATTTTATAATAATGTTACCTCAAACTTGAACAATCTTATTCCTAACTTAAAACTAGTTTATTGTAGTTTCAACTTACTCAAAGTTCCCAAGAAGTAGAGATGATGATTGAGATTGCAATATGCTGATAATTAATGGTAACAACTGATTGCAACCAAAAGACTATAACCGCTATCACTGCAATAGAATCACAAAAATGTATGGATTTCACAGTTTCAATACGAAGTTTTTGTTCATAGTTACAATAAAATTGAATAAAGGAATGAAATTTGTCCACTTTCCATTGTTGCCAACCTTGGCAACTTTGGATTGCTTGACAATTGTTGACAAGTTGGTTTGGACTCAGCTGTTGTGTGTGAATTTGAATGAAGATGTTGAAATGGTTGGTGTTCTATTCAATTTGTATTCACTAAGCTTACAGACAGATGATCTCAAAAGCAAGTAAAGTCGCGGGCAATGGCGTCTAAAGCAATCAGTTTTATTTTAGCCACTAAACACGACTTTGATTAAATAAATTCTCTACCCTAGTTTTCTTTTATTGCCATTTAACATCTCTAATAAAGACCCAAACGGTATTACCAACTTTCCGCCGCCAATTGCAAAATATCATCAAAAAGAACAACACAATAAAAATCTTGTTCGGACTTTTTATCACTGTACCGTAAAATTCAGAAATCTTACGACTGAGCTTAATGTTCCGGATAATGGTGTTTACAAACACGCTGTTGTCTCTCTCCAGCGTGTTGAATAGGTGTAGCGCTGTCTTGTTTTAATTGTTTAATGATGTAGTCTGGCATGTTCTGATGAGTTGATGAAATGGTGCAAATTGTTACGTGTTAAGGCGTTCTATTTGGGTCATTTCGCATCCCTTCTCTCATACTATCAGAGAATATTCTTATGTTACGTAATAACTTCTCATAATAAAATATCTTCGTGTAGATCAAAGCGTCCAATCGGAAGACGCAGCGTAGGCCTCCTACTAGGTGGACCGACGATCTGGTGAAAACCGCGGGGAGCCGATGGGTGCAGGAAGCGGGGAGCCGATGGGTGCAGGAGGCGAGCAGCCGCTCAAGGTAGCGCTGTCTGAGAGAGGCCTATGTTCAGCAGTGGATGTCATCAGGCTGTTGATGATGATGATGATATGAAAGGACAGACAGACAGACAGACGGACAGCGGAGCCTTAGTAATAGTGTTCGCTTTACCCTTAAGGTACGGAACCATGAATACATGCAACTGGCAAAGCATATGTACGCAAGTCTCAACTCCTCCAGCAAACCTTCGGAAAACAGATTCTCAAATGTCAAACTAAAACTCTCGTATTTACTACTAGTTAAGTTTATCTGTGTAAACTGTAAACAAACGCGCCGATAGTTCTAGAAGAACAAAGTTTAATTTGAAGGTTGAAGTTTATTTGAAGTTTATTTGAATTTTACCTGAAGGCAATGTCAATACAGATACAACTACAGATTACAGCGAAACAGCATTTAGCCTAAATGGAAATTTTGTGTACGTTCGTGTTTTGATAGTTCCAACTGTTAAGTGATCAGAGAGTACTATGCTATGGTACGGAGCTTTCAGATAGCTGATAATGATGATATGACAGTAGATTGTACCCGTTACATAATAGTGGATGGAATAACTAACGGCCTCAATAATAAACGTGTAGTAGCTTTGGATTAGTTACTCCAAGTTTACCTTTTTTGACATTGGAATATCGAACTCGATCGACAAAGACAAACGGTCTTATTACAAAACGCGGTCTAACGATAGTTCCAGGTTTAAACTAAGGTTTAACGCAATTTCATATTACAAAACGTAGTTTATTTCTTATTCTTGGCTTAATTATGGTCCTAAAGTATTTTCTAGAACCGTGGTTTTAGTAGTTTCGTGACAAAATAGATTTTAAACCTGATAGAAAGATCTCCCCTGCACATAGGTACACCCTTCCCCCAAATCCCAAATATAGGTCTCTCCCACTGAATATAGCCCCCCCCCCAGAACATAGGCCTCCGAAGTAGACCTCTAACATAAGGGTGAACATTGAACTACCGCTATATTATTATCATCTGTAAATATTTATATAATTTGAGCCATTGCATAAGTGAAGTCTAAGTAGTCTTGACTTATTTTAGCTTTTGTAATATAGTGTAGTGTAAACCTTGTTTTAAATATTAGTTCACACTAAGCCTGGACTTTGTAGTCCTGGTTTAAACCAGAGTTTAGCGAACTTTTTGTAATAAGACCGAAAAGGTTTAACTAATACAAAGCTACTGGTTTAGCTAATCTAGGGGTATAAATAATTATGTGGGCATTTTTCTCCCATAGTGCCTTAATTACTTATCTAATTTTGATCAATGAGGTGTCGATCGATTTACACAGCCCGGGTGACATAAGCAACTTTTTGCTTGTAATATTACTCGTCGTAGTCGTGTTTTTCAACTGGATATTTTCGTTAGGATGGCCGTCTTCGCAGCGGCGACATGCTGCTGCGTATCGGAGCCGTGTGCGTGGTGGGCATGTGCGCGCGACAAGCCGCCGCCGTGCTGCGACAATGCGGCGCGTGCGTGCGACTACTTGTCGCGAGACCTGCTACACACACCGAGCAGGTATGTCCTGTTACAGTCTGACCCAAACTCAATGGCGGCTATTAACTCGGCTACGGCTGCAAAGTACCAAAAATAGATGTGCACAGGCAAAGGGTAAGCGGTGAGCGTGTGAAGGGCTTGCAGCGCACTTCACAGCCGACATTGAGTTTGGCGCAGACTACACGCTATATTAATTGCAATACATTCCTGCTACAGTTTCTCAATCTAGTCCTTGCTCAAACAACGTAACAGAACAAAATGTGGGGAAACGACATGTTAAAAAATCATAAATTTTAGGACACGTGTCATTCACCAACTCGCACTTGACCAGCGTGGTGGGACATGCCATATAATCACTTGCTGTGAGCGAAGGCTCATATCCCAGCTGTGGGAACGCTGTATATTTCATAGTATTTTTCTAGGTACCAAACGACTGTACTACATCTGTCGCCCAGTTCATTGACCGGGTGGTCATTGACCGATCAGCTGACTTTTTGCGAGCGTTAAGCTGGCGAGATAAAGTGCGTTCTTGATTTTGTAGCATTATGAATGAAGTGTAAACGTTGCAGGGAACAATTCTTAATTAAAATGTAAAGTTTTGTGTAGTACTGTCAATTATGACCAGTCGTGGCGCTCAATACCAATTGAGCTGGTTGTTGATCATCTTTTCCGTCAATCACCATTCGATTCATGGACCCATCAACACCCGTACCATTATAAACCGTGTCATTAAGGTAACAAGATCTTTCACAGAAATGAATGAAACCCCTATAAGTTTCTCAAAGGATTATTAAATTGCATTTAACTGACACTAACCGTTTAACCAATTCAATATTAGTCAACGTCGGGACCTCGCCCACGGCTGGCTCCATGAATAACTGATCCGTCTGTCTCGGAATAATCGGCGCCACTGGGTTTGAAATAGTTTGAATGTTTCATACCTATATTCTAGTTCCGGCTATTTGAGTCAGCTGCTAGATTATTCAATATCGATCGGTGATGGATACATCTAAACGCGGAATCATGCTGAACTTGGAATTCTATTTCTAATCTTTATTCACAAAAGTGGAAAATTTGGAAGTCTTTGAAGGTATTAAATAAATTGAGGCAAGCAGCTGCTCAAAGTGGTGCTCTTTGGCAAAGGCCTATATTCAGTAGTGGACGTCTTCAGGCTGATGATGATGATGGTGAAAATGATGGTGATGGGATTTTTTGTAACCAATACTCCTGAGATAAATTATAGGTAAAATTACGGAGCAGATAAATAATAACAGCAATAATGAAACGAAAAACCTTACCAACGTCATCATTTCCTAACAACTATGATCTCCAAGTTTTAAAGTTAGAGTGAACCAGTATCTCCTGGGCAAGCATGCTCCATCATCGACCGCGTCCTCACTTATCAGTGAGATAGTGGTAAAATGTAAAACTATATCAATGATAAAAAAAAGCTTATTACAGTTAACGCTTAAACGATGCTTACAGTTTCATTCTACGAACTGCTAGTTAAATAAGAAGTTCAGAGATCTGTCAGTTGCTTCGGGGCATAATATTTATACTTGCCTAAATACTGCAGCAGCATCTCTATGTCTTTATGTTTAGTTAGACAATATGTAAAAAGTAACTCTACCAGCTCGATAAGAACTCGGAACTGAAACGAAAGTTCAAGTTTGTATCCCAGTTTGAAAGCTATCCAAGACACATTTTACAATTTAGTGTTCTACACCGAAGCGAGCTGAAGTTTTGGTAGCTCGGGGATCGATTTGTACCAGAATTGTCCGACGAGTACACAGAATTTACGTTAACAGATGTTGGAGAAAATTCTCGCAATCATTTGAGAACGTTGATGTTATATTTGATTTAGAAAAGTAAACGAAATAACTTAATAATAAGAAACAAATTTGTCACAAATTCTTTTGACAGCGGAATCAATCAAAATTTCCTACGATATTTTTTTTTGGAAACAATTGCCTTGAATCTGACAAATCAGTTTACACGCACAGAAACAAGAAAAATGCATTGAGTTAAAAATTCGAAGTCAGTGTTTTTTTGCGTAGTCCAAACGTAAGTTAAAACCCTAAGAATTTCAGCTTTAAGTTGTGTGACCTTTAGAAGCAGTTCAATAAATAAAGATTTAGGTTCTGAAGCTTCTGAAATAGGCAGAGTATCGTGAAAAGTCTGCTTCACGATCGATCGATGAAGATTCGTGACATTATGAAATGGACTTCATCCACTTCAGGAATCGCTGTGACGTAAATCTGAGTTCCAGGAAAAAAGGTCTAAGTTATTGCCGTTGGCTGACGCGGCGAAACAAAACGTTAAAAATTGATCATTAATTTCGTGCCGAGCTTTTTTAATGCCGAGGCTTATTTATTTTCTACGCCAGGTTTAATCAAAACCTCAATATTGTTGGCAACCTCCGGGCTCATGCAAAATAGGGATTTGATTATATGCCTTTGACACATCCATTATTCTAAAATAATATTGATCAGAAAAAATTGTTACAGGCTTTATAAAATCTGTCAAATAATTAAAACACAGTCACAGTTTCAGTGCACATTGCACTTAAAATAATTATTTTTACTTATATTTAAAGTATATTCAAAGGAATGTGATACCTATGCAGATAAGAGTATTATATAGATGAAGCATTTTGAAACAAAGCCAAAGCCCGGGCAGCGAGAACGTGATTTAAGAAGAGAGATTTAATGATTTTTGGGCATTGTCAAGCCGTTACTTTTATCCCGTCCTCTGTGTCTACCAACAATAGAGTTATTGCGTCCCAAAATATTTCCGCTGGAGCTCATAGCGTAAACATAACGCAAGCTTACAAGATCACTCCAAAACATCTCGGATCCTCGCCGACTTTACAAACACTTACATCGCGTCAAATCTCATGAAATCCTCTCAATCTTCAGCATAAGCACCTCAAGAGTAGGTACTATTAGGGTTCCGTACCCAAAGGGTAAAGCGAACCTTATTACTACGGCTCCGCTGTCCGTCTATCTGTCTGTCTGACTGACTGTCTGTCTGTCGGTCTATCTGTCTGTCTGTCTATCCGTCTGTGACCAAGCTGTATCTCATGAACCGTGATAGTTAAACAGTTGAATTTTTTACATATGATGTATTTCTATTGCCGCTATAATAATATACCAAAAACAGAATAAAATTAATATTTAAGGGGCTCCACGAAACGTCATTTTTTTTGCTCGTTTTTATAGATACGGAACCCTTTGTGCACGTGCACGTGCCTGACTCGCACTTGGCTGGTTATTTTAAAACGCCGGCACCCTCCGACCTACTTCCCTTTTAATTGGACGCCAGAAGTTGCCTTTCGCAGAAGTTCCCACCTTCACAGACTTTAGTATAACTCGCCAATTAAGAGAACTTTTGGGAATGGAGGTGTTAAAGTTACTAAGGCAATGAATAGGGAAATTATTGGAAAGTGTAGTAATAATATTCGATTATTTGAAGCATAGTAATGGTTTGCGCAGCGTAGGCTGCCCCCCAGGTTGACCGACGATCTCGTAAAACTTACACACAACTTTTACTAGGTGGTAGGACTTTTCTGCAAAGTTCATCTAGGTACGTACTTTGCCAGTCATACTGTGTTCTGGTTTGAAGGGCATTGTAGCTAGTGAAATTACTGGCCAAATGAGGCTTTATGACCTGATTACACAGTGTAGTAATCAGATTACTAGACTGTGTGATGTCTGATGACGTGCGCTGTGCAGTGTCAAGCAAAACTGTATTATTTTAAAATTCCGATTGACACTGCAACTGTTATGGGCGGCAGCGTCGCTTAACATCAGGTGAACGACTCGCTCGTCACGTCATTCATTCTCATAAAAAAAGGCGCGGTGAGCCGATGGATGCAGGAGGCGAGCAGCCACTCAATGTAGCGCTTTGTGGGGGAAGCCTATATGTTCATCAGTGGACCTTGTCAGGCTGTTGATGATGATGATGAATTTATCGGCAGTACTTGGTATGTTTTCTCTATGGTTTCCTACGAACAAACGAAAAAATGAGATACTGTCAGAAAAAAATCCTAAAAACTAAGTTCGTTTTACCACCTTTTCATCCCAATACCTACTTCATTACCCTCCTTATTACCGGTGTCGGTGCCGACAAATACCCTCCCGACGACTCTCTGCATCCGGTGCCGGAGCCGAGCCGGAAGTGACGTCACCGGCGACGCTAATGGACACTGATTTGACTGCGCTCTCGGATATGACGTATTAAATTTGAGGGGTTGCAGTAATTGAGCTTAATGATATTAATTTTTAATTTCTAGATCTACTATAAGATATACGCCAAAAACGCCATCCAATCTTAAACTAAGCATAGCTTGTACTATGGGAACCAGTAGATATTTTATGTAAACAAAGTAACGTCACGAAAAGTCACTGTCAAAGTGACATGCCAGTTGCACAAAACATTTTTCCTTAAGAAAAATATTTTTTGTTTATTTTGATTCTTAACAATTCAGCTGTTTTGTTTGTATAGTCTGTTAGTGATCAACATTCGCTCGCAGGCTACTTCTTGTTTAAGTACAGACTTAAATAAGAAGTGATGACGGACAACTCGTGGTGATGAATGTGTACAAACAGTTGTACACATTCATCACCACAAGTTTTCCGTGATATTCAAAGATTTTCCGGGGCGGGTTTTTGACTGGCGATAGATTTTCTGTTCATGATAAGGTCCTTGAGATCGACAGACCCAGCTAAGGATCCATTTTGCGAACGAATTTCCGGATCAAATTGATCAAACTTACAACAAAAAAAATCACAATAAAATTGCAGAAACGCCGGAATAAGAACATTTGCATTCGAGAAAACAAAAACGAATGAAACGGGAAATGATGGCAGCAGACTATGTCCTCTTGAAAGTGTTTAGAACCTCTACAGTATTACCAGTCTAATAAAATATTTTCTACCAAAAATTGTTGATTTTATCATAAAATTTTATAGAACAGATATTTCGTCAAAATGAATAGTACAAAATGAAGTTTATTTTATAATTGATCGGTTTACTACCAGGAAAAAATAATTAACTATTGTTTTCGTCTAATATAGTAAACTATCAATATAAAAGATATTTTGTGCACTGTTATCCCCTTTGTTTACATAAAATATCTAAGACTTATGGACAGGGTATAGTACGAGTTTTCCAATACGTGAATACGCGTGAATCCATTTAAAACTTGTACTGCCATTTTTAGTTCATCAACGTGCCCGCTAGGGGCGCTGCAGAGAAATGTATGGGAGAAAAGGGAGAAAACGTAAACGAATCAAGTTTTAGTAAACTATCGAAACTCGTACTAGGGGTACAGATAAATGATAAATAACTAATATACTTCTTGTTTGTGACATAGAGAATGCTGCGGCCCATTCCCTGGATATTCCCTCAGCCGGCTCTTACGGCAGTCAAGGGAAGAGATGACCTGCTACAGCTACGTCTCACATGACATGGTGGCATTATGTAACTTCCAACCATTTACCTAGGGTATACACGTTCGTGCTTGCAACAAGTTGGCAACAGGCATCAATTTAGCAATCATTGCTGTCAAACATCACTTTGACAGAAAAGTGACGTTGTACAGCAATTTACGAACTTCCATCTGTTGCTGTTGCTAGTGGCGCTAGTATCAAAGGCCATAGTGCATTCAGCGGTAGACGAGAAACAGACTGACATCTTGCGACCGATTGTTAAGTTCAAATACAAATTTAAATCATATATTTGTAACATTCTCTTAGGTAAGAAAGCACAAGGGAATAATAAATTAGATAATTATCATGGAACAACAAATCAGCATCAATACTTTCATAAAAAGTGATAAGCCTCAGAACCCTATGCTAAGCTAAAAGCCTTTGTTATAGGGCTCTGTGCTCCCCCAAATAATGACTCATTATAAATTTACAGTTAGGACATGTTATACATAGCTATTCTTGCAACAGTTTGTGCTTTAGAAATACAAGTGCACATTAGAACAATTACTTTCATTTATTTTAAATCCAAATCCTATAATCTATACATATAATAAAACTGTAGAGATAAAAAAATCTGTAAATGCAAGATATCGAAAAAAAATGACACAGGTTAGCTTGAAATTTTTTGCTGATCACGTTAAGCTACTTTTTAGACATTTTGTCTGTTTGTTTGTTTGTTTGTTTGTTTGTTTGTTTGTTTGTTATGGCACAACTCCGAAAATACTGAACGGATTTTCTTGCGGTTTTCACTAATAAGCTTAGACAAACCCGGCGCACAACATAGGATATATTAAATTTTAATTATTGTAAATTTTTTTTGGTGAAAATGATTAAGATTTCATTATGAAACGGAACGGGATTTTCACAAGATGGCCGCTTCAAGGCTTCAAGGTAAGTTTTTTTTCTTATATTTTGGTCCACACATAGTGTAGGTATTTAGCCAGTGTCAAAAAGTAAGTTTTGTTTTAGCTACTAATCATAGATGAGAGAAAAAAAATGTGCTCTGTGCTACTGACGGTAATATTATCTCGGGTTTATCCGGATGCACAGATTAAATAAAAAAAACTCTGTTACTCTTATGGCACGGCTTCATATACGCCCGAACCTTCGCTGTTGAGTTGGCGCGCAAAAACATCTCTGTTGACTATCCTCGATGTTTTTGTAGCGCCCCAACCCGGACACATAGTCAATTTGTTTGCCTGCTGCGCGACCGACGTGGGCTAAATAAAATGGAGGAAGCAGTAGCGTTATATTGCATGTCGGCGAATAAATATGTTTTACAAACTGTGAGAGTATTACTTGCGATTACAAAAATAAATTTTAATAGTTTTAATTTATAATTCCTTATCAATATGAAGTAAAACCAATTTTTTTTTATTTGTCTGTTTATCTGTCCCTTTGAATACGGATCACGGTTGTTATAGTGGCAACAGAAATATATCATCTGTGAAAAATTCAACTGTCTAACTATCACGATTCACGAGTATATCCTGGTGTCTGATGGACAGACAGACAGACAGACGGAGAGCGGAGGTTTAGTAATAAGGATTTACCCTTTGGGTACGGAACCCCAATCATTTTTATTTCATTCTGAACAATCCCTTCTGCACTAAGCAATAAGGAAGTAATTTAATGCATGTTTTTATTTATAACTTAAAAGACAAAAAACAGTAAATAACAATTGGCGCGCCTGCATTACCGGCAGCGTATCACACTTTTCGGGCCACGGCGAAATACATCGCGCGATTACTCGATGCAGTGCAGATTAGAGAAAAACAATCAAGGAAGTCATATGTATTTTTTTCTCTAATCTGTGGTATTACTAAAGATAAGTTTTTTCGTTAATCTGTGGTCCAAACTAAAAAAGAGGATAAGTATGAGAACCTTCTTGAATATGAGCACGACAAAGAGAACAAGGAATTTCGAAAACTAAGAACTTCTTAGACTTTTTATTATAAGTTTTAAGGCTTCACGCGATATCATATTTAGCCAATATTGAAACATAACTTAAATTATTATTCATGTTTTTGATTTATTGGGTCCTGGCGAGGGCAAAATTATTTATTGGCATTCTGGTATTATGTATTAGTTTTCAAAAATCTACTACGCGTTACCATTCGAAATAAGTATTTAAATTGTATTTATAGTACCTATAGCTTAACCTATAGTAGTAACTTATTCAGTAATCTGGTGCCTATAGGTACTTAATTTATTGACTCTTGCTTTTGCTGCGCATTGTATAACCTTTTTTATTATGGCTTTAGAAAAGTCCAAGGTAAAGTGAACTGTTGCCACGGAGCATTATTAAAACAACACTTTTCACCTCGAAGCGTTTTTACACCGTATAACGACCACCAACCTGACACTGGTTAAAACTACAGAAAGCCGATGGATGCAGGAAGCAAGCAGCCACTCAAAGTAGCACTCTGTAAGAGAGGCTTATGTTCAACAGTAGACGTCTTCACAGGCTATTGATGATGAGCATATAACCGCACCGAAAAGGCTACTGAGCTGCATATATTTGTATGCCTTGTAGACACACTGCACCCTAATAATACGCCCGCAATATTATATGACAAGTCTGAAGTGTTATTTTTCTTTTTCTCCAGTCTTTAGGTTCATCGCCAGCTCCAATCGTCCCCTCCCGTCTCCTGGCAGACCCCATAGAGCTGGAGCGAAGACTGTCAGAGGCTGGCCATGATGGCTTCGGCGCGCTCTGTGACGAGTCCACTCCGCCTTCACCACCACCTACCATTATTGAGGAGAGGCTACATCATCGGGTAAGGAAATGGGCTTTATTATTGGTAATTTATGGTTAATTTTACTGTAACTGTGAGTTCACGTATCATGAAAATTTCCCCTCAATATAATGAAGGGCGTACAAGTAACGAGATACTCCCGTTTGTATAACTGGAGGGTGTATGAATCATGAAGTATTCCCTTCCTTCAGTCTACTTGAGGGTGTACGGGTCACGAGGAATTTCCCTCATCCCACTAGAAAATGGATGGGTTATGAGGAATTCTCCTTTATTTTAGTAGAGTGTGTACGGATCACGAACATTCCCTTCATCCTACTAGGAAAAAATGTATGGGTCATCAGGAATTTCCTCATCTCGCTGGTAGCTGTGCAGGTCAAAAAGAGTTCTTTCTCTCATTTTACTGGTAGAAACAATATTGGAAGAGTAATATCAGAAACATTAAGACAACTACTAAAGCTTGACACCAGTCTTCCCATTATTGTTATTGTTATTGCCGTCTCTAGACAATTTTGGAGAATTATACCAAGGATAATCATTCCAAATTGAGAAATAACAATAAATTATGAATCGATCTAGCTGATGGCTAACATACAAAGCCAATCCTTGTGACCAAGTGACCTTGACCTTTTGCATACTGAGATAGTTCCAGAAGTAATCTAGTCTTCTCTTGCAGCCAGTTGCATCAATAGTAGCAGTGGTGCCCAGAGGAGCTCTGGCACCATCTGCGAAGCCTCCTCCTATCTACATACCGGTCTCGCAGTCTCAACAGCCACCGCCTATGAGGTGAGAGTTAGCCCCTACAACGTTTCCAGGTTTCTAAAACCATGGAGAGTCTAATGGTCTTAGGACACTGAAGTTATACTACCTTACCTACGAAGGCCATGCCATACGTGGAAATGCCATGTACAAAAACAAAGACAACTGAGAGAGTCACAAGTAAGTAATGTAGAGCAACTCCAAAATCTGGATTTGAACCATGAATCATCTAGCGCTGGTGATCCTATTTTTGGGAGTAGCCACATACGTGCCTATTTTGATACCAATGGCTGATTACTTAACCACATGAGAATGAATATTTAAGATCTTCATTCTCATGTGGTTAAACTATAGTGCTAGTCTCAGTTTTTTCAGATTATTTTACATTATACACTCAGAAAGCTTAAAATCTAAACGAATTTAAACTAAGCACTAGTGAAAAGTCACAAGAAAATCAGACCCTGAGGGCCCAACTAGGATTCATGTTTTTTGGGATTCCGAGCACGACATAGATTATTGTCTCTAGTTGTCATTTTGCAAAGGTTATCACCACAAAAATCACGAAACTTCAGAATTATCGAATCACAGTATCCCCTCAAGTATCTTCCACGTTCTATGACCAGACTTGATCCCCCCAGGCTCCCATTAGACATGGCCGTGCGCGGTACATCGGAGCCGGAGACGCTCGGGTACGACGTGCAGCTCGCCAAGAACCAGCTCGGCCTGGGGATCACTGTGGCTGGATATGTTTGTGAACAGGGTGAGTTAAACACTTCAATTAACAAGTCAAAGTAAGTGAAGTAAGTCGCTAGCCTTTCAGTATGTTATAGATTACACTATGGAGAGTGTGCACAAGAACTGCATAACCTGTTTGTTCTGCATCTGGGTGTTATATTGTATTCTATGTATGTATTTACAAACAAAAAAGTATATAAGTATTGTATCAGTTATCTGGTTCCCATAGTACAAGCTATGCTTAGTTTGGGGCTAGATGGCGCTGTGTGAATTGTCCACACATATTATTATTATTATTATTATTATTTATTACCTAATTCCTGCAGCACCTTTCCATTATAAAACCACCAGGCGTTCGGCCAAGCGACACCCTCTTATGGTCGAAATACCTCCAATACGTACTAACCGTTTCGACTCTACTTTTCTAATTAGATCTGCAAAAGTGTGGAATGCCTTACCCTGGTCGGTGTTTCCCGAAAAAATACAACCCGGGGTTGTTCAAATCAAGAGTGAATAGGTATTTACTAGGCCAGCGTGCTACATCTTAGACCACATCGTCGCTTCCCATCAGGTGAGATTGTGGTCAAACGCTGGCTTGGTCAAATTTAAAAAAAAAATAAAAAAGTGATTACAGAGCCATAATTAGATCTCCATTTTACCATCTGACTACAGGGCGTTACAACTACAAGTCATCCATTTATGGTTGATATTCCTTCGATTCGTACAAAGCGATCCCACTCGACTTTATAATCCCAACAGCGAAGGAATGGAACACTTTACCGGCATCTTTGTTTCTCGATAAGTACAATCTGGAGCTCTCCAAGTCGCAAGTGAATAGGTATCTTCAAGGCAAGCATACCATCGTAAACCGCGTCGTTACTTTCCGGTCGAATTCCGACCTACTGATTTAAAAAAAATGGAACTTCTTCGAAATGGAATACCGTGCCAGCGTCTGTGTTTCCGGTGTAATATGAGCCGGGTGTGTTCTAGAGAAGATTGAATAGTTATTTAGGTAGCATGATACACGTTCGATCGCTTCATCGCATAAGGCGAGGGCGTAGTTAAATGAGTTGGATGTAAAACAGATGCAAAGTAATAGTTAAATTGAAAACCAATGCTAGATTTGAGTCAATGTCAAAATCAGAGTCAGAGCTAGAGTCGGGTCTAATTCAGTTTCTCCATTCTGGAAAAATAATTATGCGGTCGGTGAGTTTGACAGTCATTTTAATTGTATCAAAACCATATTTCTGGCTGCACGTGGCAACAAATTACAGGAAATTTACGTTCCAATTTCAGCTTTAAAATTCGGAGTGTTTTTAATACAATGCCCTGAACTTTCTGTCACAAATTTAATTCCACAAAGCGGCCCGTATTCCCGCCGCATTTTCCAAACAAAAGGTAAAGGGAATGAAATGAAAACGTTTGCGGAACATCCGATACACAACAATAACCGATGCCCTTCCTTCCGTTCGTATTGTAACGGTTCGTATAACGGATTTCATTTCGTTAAACCCGGAAGTATGGACTACCAGTGATAGACACCCACGCCATTGGGTCGTATGTTTCAAATATCATTTCACAAAATAAATAACAAAAAAAGTTCTTAACTTTTTTTGTTATTTATTGTTTTCGTTATTTCATGATGGCAATAAAATTACTTATATATAAAGCGGATGCGAATAAGAAAAAAAAAGGTTTAATGTACTTTGAAATGGTATCTATTTAGTTCAATCCGCGATTCCGTGATGTTTTTATAGGATATTTTAAATTACAATTTCAGTATAAGATAAGGTCAGGAAAAAACTGCACGTTTTAACAAACGTGCATAGTGTTTCCCTACTCTTGGACGTGAAATTGTTCTTATAAGGGTTCTGAAATTGACCTGCATAAAACGGTGCTGAGAGAAAGCTGACTCGGCAACACTATTAGATAGAAAATGGAATTGTTTTTAAGAAATAGATTGCTAGCAATAGAGCAAGCAAGAAAGAGAAAAAGGGGAGAAAAGAACCACCGAGTATAATAATTAGCTGTACTTTTTAAACGAACAAACTGCCTTTTTTCTTTAAACTAACTAAGTACTACAATAATAACAGCTACTATTGTGTCAAGCTATACTACTTACTAAAAACATGCTAACAGTCCAAACGCTCCAGCCCATTACCAGTCGGTATCTATATAACGCGAATCAATAAAGAACAGAACTGAAAAGATCAAACATTTGTATTGCTGTCTCACTCTATCTGTACTTAAACACAATAATCAAAGAAGGAAACCAATAGTTTCTTGTTTTTATCAGACTCAATAACAGGCGATATAACCAACATGTTTAGGATCAAAATCCGTTCAGAAGTTTGTTTTTCTAATCAAAATAACTGGATAAAATATTAAGATGACAATATCATCCAAATAGGTATTTCTCGGCAATTTAAATTGGTTATATCCCTTTGTTAAAAAGTATAATATTCATTGTTTACAACCTTTCCCTGTCCTGATCATAATCAGTAACGCTCCAGGCGGGCCGCCTCGCCCCACGTTCCCCAGCCCGGTCACTGACCCCGCGGACGGATAAGATTAGCTAATGGATGTAAACGGAACTACGACTTAATGATACTCGATTAGAGGAAAAATATTATTATGGTTTTACGATAAGGTTAGTTTCCTTGCTTAGGCATAATTAGTTTGAGGATTAATTCCATCTTCCAGTTTATAATGAAGCTATATTTGGCCATATTTATATTTTGTTATCAGCTACCAATACTGTGACACAGGCCACATGGGACTGATTTGTTGTTTATTATGATGATGATGATGATGATGACGACCATCCCTTGTTTTATGTCAAGTGCATTGTTGTCCTTTGGTGTTTAATAAAGTATATATGTATTGTGTTAAATTGTATGAGTGGAGAGATGTGAATATATTTGTGAACTTTACTTGCGACAAAGCAATTAGAAATATAATATAGCAGCCGTTTGTCCCCAACCTCCCCACATCTTGGCAAAGAAGCAATTTGTAAAGTTTAACGCGTAAGAGCGCACCGTAGTGTTCCAATCTTAGTACCTACATAATAGTTGGTGCAATGCGATATAAGTAGGTCAAACAAATTTGAGAGATTTGAAAAGGAGCGTCCCGCGTTATGACGCTTGCAACTAGTTATGATGCAAAAGAGGTGCTTACCGCTTCACCCCATTTCATTTATTCCATCTGTGTTCTTTCAGGGAGTTTTAGTTTTATTAGTTTAAATGTGAGTCTTATTAGTCCGCATCATCACTTTCCATCAGGTGAGATGTTGTCAAACGTGAGCCCATTAGAGTGTAAAAAAAAAAAAATAATAAATAATAATTTTTTTTCAAAAATTACAGTAGGTAAGTATCATACAATAAGGGACATACCATAGGTATGTGTCTTACAGTGGTATTCATAAACAAAGGTTGGACAAACCCCCAAAATCTATCATTCCACTTTTATCTAGAGGTGAAATGCTGAATCATTCTTCTTTCACTTTCATAAACAAACGCTGGAGAAACCTCTAACGGAAAAGCATTTTAATTAAATACTCTACAATTTCAATCAAGTTATCTTTGAAAATTCTGTCGAGTGTCATTTTGACGCGACTTTTGAACTATAGAAACTCGCGCCAAAATGTCACGCGTCACTCACTCACAAAAAAGTTAAAAGAAATTTTATTTTTGTATATTTTGTGTGCCTATTTTGTGTTAAATATATTATTTTAACTGGTAAATGTTGAAGAAACGGCACCGATATACCTTATTCGTATTTTAAATATCACGACACTTCATAAAATAATAAAATAACACGTTTTGAAAGCAAGGAGACCGCTTGGTTGACGAAATTCGGACGATCAGCGTCCAGCCTCTGATCATGCTAGATTGGAGGCTGCTTTTGTTTATGAAATGCATAAAGCTAGAATTTGCCGCACAGCGCCTGATTCATCTTCCAGAGGAGCCCCCGCCTTGACTATGAATTCCAGTGTTAGTCTTATGAATATAATAGAATTCATTACACTGTGTGGTGCCTGCACTAGGGTATACCTGTGTTGCAGGCGGCATGAGCGTTAATAAACTGATAATACTAGGCATACATGGTAAAACAGAATTATTAACAATATTAGGAGTTTTTTTGTAATATGAATAACAAATAAACAAATACGACTAACAAGGCACGTCATTCATTCTCATAAAAAAAAATATAACAGATTAATTTGTAAATGAAAAAATAAAAGAATCACGTGCGGGGATTGAACCCGCATTCATCCATCCCTTAAGCCGGGATATGGTTTACTTAAGCTATCGTGACATGTGGTCTCATGTCCGAATTATTCCTTCACCTTTTCAACGGGGTTGGTACAAATTAATCTGTAGACGCTGAGCAGCCCGTCCTGCTATAAGAATCATAAATATAAACAAATAATCCTGGACCCTTACTAAAATTCCCTATATCTAGGGACCCAGGATGCAGGAGGCGAGCAGCCGCTCTAAGTGGCGCTCCCTGGGGGAGGCCTATGTTCAGCAGTGGACGTCTTCAGGTTGTTAATGATGAATGATGAAGAGGGACCCAGGAACTACGGGGACGTTGATCCCGCAATACCAAGACCCTAAACAAGTGTTTGCACTGTTCCCAAGCCAAAAAAGCTATACAATATTTGAACAAAAAAACCGTTATACAAGGTGACCTTAAATTAGTATGTTATCCCGAAATGGGGGGACTGGGGCCATGATACCCTACAAGTTGTGAGAGCCTTACTTAAACTGGGTGTTTCAAAACCTACATGGTAAAAAATAAATCCACTCACAAAATTGCACGTACGATCGCTACGAGAGTTAACAAGAAACTAAAAATTCATTTCTAAACACAGGTCGTCAACCTCATTAATGTGCACTCGGTCAAGGACGAAGTTCAACCATCCAACTGCCCTACTTCGAACGTAAACTTCACATGGCATTTCTTCAATGAAAAACTATTAATTTTGTAAAGTCCTAGAAGAAACATTGTCTACGTTGGGGTGTAGATTAATCCCCTTTCGGGATAACATACTAATTCAAGGTCACCTTGTATTGTAGCCGCCTCCTTACTAAATAACTATTACAGGAGTATAATATAAAACCAATAAAAGTAAGACCCAAGATCCGACGTCACCGTCCGCCAAAGTTTTCCAATATCGACAGTTAGTAGAACTTACGCAAGTATTTAGGACAAAGTCTATAGGGTTAGGTTTGTTAGTTGTCTGTGCCAAAATGACCAAAGACGAGCTATTTTTTATACAATAGACAATTTGAAAAGAGAACGATAAAAAATTTAGCAAGTCCTAATCTTAAGTATTATAGGTTTGCAATTCGTGAAAAAGTAAGTATAGGAATCCGATTTATGTCTTATTATTATCTACCCTCATAATTTGAAAATGATGCAGTATATCATTCTCTTCCATTTTCAACATAACAAACGACTGAATTGAGAACCGCGCCCTTTTTGACGTCGCGTTGGTTGAAAATTAAACTAGTCGATCTATAATCTAAGCCAAGTACCAACAAAATGTTATTGTACGTTTGCTTACGCTACGACGAATTACGCTACGTAGAACTATGTGACGTGAAGCTACGCTACGTAGAGCTACACTACGTAGCGCTACGCTAAGATGACCAACGCATAGAGCTACACTACGTAGAGCCACACGACAAAAGCTTCTCTACGTAGAGCATCGCTACGTAGTCGCTACGTAGTGCCACGCAAGTTGAGCTACGCACAGAGAAACGCTACGTAGAGTTATACTACTAAATTTCCGAGAGGTGTTTATTTATACCATTAGACACAAAGCAACGACTTCAAAAATATTTTTATTTATGAGAATGAATGACGTGACGAGCTGGTCGTTCACCTGATGTTAAGCGATACGGCTGCCCATAACAGTTGCAGTGTGACTCGGAACTTTAAAATAATTAAGTTTCGCGTGACACTGCACTGCGCACGTCATCCTGAGACATCACACAGTCTAGTAATCAGATTACTACACTGTGTAATCAGGTCATAAAGTCTCATTTGCCCAGTAATTTCACTAGCTACAATGCCCTTCAAACCGGAACACTGTAGTGGTTGCAGAATAACTGGCAAAGCGGTGGTACCTACCTAGACGAACTTTGCAGAAAAGTCCTACCACCTAGTAAAATAATAAATAATGTTTGTTTTGATTTCCAAAAGTAGCCAAACAGTTAGTAATTTCACCCTGTAAGATAAACGTGACAAAACTAGCCAGTCAAAAACTAAAGCAATTTAGCTATAATAAAAATTAGAAAACCATATTTAGAAAATACTGTAAATAACTTTCATGCTACCACGGAGCGACGCGATAGCCTTCAAATGTGACGGCAAATTACGTGCATTGATATTGAAGGGAAGGGGCTTGGCAGGGTGCGTGCTGATAACATAGGGGGCAGTGACTTGCAGCTGACACGAAGGTTGGGGACGAGGTGAATATTCTTTGGCCGGGGGAAGGTTTTATCGATCAGTTGATAGTGATTGCTATATGATTTTAAAATGTTTTAGTTAGAAAGTTAAATAAAAATTGTAAGTATTTTCGATAAATTGGCCTATCACTTTTAAAATCGTAATTAATTGCATTCTTTGTAGCAGTGTTTATTTGTACTGTCTATAGTTATAGACGATCAAGAACTAATGTGCTGGTATAAGGATACTGCAGCTGTGTGCAGCGAAATTACTAGGCAAATGAGACTTTATAACCAGTCCATCTCATAGTCTACTATTTTTATTACTAGACTGTGCTGCATAGCGATTCAGGAGACCTCAGTGCTGAGGCTCAGCGCTGAGGCCTCGATTCAACCAACTTTTATTTGAAAATAGAACGGAAAGCTCTCCACTAGCTCATGCCTTTTGCAGAAACGATGACGCTATTTCCGTTCTATTTTCAAATAAAAGTTGGTTGAATCGAGGCCTCAGTGCTGGGCCTCAGCGCTGAGGTCTCCTGAATCGCTATGATATCTCCGGATTAAAGCTGTTATGGATGGCCGTGATGCTTAATATCAGGTGATCGATAAGCTCGTTACGTTGTTCCTTTACATAAAAAATGAGGATAAGTTTAGAGGAACTATTAACATTTTGAGAAGATGACTAAATAATTATTAGAAAGAAAGAAAGAAAGAAGGAAAGAAAGTTAGAAAATACATCTATTCGTGACAGTGACACACAACATTACACTAACAACATTGTGACGGTCAACGACCCGACCCGTCTCTCGTGTATATATAAATCTAACGTAGTTTTAGTGTTTATATAGAGTAGCTTTATAGTTTAAAATAAGGTAGAAATAGTAATTTTGTAAGTAAAGATCGCATTGTTTTGTTTCCTAGCGAGCGGGATAAAGAGAAAGTCATGCTTTCCAAACAGATGTGGCTCGCACCAACAATAGGGCTCGCGCCAGCAATAGGGCTCGCGCCAGCAATAGGGCTCGCGCCAACGATAGGGTTGAAGAGAAAGCTATCCCGCTGGCTCGCGCCACGACCACGTGCCTTGCGTGCGCGGGACCAAGCGGGAGAACCCCCCCCCCCGCGCTCTTATAAATATATGGCGATGCTGCGTCACGCCGTCGCTCACTCACTACATAGATACCGAACAGATAATTACAGTCCATTTGTTTTTCATCGAAGCTTTTCATTTACGAAGAATCCCGCTACCGTGGCCTAAGAACCCACATAAACATGTAAAACAATACACCCCCCACACACCCCCACACACAGATTACAAGCAGGGCAATGCTGCGTGATGTCAAGGTGGGCTACCACAACCTAATACAAAACCATCATGATTCATGGCATTATTATTTCAAGGTTACAATAATATTGTTCGAATTCGTACCATGAACTTATAACGTATTCCTGCGTGTGAACGAGACGTCTATTATTACCACTTTTTTTTTGTTATTACTGTCGCACGTCAGTGTCAACATGATGTAAAGGTATGACATGACAGTTGTATTTGAGTGAACGATTTAACGTGACGTCATCAAAACTGCTCTGGCTCTGCAACATTAAAGTATTCTTACTTTTATGTAATTTGTCAATGTATGATTGAATTAATAATGCTATAAGACTTTGTGGTCACCCCCTGGTCAAGACTCCGATGTATTAAGGTCTTTCTATACGAGCATATAGTAAGACCTTAATTATTAATTTTCAGTCGAAACCCAATTGTGCCATCATTGTAGTTCCGTATTAAAGCCCATGCGTCTGTTAACAGAGGAGCTGAGCGGCATCTTCGTGAAGAGTATCAGTGAGGGCAGTTCTGCTGACCTGTGCGGGAAGATACAGGTGAACGACCGGATCGTAGAGGTGAGTTGCGTTACTGTTTACTACGGCTCCGCTGTCCGTCTGTCTGTCTGTCTATCCGACCGTCTGCAACCAGGCTGTGTGTCATGAACCGTGATAGTTAGACAGTCGAAATTTTCACAGATGATATATTTCTGTTGCCGCTATAACAACAAATACTGAAGAACAGAACGAAATAAATATTTAAGAGGGATCCACACAACAAACGTGGTGGTACAACATAAACCTAAAAATTAAATAAAAAACTGCTTAAACTAAACAAAAGTACATAAGGTACCTACTACTATGAAAAGACAATATATTAGAATAGAATAGAATAGAATAGAATAGAATAAATTTTATTGCATAAAAACTGTGTTCATACAAAGGTCTTAAACTATAAAATTTGTCACAACAGTATTATCCATTCCGGACGTACAATAGGCATGGGAAAATTTGCGTCCCTACATAATATGATTGTCTTTTATTGTTCATCATCGAAGAATTCATTTACATTGTAGTGAGCCTTACCTATCAACCACTCTTTGAGATTATGTTTAAATTGGTTACCGTTGAGAGATTTTAAATGTGGAGATAAATGATTGTAAATTCTTACTGCACAGGCGAAAGAGCTTTTGTAAAACACGGTGTTATTACTTATTACAACCTATTATCTAAGTTTGCCTATTAATCACAACCATGGAACTATGAAAATGAATTAATTGCTCCTTTTTCACGGTCACTATTTGACGTGAAAGTACAGTTACGTACAAAAGTATAATACAACCCAAAAACACTATAATATTCCATTGTGAGCGCGTTCGCCTCCGTCGCGTCGTGTAGTGTCGGTCACCGCGTTGCATCACACTGGGAATTTATAATTACTGCTTTTGTACTCCTCTGTACTTGAATTTGTGCATATTCACTGTGACGTGTTTCCAGTTTCGGAATGAGGGAGTTCAGTAGTTTTTTCCTGTCACGTTTAATAAAAGTGGTTCTCGTGAACTTTATAGATTGCATTGAAACTTATCTGTTAAAAAACCAGCCAAGTACGTGTCAGACTCACGCACGAAGGGTTCCGGACCATTATCTATAAAAAGAGCATATAAATCACGTTTGTTGTATGGGAGCTCCCTGAAATATTTATTTTATCGTGTTTTTTACTATTTGTTGTTATTGCGGCAACAGATATACATGTTTTGAAACATAAAACATACAAACAAGTATAACAATAAAAGAAATTGTACCTTTTAGTTTTTTAAATTTCAACATAATGTAAGGGGGTTAAAAAAATGTTAAATTTTTATGGAAATTTCGAAAAATAAAATCCTCATCATGCTGAAATTTGGAATATGTAAACAACATACAAAATAAATAGATACGGGTTGCGGCATTTTTCGAATAACACTCCCTGAAGGATTAAAATAAATGGTTCTTGAAGGTAGTCCACGCGGGCGAAGCCGCGGGGTAGAAGGGTTTACTATCTTAATTCTACCTGGCCACTGAAAAAGTTCCCGAGTCGTAACTACGGATTTAAACACAAAGACTGAAAAATAAAAATTTTGACTGAAACTAGAAACTTCTTCCTATTCGAAAAGTATAGTAAGTATAAAACAAATATGATAAAATATTCAAGCAGTAGGTAAAAGAACTGAGCTTCATTCATTTTTCAGCTCGGATACAGTTAGATCCCTTCGTAAAATAGCAATTTCAGCTGAACCCGGCGGCGTGTGAATTTATAATTAGGTTCTGCACGTGACTGTACTTCGTTGTACTGATTGCATACTCATTTTGAGGAGTACGTTAGTGTTTTACTGTGAATATTTTTGCTTATTTTGACATCGATTTTACACCCTCTGGAGTGTCAAATTGAATAATAACGTTAACCTCTATGACTTCAAAGATGGAATATTTACTCAATTCTTTCAAATTTTTTTTAATATTTTATATGCAAAAATAATTTCAGTATAACTTATGATTCGTATAGAGTAATGGGGTTCTCCTATTTTATCTTATTATTTTAATCACTGTCTTCTTTTTCATTAAATCAATGATGTTTTCCACAGTATTTGTCTATTTAAAATGGATTACAAGAACAACAGCGTCCAATATATAGATTTTATGTTAATTATAGCCTTGGAGTCCCATCAGGTACAAACGAAAAATAGCCCGAACTTGAAAAAAATGTAGTAATCGTGTCTAGAGTTACTAGTTAGTGTCCAGTGTATTCATTTGGCCCAATACTTTGACAACACGCAATAAATATCACTGCACTGCACTGCGCACGTCATCCTGAGACATCACACAGTCTAGTTATTCCGTTATATGGGATGAGGCATCTGTACTGTAGGTATTATATTATCTGGGATTATAGCTAAACATTAACCGTGACACAGGTAGTTATGGCTGTTAGTAATTGCTATAAAATACAGCTTTGAGAAACTGAGCTCTAAAACATTTTCTGCTATCCCTACAAACTTTTAGGCAGACTGTCGTAACATCATAGCTTTGTAGAGGTTGTATAGGTACAATCGCCATTTTGTCCTTTATAATACAGTCATATTGCAGTGCGGGACGTGATTTGATTGCAAAATATGCTGATAGATATTAAACTACTATCAAAATTGACCAAATTAAATATCCGCCTGGAAATACTTTTTGTTTATCATACATAGGCTAACATTTGTCACGGCGCCTGATGGTTAGTGACGATGCGGTCGAACCCGCGACGGGATAAAATAATTACCCGTGGTACACCCAGATATTTTGAGGTGAACCAGGGGATGAAAAAACTTCCCGTAGTCCACCCAGGTGAACTAAGCAGGTGGACCACGGGCAATACCCGGACGATAGAGCATGCTTGCCTAGAAGGTATAATCTGCGAAACAAAAATATTTAATTTAAAACAACTTTACAACTACACAACTTGCATTCTAATTAAAAAAATATTGACCAACAAAATACACAAATATCATTTACAAAAAGGTCTTTCAAACATACATAGCTGTTTCAATATTATTTCCGTACATTAGCAGACGATTATAGGTACTTACCTTTATTTAATCCAATTATTAAGATTATTGTTTAAAAAACATGATTTTAAATCATCATTCATATTAGTATAAAAATAAACATATATATCACACAACAAAAAACTACCTGCTAATTACTACTATTATATATTATATCTACTTAAAAATAAAAATAAAATAACATAGCTTGCGTAATACAAATAAAATAAAATTGAAACTCCCAAGAACTTCATATGGTAAAAGATGTATTATGTATGAGGGTGCACAATTATTTAACGATCTACCTAACGACCTTAAAGATTGTACAACAATGCCTGTGTTCAAATCTACTTAAGCTAAAAAAATATATATATGCAAATGTTTTTTAAACGTATAACGTATAATATACGTACCGCCAGATCACCTGGACAATATTTTTAGATTAATTATAACTAAGATTATTTAGTTATAATTTATACATATACCTACTTAAGCTCATTATAAGTTAACTATGTTATTTATGAGTGAAATAAATTCGTTAAACCTAATCTGGGAATTTTAAGGCTAGAGTGTGAATCGGTATCTTCTAGGCAAGCATGCTCCATCGTCGACCGCGTCGTCACTTACTATCGTGAGACCGTGGTAATTACCAACAGTACAGATGCCTCATCCCATAGAACGGAATAACTCTGCCTATTTTATGAATTATTTGATTGCTACGTTTAAGATTAGCATGTGACATCTATTGCGAGGTATTAGGTCAAATGAATACACCAGACACTAACTAGTAACGCTCGCGACGCGATCTCTATATTTTTTTCCCGTTTGGGCTATTTTCATTTGTTCCTGATGAGACGTCGTGATGTCAAAATGTTAGCCAAATTATGAGAAAAAACAGGTTTACTTGTTTTGTTGGAGTTGTGAGACCATAGTCCTCGTAGTTCCTGACTCCAACTCTGGAAATTTCCTGCATGGAAAAACAGGTAATGGCACGCTAGACGTCTCGCAGTTAGTATACAGCAGTACAAACAACGTTTTAAAAAAATGATTTCAAGTTTGTAAAACTTAAATTATAATTTGGCTTAACGACCCAAGTTTACCCGCATCAGGAAGCAAACCGGGAATGAAGCCGAGATTACTGAAACTTGGCCACGTTACTGTTGTTTAATATGAACTTTGAGCTTCGGAACTTTTGAGCTTTTAGTAGATACAGCTGTGGCAGCGGCGTTTCAAGGATTTTCTAAGAAAATTCTAGTTGGTATCTACGCTGCTCGCGGAGCTATCTTTGAATAGGTACTTACGTTTCAGAGTTTTTGTACTCATTATATAATTATTATATCTATTCTATAAAATCTATATTATCTGTTACATAATCTCATTTAGGTAAAATCATTTTCAAAAACTATAACTATACATGACTTTAAGTAGAAGTCACTGAAACTAAATCTATTTGTATACAGACAGATTTTTTTTGCGCAATAATAAAATAAAATTGGCTTATTAGAGGATTTGAACCAGTGTGCGTAGATTTCAAAGTTACGAGGTCTATCGCTGAACTAACTCTCTCGCGGCTCACGGAGTAGCTAGATCTGGTTCCCCCGTCACCAATCCACCACCGGACCTCTAGACGCACGGCTAGGTATCATCCCTTCATGGTCGAAATACCACCCATTATACCAAGCGGTTTGAATCTACGTTTATAATTAGAACTGCTAAAGAATGGAATGCCCTGCCAGCGGCTGCGTTTCCGGTGAAATATGACCCGGGCTTGTTTAAGAGAAGAGTGAATAGGTACTTACTTAGCAAGCATGCCCTTCGATCGCATCGTGTCTTTCCATCAGGTGAGACCGTGGTCAATCATGGATAAGTTGTAAGTTAATCTACTAAAAATATATTTTTTTCTGAGCGCCCGTCTCAATTTTTATAATAAGAACTTACGTAAAAATACTTGTTAAATTTTTAATTGCCAGGTCGATGGAGTGTCATTACACGGCGTGACAAATCACAGGGCGGTGGCTCTGCTGAGGGACGCTAAAGGACCTATCGTCAGGTTGAAGGCTTTGAGGTGAATGAACTTTTGTGCTGTTCGACTGTTCGTGTCATTATCATTGTATCGATTGGATGCCTTTTCAATGGTTATTTCTTATTTTTCATGTTACATTTCTTTTCTTTGTCAATGTGAAAAGGAAGTAGAATTACATTTTCTAGAATATTACGAGATCTATCCTAATTTAACAGTCTGTGTTAAGAATTATTCAAAGATTCATAAAATATTTAGTTAGTTTTACAATAATGCACCTATTGCGTTTCAAAGTCGGTAGCTGTACTATGATTAAGTCCTTACTATGGATGATGATCGTGCTAATATAGACGTTAGTGGTGATGATTATGATCACATTGATAGAAAAGACGATAATGATGACAGTGACGATGATGATGACAATGACGGTCATAATGATGATGACGGCGACAAACCCATGTCGGTACAATGGCGGTGACGATGATGGTGACTAGTGGTGACAGGGGTTTCGTACTCGATATCGAATACTATTTTGTCGGAGCTCAATTCCTCACGGCCATATCATCGAAAGCACACATTCTCGAAAGCCTACATCCTTGAAACGCCATATCCTCAAAAGGCCATATCCTCGAATCGCCATATCCTTGACAAGCCATATCATCAAAAAGCTATATCATCGAAAAGCGATATCATCAAAAAGCCATATTAACGAAATGCCAAATCCTCGCAAGGCTATTTCATCTCTGGGTCACTTCATCAAATAGCCCAATGCACGACTTTTATGCCACTGGATAGTACATGTTCTGCAACTCCCATAATATTGACCTATAGCGTGTTAAAATCGCTTCGGAGCAAAATGTAAAATACGCAGAATGTACAATACCCGAAATGTGCATGTAAGGCTATGTTGACGACGATGACGACGTAATCATTAACGTCCATTTGAAACCTAGTTTGTCCTTCTAATATCCATTTTACGCAGGTACCTCCGAGGTGCGGGGTTCGAGAAGCTGCAGAAAGCTCTGGCGGCGCAGGACGGGAAACGGTTACCGGTCGCACCACCCAGCCCATCCGTCACCTCCCTCGCTAAATATACCTTCAGTGTGGTAAGTTGATACCATCAGGTTCGTCATCATCATCATCATCAGCAGAATTTCGGCCACTGTTCCAGATAGATGGTAGGATTTATCTGCCACGTTCGTCTAGGCCAAGCAGTTGCCAAGCAATTTTGTGCCAGCACTACTATGTTCCGGTTTCAAGGGCACTAATAGCTGGTGAAATCCCAGAGCAAATTTAACTATAGGAACTGATCTCACAGTCTAGCAATGATGACTAGACTCTGATTTCCTAGGATCACGTGTGCAGTGCAGTGTCACGTGGAAATTTATATTTTAGAGTATTGAGTGACACTTCAACTGTTATGGGCAGCCGTGTCGCTTAAAATTCACATGATAAAAAAAAAGTAATGCCCTTAATCAGCTCACTCCGTCATCCTCTTTCCATCATAAAACTACAAGGCTTGGTGATTTTTCACATCCTTACGTCGTTAGTGTACCACAAGACTGCAAGCGTTTTGCTGAATCATTCGTAGTCCGAACGGGGAACGGTCAAGGAATGCAATTCTCTTCCAGCAACAGTATTTCCTCCTGGGTATAGCCTGGGTTTTTTCAAGTCAAGAGCGAATGGGAATCTCATGGGCATGGGCTTTACTTAGACAACTTCGTCACTTACCATCAGCTGTCGTGAAACGTAAGCCCGTATTAGCATTAAAAAAATCGATAATATTAAAAGTATGCATAGCAATGTATTCACCAAACGAAATTTCCATTTCAGTATGACGAGTCAACAGTAATAGAACCAGAGGCGGACTCAGAGTTCCAACCGCACCTCCCCTCTCCCAACTCACCTTCAGAAGAGAAGGAGATTGTGATCGGACGGGACGACAGCTCCGAGATGAGACGGATCCAGGATAAGTGGCGGGCTTTGCTGCAGGAGGAACATGACTGGCCAGGACATCAGCATGGATATGATATTATTGTAAGTCGAGTATGGCATTGTTGTAGGTCGGGTATGACATGGTTGTAGGTAGAGTTTATTTTGGTAGGTCGAGTTAATTGTTGTATGTAGTATGACATAGTAGATTATTTTTTCTCTAATCTGTGGGTATAACATTTCATACCCACAGATTAGAGAAAAAATAATCTACTATCATCATTACATCATTTCATCATCATCATCATTTATTACATTGTTGTGGGTTGAGTATGACTCTGTTGTAGATCAAGTTAACATCATTGAAGGTTGAGTATGAGCAATTATTATTGATATTAGTCAAATATGATTATTGGCATTATTTTAGGTCAAAGTAGGACATTATAAATCGAACATAATATTGATGTACTTCGAGTGTGATATTTTTTTTTCCTTTTATTTTGGCTCCACACATGTGTATTTAGCCAGTGTCAAGTATTGTAATTTTTCATAGTGTTATGAATATTTTACGTTAAGTCAAGTCCTAGTCATAGTCATAGTCCAGTTCAAGTTGGGTAGTCATAGTCCAGTCTAAGTCATGCTCCAGTAAAGTGGTGGCAACTTTACTAGAAGCTTCTATGGAATTTCGGAAGCAACACGAAAAAACACGTTTCACCACATTATATCACTGGCCCACACTCATGCTTGTAATTCAGCACTTAATGCGTAAAACGCCACCAACTTTAAAACATTAATACTGGAAAAAGCACAAGTTTTGGGAAATAATACAATGCAACGACGTGAACTTTTCCGCGTTCCCGCCAAAAAACCGAGTGTGATATTGTTGTAGGTCAATTATGACGTTGTTGTCAGTTGAGTATGGCGCTATTTTATGAAGATTTTATTGGTGTAGGTTTAGTATGACATTATTTATTATGCGTAAAAATCATTGTTGTAATATGTTAAGTATGACATTGTTATTTGTGCAGTATGGATAATTATAGTGTTTTGTAGTTTAGTATATAGTATATTTTAACTAGGTGGTAGGACTTTTCTGCAAAGTTCGTCTAGGTACTGTTACTGGGCAAATGAAACTTTATGACCTGATTACACAGTGTAGTAATCTGATTACTAAACTTTGTGATATCCCAGGATGACGTGCGCAGTGCAGTGTCACGCGAATCTTTATTATTTTAAAGTTTCGAGTGACACTGCAACTGTTATGGGCGGCCGTGTCGCTTAACATCAGGTGAACGACTAGCTTGTGATGTCATTCATTCGCATAAAAAAAAAACAAAAAAAAATATACTTTTTTCGTTTGTAATTTATAGGCATAGCATTTGACCAATGCCTCACTTGATGGTAAGTGATGACGCGGCCTACAAATGGTTTTAGGTCGATTATGTTTATTACATAGGTCAAAGTATAAATTATTGCTGTATATATATATATATAGTGAGAAATAATTTTTAAAATTCTTTTTGATTTATTTTAGTAGTGTACTCTAACATTCCAACCGCCAGGTGGGTACGATAGTGCGCGACGCGGAGTGCGGGCTGGGCATCTCGCTGGAGGGCACCGTGCGCGTGGTGGCGGGCCGCGAGCTGCAGGCGCGCCACTACATCCGCGCCGTCGCGCCCGGCTCGCCCGTCGACCGCGCGCGCCTCTACCGAGTGGGAGACGAGCTGCTGGAGGCAAGTGTCGATATCACAGCTGTAGAACATGTTGAACATATTTAATTAAATGAACACTATATTCAAAAAACTTTTGTTGGCTATAGCCAAGCCCAAGGTCTTAGACATCCACAGTAGCGAAATTATTCATTTGAGATATGGGCTCAAATGATTATAAATGTTTTGTCTAACATTATACAATGCTATAAACCTATATTCAACGCAATTTATCTTTCATTTGACACGCTACTTTTAATTCGCCTTGATAAACTTTTAGCCTTAACGTTACAAACGCGTTGCCCAATCTCCCCGCGGTTTTCGTCAGATCATCGGTCTACCTAGTGGGGGACCTACGTCCCTCATTTGCGTCTTCCGGGTCGTGGTCGCGACTCGCTTACCTTTCTTCCCCATCGGTCGTCAGTTCTGCGAGCAATGTAGCCTGCCCATACTACATACATACTGCTACATACTGGTGTTGAATATAAGTTAACAGTATCGGGCGAAGGCTAACGGCGCAAACATGCCCCCCGCAGGTGAACGGGTGGCGCGTGCTGGGCGCGCACCACGTGGAGGTGGTGCGGCGGCTGCGCGCGCTCGCGTGCCCCGCCGCGCTCGTCGTCGCGCGCCGCCGCCAGCCCCGCGCCCGGGTCGGTGCGCGCTGCATCTGTCACTGTAACCCGGCGACAGTCGCAGATGTACCTATGGTTCATTTGTAATGGAAAAATTTGAATCACGAGCGGGACTTGAACCCTCATCTTTCCATCCGTAAAGCCGGGATATGCTTTATTTAAGCTACCGTGACAAGTCTCGTGTCCGAATTTTTCCTTCACATTTTCACAACCACACTACATGGTTTACTAATTTAGGATACTTTTTTCTGATTTTTAACTCTATATTCGGCCCAATTCTGAAGGCTTAGATTTAGCAGTTTTAAAAGGTTTAGCATTTGTTGGTAGATCAAAAACTATTAAAATTGTTGCTTTCCTTATCAAATAGACGGCAATGCAAAAGACGTATATACATATTTTTTGTATTTTAAAAACTGTCAACAGCCTTCAAAATTAGGTCTATTCTCCTCCTCTACTTAGTTTCTGATATTTTCAAGACATTTAAAGAATAGCATGCACAGTCCAGTGTCACACGAAATTATAATTCAGTTACGAGGTACATTGCAATCTGTTCTGCTTCATGAAGATCAGGATTATTGGCTAGCTTGTCACGTGATTCGTTTCAAATGTTCAGTTTAATTAAATGATCTGAAGATTTTGTGGACCTTCTTTTGCAGAGCTCGATGTTTGGAGGCAGTTTGCAGCAGTTGGCTCCTCCACCTCAGAGGTTGATCAAAGCAAAGTCCGAGAGTTCCGTGGCTTCTTTATGCAGTACCAACACTTTGATCTCACACCAACATTCTGGTGCGTTGATAAACAAATAATATTTAAATGCCATAACTATCCCTGTTGTGTAATCCCAGCTTAAGAATATCACCATTCTATCACTTCCCTTTAGATGCAGCAGTCAGTTCAGGGAATATCCCAGGAATGAGCAGCATTTTCTTGAGCATTATAATCTACTAACGTCTACCAAGCGTCTTAATTATGGTAAATCCCAACGGAGAGGTCTTTGTTCAGCTGACTGTCATATTTTGGTCAAAAGTACATTAACAGTCAGCAGAAATCCACTGCTGGATATAAACCCCACTAAAAACACCATTTTCATCAACAATATTATCATTATGTGCATCATAGAGGTCATCACGTTCAGTATTTAGTTTGAATTTGTTTGAGAAGATTTAAATGTACCGAGAAAAATGCTACTGCACATTCTTAGAATACTCTTTTAGCCAGTCTACCGGTTCGTGGTTGCTACTCGAGAACCTTTCTTCCCCAACGGTTGTCAGTACTACGAGCGATGTGGCCCACCCACTGCCACTTCAACTTGCTATTTCGAAAGCTACATCGGTGATTTTAGTTCTCTTGCGGATCTCCTCATTTCGGATCTTGTCTCGCAAGGAAACACCGAACAACAGCTCTCCCCATAGCTCGCTGTGCATCTTTGAGCTTTGAGTTTGAGTCATAGGTGATAAACTGGGTTTATTACTAGACTAGTCCCCCAAACAACATCTAACGTGACCCCCCAGAGTTCTGCTCGGAGCTGGAGGGCACGCGGTCGCGGTCGCTGGAGCCGCTGTCCGGGCTCGCCATGTGGAGCGACGCCGTGGAGTACATCGACCTCGTTAAAGGAGAAGGTGGACTTGGCTTCTCCATACTCGACTATTTGGTGAGTGGACAATGCTGGGCTTCTCTACTGCAGTGTATGTCACATTTGAAACCTGGTATGACAAGCTCTTTGGGAGAGGCCTATGTCCAGCAGTGGGCGTCTTTAAGCTGATGATGATGGCAAGCCAGATTAGCGCTCATGCTAAGAAGTAAATGAAAGGGTTGCCGTTATCAATGCCGACAAGGAGGACATCATCATGGTGAAGATCTTTGTGTACGATTACTGTATTCATGTATTGCATTTTTAGGAGACGTTAACATAAGTGAGTTCGATTAGCCGTTCAAAGATAGTTTGCTTTGGTCATTATCTGTATGGGTGAACGCTACCGAAAGTGATGATAGCAATAATTGAGGGCTACCGTGTTTAAATGCAAATTTAACAGTGGTCGTAAAAACAGCCCTGAAGCTCAATAAAAAGCTGGAAGGAGTGGGGGTCAAATGTCCCTTTTAAAATCTAATAAAGGTTGATGGAATTAACTGATAGTTTGATTGTTCTCTTCATCTTTGTCGCGTCTTACAACTGCAGTTAATTGACCAGTGGAGGCCAACGTTAGAGAAACGAGAGAGTGACCTAAGAAGTTTGTAATATTCCCCGTAATATTACAAACTTCTAATATTCTTATATCCCCGTAATATTCTTGCGCTTGCCCATTATCTCACCTAATGGTAAGTGACGATGCGATCTGGGATGCAATACGCTCTCATAGAAGATACCTGTTCACTCTCGATTGGAAGACTTCAAAGTTGTTGTTTTCGGGACATACAGACGCTGGCAAAGAGTTCCATTCTTGGATGTTTACATGATAATATATGGAAGCATGTCGTTTTGTTATTCTCCCTGTGTACAGGACCCGACAGAGCCAGGTAGTTCAGTGATAGTAGTGCGGTCGGTGGTCCCGGGGGGCGCGGCGGCGCGGCACGGGCGACTGGCGCCGGGAGACCGCCTCGTCTCCGTCAACGGTCGCCGGGTCGCCCACAGCCCGCTTGCTGCTGCCGTGCATGCTGTCAACACTGCGCCTAGAGGTTGGTTACCTCACCAATATTGTTACCAGCTTCATCATTGTCATCATCGTCATAATAGCTATCAATAAAACTTTTTTATCATAAATAGGCTGACTTATGAGTGGCCGTGTCGCTTAACATCAGGTTAATGACTAGCTCGTCACTCCATTCGTTCTCATAAAAAAAAACTTTTGACCATGAACCAGCTTACCTAGAAGATTCTCTAGCCTTAATAACTCCCAGATTATTTTTGTCAGGAAAAAATGATGGTAAGGTCAACTCCATTCCTTCGCTATCCGAATTATAAACGAGGAATCAAAACATTTTGTACGTTTTTGAAGAATTTCTACCGTATATACGGTAGAAGTTCTATATCCATATGGATGCCGTGTTTCCGTGCGTCTGGTTGTACTGTACGATGGATAAAACGGGGATTGGGTTTTTTTTTTGGAGTTTAGCCTTTACTAATTTATCGTCAATGAGTAGGTACATTCTTAGCTTGTTTATTGAACGACAGTATCTTTTGAGAAAATCAAATAAACTCCACGTTATCTTATCATGAAGAGAATATTAAACAAGTAGGTACATGCTTACCTACCTCTTCAAATAAAATTACAAAACAGTAATGATATAACTGTGATTCGAATAGTTTTGTCTAAGTTTTTCGATTTTTGTATCAAACTATTTGATTTTTATCGATTTCCTTGTGCTGCAGTGAGTGTGAGTAAAATGGAAGATTTCCAAAGTTCCCACATTTTATAATTAAATTGAGTTGTTGATTTAAAAGTCTAAAAGTAAAGTAAAACTAGCCAATTGCTATTTTCAAATACCTATTAGTAGAAACATGATAACTAAACTACGTCATAACAATTGTTGTATTGTGTTACGGCAGCCGTAAAATGGTGTAATACGACACTGCCTCAACGTCTCTCTGTGGCATGCGTCCATGTCAATCGAATTCCTTGTGCCGAAATATTGAAGTTCGTGATGATGATAAACGAGCTATGAAATAATTCTAAATGGTCTATTTATGTGTATTTATGTATTGTGTATTTTTAATATGATAAAATAGTGATGACGTATTTATTGTTGTTGTAGGAATAGTGAGGATCGGCATATCGAAGCCACTTCCTTGCAGCACCGTCATTGGAGGTGAAAAGGCGAATGGTCACAGCATGCAGAGTAGTCAGGTATGTATTTAAAACTCATTTATAAATAAATAAAATATTAAATTATAAATAAACTCGAAAGTTATTAGCAACAAAAACAGTACGTGGGTAAAATATCTGTCGTTTCAAAACGTTACATGCCTATTAATTATAGTTTTTTAATAATGAAAGACTTTTTTGCATTTCACTAAGTGTTGTGATTATTGTACACTGAGGGGAAAATCAAACAGTAAGTTCTTGTTTTCTATTACTAAAGCTTGTCTATGCTTAGAGCAGTATTTTTAATCTAACTTGTTAATAAATAGCATGCAATTTATAATAATTATTTACTACATTAATATCTATGAATTTAAATTTATTTTCAAAATTTTGTACAGTAAAGGGAATAGAATTACCGCTCTAAGGACTTTATAATTTTTGTATAAAAAATATATTTAATTTAATTACAAGAATATTTGCAAACATCTTTTCCCTTTAGTGTACAACACAGAACATTGCATGCAAGTATTTACATGAAAAGTTGATAACCGCAGCTATTTTATATTGCTCAATGAAAGTCATGTTTGTATTACATAGTGATAACAACAATTTAAAATTAAAAAATACTTACTAGTTATACTACTTCGATACATTTGGCTGGTCCTAGCTTTTTATATAGTTCTATATATTATTTTGCTAAATACATTAGTGTAGGAAATCGGTTTTTTTTTTGCAGAAATTGGAGTACTTCACAAAGATTCTCCGGCTGATCATGTCACTACACCGAGACATCATGGACCTTCAGCTACAATGTAACCCGGAAGTGCTGGAACCCATCCCCCCTCCACTACCGTTCAGGGTCCCCCCTAAAATAAAGGCAGAGATCAGTATGAAATGACATAGAGACAAACTAACCTACTCGGTGACTGTAGATGTACCAAAGAATGGAAATTGTGTTGGAAATGAGATCCTCAAATGTGATCAACTAGAAATTTAAATGCCGTAAAACGTAATATGCCGTAATTTTTGTACATTTTTGGTCTTTTCTTTCAAAAATGTTGTAGTTGATATCGAAATATTTGTTTTAAATGAGTTTTAGTATTTCTAAATTAATTCTACCCCAAATTAATGTTCTCATATTTGCGTTTTTAGTCTCACATCTAAGGTGTATATAAATCTGCAAGAATTGTATCTTGTGGCATTGAGGTGAATTGAAGTTGATGATTTTTTTTATTATTGCTGAGTAGCTACACTGTTATAGGCACTCTATTATCGCCATTTTCTAGGTAATTTTTAACTCTCCTTAATCATTATAAACCTTAAAAATTATAAACTCTTTCCTGTATACGTCTTTCTTAATATTAGTAGATTTTAATGCTAATGCCCCAAGCTAAAATTATATAAATTTGTTCCTTCCCTATCTTTATAAACTGTAAGTTTACATTTAACTTGTTATCCATTTTATCTTCTAAATAATGTATTATTTATAAATAATTCATGGTGTTTGAAAATCTTCGTCCTTTAAGGACCATTATAATATATTTCGAGAAGGCTTTGTCAGCAATACTAAAACATTTGCTATTTTTATCATCAGTTTTGAAACAAGATGAAATAAACGTCCATTTAAAATTTTGAGAGAAGGCATACGCGATATAATCTATTTTTAATAATTAAGAACAGAAAGGCGATTAAAATTAAAATTATATTTAGAGATGGGTGTCTATTTATCGAGGTTGTGTAGTCGTGGAAATAGCAATTTAAAATGTTTGTAGTCAATTTAATGAAGGTGATAGATTTATTGAATTATTTAAGACTTGTTACTATTGCCATGAATGCACCCGTTTAAATGCGAAGTTAGCTTATGATATAAATAACATAATAATTTACATAAAAAAATTAAATGAGCGAATAAAAAAATATTTTTATTTATGTTTATAAAATATGCCATAATTATAAATTGTCATTTACAGGTAATTTTAACATATCATAGGTTTAAGGTGTATGCTTAAGCTAATTTGAAATTATATAAGTGATACATGTATTGAAGCAAAGACTGTTAAGATCATTGGGAGATTTGACAAATGACGGGATTTGATATTATCCTCGCGACATGATGACTATTGAGAAATTGAGAATGGTATCGATTGGTCTTTTATGACGTTTGGTGCCACTGGGAAGGATGCAGTGCTAGTCAATAAGAATAATTTAATAAATGGCTTCGATAAAAGTGTGTTAGTTGAAATTCAAAAGAATTGAACAAAATATTTAAAAAAAAACCGATAAGCGGTCGGTTTTTAAGCAAATCTAGTCAAAGTTGTAGATTTCAAGTTTTACACTTTTACCGTAACATAATTATACGGCGTTATTAATATACGTGAGAGTAGTTTTGGATTAGTTAAACCGGTTTTTGTCTGTTTTGATAGAGTTCGTTAATGACATAAAAGATAATTTATAGTAACTAACTAATCCAAAGCTACTACGCGATTATAGTCCGGCAAAGCTGACTCTGCAGTGATTTAAAATTGGATATAAAATCTTGTATAATATGGTAGCACAGTACATGCTTCAAGAAACTTTTAACACTTTTAATTTATTGAACCATGGATGAAATAAAAAAAAGAAGGATTGAGTTTTTATTGACATCAAACTGAAGCCCAAAATGGCGGACATATTACATATGTGTGTCAGATGAAAGTATGGCGACCGGCTGCCTATGATGTGAGTGTGCGTGCCCCGCTCGTACGTACGAAGCGTTCCGGCTTCCTAAGGGTGCTTCAGTTTCGGATCAGACGGGATTCCCTCCTTCTTTTTTTAATAGCTCCATGGGTTGAACCATTACTTTTTTTGAAAACACAACCAATCAGAAATTTGATAAGCTGACATTTTATGAAATTGACAGGTAGTGACATAAAAAACTGATTGCAATATGAAAAAGTTTTTAGGGATTCCAAAATACTCAATAATAGCTTTGCCAGACTGTTTTAATAAGGCAGATATAGGCTGAGTTGCACCATAATCACGGTTAAAGTTACGGTCAAATTTTGAGTAAAGCCCGCCCCGCGAAGCGTGGAACGGTTATAGTTAGCGTTAAAGTTAGCGTTAAAGTAAGCTGGTGCAACTCAGCCTTAGTATAACAAAAGTAAATGTTGTTTATAATAGAATTGATGTCCAATGCTTTAACTGAATCTGTGTTAAATGTTTAATGCTTTGTTAAAATGTGTGTTGCTAATAAAAATTCGAGAAAATATTCTGATTTTTATTATAAAACCTTACTATTATTATGTTTCAATTTAAATGCGTAGCAAAATACTTGGCATTTAAAAAAATAAAGTAATTTTGTGGGGTCCCCGTATTCCAGTATTTCATCTTCTAAAAAAATAGAGCAGGCACCATTAAATGGATTTCTGGTTGTTCTAAATGAAGATGTATAGACTGTACCTAAATATATATTTTAAAGAACGGGAAAATGTATTCCTGTTAGAAATAACAATACAATTGCTAAATTGTATTATTATTTCTAATGCACCAAAGTAAAATTTTATTCATTTAATAAAAACAGAGGCTTTAAAACATTTAAGTACGTTTAAATAATTTATTCTTATCATTAAATGAAATCAGCTACCTAAGACCCAAAATCTCATTATTTGGTATCCCGTAGAAAGTTATAAAAATAAAAATAATGAAGCATTTAAAATACTTCTACCTTATTGTACAGGAGTGCCTCAACTCCTTGGCGTCCGACGACCACACCGGTATGGATTCCTTCCATGAATGTCTTCAAGAATACGGTGAAGGGCTCGAGGTCGTCCAAATATGCCTTGAGCCTGAAGAGCCTTCCATCAAAGACGAAGAAATATCAGCTCTAGGAGATCTCAGCTTTGAAGACTGCAAGAAAGTAAATGAAATAGCAAAATTGAACGGAATCAACGAAAGGAAATCATCGAAATCTGACTCGATAGATGAACATGACGACGACATGACGATCACTGAAGACGATGTACTGACAGCACCAAGAGAACTACCCGACATAAGGACGCAAGATCAGAAAGGTGACCTGATCAAGCAGCAGAGTAAAGACATATCCACTTCTGATGAAATGGTATTCGCAGTTACTCCTACCGGATTAGAACGGATTAGTTTCGATAAATACTGGAAAGGTGAACCAAATGTTGAAAAATGCCTAGAAAAAGTGAAGAGTGATGAAAGTTGGAAGGAATGCCTCAACTCTACGGCCGATGAAGCAACTAGTCACGATGCAATTACAAAAATATCCGTCCACGAAGATACCAATTTACTGTACATCGATCACGAAATAGATGGTTACGAAACATGTTTAGAAGAGGACTCGCCGTCGCTCAAAAACGGTCATAAAATCGAAGACATAAAATCGGAAAGTAAACAAGATAAAACAGACTTTGGTAACAACGAACACGATCAAAACAACGACAGTCCAGACGAAGTCTCGCATTACCCTTACGTGCAAGAGCACATCATCAAACAAATGAAATCATTGAGAATAGAACCGATCAACGTGAACGTTGCTAAAAAGAAACGAAGTCCATCAAAAGACAAGTCGAAACCGTCCAAGAACGTCCAATGCGTTGAATATTACAACGACCAAGCTGAATGTTTAAAGGAAATCCGAAAGAAAAGGCTAGAAGAGGAGGAGCGAAAACATCAAGAAGACCAGAAAAAGCTTCTTCAGTCTAACATAGCTGTTATGGAAAAGAACGAACGTGAGCGGAAAAGAAAGAACCATAAAAAGCACGAACCGAGTGAGGAGTCAACCGATCTGGAGAACTACGTCCCGGGTTGCCACAAGTGCTTCTTAGAGAACTACGCGTATGCCATAACGCAGGCTTACATAGCAGAGGCGAGTGCTTGCAAATACTGTGAAGTGATTCGTGATATGCTAGAAGTTCCTAAAGTGATTCCTTCTAGAAGAATGTCGGCTCCGGCGCTGGTGAACCTTGAGAGTACTTCGGAGACGGATGAGGAGGATCTACTGATGGTGCCGGTGGTAAAGGATAGGAGGAAGTCTGCTGGGCCACTGAAGTTTGTGCTGCCGGCGAGAAGACCGAGGTAAGTTTTACTTGATTTTTTAGGGTTCCGTATCCACAAGGTAAAGCGAACCCTATTACTAAGGCTTCGCTGTCCGTCTGTCTATCCGTCTATCATCAGGCTGTATCTCATGAACCGTGATAATTAGACAGTTGAAATTTTCACAGATGATGTATTTCTGTTGCCGCTATAACAACAGATACTAAAACACAGAATAAACTAAATTTTTAAGGGGGCTCCCATACAACAAACGTTGTTGTTTGCTCGTTGTTATAGATAATGGTACAGAACCCTCCGTGCGCGAGTCGATTCGCGCTTGGCCGGTTATTGTTTTTTATGTTTGTTAATTTTTGTTATATTATTTTTGGTTGGAATAGCAAGAAACAAAACACTAAATAGCTATCTCTCCGTCACACAAGCTATTTATTAGTAGGTAGGGATAATAATTATGTAAACACACAATAATAAATAACAGAAGCAGTAGAATGCATTGAGTAGATATTTCCTGTAATACGCGGACAATAATGCGATGAAGCCGTATTAGGGAGGACAAATCAATAATCACAATTACAAACCAACTCTATCTCTTTACATTTAAAGTTCAATTTGAAGTAGCATTTTAGCTTTAATCGTGTAAAGGTCATCACCTTTACACGATTAAAGGAGAGCAGGGGAATTTGTATGTTATTGTAGGGGAATATGGTGTTTTTTGGATTGCGACTGTATTTAAAAGTACGAGTGATGTTTCTAATATCAAGTTCAAGAGATGAAAAGTATGTAAAAATGGTTGTAACAAGGTTTGATTCCGTATTGTCCCGGCGTAAGATAGAACCACCTCTCCTTTCCCGTCGGTACCATAAGCCGGCTAAGGGAATATCCAGGGAATGGGCAGCACCATTTTCCTTGGTCTTCATTATATAATAAATTTTTCTTAATATTACTTTCAATTCAATTCAATTCAATTGTTTATTTGCATTTCACAATGTTGTTTAAAGATGTTCGTTTACGTGGTTACAGCTCATCATGGGCCCTGTCGGGCACGCAACATTAGAAGAGAGGAAGATAGATAATTAACATTAGTTTGTCAACATTAACATGCACCTAAAAATATTACAACATTACTATTTATACATGATTTTCTTCTATATGTTTAAGATGACGTCGAATTTATTTATTTATTTCACTAGGTGGTAGGACTATTTTCTGCAAAGTTTGTCTAGGTAGGTACCACCGCTTTGCCAGTTATTCTGCTGCTAAGCAGTCTAATTATCCTGTGGCAGTAGTGTGCATTTGTGCAAGCACTACAGTGTTCTGGTTTGAAGTGTACTGTAGCTAATGATATCACTGGGCAAATGAGACTTTTTAATTTTATTACTACTGTGGTATGTTAGAATGAAAATTATTTTTTTTACAGTTCTGAGTGATACTGCAATTTGTTACGAACAGCCGTGACGCTTAACATCAAGCGAACGACTAGCTTGTCACGTCATTCGTTTTCATAAAAAAGAAACATCAGGCCAGGCAAAAAATTGCACACAGGTAGGCTATGCGAATTTATTTAGGGTAGGTAATATAGGGGAGTGCTCACCTGAGGGAGTTGTAATGTAATAAGATGGCCTTATCGTGCAACGATACGTTATTGAAGTTTATCATGACTTGATTAGTTAAATGTAGATTAAATTACTAGATATAAGGTCAACCCTTTGATGAGGGAAGTAAGAGGATGTGAAACATGGTCACGTGACATGTGGCACTTTTTCACCACAATATGGTGCCGACTCCGCCCCACTCCGCCCCACTGTTTACTGCGTTTGACAGTTGACGCTAGTTGACGACTGACGTACTAGCTCAAAATACCACCAGAACATGGCGGATTTTTTGCCGCAGGGCAATGGGGTCCCATTCGGTACAAACGAAAAATAGTCCGAACTTGAAAAAATGTAGTAATCGTGCCTAGAGAGTTAGTTGAGTTAGTTTTGTCCATTCTTTAACGAAGTTGACCTCATAACTATAACTTATTCTGTGTAGTTAGCTTTATGCCACATCCCTCACCACAGTGTCAACCCAACCACATAGGTTGGTTGTAAAAAGGTAAAGGATTGATAGAAAGACACGAGAATTAATGTCACGGTAGCTTAAGTAATAGCATCATAGAATAGATGCGTACCAGATATTATGCTCGTTTTTTGGGTTTTGGATGCAGATAGTCGCCAAAACTATATTCACGTTTTTCTCATACCATAGAACAAAGAAGTTGCTATTCGATGATTTAATAACTTCAGTTTTATGGGTTCGTATGTGAAAAAAGATGATAAATTAAATATTTCAGATTTTTAAATCTATTCAATTGGAATAACGTAAAGTACAAAATAATGAGTCCAGAAGCATACAAATGTAGAGTTAATGATGAAAACAATCGGCCGCCCTCAACCCGACTTATGAGGGATTATAGGAAACAGTACAGTAGAGCCTTACTTTATCGATAAAATAAATGACGTAAAATTATTTATTCTCTAAGTTTAATTTAACAAATAAATACGTCGATCTTCTCATGCCTCATTGGTCAGTCTTATTTTCTTAACACATCATTAACCACGAGAAAGATTACAGTTTAAAAACGAAATTAGGTTTAGGTTTAAAGAAATTTATTCTCAAATAAGACAATGTCACTTCCATGAGAACATAGTTAACTTAAAATTATTATACATACATTCGCCGTCACATAATATAATGTGGGTAGGTAACAATATAAATACGTGCTAAGTAAAATTATATTAGGTACATTTATCATCGATACTTAATTTAGAATATTTACTTCGGCAGTGGTTCCGCCATCATAAGGTATTGAGTCAACTGCCTCTTGAAAACGTTAAATGAACGTAACTTTTTAATATGTGAGGGTATTTTATTATAAAGTTGTGCTCCTTCAAAAGTAAGCATTGTAAGCAAATTAAATGTAGTTAATTAATTATTATTAGGTATGGTTTGCTTTTGCACTGTGAAAGCCTTTAGGGGCTTTAAAATGAAAAAAAAAAAACTATAAATATGATATTTAGCTGTCTACCATCACGGAAATGGCTAGCTAAAGTTTTGAAAATACTGAGTGCAAATTCTCTGACGAATCTATTTTACCACAATATTTTTGAAGCTTTCTAAAATCAATTCTGTTTATTTGGTGCCACAGTTATGGTTATATCCTCTACTAAATTATTAAGACAGGATAGGCCACGTCTCACCCTCTCAACGTTTTGCAGGGGGTGCAATGTCTACTCTAAGAAATGGCTATAGGCATTGGTATATTCGCCCAAAACAGATTCCAAAAACGGGCCAGTTGTCCCTTTTTGAAAATACTCTATTGATATAATTTAGGAATTTACAAACTTTATTTTTAAGATTTTTCGTCTTATTCAAGAGTAGAATTAGTAGGTAGTTGTGGTAAGCATGTCCTTCGGTCTTATTTTCACTTACTATCATCAAGTGAGATATAGCTAAATGCTAACTTGTGGGTGTCTACAATAAAATAAAATAAAAATATCGATAAATCACTCCTATCTCAACCCCATCACTATCAGAAAATTGCTAATACTCGTAATTGAGTTATGGTTAAGCGACCTCCAACTTCCATTGCGTTCTGTTCGTTGACAGCCGAGTGACGTTCGTCCTATTTACCAAATAACACCTCAAAAACGGTTTAGCGGGTTTAATAACAACGTTTTAATTAACCAGTGAAATAACAGTTATATTTAGCAGTTTAACGTGTTTGACAACGAATCGCGTTAAAATAACGTATAGCATGGAGCTTGTGTGTGATTAAAATACGGTGAGTATTTTAATTAGATTATTAGTGCTAATTAAGTTTTCCAGTTGTTCTTATTTAGGTTTCTTGTTTGTTTGTAACTGTGAAGACAGTATTAGTTTCAACATATATTACACATGTGTGATGGTTTTCATTAAACCATAATGGTGTGAAGATTTTGCATTTGGGTTTAAAGTAAGTTTTTAGACTATTTTTCCCGTTATTTGTCTTTAGATATTGCGTTGTCAACATATATTTAATAGGCTTCTACTATCTATAGTCTGTGTTCACCTCTACCTGTGAAAATGTATGATTAGCACGATTAAAGAGAAGAGGTGCATCACTAATTTAATTATCTGCTCAGTCGAGTCTACTATTTACTGAAATGCAGTTTCTATTTTGATTTTAATCATCAAACCTTGTGAGGACACTTAGTCTTGGACAGTTAACAAAAAAAAAAAATAAGTTAGAGATGCGAAACTCCATTTTCACCTTATAAGTTTTAGGTACAAATATTTCACGACTGTTTTCTTCCTTATTACCGAAGTCAATAATTTAAATAATTTATTTGTTGGATAAAATTATAAACTTTTGAAAAGCGTCATTATCATCATCATAATCATCAACAGCCTGAAGACGTCCACTGCTGAACATAGGCCTCCCCCCAGAGAGCGCCACTTTAAGCGGCTGTTGCCTCCTGCATCCATCGACTCCCCGCGGTTTTCACAAAAAAAAAAACATCAAAACCGTACGGGGCATAAAATATCAACTAAGTAACATAATCTGTACATGGAAATAGGCAGGCCACATCGCTTGCAGAACCGACAACGATGGGTAAGAAAGATTCTCGAGTGGCGCCCACGTAGGCCTTCCACTAAATGGACCGAGGAACTGGTCAGAACCTTTCTAAGTTAGATGCAAGCGGACAATAACAGAGGCATAAGGGAATTTCAGGACCATGTCTGGTTTCTATCCCCGTCCGCCATGCAAAGAACGCAAAGGAGATTTCCGGATAAAAAAGTCCTGAAATCCACTTTACAGGAGAATGTCAAAGGGATTTATGGAATAAACCGGTATATGGAGAAGGGTTATCTTAAGCAGTGGACATGTTCGGTCGATTCTTTCTAAGACTGCTTTAAATGTTTTATGCGAATTCGTGTTTGTTCGCTGATTTGGTTATATTTACTTTCATATAGGTAGATACAATACGATACACACGATGAAAGGTTTGGATTAAAACTCGTGTGCAGTGGACTGGCGCAACTCTTTGGTGACCATTCATGGATCACTGCTCTAACGATATTGAAACTATCGCGTGCCTCAGTTCTGAAAGGAGAGGCTTATATAATACAGATTATATAACTCTACAAACCTCAATGTAAAATATAAGAGCCGGTCTGTCTATTGCTTGGCTTGCACAACAAAAATTCTGAACCGATTTTCATCAAATTTTCCGTAGGAATTACTTATATTATCGGAAACAATCACCATCATCATCATCATCAACAGCCTGTAGACGTTCACTGTGGAACGTTAGGCCTCCTCTAGAGAGCGCCGGAAAACTTCATTTTTTATGGATAAAAGGCAATTCTGGGTGAAGCCGCAGGTCTGGAATCATAAAGACATCGATCTTCTATATGTGTGTGTGGAAACTTCACACAGCGCCATCTAGCCCCAAACTAAGCAAATCTTGTACTATGGGAACCAGATAACTGATATACTACTTAAGATACTTTTTTGTTTTGTAAATACATACATAGAATACAATATAACACCCAGACGCAGAACAAACATCTATGTTCATCACAAATATTTGTCCTGGGTAGGAATCGAACCCACAGCTCTCAGTTCAGAAGGCAGGGCTACTACTATCTGAGCTATCGGGCCCGTCGTTCTATTACTTATTATTGTATAATTGATGTCTAAACAGCTCCACTTTCGAACGAGGCAATGCTGCCAGCATGTAGGGTACGCTACCTACCGGTAATGGGCTGGAGTGTTTGGACTGTCTATAGGCCATCGTGGCTATAGTATACAGTCCAAAATGTTCTGTTTGTAATAGGTAGTGTAGCATTAGTGGCTTTTTTTGTGTAGTTTTTATTGTTGTTTATTTTATAAGTCAATATGATTCTAGTTAAAGACCAACGGCTTTTGCCCATAAAATATCAAGTCATTTGTCACTAACCCTACCCCTCTAATTTATAGCTGACTTATTTAGAGGTGTGTTCAATACCCATTAGAAATTAATTAAATATCTACTACTAATCCAATGTATTCACGAATGAAGATATGGAAGTAGTCCCATATGTCCACTCTATTAAATTAACTATCACTCGGAGCTTTATGTTGTAAAGTTTCACGTGACATCACACTCACACAGTCAAGTTTAGTAATCAGATGACTAGTCTGTGAGATCAGATCAAAAAGTCTCATTTGCCCAGTAATATTACTACTGACTATGCCCTTGGAACCGGTACACATTAATGCTTAATAACTGGATATAAGATCATTAATTATTTGAGCGATTTTATGGAAACGATCATAATTTTAATGAACCGAATAAATTATATGCCAAACCAAAGGTTTTAAAATAGTATAATAGCCAACGGGGAGCCGATGGATGCAAGAGGCTAGCAGCCCCTCTGAGTGGCGCTCTTTGGGGGAGGCCTATGTTCAGCAGTGGACGTCTTCAGGCTGATGATGATGATGATATTAGCCAAACGTAAGTGACAATATTAATGCATCACTTATACTTTTTACTAGGTGGTAGGACTTTTCTGCAGCAGTAGGTAGGTCGTCTAGGTAGGTACCACCGCTTTGCCAGTTATTCTATCGCCAAGCAGTAGCGTGCAAGCACTGTGTTCCGGTTTGAAGGGAATTGTAGCTAGTGAAATTACTGGGCAAACGAGACTTTATGGCCTGATTACACAGTCTGGTAATCTGATTGCTGGACTATGTGGTGTCTCGGGATGACGTGCGCAGTGCAGAGTCACGCGAAACATTATTATTTTAAAGTTCCGAGGGACACTGCAACTGTTATGGGCAGCCGTGTCGCTTAACATCAGGTGAACGACTAGCTCGTCACGTCATTCATTCTCATAAAAAAAAAACTTACACGTGAGATCGCGCGGTGTTCGTGATATGTTCACACTCAATCAACGGCTCACTTATCCAATTGGCGATACATCATGCAATGACATGCGGAGTGCAAGAAGGTCATGACCTTAGATACTTAGAAGGTCTTTCAAAACACACCTTAATGTAATATCCAGGGAATGGGCTGCATCATTCTTTTCGGTACGCTCCAATCTTCTGCCGCCTGCCTACCGTGATGATTATATCCCCCACAGATTAAATACCCAAAGAAAATATTTAATTTTGAACATTACCGTTCTAAAGACATTGAAATATTAAAAACCGTTAAAATCACATTTTTTTATGTAGAACCCTTTCGTTTTTTTCTTTTTGTAATTTTTTAATAAATCGCCTTATTATATTCTGTGAGAATATCAGCCAGTCACCTATTACCATTTTAGAGATACAGCCCGTTGGACAGAGAGATAGACATTCGAGGCTACTAATAAGGTCCCGTCGACCGATTAAGTACAAAACCCTAAAAAGGAAGAAAAACGATTACTCCTCTATCCTCCCTGTCTCATCTTCTATCTCTCTTTTCTTTCAACCAATAAAACAACAGATATTTTTTTATAAACTAATGTGAACATATTCCCAGCTACGCGCTACAAGCAAGCATGACTGTGACAGTGTCATCAGAACGTCGTGGGGAAACCCTCGTCGCCCAGCGGTGGGGTACTCCGAGGAAGGTGGCCCTCAAGAGATGCCCTGGATCGCCGCTTGGCGTCAGCATTGTAGGTGGGAAGGTGAGACAGACCTACTTAGATAGTTTTCTCAGTATGGCCACATGATTGGCATAATTTTAGGTGAACCAACAAAAATGTGAAAGTTTGTGTGTATGTTTGTTACTCTTTCAAGCTCTAACGTCTGGATGGATTTGTATGAATTGCTGTGTGGAGGTAGCTTATACTCTGGATTAAAACATACCCTACTTTTTATCCAGAAAACGGGAATGGTTCCTGCAGGAACACAGGTGCAACCGAGGGGTGCTCTTAGTTGTATTTTAATAACTCTCTAATATCATATTCATAGATTTTCGACCATGAATAGGATTCTCTGTATCTAGGGACCCAAGAACTACGAGGACCCTGGTCCCATATTATCACATATTTCTCTACACAGGTCGATATAATTTCCAATCGTGAAGAGGAAGGGGAAGAAAAGGCTATCTTCGGGATTTTCATCAAGAATGTGGTTCCGGACAGCCCGGCGGGGAAATGCGGGGAATTACAGGTGAGTAAAGTTATAGTAGCAATGGGCAGGCCACATCGCTCGTAGAACTGACAACCGATAGCGAAGAAAGGTTCTCGAGTGGCGACCATGAATTGGAAGATGCAGTGTAGGCCCCCATTAGTTGGGCCGACGATCTGATCAAGTCTGCGGGGAGACGATGGATGCAAGGAGCAAACAGCTGGTCAAAGTGGGCTCTGTGGGGGAGGCCTATGTTCAGAAATCGACGTCTTCAGGCTGATGATGATGATTACTATTTTAAGCTTTAGCACACTCTACAGTTGCATAACAAATAACAATTTGAAGAAATACATTGAAGTGGTTACCCATTCGTTCTCGCCGGAATGCTCGTATCCTATCCCTCCTCTACGCAATATTATTTATCCCATCTACCCCACCTTATCTCAAAGAACGCCTCAAGTTCCTGCACCAGACCCACTCCTTGTCTCTGCGTTCTTCCGAGACTCTCCAGCTCAAACCTCCCATCCACACCTCCCACTTCTGCGACAAATCTTTTACAGTGCAAGCCGTTCGTCTGTGGAATGCTCTTCCTACAGAAGTTAGACATGCTAAGTCTCAGACCATATTTAAAAATATGGTGCACAATTTTTATTTGTCATGTTAACTGCTGCTATCTATTATTATACTGTTACTATTCCATGCTTTTGTGATAAATATGTATTAGTTTATTTTGTTGTAAAATATTTATGTATTAGGATGTAGGTTTATTTAATTGCATAGTAATTAGTCAATAGTTTATACTAATCTATATTTCATTGTAATTTTAAAGTTGTTTGCACCGCCGTATGTTCTTTGTCTATTGATACTCTCCATCCAAAGGTTATCTGAAAGAGATCGCTGCCAGCGATAAGACCGCCCATTGTTGCGCATGTAAGATTCGTTGAATTCCTGTGTATTGTATATCTCATTGGTGAAACAATAAAGAAATATCTATCCATCTATCTATCTACATTCTAACTCAAATATCTCAGAAACTATATCACTTAGGCGACTTTTTTATAGAATACTTTTTATTTCCTATATTTTTTCCTATCGATTGACACTAGATTTATCAATGGCCATGAAATTATATTTTTTTTAGAAATTGCGGACAGGTAGATAGGCCAAAACCAAAAAGGTCAGTGCTCTTTGAACGTGTGATCACTTGTCAGTAAAGCATGTCTGGCTAAAGAGACGGATAGATGCGGGTTCAAACCCCTCATTCAAATGATTCCTTTACAAATGATTGTGTAATGCCCGTGTTCTCTAGACCGGTGACCGTATCCTGGAGGTGGACGGTACATGCGTGCGGTCCGCACCACACGCGCGCTGCGTGCAGCTCATCCAGGCGGCCGGGGATATTGTCACACTCACTGTGCAGAGTCTACTCTCCTGGGTGAGTACATAGGCCGCGCGTGCAGCCATCCAGGCGGCCGGGGACACTGTCACACTCACTGTGCAGAGTCTACTCTCCTGGGTGAGTACATAGGCCGCGCGTGCAGCCATCCAGGCGGCCGGGGACACTGTCACACTCACTGTGCAGAGTCTACTCTGCTGGGTGAGTACAACTTGAAGATACATTGTATTTCGCATTGACCGAGCAAACTCCCTTTCAGCTTTTTCTTAATATAACAAACGTAATTACCTTGACTAAAACCTGATGTTAAGCGTTACGGCTGCTCATGACAGTTGTTCCCGGTTGATTCCCGGAAGACGCAGCGTAGGCCGGCCCCCCACTAGGTGGACCGACGACCTGGTGAAAGCCGCGGGGAGCTGATGGATGCAGGAGGCGAGCAGTTGCTCAGGGCGCTCTCTGGGGGAGGCCTATGTTCAGCAGTGGACGTCTTCAGACTGTAGATGATGACGATGAGACTATTTTCTGTGTGTTTTGTCCCCAGAACACAGACTCATCAGATATAGAAGCGTCATCACCGACAGCGTCGCCTGCTGTAGCTCGGAAGTCCCCAGCACCGACACCCGTGCAGAAAACTCCGAAGCATGACATTACGGTAATGTTATCTTATTTTTTATAGTCTGTGGTAGCAGAATTTACCAATTTTTTGTTCGAAGAATCATGATATAACAATCTATATAAAAAACTAAATGTTGTTCGTTAGTTAAGCATCATTTGAGAACAGCAGAACTAATAGTTCAAATCAGGTCATTTATAACTCGAACAGCATAAAAAAAATCTGAACCATTGACACCCACAGATAACAGTGACATCAGAACCTGACCCTCCAGAAGAACCCGAAGACCCGCAGCCTGCATCAGCACCAGATCCTCCACCAGAGCCGGCTGACTCCTCAGATGAGCCGAAGCCGGTGTACAGCGATTCAGAGAGTTCTGATGAAGAAGATGAAAGGGAACTGCAGGGCAGGACCTACTCTGATAAGGGAGTTGAGGTGAGTTCTAAAATTAATACTATACTTATTTTTAGACGAGAGGTAGGTCTAGGTACCCCATCATTGACGTTTTTAGGGATCCGTCCCCAAAGCGAACCTTATTCCCGCCCGGTGACGCGGTAAAGGTCGGTAGAGACTCTACAGCATTAACCCGTTAAAAAAACGTGCCCTATTACTAAGGCTTTGCTTTCCGTCTGTCTGTCTGTCCATCTGTCACAAAGCTGTATCTCATGAACTGTGATAGTTATGAAATTTTCACAGATAATGGAATTCTGTAGCCGCTATAACAACAAATACTAAGAAGCGGAATAAACTATAATTGTGTGCGGCTCCGATACAACAAACGTGATTTTTTCCTCGTTTTTATAGATAATGGTACGGAACCCTTCATGTCCGACTCGCACTTGGCCGGTTATTTTCCCTTTGAAGATGCCTGAGTTTTGAATAAAAGTGCCTAAGTATATTATATCCTATTTTAAGTTAGTACCTACTCTGTTAATCTGTGTGAAAGGATATTAAATACCAAAACTAACAAAGACTACAATCCAAATAACCACAGGTTGGTTAACCAAATCGTGCTGTAAATTTTAGCTAGCTGAGAATATCTTCTCTTCTCTCCTAGATCGACCGCGCCTCAGCCGGAGCGGTGAAGCGCAGCAAAGAAGAGAAGGAGGCGGATCCAGAGAAAGAAGATGAATACGGCTACACAACCAGTGAGTGGAAAGATACATTATTTACTGTCGTTAACTGCGCGTTTTACATAGCTCATGTTTATTTCTATGCTTGTCTTATGGAGCATAATAGGTAAGGCCTTTGCAGGAGTTGTTCCCAATTCTACAGAATTCCATTACAGATTCCAAATTCAAAAAATCCCAAGGCTACAGTTTTCAGTTTCTACCTACATTATTATTAATTCTACAGACCCTTAAAAAATACAACATTTCTAGCATAAAAATCATAGTATGGAAAGTCTGACGTAACTGGTGGTTCTAATGTTAACATTCTAACATAATAATTTATTAGGTGGTTTTGCTTTGCCAGTTATTCTGCCACCAAGCCGTAGTGTGCAAGCACTACTGTATTGCGGTTTGAAAGGCGCTGTAACTAGTGAAATTACTGGGCAAATGACACAATTATGACTTGATCTCGCAGTTGAGTAATCTTATTGCTAGACCACCCAGCTGGGTGACGTGCGTAGTGTAACGCGAAACTTTATTGTTTTGGAGTTGCGAATGGCACCGCAACTTGTTATAGGTGGCCGTGACGCTTAACATCAGGCGAATGACTACCCTCATCTGTTTAAAGAAAAACCTGTTTGCTACTCACAAATAGCGTGTCTAATTCTTGACTAGATTTCGAACATTACAAAGGCTTTTCTTGGGTTCTTTCATGATAACTACGGCTCAGAGCAGAAAGCACCATCTTTTAACCATCATTAATTCTGCTGTCTAAGTAAATACCAATTTAAACCGGCGTGGTATTTCTCTACCGCCCACAGTAGCGATACATACCACGCGGTATTCCCCGGCAAGGGTGGAACTTTTACCGCTTAGGTAAGCGATATTATTAATTTGAGGTGGAACAAATTCTGTAACTAATTCTGTAAACAAAATTGCAATTGAATGGCTATAGAATGGTGTTATAATTGTTGATGCTTGAATCGGGCATCAGGTGAATAAATTCCGCTCAGGTTTCGCTACCCAAATCGTTACCCACTTGGTGTGAACACTAAAATCTATTCGGACACTACCTCGGACTATCTTGGACATCGCTGCCGTGGGCGGTAGAGACTACCGCCCCGGTTTGAATAGGCCTTAAAGTGGTAGGTACTAAAAACCCCTTTAAGTGCGAAAATCCAAAAGATCAATACGTAGTATCGTCCACTTGGTCTACGGAACAAAAACCGCAAGTATCAAAACAACGTGGTCAATTTATTGACAGCTTGATTTGGCAGGACAATTTGGTATTGCCATAAGGAAATGAGTATTCTTTTTTCTTGAGATTCTGGTCTGGTGTAGACCTAGGTGCAGCAAAATTACCGATTATTTTATTTTTAAATTTTTGGAGCTAAAAAACGCTGGGCTAAAATCTCAGTCGTAATAGAATGACCCTCATAGATTTATTTTTTGTCGCCGACTTTAGCAAACCAAAGCCTTTTCCATATTAAACAGATTTGCTATGTAAATGTACACAAAAATATGGCATACATAACGCAATGCAAACAAAGCGGGAGAAATATTATATTCGGGCTCATCTGTTACCCTTGAATACAGTGCCACCGACGATTTCTGTTGAAATATATGAATTTTTAAAGCGTTTTTGCAAATTTTATTTAAATTTTATCTACTAGATGTAGGTTGCTGTTATTTGTTATAACCGTTTGTAGGGTTCCGTACCCAAATGGTAAAAGGGACCCTATTACTAAGGTTCCGCTGTCCGTCTGTCTGTCTGTCTGTCTGTCTGTCTGTCTGTCTTCTGTCTGTCCGTCTGGCACCAGGGTGTATGTCATAAACCGTGATAGTTAGACAGGTAAAATTTTCAGAGATGATGTATTTCTGTTGCCGCTATAAGTACTTAGGTAGGTAACAACAAATACTAAATACAGAATAAAATAAATATTTAAAAATCCTCCAGAACAACGAACGTGATTTATTTCTCGTTTTCGATAATGGTACGGAACCCTCCGTGTGCGAGTCCGACTCGCACTTGGTCGGTTTTTTATTTCGAAACTTCTTGTTTCGTTGTGCTTTTAACAGCGTGTGATACCTTTGAGTGTGCCTGTAGGCCTAGCACAAATATTCACGCGCAAGTGAGTGTAACGTTAACGTAAGTCAGTTGTATGGAGCGCTGATCAAATGCCATACAACTGCCTTACGTTAACGTTACACTTACGCGCGCGTAAATATTCGTGCTAGACCTGCTGAACTCGACAAAATGTAACGAGACGATGCCCACTGATTTACGAAATAAAGTTATACCACACTGTGTAGTAGTGATGGATTAATTAATAGACGGGTCCGATAGCTCAGTTGGTAGTGCCTTGCCTACCCTACCCTACCCTGCCTTCTGAACTGAGGGCTGTGGGTTCGATTCCTACCCAGGACAAACATTTGTGTGATGTACATCGATGTTTGTTCTGCGTCTGGGTGTTATATTGTAATCTAGGTATGTATTTACAAACAAAAAAGGTATCTAAGTATATATCAGTTATCTGGTTCCCATAGTACAAGCTATGCTTAGTTTGGGGCTAGATGGCGCTGTGTGAAATGTCCACACATATTTTATTTTATTTAATTAGCATTTGCATTCATTTTTAGCATGTGAAAACTCAATTAGCATTTCGCAAACGAAATGTAGTTGCGAAATTCTGTGAAATATGAAATCTCATTTCAATTCATTTAATTCATATTGAATGTAATTTTTAATATAAAGTTTCAATTAATTTTTATTTCATGTTTAATTTAATTTTTCGTTTATTTTTCATTTCCATTTCATTTCATTTTAGCAAATAGCATGGCAATAGCAAATTAGCATGCTAAGACTGTTGAATTAGCATATTTATGAAGTTTGCGCAAAATCTCATTAGTTGCCATCGCTACTGTGTAGTATTAGATGTGTGCACTGTGAGTTATACTGGAAGTTGCCCTGCACCGCAATTTACGATGAACTGCAAACTATAAGTAACAAAATCATAATCATTCAATGTTAAAGTTTATTTTTTATAGCATTATTTTCTGTGCTAACTACAGAAATCCATACCGTGCATGTTTATTTTTTTTTCAGGATTGTCATTACACATTGAGTTTATTTATTCATGATTTTTATTGGAAATCTTTTTTGGTTTAGTGATTTTAGTTTTTTTTTTGATGTTTTTATAATGTATCTTTTCACGCATTGATTTTGAATTGACAACGTATCTGTTTTGTTTATTTAAGTGCATGTAAAATACAAAATATTGAAATTATAATAATACTTAATTCAAAATATTTTAACGACGTGAGTTATTACTTTCATTTAAATTTTCAAAATGAATTATACTCAGGGTAGATTTCGATTTAAAATTTTCTTAATCAGTTCAGTAGTTTTGTTTTTAAATCAAAATAACTAAGTAGGTACAGAACAAAATTAAAGCGTTTGATAAACTAGGTTTATCACTTTTTAGGGTTCCGTACTCAATGGTAAAGCCGAACCCCATCACTAAGGCTCTCGGTTCTCGTGAACCGTGACAGTTTTTGAAATTTTCACAGATAATGTATTCCTGTTGCCGCTATAACAATAAATACTAAAAAAACAGGATAAAAAAATATTTAAGGGCGCTCCCATACAACAAACGTGATCTTTTTGCTCGTTTTTATAGATAATGGTACGGAACCCTTCGTGCGCGAGTCCGACGCGCACTTAACCGGTTACTAAATCAAAATAACTGAAACATTATAAGTACTTCGCTGTATGAAATTAAACCGCAAGTACGTAAATCAGCCAGTAACAGTAACTTCTGTCCCAGATTCAACAGCAACTATATAACAGGTAGATTGGGCCACCTGCTCATTGTTTATATCGCTTGACCTCGATCGAAATAGATTCAGCCATCGATTCGATATAACACTATCGGGTGTATCGAATCGAAACGATTGGCGACGAATGGAAATATTTGAACATGGATGCGTAGATAGACAAATAGATGAATAGGTAGATTTTACTAGGTTTTTAATGAGGATGAATGACGTGACGAGCTAGTTGTTCACCTGATGCTAAGCGACGCGGCCGCCCATAACAGTGGCAGTGTCACTCGGACCATTTTGACGGGCTCGATAGCTCAGTTGGTACCAGCCCTGCCTTCTGAACTGAGGGCTGTGGGTTCGATGTTCTGCGTCTGGGTGTTATATTGTATTCTACGTATGTATTTAGAAACAAAAAGTATCTAAGTACTATATCAGTTATCTGGTTCCCATAGTACAAACTTTGTTTAGTTTTATGGATAGATGGCGCTGTGTGAAATGTCCTATTTATTTATTTATTTATTAAAATAATATAGTTTCGCGTGACACTGCGCATATCATCCTAAGGCATCACGAAATCTTGTAATCAGATTACTAGACTGTGTAATCAGGTTCTATCTACATACTTAGACGATCTTTGTAGGAAAGTCCTACCTTACTAGATGGTAGGACTTTTCTGTAAAGTTCGTCTAGGTAGGTACCACCGCTTTGCCAGTTATTCTGACGCAAAGCAGTAGTGTGGAAGCTCTATTATGTTCCGGTTTGAAGGGTACTGTAGCTAGTAAAATTATTGGGGAATTGAGACGTATGATCTCATAGTCTAGAATTTTTTAGACTGTGTGATGTTGACTCTGGAAATCGTTGTGAGTGTTTTTTTGTGAGATCAGTTTCATAAGTTTCATTTGCCCAGCAATTTTAGTAAATGCCCTAACTAATGGCACAGGTAATAGAAAAGGTAGACATATTTTATTATGCTTGCTATTTCTAAATTCTTTTTTTATCATTTTGGTTTATAAATAGATACTACCGCTAACGAGAACAAGCATGGGTTAGGTGCGAAAGTGTAAAAATTCATCAAAACCAGGTCAGCCACTGTGATTTTACCGCAAATCCGCAGGAGAATTAAAGTGACCGATACAGTTCTTAGAATTAACCAAGTTGAAATGGCAATGGGCAGGCCACATCCCTCGTAGAACTGACAACCAATGGGGAAGAAAGGCGAACCGGAAGACGCAGCGTGGGCCGGCCCCCCTCTAGGTGGATCGACGACCATGAAAGCCGCGAGGAGCCGATGGATGCAGGAAGCGAGCAGCCGCTCAAAGTGGCGCTCCCTGTGGGAAACCTATGTTCAGCAGTGGACGTCTTCAGGCTGTTCATGATGATTGTGATTTTTCTAAATGGCTTCTATTTTTTTTCTACTTTTAAATGAGTTGTACTTTTGTAAGTCTGAGGCAGGAAAGTGTTCCGGCGTTCAATCGTCGAGATTCCACACACAGCCGCAAGTTTCGAACAATTAACATTCCGAACAAAATTCAACTTTATAATTCACTAACTAATACAAAGTTTAGTGTTTGTTCCGCTAATTTTTCATTCTAATTTGAACTCTCGTACCAACATGAAAGCATCCAAATTACGTAGGGTCTTGTTTGGTACGAAAAATGTTTTGGGTGTTTTAAGAAAGTTTTTTTTTTACACTTTTATTTAGCTACATTTACGTAAATTTCTTTCAAATTTGGTGGGTAATTATACGTTATTATATTATAATTTTACTATATTTATAATTAAAAAAATCTAAGTCTTTGATTTTTAAAACATGTCGTGTCGTAAGATCTGGTTTGGGGCATGGATGAAATAAAAAAAAGAAAGATTGAGTTTTGATTGACATCGAACTGAAGCCCAAAATGGCGGACATATTACATATGTGTGTCAGATGAAAGTACGGCGACCGGCTGCCTATGATGTGAGTGTGTGCGTGCCCCGCTCTTACGTACGAAGCGTTCCGGCTTCCTAAGGGTGCTTTAGTTTCGGATCAGACGGGTTCCCTCCTTCTTTTTTTATTAGGTCCATGGTTTGGGGAATATCCACGGATTCGACAACAGCGTTCCCAGTATGTCCCACTGCGATCACCAAGACGCTTGCCAAAAGTGATGATTACGGCAACCCCCTATGATAAGCGACCAAAGTGGCATTCTTTTGGAGGAGGCCATGTTCAGCAGTGGAAGTTTTCCTGATGTAATGTGTGTTGCTAGCTATAAATCGCTTCAAGAGCTCAAGTTACCGAGTACAGGTATTTCTGCGCAAGCCCCGAACATTGCCAGCCCTCGCACCGTGCACAAAGATATTTTATTGAACAGTAAAACAGAACGCGTGTAAACACCACGCTACGTGTATTTTTATTTGGGTGACACAATGGTTTAACGTTTGGCGAACTCGTATCCAAGCCAAAGTACGAGAAAATCAATTCTCTGTAGTATTTTATTAGTAAAGTCACAACGACGTAAGCTGCTATAGGTATATCAATAAATTATAAAAAAAATTTTTTTAAGTATATACGTTTTTTTAAAAAGATCAGTAAGTTATCATTTAGTTCGTTTGCACCACAATGCGCCGATGCAGCATGTAAGAAAAAACTTTTAATCAAGGATTATGCTATGTTACATTATAGAAGTTATTTGTCCTAGAGCTCAGAAATGTTCCAAAAAGCCATTGGATGTAATATATCGCTAAGATTAGCTATCTTTTAAATAATATTAGATTATTGACATACATAACTAATTCAAGTACTTGCCTTTCAAATTATTTTAATAGAATATCCAATTTAGTAAGAATAAATACTAAAATATGGTTCGCGGAGGTTTATTTTCGACGCCAATGTTTTACTACAATCAAAAATAACTAAAACCGTCCTTGGATTCTGACACAAAACGGATTATCCATAGAGCTAAATTGTAATCTTGCCAAATAAAGTCGGATATAGAAACACATATAAAATGCCAAGTCCGTGCGTGCCAACTTATGCGGCAGTGTGTCACGGCTGATGCGAGAGATATACGCGTCTGATAGCATCCGCATATTGAATGTGTTTTATTGTTCTTATTTTAGATACACTTACACGTATTTCTTGTTACAATACTGGCTGCTGTTTTCATTCAGGAGAAAATAGAGAGTAGAAAAAAGAGCTTGAATCTCATTTGTAAATTTGGTTAAGGAACGTCTTATTTTCAACTCAGGGAGGGTTCGTCTACAGACCTAAATTTTTCCGTGTGTCCATCTTAAGTCTATGAGTTAATCAGTATGGTAAGAATTACTAATTTGTATGCAATTTGACTCCGTCTTTTTTTGGTGAAGTTTCTGTCCTCTTCATACATTCTTCCGCATATATAAAAGCTGAAGAATTTATACGCTTCCGTAATCGTAAAATATCTCTTTGATCATGCAGCCTTTCTTCATATTACTACCCTAAACAATTGTTTTTCTCCTCTACCATTCGTCAAGCGTGAATATTTTCACTTCATTTACCTGCCGCATACAAAAACAAATTTAATTTTGCATTTTCGAACGCAAATCTTGTAACCACCGATGTCGAATTTCGAACCTTATTGTTTTAACATACAGACAATTCCAAAATTGAATCGTCTCTGAATACGAGCTCACAAACGCATAAACCCCGAATTGAGGCGGGAAAACTTCCAAGTCAAGTTTTCCATATTTGAAAGCACTTGAATAGGGTATGTCAGTCGATAAACGACTTTTACACCTTCATTTTACGGCCCAAAAGAGATTGGAACTTTTCGGGAAGCCTTGATAATATCCTCGCTTATTTTCCTACACAGCGTTTTATTATGAACCTTAGCAGTGCTAGGTAAGGTTGAGTTTTGTTTGTTAAGTAAATATCTTACGTTTGGCATCCCTGATTTTTTCTACCACGTGGTCAATTTTCCTTCAGTGTCGCGGCGAAAATGCCCGAGAACGGACGCTACTTAATTCGCGCGGTTCTATCTTTTGCGGGAATTTGTTTACGTAAATATTTTATTGGATTGTGCTATAGTGCCTGTGATTAAAATATAGTTTAAGTTGGATGATGTGATAAACACTAATGCGTTACAGATATTGGTATAGAAGAAAAGTTAGTTTTATAATGATTATGAATCGGTAAAAATTATTTTGTTTTCAACATTATTGTGCAAATCTTACGCAAAAAATGTAAAGTTTAGTAGGTAGTAAGATAGTAGTCGATACTTACTGCTATAAATGCAAAATCTTTAAAAGGTGTAGGTGACCAGAGATTTAAAAAAAAAAATTGTCATTTTTGGAAATCATAAGCAGTTCGATAGATTTATCTTACTGAATACCTAAAAACCTTAAATGTGTGGATTATCTATCTTTTTTATGAGAATGAATGACGTGACGAGCTAATCGTTCACCTAATGTTAAGTCACACGACCGCCCATAACAGTTGCAGTACTTAAGTATGTAGAAATTGCAGGCTAGCACTGTTAGTTATTCAATTATTTGCCTTTGAGTGTATTTTATCGTTGATTATTGAATGTTGAATGTTATTAACTTTTATTGGTTTATCTGAATAAATACATAACTTATTGAGTGTACTGTTGCCGTCAAAAGTGTAAAGTAAGTAATGAAAAAATATCTAACATGAAAACAAAAACAAAATCATTAATATTTAATTATTAATGACCTACTTTTGAACTAAAGCTTACGTTTTCTACAATATTTTTTTTTATATTTAACTAGGTATATTATTTTAAGTAATCTGGTACTTAATGAGTTTTGAATGTATAATTGTGTATTGACTCAATAAACTAAAAAATGGTGTATACTATACTTGGAAGGATTAAGCATCAAATACTTTTTACACAATGCACATTAATAACACACAACAAAGAACGATAGAACAACGGGCGGCTTTATCGCGTCATGCGATTTCTTGTATTAGGAACCAAGAAATAAAAAAATGATACATAAAATACTCAAATAGTTTCATCTTCTAATTTTTAATGGTAGGAACTCCCGTCGAAAACACAGAGTGGGCAACCTTCAATGTCTCAAGGTTGGTCGTACAATTTCTATCCAAACAATTTCATAAAACCGCTATTTTCATTTTTACATCATATTATGTACCTGTCATATTTTTTTCATAATCAGAATAGACTTGTATTAGCTTGACAACTAATATTTATGACTTAGGTATCTTAAACTTTAGCGGGGAAAAATTAATGTATGTAAATAGGTTTATAGAATTATATCGAGAACAATAGACCATGGATCTCTGGAAACAACTGTTAAGAAATGATCGATATATGTCACCAGTGCTAAGTAACGATTTCTGCTGGTCTTCATATCAGGCGTGCTCCTATTCATGGTGCGGGACTCCAAGGAAACTACGATTCACGGACACAAATAAATATATAATTGAACTGATACATAGGTACTGATATAACTAAATAATATAAACTACGACATGACGCGGTAGTGGTGGAGAGACGACTGCCTAAATTACATATCGCACCCTTTATATAGGTCGGCGCCGGCGTCGTCAATATTATAAACAAATGTGTCCCTACACAACCATTCTTACAACTAGTAAAAAATTAGCACTCACGACTATTATTTTCTATAGTATTATAACCATTCATACATTAGCTGTTGTTATTATTTGGATGGGTGACCGCTGAGTGGTTTACAAAAGAGCTCTACCGCGCTTCAAAGGGCACGTTATGCCGTGCCGTTGCGTTGATCCTGATTTTAGTTGTAAAGTGCAAATTGTCGAATCAATATGCCTAATCGCATCGTGTTGAGGCCAGCAAACTGAGTTGTCAAATTGAGTGATGTAGCCACAGATCCTGTTGTAGCCTTAGAACACTTAATCGAATATTTCTAGTTGCCAAACCTAAAACAAAAAGAAAAAGTAGCAAAAATCAAATTGCGTGTTTGAAGCTTCAATTATCTTAATATTTAAATAGTTTGTTTGACTTTTGTAGTTTATTTGTTTATCTGATTTTTCAAAACAGCAACAATGGCAATTAGTTAAGTTTAGTAATAATAATAATCACAAAAATCTAAAGTCATACAATAATAATATTATTTTGTTTTTTTTAATGAGAATAAATGACGTGACGAGCTAGTCGTTCACCTGATAACAGTTGCAGTGTCACTCGTAACTTTAAAATAAGTAATAAAGTTTCGCGTGACACTGCACTGCGCACGTCATCCTGAGACATCGCACAGTCTAGTAATCAGATTACTACACTGTGTAATCAGGTCATAAAGTCTCATTTGCCCAGTAATTTCACTAGCTACAATGCCCTTCAAACCGCAACACAGTAGTGCTTGCACACTACTGCTTGGCGGCAGAATAACTGGCAAAGCGGTGGTCCTACCTAGACGAACTTTGCAGAAAAGTCCTACCACCTAGTAAGATTATTCCATTGAGATATCTAAATGATTTGTTTACAAAATTAGTCATTCACTCTTTAATTCAAAATCACTCATTTATTCAACGGAAAAAGTTTCTTACACAATATTTTATGCAAATAAAAAACTCTGACTCAAAAAGTCCCTTTTTAATCGTCTATGTCTATTTTTCTTTACTAACTAATAATAAGAACTAAATAAAAATATGAGAACTTATTGACTCACAGGAATATAATAAAAACAATTGAATCACGTTATGTGCGCGTCAGTACTTTGTTCGCGAAGTCAGAGCTGCCGCAGGCCTCGACCGAAAATCATTGAGGTCAATGACTTCTAGTTGAAGTAGCCACTTCACAAGTAGAGGACAATACTCATCCCCCCTCCACGACCCTTTACAGGGCCGTTAAGGGCTCTAAACGACCTGTTGACATGAAAGATGCCGGAACAAAAACGGCTTTGCATTTCCACGGATGACCTTCAAACGACTTGGGCATTTAACTTAAAAAAGTAATCTTCTACTCGTGTCGGCAAGTGGTCAGCCCTGGTGTCAGAGTTTTTAGGCCGCCCGAAGGCTTCTGACTTGGCTTAACGACTATTGTCTTACGACAACACCCGGGACCGACGACTTAACGTGCCCTCCGAAGCACGGTAGCGCTCAGTTGTAAAAACCACATTTTGCTGAAGCGGTCACCCATCATAGTAGTGACCGCAGCGAACGTTGCTTAACTTAACCGATCGTTAGGAACGGCTAGTCGTGCTTTGCTAAGAGCGCTAAAAAGTAATGTATTTTTTATATTGGTTACAGTCAAGTTCCTATAGCAGAAGGTTGCACTATAGTATATCTAAACCTGAAATTAAGGATTCGTACTCAAGTTAGGGAACTAGAGTTATTAAGAAAACTCGTCGTCAAAGGTCGTCGGTCCACCTATTGGGAGGCCTACGCTGCGTCTTCCAGTTCGTGGCCGCCGCTCGTGAAACTTTCTTCCCCATAGGTTGTCAGTTCTACGAGCGATGTGGCCCGCCCACTACCACTTCAACTTGCTAATTCTGAGAGCTATATCGGTTACTTTAGTTCTACTACGGGTGACCCAGGATATTGCCTTTTGATCAATATTTTCTTTGTATTTTATTATCCTTAGAATCAAACACTTTTTAACTTTAAAAAATGGAACGTTACGCAATGTTATTGTATAAGCTCTAGCCGTAATCAAAGTAAAAGAAACAATTAATGTCGCCGGTGTTAATGAATTCCTTTGATCTGAAGCTCTATGAATCCAATTCTAACTTGTAAAGCTCACGGCGAACCCATTCGTTCAAACTGTAACCTAATTGGTGAACGAATCAATAAGAAAAAATATTATGGGTTGATCACGTTTAGTCAGGGGCTTATGCATGATTCAAGAAGACCTAAAATTCACAACAGCTAGAAGATGCTAAACACAGATCTCTCCAATGAATGGTACTTTGGACTCTTATCATATTTGGGTTTGCCGTAATGACCAAGCTTGGCTGGTGGCTTAGTGATCGCAGATTTTAATGTACCGAGGAGAATGTTGCTGTCCATCCATTCCCTGGATATTCCCTCAGCCAGCTCTTACGGCACCCACGGGAAGAGATGAGGTGATTCTATTCTCACTACAGAAACCACACAGCGTAATTAGCAATTTTTTTATGCTTACAAGTTGAAATGGTAATAGGCCTCATCGCTTGTAGAACTAATGACCGTTGGGGAAGAAAGTTTCTCGAGGGGCGACCATGAACTGGAAGACGCAACCCCCAACCAGGTGGACTGAGAATCTGGTGAAAGCCGCGGGGAGCTGATGGATGCACGAGGCGAGCCGCTCAAAGTGGCGCTCTCTGGGGGAGGCCTATGTTCAGCAGTGGACGTCTTCAGACTGGTTATGTTGATGATGGTAAATTTATGCTGTTAGCGACTCTAGGTCTTTATTTGAATCGAATCTAGCAGTAATTGTAAAGCCCCAGATCAAAAATCCTTGATCCGTTTGATATTTATTATCCAAATAAAAATACTAAATGGTATTGCTATCAGAAAGTGGATTGGCTAGACATAGTGTTAGGAACATATCCCATCTGTCTATTCAATGTTTATCTTTTGAATCGGGAGCTGCAAATCTGATTGATTAAACCGAGTCGATAGGATAGACAAAAACACAGTACCTAGTTTTCTATTTTAATGAATGATGTAACGAGCTTGTCGTTCGCCTGGTGTTAAGTGTCACGGCCGTCCATGACAGTTGCAGTATAACTCAGAGCAAAAATATAAAGTTTCGCGTACCACTCCACTGCGCACGTCATCCTGAGACATCACACAGTCTATCCGCGACTTATGTTAGTCTGCTTGCAGTCTAATAAGTGCAAACTTCATCATCATCGTCAACAGCCTGGAAACAACTAAATGCTAAATTAACCGAATGCTGGCTTTCATCAACCCCATATATTCCACAGATAACGGGATATAATTCTCAGCAGTCTACACAGCATAATAACCAAAACGATGGTCTTATTACATACTGCCGAGAGGGCCTAACATGCGAAACTTACGAACCTATAATACAAGATGCCTCGTGTTTAATAACCAAAATTGATAATTATATAATCTTAATAGCAATATACCGGTCTCCCTCATTTCATAACATTATTCCTTTTCTAAACTCCCTAGATAAGATATTAACTACTTTTTGGTCATATAAGAATGTCATAATAACAGGTGATCTTAACTTAAACATAAACTCGGAACCTACCGACAGTAATGCTACTCAATATTTAAATCTAACAGCCATGCACGGTTTACTTCCGGCCCATATGCTGCCCACACGTGGGAATAGTTGCCTGGATCACTTTATGCTTCGTTCATCTTTTGCATGTCAAACATTAGTGATGGAAAACTCTGTAACTGATCATTTTACTATTTTTTTTTATCTATGGACATCAAACAAAAAAACCTTAAGATCTCCAAAACATTCACTAAAATAAACTACCTAAGCATTAATATTTGCATTAAAAATACCGATTTTTCCAACATTTATTTAAGTGACAACTGCAACAATATTACAGATCAATTCATAGGAATTATATCAAATATAATTTTCTGTAATACTATAACCTCAATCATACCGCGAAGAAGGGCCACCAGAAAACCATGGATCACAGTAGGCCTGATCCGCTGCATGAAAAATCGGGATCGTATGCACATGAGACTCTGAAAACAACCTAATAATACTACTTTGCAAAAGACTTATAAACAATACCGCAACTTCTGTAAATCAATTCTTAAGAAAGCAAAATCAACCTACGAAAGGGAACAACTTACTCTCGCTTCTAAAAGCAATAATTTGAAAAAAACTTGGCAAATTATCAATGATATCACTAATTATAAAACAACACCTAAATTATCACAAGAGCTTCTGGAGGTATGCGGCTCCCCTTCAGCTTCGATAGATAAAGTCAATAACTTTTTCGCAAACATAGGTCAATCAATAGCACAGCGTATCAGACCGGATGACAAAGACTCTGGCCTTTCATTGACTAAAGAAATAGTGAACTCCATGGGAATGTTGGATACTGATGAAGCTGAGGTTTTGTGTATTATAGGCTCATTAAAATCGGACTCTTTGGTAGGATGGGACAATATATCATCAAATGTATTAATTCAAAATAAAGAAACTCTGGCCCCAGTCATATCTCACTTAGTAAATATATCTTTGCGTACGGGTTGTTTTCCTACTGCTCTAAAACATGCCGTTATTATACCCATTCACAAAGCTGGCGATAAAAAACTCATTGGAAACTACCGTCCTATATCAATACTTACATCATTATCAAAAATATTTGAGAAAGTAATTAATAAGAGACTAGTTAACTACCTAGAAACGAATCATTTACTATCGCCTAATCAACATGGTTTTCGACGAGGCAAATATACCTCAGAAGCAGTTCTAAAACTAACGGACTACATTGCCAGAAACCTTGACGTAAAAAAGAAGACCCTAGCCATCTTCCTTGATCTGGCCAAAGCCTTTGATAGCGTGTCTATTCCAATCCTGCTTAAAAAGTTGGAAAAGCTTGGAATCAGAGGCACGCAGCATAAACTGATCGCAGACTACATGAGTGGTAGGACTCAAAGTGTAAAAATCGGTGATCACGTTAGCAGCCCTATTCCAATGAGCTATGGCGTCCCACAAGGAAGCATATTGGGGCCAACTCTCTTTCTAGTGTACATTAACGACCTTTGCGAACTGTCCTTAAGACACTGTAACATATTGACATATGCTGACGACACGGCCGTCATGGTACAAGGAGATAGTTGGGAAGAAACCTATCAATTAGCACAGTCCGCCTTTAATGAGATTTCGTCTTGGCTTAGAAATAACTTACTCAGCCTCAATGTTGATAAAACTAAATACATAACTTTTGCTATTCGAGACACTCCGAACAACGAATTACTCTCTCTGGTTGCACATAAAACAGGAACATGCTCAAAAACACCATCTCCGTGTAACTGTTCTGTCTTAGAAAAAGTGAGCACAATCAAGTATCTAGGCATCGTTATAGATGACAGACTTTCCTTTATACCCCATATAACTCAACTTACTAAACGAGTACGCAAGCTCACAGCAGTTTTCAAAAGTATTAGAGATAGCGCAGGCTGGGACGTAATACGACTGCTTTACTACTCAGTCTGTCAATCTATCATTACATACTGTATAACCTCCTGGGGAGGCGCGTACAAAACTCACCTGTTGCCACTCGAAAGGGCACAACGTGGCTTGCTCAAATGTAGTACCAGCCGACCCTACAGATACCCCACGGTTAGCTTGTACTGTGATTGTCAAGTCCTCTCAGTCAGGCAACTGTTTATTCAACACACGGTTCTTCACTAGCACACTTTGATAAAATTTGCCCCCTCAACTACAAAAAAACGGAAGACACACAAAGTATGCTCTGTTCCTCAAGTTAAGTCGGCATTCGCTGGCAAGTTTATGAACTTCATTGGTCCTTTCCTCTATAACAAACTAAGTAAAGACAATAATATTAAACCCCTAAGTATATTTGAACTAAGAAAAACTCTGTTCACTAAGCTGAATGGCATGAGCTACGGAGAATCTGAAGACTTACTTGTTGCGTTAAAATAATAGAAATATTATTACTAAGTATAATTATTTATGATTTATTATACAATATTTATATTATGTAACTTGTAACATTCCTTTTCTAATTTATTAATGATACACATACTTATATATACAGGGTTACAGGAAAAATTGTGCTAGATCCGTTAAGGGCGTGGAGTACCCATCATTTCTGACTTATTTCACTATGAAACAACCTAGCCTCAACTTAATATTTTATTTAGATATTCCTTAGAGAAAAATACAGTTTCTAATATTTTTTGTATTTCTTAACTTTCACTTGTCTACTACGGTCTATTCAATTAACTTATGTAAGTACTATTTTAATGATTGACGTCCTAAAACATCTTAATACACATGTAAAAATGCTATAATCATAATAATAAGACACACAAAATAAACAAAATTAAATTTTGTAGCCTAAAAATCGGCAATTTTCACAAAAAATATTAAAAGTCGAATATCTCGAAAAGGGTTAAGTTTAGGCTAGGGTGTTACATAGTGAAATAAGTCAGAAATGATGTGTACTCCACGCCCTAAACGGATCTAGCACGATTTTCCCTGTAACCCTGTATATATATATATAATTTATACATAGGGAACACTAATTCATAATACACATTAACAAAAACATACATATCCCGCAAACATTCATGTACCTACACACCCTTACACGTTATTTTTGTTTCATAATCTAGGTTACTGTTAGGATTAAAATAGGTATTGGCATGCAAATATTAATTTAAAATTTATGTTTGGCTTTGTAAAAATTCAATACTTTATTGTTAATGTAGACCTAGATTACATTTAGGTTAAGTAATCAGTTGTACTAACTACTAGTTGTGTAACCTACTTAAGGCTTTATCTTTTTGTTTCTGGCGAAAGAGGCCTGGATCCCATAATACGGGCCCTGAGCCTAGTGTGGGATCCAGGTGCTCTAATTAATGTATATGTTACCCACTTATGCCTATTTTCCAAATAAATGTATTTTTCATTTTCATTTTCATTTCATTTAACTATGTTGAACTTAGGCCTTCATAGAGCGTCACATTGAGTGGCTGCTTGCCTCCTGCATCCATTGGCTCTTCGACGATCTGGTCAAATCCGGCCTACGCTGCGTTTTCCGGTTTGCGGTCGCCACTCGAGAACCTTTCATCCCCATCGGTTGTTAATTCTACGAGCGATTTGGCCTGCCTATTGTTAATTTTAAGAGATTATAAGCCCGAAATTATAAGATTATAAAGCCCGTGGCCGTGGGGCCGTTGATAGCTCGTGAACACAATTTCTCGTACAAACATAACTCACCTACGGGGGCAGGGGGCGACGTAACAAAACGAGACAAAGTCATACGAACTTACAAAGGACATGAGCAGGATGGAACAAAAGACACATTGGGTGTCGTCCCGCTTCCTCTCGTAGGATTAGCAGTTGAAATAAACTACTAATTTTCGTACGAGGGGAAGTTGTATCGTTGGTCAACTGGATTTATAATGGCTATATCGGTCATTTTATTTCTTAGATTTTCGCACATTTTAGCCTGTGGATCTCCTCATTGCGGATCTTATCTCGTAGGGAAAGACAGAGCATAGCTTTTAAAGGTTGTCAAACTTTTTTTTTTCTTTTTTTTTGGCTCCACACAGTGTATTTAGCCAGTGTCAAGTATTGTAATTTTTCATCGTTAATGAATATATCACGTAAAGTCAAGTCTTAGTCATAGTCATAGTCCAGTCTAAGTCAGGTAGTCATAGTCCAGGCTTAGTCATGCTCCAGTAAAGTAGTAGCAACTTTACTAGAAGCTTCTATGGAATTTTGGAAGCAACACGAAAACTCACGTTTCAACACATTATATCACTTGCCCACACTCATGCTCGTGATTCAGCACTTAATGAGTAAAACGCCACCAATTTTAAACATTAATACTGATAAAAGCACAAGTTTTGAGTAATAATACAATGCAACGACGTGAACTTTTCCGCGTTCCCGCCAAAACTCCTTGTCAAACTGCAGACGGGGTAGCATATAACTTCACACCGGTTAAGTTTAGTTGACCTCACGAAGAGTCAGGCTAGCAATTTTTTATGTTGACCTAATTTTATAAACCTCCGTATAATCCAGGAGTCCATTACCGTAAGTGAAGTTAGTGTATGTACTCCATAGACATTAGATCATTGTTTTCTTTGCATAATGAAAGTTTATAGCAATGGCCACTTTACTTAATGGGTGATTGGAAAGTATAATAAGATATGTAAGCGATCGTTTGATATTTTTACGTATTTTCTAACTATGTAAGGTTTCTTGTGACGAAGACTCTTTGGGTGTTATCGAAGTTGCAAATTCGTATTCTTTTGTTTTGTGGTTAGGATTGTTTTCCACTAATACTAATAGATACTATAATATATTCTGTCACTATATACTTAGACACGGAAAAGGGAACTATTTATTTCAAAATAATAGCTAAATAGCTAATCAGCTATTTAGCTACTATTTTAGCAATGAGGCGTTTTATTAAAAAATAAAGCTGCAACTTTATAAAAACCCGATAGATGGCGGTAAAATGGGGGTTTTAAGTTCTGTCATTGTTAAGATAATTATTTATAGAGTTTAATATCCTATCTTTATTTTATGGAAGGCTTATACTCTAATGGCTTTCTATCAAAAAATCGACAACGTACTCTGTAATTCACGCAACTGAATTTGACATTTCCTTGTACTCTGTGTATTGAAACTACAACCATGTTTGAATGACGTCATTAGTACGCCACCTAGTGACAGAAGCCGAAACAGGTTGTTTTTTAAATAAAGTATTATTCCAGTATTAATGTTTAAAATTGGTGTCGTTTTACGCATTAAGTGCTGAATTACGAGCATGAGTGTGGGCAAGTGATGTAATGTGGTGAAACGTGAGTTTTCGTGTTGCTTCCAAAATTTCATAGAAGCTTCTAGTAAAGTTGCCACCACTTTACTGGAGCATGACTTAGACTGGACTTCGACTACCTGACTTAGACTGGACTAAGACTTGACTTTACGTGATATATTCTTTAACGATGAATAATTACAATACTTGACAAAAATACACTATGTGTGAAGCCAAAATATAAGAAAAAAAAAACCGCCAAGTGCGCGTCAGACTCGTGAAGGAAGAGTTCCGTACCATTATCTATAAAAACAAGCAATACAATCACGTTAGTCGTTTGGGAGCCCCTTACATATTTATTTTTTTCTGTTTTGGATATTGTTAGTGTGACAGATGGACAGACAGACACACAGACGGATGGACAGTGGAGTCTTAGTTATAAGGTTCGTTTTACCCTTACGTACGGAACTCTAAAAACGTGTGTTCGTTCCATTCACTTATTATTTTTACGTTATTTTGTTTTATTTAATAAACAATTTTCATTAGATTATAGAAAAAGTGCGTTGTAAAGTTGATGATTTATTGTATAGTTTATAAAACATTGTAGAAATACTATACCTATGTATAATTGTTCTGCAATTATCTGACAAATGCTAATGTTTTAAACAAAAATCAAAAATTTAAGCGTTTTTTTTATGAAAATGAATGACGTGGCGAGCTAGTCGTGCACCTGATGTTAAGCGACACGGCCGCCCATTAGCAGTTGCAACAAAACAAACCAAAAACCAAAATGACTCATTAAGCTATTTTATTACCAAAGCACAGGGATACATATGACTTCAGAACCTTTCTCGCTTCTTTAAAGACGGTTAAGAAATAAACAAAAATATAAACTATATTAAATTATGAAGAGTTGTAAATTATGGCGAAGCTATAAATTATAGCGGCTCATTACAAGGGAACGGAAATAGGAGTCATATCATCGAGTGTTATGATCGACGGGAACGGTTGAAATGTGAGTTGCGGGATATTTTGGTTTGCATTTAAACTGACATTCGGAATGGAGTTTTTTTTTATTGAAACATACGTGGACATTTTGCACAGTGTCATCTAGCCCCAAACTAAGCATAGCTTGTACTATCTGAACCAGACAGCTGATAGAATACTTAGATACTTTTTGTTTGTTACATACATCATCATGTTTGTTGTTTTTTTTGTTCACATAAAAAAAAAACATAGAATACAATATAACACCCAGCAATAGAACAACACGTATGTTCATCATACAAATTTTAATGTTTGTCCTGCACTAACTGAAATAACAATACGCGGCACTCTCAGGTCATTCCTATATTGGCGCGGGCTATAGGAATTAATTGAATCCATTCAATACCATATTCTGTACTGCCAACTTTCGGGGCGACATTTCCTAATTGGCTGTTAGCAATTTTAATTTCAACTTTCCGAATTCCCTTGGGTATCAAATCAATTAATAGGTATGCTTTAGTAGCTGTGCCTCGCGGTCTAACTTGTTTATTTTTTTAAATAAATAAATAAATAAATATGTGTGGACATTTCACACAGCGCCATCTAGCCCCAAACTAAGCATAGCTTGAACTATGGGAATTAGATAACGGATATAATAACTTAGATATTTTTTTTGATTGTAAATATATATAGAATACAATATAACACCCAAACACAGAACAAACATCTGCGTTCCTGTCATATAAATATTTATAATTTAATAAGGTACTCTTACTGTCTAAGTGTTATGGTGATTAAATAATAAACTATTAATAAATATTAAAAGGTTATTCATCTGACTCAGAAGTATTTTTAAATACAAAATGAAACTAATCCATCTAGAAAAACAAAGGCACAAGGAAAAGACGTGGGAGGGTAAATTACATTAGGTTATTAGTTACTAGGCAAACGTACTTATGATAAAATGATACTTACTGATAAAATTATTTATTGTTATTTTTTTTTTGTGTGTACAAAGTTATCTTTTCCTCTTGAAAAGTGGTAAGTAGAAAAGTATGTCTCAGAAAAACCAACTTTGCAATCCATTACATCGTACCAATTGTATCACTGTACCAATATACTAGGGTAGAGCACTCGAGTAAGATAACTTCTTTGTGCTACTTGAACCTAATATTTACTAGGTACTCTACTACCACTATTACTTATATTGTTTCAGTGTTAAGTTACTTCAAAGCCGTCATTTACTCAAACATTAAAAGTCCGTTGATACCTACAAACACGACCCACTTGCGCGGCGGACAATGAGCGAAGTAACAAAACGAGACAAAGTAATTATAAATATGTCCCTTTTCTTCTCATATCATTAGCGGTTGAAATACATCACTAATTTTCGTATGAGAGGAAGTTGTATCTTCCATTCGGTGGGGGAAAGAAGTATACAATAGCATCGGAACCCCACACTATACCATAACTCCTATCGCTCTCAAAAAAAAAGGACTTCAGCACTTCGGTTTACCTATAGTCGATTTGACATCGCTGTTAGGACCCCCCCCACCCTTTACCGTTAAATAACTACTCCATTTCAAACTCAACAGAGAAAGACAAAACACTAAATAACTCTTCTTCCACTCTATACAAAGTTTATTAGCAAAAGGAAGGGACCTTGGCGCTCGGCGCTTACTTTAGCTCTCAAAACGAATATTTTTATTAATATCACCTCTTTCAAGGCGGGAGTGTTATTTTTGTCTGCTCTGTGGGTAATTACTTAATTAGCAAACCGTTTTAAAAGTGAGTTCTTACTTTTAAGGATAATTATAACATAGGGCTTCGGTGAAAAAAGCAAAAAACTCACCAAAGAATAAAACTTTTTGGAAGAGGTAGAGACCGCTAATTAATAGTTAAACCATCATCATCATCAATAGCCTGAAGACCGCTGAAGTCCGCTGCTGAACATAGGCCTCCTCCTCGGCTCGTGCTCGCCTCTATCATCCTCTATCGTCTTTAAAATAAGACGTATTAATAATAAATGCGTTAAATATTAATAATTCATTTGCCAAAATATTTACAACAGTTGATTACGAATATTCTATAAATAATAACCAGTATATTGGCGAAAGCTCAAAGAGATTAGTTCGTTTCGCGTCGCCATGACACGAGTCATAAAATAGCGGAAAACGTAGTAAAACTAAAACAGCTACGTTGTAAAAATGAACAAGTTATTATGATAATATAACAGCGTTATAAAAATTAATAACTGTTATTTTCATGTAACTGCTATTTATGAAATTATACCGTCTGATGACAAAATACGTCGCCTAGAGAGTGCCTTCGAACATCAGACTAAATGCCCGTGTGCACTAAAAATTGACAGGTCTAAAGTTTGCGCTTATCTTTCTAGCTCCCGGTTCCTCGTACATTTCACAAACTCGTTTCTAATCTACACACCAATTCCTGTACGCTCATTGGTTGAAGACAGCCAATGATAAACAGGCAACCAAAGAGTGTTAAGCATTCGGTGTATCAATTCGACACAAAAAACAAACGTACGAAAACCCGGGAAAGTGTTCTTAGCTAAGTCTAAACTTTAGTGCAGATGGGCATAAGTATTTTAAACTACCTCTGTAAATAATGAATATGTGTGGACATTTCACACAGCGCCATCTAGCCCCAAACTAAGCATAGCTTGTACTATGGGAACCAGATAACTGATACAATACTATGATACTTTCCTGTTTGTAAATACATACATAGAATACAATATAACATACAGACACAGAACAAACATCGATGTTCATTACACAAATGCTAATCCCGGGTGGGAATCGAACCCACAACCTATAGTTCAGAAGGCAGAGCTACTACCAACTGAGCTATCAGGCCAGTCTATTAGAACGTGTTAGGTATGTTTGTAGTCTTGTCAAACGTCATTTGCCTACCATTCTGTTTGCCATAACAATGACATTAGAACGTGCCCAAACATATAATCAGAAACAATTAGATACAATTGTATATAATTAGTTAGCAATTAACTTTCATGGACACTTGTAACGTTAAGGAAAAAGTCACGGTTTGTTTGTAAAAGGACTGAATCAGATACGAATGCTCTGCTAGTTTACGTTAGTATAATAGCGGTACGGGTCAATGATGGCTTTGGCGCTAATTTGAATTTGAATTTGATTACCTGCTACTCATTTTTTACCAGTTTGTGTCTGAAGCTTTTTTTAATACATTTACTATTACTGGAAGAGACTACATGAAATTATAAGAGCTGTTACTAAACTCATCATTGATGCATTATTGATAGTAAATAAATAAATAAAATCTTCATTGAGCACAAAATCCTAGACAAGTTACATTAGGTGAAACCAGGCTTCCAAACTAGTTAAAAACTGTGCTATGTAAACCGGTGCCCTCCTTTACATATCCTTTACATGAAATATACATGTAGGATTTTCTGTGTGGATAGGAACGTATTGTGAGGAAAGAGGACGGGTGACTGGAAGGATGAATGGATGGTTAAGGAGTGAAAGAGATAGCTGAAAGGGAATGGAAGACGAATGACGTTAGGATTAGGACGTGTAAAGTTTTGTTTTGGTCACATTATTAAAATAAATCCAAGTTCTGCCACGAAATCGCTATTTTCCTTCCCGGCCCCACGCAGAATTTTCCTATAAAAGTGAGGGCTCGTCCGGGATAGTGGGATATTTCGCCACTATCGGAATCGCGGAAAGGATTTTTTTTCTGTGTTCGGTGTGCGGGAAGCCGATCGACGTTTCGGTTCGCGGCAGAAGCTCAGACGACAAGAAGACGTATTTGCCTACCTATTTTACGACAAATAAAGACGATATCAAGACGATTCCAGTCGAAATATGGGCAAAGATCGCCGACAAAGTCGTCAAGCGGACTTCACCGACGCGCAAGATTCAATGGCGGGCATGGCGGCACCGGCCGGCATGGCAACGATTACGACGAGACATACCAGCAATTTACAAGCCGAAGACCTTGTCAGTACATTTACGGGACAAGACAAAACTTTTCCTGTGACGAGATGGGTACAGGACATAGAAGATCACTCGGAAATTTTTCAATGGACGCCATTACAAACGCTCATTATTGCAAGGCGAGCGCTGAGCGGCACAGCGGCGTTGTGGTTAAAATCTGAGCGACCATTCAAGAGCTGGGAAGAGCTCAAAGCAGGCCTTCTGAGAGAATTTCCCGATACAGTCGACAGTAAAACAGTGCACGAGATGATGTCTGCAAGAAAGAAAGGTCGTGGAGAAAGTTGTATCGACTATTTACTGGTAATGAAAGAAATGGGAAAACGAGGAAAAATGCCTGATTACGTCGCGATTAAATACATTGTTGACGGGATCGTCGACAGCGAAGTTAACAAAATTATGTTGTACGGAGTGACTACCTATCCCGAATTAAAAGAAAAACTTAAGATTTACGAAACAGTGAAAGAAAAGATGAGTAACAATGAACGAGGTCAAAGAAGAGAAGTACCTACAGGTCATACCAAGAAGGCGGGAATGCGTTGTTACAACTGTGGAGGTCAAAATCATCAGTCATCCCAGTGTCCCAATAAAGAAAAGGGGTTGAAATGTTTCAAGTGCAATAACTTTGGCCATATTTCAACTCAGTGCCAAGAAGAAAGGAAGCAAATTCCTGGCAAGAGTGAGATAGCACGAAATAGCCGAGACGGTCAACGGGAGCGTGACGACTCCAAGCGAACGATGTGTGCTAACTTCACACCTCAACTGCTATCCAATGGGAGCAATGACATTCAGGACGGCAAGATGGCGACTTGTAAGCCAGCTGATCCGCAAGACGCTAACTTCAAGATTGTTTACGACGATGATAAAAACCAGGAAAATACCGAAAACATCAAGACGATTACGGTGAACCAGTATCGAATAAATGCACTTATCGATTCCGGCAGCGATATTAACTTGATGTCCGACGATTTTTATACGAAAATCGGAAAACCGGAGTGTGACGAGACTTCGACTTTTTTTTCAGGACTTGGTTGCAGTCAAGTGAAATCTTCCAAAAGATTTAATGCGACAGTGCAGTTAGATGGACATGACTACAATAACGTGCGGTTCTACGTGATACCTAGTGACGCTACGCCGTGTGAAGTGATAATCGGACAAGACTTTTTAAAAAACGTTACGACTACAATGAATAAGGGTTCTGTTTTAATTGTCCCAGGCGGGGATAGTTGGGTACGTAATATTAGTTGTTTTGTGTGCAATAATCAGTTTGTTCTAGGGAATATTCAAAATCCAGACGTGAAACAAGAAGTCGTGAATTGTGTCCAGGACTACCACCCAGTGCAAACTAAGGAGATACCGATGGAACTCAAAATAGAGCTTAATGACGATATACCAGTGGCTCAACAACCCAGGCGCTTACCTCTGTCTGAGCAGCAAGTGGTGGAAAACCAGGCAGTCGAAAAGCCGAAAGAAGTACCAGCAGTTGCATCGCAGTACGGTCTGCTGATCAACCGGAAGAAGGCGAGACTGATACTCAAACAGATCGAATACCATGGTCGTCGGATTAACAATAGTAAAGTGCAGCCCTCCCAGGAGAAAGCAGATGCAGTAACAAGGTACCCCAAACCTAAGTATGTAAAACAACTTCACAGTTTCATAGGGCTAACTTCATATTTTAAAAATTATATTCAAGATTATGCGTTGATCACTAAATTAACTGATCCTCTGAAGAAAGATGTAGAATATTTAATTTTATTCGATGATGTTAAGAGAATTGCATTTAACCAGCTCAAGCATGCTTGGTCAAAATTTAAAATGAAAACTATGATGGTAAGATATTTTATATTGTATGATGCCTAAAGTTCAGTTTAGCACTTATTTCATGTTGCCTAAGTGTGGACCTAAGAGTACCTATGATGCTAAAATTAATTGCTAAAGAAGTGTTAAAAAATGTTTATGACTAGAAGTAAGACTAAATATGTAAGTAATAAAGTTTAAAGTTTAAAATATGTAAGTAGGGACTCATACCTAAAGTTCAAAGGTTAATTTTAACAAAATGTAATTTAAAAGCTGTTAAAAGATTCTGGTAAGGTGTATTTTTAAAAATGTAAGAGTATGTAAAAGAAAAGTGTAAGAAGACCTAATTACTTATGTTGTGAAAGAAACATTTAATTGTAAAATTTCAGTTTAAGATAGATTTTCCAAAAGAGTGTAAGATGGTACCTACTTTTTACTTATTCTAATGTTGTAATTATGTTGATTCTACTTAAGACTAAGATGTAAACTAACCTAAGATTAAGTACTTACCTATGCTAACAAAGGAATGAAAGGATGGTACGGATGAGGTAAACTAGCTAAATGATATGTAATTCTGAAAATGAAACAAAAGTTGTATGTTGAAGATATTTTATTGTTATAATTTAGAAGACACGATGCGATGATAAAATGTACTTAGTATACCCTAGACAACAAGCTTAAAACTATGTATAAAATTCAAGTGTTTATGATGGTAGAGTTAAGACGTTTGTTTCTCACTTATTGTAACTTAAGATCGGACTGACTGAGGACAGCCAGTTAGCAGAATGGCCGAGTTGTAGGATTTTCTGTGTGGATAGGAACGTATTGTGAGGAAAGAGGACGGGTGACTGGAAGGATGAATGGATGGTTAAGGAGTGAAAGAGATAGCTGAAAGGGAATGGAAGACGAATGACGTTAGGATTAGGACGTGTAAAGTTTTGTTTTGGTCACATTATTAAAATAAATCCAAGTTCTGCCACGAAATCGCTATTTTCCTTCCCGGCCCCACGCAGAATTTTCCTATATACATCATAATTAAATTATATAATTTTTTATTTTTTTTTAAGTGAATGAGTAACGTGACGAGCTAAACACTGAAAAAATAACAAAAAAAGGTAAATTTACGTTCGATAGGATAGGATATTTATTTCAGTCCCACAATGACTGTATCTTTGAAATTATTATACACCATGAAGGCATCTATTCCGCATTATTATTATACCTATCGGTATTTTTAGATTATTCAGTCCTAAAGTTATTTAGTATTTGTTCCTGTGGACAGTCTACAGTGTGTTTACTCATTTACTCTGTGACCAATCGTAGAGAAGGATAGCCTCTACGACACGGTTCATTACTGTGTGACCACTATTTAACTACCTACCTCTTTGAAAAAGGTTTAATTGTAATCATGCTGACGTCACATTTTATTATCGTGACGTATTTATATCGGTACCTACTCGGATGTTGTTTTGAAGTGATGTTTGCTTAATAAACCACAGTTACGTTATTATAATAAACACACAGTCTGCCAGGAAACGGTAACAGTCGTTCATGTTATAATAATTTGAGATTTTAATAAAATAGCCTATTTTTAATATATTTAAATATTCTAAAATTACATTAATTAAATATCCGGTGCAATACCTTCTTTATTACCACACAATAATTATCACTTATAATTACGTTAAAGTTAAAGATAAACAAAGTTAAATAACATAAAAGCAGTACGGCAGTAAATGAAAAGTGCACTCGGAAAGTGAATAGTTTACGTAACGTTGAGTGAATAAAATTATGCACATTGTAAGTGAATGCATAACGTATTTCTTAGATTTTCGCGATTTGAACACATACTGTTTTACGTTTCACACCGGACTTAATCGCGCTAAAAACAACGTCGAGGTAAATAAATAATGTTTTTAGCGCGATTAAGTCCTGTGTGAAACGTAAAACTATGAATGCATACGGTAAATGCGTTTGTCCATTGAATGATCAAGTTGATTAATTTATCTAAAAATCACAGCTTATAGCAAAATCCAGTAAAGTTACAAGTTAGATGCTAAATTTAAAAAAATAGTGCACACGGGAAGTGAAAGGTGCACACGGATGGGTGAATGTGCACGGAAACCGCACATGGAACCTGAATAGTGTACACGGTGAGTGAAAAGTGCACATGCTGAGTGAAAAGTGCTCACTGTAAGTGCATAGTGCACACTGTAAGTGAATAGTGGCCACGGTGAGTGAATAGTGAACAGTGAGGTGACGTGCAGTGCACGTTGTCGCAGGCTGTGTGCGCGGAGTGCGCGCGGCGTGCGGCCCGCGCGCGTTGCACGCCCGCGCGCATAGAAACATGTCCTGCGGTCATGGAGACCATATCCGAGGATGCCGAGGCGGAACTTGAACTAGGTAACTAAAAGTCTAGAAAATAAAAGTCTGCTTGTATTGTCTAATTTCGACGAACAAGTGTGTGATCTGCAATCGCTTTGAAATCACAAATTTTGATTTCATCCCTTATGTTACAATGGAAACAACCCTTCCCCTATCAATCATCATCATCATTAACAGCCTGAAGACGTCCACTGAACATAGGTCTCAACCAGAGAGCGCTACCTTCAGCGGCTGCTCGCCTTTTGCATTCATCGGCTTCCCGCGGCTTTCACCAGATCGTCGAATTCAAATCTTAATAAAAGCTAATAAAATTATTCAAGCGACCGTTGGCGATGTTTGCATATATTATTGTTATTGTATTTTTAAAGGAGTTTCTCTTTTATGCATTTTTGTAAAATTTGAAATCTGGATAAATAATATAATTATCGTTACGTTTTGCGTGGAATGTGGCTCTTAGCTACTTTATAACTTGTTATAAATTAATTATTAATAATTAGTACTAACCCCGCGATACTAAACCCTCTTGGCCATGATCCATCCACAATGCTTCCATCACGGCCATAGCTCCGATACCCTATTTATAGGCAAGTCCAGGTGTTACACAAAGCACTGGTCAGTCTATAAATAACGCACACATGATATCTTGCTCTACATTCTGTAAACTTGATTAAATAGTTCATTTCGAGTTTTATGATGAAAAGTTCTCTACAGTTTTTAGTGAAAATGAACTTAGTGGTCACACAAATTTTAAACACCAGGTTTTTTATTTTAAGAAAAAATAATTAGAGGTTGCTTTTGAATACTGTCTCACCTGATGGTAAGTGATGACGCGGTCTACGGTAGTGCATGCTTGCCTAGAAGATACCTGTTCACCATTGACTTGAAGACTCCCAGGTTATAGTTAGCTATATTTATATTTATAATGTATACATTAAATGACTGTTTTTGTAACGCTTTGGATAAAACTGTAATGTTACAATGAAACTATGATATAAATAAATTGAATTGAAGGACGACGCACGTTATTCCACTCATTTGCTGTTCGCACTATAAAGTTTGATGCGAAACGCTTAGCGGGCTGTATATAGGAATATTAGCGATACGGTTTTGAGCAACAGCTTAAATAAATCTAATTTAACAGTTTGAAAAATTATTTGTCTCCTTTCATGTTCGTCAAAATGACAAAGACGGCGATAGTTCAAGATCTGAGAGCCTATTCCGAGATTATTTGACAGCTTTCACGTCTCACGCACGTTGCATGGTGGGATGTATTTTCATATGGAGAATCTGTGGCTCACATTCGCTCACTAGGAGCGCTTATCGTGAAACCATGCCAAAACGCATCACTCACCATGCACCGTGAAACGTGAAAACTATTAAATAAACTAGGAAAAGGCTCTCTGATTTCGATTAAATTCAAAATTGGTACTAAAGTACGCGTAGAACCACGTAGCGTTCTTGAAGGGTTTTTCTATTTAGAGACACAAAAGTTCATTGACCTACAGGATGTCTCAAGCACATTTCATAAAATATTAACTTCAGTTCATTGACCTCGTACAGGGTGTTGTTTAAGTACAGCTCGAAGCGACACTCGAAAGGCGACCGCATCGATGCATTGGAAAAGTGTACTGGCGCGTGCAAAAGCCAATACCGATTCTGGTTTTAATTTGTTTTTATTCGATGAGCGTAGTCGTTGTGACAGGTGATGTCAGATTTATTCAGGTGATATTGTACTGAAAATATAATATAATTTTAAATATAAGGTGAATGGAAAAACTATGTTCAAAATTCTTATAAAAGCTAAGTGAAGTTGTGTGTTTATTTGCGAGCTTGTACTCCAGAACGGCTGAATGAATTTGGATAAAATCTTGCGTGTTTTTCCATACAACATACTACTACTTATTTATTCTATAAAATTTAGAATCAGTGCGGATAAAAAAAACGGTTTCATATGATTAAAAACTTAAGATTTTTACTGGCGTCAGTCACCCTAACAATACTTTTTTTTATAGTTTGGACGTAATTTTGTACAGTTAAAGGATTAAACCTGTCATTAAGTTTTCAAATTTCGCAGAGTTGAAAAATTAACAAAAACGATTCAATTATTATTTTATTTCTTAACTCCAGTAAAATTATTACTTAGTTTTTGAGAAAACAATTTAATCAAAACCTCAAAACCAAGGTTAAATTCATTGACAAGTTAAATATTGAACCGCAAACGCCAAAAGAACCGAAACAATACAAAATAATCCCAACGCTCTGACCGAATCGAGCCGTTTGTTTGAACCATTAAAAGTTTATAATGAGGGTGAACACACGAACTTTCTGGAACTCTCTAGACCCAGACACCGCGGTACGACAGATGTTTCCAGAAAGGATTTCATATTTCCCGTAAATGTAACAAGTTTTGCTGCTTTTTCTAATAGTCTGTGGTTTGGTGAATTCCTATTTTTATGGTAAAAATGGTAAAATAAAGTGTGGGTAGTTTACTGAATTTTATGTGTTGGAGAAGATGTTGAAAAATAATCTTATCCTGAATACATTATATTACTTATGTGTGTTTTTCTTTCTTTCTTTTTTCTATGTACATCAAAAATAATATCACTTTCTTAGAGTAATTCTGCGATCAAGGTTTTTTGCAACTGTAACGTTTCGTCTATCTAATAGGCATTATGCAACCAAGTCACTATTGCATTAACGTCATCTGGTTTACCCAGACATAATTATTCCAAAAAAAAAAAAGCTTAAGTAATATTGCAATTAAGGCGTTTTGCCTACATAGTGATTATTACTAAGACATTATCAATACATAAGTTTTACAAGCCAGACTATACTACGACACTAATCCCCAAAAAATTTAGAAAAAACATCCTTAGTGGTATAGAGTACACCCACATGACTTCTCATGATAAAAAAACACACTTTTCTATCCACCAGTACAGCTTCACATCGAGTAATGGAATGGAGATAGCTCTGTCGATCACCTCGGCTCCTCTCGACTGCACATTTACGCATGCGATGGTATTTACAGTCTGTGACAAAAAAGTGTATAAGTAATAATGAACTATGCTCTTGTGAGTCGCTCATAACTATTTACTTAATTTTGAAAACTATTAACATAACCGAGTATAAAAATCTTATTAATCGTATCATTAAGGAATTCCATGGAATAACACGGTAACAAATTTTTTTAATTTAAATTTTTCCACTACATACCAAGATACATTTTTTAATGATAGAAATAAGCACTTCTGTGGCTGACTGTACTTGCTGTGGATATTGAACTTCAACCTGTACAAATACATTTATAATTTTTTTTCAATTTTGCATTCTGAATTGTATTTGCGTAGTATTGAAATGTATTGAAATTTAAATTGGCTCTATCGAGAGTTTTCACTCGAGGGATTCGTGAAAACCAGCAAATGGAATCATGGATAAGCCCTTTCCTTGTATAATATTGACTGATTGATTTAACCATAATTTGCTTTCGCTATTTTTTCCTTTTTTTTTCCTATTTTATAGATTTTTATATGAATGACGTGACGAGCTAGTCGTTCTACTGATGCTTAGCGATACGGCTGCCCATAACAGTTGCCTACCAAAACTTAAAAAAAAAAAAGTTTCGCGTGACACTGCACTGCGCACGTCATCTTAAGACATCAGTACAGTCTAATGATCAGATTACTAAACTGTCAGATCAGGTCATATGTCTCATTTGCCCAGTAATTTCACTAGCTACAGTTTCTACCAATGAATTGCCCTACTAGGTCAACCGTCAATAAAGATGTGTCCATCTAATCTGTAAAACAGTCCCAGTTCGAGGCCGTTAACCGTTTAACAGCCACTTAAACTGCCATAACTATGACATAGCATCGGCCTTGAGATGCTCCATGCATGTTAACATAGGATATATTAATCTGTGACTGAGAATAGGGCTATACGTACAAAAATCAACCCCGTAAGTTGGTTGTAAAGGTGAAGGAAAAATTCGGACATGAGAACACTTGTCACGGTAGCTTAAGTAAAGCACATCACGGCTCGAGGGATGGATGGATGCGGGATCAATTCCTGCTCGTGATTCTAATTTTTCCTTTACAAATTAATCTAGAGTACAAAGCTATTGGGGCGCGAACAGGTCTTATGTCGACTAAGGCTTGGATTTTGGTTTAAGGTCAGACGGGCGAAGCCTTAGTGATAGGGTTTGCTTAACCCCTTGGGTTCAAAAACGTCTCTAAACAAAGTCTCCGATTCCCATGTCAGAGGATAACACGCTGGACGTACAAAAAATACCCTTTGGGTACAGAACCCTAAAAAACTAATCTTAATACAAAGCAGTCGGAAGCACTATAAACCAATATTTATGATTTGTATAGCAGTATCGCCTGCGTAATCTACAGATTAATTTGTAAAGGAAAAATTAGAATCACCAGCGGAGATTGAACCCGCATCCCGGCTTGTGGGATAGATGGATGCGGGTTCAATTCCCGCTCGTGATTCTAACTTTTCCTTTACTAACTATAAACTTAATCCTATAACCAGTCCCTAGCAAGAATATAGCATACTACTAGTATTTTGCTCCGTGCGCGGGCCGCGTGCGGCCCGCGAGGACGTTTTCGTGGCTGTTGTATTTATAAAAATGTTATACTTTAGTTTACACTTGTAATTTTGCAAGTATTAGTACAAAACAGCAGTATTTTTCAAAGAAAATGATAATTGATCTGACTTTTGCATGGCGGCCATCTTGAAAAATGCTGTCAGTCAAAAAAAGGTCAAAATATGAAATCAGCATCCATTAAAACCCCCAAATATAAAATATCAACCGGATCTGAGTTACTATAAAATCGGACGCCATTTTGAATCTGCCATCTTGGAATTATTTTAAGTCTATGAGAAAGCCTCCGTTGTTCCTTTGTTATTAGTCCAAACACGCCGTGTCGCCTTCTATAAGTTCCGATTGTGTGCGTGTCTTAATTTTGCATGGCGGCCATTTTGTTTTGTTTATCAGTAATATGTCAATTTCAATCAAGGATCCCGAAAATATTTAGATCTTAGGTAAGATAGGTTACTTAGATAAGCTAAAATCAATTAAAAAGGTCGCATTAGTAAAACATTGTAAATGTAGCGATGGGTAGTTTAAAGCTCCTCCTCGCTTCGCTCGTCGTTGCATGGGTAGTTTGAAGCTCCTCCTCGCTTCGCTCGTCGTCGCGATAGGTAGTTTGAAGCTCCTCCTCGCTTCGCTCGTCGTCGCGATAGGTAGTTTGAAGCTCCTCCTCGCTTCGCTCGTCGTCGCCGTAGGTAGTTTGAAGCTCCTCCTCGCTTCGCTCGTCATCGCGATGGGTAGTTTGAAGCTCCTCCTCGCTGCGCTCGTCGTCGCGGTAGGTAATTTGAAGCTCCTCCTCGCTTCGCTCGTCGTCGCGATGGGTAGTTTGAAGCTCCTCCTCGCTTCGCTCGTCGTCGCGGTAGGTGGTTTGAAGCTCCTCCTCGCTTCGCTCGTCGTCGCGATAGGTAGTTTGAAGCTCCTCCTCGCTTCGCTCGTCGTCGCGATATGTAGTTTGAAGCTCCTCCTCGCTTCGCTCGTCGTCGCGGTAGGTAGTTTGAAGCTCCTCCTCGCTTCGCTCGTCGTCGCGATAGGTAGTTTGAAGCTCCTCCTCGCTTCGCTCGTCGTCGCGTTGGTGGTTTTGACAGTATGTATGGCAGCCATTTTAAAAAACGGAGAATGTCTAAAAAAAGCTTAAGCATGTTAATCAGTATCTTTGGGGACACTCAGATATCAATTTTCATACGGATTGGAGATCCATAAAAAAGTTCGGTAAAATGAATGAAATTTTTCAAAATGGCGGAATCAAAATTTTTTCCCTATATTCTTGCTAAGTATCTAGGGGGAGTCTTAGATATCGATTTTCATCCGGATCGGATAACTTTTTCTATAAGTCGATACGTCTCCATCCGCCATCTTGAAAAAATCAATTTCATTTGTGTTCTGTTTTGTTCCTTTATACATCTTACTCGATCCCCAGAAACAACTTTTCTATTACATTCATATTGGAGGCGTAAAAAAGGAAAGTTCATATTTCGTTAAAATCACCTTTGTATGGCAACCCTATTGAAAAATGGCGCATGTCAAAATTTGATTTTAGAATGTTGATCAGCATCCTTGGGGACCGTCAGATATCGATTTTGATCCGGATCGGAGAATTTTTTTTTTCCGCCATGACCAAAATTTCCGCCATTTTAAAAAAAAAATTTGGTGTTCTTTTCCCTTTTGGCCTCCAAACAATATTAGTTCGAGCTCTTTATACTAAAGTATCATGGTTTCGGCGTCATTTCCGGTTTAAATTTGTATGGGTGATTTTTTTTTCCGCCATTTTGATTTTTTTTTGTTTTCTCTAAAATTGTCCCAGGGTTTGCTATGACATTCCTGAGAACGCATATGACCCATCTCACATCGTTTAGCCAGGCCGTCGATGGTCACGATGATGGAAGGTCGGAAGACCAGGTCATGAAATGTTTTGAATTAAGATTGTCCACTTTCATACAAATTTAAAAAAAAAAGTTCAAAATTTCCCATAGGTATCGAGAAACAATGAGCCAAAAATGAAAAAAAAAAATTGTATGGCAGCCATCTTTAAAAATGGCGGGATCCAAAATATTTTTTCAAATATCGAATCAGGGACCCCAAAAACCCCCCGATGCAAAAAATCAGCCCGATCGGACCAACTTTCAAAATGGCCGCCATCTTGGATCCGCCATCTTGGATTTTCATGACGACCATCCGAAAGCGCCCATCCTCCTCTATGACATTTGGTCGAACACACCCCACCTACCTCTTACCGTTTCCGATTTATAAGCGTTTCAATTTTGTATGGAATTTTTATTTTTTTGTATGGCAACCCCCATTTTTTTTTATTTCTCTCCAAGCGTCCCAAGGTTTACTACAACTTTAGTTAAAAGAGGTCACCCATCCGACTTGTAGTTTCCGAGAGCCGTTGACCAGTTCCATCAAAGAGACAACTTTTTGCTGATGTCAGATTTTTCTGGTTGTCACGTGACCGATCTCTATACAACCTCATACTCGGTTTTTTTCCACCACTTCCAGGAGCTCGGGAACAAAAATGTCAGTCAGTGAGTGAGTGAGTGGGTAACGAACTTTATATATTATAATAATATCAAGTCTTCAAGGCAGAGAAAAGGCATCGTGACCACTCGATGCTACTAACAGAAGCTGATGGCATGATATGGCATGCTCCGGGAGGTCAAATGGAACAACGAAGTGGTTTTCTACTTCACATACACTTGAAATAGGCTTTATAATGAGGGGGGTAGGACTTTTATGGAAGAGTTCGACTAGATAGGTAGGGGCCACTGCTTTGCCAGTAGTAGTATAGCGAGCACTCAGTAATTGAAGGGCGCTGCTACTGAAATTCTGTTACCACTGTTTTGCCAGACTGCCGCGAAGTAGTATTGCAATCACTAATAGGCATAACTAAAATTTTTTTTTTTGTTATATTAATTTATATTTTTCAAAAGATAAACATTGGTGAAAACAAAAGTTAAATATCTCAAAAAATTACCAAGTTACAAGCATTTTAAAAACCTCAATAGAAAGAGATAGCTCAAACGGCCAGTGACGTCAGAGGAAGGTCGTTATAGTACCTCATTGCTAAGCTGTGGTAGCTTTTCATACAATCTCTTTGGCATGTGACGTCACGAGTAGATTTTTCATAGTAACTGTGGGGAGCTCTGTTTCGCGAGAAAGGGACAGGAGATGCCTTCTGTAGAAACTTTAGAAGCTTATTACTCCGTGATTTATTTACCGATAATGCTTTATTTTTTACCCGACTACCAAAAAGGAGGGTTATGAGTTTGACTGTCTATGTATGTATGTATGTATGTATGTATGTATGTTCATATGTTCCCTCGTATCTCCTAAATTACTTATCTTATTTCAAACAGCAAGGTGTCAATCGATAGATCTTAACACTCTGCGTGTCATAGGCTATATAAAGTTACATTAAATTCAATATGGCGGATTATATTAAATAAATTCGCGGACGAAAAAAAATATTTTTTCGATAAACATGTCATGTTTAAAATCAAATGAAAGGTCTTTATGAGTACGTTTCGAATATATATAATTTTTATATATCTATGTATAACTATGTATAGCCTACGTATGAAAATAGGCGTGAATTTTCTGGTTTTGTTGTTCCCTGGTTGTGCCTAAACTCATCATATTTTATCAAATTTGATACCAATCGATGCGTATTGACACTCTGGGTGACATAGGGGACATTAAATTTTACTGAACCCAATAAGGCGGATTTTATGACCTATCCATTCCACCACATAGTAAAAAAAGAATCCCTAAACGTTAGGCAAACAGCCGAAATCATTCGTGTAGTCTTAAAAATTGGCACAGTTATACTTTGAAATGTACTGATGAATATACTAAAAATGTCCAAGGGTGGGGGGAAAGAGGGGGAGGGGGAAGGGTTTGAATATCACTTTTTTTGGATATTTGCTTATATTTCAGAAACCTTTAGGATTAGCATTACAATTACTTCTGTGAAATTAAACGATATTACATTCGCCATAAAAAAGATTCTATCCATTTTTACTGTAAGATCAATACTTTAGGAATTAAACGATGTTGTAATTTGAAAAAAATAGCTTCCTCCCACCTCAGTTTAACGCGCACCTGCATAGCCCTTGTAAAGTTGTAGCATAGATGATAGAAGTAGGTACCTACTTAAAAGTATAATTAACAAAAAATAAAATCACTAAACATACATTTTTGCACATAGGTAAGTGTAAGCATTAGTTATACTATACAACACCCCTTCAATTGGGCGCGGGAAAAAATGCCATCATAAATAATTAAGTTGTCGGGTTTTAGTTTTTGGACTCTATCTTGTTCAATTATTGCATTCATTTTTTAATCTTCTTTATGAAAATAATATTTACTTGTTCATTTTTAATAGTAGTCATCGTGCCTATTGTAGGGCACTTCTAGTAAAATTCTGGGTATAATAGTATAAAAAATTGTGACTTGCTTGCAGCCAGACCATATAATGCGGAGCGAAATTTCTTGACATGACATAAATATTGTTTGTACAGGTACTATTAGACATATTTATACGTATTACATCACTACGTGTAAGTTCTTACGCCTTACAATACCGGGCTCAAGTTATGCGCATCCTTATTCGCTTGCCGCTTTGTGTGCACGCCCTATATCACCAGTATGAATGTTAGAACCAGTAAGAGAACTTCACTTTTCAATAGAAAAAAAAATACGACAGCACTTTCCAACCCATATCCCTGTTCTGCACTAAAGTTAGACAGGCAGCGTTTAAGTTTATATTTTATCTTTCTAGCACATATATAAGTGCCATGCAGTAGGTATGTCATAGAGATAAGTACACCATGTCTTTAGTGCATTCATTAATTTGAGGAATGACCACAGAGCTTTTAAGCATTTTTGAGCATTTTTTTTAAGATGCTTCCCCTCAAAATCTAAAAATAAAGAATTCTAAATTCAATTAAGTATGAAAATAAAATATTTGAGGTGGGAGGCAGCTATTTTTTTCAAATTACAACATCGGTTAATTTCTAAAGTATTGATCTTACAGTAAAAATGGATAGAATCTTTTTTATGGCGAATGTAATATCGTTTAATTTCACAGAAGTAATTGTAATGCTAATCCTAAAGGTTTCTGAAATATAAGCAAATATCCAAAAAAAAGTGATATTCAAACCCTTCCCCCTCCCCCTCTTACCCCCCACCCTTGGACGTTTTTAGTATATTCATCAGTACATTTCAAAGTGCAAACTTAGAGCTATCCAACTTTAGTGCAGACGGATATTAGACACAATTCAATTATTAGCTTTACTGCCCCAACAATGTCCCCCGAAACCGGAGACATCCAAGGGTTCAATTCAAAGGGCATTTTGTTGAAAGATGCGTAACTGTATAGTTATATAGGTATGTACTTTACCGAACGATGCTGCAATGGAACTTTTATATTAAATGTGATGTTGTCTGGCTTCTGTTATAAAATAACTTGAACGTTTTACAAGTTGGTTGGTTAATATTGTGCAAGTACTTAGACTAGATCGTAGAGGACATAAGTGAGTGAATTCGCCTGCGATATCTAGCAGTTCTGCTCTGCAAACGGTCACCTCGCGAGCACAAACGTCTTTGCTTAATTAAATCATTAGCTAAATAAAAATAGAAATACTAACCTTTTGTTAAACCAACTACAAGTAATCGTCAGTTCCGCTAGTACAAGATGGCGCCACTTGAGCACAGCATGATGAATATTTCTAAACTTCCGGCTAGTCCAAGAAAACCAGGGCCAATCGCAGCCAAGGAAAATGGCTACCAAGAAAACGGCGCGAAAGACAGCACCTGACCACGTTTTCCAGAGTTCTTCGTTCAGTCCATCGTCAGAATTCCAACCGTCAAGTTCTCTACTTACCTAAGCTAGATCGGCATAGTCATCGGCATAGTTATTTTAGTGAAATAGTGAACATTCCTTGGATTATATACAGCTAAGTATTATTCTGTAAAATTGCTAAATTATGATTGATTGTGGTTCCTGTGTCTTATTCAACTTGTGGATTACTATGTGATTCTATTTCTATTTAAAATCGGTTATTGTAATGATTTGTCTATTTTAAAAGAGATATGCCTATGAGTTTCTTGCCCGTTCTTCTCAGAAGGCTTTAATAAAACTTTCGAATGGGTGGTAAAATGTTTTTCATTTAATATCCACTTAATAAATAGTGTTAATACAATAGGTATTCAGCATTTTATAAAACCCCTACCTTACCTACCCCTTACCTTTTTTATTGCAGTATATGTGGTACAGTGTTAAATATAAAATGTTCGTTTCGTCACATTTAGCTTGAATAATCATACGGTAGTCATAATTTATCCGATAATTGATTGAATCAGGCGTGACCTCGTGGAAGTTCATCTTAAATACAAAATGAAACAAGAATATCTAGAAACACACACAAAACACACACACTACACACAAAAACAAAACTAACTACACACTAATCACACTAGATATTCTTGTTTCATTTTGTATTTTATAATTTATCCGGTATTTATCTATTATTATATTATCATTATTACAATATTACATACAGGCCTCCCGCATACATAACGCTATTTTGGACGCAAAGCTTGACATAGGTAAAGGGAAAGCATGCTTGGCAGACGGCTTGGTGATCGCTGAAGGTTTTATTGTACCGAAGAAAATGCTGTTCATTCCCTGGATATTCCTTTAGACTCTTACGGCACCTGCGGAAAGAGATGGGGCGGTCACATCCACTCATTCTCTCATCTGGATCACACGACAAAAAACGGATGGAAAAAATGTTTTATTCCATCACCGCTAGGTACTATTAACGGAGTACTTGGCAGCGTTTTCTGCAGTGCATGGACATAATGTTGCCAGTAATCATTTAGAACCCCCATTTTGGAGGTTTGCGTATTGGAAAGATCGCTGACGGAAGCTCATTTCCGCGCTGTTGATTTCCGGCAAGATTTCGTATCGTAAATCGTTCACGTGGGGAATTTGCGACTCAGTAATTTGAGGATGATCTTTTTTGGGATAAAATTTACTGACATTTTCTTTATTTTTACGTTTTACACAGGACTTAATCACGCTAAAAACATTATGTATTTGTTTTTAGCGCGATTAAGCCCTGTGTGAAAAGTAAAACTAAATGTTCAAATCGCGAAAATCTAAGAAATATTTTCTTTATATGTATTTAAGACTAATATTTATATTTTATATTTATTTATTTGTTTTCATTATCTATTGTTCAAATATACATATAGCTTGACCATTAAGGATCAAATTAGCTTTTTTATGTACCTAAACTAATGACGTAACGAGTTAGTCGTTGCGTGATGCTGCACTGTGCAGCACGTCATCCTGAGACATCAGCATAATGCAGTCATCCCCATTGATAATATGACTTCTTATCACTAGACATATTAACTTCAGACCGGAACTCACACTACTAAGTAGGTACCTATTGTGTTTTGGGTATCGAGTTATATACCTAAACGTAGAGAAATCCTTGCAGCTATAAGTCCTACCATCTAGTAAAAAACATTCATCATCGTTTTTCATTGGCGTCATTTTGGTGATTGAAGTTTGTGGTTAGCACTGTCACAAACTAAATAACGATGATGATGATGATGATGATGATGATGATGATGATGATAGTGATGATCATGATGATGATGATGATTCTTCCTATCTATTATCGGCTAGTGGTACCCCTTTCTGTACCTACTTCAATTACAGGTTTGATGGGTCAAAATTAAATAACAATGCCTATCTATAATACCTACTGCTCTAACTTTAAAGTTCCGACTGAATCTGCAACTGTTATGGGCAGCCGTGTCGCTTAACATCAGGTGAACGAGCAGCTCATCACGTCATTCATTCTCATAAAAAAAGCTATTTCTCCCAAAAACTTGACAACCTATTTAGGTCTATGTATAGTCTACCTTAGAACCTACCCTTTCTTCAATTTCATCCCTTTACCCCTTATCACGTTGTAAGTCGGCAGCGATCTCACCCCTCGCTTGCCGGCAAATTGTCGCATTATCCAAGATAGGAAGCGCAAACTCGATTTCTACAACCTCCTCCGTGGTCTGAGGATCCATTGAGGTTAACTCGTAGAGGTCTAATAGACACTAGCATTGCTTTACAGAGTAACCTTTAATAGGAGAAAAATTACACTATATTTTTTTAAGTAAACAAATAACCGGGTGAGATCTGATAACGTCATGGCTGCTCATGACAGATTGCAGTTCACTCTGAACTCTAAATTGTAAAGTTTCGCGTTACGATGTACTGTACAAGTCATTCTGACACATACCGTCTTGTATTAAGATTAATTAGGCTGTGAGATCAAATCATAAAGTCACATAATTTTAATACTATTAACTCGATTATTTAAGATCTGCTATTAATATGATGCTATACAAATCAACGCTGATTGAATTTGATTGTTTTTATTGATTTGTAGTGGAAAAACATATCGTGTTATAGAAACACTAACACCATTTTTACACAGGTACAGCTCACCAACACCGTTTTTCTGCTTCCTTTCTTCTTAATTTTTTTTTCTTGTAACAGATAAAATCCGCAAGAAGTACGGGAACCTAGGTGACAGCGTTGTGGTGGTCCGGCTAGAACGGAGCCCTAAAGCGGGGCTAGGGCTCTCCCTCGCCGGCCACAGAGACCGCAGCCGCATGGCTGTGTTTGTATGCGGCTTGCATCCAGCCGGAGCGGCTGCGAAGTCCTCGCCGGCTGTCAAAGTTGGAGACGAGATTTTGGAGGTTAGTTTGTTACAACGCCATCTGTTATCTAATAATCTAGGTTACTTTCTTTTTTGATAAGAGTACAGTGATCGCCGAATATCACGGCAGAGTTTTAATACTAAGGCCCGTATCACAGAACTACACCCAGTCGTAGTTTCGTGTTCAATGTGAGATTTCATTTACAAAATGATCATTTCATAAATCTATGACTTGAACACTAATTCATAACTGGGCGTATAGTTTGGTGTTACGTGCCCAAGAGTGAAGGGATTCATAAGAATACAGTTAAATTAATACGTTTGCTATTAGGTCTATTCTCAATAGTACTCGTTGCCGTTTCCACACTTTTAAAATTGTGTACCTAATGGCAGATGGCACGAAAGTTTTTCATTTTTTTTTCTTTATGTTTTAAATTTCAAATTTTTTCGTTTTATGACTTCAAACTCTTTTTGTATTATCTGGCTTTGAACCCACATTGTCCTAGGAAAAAATGGAAAACTGTTATTAGAATATCTTATCTTTAGAACAACAGTAGATAGTGTTACAGTAGTCTTCTCATGAATACGTCCTTGTGTGATAATTTTGGACATCTTAGCAACGTCACCGCGGTAACTCGTATATAGATTGCGTTGCGTCGCAGGCCGCGAACCATACCCCGCCACTGTGTTATAATCATAACCTTTATTTCAAACATAAATTACAATTCTTATACAAATTAGTCTACGTATTTCACTCAGTCTGTAGTCTACTTATACTTATAGTCTATGAGTCAGTTATTACCATTTTGTGGAAAGTCAAGCGTAATTTGCAGATGATTTTAATAAGCACCTTTAACACAGTATGTGAAATATTCTGCTCTGTAATATGCCATATTTGGTTATGAAATTACATTAACGATTGTCTGGAGCTGAGAGCTTTAGGGTCTATTCACACGATACCATTTCAACACGATCCGACTCCTGACCATAATCGTAATGGTTAATGTGGACCTATGGTCGAAATAATTTGCGCTTCCAATCTGATGAAAATCTTTAAAGACCGACAACGGGCCTTTTAAAAGATTAAATCAAAATAACTGAAAAAAAATCATTTTAGTACTTCTGAACATGAAATTTAAAATTAAAGCGAGTAAGTGCCTTTTTTTTAACCCGATTAATAATTATTATAATAGTTATTAGTATCTCAAAACACGTAACTGAATAAAACCTCATCAAAAAATAAAGAAGCTATCTTGTGCGAATAGACCCTTAGAAACTGTCAGTCAAGACACATATTATTGATCCAAGACTCATCCTAGCCCTCCAGATATCTGACGCATAACTCAACAAAAACTTTCTTGGTTTCCCACAAAGAAATCTCAGAATCATAGCCAGCAGTTGTTTGCCAACAGTTCTCTTTGCCAAAAATGTTCTTGTTCTATGAGAAAGGTTAAAAGTTCGTGATAATAGAATTTGAAAGTAGATTTGGTTAGGTAAACTGAGTAAAAATGCTTCGAAAGGTTAGGGTCTAATCTAAGTATAGGGAGATTGGTTTGTAAATAATTATTACAAAATAAGTTTATTGAAAAACGGTTGTAAGATTCAACTTAAACTTGCAACTTATTTTTACAAGTGAAACATGGCTACCTACGTTCAGCTAGGAACTTCGACGAGCGCTACGGGATAACGTTGCTGCACCAAACGGGTTAATGTACTACTTAAAAGTCTTTGTGCTGCATCTGCCCCAATTTCCTTAGAGGATAAGTAGGTACAGCCGCAGGAAAAAATGAAATTACTGTTTATTAAAATCTGGTAGTTTGTTTTATTACATCAGGATCATAGCAACGCGTGACTTAGCCATTCATAACTGATCTTTAAATTTAAGCAATGATCGCTGCGTTGTGGTACCTGGATGGGTGACTGCTATAAAAATGGTACAACTAAGTGTTACCGGCCATTAATCCCGCTTGTTTCTTTTGATTGGGAGGGATCAGATGGGAGTATAACATACCGATTCAAGTTGGTTCATGATTGTTCATTCGAGACAAGAGATAAACAGGTAAATTTCTAATCTTCTACAGCTCATAAATACCAGTGCGCCGTCAGTCCATCCTAGTTGCCTAAAATCAATTCTTGTACAGTACTTTATTACAGCTATTCTCACTCGTTCAAAGCTAAATAGACTCATGTTTTGTGCTCGTTGTACCCAAACTGTGGCTTGCGGTCACGACTCCCGGACTAGCCATGTTTACGACCAGCGTTACTATGAAGACTAGAGTTGAACTACATCCGGACACTTTCCGGCTACTTTTATGGCTTTAGAACTTTTTTGTAACTCCTATTGATCACATTCATAGATTCTGGACCCTGATGACAAAGTTTCTCTGTATTTAGGCATCCACGGAACTTCAAGTACTATAGTCCTACCTACAACACCCAGACAAAGAAGATAGTAATTTGTTTTTTTTTTCCTGAGCAAAAGTACTAGTCCAGTAGCGGAAATCGAACCCTCCGTCACAGGCTTTTGATCCGACCTCCTCAACTACCAAAGCACAGAGGCTGTCAAAAGGGCTAAGCTTTTTTTTTTCAGTCTGGCTAATGTTGTTTTTAACTAATGTTGGCTTATCTACCTTTACAGCGTTACCGGGCGGGAAATTGCCGTACCGTGATCATTTTATCAATATACCTATATCGTAAATGTTGGGGAAAGTAACATAGATAATTTGCAAAGAAGGTTAAGGCCCACTTGCACGTTCTCAAGTTAAAATGATAGCTGAATAGCTAACCCAGCGCCAGGTAGAGTTAAGTTGATAAACAAGTGGTTTATCGGTTTATATTTTGGGTAAGCATGGTACAAAAGTACTCTACTTATTTACTTAGGAGAACTGCTTCAAGTGAACTAAATCTACCTGCCAATACTAATTATTCATCATCATCATCATCATCATCATCATCATCAGCCCATAGATGTCCACTGCTGAACATAGGCCTCCCCCAGAGAGCGCCACTTTGAGCAGCTGCTCATCTCCTGCATCCATCGGCTCCCCGCGGTTTTTACCAGGTCGTCGCTCCACCTAGTTGGGGGTCTGCCTACGCTGCGCCTTGCGGTTCGTGGTCGCCACTCTAGAACCTTTCTTCCCCATCGGTTGTCAGTACAGTAGTACTACTTAATCATTATTCTGTAAATATTCTAGTCCTATGGATGTAATAAATATAGGAAACTTATATCTACCAATAAACACTTGGTACCTATCTAGAAGCAGCTGAAGCAAAAGTTAAAATTCAGTGACGTACTAAGAAAAGCAACATAATTATAACTGTAAGCAATGTTATTGATACGTGAAAAGTACAGGTTACAAATATCCAGTTTTGACCGGAAACTAAAAAGCATCGACACGTTTTTTGGCCGGAAACTAAAAAACATCGATCTAAATTTTAGCCGGATGCATAATCCTTGATGTCCCATCTCCAAACCCATAAAAGTAGGCATTTCCTGTGATTCATCACCGGGCTCCATAGATCAGCATCACTGGCGGGTTGCCATCGTTTTTATATCTTTGTTACTCCCGCAGACATGTTTAATTATATTGTACATGCGTGTTTATATTAAATTATAATTATGGAATGACGTTAATAGTTTATTTAAGTCAAAGTCCAATAATTTACTGCAAATAATGCTATATTTAGCACTTTTCAAGTCGAAAGCGGGATACTAAAATATTAAAATGTCCCTCTAAGCATATTTCATTAGAAGACAGGTAAGAAAGTTTTAAAGCACCTATTTATAGAGACTGGCAACGCTACCTCTGCAGTGAATATTTTGGAACCCCCAAAAACTTTTTCATACAGCAATCCATTTTTCATGTTACCTGTCAATATCATAACAAGTCAGTGTATAAAACAAACTGGATTTTTTGATTGGTGTATTTTCGTGAAGAAGTAATGGTTCACCCGATGTATTAGAAATACGTAGAACTTCCTTGGTTCACCCAATTAAAAGTGTTAAAAAGCTTTTTTGTAGTATGCACTGTGCTGCCATATACAAGGTTTTAGATTTATATTCCACAAATTTTAAAGCACTGCAAAGTTAGCATTTCCAGTCTATAAATTAATAATCAATGACTATTGAAAAACAAGCATTTCCTGGTACAAGTAATCCGGCTCAACATAAAAAAAGAAAACTCTGATCCGGAGCTTCGATTACAACTTATTATCACTCTAAAAAAGTAGGTTGCAAGAAACTGTACGTCATAAGCACAATTTAGTAACGTCACTGTCAGGTGGTAGAACTTTTTTTGCAAGAAAATACGGTTATCATTGCGGTTTTTTAAAGTTGGTTGAATCAGTATCGTTCTCAGTTATCGTCGTCATCATCACCAGACATAATTTTTATTTGATTTAAGTATTCTATTAAAGGGTTTTGGTTTAACTGGATTATTTTTGTTCATCATCATCATCGTCATCTTCATCACCATTACCACCTTCATCATCACCATCACCATCACCACCACCTCATCATAATGATCATCATCATCATCCATCACTATAAAATCATCAGTCAAAGTTATTCAACGTTACTTCATGAAATTGAACTTAATGTTCCACGAGCTTTTATGTGACTCACAGATACCATGACCACTCCAAACCGAGTAAAGTATTAAACTCTTTTCGTTTGCAATCAGTCAATCCTACTTTTTGGCAATGTTCCAGAGCAACAGAACAGACAATAAACTAGAATAAACTATAACAGTATGTAAAACATGACGTATGATGTAGAGCTACCTGTGACATTGGGTACGTTGGAGTGATTTATTTGTGCTGGAAGCAAGCATGTGATTTCGAATGTTTAAATCACTACTTCCCCACTGCTCAACTAAATTGCTCAACTGCATCAAGATGAGCAGTGGGTAATACCGACAGCTCAACTGGTAACTGCTCAACTATCATAGTTGAGCAGTGGGTAATACCCACTGCTCAACTAAAATTGTTACTCACTGCTCAATTAGTTAAGCAGTTGAGTAATAGGACATAGTTTATTATCAAACATTTTACGCCCTATAGCTCAACTGGTTTTGCTCAACTTAGTTGATCAGTAGGTCATCCTGTTATAAAATCGAATTTATAGCCTACTGCTCAACTGCTCTTGCGGCACTGGCTGATTATAATCTATTGAGACCTTTTAAACCCTTTTTTGTAATGGACATTATTATTGTCACTTATTGTAAAAGTTATGTTTATTGATGTAATAAGAATTTCATTGTTGGGTTTATTACTGCGTAAATAAGTAAATATTATACTCGTGCATCAATTTTTTCATTTTCGCAAACTGTTATAAAATTAAATATATGCAAATGGATGGTGAAGATTCGACTCCAACCACTTCGTGTAAGTGAAAAATAACTAGATAGGTACTTAGTATTTATGTGCAGTTATATATTCAATTTTGAAATATATATCTCTTAATAGTAGTATATTAGCGACCGTACTAATTTATCTATTACGGTTAAGCACCAAGCGAGGACAACGAGATGAAAATCATCGATCATTCGAGATTCATATTAATGACGGTAAATAAGTAATTATGAGATTTGTAGTTTTATTTCATATGGATACAGAAAAAAAGACTTATTTTTTAAAGATGCTTTGCGGAATTAATAAAAGTAATTAACGGAAGCACTTCAACCATAGAATTTCTAAGAGATATCAAATATAAAGAAATTGTTTTCCTGACGTGGTTTGGTTGATTCAAGTTTTTAAATAATGAAACGTCTCAAAAATACGACATATGTAAAAAAAAATCAAATTTAAAAAATGGTCTGAAATGACATCTGCTGTCAAAAAATGACGTCTGTCAAAAGTGACATCTATCAAAAATGACACCGGTCAAAAGCGACATCTATCAAAAATGACACCTGTCAAAAGTGACATCTGTCAATGGCATGTCATTTCACAAATTAAACATTTTGGGTACATAGTGATTCTGCGACTACGACATTTTGGACACAGACGTTATACAACCCAGACGATATGACCCTAACCCTATTATCCTCCACTGCTGAGAATTACCAGTTGAGCCATCGGTATTACCCACTGCTCAACTTGATGCAGTTGAGCAATTTGGTTGAGCAGTGGGGAAGGAGCACAGTTTTATAACAGGATGACCTACTGATCAACTTAGTTGAGCAAAATACAGTTGAGCTATAGGGCATAAAATGGTCGGTAATACAAACTATGTCCTACTGCTCAACTGCTCAACTGGTTGAGCAATTTAGTTGAGCAGTGGGGAAGTACTGGTTTAAATGATATTTTTATCATGACAGATGTTTTGACAGCTTTATTACCTATGTTTTTTATGTAAACATCAGTCGCGAACTCGCCAGGTTAATTTACAACTTAGAAAATATTATTTTATTTTTCATGTCATAGGTTTTCCACATTTTAATTGCGCTAAAAGCGAAGGTCGGCTAGCTTTTCTTAACCAATCGATAACGTTAGAGAGAAATTCAAATTGAATGGCGGCCGGAACCACTCACCGCTATTCTCTGCCCTCGCATCATCATATACTTGCTTTCGCGCTGACTTCACAACCATGCTTACGTAACGTTCTGTTACGCAAAATGATTAAAATACCGTTAAAAAAAACTCAAAAATGAATTGACCTACCTACGAAGATTTTCAGAATCTGTACCAAATTTTAGGGGTCGGTTCTTGAGCAGCTTTTTCGTGTCAGAGGGTGGAGGGAGAACTGACTAGACATCATTACCATCAGCAACAGCCCGAAGACGTCCACTGCTGAACATGGGCGCCCATTGAGCGCCACCTTGAGCGGCTGCTCGCCTCCTGCATCCATCTGCTCCCGCGGTTTTCACCAGATAGTCGGTCCACCTAGTGGGGGGCCTACGCTACGTCTTCCAGCTAGTGGTCGCCACTCGGAAACTTCTCTATTGGTTGTCAGTTCTACGAGCGATGTGGCCTGCCCATCAACAACAACACAACATAGAGTTTTAATAATAATTATACATAGCAATAAAAGTGCTGACAGGGTCAGCATTGGCGCCTCTTAATAGGGTGCGATTCAAACTCAATGGCGGCTGTGAAGCCAAGGTCGAGATAATTTAAGAGGTTGGCGTTGTGCGCAGCGTGTGGCCTGTGGGAGGCTTACAGCGCACTTCACCCGCCATTCAAGTTATTTCATAACAGTTTAATGCGGTCACTATGTCGTTGGGTGAAATATGAATCATGTACGGGATACTGGTATAAATCATACATCTTATTATTCCGGTGTAACCCTCCCAAAAAGATATAGCTTGTCGAAAGTGACCTGCTTAAATTTTCATGCACAATTTCCCTTACCAAAGAACGAGATCGGGCCATAAATGGAGCAACGCAGTTATTGAATAAGGGATGTGAATTTGTGTCTTGTTCATTCTGCCTTCATAAAGGGAGATTAAAATCAGCAATAATTTAATTTCAATATTTTAAGTACCTACGTCATCATCTTGACTTGTAAAAGTGCTAAAATTGCCTATTAGCAATTTTTTTTTTTTTTGGTTTTTGACCTTTTGACATTATATATTATTATTTTACATTATATAGGTATTAGGTACCTACTTATAGATAGGCAGGCCACATCGCTCGTAGAACTGCAACCGATAGGGAAGAAAGGTTCTCGAGTGGCGACCATGAACCGGAAGATGCAGCGTAGGCCCTCCAAGGTGGACTGAAGATCTGGTGAAAACCGCGGGGAGCTGACAGATTCAGGAGGCGAGCAGCCGCTCAAGGTGGCGCTCTCTGGGGGAGGGTTCAGCAGTGGACGTCTTCCGGCTTTTGATGACGATGGTGATGACTTAAAGATAGTAATTAAACCGAGACACCCTTCTTTATGGGTAAAAATATATATATGAACAGAAGGTGAAACCCAAATCATATCTTATCTGGTGACATCAAAGTTAATGACGCGGAAGTGTTACACCACTAACGTGCTGACGTCGAATGTTTGGTGCTTGGTTTGAACGGATCGAGTTGAATGGACAGTTCTGTAAGACAGTATAGTGTCAGTGCTAGTATGAAAGAGACAACTGGTCACCAGCACTCTCTAATTTATTTATAACTTTTGAGTTCTGTTGGCCAGTTTAGTGTCGGTGCCAAGTGGTTACCGACACTACCTTCTTTTTAACCTAGGTAGGATTTTTGAGAGGTTTTTGTCGAATAGCCATTATGAAGACTATCTGAGAAGTCCTACGTAATAGTTGATTGTACCTCTAGTAGAATATTGAGACAAAAACAAAAAAAAAACCTATGGTATTAACAATATTTAGTAAGCTTAGTCTCTTCTGCAAAATCCCGTCGCTTATTTCAATTTACCAGACACCTTTACGATTTCATAAAACAAATTCTTCAAAGTAACGGATATCCGGACAACTGTTATCTTACAAAAACCCAACTGATTTTACATTTCAGACGTTTTGTCTACACAGTAATTCTACAAAACAGTACCAACACAGACTTTACAACTCAGAATGTAAAGATCAAAAACTCAATAACAAATACAAGATACAATTTAAGACACAAGTAAGGTACTCTTTTCTTAGGCTCTCTGCTTACGTAGAATTTTTTTTTGTGGTAAAGGGACGTGATGCGAGTGCCCCAATCCAGCCACTTGTCCTCCAACTAGCACAATCTAAACCGTTTTTATTTTACAGTGACGTCTTTGTTAAGTTTAGCATTGTTATTTCCAGTGCTAACCAGTGCGCGTCGAGAGCTTACGTTGATTCATCCATTGATCATAGAATAAAGCAGATGGAGTGTTCAATATAAATTGCATACACACACATTAGCCCATACGTTTTCACAAGGAGAGAACACAGACCATAATCCATCTTGCCGGTCAGGTGGGGGTTGATTTATGACACAAATAATATGTCTTCAAACTCCGTGATTCATGAGAAAAAGAAAATTCTGCCATCCCAAACGTATGAGGTATTGTTACCTAAGTAACTAAGTATGCGCTATTTGTATCCAATTATTGGCTTATTAGCAAAGACTATTGATTATGAGAAAAAGTTATGTACTATCATATTCAGTAATCTGTGGCAATAAGTAGTCCAGAACCAGAACTCAGTAACATTTGACGATGATTGTTCGCAGTAGGCAAGGTCTAAGACGCATTAAAAATTGCAAATAATAATTATTTTCTTTTAATATTTCACTGAATAACACCATCACATTCATCCACTCCGTTTTAGAATAGTTTTGGTTGCCTAAGTTTTATCTGCATTCATTACTTATTCTATGGTTTGTGTTGAGATCTTTACGTTCAATGCTGGAGTTCGGCCAATGTCGATATAAAAATAATACCCATTACTTCAAGTGAATGAAAAATTATGTTTCGGAAAAACATGTTTTCTCTTTCACGCATCGACGGCTTTTAATAACTAGCTACTGCCCGCGGCGTTACCTGTTAATACTCTGCAAGTAAAAGGACTACGCTGCGTTGCCGTCTTCTGGTTCGTGGTCGCCACTCGAGAACCTATCTTCTGCTATCTTCCCATCGAAATTGCTATGCGCCGGTAGCCTCATTAAAAAGCATTAATTTTTAAAGGCCAGTCCCGCGTGACGAAACAAAATAATCATAGTGTAAATGAGAGATAAAACTCAGAAGAAGGGTGACCAAATATAATTTAGGTACCTAACTATTATAGTCCAGTCATTATCGACAGGTTCTAACATCGCAAACGTGCATGCACCTGTCTACGAATTTTTTATATGTTTCTAGGACCCCTAAGATTAAGTTATACTCAAGTTTGCAATCCCCTTAACCCTGCGCTACTCCCGTGGCGCTCGATAAGCTCCGAAATTTTGGCACTTGCTTCTGTTTTATTTTTTTTTCAAAAGGTCTACCCTAAGGAATAATTTTTCGGATACCGTTATTGGACTGCAGGTGAAGTGAATGCTACATTGTAGTGATAAAAGAACTTATGAATATACTGACGTGTGCGCAATGCGCGTACGCAGCTGATCGGAGCCGTGAGAAGCTCAATGGGCTGGAGCTGGAACGACGCCAGGACTCAGCTGTGTGCGTAGTGGAAGGCAACGCGGACAGGATATTCTTCAAAGTAGCAAGATCGCTACTTGCCTGGTTTCCTTATCATCTACAAAAAATGATAATTAGATTCCCAAATCCTATGGAAAATAGCTAAGCCATTGTAAATAAGTTTAAGGCTAAATTGGAGTTTTTTTAATGAGATTTATGGTAAACACCCATGGTGGACCCATGGAAATCTCGCACAGTCCGTGTCTCGAGGTAATTTTTGCCACACACGTGCAAGTTGTGGAATGAGCTTCCCTCTGAGGTGTTTCCGCTGAGCTACAACATGGGGCACTTCAAACGACGGGTAAATAGAGTCCTCAAAGGTAGGCAACGCATCGGCAACGCCCCCGGTGTTGCAGGTGTCTATAGGCGACGGTAACTGCTTACCATCAGGCGGGCCGTCTGCTTGTTTGTGTATCCATGATATAAAAAAAAAACAGGCTGCGGCCTTACTATCGTAAGTGGTCACCACCGCCTTTTTGATGTATCTACGTCTGATCTGCTTGCTATAACATGAACAATTGAACACCGAGGACAATGCTGGTAAGTTGCTGACCTTTAGTAGTAGTATACTATTATAATATCTGTGCCTTTAGGGAGGAGTCTTGACACATTTCTTGAAGCTATACCGTAGTTATGTGGAAAACGGAAAGAACGAAGATCATTCCACATCTTACAGGTTCCACTGAAAATGACTAAGTATAAATAATAAGAAATTCACGTAGGTTCTAAACTAAAAAAGTGTAGTGCACATACATACAATATGATGAATTTAAATGTCCATATATAAGGTGCTCTACCACTAATTTGAGCTCAACACATTCATGGAAAAATCTGTATCATATTATTATACATAGAACATATAAAATCCATTTTCTTTTAAATAAAGTTAAATAAAAACGAATTGCAATAACCCCCCAAGCGTATATAGGTCTTTCTCAAAAGATGGCGCTACCAACCCCGTAACTTGGTTGTAAAAGGTAAAGGAAAAATTCGGACATGAGATCACTTGTCAGTAAAGCATATCCCGGCTTGAGGAATGGAAGATTCTAATTTTCCCTTTACTAATTTAATCTGTAGATTACGCGGTTAGAGTACAAAGACGCGGACGCACCCGGCATTAGCCACTTTAGGGATATTTTTTTAAATTCAAAACACTTGAATTTGGCGCCCTCTTAAGCTGCCGCCCGGGACGCTTGCCCCTGTTTTGCTCCCCCCCTAGATCCGGGCCTTCGCGGGTCGTTAAAAGCTAAATAGACGATCGGGGCCAACCACCGACCAAGGTCACATTTGTCTCACTTGGTGTAAAAACCAACCGTGTGGATGGTGGTTGGTGTCTTCATTCGGTCGCCAAACACCACACACAGTCAAATTTTACACCAACCCGACCAAGGTGTGACAAATGTGACCTTGGTAGGTGGTTGGACCCGATCGTCTATTTTGCTCATTAAAATTGCCGCGCGCCCTCTAGGGCCCGGCGCCCGTGTGCCTCACACACCCTGCACTTAAGGTAGAGCTGCCCCTGGTTGTGACCTTAACCAACATATTCAGTAATCTGTGCCCTAACCATTATACTGGAGAGGCTGTGTAAAATCGCTCTCCTATCCACTCACATCGTACATTCCGTAGAACAGAGGGCAAACAATGTTTATTCTAGTTCGATTGAATCATTACACTGCAGCTAAAGTAAACAGAACTAAATACAATTAGGTATTTGATGCAAAGCATGCCGACTGCTGATCTTTAAACCTACGTTTCGGATTCCTAGCTTGCACCATCTAGTTATTTATTAAATAAATATTTGCTTCGATTCGAACTTTGACTGAGTGAAATCTGTTTGTAATTTATTATATAATTGTAATACTGTTACATAGGAGTGATTTCTTTTTAATTTATTATTTATTGAAATAAACGTCTTGTCATTTATAAGGAGAAAATAAAAGGAAAAAACAATGTGAAATATGGAAAATAGAGTAGGTACTTACGGGACAAAAAATTTATTTTAGTCTCGTGCATTACTTGATTGAGAAAAAATTAAAACAACGCAAATTAAACGTCCATTAATTTTTAATTTGTAATTGAATAGTAATTCTTAATTTTAGTAATAATTTGTGATCCTTCAAGCCATTGCTTTTCATTCTCCATTTTAAAACTCTCTTTAAAATTCATTTCAAGAAATAGGTAGCAATTAAATTACTTGCCGTTGTTATTTTTAATTAACACAATTATAATGTCATTATTTCGAGGTAATATTTTAAATTACAGTGGCCCTTCTGATCTTACTTTAAGGGCCCGGCTGTTTCTGACAATCATTGTTCCTGTCTCACCTTGACTACCTACAATCAAAAAGGTTTATAGGTACCACAGTTCCAGAAATGAACTAATCTGACTGTTTGAGGTCAATTTTTGACCATCTTTTTCTAATAGGAAGTCACCTCACTACAAAGAAAATAAAGAGTATGGAATTGAAGGAATTTTGTGATGGTACTGTAACATAACATTTCTGAACGAAATCTACAATAGCGCCTGTTTAAAAAAGTGCTGCAAAGCAACTTACGCTGAGTTATATTGCTCTTGTATAAATAGCAGGCGCATTAAAGATTTTGTTCTATAGTTTCATGATACGCGTTTACAGGGCTCGAAGTCTGCTACTTCAATTATGTCGTAATGGTTAATAATTAATTATTGTCCTTAGGTAAACGGGATCGTCTTACACGGGAGATGTCACTTGAACGCGTCGGTGATCATCAAAGGGCTCGTCGGGCCTGTCTTCAAGATCATACTGCTCAGGTAACCTATCCATACTATTGGTTGGTTTAGGGAAGAAATACAAATAGATAGGCGGACCGACGATCTGGTGAAAAGCGCGGGAAGCCGTGGATGCAGAAGGCGAGCAGCCGTTCAAGGTGGCGACCTATGGGGGAGGCCTATGTTCAGCAGTGCATGTCGTCGGGCTGTTAATGATGATGATGATGGTGCAGAGATAGGTATACAAAAGTTTCCATAGAAAAGAAATAAGAATAGAATGTAAAGATTACATTTTGATAGTAATGAAGGGAGTTGGCGATCCACGCAGCAATGTGCAGCGATTGAAGTGGGGGAAATAGCTGAAGAAGCTGTGCATGTGAAGTAATTCCCGATTGCCATCTGGGGGCGATCTACGTGGGGTTAAATGAGAATATACCCTTATGCACATGCCCAGTAATTACATTAACTACAATGACCTTCAAACACAGTTGTTCTTGCACACTACTGCTTAGCGGCAGAATAACTGGCAAAGCGGTGGCTACCTAGACGAACTTTGCAGAAAACTCATACCCTCATACTCATACTCTTATTTTCCTAGTGTTCTATATGTAATCGTATAATATGGACACAATAATACCAATGCAGAGAAAGAAAGATAAAAATCGTATATAAGGCGAATTAAATGCCCGAGAGGGGACACTAACAACGTCCGCTGAGGAAGTGAGGGCACTGGATACGCTATTGAAACTTATTCTACCTACCTATACAAGGTGACCTTGAATTCGTATGTTATCCCGAAAGGGGGGAACTAAATTCAAATTCAAATTCAAATGTTTATTGCGTTCCATAATGTAACATTAGATAGTGTAATCAAGCATTAACCATGATAGCCCATGAGTTGTGAGATCCTTACTTGAAACTGGGTGTTTCCAAACCTCCATGGTAAAAAATAAATATACTCACAAAATTGCACGTGCGATCGCTGAGAGTGTTAACAAGATACTATAAATTCATTTCTAAACACAAGGTCGTTAAACTCATTTATGTGCATTCGGTCAACGACGAAGTTCAACCACCCAGCTGCGCTAAGGCTATCTTCGAACATTCACATGGCATTTCTTCAATGAAAACCTATTAATTTAGAAAAGTTGTTTTCCCTGGATATTACCTTAGCCGGCTCTTACGTGGTCCTATATTCGCCAACCGGGACCAACGCGTGTATAACAATCAAAATTTAACATTTGTATTGTATAAGATCTGTTTAAGTCAGTTATCCTGCATTTAAACCACTCGTGTCGTTTCTAGCCCTTACCCTTGTCTGTCCCAAGCACTGCTTATTTATTGTGTAGGGCGGATTGCCCTAATGAAGGGCGGTGATCTGCGCCTGACGGGATCATTTCTATTGTACCAGCCAACAGCTTACTACGTATACCTACTTAGATCCTATAACAGAGATGTTACAATTTGTAAGAAAACTATAATAGGTAATTGTTTTTTATTCCGGTTAGAATATCATTTGAGGATCAGTACAGTTATAGCAAATTCAATAGAAATAGTATCCACGTTATTCTATCATACTAATACGACATAAGAATGATATATCTTTTTGAATTATCCAAATCGGACCATTAATTACGAAGATATTAATTAATAAACATTTGCCGTTCTTGTCGGTAATGTTATGTGTGTGACGTCATTGTGCCGGTCGCAACAAAACACTGCGCCTTATTGCTACAGCCATACGGTCTACGGCTAACTGGTGGCGACCGACATAATGACGTCACGGCCACTAAGTGAACTTCGCTAGTAATTTGGTCATAACTTCGTCAGTTTTTGTCGCAGACCAAAAATGTTTGCACTGTATGTTAAGGATATCTTAGCTCTATAAATCTGCATTCATAACTAAAAACGCTACGGATCCTCATTGATTATTTAGTGGGAAAAACATGTACATTAACCTCTAATGGGCCATTAGAATACCAAATATGATAATTGAAAAGTACTCGTTATATTTCTAGTTATGAAGTAGGAATCTTATTTTCTCATCACAATACCAGGTTTGTTAGCTTGGTATTTTTTGAGGTATTTTCGTGGTTTTTGCATCTCGTGCCTTTGAATCCCTCGCTGGCTCAGGATTCTAACTTAGAAAGAACGCTACGCTCGTAATTCAATACTAAAACCATAAACCCTTCGCTTGCTTGGGACTCAACCAAAGATTATAAAGCCCGACTCACCTACGGGGGCAGGAGGCGAGGTAACAAAACGAGATAAAGTCATACGAAATTACAAAGGACAGAGCAGGATGGAACAAAAGACACATTGGGTGTCGTCCCACTTCCTCTCGTAGGATTAGCAGTTGAAATACACTACTAATTTTCGTACGAGGGGAAGTTGTATCGTTGTTCAACTGGATTTTTAGTCAATGGATTCAACTCAACATCAGCCACAGATTGCCAGCCTCATGTTAAAAGAGAAATAATAAAAGAAAACAGAATTTTGAATTTGGAGTATCTGACACAAAAGAAAATGGCGTGTAATTTAAAGGGTAGGCAACTTGATATGGTTGTATTTATTGTTTATTCGTCAGATTTATCGCCGAGTAGAACCGTCTAGCAGAACTAAATGAAGTAATGTTTTGCGTAGACAATATAATTTTCATATGGCAACATTAGGTGGTTTTGTTTTGTAGGTGCTTTTGTTTAGCGCCGCCCCCGCTCGTTCTGTACGACCTTTAAATATTAATTTTAATGAAACAATAAATGATGAAAGGGAAATGAAATTTTTCTTTGCCTTAAAATAAATCAATTGATTACGCTGGCAACTCATATATTTTTTATGTACTTTATATTATAGGCATAATTGGTAGGCAACTATACGTAATTGCATTTTTTTTGTTTATATCATATTATGTATCTAAAAGGAATAAAGATAATTAGGTAAATGATGGAAACCGGAAATTTAATCTGTGTTGTTATACCTTGAATAAAATTTATGAAGTTTTTATTTATAATTATTCGCCTAAAAATATCAAACCAGTACTGTACCCAATAAAAAAACCGGAGCCCCAATTTTTAAATAAATTATTGACGCAAACGTTTAAAAATAAAATTAAGTATTCATTGAATTTTTTTATATTTTTAAAACACGTTTTCCAATTCTATATCGGTACTTGTAGTCCATATTTGTAGCTCACAGGACGTAGTATAAATAATTCAAAACCTCCTGATCCCAACGCGATTGAGTAACCATAACACCTCCAGAAAATAAATACCATTTGGTGATAACTTATTTAGGAATATCAGTAAAAAAGTACAAACCACGTATTGACGATACCTGTTCCCGATCCGCGTACAAAATACCAGTTGGGATATCTCTGGGTATTTACCTACCGTAGGCGATAGCTAGAATACCGCACGAATTTTATTATGCACGCTGTGTGTTTTATTTTAAATATTATTGATTTACTATTCCTAATGATTAAGTCCAAGCAAGTCAAATTACAATCCAACTCGGCTGGGCAGCGTTCGGGAAGTTTCGACCTATCTTTTCGTCCAAAATACCACAAAGCCTGAAAACAAAAGTTTTCAATCAATGTGTGTTGCCAGTGATGACTTATGGAACTGAGACGTGGTCTCTAACTGTTGGCCTCATTACTAAGCTCAGAGTCGCACAACGGGCTATGGAGAGAGCAATGCTCGGTGTTTCCCTGCGAGATAAGATCCGTAATGAGGAGATCCGCAGGAGAACTAAAGTGACCGATGTAGCTCTTAGGATTAGCAAGTTGCAGGGCAGGCCACATCGCTCGTAGAACTGACAACCGATGGGGAAGAAAGGTTCTCGAGTGGCGACCACGAACTGGAAGACGCAGCGTAGGCCGGCCCCCCACTAGGTGGACCGACGACCTGGTGAAAGCCGCGGGGAGCCGATGGATGCAGGAGGCGAGCAGCCGCTCTAAGTGGCCCCCCGGGGGGAGGCCTATGTTCAGCAGTGGACGTCTTCAGGCTGTTAATGATGATGATGAAGTCAAATTACAAAAATATTTTCTTGCGGTAACATATTTTCTTTAATGTCAAGGGTTTTTATTTTATTTTATTGCCTTGCGTTTTATCACTATCTCAGCTGGGTGGTATGTGACGATGCGGTCTATGATGTAACACGCTTGCGTAGAAGATCATCATCAACAGCCCGCAGACGTCCACTGATGAACAGGCCTCCTCTACAGAGCCTCCCGCGTCCATAGGCTTCCACATTTTCCCCAGATTGTCGGTCCTAGTGGGAAGCCGGCGTAGAAGATCTCTGGCTGTAACTATAATAGCTAGGTATTCTTAGATCCTAGATTATAACTAGGTGCAGATTGGGACTATGATTTTACAGACACGCTCAAACAGAACTAAGAACTACTACTTTTTTATTTGTCCTATCATGGGAGTTTAAAACCTAATTTTCTAGTAACCTGACCAACCTCAAATAGAAAGATCAAAATAAAGAAACCTAAGCAGCCACTGCTTTCATTTTTTCATATCTATTCTGTGGTTTATATTATTAATTTTTATTTTGTTTCAGACGAAAGTCCGCGTTAGAAGATGTAGCTGTGAAACCGCTGACACAGTTCCCTGTGGCTTTAGAAGAAGAGGTATGTACTAGATATGCTAATATTTTAATACTTGACATCGGTACCAGTGTCAAGTGTCCGACGAGTATCACATTACACGTCTATTATCAGCTGTATAAGTAATCCAATTTGTTCCTAAGTATTTAATAAAAACCTAATTTTTTTCCAATTAAAATAATATCATCTCAAAAATATTTTAAACTAGCTTTTTTATGTGAATTAATGACGTGACGAGCTAATCGTTCACCTGATGTTAAGCGACACGGACTCTCATAATAGTTGCAGTGTCACTCAGAACTTTCACGAACAAAAGTTTCGCGTGACACTGCACTTTGCACGTCATCCTGAGACATCACACAGTCTAGTAATCAGATTACTAGACTATGACATCAGATCATAAAGTCTCATTCGCCCAGTAATTTTACTAGCTACAATGCCCTAACCGGAACACTTGCTTGCACACTACTGCTTGGTGGTAGAATAACTGGCAAAGAGGTGGTTCCTACCTAGTCGAACTTTGAGGAAAAGTCCTACCGCCTTAGTGTAAGCTGCATTACTTTTCTATTTTGTCACGTGTCGGTCGGTACATTATCCGGAATAAACTTTGGCTCGCTAATTATTGTCTAATAAAAGAGTTACTTTAGATGAATTTGTTTTATGTGGTTGTGGACTGTGGTATCATTTGTGCTCGTGGGCCATGTCCATGGGCCTAAAAGCCTTACGACCAGGGCTTGAAGTCTGCTATTTCAATTGTCATAATGACAGATTTTGACACTAAGGGTAGTCTACTTATGGTTTGTAAACTACTATTAGCGTCAAAATCTATCATGATGACAGCTTTTGACGCTAATATTTTAACTACTTATGGTTTTTTTTTTTTCGTATATTTTGGCTCCACACATAGTGTATTTAGCCAGTGCCAAGTATTATATTTTCATCGTGTTATAAAATATTTCACGCAAAGTCATGTCCTAGTCATAGTCATAGTCCAGTTTAAGTCCGGTAGTCATAGTCCAGTCTAAGTCATGCTCCAGCAAAGTGGTGGCAACTTTACTAGAAGCATAGACATATATATAGATCTATGACTAGAAGCTTCTATGGAGTTATGGAAGCAAAACGAAAAATCACGTTTCACCACATTATATCACTTGCCCTCACTCATGCTCGTAATTCAGCACTTAATGCGTAAAACGCCACCAATTTTAAGCATTAACACTGGAAAAAGCAAAAGTTTTGAAAAATAATACAATGCAACGACGTGAACTTTTCCACGTTCCCGCCAAAACTCCCCTACTTATGGTTCGTAGACTAACATTAGTGTCAAAATCTCATTGTGGCACCATTCATGAACCATTATGACACAATTACACATGACGCAAAGCAGACTTCGGGCCCAGTAGGCCTAGCACGAATATTTACGCCCGCGTCCATAGACATATATATATAGATATATATATAGAGATATAGATCTATACCCGCGTCAGTGTAACGTTAACGTAAGGCATTTGTATGGCATTTGATCAGCGCCCCATACAACTGCCTTACGTTAACGTTACACTTACGCGCGCGTAAATATTCGTGCTAGGCCTACTGATCCGTTGCTCTGTAACAAAAAACAAATTAGACTTGAACTCATAATGTTATAAAATTTAAAACTTTAATATATCTATAATATTTTAATTAATTGCCTATTGTACTGTATTTAACTCTATTATATTCATAGCAATTATAATAAATAAATAGTTCATTAATAATCATCTTAGTTTACCAATATAATAGCAAAACATTAAACAATAAATTTAAATATCACCCAACGATCACATACATAGATCCTGGACCCTAACTAGGATTCCCTGTGTCTAGGGGCCCAGGAACTACGAGCCATGGTCCCAAAACACCCAGACACAGATCAAGTATTTGGGTTTTTCCCTGTGCACATGTGTCCTGTCGCGGGAATCGAACCCGCCGCCTCCGGGTTATCAGTCGATCTGCTCAACCACTACACCACGGAGGCTGTCGAAACTAATCTGTCACTATATGTAGCTAATCAGTAGTTAATTAGCAAAAACAGGAAATACCTACGCGTTTTTTAAATAAAAAATGAGTCAGACGTCGAAAAATGTGTAAAATATTAAAACTCAAAACCGGTATTGAGAAAACAGTTTACTGTCTAATATATTAATATAAATATATTATATGTATATGTTTACTGAAGCTGACCTTGTCGCTCTTCTATCTCACTCGCACCAACGCCTGCAACTGCCGGTAGATTTCCTCACGTTTTCCCTACAGACATCCCTTCATTCTAATACGGACTTTATAACTATAACCTTTAGTTTTACTATCGAGTACACTCTATAATTTTCAGTGTTTATCTTTCGCTTGCAATCCATAACGTCGTAACTCACAAAAAATCTACGCAAGTTTATGCTTTGTTTGTTCGTCGTTAAAGTTGGTATTGGTGTAGAGTTTTCAGTGATATGTGTAGAATTGAGTCGTGTATTTTTCGACTATGATAACTTACAATAATTTTAGCAATGTCATATTGCAAACACTGAGTTTTTGTGTTTAGTACCAATTGATGCCTTGTATAGGACGGTACGACATTGTTCGCGCTTTGTTACTTGTGAAACATGTTTTTTATACCAATACATAACCTAAACTCGTGGTTTACGTTAAAAATGTGATATTAGTGTAAAAATTTGTGTTAAAAAGTGCCAATTTGTGTTAATTAGTGCCAAATAAGTGTTGTGTATACGTGAGAGCAACTGGTTAAATTATTTATAGAGTTAACTGGTTAGTAGGATAATCGTTGGATGAGATGCCGTGTACATAATTTATTACTAAGTTTAACTGAGTTATGTTTATGATGCTAATATTTTAGACGAATTCCATCTTTTTGGTGCTTTTGACAACTTTTAGATTTTAATTTTTGTTTTCTGTTTATCTAATGATGTACTATAAAGGTACCTTTATTAATAATTTGATAAACACGTCCATATTAATATATTAAATGATACGTCGGCGGTCTGAATTATTAGCGTTAGCGCTTTTGACTTTACCGACTTAGATAAAAATTCCATACAACATTATTACTGACGTAATTAATTTAGTATGGAATACTTTTATACCAAAAAATTAGAAAAGAAAGCAAAAAAAAAACATAAAAAGATTTATTCAACACCTGCTAAACAAAGAGTTTCTGGATATAATTTAATTCACACATAATGCTAAAAAAATTTTTATGAGAATGAATGACGTGACGAGCAAGTCGTTCACCTGATGGTAAGTGACACGGCTGCCCATAACAGTTGCAGTGTCACTTGGAACTTTAAAATAATAAAGTTTTGATTGACACTGCACTGCGCACGTCATCCTGAGACATCACACAGTCTTGTAATCAGATTACTATACTGTGTAATCAGGTTATAAAGTCTCATTTGCCCAGTAATTTCACTAGCTACAATGCCCTTCAAACCGGAACACAGTAGTGCTTGCACACTACTGCTTGGCGGCAGAATAACTGGCAAAGCGGTGGTACCTACCTAGACGAACTTTGCAGAAAAGTCCTACCGCGTAGTAAAACATGGTTAAGTAATGGACTAATGGAATACTTTTCATCCCGGAAGTTTGGGCGCGAAATCGAGAAAATGGCGGGTGAAACCGCGTGATGCCTGTATAGTCTGTATAATTATTATGTTCTTTTGTAATGTTGTTCTAAAAGATGAAGTTATTTAACCACTATCAGAATATTACACTTTTATTTTACATGGGAATGTAAACCAGACTTAAGGTATATCAATAAAGGTATTATAGTCCTCGCTGAGTTGTAGGGTGCGGGTTCAAATCCCGCTGGTTGCTAACATTTTGAGGACTATAATATCTTTACTTTTACAATAGTTTTCTAACATTGTTGAGTCAAAGTCCAATCAAACGGATCTATACTAGACCGTTCTATAGAGTAGGAGCGAACACGAATAGAATCGTTTTTGTCTTTGTCTTACACTGTATTTCATAATCATTAACATTTTACCCACTATCGGTATTAGGTAGCTTACTTACCCAAAATTAGTGGTTATCCCTTTACAGTAAGTTATTAAAAAAAAAATATTTCAGTAATAACATAATTTTTCTCAATACAATTTTTTTTTGTAAAAGGTGAAAGATAAAAGACATAGGGCATTTGTCACGATTGTTTGGCTTTAGGGACGGATGGACGCAGGTTCGAATTCCGTTCTTGATTTAAGTAAATTTATAAATTTCAGCATTTTTAGTTATACAGACAGAACAAGGTTAATGATCTCATTAACGACAAAGGTTCTTTGCAGCAGAGTTCATTGTCCTTTTGACATTATGTTTCATTCACACTTTTGAAAACTTATCTTACAAATTACTTTGCAAGTGTAATCGATGCTTTAGCTGGGGTTTTTTTTTCTTAATGCTGGATTGTTTGTAACAGTAGTGGGAATTTAATTTCTTTTTTTTAATAATTTATGCTTGCGTTCTTCATCAACTGCCTAAACTAAGACATCCACTGCTGTACAAAGGCCTCCCTCAGAGAGCGCAACTTTGAGCGGCGCGCCTCCTGCATCCATCGACTCGATATCGTATCGTAATCGATTGCAACTTTCTTTGAATGTGCCCCTGCGACACCGATTTGTCAGACTGCATACCATATTCGGTTTCGGTATAGAGGTAGAAGAAGAGACAGTAGAGATTTTTGAAAGAACCAAATAATAGATAGATAGATAGAAAATGCTTTATTGCACAACCAACAAGGCACATAGGCGAACTAAATGATAGAGAATAATAATGAATTAGTCTTTGCTTAAAGAAACCACTCTGAAAATAGTTTAAACTGGATTTTATTTTTAGATTATTATTATTATTATTCACTCATTTATTTATATTTCTTAAATTTATGTTTTTTATAATACTTCTTATAAAATTAAAATTACAAAAATATTATAAAAAACCTATTATTATTATTATTATTATTATTATTCATTTATTTCATACAAAGTTTTACATGGGATTACATACTAGGGCCGATAAATAAAGTTAATAAAGTTCAAATTCAATTAATTATAAAAGCAAATTAATATTAGCCTTTTATAGGTGGCTAGGTTATTATTGCTTGATTTATTAAACATCTTCAAAAATTTATTATGTACAGTAAAGTAGATATACAATGTACAAGGTAGAAGTATTTATAATAAAACAAAAAATAATTATAATCTAGTAAAACGGTGAAACAGACACGTTTTTATAAAGATAATAATACATTAAAATATGTAGTGAGATAATAATATCACGTGTATTTAATTTTTCCTTAAACGCGCGTTTTTTGAACAATACTTATTGGGCGCGTAATTTGGCTCGCCGTGACCAAGCAGTGATACCCCATCTTAGTTTTCCAGAAGGAATTAAGATTGCACCTGTATTTACCCATAATAAAAAGATATGTGGTTGTGATTAAGGGAGACGGGGGTAGTCCAAAACCTCACCATGTATCACCAAGAGGAAGAGGGGGTCAAAAAGTAGCTAAAAACATCACGACCTACTAGTAGTGGGCTGGAGCATTTGGACTGTCTATAGGTTTTATTTATGTGAAAGAATGACGTGATGAGCTAGTCGTTCACCTGATGTTAAGCTACACGGCTGCCCATAACAGTGGCAGTGTCACTTGGAACTTTAAAATAATAAAGTTTTGCGTGACACTGCACTGCGCACGTCATCCTGAGACATCACACAGTCTAGTAATCAGATTACTACACTGTGTAATCAGGTCATAAAGTCTTATTTGCCCAGTAATTTCACTAGCTACAATACCCTTCAAACCGGAACACAGTAGTGCTTGCACACTACTGCTTGGCGGCAGAATAACTGGCAGAGCGGTGGTACCTAGACGAACTTTGCAGAAAAGTCCTACCACCTAGTCATCACAGCTAGTATATTTATAGACCATTTTTTTGTTAAAAATTTCCAGACTGACCTACTAAAATCAACATTCTGCTATTCTTACTTACACTACAGATGTTATGTAAACGATACACACATCTATTATAATATTACTAGCGAAGTTTTTTTTTTAATTTGAAAAATCATTTATTATCGGTTCGTGGTTGCCTCTCGAGAAAATTTCTTCTCGTTGATGATGAATAATTACCGATAGTTTTCATCATTGTCAATCATTTTTAAACGCGGAATAGGAACCCAGACCGAAGCGAAAGATTCTCGTGTAGAATCGTAAGCGTAGCGAAGGTTTCAAAGTACGTCGCATAATGTCCGGCACACGTCACTTTTCATCCCCCTCTATGGTAAAAGTCATTTTGTTTTGTTTGTGTGCCTAAATGACTCATTTTAGCAGTTATCGAGAAAAGCTTATAGTACACTTTTTTTTCGAATATGTGGGTTAGAGGTGGGTCGTACCATGGAAAAACTATAAGAGGAATGCCAATAGACTAAGAAAACAGCGTAGATCAGAAAAAAGCCAAAAAACCGGCTTAAAACTAGATGGCGCTGCAAATGAGCGGGCTACAAGTTTTACTAAAACGCCGTATGTCCGTAGCGCTAATGAGTCACAGCAGCAAGTCAATCAAATTTAATTAACAGCGACATCTACTGCGTTTGAAGTAAATTACTGGTGGTCCCGCAGTAGTAACTGTTATCTTATTCTGTGTTTTTGTTCATTTAAACTACGTTTCGATACTCCTAACGCCATCTTAATGATCACCTTTGAGTTAGTGAAACCGTCTACGCTGTTTTCTTCATTCCTCTTATAGTTTTTCCATGGTCGTACTAGGTAAATCGAGATACTAGGTGACTCTGTGACTGTGACTCAGCTATATCTGTGACAAATACCTGTGAATAAATACTAGCGAGTATTTTTTACTCGCGGCACAACTCACCTTTACAGGACGTAGATATATAATAGGTGTGTCTTTCTCTGACGCCTATGTGGAAAAAGGATGCACCTATTACTTTTGAATTGACGGCTGGCAAAACATGTCGCTGTCACAGCTCCTGTGAAAAAAATACTAGGTTTGTCCCTCTCTGGCACGCTACAGACGCCTTCGTGAGAAAAGGATGCACCTATTACTATAGCACGCTCTCATAGACTCGCGCACAAGTCACAGTGTCGCTGCTCTCGGAGGTATTTTGTCGCTGTGACTGACTGTGACTTTCTTTTATCAGTGACTTATACCTGTGACGATAAATACGCCTCACGCCTAATGTGGGTTGAAAAGAGTTTTCCTCGACTTACATATATACCTATTTAAAACATTATTCGTTAAAAATACTCTGCAAATTTTATTGTACTGTAGATCACGTTTTAACATTGTAATATTATATACATACACATTATCACACGTACTAATATATATATCCGTAAATAAATATACAATTGAATACAGGGAAACACCCGATTGTAGGTATTATAATAAATCTAATAACCATTTTTGTGTTTATACTAATAGGTAGGTTTTTACAGTTTTTTTAACGGGAAATTAATGCCTTTATTTCATTTAACTAACTAGGTACTATACAAAAACACTACTACTAAATAAATACAACTAGCTACCTATATACACTATATCTATTACAAAAACAGTGTATTTGACTAATCGGTAGGGACTGTCAGGACTCAGGAGTTTTTTTTTATTATTATATATTTATGTACAATATGTGAATATAATATACGTCAAGGTATCGTTTGACCACATTTCACCGGACCCGATAGATGGCGGTAAAATGGAGGTTTTAAGTTCTGTCATAGTTAAGATGTATCGAGTTTAATATCCTATCCTTATTTTATGCAAGACTTATACTCTAATGGCTTTCTATCGACAAATCGACAACGTACTCTGTAATTCACGCAACTGAATTTGATATTTTCTTGTACTCTGTGTATTGAAACTACAACCTTGTTTGAAATACGTCGTTAGTACGCCATCTAGTGACAGAAGCCGAAACAAGTTGTTTTTTAGCTAATTTTCGCTATTCCTAACTGGAAAAAGGCTTTGAAATGTAAGGCTACCAAAACGTCTTATGAGAGACGTGTAGTATACACCCCCCTCCCCCTCATATCCATACTAAAAGTGCCAACGCCTTTCTACCTCTAAATGTTATCTGATTTTGATGTTTTTTTATATGTATAAAACTATGCTCGTATATACGTCATCTTTTATTAAGTTATTACAATATCTTGTTGTAACAAGTACTCGAAACGTACTTGCGAGAAAATCAAGACCTACAAGTATACATAGACTAATCTGTCCAAACGATTGACAACAAATTCAATATTTTTTGATACGTTTTACAGGGTGAAACCCGTTGGCACCGGAACGGTAAATCGTAGATCGTAAATTCACTCATGGGCTCTACTGTCTCTATCATACGTGTGGAGAGCAGAGCGACGGCAATAACATTTTCAAATGTCAAGATGGTCTTCATAAATTGATTAATTTGTAAAAGAAACAATTACATTACGAATGGGATATATCCTGCTTCCATCCGTCCCTAAGCCGGGACATGTATTTACTACAACTGCAGTAGGCGATAGGTATAATATCACAAAAATCAATATCAGTACTGATAATAAAACTGTACCTGGGCTAAATCTGTACATTGAATATTTTTTGAAAATTTAGACTGCTTTACACTTCTAAATCGATATAAAATTTTTTTTTTGTTTGTCTGTCTGTCTGTCTGTCCCTTTGAACACGCATCACGCTGGAGCTACTGAACGGATTTGGCTGAAAGGTATGGTTATAGCTTGATTATGCAGAATAACATTTAAGTAGTATATTTGTTTTCTAAAACGGCCAAGTACGGGTTGCACAAGCAATAAGGATGTTATTTTTATTCAAGATTTTGTTGGTATATTATAATTATATTTGTTTATCAATTTTAATTTCAATAAAATAATAAAAAAAAATTATACTTACTGTCGGGGCACAGAATGCTAACGCAGCTGAAATTGTTCCACGCGGCGACCGCGCCGCTCTGGCCTCCTCAGTCGTCTCTCCACCAGTACCGCGTCATGTAGTTTATTTATATTAATAGTTTCTTTTACCAATATGTATTTTTACCATTTCAATTATATATTTATTTGTTCCCAAACCTCGTTGTTTACTTGGAGTCCACCGCACCATGAATGGGAACACGTATGAGTATGAAGACCTTTTACGCCACAGTGGTGACCACCGTCGTTTTTATGGTGCGGTTCGGAACTCAGAAACGCGTGTGTGATGAACTTGTAACCCGGTAGAGTGCAGCGCAGTTTTTACGACACGGGTTCAGATGACGTGGCGAGAGGCGATTCCCCGTCGATGATTTGCGACCCTCGACGGGTAAAGAAGATCAACCAGCGCAGATTCAGCATGCTGTCCAGTAGCATTTATGAAAAGTCAATCAACGTGGAACAAAGGAGGCAACCAGGATCGACGTATATCTTTTACCTCTGGGCTACGTAGCTACTCTGATCACGCGAGTAGTCCATGGTGAGAGTATGCCATCGAACTAAATCATCATTCGCCAGCAGCCGATGGTTATAAGAAGCCAGAGACACCTGAGGTGCCAGCGCTGTCGAGGTATCCAGGCTGGACCTGCAGGTACGTTCACCCGAGGTTGGTCTCACCGTCCGAGGAAGATACCGGAGGTGAAGCAGAGTGTAACTTGGAGGGATCGCTCAGTCTCGCTTTACCATTGCCGAGTGACTGGTTTCAGCGGAAAGAAGCTGCACATCGATGGAACATGTGAGCTTAGTTCCTGCTTACGCTGGGAATGAAGAAAAGTTCGTGATGTGATTGGTGAAAAAATGTCGCTATTGTGTTTATGTTCAGTGATGAGTGAATTAGATTTGTCCAGTTAGTTATTTTGAGTATTAAATTTCAGCGCTTTTATAGAATTTCGGTAGATCGATATTTATGTAGAATTTGTTTTGTATGTAAGTAATTAATGTGTCTAGTTTTTTTATGTTAAATGTACCTATTTTGTTGTGATATTTATTGAATTAACATGTTTAAATAAGTTTTATTTTGTGTAGTATTTGTTCGTGTTATGGTTTTGTATGATTATGTATTTTTACTTGTGTTCCGTTTTATATTTCGTTGTTAGAAATGTCGAATTTCAAACTTTGACTACGACATTCACTGTAAAATTAAAATGGTTATATTTTGCAAATAGGTCAGTGAATGTCGTACGAAATGTAATGTGATCCGAATGTACGTTGAACCTAGAACTTGTTGTCAGCATTAGGTATTCATTCCGTGCATTGTTGACTATTGTGTTTTCTTTGGTTTGTTATTACGTTGTACTATTAGAAGAGATAACTTTTACAGCCCGAAACTTTTTGTGAAAAAAATTTTTTTTGAACAAGGGGATGACTGTTGGGGCTCAGAATGCTAACGCAGCTGAAATTGTTCCACGCGGCGACCGCGCCGCTCTGGCCTCCTCAGTCGTCTCTCCACCAGTACCGCGTCATGTAGTTTATTTATATTAATAGTTTCTTTTACCAATATGTATTTTTACCGTTTCAATTATATATTTATTTGTTCCCAAACCTCGTTGTTTACTTGGAGTCCACCGCACCATGAATGGGAACACGTATGAGTATGAAGACCTTTTACGCCACACTTACGCTATCGAAGGGAAGATAGAAGAGAAATAGAATAGAAGGCTGCGCCTGCCTTCCTTTGCCGTCCCATCCATTCATCCTTTTCCCCTATTTTTTACCTTTCCCTTCTCTGCTACCCATAAACAGGGTTAGGACTTAAAACTAATTAACCCGTGCGAAGCCGGGGCGGGTCAGCTAGTATCTTATAATATTGAGTCATCCATATTGCAGCAAACATTGAAATAAACACAGCACGTGTGTATCGTGTATAGTTATTTATCATGTAGGTATATCTAGAGTGTCATGTTACACATCAAGATATCGTTCAACCGGATCGATCACGGGTTCCGTACGCGATCCATCATGTTCGAGCTAGGGAACTATGGTTCCGCTCGCGTAGTTTCGTGTTTTTCTAGTTTTATTTACGGATTTATTGGAAAAATTGTGTTATTTGGAGATTTATGTAACTTTAAACAATTTTTCGGGATAGAATTGCGTGCATTTTTATCATGTTTTTTTTAATGTTGATTGCAGTGCTATCTAAAATAAATTATGTTCTTCTAAATCAGATCAAATCGTTCATTGGTATAATTATTATTATCAACATGACAATATCATATATGATCTATATCTTTGATGCTGTATTCGATATATAATTTTAATAATGATAAATAAATAACTAGCTGGTGAAGCCGCGAGGTGCCTCTACTAATTAACAAATTAAAATCGAATTAATTAAATAACCATAAAAAACCAATCAAATCTACTTCAAACCATTAACTTTAATAGCCTTACAATAACTACCTAACTATAGGTATTACAGCTTCGAAGTAAATTACTAAATGATCCATTTCTTCCCCTATTTCTTGGAAAAGGGTCGAAGTTAAAACTACCCCTATGTAGCAATTACTTAATAAACTTTACCCTTAGGTTATTCTAGGGCTTGCGTAGGGTTAATTTCACCCTAGCCCTATCAAAGTTCTTTAACCCCGTAAAATATTTTGATAACTAATCTAATACTTAATTATTTGATTATTTTGATGCAGGTAATTAAAGTTTGTGCCAAATATGGTCAGGCAGCAAAATCAAATGACTAATTTGACGTATTTTGCTCTGTTAAACCACAGATAGTAATAGTAAACTCAAAATAATGCAACGAGTTGTGGAGATAGCTCGGGATTTCTCTGCGAGATTTTTTTTATGAGAATGAATGTCGTGACGAGCTGGTTGTCCACCTGATGCAAAGTGACACGGCCGCCCATAACAGTTGCAGTGTCACTCGGAACTTTAAAATAATAAAGTTTTGCGTGACACTGCACTGCGCACGTCATCCTGAGACATCACACAGTCTAGTAATCAGATTACTACACTGTGTAATCAGGTCATAAAGTCTCATTTGCCCAGTAGTTTCACTAGCTACAATGCCCTTCAAACCGGAACACAGTAGTGCTTGCACACTACTGCTTGGCGGCAGAATAACTGGCCTGCCACCTAGTAGAATAGATAGAGATAATTTCCAAAACGACGAGAACTACAGGAGAATAAAAAAAAAAAAACTTAGAATTAGGAGCTTAAATACTTGAATTGAATGTCTTGTGGTAATTTACTTTTAAATAAAACAATTACTACATAAAACACTTAAGAGTTTTGGCGGGAACGCGGAAATGTTCACGCCGTTGCATTGTATTATTTCTCAAAACTTGTGCTTTTTCCAGTGTTAATGTTTAAAATTGGTGGCGTTTTACGCATTAAGTGCTGAATTACGAGCATGAATGTGGGCAAGTGATATAATGTGGTGAAACGTGAGTTTTCGTGTTGCTTCCAAAATTCCATAGAAGCTTCTAGTAAAGTTGCCACCACTTCACTGGAGCATGACTTAGACTGGACTACGACTACCTGACTTAGACCGGACTATGACTATGACTTGACTTTACGTGATATATTCTTTAACAATGAATAATTACAATATATGACACTGGCTAAATACACGACGTGTGGAGCCAAAAACTAAGAAAAAAAAAAAACACTTAAAGTTTGGGTGTGGCTAATGACACCTATGTCATTTTTCGTAACTCTAACTTCCTCCACATTTCTGCCCCCTTATTACGAAGGAGCTAGCAGCGCTGCTGACGAGCGTCTGCCGCTCAACTGCTGTCAATTTTCAAACAGTTTTGATAGCAGTTGAGCGCCAGGCGCGCGTCAGCAGTTCTGCTAACTCCTTCGTAATAGGGGGGCTGGTGTCCTGGTACTTCATTCTTTAGAAAACCACTACTTTATTTAATAGCCTTTATTTGCCTATTGCTTTTCATAACAAGTTCAGTCAGCACTTATGTCAGGACGGGCCCGATAGTTCAGTTGGTAGTATCCCTGCCTTCTGAACTGAGGGCTGTGGGTTCGATTCCTACCCGGGACAAACATTTGTGTAATGAACATAGATGTTTGTTCTGCGTCTGGGTGATAAATTGTATTCTATGTATGTATTTACAAACAAAAAAAAGTATATAAGTATTGTATCAGTTATCTGGTTCCCATAGTACAAGCTATGCTTAGTTCGGGGCTAGATGGCGCTGTGTGAAATGTCCACACATATTTAAAAAAAAAAATTTGATGGTACAATCAGTTTTGATATGGTATCCGATAGGACTCTGATTAATTGACATTTGAGATTGGCTGGCAGTTTCCGAAAAGTGGGACCCTATTTTAAATTCGTCTACTATTGTGATGGTCGAAACAAAACACTGCACGCCTTATTCCTACGGCCACACGGCCTACGGCTAACTGGCAGCGACCGACACAATGACGTCACGGCCACTCAGTGAACTTCGCTAGTAATTTGGTCGTAACTTCGTCAGTTTTGTCGTTGAACAAAGATTTTTGCACTGTATGTTAAGGATTTTTTAGCTCTATAAATCTGTATTCACAACTAAAAAGTTACGGATCCTCATTTTTAGAGTTTTTCAACTATTGGTTACCTTGGTTAGTGTCCACAAAATCCCACCCTTTTAATTTTCCCCTATTTTTTGATGTCTAAAATATTGCAGAAACCGGTCTATTAAAAATGCTCTGAAGTGACCGACAATACCATAATAACAGCTTACCATTATCTCAATGGCCCGCGTCCATCCACGTAGGCGTACTGATAGCCATATTCTATGGATATACTGATAATAACATCGGTCATTCTGTCTCTGAGCGGATTTATGTAATACCTATTTTCATGATAATCTTTGTTTACTAAAAGACCAGTGCTTAAAACTATTTTAAAATATATTTATGAATAATGTACAAAGGTATTTTTTTATGTAAACGAATGACGTGACGAGTCGTTTGCCTGGTGGTAAGCGTGGCGGCCAACAAATTGCAGTGTCACTCGGAACTCAAAGTTTACCAAAAAATTCAAAAATCTAATGCATCTAATAATAACACCCAAAAAGATCTCGTTTGGGAAGTGTTGGGTACTGCCCGTAGTCCACCTACTCAGTTCAGGTGGACAACGGGATTTTTCCTCCATGGTCCACCTCAAGATATGTAGGTGTACCACAGGTATTTATTTTTGCCGCAGTCCACTTATGTAGTTAATTTATGTCATGTTTAGAATGTATTTCCCGTTAGTCACCTTCGCCCGGCTAGCATACGCACTGCGACAAATTTTTATCGACACTTTTTCTCGTGAGTGACAAGTCTATGGTACCACTTAAGTGTGTCTCGCTCTAGCAACGACGAGTTCTCGCGGTGCGCATGCTAGTGCGTCTGGTTTCATATATTTTGGTGTCAACTAATGGCTTATCTTATTCTGGCTGTATTTCAATGATAAAATTACTTAAAAGTTAAACAGACCGTAAGAATTATAATAATTTATTATATTCACCAACAAGATGGAATTCTGAAAAAGGGTCTCTCCTATTAAAATGCATTTGAATGGCGCGTACTTGAAAGAGTAAATTAAACCTTATTTATTATTCTTAAAAAATATTGCTTATCAAATTAATTATTTTAGGCTGTAATAAAACTGTACGTGAAATCATTTATGCTAAAAATAACTATTTTAAGAAGAAGAACAATCACTCTACATTACCTTGAAGTAAAAAAGTGCAAAAACTATAAAAGATATCAAAAAATGTTGTCCAAAAAGTGACGTCGGCAAAGGACGCTGTTGTCGACAAAGTGACGCTGCTGTCGACAAAGTGACGCTGCTGTCGACAAAGTGACGCCGCGCTGACAAAGTGATTATGTCGACGGTGCGATGACGCTGATGACAGAGCCGCGAACACGACGCGCTGTCTCGCTCTCCTCTGAATATAAACCCACCACGATATTTCGCTCAATATGGAGGCGGACATTGTCGTTCAAAAAGCGGAAGGTAAGTCAAGCAAAGCGAGCATGAAAAATTGTCACAAATACTAGATACAAAGCAAAACAAAATATAAGTTCATCAGTAGTTTATGATTAGTAAATAAATTCACGTTTAGAGTAAGTAGATACTTATTGTTTATTATTTTTAATAGTATGATTGTACATTTTGATAAGGATCTAAATAAATGAACGTGCCTAAATTAGGAATTAACGAAATTTTCTTGTTGAATGTGACTTTTACAAATAGCACATAGTAAGCATAAGTAATATAGATTTTGGTTTCAAATAAAATTAAATGGAAGATTTAACTGATCTGCATTAAACTTTGACAATCTTAAATTTTCATCTAACCCTCTATGGCGTACTTATTTCAACGCATTTGAGTACGTCCTAGTGAGATCAATGAAAAGTAAATAATAATCGGCCAAGTGCGAGTCGCACTCGTGTACGAAATGTTCCGTTCAATTATCTATAAAAACTAGCAAAAAATCATGTTGGATGAATGGGAGCCCCTTTAAATATTTATTTTATTCTGGTTTTTAGTATTTGTTGTTATAGCGGCAACAGAAATACATCATCTGTGAAAATTTTAACTCTCTAGCTATCACGGTTCATGAGATACAGCCTGGCGACAGACGGACAGACATACAGACGATCAGCGGTGCCTTAGTAATAGGGTTCGCTTTGCCCTTTGTACGGAACTCTAAAAACTGTAAAACATTACGTAGACAGACTCTTTTTTATCAGTAGGTATATACTTTGATGATCGTTTTTACAATTCGTTAGTGATTTTTATCAATTGACATTGACACACTAAAATTTAATGAATGCACGCAATGCAAATGTGGTCGTAAAAGTTTACGATGACGTTAGGGTCACCCGTAGCAGTACCCTTATCACTTGTTTTACATATCAGATTTTTTTATTTGCAGTATATGGGCAGCCACTCAAAGTGGCGCTTTCTGTGGGAGGCCTATTTTCAGCAGTAGACGTCTACAGGCTGTTGATGATGAAATGGTGATATTTTTTTTATTTATGAGACGATCTAGTCAGTCGTCTGATGTTAAGCAAAATGGCTGCCCATAACAGATTGTCACTCGGAAATCTAAAATATAAAGTTTCGCGTGACACTGGTGACGCACGTCATCCTGAAACATCAGCACAATCTCTAGCAATAAGAATACTAGACTGTGAGATCAGCTAGGCGATTATGTAAGTTGATTGAAACCAATAGAAACACAAAAATGTATGGATTTGACGCAGTTTATGTGCATAGTTACTATGAAAATTTTCATATTCGGAATGAAATTTCTCCTGTTGCATTGCTGTCAAAGTTACGTAATCACCCCGCAGGTCCTAAAGTCTTATTTGCCAATTAAGACGCTGACAGGACCCAATATGAGCACGTTTTTTACAGCCGTCGAACATGAACCATATCGTGTATAAAATAGGGTCCCTTTATGCGTAGCAAAAATATGGCGATTACGTTGCGTTGCACTTCGATTTTTCCATTTTTCGGTACAAATAATAAGTTATAAAAGAAACGCTTATTGTTATAATAAAAATAAGCTTACAGACGGATGTATAGAAACATAACTTATCACTATGATTTATTTCAATGGGGTGTCATATTCTAATGTGACATTTTAGGGCGTTTGAATGATTTTTTAGAGGTCACTTCACGATTTTTTTTTATCGAGAAAACTTTTCGTTATCGTGCTTTGGTGTCTGCAGATGGAAAGGAGATATGACCAGTAGTAATATGCATTTTTTTCAATCCTGTGAATGGTGTACATTTTGAGACAATCATGTTCAAAATAGTCGATGTGGGAGCATTCAGCGCCTTAATTTCACTAGCTACAGTGCCCTTCAAACAGAAATTAAAAAGAGTTAATTGCTATTCAAAGTCATAATGAACAGCCTAAAGACATAGGGCATGTTCTCAAAGTCATCGCGGTAAGTAGCCACCGTCTTCTAAAAACATGCCAGAGTAGCATTTACATCCACTTATTAGGTTGCTTCTTTTATTAATATAGAAGTTATCTTAACAGGATGTTAATAACATATCTCCCGTCCCCTCACCTCCCTCCGCCTCCCTTCATTCCCACCTTCCCTTCACTCCCTCTCCCATCCATTATCCATGTGGCAGGGGAGAGAAGTATACAATAGCATCGGACCTCCACACTAAGAATAATTCATCTATCCCTCTCAAAAAAAATCCTGAAGACGTTCACTGCTGAACATAGGCCTCCCCCAGAGAGCGCCCTGAGCGGCTTTGTAATCGCTATTACAAAGTTCTAATCTAATACATATTTATCTCCTTGTTTAACTTGGCATTGATTTTAATCAACAACTCTATCGCTAACTGTTTCTTTCACGTAACATACCTATCTTACATCTCACTTATATTTGCAATCTTCATATCCATCAACAACTACTGTTTCCTGAAAAACATTAACGAAAACTGAAAACACTCTGATATATCTAATACCGTTGTTTTCGTCTGGAATAGAATGCGGAACTTTGCACGTATGATTCAGAAAAATGTTAGGGTGCGTCTTTACTGACGAGCATTTGGAAACGACCAATCGGCTACAAGTGCGTACAAGACAATGTTTGTACTTGTTCGCGTCTCCTTGCTCTATTACTACACATACACAATCAGAAACTCTTTTCATAATAATATAAGTATTAAAAACAAAAACAGTCAAAAACCTACCGAAACCTAACGAAATAAATATCTAAAAATCTACAAAACATTAATCATAGTTCATACATATAGTACTTATAGGAAGATACCGTTGCCAAAGAATGCCATAACCACCAGCCGTGCTTGGCAGGCATCTTGATTATCGCAGAAGATTTCAATATACCTAGGAGAATGCTGACGCCTATAATTCTCTGGATATTCAGATATTCGCTTAAGGTACCCACGGGAAGATAGATTAGAGTGTTTTCAGTTTTCGTTAGAGTAAAACCGGGATAGATGGGGTAGTTCTTTTCTCAAACTGCCAGGACCACAATGGTCTTAAAAAAGGAAAAGATTACCCTCTCTAAATATTAAAAAGAAATTATCCATACTACCCTCCAAATATCAAATCTCTACGTTCAGCGGCTTAGACTGTACATTGTCTCTCAGTCAGGCGGTTGATGATGTCAAAGTTCGCAGTCAATTACTTGCTCTCAAATGTTCGCAGTTAATTATTCTCTCTTAAATGTTGGCAGTTTCTCGAATTTTCGCAGTCGATGCCTCGCTTTCGAATGTTCGCAGTGGATTACTCGCGCTCAAGTGTTCGCTACCAAATGCTCCCAGTAGGAACGCTTCCTTACGATTCGCCGACCGTTCTGCGGAAAGTAAACAAACTATTATAAGATTAGATCTTGCGGCGAGTAGTGCGCGGGATCGCGGGACATGTGGTCACAAAGTCAAAAGTTTAAATTCGCATAAGTTTTTCACGTGTTTACATTTTTCACAGATTTTTCGTAAGTTCTTTACTGTTTTATTTTAGTGTCTTTTTTTTAAGATAAGTTTGCGCTTTACCTTATATAATAATTATCGATTACTTACATAAAAATTATGACAATGTCAACCATTTAACTTGTTTTTTTTTTTTAACATTCATAGACTAAAATAATCAAAAGTATTATAGAAAGAAAATATTGAATGGTTAATCCACTACCATTATTAATTCTCGCATAAATCCAGGTTGTCTGGCAGATAAATGTTTTATAACATTAGTCCTCTTATACATCAGTGTAAATAAATTTATGGAGTTATTATTATTCATTTCCTAAACTCATTTTTTTTCTTTTCAGTCAGAGGACCGGTTCGCAGGATACAAAGGTGTTCGGGACATTACAGTGAAGAAGGTAATTATATAAAACCACCATCATATTGTATTTTAATTTAGTTTAATTAAGGTTTTACTCTGCGTAGTATTCTGTTCTTCCAATTTTCTCGTGAGGTGTCAGAATTAATACACTGTTTGAAGGCCTATGATTGGGCTTAAAAACTGCCACGATATTCCTACAGAAGTACATTGCACGACAACACACGTCAATAGTCGGCAGACGTCCACTGTTGATCCACTTACGTATAGGCCACTTTGGACGCTTATCATATCGGGAATGCCATCACCACGCTTGGCAGGGGTAAAATGAAGATTTTAATGTGCCGAGGAGAGTGTTGCTGCCTATTTTCTTGATATTCCCTTAGCCGGCTCTTAATACTCCCACGGGAAGAAATGGTGTGGTCGTAATCGCAAACCAAGAGCACACCTCCAATACGTTTGCGATTGATAATATAAAACATGGCAGTGCTCGTAGAAGGTAAAAAACTTTCACTAGAATCAGGATTTCTGTACAATACTCTACTTGTATATTCCAGGGTCCGTCCGGGCTCGGTATCATGATAATCGAGGGTCGGCACACAGAAGCCGGCCGGGGGATCTTCGTCTCCGACTTGCAAGAAGGAAGCGCAGCGGAACAGGTCAGGTTTACCATCATCATAATTATCATCATCATATTCATCATCAACATAAAGACGTCTACTACTTAACATAGATTTTGTCTCTAACGGTATCCCAAAACTTTGACAGTGATGGACGGATGATCTGATCCTGCCCTAGAATGCGCACCGCGAATAAACTTGTCGCTGTTAGAATGAAACACCCTTAGGCGCTTCTATAGCCCTGTCGGTGGTCTTTCGCGAGAAAAAATGTTAATTAAATTTTTGTTGCGTGGTTTTAAGTGTCGAGAAAATTATGTTGCGGTGCTAAGGCTAAGGGGTTGGGCGCAGGAAGCCGTGTGACCAGAAAGCAAGCTGTACTGAATAAAAAAGCATTCAACTTGTTTGATTTCAGGCGGGACTGCAGATTGGCGACATGCTGTTAGCTGTGAACAGGGACTCGTTACTAAACTGCAGTTACGATGCTGTAAGTGCATTCATCCAGTCATAGAAAATATACATAAGTAACATAATAATGTCATCATCAACCTGTATCAGTCCACTGCTAGGTATACTACTAAGCTTGGTCCTCCACTTAGATGATCTAAGACTTAGTCCGATACATCACTTATAGCCCGACCTTTCACGTAGTCTGATCTTTAACTTGCCTGCCCAATCCTTACTTAACCTGATTCTCCACATAGCTTAATCCTGCACTTAGTCCAATCTTTTATTTAACCGAAAGACGCAGCGTAGGCCGGCCCCCCACTAGGTGGACTGACGATCTGGTGAAAGCCGCGGGGAGTAGGGGCGATCAGCTGATCAAAGTGTGGCTCTCTGGAAGAGGCTTATGTTCAGCAGTGGACCTCTTCGGGCTGTTGTTGATGATGTAACCTATATTCAGGCAAATAAAGATTCCATCCATTTATTTGTTGAGTGATTAAACAGTTTCCATGATGTTATGCAGGCTGCAGCCAAGCTGAAGCAGACAGAAGGCGTGGTGGTGCTGACGGTGTGCAGCCCCAACATGAAGGATGACAAGTCGCCCGACACGCCCACGCCTGCCACTCCTGGTGAGGACATACTCTTCATCATCACCAGTCGGAAGATGTCCATTGCTGAACATAGACCTCCCTCATAAAATGACACCTTGCGCCCCAGATTATGGCAAACCTCCTATGGGCCAATACTTAAACAAAAATGTAGTAATCGTGTCTAGAGAGTTCCTAGTTAGTGTCCAGTATATTCATTTGGCTCAATACTTCGCCAACACGCAATAGGTAAATGTCGCTTGATAATCTTGCGTTATGCAGATATAAAATAATTCGTAAAATAACCCGCGTTATTCCGTTGTATGGGATGGGGCATCTGTACTGGTAGGTGTTATATTATCTGGGCGATAATCATCACGTCGCTTGGCGGCTTGGTGATCGCAAAAGATTGTAATGTATCGAGGTGAATTCTGCTGTCTATTCTCTGGATATTTCCTTACTCGGCCCTATTTCTTTAAAATGGGACCGCACAGCAACAGTACCTAACTATTAAAGTGTAGGTTAGAATATTACCAGCCAACTGGTAATAGAAGAATTTATTACAATCCAAGCATTGCATGTTTCATAAAACACGGTTAACTAGATTGTCAAAACTGCCACGTGAACTTTCATGGTTCAGAACGCAGAACAAGTTTTTTTTGTAAATTTTTTAGTCTATGTTGTGAAGCAGTTTTGATTACCTAGGGCTACGTATAATAGATAAAGTACGATAAACATGTGGTGCCCAAACTTTTCTTTTAATAAATTTTACTTTAATTTTTATACCGAACCTTTAATTTACTTACGAATTTACAAACATTTTTTTCTTAATTATTAACTAGTACACCAGACGAGCTATGGAGAGAGCAATGCTCGGTGTTTCCCTGCGAGATAGGATCCGAAATGAGGAGATCCGCAGGAGAACTAAAGTGACCGATGTAGCTCTTAGGATTGGCAAGTTGAAATGGCAATGGGCAGGCCACATCGCTCGTAGAACTGACAACCGATGGGGAAGAAAGGTTCTCGAGTGGCGACCACGAACTGGAAGACGCAGCGTAGGCCGGCCCCCCACTAGGTGGACCGACGACCTGGTGAAAGCCGCGGGGAGCCGATGGATGCAGGAGGCGAGCAGCCGCTCTAAGTGGCGCTCCCTGGGGGAGGCCTATGTTCAGCAGTGGACGTCTTCAGGCTGTTAATGATGATGATGACACCAGACGATCTCTAGGGACCACACGGGGACGAACCAAATTCGGTTTTTAAGTGATTTTAGGCGTGTTTACAACAAAAACCGGTATAGGTACTTACATAAAACAAGTTATAGTGCCTTATACTAATTAAAATATAAATGAATTATGAATTATATGCATTCAACTTTAAAGTATGGGTATATACACAAATGTTAAATGACTATCGAGACAGCAAGAGCCCATAAACAAGGCACAAGTTTTACAGCCACCAGGGTCAACTTTAAACGATTTAGTTGACAGATCTAAAACTCCTAAAACTGTTGTTGTTCTTGTCAAATAGATTGCAATGTAAGAGACGGGTATATGTTTAGTATTTTAAATAAAACCTTCAAAATGATGCCTAATATCCACGCACCATTCGTTCCCCTGACGTAAGACACAGTCATAGTGTAATAAATACTAATAGTGGGTCAACTCTAGTATTTGTTACACTATGACACAGTAGAGTAACCAGCGGTTCCCAACCCGCAGGCGGCGCGCGCGGCGCGAGCCCCGACCCCGCCGCGCGGCCCCTCACGCCCAAGCCCGCGCCCGCGCCCAAACGTGAGTATCTGTAGTAACGCGACACAATAAACAAAATCAACCTAGTGAACCAGGTACCTACTTATGCCGGCTACCACTATGACGGTAACGATGCGAACGATATTATTGTGAACTTTGGTAACCACTTCTCTAACTTTATACAAGGTGACCTTGAATTGATGTTATCCCAAAATGGGGGGACTGGGACCATGATCCTACAAGTTGTGAGAGCCTTATTTGAAACTGGGTGTGTGCAAACCTCCATGGTAAAAAATTGCACTTGCGATTGCTACGAGAGTTGACAAGATACTATAAATTCATTTCTGAACACAGGTCGTTAAACTCATTAATATGCATTCGGTCAAGGATGAAGTTCAACCACCTAGCTGCGCTAAGGCTACCTTCAAACGTAAACTTTACATGGCATTTCTTCAATGGAAAGCTATTAATTTAGTAAAGTCGTAGAAGAAACATTGTCTACCTTGGGGTGTAGATTTATCCCCTTTCGGGATAACATACCAATTCAAGGTCACATTGTATTAAGTACCGTATGGTAAAACAGAGGAATACAACCACCAAAGACAAACCTTATTTGGTTTTATAGGTGTTTTTAGACAAGTTTGTAAAATTGTTCAGATTTAAGTAAAAAAAAAACTGAAAAGAGCAAACGTTTGTTTTACTGTCTGGAGCAATAAACAAGCCTCTGATGGTGGTGAGCAAAGGAATGCATCAGTCGTTGTGTCTTAAAAATACTCTAAATATATAGAGATAACTTTTCTTACCGTTGCCTCGAGCGATGTCAGTTACAGCCAAATGCACTGAAGGGTACGCCTAAACCTACGATACAAGATTATTTTCTTGGTGTAGGTTGAGCACGTCATTAAACAGTGCGCTGTTTACAAGCTATAGCTTCTGCGCATATTCTTCAATATGCAGCTGATAGATAGCCTCTCCTAGCTTGGACTTAAAAAACTGGATTCATGCTAAAGTAGCCACTATAAAAATGCTGCATACAACTGACAGCTACAGCGTCCTTTGGACGCATCGAGGAACTTTCTCGATATTCAGAGGGCTCATTAAACCAGCCATCATATAAATAATAAAATATTAGATTAATTATTTAAATGTGGTCAAACGTGCTTTGTATTCCAGCCGAGCCCCCACCAGATCCGTCGACAGCGCCAATAGTCCCTAACACGGATATGACGATAGAACTCGCCGCCAACAATGATGTCCTTGGAGTCGTGCTCTTAGGGGGCAGCGATACGCTTATTAATGTAAGTTATTCACTCTTATTTATTTATTTTAAAGGTATTCAAGCAGGTGACCTGTCTGATAGTACCTATGCGGTTGTAGGAAAATATCAAATATTAGACAACAGAAATAGTAAAGATTTGAAAACTTTTTGTTGACAAACCCTTATAAAGCTGATGGAGAATTTTGGAAGCAAAAACATAAACCTCATTGATTGACAAAGCATATGAGGATTTATAAAGTAACCCACTACTGCAACACTAAATGATATTATGATTACGCCTAGAATTCGTCTTGGTTGTGGTCATAGATTGTCCATTTTATGTTGGTCTGTACTTCAAAAGGAAACTTATAACAGATTTCTTGAATATTACCATACTAGGCAATGTGCCTTTATTACTCAAACTAACTACTACACTAACTAAAACTACTACTACACTCATCATCATCAGCCCGTAGATGTCTACTACTGAACATAGGCCTCCCCCAGAGAGCGCCACTTAGAGCGGCTGCTCGCCTCCTGAATCCATCGGCTCCCCGCGGCTTTCACCAGGTCGTCGGTCCACCTAGTGGGGGTCTGCCTACGCTGCGCCTTCCGGTTCATGGTCGCCACTCGAGAACCTTTTATCCCCATCGGTTGTCAGTTCTGCGAGCGATGTCGCCTACCCATTGCGATTTCAACTTGCTCACTTTAAGGGCTATATCGGTCACTTTAGTCCTTCTGCGGATTTCCTCGTTCCGGATCCCATCTCGCAGGTAAACACCGAACATAGCTCTCTCCATAGCTCGTTGCTCGCTATGGACTACTTCACTACCTACTACAAATAACATTTGAACTGTAAACTAGCCAAAGTCCAAATGCTCCAGCCCGCTGCCGGTAGGTAGCGTACCCAACATGCTGGCAGCATTGCTGAGTTGAATTGCAATGCTGATGCGTTGAGACAAATAAGAGCCAGCATTACCATACTTATATCCAGAAAACTAAGCTGAGATGATGATCACTGTTTTAAACTTTCACGGTTGTTCACTACGTTTCAGATGATGATGCTCAAACTTTTAAAAACCGACGTTCCACAAAAAACTGACCTAATAATCCTAACCAGTTCTGTTTCTATTCTAGGGTGCCACAGCAATAATTCTGGACATTTATAAAAATGGCGTGATCGGCAAGGATGGCAGGCTGCAAGTTGGAGACCAGATCCTGGAGTGTAATGGAATAGCAATTACTAAAGAAATGGCGCACGAAAGGCGATGTCTTACCATTAAGCAGAAAACAGCTAAGGTACAAAATTATTTTATTTTAGCCATCTCTAAATCGAGGGCGTAGAAGCGAATTAAGATAACTAACACTTTTTGCGAAACTGACTTTTTGGCATGGATAAAAAGCCCAAGCTACGAATCTTTTGGTCTTACCCTACCTCGAATAATTAAATACATGAACATAACATTTAGAAACAAGCTGCAAAGTTTATGTTTCCTCTGATCACTATATTTTTTGTAAGGTTTAAAGTGAGGAAGCAATAAAAATGTCAATGCCTATTATTAGCCTATCAGCTTTTCTTTATTGTGCGTTAGTTATTCACGGTGACAGTAAATATAGTAAGGACAATATGACTTGAACTATTTAGCAAAAGTCTCACTTCACTCACTAAACAATAAAATATTACATTACATCAAAATTATCAGCCTATTTACATCCACTGCTGATGAGCCTCCCGTTGGGGTGTGTCATAATCAAGCGTTTTGGTTATGGCACCCATTGGAAGAAATAAGATGATCCTATTCTGTATCACACGGTATACAGTCATTCTTTAATGAATTCCAGTTAAAGCTGCTAGTCCACCGACCGGACCCCGCCAAGTGCGAGGAGGTGGAGGTGGAGTTGTCCCGCAAGCCGGGCAAGCCGCTCGGCGTCACGTGCGTCGCGCCGGTCGCGGCTCCCGGACTATACCTCGGAGATCCGGTAAGGGGATACAAAGTAATACAAGGCAGACAATGTATTCGTGAACATTTCACAAAAGCCTTGGCCCTTGGCTAGTTTAATTTTTTATAATTTATAGGCATAGCAATTGACCACTGTCTCACCTGATGGTAAGTGATTACGCGGCCTACGGTGGTGCATGCTTGCTTATTGGAGATCTGGTAAGGGGAACAAAATTTATTAAACAAAAGACAATAAATGTACTCGTGAACATTTTACGAAGAATCTTCTAAACCTTGTCTGGATTATTTGATTAGTTTCTTTGACGGTTGACAGAATCTTAACCTGGAGTTTATGAGCTAAGTAAGTCTCAAACTGGGTTTGTATCCAACGATACCGGGATCAGATTGAATCCACTGAGCTTATTTCATACTATATTGTGCTTTAGCAGGGTTGCCAGATAGAGGAGATAGAGTGAAAGAGGAGAGAGAGAGAGAGAGAGAGAGAGGAGAGAGAGAGAGATGGGTGTAATTATTGTATTCTATGTATGTATTTACAAACAAAAAAGTATCTAAGTATTATATCAGCTATCTGGTTCCCATAGTACAAGCTTTGCTTAGTTTGGGGCTAGATGGTGCTGTGTGAAATGTCCACACATATTTAAAAAAAAAAAAATTAAATAATATATGTGGCAGTACATTGCAGCGCCATCACACACAAAACTTACAAAGCATATAATATGACCTTAAAATACATTTTTCTTATGAATACTGCTGCAACACGTGTCTACAATGTTATTAAAATTACGAACCATACGGGTCCTGCAGATAAAAATACCACCAAGACAAAAGTTTTAGAAAAATTATATTTATAAGTATTAGCCTGATTGTCAAACTTTCCTTCCAGTTGCCCGGGACCCCTGCAGAATTAGATGGAAGGCTCCAGAAGGGTGACTTCCTGGTCGCAGTCGACGGTAAGGATATGAGTTCTGCTGACCTCCTGACTGCTGCCACGGCCTTCAAACTCTGCGCTAACAAGGCCACTGTTAAAGTTAAGAGATACAAGTGTGTGCGGTAGATTAGAGTATTGTGATTGTGAAAGTGAGATATAAGAGTTAGAGAGAAATATTGCCTGCAGAAGTTTTATTTAATTTAAGAGAAGAAAAGTATATATTGGTAAATTCTTGTCAATTTTCTCTTATAAAACAGAGCAAAATTCATATTGCCAATTATAATTCCATGGGAAAAAAATATTTTTACCACAAAGACATCTCGTAATTGGAATGTAATTGTCGAAAACATTTAGGGTTACTAAAATTGCATGGATCCCGGATGGCAAAAGAAGTCTTACTCTGAAAGTACCTATAGGCTGTAAATTGTCAAAATGTAGAAATGGTATTTTAACAAAAAGTAGGCGATGGTTGGTTAAAACATATTCAATGATCCAATGTTTCTCAAAAAGAAAATTACTAAATGTATTTGAATTACCTAATTCATTTCTCTCTTACTCTTTTTAATTGTCTCCAAAAGAATAGCTTTAATAAGGAAACAATCAGAATGGGATTGAAAAAGGTTTGAGAAACTCTTGCTTAAAATATTCGGAAATTGGTGGCTGAATAACGTTGACGTGTGTATCTTCCTAATGTTTGTATACTTTAGTAAAAAAACGTAATTCCTCCAAATTATAATAATTATTAATTATGTAGGAATATTAAAAAAAACTTTATTTCGACTACTCTAAAATGTAGCCTTAAGCCAAAATTATTGTCGTTGACACTATTAGAAAATAAAATGGTAGTTAAGTGACTAGACAATAAATTCAGTTTGGAACAATTATTGTGAAAAATAAAAATAGTTTACTTTTTGTTAACAGAAACAAACCAAAAACATATTGCCTTAAAAATAGAAATGGTAATTGAACAAGCCAACATATTATATATAAATAATGTCACATATACATTTTCTTTTCATTATTTTAGAATAATGGTTAAATTATTGTAAATTATGGAAGTTCTTAGTCGCCCCATTCTCCCAATAATATCATAATACCTCATAAAAAGTACAGATGGTTTCACATTAATTTAAGTCAAATAATTACATTACGTAAGCTTCAGTATTGAAAAAGATCTGCATGAGTTCAAATACATTATGTTAGTTTAGTTTTATTACATAAAATTATTGATGCAATATTTGTAGAAACCCACTACACTTTTGTTTATAGTAATAAATATATATTTAACTGAAATATGCAAGCCACATAATTATTTATTTTATTTTATTTGTAGTCTTAAAAAATTCAAAGCTAGTGCTTATAGGATTTGATTTAAGAAATATTGTATTACATTGATTGTGATTACAAAAAATAATGATTAAATAACTAATAAAAAATTTATTTTGGCTATTTCTTCATCCTTACCAATCTCAAATAATATAAAAGTGCTAGTATATTGTTAAATTCTCGTTTTTGTATAAATAGTTATTTGTTGCGTGACTAAAAATTTTGACAAAAAATTTTAACGTGATTAATTTAGTCCTGTATAAATGAGGTTTCAAAGTTTTATATATTTATTTCGGGCCGAAATAACCCAATGTTTGTAGTAGGTACATCTAAGTGTAGTGGCTGTAGTATTTTTTATTACTGTACGATATTTTTAGAAACAACCATCCAACCATTATGCAATAAAAATATAGCAGTTATAATCTTTTCTGTACGACTTCTTGCAATTTCTTTCTTTTTTTTCTTTATTTTTATTTCTTTTCTTTTTTTTTTCATACTGGTCAGAATTGTCACGGTGAGATTTCATTAATTAATTACAAATACGAGCAAATTAGTAACAATTAAAAATATATCACCGTAGTAAGCTTGACCTTAGTGAATGGGCCTAAGAAAGGGCCGTCAAATATTGTATAGAAATTGAATAGTGAATAATTTATTTAAATAATTAATTACTTAGTTATTTATATAAATAAATAACTATTCTCTAGTCCATTTGTGGTTAATAATCTATTAGTTTATACCAAGTTTCCCGGCATCCCTTGAAATTAGACTATTCATTTTGGCTTTCAATAATAAGCAGCTTTTTTCCCTTTTAGGTGAATAGTAATAAAAATATTATTAATAATAAGTTGCAATGATAGTATTATCGTTGTTTTAAAGTTACTCAATTATGTATTAAAAAATAGTAAGCAATGACTTGTTATGATTTAAACCATTTTGATAAATATAAAAAGTTGTAATTTTAAATCAACGATAAGAATTAGTTGTGTAAAAATGTTGAGAGCCACTGGTAAAAGTGAGTACTTAGATAGAACAAGAGTTTGATCTTAATAATTAATGCCTTTTAGATTATAGGCTTCCGACTATAAGTACTAAAATTTTAATAAAACATAGAAAGCTAGTTTTAATGAACAATTTAGTCGTAAAAATATTATTAGGTAAATATTTCACATAAACTTTAGACATAGGGTGGGTTTTTTACCAATGGTTAAGGTAACCATTTGTTAAAAACTCTTACAAAATTTGACCATTGGTTAGAATTTATTAGAATTTTTAACCATTGATTACTTTAACTATTGGTGAAGAAACCCACCCTTAGTTATTATTTTTATTCATTTTAATGATTATTGCTGAACTAGTATTTAGCAACCATAACAACTAATATGAAATACATTTTTATTATGGGGAAAAAAACTTAGAAAGTAGTGGTATTACATAAAAATTAAAGCAAAATTGCATTTAAGAAACTGAGAATTGCGTAGCATTATTCTAAATATCTGTAAATTGTAAAAATATTTATTCTTAGTAATTGTAAGTGAGAATAAAAAAATGTTTTGTAGTACTTACAGACTTTATTGTAATTATCGAATTTTCTAGCAAATCCTTTTGTATATTCCTAATAAATATTATTAACATAATTAGAGCAACATTATTTCATACTTTTAAATATAATAAATACAAAATTATAACATTTGCTTTGGTCATAGTTTGAAACAAAAGTTACCAATCAGCACATTTTTAAGTTTGGTGCTATCATTAAAATGCCACCTAAATAGTTCAACAAACTATGTTAATAGTGAGATTTATTCCTATTCCTATTAAATAATAACTTTCATTAAATTAGACCATAATAAATTGTATAAAATGTTATAAAATAATAAGTCCTTTCCTAGAAATAATGCAAAACTACTGAAGAAATAGCTGTAAAAATAATGCATAATAAACTAAAGTTATTAGCATACCTATTTATATTAGTAATTTTGAAGGTTTTTAAATAATAATTATATAATTGTAGGATACATAACTATTTTCAAATAGATTTGTTTATAGTTAAAATTAGGGATACCGTGCACTGTACTGATCTAACCTTACCATTGGTCTAGCTGACCAAACTTTCCTAAAGACCAAATTTTTCCCTCTCCCGTATATTTTATGACAGAATGTGCCTTTTGCATGTTAAAATTGCAACAAAAAAACACACAATCACAATAATTAGACAAATCTTGTATCTTTAGCATTTTAGTTAGATTTACGGTAAATCTAAATAAAATGCTTTGTCTGTTTAAATTCTGTGCCAACATTTACATGTCGTCCTAAATTAAAGTAGATTTATTCAAGTTCCCTTTCACATTTGAGATAGTCTTGTTAAGATAGCTCGTAGGGTGTAAAGTTTGATTACATTATTATTTTAATTATATATTTGAATAAAATAGCCAAAAGTAAAAGAATAAAAAAGAAAAATCACTCATTTAGCCATTGTAGCGACATTTCATATTCACACTATTTTGTGCTGTAAAGGTAATAACATTTTTTGTGTTGGTAAAGACTATAGATTAGAAATTAATACCCAGTCCTGGGCTTTTCAGAACCGAAGTTCATTGAACAAATTTTTTTTAATAGACCAAAGACAGTATATTTTGTCGACCGTGTGCACGATTACCATACCATTAATTCATACGTAAAGTCAATCGTAATTTGTATTCATGATAATTATATTATTATTTGTGTTACCTGACCCAATAGCTAAAGTGTACGAATAGTGATTCTGTAATAAATTGTGCGCTTTTTTTAACAATAATGTTATTTTATTTGTCTGTTCCCAGTAGTTCAATAATTAGTTCTATTTGACTGTAGGGATCTACTTAAGAGCAAAATAGACAATCGGGACCAACCACCAACCAAGGTCACATTTGTCTTACCTTCCGACCGTGTGGATGGCGGTTGGTGTCTTCATTTGGTCGGCCAACCACTCGACCATGGACGTATACGTATCCACGCGGTCGGTTCTTATACCAACCCGACCAAGGTGAGACAAATATGCCCTTAGTCGGTGATTGGTCCCGATCGTCTATTTTGCTCATTAACTACCATGGTTACTATATGAACTAGTGGGGCCTTTGGGGCTTTGTTTTTTTTATATAATGAGAGGCGAACAAGCAGGCGGCCCACCTGATGGTAAGTAGTCACCGACACCTATAGACATTTGCAACACCAAGGGCGTTGCCGGTGCGTTTCCTGCCCTTAGAGAGGACTTTGTTTGAACTAGTAGTGTTCAAAACTGCTTTATGTTAAAAGCGCGTTACATAAGCTTTGTGCTTTTTTAAAAGCACACTTGTTTATGCTTTTTAAATGTTGACTCAGCGTTCAAAAGGAGGTTTAGTACAAATAACATTGTGGGATATGAACCCATAATGATAAAAAAGACCGTGATGAATAAATAAGCGTATAAGTTACAAAGACTATGTCTGTAAGTAGGTACCTAAGTTTTAGACCCTAAAATAATTAAAACAAAAAAGTTTCAAATTTATTTTATTTTATTTATTACTTAATTGAATTTAATATTAAACAGTTACATTATAAGTTATTTAAACAGTAAAGTGATAATACAGATCTTAAATTATTATGAAAGTGATTTTGTTCATATTTTATTATATTTATAAGTATTAATTATTATTGTTAATGCGTGTGACGTCAGATGACTAGAAGTTAACAACTCTGTGATCATTATTAATTAAAACATTGTTAGTTTAATTAAGAAACTGTAATCAAAACCTAAAACTCATAAAATTTAATTATCAGTTAAGTAACTTTGATGGTTTTCAAAACCTCATTTTTTTATATTTTGAGCAACAAATACTGTCCATTTTAACAAACTTTTTATTTTTTCATAAGTACTTTTCTAAAACAATTAAAACGACTTAAATGAATTAATACATAGACAAATGAAATCAATTCGAAAAAATATCAAAAACAATTATTACTGCTGAAATTGCTATACCTAACAAAATCTCTTTACGTCACTCTGCAGTTACGTCTTGTGCATGTACTTGTATCAAGTTATCCATCCACAAAATTTCAGAGCAACTTCGTCAACACCCGTTATACATAAATCAGTGTACCTACAACACTTCATAATTACTATTAGACATTTGCAGCCTGAGAATAGATAGAAAAAGAATATAGGTAAATGAAACATAAAATCGTAATGAAGATTACAAAGGTACTTATTTAAATTTTATGTAATAAAACTGAAAAACATCAAAACTGTTGTAAATGTGTGAATGTCCCTCTTTAGGCACTAAGTCTGTGAATTGTTTATTATTGTCCATTCGGACCAGGAGTTTTTGCTTTTATCTTTGGTCAGTCTGATAACACTTCCGTCTTTATCCGACCTCCGTCCATGAATGTTGTGCTGCTATTGTTGGAACGATTTGCAAATAAAGTTTCTTTCCGTATCCATCCTTTATATTAAATGTTAAACCTGACCCATAGCCTCAACAAAAATAAGTAGTGTCAATTTACAGACGACAGACATGATTGAAATGATAGTTTAAAAAATAATTCAAAGAACACTAATCATTTTCAATCATTTTTTTTTAATTAAAGCCTTATTATGCTCTGGAAAAAATAGTCTTGTTTTGTTATTATTAATTCGCTGTTTTCAAGATTTTGATTCGTCTACATTTTGACTTCATTGTATCGTAGTCGTATAGAGTTACAATCACAACCTCTCCTCAGAACTTTTCCTTATCACTAAAGGCTTCAGCCTTCCTCTCAGCTTCACAAGCCGCTTGCTGACTTTACCCGTTGAAGTTGGGTTCCTCAAGTCTGGCATAGACTTGCTCTCATGCACCGCCAACTGCTCTGTACTCTTCGCCACAGTCCCATAATACCTTGGCATACTGAAATCATTTTGCTTATACATCATTGCGGATTTCTGTTTGATGCTCTGTAACGTCTCTTCTCCTTTATACTCTTGCTGAACTGTGGGACTATCAGTAAAGAACCTGGGCAGGTTGTTGCTCTTGATAATTGGAGTATCTGGAAGTTGACTCAATTTTAATTCCTCGAACATCCCTCCGACCATTGATTTGCTTTTTACCAGCGGAGGCTTCTCTGGTGCTAGATGCTGTGGTATATTTAGGAATGACGCACTTCTATGAGGCACTCTAGATAACACTTTATTCATTTTCGTAGGATCTATACTCTTTAAACTTTCAACTCTGTTCAACATAGGTTTGCTAAGTTTACTTCCACTATCAACCCTTTCTAAAGTTCTTGCACTGTTGCTTCTTGGTAGATCACCTTTTTGTCTCAAAATACCCTTTACACTTTCCACTCTTGGTAAACTTAAAGTTGATGGTATAGCCACCATTGATATAGGATCATATTTATATATTGAGCTAGTTATAGTTATCTTAGATTCATCCTTAATAGTAACGGTACTGGGTTTGATTACATCTTGTTTCTTAATAGCTACATTCATAGTTGGACTTTCCGTAGATATATTCATTATCAGTCCTTCTTCTGTATCCTGACTTCTTCTATCCTCCTCCTCTTCTTCAATTTTGAACATATCATAATTAGCTAATAGTTCATCTTTGAACATGATTTCGAAGTCTGTAACAGGTGAGTCTACTTCGTCTTCGAAATAAACCTTGGTTCTGTTTGGTTTGTCTGAAAGGTAGTCAGGCTCTGATTTGGTTTCCAGTTCATCTAAGGAATCGTGACTCCCTTTTTCCTTTAGTTCATGATCTTCTCTGAATATAAGTGACTTGGAAAATACCTGCAATAACAGTCATAAGTTAATTAATATAAATTCAATAGTAGATAATTTAAATATATACGTAAGTCAATATTGAATGGTTGCTTTCTTGGGAAACAAAGGGCTATCAAAACATCCATAATTATGATCTTTGTTTGACTTCAACGATACCAAATGTCGCTCCAAATGGAAGCAAGCTCGCAGGTACTATAATTAAGCCAATCCGTGACTTGAACATTAATATAACTAAAAATCAATTTGAGGATACGTTTGCGTATATTTAAAGGAAAACAAGTGGTGGGACGCAAACCCTATGACTTGTTTTGAATTCAAATGAATGGAAGCATCACAATGAAGTTTTATATCCAAAATATGTAGGATATACGAATTAATAACTATAATATCTGATATTCCGGTTAAATATTAAAAATCTTGCAGCAACTCTAACGATGAGCAAGTACTGTTATTGGTTCTTCTATGCCTTTAAACTTGTGGTGAATAGAGTTTATAATGAGTTTATCCTTAAATGCTACCAACTAATTAGTTTTAATATACCTATGAGAACAGTCTGCATCATGAAGTGGGATAACCCCTACAACTAGCTGCTCCCAATTACGTATGTGCAAACATATTAATACAAAGGCACGCCGATTCGTGTATCTGTCACCGTCTTTTAGTAAGAACCGATTGTTTATAAAAACGCGGTTTTATAAACTGTGAAATTATTGCAAACTGGCCGAATTTTTAACCAACTTACGGGGTTGGTTATAAAGGTGAAGGAAAAATTCGGACATGAGACCACTTGTCACGGTAGCTTAAGTAAAGCATATCCCGGCTTGAGGGATGGATGGATGCGGGTTCAATCCCCGCTCGTGATTCTAATTTTTCCTTTACAAATTAATCTGTAGTTTATAAATAACCGCGTTTTTGACATATCCACATAGTACCAATAATTGTCATTAGATAAGGCATCACCAATATCCTACTCTCTTGATTTAACTCACTTCATAAAGTTTGTCAGCGTGCAGAGGCACCTCGTTGATCTCCCTTCCAATGATGGCTCCAGGTGGCAGATGGTTGTTGTTGATGGGCTGGGTGGTGACCACGGTGTCCGCGCTCGCTCCCGTATTGGTGTGGCCGTTGGCTTGGGGCTCATCTTCCAGCCTGAAAAGAAGAGTTTGGCTGTTACAACTAAGATATTTATACAAGCGCATTTTACAAAGTAGCTGAGTCATCATCATCATCATCATCAACGACAGCCTGAAGACGACCACTGATGAACATAGGCCTCCCCCAGAGAGCGTCACTTTTATCAGGTAGGTACATATGCCTCCTCTATCAAACGGCTTCCGTGGTTTTGATCAAATCGTCGGTCCACTGGAGAACCTTTCTTCCATCGGTTGTCAGTTTTACGAGCGATGCTGTAGTAAGTAGCTGAGTATAAAAATAAAACATGATTTTTTTAAATATTTTTTTTAGTTGTGTTGTTTTCTGTTTTTTATAATAGATTTCGTTTTGTGCATATACCGCGAGCAGACCAGCTCCCGTAAGCAGTACCAGCTCCCGTAAGCAGTGCCACTTCACAAGCTTGACGCATGTGCCAAAATAAATTATTTAGTGTATTTCTCTTGATACGCTTGTATTTGACCACTGTCTCACCTGATGGTAACTGACGACGCGGTCGACGATGGAGTATGTTCACCTAGAAGAGATTGGTGCGGTCTTGCCTTGAGAACTCCCAGATTACATTTTTCAGGAAACAGAGTCACCGGTAAGTTGCTTTAGAAATCAATTTAAAAGAAAAGTCAAATTTTTTTGGAAAAGTCCTACCAATACCATCACTACCACCTTGGAGTAGTAGTAAGTTTTATCATCATCACAATCATCAGCCTGAAGACGTCTACTACTGAACATAGGCCTCCCCCAAATAGCGCCACATCGAGCAGCTGCTTGCGTCCTACACCCATCGACTCCCCGCCTTTCACCAGGTATTGCGGTATAAAAAGGTACTCTGTGCACCAGGTCGTCGGTCCACCTTAGGTCTATATTATGTTTACTGTACAATAAAACATTTAACGTTAGTACCTAATGTAATATCACCTTGTCAATCACTATACGTCCGACCACATGACAGTTCACATGATGGCACGGGAAACGTGACAGTGGCGTGTTTACGTACGGCTGAAGCGTGTTCCACGACTTACAGTCTGCAAACACTATTGTTTGCTCAGCACGTTATATCATTCTATGTTGGTTTTTTATAAATCAAGTATGGCAGTACCAAGGTCAGTTTTTCTTATTATTTAGATATAGATATTTTATGGAATTTCCCTTATATTGCTACAGATTATTTATGACACTTGCGTGGTAAATAATTACATTTTATTATACGTATATTCGTCATAACCGCGGGAGTCGATGGTTGCAGGAGGCGAGCAGCTGCCCTACGTGGCGCTCCCTGGGGGAGGCCTATGTTCAGCAGTAGACGTCGTCAGATGAATGATGAATAATGGAGCTGACTAATTGAATGTTATATATTACCAGTCGCAACAGTTTCCTTGTGATTTTATCACAAAGTAACAATTGTTTTTTCTGTAACCTATGGGTTAAACCACAGATTAGACAAAAACAATCGAGTTTTATCACCTCGTGCTAAGTCATAGTAAATCAAAATCAGAGGTTTCGAAAAATCCAAAACTATCATGGATTAACTTTACGTGTAATCATCATCATTAACAGCCTGAAGACGTCCACTGCTGAACACAGGCCTTCCCCAGGGAGCGCCACTTTGAGCGGCTGCTCGCCTTCTGTATCCATCGGCTACCCGTGTACCTCTACCTACCTACCTACATACTTGAGGCAAAACTCAACTTAGGTTTTTCATTCATAAAAAAATATAATTCATAGCTATTATAAGAGACAATGAAGTGTTTAAATACCAATGAATTGGTTCTTACCGAATGAATCTAACCTTGGCGTCGTTCTTATAAAGTACCTTGAACTCAATTTTTTGCCATCGTACGGGATTCTTCTAACATTTTTTTATGAATTCCTTTTCATACTTATAATAACACGTAAAGGTCGGCAAACAATTGCTTCGTTGTAACTTTAAATAGACGTAAAAATAAATAGGTAGGTAATAAATATTAATAAATTAATAATGGATAACAGAAGAAAAGTGAAATGGCAATGGGCAGGCCACATCGCTCGTAGAAATGACAACCGATGGGGAAGAAAGGCTCTCGAGTGGCGACCACGAACCTTAACACGCAGCGTAGACCGGCCCCCACTCGGTGGATCTGGTGAAAACCGCAGGGAGCCGATGGATGCAGGAGGCGAGCAGCCGCTCAAGGTGGTGCTCTATGGGGGAGGCCTATGTTCAGCAGTGGACGTCTTCAGGCTGTTAATGATGATGATGATGAACCGAAAAGAAATTACATATAGTGAAGTGCCTATCTAATATGATCATCAAGGAAGACGTCCACTGCTGAACATAAGCCTCCCCTATGAAACGTCACTTTGGGCGCTTATCGTAGGGGTTTGCCATAATCACCGCACTTGGCAGGCGGCTTGGTGATTGCATAAGAGTTTAATGTAGGTACCTACCAAGGAGACCACTGCTGATGCCCATTCCCTGAATTGACGGGCCCGATAGCTTAGTTGGTAGTATCCCTGCCTTCTGAACTGAGGGCTGTGGGTTCGATTCCTACCCGAGACAAACGGTTGTGTGATGAACATAGATGTTTGTTCTGCGTCTGGGTGTTATATTGTATTCTATGTATGTATTTACAAACAAAAAAGTATCTAAGTATTGTGTCATTTATCTGGTGGCTGTAGTGGTGGTAGCTATGCTTAGTTTGGGGCTAGATGGCGCTGTGTGAAACGTCCACACATATTTATTATTTATTATTATAATTTATCCCTCAGCCGGCTCTAAACCGGACCTAAATAATTGTTAAATAGAATTTAAATGGTTTACGAAACTACAAATCTAAATTTATACTTTGAGTAATTTACACTAGATAAGTAGAAAAACCAGTTATCAAGGTAAACAAAATTAAAACGGTTTCCCGTATTATTGGATTTCATCATCAGATTCAAAATAAAAATGTGCGGAATAATCCCGCCGTTGCTGTTTGTTTTTATTTTTTAGGGTTCCGTACCCAAAGGGTAAAGCGAACCCTATTACTAAGGCTCCGTTGTCCGTCTGCATGTCTGTCTATCTGTTCGTCTGTCACCAGGCTGTATCTCATTAACCGTCATAGTTATTACACAGTTGAAATTTTCACAGATCATTATTCATTTCAGTTGCGGCTTTAACAACAAATAAGTACTAAAAACAGAATTAAAAAAATATTTTAGTGGGCCCCCATACAAATGTGGATTTATTTGCACGTTTTCATAGATAATGGTATGGAACCCATTGTGCGCGACTGCGACTTGCATTTGGCCGGCTTTTCAACTAAATTCGATTAAGTATTATTACTACTTTAAAGTGCTAATAATATATTGTTGCAAATATAAACTACTTATTTGGCTTTGAGTCGTTTCAGTTGTGCAGAATTCTAAACTAAAATTAATTTAACAGTTCTAAAAAAGTTCCTGTCTTTCTCATAATAATTATTGGTAAAAATAATAAGGGTTCTATCGAATAAATGCTCGAAGCTTTTTACCATCGTACAACTAGAAGCATCCGTACTATGGTAGTAATTATCTCAATGTAGTAATTCCTCGAATGTACAAAGCATTTTGATTCCTCGTTTACAATCCGGACAGAAAAGGAATGGAACACCTTACCAGCGGCATTGTAAATATAATCTGGGAATTTTAGGGTAGGAGTTGAGATGAGTTTAAAATCAAACTTAACAGAATCCGGGGATAAGAGTAGATATAAAATTTGCACCGGAAAACGATATAGGCTGATAAAATTGATAAACTAACAAAACAACCAGATAGAATCATTATCATGACATATTCGGTCATAGACAAAATGATATATGTATCCCAAGATATTATTATAGGTACTTACTTGTACGTGGCGATTTTCTTGTCAAAGCAAAACCTTTCCTCGCAGCATTCCCAGTACATAGTCTCCAGGCAGCTGGAAGAAAAAAAAAACCCTTAAAATCATTAAATCAAGGACAGCCTCCATGGTCTAGTTGTTGAGCAGATCGGCTCATAATCCGGAGGCGGCGGGTTCGACTGCCGCGCGATGGGACAAATAATATAATACGTTAGAATTTTCTGTAAGAATTCGCCCGGAATAACCGCGGAATAAAAAATATTCAAAATAAAATAAAACCATTGGTAATGCAAACTACAATTTACTACTTATAAAAAAATATTAACTTGATAGTAGGAACCTACTTAAACAGGAAAAACAATAAAATATGAAGCGACCTGCCGAGGTTCATAGTGTGAATTGTCGAAGCATTCCACTCCACTGGGCAATGCTCTTTAGGTATCGACATTGTACAAGGTCATGTCGTAAGGTTGGATATTTTACAAGCTATTCTATAGTCCGAGAACCTTTATTTCTTCCCCATCGGTTGTCACTTGTCAGTTCTACGAGCTATGTGGCCTGCCCATTGCCATTTCAACTTGCTGATTCTAAGAATATAAAGCCGAAGCGAGTTTGGTGGCGGAGCTAGGGCGTAGGATCACCGAAAGGTCGGGTGATTCCCGCTCCGGTACGTTCCTGATGCAAAGGTCGGGTGACTCCCGCTCCGGTACGTTCCTGATGCAAAGGTCGGGTGACTCCCGCACCGGTACGTTCCTGATGCAAAGGTCGGGTGACTCCCGCTCCGGTACGTTCCTGATGCAAAGGTTGGCCATTGCCATTCAGCGTGGCAATGCAGCAAGCGTTATGGGCACCTTTGCCCCAGGAACAATTAAGGGGCGGGTTATTGGACGTTAGTTGTAATGTTTTAGAATAAGTTATTTGACTATTATTATTGTAATTTAAATTTAAATTTAATTAATTAATTTATAAGTTTTTAATGTAAAACTTATAAATAAATTAATTGATTAATTGTGAAGAATAAATAAAAACAAAAAAGAGCTATATCGATCACTTTTGTTTTCCTGCAATCCATCTAACAAATCGCCCAATATGTTTCCTAAGTCACTGTCTCAACTCAAAAACTAAATTTTAGATTACGGAGATTCATGGCATGGCAGCTCATTAAGCTCTACCTTCTAAACTGTAGGTTGTGGGTTTGATTCCCTCCCAGGACATTTGCTTGATGAACATGTTTGTTCTGCGTCTGGGTGTTATAATGTTATTCTCTTATATATTTGCCAACAAAACCCGAGTATTTTATCTGATACCTATCTAGTTCCCATAGTACAAGGTTTGCTTATTTAGGGCTAGATGGCGCTGTATGAAACGTTTATAAATATTGTTTTAATGTAAACACGTACCTCAAAATTTCCTAAAATATCACTCACGTCCCTACAGAACAGTAAACAGTCGCATTCCACTTTCCAAGAAACACAGTCACCCAGCCACAGATAGCTATAATAATATACTAGTCAGAGTCACCAATGCCACTTCACTGATGTCACATCTTTCCTAACTGCAATACTATCTTGACATATACTGACATCTTTATCAAGCGAACAGGTTGATTGAAAGGAGTGGAAATTATATTTAGGAAGTTGGTTTGTGAAGGTCGAGGAACTGGAGGAGTTTTTAGTTGGGAATGCCGTAGTGTCCGTGGCGTGGTCCGATTAGGTGTTTTCAACCGATCGGTATGGTTAAGCAACCTTTGCTGCGGTCAGTACTTGGATGGGTGACCGCTATCTATTTACAACTGAGCGTTGTTAGGTATCATCACAGAGCTATGAAACAAATGACGCTTCGCCTATAGATAGAGACGAAATTAATCATAATATGGCTGCCGAACTTCGGTACTAGGTTCTCCTCTGTGTCAGTTTGACAGATGAACATTCTCAAAAATTATCACCAAAATGCCTCATTGCGCTGTGATTTGGTGTACTAATAAGACTAAATACGTAACTAAACAAAATTCTGGCGTTACATACCACAAGTAAGTAATAAAACACACTTTTTTGCTTTCTATAATACCATTGAGACAATTTCTAGAAATAGGGTAACTTCGCTAGTTTCCGACCACCAGTGGAGTTGTCAAGTTTAGGTTGCATAAAAAAATGTACCAGTATCATTTTTTGACTTGAAGCTATTAATATACGTTTCAAATATACTCTATTTTATTAGAATACTAGCTAACCCGTCCCGGCTTCGCCCGGAGTAATTAATTGTAGGTACCTACGCCCTAACCCTGTTCATGGAAACAGGGAAGCAAAAGGGAAAAACGTAGAGGAAAAGAATGAATGGATGGGCCGGCGAAAAAAAAGTCCCATCCATTCATTTTTTTCTCCTACATTTTTCCCTTTACCTTCTTTCTAACCTTCAACAGGATGAGCACTTCCAAACTCCGTGCAACTTGTCTATCCTTTACTCAAAAGTTCTTCTTATTCAATTAGTAAGTATCTTGCCCTTTTCATTTAACGTGAGTGGCGACACGCAAATAAAATGTATAAAGATTACAATGAATGTTAGTATAATAAAACTTGGAGAGTCACTTATACTGTTAATGTAAGGCTCTTCAAAATGTGTTTTATTTTGGTATTTTAATATTCGGTCTAATGTTATTTATTGATTCTGAGATTCGATCACAATATTAGTATGTGCAGTTTATTATATATCTTTTGTATGTTATGTCTTTTGAGGAGTATTCACTTGTCTTGTATATCTTGTGAATGGTATTCTTGTGTCATTATGTCTGTGGTATTTCGGTCAAATGAGTATTATTTATTTTGTATGTTATTCAAAATGTCGTTCGATCAAGCGTTGGTATTTCAAGTGTATAATTGAAATTTTGTATTTCGGTGATTTTTTACTTACCCATTAGTTACATAACAACCTATTTGGTATCCAAAGTGGTCGGAAACCCACCTACGCATGTCCAAATTTTGGAGAAGTGAAGTCGGGTTTCTGACACGGTCGAAAACTACATTTTCTCAAAAAATGTTTCATCTGTTTTCCACCACCCTTATTATCATAGTTTAATAGCAGTATCTTGTTAAAAAACCAATAAACATGTTTAGCAATTCATTGACATCTTTAAACAACAGTCAAAACTGCTAATGATAATGAAGTAACCAATACTTTCTGTATAAGATTCGGCTCTCTACTATTTAACCGATTTCCACTATTTGATATTTTTTTCTCACTGAAATGCTTACTAGAGAGAAAAATGTAATATATATAAATAATTTGAGTAGGGTTGACATCAGAGTAGCGAATAATATATATTTTGAGATTTGTTCATCTCAAGCATTTTGTTTTTTGTATTTGTTCATCAAACGTACATTAAACGGTTGGATATAAGAAGTGGTCGCAAAACCGGCGAACTTACCCTACGGTACAAATACCGATAGTGATGTAACGCGCTGGTTAACCTTATATCGATACATCGATAGTTGCCATCCGGAAATGTGTTTCCAATGTTTTCAATTTATTTTGTAGTTAAATTTACTTCCACTAATTAAATTATGAATATCTTCTATGTTTATTAGGTTTCCTAGAGATCCTACTATAAAAGATAAATGGATATTCGCAACAGGAAAGTGCAATTGGTCTCCTAAAAAACACGATACGGTTTGCTCTCAGCATTTTGAAGCTGAATGTTTTATGAAAATGCCTAACCATATACGTTTATATTATGACGCTATTCCCACATTGAAACTCCATCCTATATTCAACGAGGTACCTATAATTTCTCCTATTCGCACTTATTGCTTGAAGAGGACATAATAATGATTATTCAATTTTATTATTATGTCCTAAAAATAAAATTGTATTTTCAGATGAATTCTATTAAAAAGAAATATGACACTCGCAACACTACTAATGAATCATCAGCAAAACGTAGAAAGGTAAGTATTTACATAAACTGAAGATAAACTACCTCTATACTTGGTATAAATAATAAAACGTATCCATAATATGAACTGAGCTTTGCATTAAAATAGGTAAAGTGGACTGTATCTCACCCGCTAACATGTACCTACCTAACCTACCACACGCTCAATATATTTATTTATTTATTTTAGATTTATAGGTACCGGTATATTTATTGGCTGACCATTGTCGACCTAGAATAGAATATAATAGAATGAAATAACACTATTACACATAGAAATATACACAAAAGATATAGGTAGGTATTAAAGTGTACCTAATGATACAATCAGGTAAGAGGTACCTTACCGCGTACCTAACTCATATCAATCTATCGATAAAAATATATCGACACAACCCGCAGCACGTTTTGCTGACAGCAGTGGCACTAATGACAAGACAATTGCAATATATGACATCTGCGCAGGTAAACCATAAAGGTTTCATTGTAATACCTGACACGCTTGAATTGTATGAGAAGTGTCGAAAAGGCGCCTCTATGTAGAGGGAAGCGTTTTTTTTTTTGCTCTGTGGGTATCATTTATCATTGATTGTAAGCTACGGCCGGCCCTTGATGGAACTTAAAACTTACTATACGTTTTCTGCTAAGAAAACTAATTTAGGTAAAGGTGTAAAGGACCACCTGTTGCTTAATTCCAATGGTGATGATGGTGATGATGATAATAATGTCAACGATCATAATGATCAAGAATTAAAAAATCTTGTCTCTGATAAAAAATAAAGGAAAAGGTGAAAAAAAAACTAGATCATTGGTGATCCTAATGATGCTGATAATGATGAGTATTTTGCTGTTGATGGTGATGATGATGATGAAAGATTAAACAAATACTTACTACTGGCATGATTTGCAAAGTTTCAGCAGCATTCTGGAGAGTTGCTGGTTCACATAGTGTCAAATGACTTCACCGCCTGACCGTCGGAAGAGTTTCTTGATTTTATCTGCTAACGAAAATGGAGTGAATCATTTCTGAAAAAAGAAAACAAGAGTTCAGTATGTGCCCCCTTAGATGATGAACCTGTAGATAAATAATCTGCGTAGCCAGTACAGTGTTTCTCGCTTTTACAACGTGAGTTGCTACTAAACATTTATTTTCTCTTTATTGGGGGGCTTTTCACAGTTTTTCCCGCAGTTTGATACTTGAAGAACTTTAAAAAACTCAATATTCTTTACACGTTACAAATGTGCTCCCCCGTTTTTTTTTCATGCTGTGCGCACTCTTTATATGGGACATTATAATTTTTCTTCAAATTTTTGAGATCCAAAACGCGCTTTGCGTACTTTTAGTCTTGTCTTTTGTCTTTTGTCAAGCAAAGCGATGGAACAAGCTAGTACACACGTAGTGCCATAAAGTTATTTCAGTATGCATGAATGCACAATGAGTAGGGCTCGGAACAATATTGGCGGAGTCGTGTTTGTATTTAGATTTACTATTGTTTCAAACAATGTGTAAATACTCGTGAGTTACAACCTTTGTAGGATGATCTGCGTCTGAAATGTTTGGATAGTACTAGTGTGGAAATAGTTGTAGGAAGAACATTGAGTCAGTGAATTTTATTACTGCATCGGTCTGTAATGTGTGCGTTGCTGGCCGCGATGAATGATAGCCGAGGGTGAGGCGTAGCGCAGGTCCAGGCTATCACAGCGCGGTCACAATGCTGACCGCACTGTGATGGCCTGGACCTGCTCTTGGTGGACAAGCTGATATAAAGGCCGAGCCCAAAGGTCAGCAAGGGCTGCAACGATGATCAAGCTAGGCAGGGGCTGAGCTAAGCAAATTTCGAGCCCATCATAGCGTAAAAGCTCTTCATTGCTCGTTGCCGGACTTTGAGTTCTAATGAGGCCAACAGTAAGAGACCACGTCTAGTGCCATAAATCATTACTAACAGATACTGGTTTAAAACTAACGTTACCTTAGAGTTAACTAGTTGAAGTGGCAATGGGCAGGCCACATCGCTCGTAGAACTGACAACCGATGGGGACGAAAGGTTCTCGAGTGGCGACCACGAACCGGAAGACGGAACTTTAACAAACGTTTAAGAAACCAGGGGCTATTTCCGATGAATTATTGGAATTATTATCATTCTGCTAAACATAACTTAAACTTTTAAGCTTGTAAGTAGTACGTACAGTCGTATATACACCACTCATAAAAATTAATAAAGCTTACTATAAAAGTGGACATACGATGTAGCACCTATGGGTGTTACCGGGCATTGTATGCAAATGTCAGCCTCACAGCTAGCCTAGATATCACAGCTCGGTGAGGACAAGATATGGCCTTATGCCTCCTATAGGGCCTCATTAAAATTATCTTACTTGTCGATACTATTGCTCCAGTTGTTATGTCTGCTTGGACGAACTTGTCTTTGATTATAAAACCTCACAGCACTTATTATGAATACGTATTTATTGGTTTTAGTTCCAAGACAAATAGAATTTATAATAGTCGTTACACGGGTCCCAAATATACAGCACAAAACGGATCCCATTTTTCAATAATTGCCATCGAATTCCAAATGTCAATGTAGTCCCATCGGATACCACGTCAAAACTGATCACGTTTGGATAGCCTAATCGGTGGCTAAAATAACAGTTAAATATGCCAAAAATGATCACATGCAGGTTTGTTTTGGAAATGTGTGAGCAAAAGTTGCATTTTTAACTGTTTGCAAATTCCAAAAATGCTATTAATCTCAAACCAAACGCAAGGATCGACACGCGCTCTCATTCTTTATTTGATTTTTTTTTCTCTAACCTGTGTTTTTTACATGTCATTGTAACTTTTTTTCAATATCTACACTTATGAGTATTCTTAATATGCATTTAAATAATTATAATCGAGATCTTAATGATGCTATTTCCTACGGTTGTAATTTGTTTTGTATTTAGATAAATAAATGGAATATTAATAGATCTTTTATCTGAGTGTTAATAAGGTTGCCAAGATAAATACAAAGCAATCCAGACAGAGAATTACTAGAGTTTCTAGATTAATTCTATATTTTATATATTTTACTTATTTTATATAATGGTGCGGCCTGCCACATAACCTGCAACGCGATCAGCCCCACTATTATTATGGATCTAGCAGTGGTGCTGACCACAGAACACTTTTATCTGCTGCTGACGCGCCTCTGCCGCTCAACTGCTGTCAAAGTTCATACAATTTTGATAGCTCACTTCATTCACTCGGTCAATAAAAATTCTGTGACTTCAATCCACTCGCTAGGGGCACTTTTTATGAAAGCTAGTTATTATCTATAAATAGAGTAAACCAATTCCATAAGTCTGGTATAAATATTTATCTTTAATGTTAATCATATTTATTATTTGATAGCTTCCGTGGTGTGGTGGTTGAGCAGTTCGTCTCATAACACGGAGGCGGCGGGTTTGATTCCCGCAACATGACAAGACTTGTGTGTGTGTGTTGCTATGTTGCGAGAATACGCGCGGAATAAAAGCGCAAATACTTGTTGTCTGGGTGTTGTGGGAGCATGATCCTCGTAGTTCCTGGGTTCCTAGATACTGGGAATCCTAGTTAGGGTCCAGGATCTATGTATGTGATCGTTGGGCGTTATTTATTTATTTATATATTAAAACTCATATTTCCACAGCCTCCGACGAAAATGACGAAAAGGGGCCGAGTACGCGTCATTTATCTCAAACATTGTAATTATATAAGTCATTAAAAAAATATGAAAAATTAACATTGCGCTCGTGGTAGTGTGAGTTTAATATCTACTGGGGCTTACGTCCTTAGGGATATGAATAATATTAATAATTTAGATAATAATACTAATTTAATACTGAAAAATTGTCAAAAACTAAAGAGGAAACCCAATATTTATACCAAACAAATTATATTTCATTGCACAGAAAACCAGAAAACATAACAAAATAACTTTGATCAAATAATTATCCTGTTATCACTTCCGCTGATAATCCAAACGAAAAATATTTTAATTACTGTAATAATTTATAAATATAATAATTAAAATGTACCTACACTGATCGATCTACACTTTCCATACGCAAATCGCTCACTGATAATAATTATTATAATGACAAAGTTATATATAATTTATCTAATCTACGCTTATCTATGTACATTAGACATATGAGATGATGGATTGGCATTATCACCATCAAATTATCTGCAACTGCGCCCTCAACAACGTCATCTCTTTCTGAATAAGCCTTTTCTTGCAGTAACTGAAAGAGACGGCAAGCCACACCTAATAAACCGATTAAGTGATATTTTTGAGCTTTTGGTGTAAAAGAAGAACTCTCGTAACAAACAATCATCTATATAAACGGCCAAGAGCGAGTCGGACTCGCGCACGAGGGGTTCCGTACCATTATCTACAAAAAATCACGTTTGTAGTATGGGAGCCCGTTAAATATTTTATTCTGTTCTGCTATTTAGTATTTGTGGTTATAACGGCAAGAGAAATACATCATCTGTGAAAATTACAACTGTCTAACTATCACGGTTCATGAGATACAGGCTGGTGACAGATGGACAGACAGACAGACAGACGGACAGCGGAGCCTCATTAATAGGGTTCACTTTACTCTTTTATTACGGAACCCTAAAAAACACGTTCCGGCGTTGTCCCGAAATATCAAGGTAGGTGAATGACCTTTACCCGACTATGCGTGTAGGAAGTGATGCGTTACGTCTCCATGCAACACGACACATCATATTTATTTAATTATCATCTCGTTTCCTTATTTTTGGAAGAAAATCGGATTGAAATTTTACGTTCAGTATCAGTATATAACACACCTAATTTATGTATCAAGGTGCATGAACGCAGTCATAATTATGACACAAAATGACAATTATGCTAAAGAGCTTTTTAATTCTTGCTTCTAGTTGTAATCGAAGCCAGATCGGAGTTTTTTTAATGTTATGTTCCGGTTTGCCTACAGCAGGGGCTAGCATCTATATTATATTTCCGAGAAAGCGCAACCAAGACAACGCAAGAATATTTATGTATGACATTAGAGCGGTAAGTTGGTTTTTACAAACGAGTAGACAAATGTAAGCCGGAGACGAAGTTGAGGGCTTACTATAGTTACGAGTTTGTAAAAAACTATTTCCGCACGTGTATAATACAACGTTTTTCAACGCATTTGCGAGAAAACAGTACAATAGGCAATGAAACAATTAAACTTTGTTTATTAGTGGGAAAGTCGCAACAAACAATCTTTGACGTTTCAAATCGAATATGTCATCTATGTAAATCTAATATCTAAAATGTACTTGCAAAATCGCATTTTGTACCTAATTTATAAATGCTTATTAATTTAAACTGTGGATGTATTAAAGTCTATTCTATGTAGATAATTATTAAAGTTATAGAAAAACCATTAATCGAATCACCCGGGAATAGAATCCCGTCTGATCTTACTCACTGAGTTTCACAAGCTTATGCAATATTATGGCACGTGCAAAAAATCATGTCTACCAGAACTGACTCATAAATTAGCGGAACTCGACCAGTTGTACAATGTCTAGTGACAGTAACCTTTAGAAAATAAAGGGGTTACACCAAAATTGTTTTTTTCTTTGTTTGGACGGGCTAATGCTGTTAGAGTCTACCGACCTTTAATACAGCGTCACCACGCGGGAGGGCAGGCGCTTAAGGCACCCAGCTGACAAAAGCGGGGGGCAACTAACTCAAGGGCCTGGGGTGCGAGCCTCGGCTTGGGCTGTTGCCGGGATAAGAGGATCGAGAAGGCGACGTCCGCTGGTCCACATGGAAAGTCGTGACCATTCTAGCTAACCTACGAGGGGTACGTCGACCTCGCCGGTGGGGTTGGTGTCTGATTGTGTTACGCTGGTATCCTATACCGGTGCCGAAATCGGTACCTGAGCCAGAAGGGCTAGACTCATAGACTGGTCCGGTGATCCTAGCGCAGCCGAAACAATGGCTGCTATAGGGTCTTCCGGGTCGCTCAAGACGTTTCTTGGGCGGCGACGACGGGATGAGCAAAATTGGTATCACCTATCCAGGGAATAGGCAGGACAATTCTCCTCGGTATAACGTGTGCCATTAAAGAAACGAAGCTGACGCAAACATAAAACTCTCATTTTCCCTCTTCCACTGACGTGTTTAAGTGTAGAGGGTGTGAGAAAGCAATAGAAATGTTTGCTCTTTTCAGTTCTTTTCTGAATCGCGTTATACAAACCTTCTGCGATCCCCAAGCCGCCATGCGTGGTGACCATGGCAAACTAAATTATGATAAGGCTCCAAAAACGTAAACAAACCAATGTGAATGTTATTGTGAAGTTTGTCAGTAGTAATAGTGTGTGACAATGGCAGTGCCAAACGAGACATGCTGTCAAAGGATATATAAATGAGCTCTGCTCAAGACTCGGATAAAAGGACACTGAATCCAGGCCGGTTGAACCCAAAAAAAGGCTCCAAAGTTAATATATTTTTATTCTGTTTTTTTAGTATTTGTTGGTATAGCGGCAACGGAAATATATCATCTGTGTTGTATCTGTGTAACTATCAGACAGACGGACAGACGAACAGAACGACAGACGGACAGCCGGAGCTTTAGTGATAGGGTTCGCTCTAACCTTTGGGTACGGAACCCTAAAAACCATCAAAATCAGACAACATTTAGGGTTAGGAAAGCGTTGGCGTTTTTTGTATGGAGAAGAGGAGGTCTTTTGAATTAAATTACGATCGACTGGAAGAGATTTTTGAAGCGGTAATGTCAACTAATTGCATTTTTAAAAAGTCTTAGGTACTGTGTCGACAAAGTGCCTAGTTTTGCAGATATACTTTTTTATTAGTTGTTTGTCAGTTTTACCCTCAATTCTATTAAAACTTAATTGGGGTAGAAGTTTTTTATTACTTTTATTACAATTTAATGTGATCGTTAAATTATTCTTTTAAGATACTAATTGTTATAACTATATTTATTTAAGACTCACCTTCAAATACTACATTAAAAAAAACAATCCAAATCACATAAAATCTTCGCTGCACCAAATTTCACTTATTTCTTGCCACACTCGTGTATAACCTTTGTCACTCGGTATGACAACTCCTACGCCTACTGCCTTATTTCTGCCACTTTCGTACCGTCTAGTCACAGATTAGAAAAAAAAAACAATGCTAGGTACTCTGTAGCACGACTACAACGGAAGAGTGTTGTGATACAACTGTCGGGTACAAGACGACTCGAGCGATACCTTGTGTTCTGATGTGATTCATTCAGGATTTCCTAGTGATCAAGGCATAAGCGAATAGCAAGTAATGAAAATTTGACTTCTGTTTCAAATAACTATTAATCTTAATAAACCTACAATAGGCATGATGACTACTATTAAAAATGATCAAGTAAATATTACTTTCATAATGAATATTAAAAATGAATGCAATAATTGAAAAAATAAGCAAAATCGGTAAATAAATCACGGAGTAATAAGCTTTTAAAGTTTCTACAGGAAGCATCTCCTGTCTCTTTCTCGCGAAACAGAGCGCCCCCACTGTTACTATGAAAAATCTACTCGTGATGTCACGTGCCAAAGATATTCTATGAAAAGCTACCACAGCTTAGTAATGAGGTACTATAACGACCTTCCTCTGACGTCACTGGCCGTTTGAGCTATCTCTTTCTATTCTGGTTTTTAAAATGCTTGTTAATGATGGATTAATTAGCATTCGCATTAATATTTAGCATGTGAAAACTCTATTAGCATTTCGCAAATTAAACGTATTTGCTTAATTCGATGATACATGAAACTTCATTTCAATTTATTTAGTTCATTTTGAATTTAATTTTAATATAAAGTTTCATTTCATTTTTCATTTCATTTTTTCATTTCAATTTTCATTTCATTTTTCATTTCCATTTCATTTCATTTTAGCAAATAGCATAGCAATAGCAATTAGCATGCTAAGACTCGTGAATTAGCATGTTTATTAAATTTACGCAAAATCGCATTAATTACCATCGCTAATGCTTGTAACTTGTGCATTTTTTGAAATATTTAATTCTTGTTTTCACAAATGTTTATCTTTTGATGAATATAATAAATTTATCCAAAAAAAAAATAGTCATAATGCCTTTTTTTTGTTTTTGTTACATGAAACGCATTCGACTGGTTGGTTTTGGCTTGTGATTTGTCGCTTTATCAAATGGGGCCTGGGCCATGATATGGTGTCTTGTCAATACCTAGGGTTTAAAGGTTTCTCGACCTATGCTTTGCCAAAATATCGAGCACTTGGGATGAGTTAAATCACGGTAAAGATCCCATAACTGTGTTAAAAATGTAGTGTTAGTAGTCGGTTGTAAAAACGACTATATATGAGTTCTATAATCTTTTTCGATCTGGTGAAAACCGCGGGGAGCCGATGGATGCAGGTGGCGAGCAGCCAGTCAAATTGACGCTCCCTGGGGGAGGCCTGGGGGACGCCTTCAACCTGTTAATGATGATGATGATGATGATGATGACGATGATGATGAGGATGATGATGATGATGATGATGATGATGATGATGATGATGATGATGATAATGTTTTTGGATCATTAGAATTTGTAACGAATATTATTTATAATATTAAAAACATTACTTAACAAAATGAATTAAATGTCTTCAAGTATTTTATTTTTAAAGGTGCATATTATCCTGCATCGTTATCGTTAAACTAATAAAAGTAATTTCTTTAATGGCTCCATCTTATTACTTAAACCACAGTTTCAGTATTATTCTCCTCAGTATTATTAAGGTAACTGACGTCATTGAACTTCATAACTCATGACGTTTTTTTATAATTGAAATACAATAACAGATATATTCAGAGCAAGTTCATATTATTATTAAAATTTAAGTCAGTGGCATGGTAATGAATATTAATAATTACCTACTTTGTTGACCTTCACTTACTGACTCACTTTTGGGTGTTACGAGTACGTAATAAATTAATCAAGTGGTACAAATTACGTTGACGAATTTATATTCAATCAATCCAATTTCAAATTTTTCTTTTAATATTAAATAAGTAAAAATATAACGTTATGGGACGGCCTTTAGTATGGGACGCAACTTGCGTCGATACTGTGGCACCGTCCCATCTTCCCGAAACAAAAAGTCAAGCTGGCAGTGCTGCTGTGAAAGCTGAAAACCTCAAACGGCGCAAATATGGAAACCTCGACAGAGGATACATGTTTGTGCCGTTTGGGGTGGAAACCATGGGACCGTGGGGACCAGGTGCCCTAGAAATCTATAGGGACTTGGCAAAACTTTTGGTGGAGGCGACAGGTGACCAGAACGCTGGCTGTTATTTTGCCCAAAAAATCAGCATTGCCATTCAGCGTGGTAATGCAGCCAGCGTTCTGGGAACATCCCCCTCCACCAAGGGTCTTTTTGATAATCTGTGATTTTTATTTATTATAATGTTTTAATTTTAGGTTTAGTTTTTAGGTTTAGTATATTTAGTTTTTAATGTAGTTTAATTTAATATTAATTTTATAAGTTAATAAAGAACTGTAGTAACAAGTAAACGTTATCACTTAATTTAGTGTACATTACAAGTTAATATTATTATTATTGTATTCAGATTTATAAACTAAAAATTATCTAAGTACTACATAATTATATATTATCTGGTTCCCATAGTACAAGCTATGCTTAGTTCAGGGCTAGATAGCGTTGTGTGAAATCTCAGCACATTAAAAAAAAATTTTTTAACTAGTCGCACGTCATTCCGAGGCATCACACAGTCTAGTAATAAGATCACTAGACTGTGTAATCAGGTCATAAAGTCTCATTTGCCCAGTAATTTCACTAGCTACAATGCCCTTCAAACCGGAACACAGAATTAAAGAAAGAATGAATAATGGATTGTTATATTTAGTTTAGGCGCGGTATAAGTTTAAAATCAACAAATATAGTTTGTTGTTAACTTTTTGACGTTACTATTGTGACGTGACGTGCCAAAATAAACGTATGAAAAAAAAAAAGTGAAAATAGGAAATAACACGAAAAAAGGAATGTTCGAAACCACCTTAATTAGGTAAGTTACTTAACTTTCGTTTTTGTAATAAAGTTTATAAAATGTTTTTTTTAATTAAATTTATATTATCATAATTGTATTGTAGAGTACTAATCCTATACCATTTTAACTGGTCTCTATTTTAAAAAAAAATATTTGAAATCATTACAATAATAATTACAAATAAAACCATTAACTGCCTCTAATCAATGATTCGAACCAAAAGCGCATTTTACGAGCAAATCTCCAAATTTGTATTCTAAGCACATTAAGGAAGAAGGAAGACCACAAAATATCGGAATTTGGTCATTATTACCACCTGATTAAGATTTATTGTGTTTACAATATCATCAAAATTAAGTATTCGTTTACCGTATGGAAGAAGGAAACTGACTGAATAACTAAAGCGTTGGTTAACAGTGTGGGCTTAACATTTGACCTACTGTTGTATGAGATGCCGTGATGCTTGACATCAGGTGGCGGACTAGCTCGGCGCGTCGTACATAAAGAATGAAGCAAAATTGACGATTGGGACCAACCACCGACCAAGGTCACATTTTTCTCACCTTGGTGGATGGTGGTTGGTGTCTTAATCGTAACCACCATCCACACGGTCGGTTCTTACACCAACCCGACCAAAGTGAGACAAATGTGACCTTGGTCGGTGGTTGGTCCCGATCGTGTATTTAGCTCATTATATTATCGATTTTGTTTTCTGATTTTGTCCTTTATTTGTACCTTTATTATTAAATTCGCTGCCCACTTTCTAAACCTTTGTAATATTTATTGTTGTAAATCTTTAAAGTTTATCAAAATTAAAGTATCGCTCGTATTTAATTGAGAGTATCGAATTAACAGACTTCACAATATGAGGTGCTCCTATACTCTTGGACTCGACAGCAACTTTTTTTTGTGTATTTTCACCGATTTCTCAGGAATGTTTGTATGCTGCCCGTATTGTAGGAGGTAGATTTGCTACATACCACCAAAGACACACTATGTTACACTCTTTGCATGCCACAAGCGTTTCGTTGACTCTTTTCATTCGAACTGTTAGGGAATGGAACTCACTCCTGGCTTCCTTATTTTCTGACAAATACAGTTTGGGTCTTTTTAAGAGACGAGTGAGGCTCCTCATAGACCAGCGTTCTACACCTTCGACAACATCAGGTGAGTTACAGTCTTGGAGTAAAACGTTGATCTACTCCTACATAAAAAAATGTCAACACCCTCATCAAGGGCATGTTACCATATGGACATCATTTCAGTCAAAGACTTCTATACTATAATACTAGATTGGATAATTGGACATCTGTAACTGTCAATGTCAGCCACATTCAGTATAGCCAGCATACTTTCGTTCAGTCTTCGAAGAAACTCCGACAATGGCGGTTGCGAATTTTGAATTTATTTTTTAAAACCTGTGTATTCTGAATTTTAATGTGTAATAAGGATGGATTATTATCCGTAAGTGTTCGTGAACGTGCACGAGTGTTGGCAAATGGTTTCAAGATTATAGAAACATGCATTTTCGTTTTTGCTTCAACGACCGTTTTTAGAGCCTTCAGTAGAATATCCACCATTTTACTGTTGGCGTTTTTGACTGACTGACAAAATATGATTTTGACTTGACATAACCGTACAAATTTTACATACTTGACATTGGCAGAATTATTGCAAAAAAGCGATAGAAAGCCATTAAACAAGAAGAAGAAGAAGAATACTTTCGTTCATTTGAAGCTGGGGTCTAGCAAAGGTCCCCTTCCATGTGTTAACGATAACTCAAAACGTCATGGAATCTTTCTTTGCTAGACCCTCTGGGCACTCTGATCTGCGTGTATTTCGCAATAGAAATTATGATCCGAAAATGCCATCGTGCATGCGCCGCCGCCGTTATGAGCGAAAGTATGCTGACCGGCATACTAGCTAAGTTGATATTGCTAGTTCGAGGTGTCTTGTCTAATAATACATAGAGGTCTTTGGATGCAGTCTACGACATCAGATGACCTTAGTGGACTGGCCCACATCCCAAGGGCAAGTCTACCGCAATATGTCGATGATCGCAATAGACTCGGTCGATCGGTACAACCATTCCCAGTTAAGAAAGCGTGCGGGGAATAAATATCAATTAAGTAACATTCGGTGTAGCAATGGTCAATTATTGTGGAACAGTGCACCTTTGCAACTGTCTGTCTGTCCGTCTATCACCAGGCTGCTGCCGCTGTAACAACAAATACTAAAAACCAGAATAAAATAAATATTAAAAGGGGGCAACATACGCGATTTTATTGCTCGTTTTTATAGATGGTATAGAAACCTTTCGTGCGCGAGTCTCACTCACACTTGGCCGGTTATGAATGTTAATTTCTCTACATAGAGAGTACATTTCTCTATTTTTCTCTATATTTTTGAGTCGTCTGGAAGAGATTAACACCCATTGTGACGCTTCGGTATTACATTATGCTTATCTGATATTACTAATCATTTCACAATTCCTTTCTATTAGGTCCAATTTTTATTTTTTTATTATTCTATGTATATGTAACGCTTACCTTTTAATTGATCGGCCTTTGTTATTGATACCTAATATCGAAGCTACGCATCAGAGTTTTGTATTATTCATTGTGTCGTGCTTGCACCACTAGTGGGAAAAAGTACTTTTATGGGAAGTTAGCAAGTTAAAATGGCAACGGGCAGGCCACATCGCTCGCAGAACTGACAACCGATGTGAAAGAAAGGTTCTCGAGTGACGACCACGGACCGGAAGGCGCAGCGTTGGGCCCTACTACGTGGATCGACGACCTGTTGAAAACCACGGGGAGCCGATGGATATACGAGGTGAGCAGCCGTTTAAAGTGGCGCTTTCTGGGGGAGGCCTATGTTAAGCAGTGGACGTCTACGGGCTGTGGTTGATGGGGGAGGAATGTGAAATAGGTATCCATATATACCTTGATTCTAGCTTCAACTATACTAACCTACTTTTGTGTTGAACCTTTTAACAAGGTTGTACAAATGTACAATGTAATAAATACTCGCCTTGACTCTGGTCTTTATTACTTGTATTACTTTAACCACTTCGATATTTCTCAATAAAACATGATTTATTTATTGTAAATTTTCTTTTTATTGCAATCAGAAAGGTATAAATGAGCATAGGGTTTTGCATTAAAAAAAGAAAGAAATATTAATTTAAGACACACAACATTATGTTTTTACAAGTGGGTATATAGGTAAACGTTGCGTGACGTCATAACCCGACTCTCATTTTCAGTTGGAACCAGCATTTTTTTTTTCTTATATTTTGGCTCCACATATAGTGTATTTAGCCAGTGTCAAGCATTGTAATTTTTCATCATAATATACAATATTTCACGTGAAGTCAAGTCTTCGCCATTGATGGTCATAGTCCAGTCTAAGTCAAGTAGGTAGTCATATTCCAGTCTCAGTCATGCTCCAGTAAAGTGGTGGCAACTTTACAACAATCTTCTATGGAATTTTGGAAGCGACACGGAAAATCACGTTTCACCACATTATATCACTTGCCCACACTGACGCTCGTAATTCAGCACTTAATGCATAAAACGCCACCAATTTAAACATTAACACTGGAAAAAGCACAAGTTTTGAGAAATAATACAATGCAACGACGTGAACTTTTCCGCGTTCCCGCCAAAACTTGAACCCGCATTCATGACTACACAAATTTCAGGATAATAAAACCAGATCATAGAATACTTAAGTTATTCTAAACAGCACTGATATTACTAGGTGTTAGAACTTTTCTGCAAAGTTCGTCTAGGTAGGTACCACCGCTTTGCCAGTAATTCTGCCGCCAAGCAGTAGTGTGCAAGCTCTATTATGTTCCGGTTTGAAGGGCATTGTAGCTAGTAAAATTACTGGGCAAATGAGACTTTATGACCTGATCGCACAGTCTATTAATCTGATTGCTACTCTGTGTGATGTCTCAGGATGACGTGCGCAGTGCAGTGTCACGCGAAATTTTATTATTTTAAAGTTCCGAGTGTCACTGGAACTGTTATAGGCGGCCGTGTCACCGCCTATAACAGTTCCAGTGACATCAGGTGAACGACTAGCACATCACGTCTTTCAGTCTCATAAAAAAATTAGCTTCGATTGTTTCCAGTTTTCCACAAATAACTTAGTCAGTTGCTATGAATTTGTAAGAATATCAATAGATGGAAACTCAGTCAATTAAAAATGTATGACTGTCGTACGAATAATTTTACGGTTAAAAGTTTTATCATTAATTGTACCTTTATTTTATTTTATTTAGTAAATGAATCCTCATTGGTCAAGAATTATTTCTCTAGTTATAAAATCACTGTAGGTTTTTATTTTGGCGGGAACGCGGAAAAGTTCACGTCGTTGTATTGTATTATTTCTCAAAACTTGTGCTTTTTCCAGTGTTAATGTTTAAATTGGTGGCGTTTTACGCATTAAGTGCTGAATTACGAGTATGAGTATAAGCAAGTGATATAATGTGGTGAAACGTGGTTTTTCGTGTTGCTTCCAAAACCCCATAGAAGCTTCTAGTAAAGTTGCCGCCACTTTAATACTAGAGTAGAGCATGACATAGACCTGGCTATGACTATGAGTAAGACTTGACTTTACGTGAAACATTCGATAACACTATGAAAAATTACAATACTTGACACTGACTAAACATACTATGTGTGGAGCCAAATTTTAAGAAAAAAAAACACTGTATGTACTATTAATGAGCCGGTCATAACAGCATCCACCTCAATACACCCGTGTAATACTAGCCGGAAGTATTTATATCGGTAATTTGTATGTATATCACTGGACGGGAAACGGAAGCAGCCTATTTAAAGTGTTATACCTATAATCATGAGATCAATAGTACAGGTACTTGGAGAATATCACGATTGCGACTTTATAGACGTAACAAAAAAAAACATTAAAATTGTCATGTGCTAATATGATATATTTATCTGCGGTATGTGGATAAATGGTTTTCCTCCCGATTTTTGCCATTGTCAGTGAAAATAATGCTCTTCTCTATCTTTCAAAGCTATTTGTGACAACGAGGGAAGTAGAACTTTTCCCTTTGACGTTTATCGATGATAGTTTATCCTAGTAATCTGTGCTGGTCTCAGGTCAACACAGACAATATGCAGTCAAGATTGGCAAAAATACTTTGTATAGCAGTTAGCTATTAGAACAAAAGCAATGTTATGTATCATTATTTGACGGGCCCGATAGCTCAGTTGGTAGTATCCCTGCCTTCTGAACTGAGGGCTGTGGGTTCGATTCCTACCCAGGGCAAACATTTGTGTGATGAACATAGATGTTTGTTCTGCGTCTGGGTGTAATATTGTATTCTATGTATATATTTACAAACAAAAAAGTATATAAGTATTATATCAGTTATCTGGTTCCCATAGTACAAGCTATGCTTAGTTTGGGGCTAGATGGCGCTGTGTGAAATGTTCACATACATATTTATTTATTTATTTATTTAAATTATTTACTTTCAAAATTAGTTCCACTTATTGCCACGGGACAACTTACGTGAGACGGAGTCTATAAGGTTCAATATTGTGATGTAAGTGGCTTTGGATTAGTTATTCTAACTTTTGTCATTCGAATATCGAACTTCCTTGATAAAGACAAAAGGGGGTCTAAGTAGTCCAAAGCTACTCCACGATTATTAATAAGGCCGTTAGTGAATAAAAGAAGCCATCACAAATTAGTTCCCAAGAATAAACAGTGTTTAGTTGCTCACAAATTGATCACGAGACGATGTCACGCGGTCACCATCAATCATCTCAATCTACCTCGTTAGCGGCGCATCTTGCTCTCGTGATCTACCAATTGTCTATGGTTTTTAATATTTCACATCTTCAATATATAAAGGCTTTGATCTGAATGACTAACAGACAACGCGTAGCACAAACCGCTGAATATAAGAACGACAAGTGTATGAAAATTCAACCCCTGAAGCGGTACAAATTGGAACAAAAATATCTATAGTGTAATTCCGCTAAAAAGAAACTATTTTTGTAATAAAATATGAAGTATAGCAAATATTTTTACATTTGTTATCACATACATTTACCAACAACAGTTCCTTACAACTTTCCCAATATACATAGATCATTAGTTTATTTTTAGTGGAATGCCACTAGATTATTACTGTTATTCCATTTTGTATTTATTATGAACTTCCGCGACGTCACGCCTGATCATAGGCATATATATTAAAATCTATGCGCCTGATTAAATCAATTGCGCTAAAGGGATGAAATAGGTATCGAAATGCCTATCGATAGTTTGACTTTTTTAGGCGAAAACTGTCGATATTTCGGCATCACTAATGGCCACTCACCTTAGTATGCCTAGACCAAACTGCTCATTAAATTGACCAATTTATTCCAGCAACACAATGTTTTCTCCAAACTCTTTATAGTTTATTGTAAATTAATACAGAACACGTGTTTATTTCATCGCCCTCGCTTGGCTGACCAAGACACAGCTAATGATTCAGTAGACCATGTACAGACGGTAAAAAAAAAACATGTTATATTCCACAGAGCTATGAAACAAATGACGCATCGCACTTAGAGAGAAACCATTTTTTTTTTGCTCTGTATTATATTCTGTGCCACTGGTTTTAAAGAGTACCGTTAACTCGGCAAACAGAACATCCAGGGAAAAGGGTAGCGTCATATAATAAACGTCCAAAGAGGCATTATATGGTGGAGATAAAAAAGATTGATAGTTACGATCTCTTTTTGTTTCAGTGTATTCAGCGTATTTTTTCTTAGATTTTGGCTCCACACGTCGTGTATTTAGCCAGTGTCAAGTATTGTAATTTTTATCGTTAATATATCACGTAAAGTCAAGTCTTAGTCATAGTCATAGTCCAGTCTAAGTCGTGCTCCAGTAAAGTGGTGGCAACTTTACTAGAAGTTTCTATGGAATTTTGGAAGCAACACGAAAACTCACGTTTCACCACATTATATCACTTGCCCACACTCACGCTCGTAATTCAGCACTTAATGCGTAAAACGCCACCAATTTTAAACATTAACACTGGAAAAAGCACAAGTTTTGAGAAATAATACAATGCAACGACGCGAACATTTCTGCGTTCCCGCCAACTCTCGTATTCAGCGTTGGTAGATTGCAGTAGTGAAACTTCTAGCTTAAATCTCATTGACCAACGATACAACAACCCCTCGTACGAAAATTAGTAGTTTATTTCAACTGCTAATCCTACGAGAGGAAGCGGGACACCCAATGTGTCGTTTGTTCCATCCTGCTCTGTTCTTTGTAATTTCGTATGAGTTCGCCTCGTTTGGTTACTGCGCCCCCTGCCCGCGCTAGCGAGTCGTGTTTGTAGGAGAAATTATGTTCACGAGATATCAACGGGCTTTATAATGTTTGCGTCCAGCTGATGATAACTATGTGATACTAATATAAAAATATTTGTCATTTTATGCTATTAATTAGTTAGGTCTATGATTGTAAAACATTTATTTTTAATTTTTAATTAAATTACTGCTAGTGAAATTACTGGGCAAATGAGACTTTATGACCTGATTACACAGTGTAGTAATCTGATTACTAGACTGTGCGATGTCCCAGGATGACGTGCGCAGTGCGGTGTCACGCGAAACTTTATTATTTTAAAGTTGCGAATGACACTGCAACTGTTAATGGGTGGCCGTGTCGCTTAACATCAGGTGAACGACTAGCTCGTCAGGTCATTCATTCTCATAACAAAAAAAAAATACATTTTATGTTGCTTTTTATTAACTTTAAGGTGTTAATAGTATAATCCTTTCCTTTTTCATAATATTTAATTGGTGTGAATTTTTCCTATATTTTTTTTCTCCTAGTGCTTTCCACAGTTCATAATTAATAATTATTATGTGCCTCCCTTCTGCATTCTCTGTGTCAAAGTGAAAGCGAACCTATCAATGCATTCTTCCGAGTTTGATGCACTCACGTAACTAACTATACATATATAGGACTGTACTGACTGGACACCTGATCGGAAGAACATTCTAGAAGGAATTCATCATCATCATCATCATCATCATCATCATCATCATTAACAGCCTGAAGACGTCCACTGCTGAACATATGCCTCCCCTAAAGAACGCTACCTTGAGTGGCTGCTCGCCTCCTGCATCTATTGCCTTCCCGCGGTTTTCACCAGATCGTCGGTCCACCTAGAGGCTAGCCTACGCTGTGGCTTCCGGTTCGTGGTCACTCGAGAGCCGTTCTACGGTTGTCAGTTCTGTAAGCCAAGCCATTTCACTAAGAGCTATGTCGGTCACTTTAGTTCTCCTGCGGATCTCCTCCTTCCGGATCTTATCTCGCAGGGAAACACTGAGCATAGCTCTATCCATAGCTCATTGCACGAATTTGTGCACTAACTGCATTACACCTTTACCGACTGCATGTACTGCATTACATTGTAATTACAATTAAATTAATTAATAATAAATAATTGTTATAAAATAACCTGTCAATATATTTTATCTTACTCGTCTTCTAGTCCCTTACCTACTTACAAAAAGTTTAGACATAAATTCTAAATTACATTACAAATATTATAATAATTTTAAAATTAAAATTTTACCTATATTATTGCGGTTCAATTTTCCAACTCTATTATCTTCTCACTCACTTCAATATCTAGACACACTATTCACTAATACAATAATACACTTCACAAAAAATTAAGCGCACAGCACAGTAATAAGAACTATAATAATTCCAGAAAACTTATAAAGAAAACTCAATGTTTGTCTTAATAAAACAGAGACTGTAAATCCGTGCGGTCAGCTTGACCGTTGTTACCGTACTGATTTTAATTTTAAAACGTTTTAAATGTAACATAATAAATATAAAAAAAACAGGTGACTCTTCTTTTCGGGGTTGTATGACGTCATAATGTTGTACTACCTGCAGAGGGGTGTAGTTTTCCATTGAAGGATTACTCATTAACAAAAAAAAACCCGTTACGGTATAATTTAAGTCACTCCCTAATATTATGACATACTTACTGAGAATTACCGGGTAAACCAACGACCTGAAAACCGTGGGTATCGATGGATGCAGGAGACAAGCAGCCACTCAATGTGACACTCTTTCGGAGAGGCCTATGTTGATAGCAGTGGATGTCTTCAGGATCATCATCAACAACCTGATGACGTCCACTGCTAAACATAGGCCTCCCCAAAAGAGTCACTTTAAGCAGCTGCTCGCTGCCTGCATCCAACGGCTCCCCTGGATATGACTTAGCTGGCTCAAACAGTGCGAGAATTATTTTTCTTTTTATTTCTATTTTTTTATATTTTAATCAGTCGATGTGTAAAGTTCTTTACAAGTCACTAGCGTTCTTGTTCTAGACTTTATGTACATTCAAAATCAAAATGAATTTCTCAAACTCATTCGTATTTAGAATACGAATTAAATCTTTTTGTTGTTTTTACAGACGTTTCAGAAATTAGAAAACTTCACTGCACGGTGGATTACTGACTTGTCGTCAGTAATCCACCGTGCAGTTTGCAAACCTCTAACTACGGACAATTGACCGCAAAATAATAGTGGTTTGATGCAAACTAGAGAAGGCGTGTGCAAATCAAAGACTTCTATGGAGCAAATCGACAATAGGCACACAAAACATATTTGAAAATTAACGTTTATTGCTTTAAGACACAAAATAGTAGGTATAGTAAGAGCGACTACTCAGTTATAAGGTGATTCAATAAAGAAAATTTCTGAAAAGAAAGAGTAGACATATCGTTGTCTCACTCCCACTAGACACTTAGCAGTAGAGAAAAAAAATGAGACTATTCTTATTCTTATTCTATTTGGGGGCGGTAAGGCCTGCACTGACGTCCCGCATAGGGTGTATTGTGCATTTCCCCCTGCCAGCATTCACCCAAGCCAGCCCAGCTCCTTTATGTATCGGAGCACGGCTCTGGGTCGCTGGCACAACTGTTCCAGTGATGTTACATTAGATGGTGACTTGGAGACCGATTGCAAACGATCCCGCGGTCGTTGTTCTTGTTCGTACAGTAGACGTGTCGTTTCTCTTGTCTCTTCTGTGGCTGTGCATAATAACAGCACATGTTCCACTGTTTCGTTTTCCTGCATACAACCCCGGCACAGAGGACTGTCTGTGGCACCGATTTTGTGCAGGTGATAATTGAGGTTACAGTGACCTGTGATGATACCGACCATAAGGCGGAGGTCTTGCCTCGTTAATTTCAGCAGATTGTTTGTGAGTTTTCTATTTAGGGATGGAAGCATCACCTTTGCTTGCTTGCAATCAGTTTTCCTGTTCCATAGACTTTGCTGCTCTTTCTCCGTGTGAGTGCGCAGTAAGTTTCTTACCTCTGTTGCAGTGGGTTTACATAGTTCCGCTATGCCAACCTCAACTTGTTTCTTCGTTCCTTCCTTTGCCAGAGTATCTGCTTTGTTGTTTCCTGGACACGAGCCATGACCCTTCGTCCACTTTACTACTACCTTATGCTTTTTTGATAAATCTTGCAAGGCCGCATGGCATTCCGATACCACTCTTGACCTTGTTGTAGGTTTCTTAAGTGCATAGATAATGGCTGCACTATCCGTGGTAAATGTAATTTTTACGCCTTCGCGATCTCCGGCTGGTCCTGCAAAGGGTATATCCACTGCTAGTAACGCTCTTGCTGCCAGCAATAAGCCCATAGCTTCCGCCTGCAGAGCTGTGGTGGTAGCCTTCAAGGCTTTTGATTCCGTGATTCCTAGCTCCGGAGAGTAGAAACCACACCCCGCCCCTGTCTTGTTTCTTGCACCATCTGTATAGATGTTGCAGTGGCTATATTTATCTGAGTTAACACTTTCTGAGATGTCGGCCGTCGTGCACAGCTCATACCTTTTGTTATCAAGGTAAGAACTCACTATTTTGTCGGTGCCTTGACAGGCATCCGGAATAATTTTCATTGCTCTCTCTATAATCCTGCAATGGTTTGTTATGAGCCCAGAGCTCTTCCATTGGTCTGTCGATTTAATCCTCAGGGCTGACGCCATTGCTTCCTGTTGTATGTGAAGGTGCAGTGGCGTCAAACCTAGGATCATATTTAGAGCAGCAGATGGCGTCGTTTTCGTACATCCGCTGATTAGTGAGCATGCCAGCCTCTGGACTTGCTGTAGTTTGCTGATCGTGGTAACCAAGTTTGTCCTAGGCCACCACACCACACAACCATAAGTAAGTACTGGTCGCACTATCACTGTGTACAGCCATCGACACAATTTTGGCTTCAGCCCCCAGTCCTTACCAACTGCTCTTGTGGCCTGCCATAGTATGTTTGTCGCCTTTGTGGTAACATGTTCTAGTTGTTTCCCCCACAAAAGCTTACTGTCTAGCCAAATACCTAGGTATTTTACTTCCTTACTGAGAGATAGTTGTGTTCCAAATAAAGTAGGAAGTTTAAGATTAGCTATCTTCGTTTTTCGAGTAAATAAGACCAGTTCAGTCTTTTGTGGATTTACAGAAAGACTATGCTGTTCGCACCATCTTTCAACGATACGAAGTGCCCTCTGCATTTTTTCGCATAAAGTCGCCTCGAAAAGCCCCGAAATCATGATAGCTAGATCATCTGCATATCCGATAGTGTAAATTCCATCTTTGTTCAAGAGTTCTAAAAGTTCGTTCGCCACTATGACCCACAGCAGCGGTGAGAGCACCCCACCCTGTGGGCAGCCTCTCGTAACGATACAACGTGATTCTTTCGAAGTTTCGATACTAGCCGCTCTATTTGACAGCATTGTCGTGACCCAGCTGTTCACTCTTTCATCGACGCCTCGGTTCCTCAGTCCATCTTCTATACTAGGGAACGTCGTCTTGTCAAAAGCCCCTTCGATATCGATAAAAGTAACCAAGCATGACTGCTTGGTCTCCAGGGCGGACTCGATTTTGTGCACTACCTGATGAAGAGCAGTCTCTGTCGATTTGCCTGACTGGTAGGCATGTTGATTTGTGTGTACCGGGTTTTTAACCAGCGGTCCACTGCGGATATGTTTATCACATAGTCTCTCCAGTGTTTTTAAGAGAAACGAGCTAAGGCTAATGGGCCTGAACGACCTTGGATTTGTGTAGTCTGATTTGCCTGGTTTAGGCAGAAACACTACTTTAACTTCCCTCCATGCCTTCGGAATGTATTTCCAGGCAAGACAAGCTCTGAAAATAGCCGCAAGGTAGTGCTTGATTTTATTCAAGCTCCAGTGTAGCAGTGCTGGAAATATTCCATCTACCCCTGCAGCCTTGAATGGTTGAAACGTACTCACAGCCCATGAAAGGGCTTCTTCTCTAACGATAGAATTTGCAAAGTCCCAGTCTTCTTTGCTAGGCTCGTGAAGTGTCTGTGTTGCCCATCCCCTCTCATTGTCTGGTTGACATTCTGGAAAATGGGTTTGTAAGAGTAAATTGAATTGCTCTTGTTCCGATGTGGTGTATGTCCCATCCGGTTTTTTGAGAGTACCCAGTTTAAGCTGTCTGTCATTCGATATCAGTTTCCTTAGTCTTGCAGTTTCGCTCTCCGATTGGATCGAGGTGCTGTATCTTTCCCACGAGCCCTTCCGACTATTATTTATTTCCACTTTTAGTCGGTGTCGTGTCTTTCTATAGTCTTGCCAATCTTTCTCCGCTTTCGTGTTCATGGCTCTGTTAAAATAGTGTCGCGTTTTCTTCCTCAGTTTGCTGAGGTTTTTGTTCCACCATCTATCTTTTTTGTGCTGTATTCTACTGCCTTCCGTTTTTAGGGGACAAGCTTTTTCATAGCTTCCTTTCAATATTTTCACTACTGACTCAATAGTTTTTTCAATGCCATCTGGCGAGAGTTCAGCAGTTTCGCACATTTGCTGAGTCTCGGCCAATGACTCCTCTAAACTTTCTCTAAATATGGATTTATCGGTTTTCTTCGGATTTCTATAAGTACGTGGTTCATGTCTACCTATTTCTAGGCTGAACCTGACCCTCCTATGGTCCGCACAAGAAATCTCATCTACTGCTACTCGCCAATCGTTTATCATATCTGCGATTTCGTTTGTAGCCATTGTTATATCAATTATCGTTCTAGCCCAGGACGTAACGAAAGTTGGTTCAGAGCCATGATTCAAAATATTTAAGTTGTGTCTTAAGGTGAAGTCCAATAGGTCCTTCCCTCTTTCATTTGTATCTGGGCAGCCCCAAATAGTACAATGTGCATTTGCATCACAGCCTATGATGCATTCGTATTTGTTTAGTGAGCAGAATTGCATTAACTGCTCCAGCTCTGGGGGTGGTGATTCAGCTGTAATATCCATGTATACAGAAGACATAAGTATAGTGTGCATCTTACCTTGCAATCCTGTTTCCAGCCTAACCACTGTTAGATCATCAGTACACAAGTGTGTCACTAAGGACGCTTTAAGAGGATTGGGAACGTATATAAATGTCCTCGTTTTACGTTGTACCGGGGGAGTGAAAACTGTGCCTCGAAGGGCGTGGAAACCACTCACCTGTCCTCGACTTAAGTAAGGCTCCTGGACCAGTGCTATTGTGTATGGTTGCTCCTCCAGGGTTCTTCGCAAAGCTGCGAATCCTGTGACGCTGTGTTGGATGTTGGCTTGTACGATGTTGATTTTACTAAAATTACCTAGCCTGCATAAATTACCAGCCTTAAGGGCGGTTCCAATGTTTTGGTCTGTGTGTTTTTTTTCTGAATTTTTATTCCCGAATCCATCCATTTTTATAGTCCCACGTCCTACTATCTACATGCCTTTGGCGCGAGTGGTTGGCCACCCACCTTATTGTTTTGAGGATTGGGCAGTGGAGGGTCCGGCCCTGTCCCCGTCGACGGATGAAGCCGGCGAGAAGATATTCAGGCCCATAATGTCGCCCAAAATATCATCCTCGCCACCATCACCTACCTCCAGAAACCGATCCATCTCCTCCCTTGTCCAATCCGCATCCTCAGAGGGTGCTCCATTGACGCCACCGTCAGAATCCTTCGGCCCACATGCACCACTCGTCGTGGCACATGCAGACGTCAGATCCCCCGGCGGCGCCCCCACAGCATCCCCCGACTTGTACCCCCGTATCTTTACAAAGATCATGCCGGAGGTGTAGTATAGTCGAAAGTCTTCCCGCTTCAACTTCTCGACGTCTTCGGGTGGAATGCCCATCACCAGGACATGGTTGAAGCATTCACCCTTCTGTCGGACTCTGTGTGTGAAGATGGGCCAATTCTCAATACCGATGTCCTGATTGAGCTCCGCTAGGAACTCCCTCAGAACGAACGGCCATCGAGCAACATCTTCTCTGTCTTCTCCAAAGTCCGGTACATATATAATACCAGTATGGTACCGAGGCAGGTCACTCTCCGGGATAACTTTAAACCCCCCTGACCCCTCCCACAAACCTGGCAATTTCTCAACCGTGGTGCGGAGCCAGTCGAGAGTAAAATCATCCCGCGGTGTCATCCTGAGACAGCCCCGTGTTAATCTGGGTAGCTGTCTGTATAGCGGTAGCCTTCTCTCCTCCCTCGGCTTGCCGCGATTGCTCTTAAATAGAAGGTACTGCACCTTATCTATCGTCTTCCTCAGTAGGGTAGCACGGTCCTCGTCCATCAACATGCCTCCTTTGTCCATGACAACCACGCGGTGATATGTCTTGGCCGCGTCAGCATATGAGGTCGGTCCGCTTGCCTCTCCTACCTGTCCTGTTTTGGGGTTGTTTGTGACAGCCGCAACAACTCCACCTTCAAGGCGCGCTTTTTTGTCCGCGGCCGTGCAGCCCGTGGGTGATACTTGGTCAGAGCTTCTCTGCCGCTGAGACTATATATAAAATGAGACTATATTTTTATTTATGCTTTCGTCAGAATCATAGCAATTTGTGTAAAAACGAAGACAACAGGAACAACCGTAATTTTTTTTATGACAATAAATGACGTGACGAGCTAGTCGTTCACCTGATGTTAAACGACACGGTCGCCCGTAACAGTAAATATAAGCTCAGCAGTACAGATGCCTAATCCCATATAACGGAATAACGCGGGCTATTTTACGAATTATTTTATTTCTGCAAAACGCAAGATTATCAAGCGACATTTATTGCGTGTTGGCGAAGTATTGGGCCAAATGAATACACTGGACACTAACTAGTAGCTCTCTAGACACGATTACTAAATTTATTTCAAGTTCGAGCTATTTTTCGTTTGTACCTGATGGGACCTCAGTATAAGCATGGCGTGGATACTAGGAAGACAACAAACAAATACCTAGCAAGACGATAATTTCCTTTTATATTTACAGATAAAGAAAGAAAGAGAGAAAAAAGGGGAAGTTAAAAAATAAAAGTACAAATACTTTTTTCTTTCATTTCGGTATTTTTACTGCTGTTGTCGTGAATAATAATATTAAATAAACATGTGTGGACATTTCACACAGCGCCATCTAGCCCCAAACTAAGCATAGCTTGTACTATGGGAACCAGATAACTGATATAATACTTATATACTTTTTTGTTGTATACGTTTTTTTGCCAGTGATGACTTATGGAACAGAGACGTGGTCTCTAACTGTTCGCCTCATTACTAAGCTCAAAGTCGCGCAACGAGCTATGGAGAGAGCAATGCTCGGTGTTTCCCTGCGAGATAGGATCCGAAATGAGGAGATCCGCAGGAGAGCTAAAGTGACCGATGTAGCTCTTAGGATTAGCAAGTTGAAATGGCAATGGGCAGGTCACATCGCTCGTAGAACTGACAACCGATGGGGAAGAAAGGTTCTCGAGTGGCGACCACGAACTGGAAGACGCAGCGTAGGCCGGCCCCCCACAAGGTGGACCGACGACCTGGTGAAAGCCGCGGGGAGCCGATGGATGCAGGAGGCGAGCAGCCGCTCTAAGTGGCGTTCCCTGGGGGAGGCCTATGTTCAACAGTGGACGTCTTCAGGCTGTTGATGATGATGATGATGATACTTTTTTGTTTGTAAATACATACCTAGAATACAATATAACACCCAGACGCAGAACAAACACCTATGTTCATCACACAAAATGTTTGTCCCGTGTAGGAATCGAACCCACAGCCCTCAGTTCAGAAGGCCCCGTCAGCCGAATAAAACCCTGATTAAGCATGACTTAACCTCTACTCTGTTTTGTAATGATCACAGAGCTTTGAAAAATATGCAGGGAAGCGTATTTTTTTCTTGCTCTATGATAATGATCCTATATTGTTTTTTTTTTCTATGTGAGTTCTAGTTTGCGACAAAAATTAAAATCGCTTGTCGTCTCAATGAGGCCTTCACGGTGGCTCGCGCGTTCGGACAAAAACACGGATGAATCTATAGCTAGTAGCTACCTATTGTTGTAAACTCGTCTACGATTACCTACCATGCTATTGTTTAGATCTAGGGTCAAAAAATTAATCGATTTATGGCATTAGAAATGCCTCTAGAGTTGAATGATAAAGTCAAGAGTGGGCATCTTATGGGCGTGCTCCACCTCAGACACCTTCGTCATTTAGCGTTAGGTGAGTTGTTGCCAAACGTATGCCCATTTAAGCGTTAAAATGATAAAGTTAATATTCATCATCATCATCATAATCATTACCAATTAAGCTATGCTGTTCGTGGTCGCTACTCGCCATAGGATAGCTAAGTTGCTGTGAAACACCTGCAGTTTAAATTATAACTAATCATTTTTAGCGTCGCGTTGGTTAGAGGTTTGAAGGGCGTTATAGATAGTGACATTACTGGGCATAAGACTTTTTTTCTTATAATTTGGCTCCACACATAGTGTATTTAGGCAGTGTCAAGTGTTGTAATTTTAATATATCACGTAAAGCCAAGTCTTAGCCATAGTCATAGTCCAGTCTCAGTCAGGTAGTCGTAGTCCAGTCCAAGTCATGCTCCAGTAAAGTGGTGGCAACTTTACTAGGATCTACTATGGAAAAAAACGGGGCATAAGACTTATGAACTGATCTTATAGTCCAGAAATCCTTTCTGTCTCGGATTAATGGTCGCAGAGCAGTGTCACGTGAAAATGTACAGTTTCGAGTGACAATGCAATCTGTTATGGGGGGGGGGGGGGGGGGGGGCGACCGTCACTCTTAACATCAGGCAAACGACTAGCTTGTCACGTCATTCATTTACATTAAAAAAACTTATTAAATTCAATGAATTAACCGTATTAATAATTGTGTCAAATTTTAATCAATGTCGACAACACGTTAATTTAATTAAATCCATTTCAAAAACCAAATCAAGACAGATCATTATCTACCTATTCACATGACCGCATTAAAATCGGTCCAGCACTGCTGCACTGTCACAACTTGTTGGTCTAATAACTATAATTACAGCTTGAAGGCTGGATCGTAACGTATCCGTAATTACAAAGTTAATAGTAAATTGAACAAGGTAATGTACTGACTATAGTCTACTATATTTTCGCTCTGACGTTACCTATGTAGAGAAAATGGTAAGAAGTCAAAATTTTGGTGAGCCATCGTCACATCACGTCGTTTTAAACCAATAGACCCTTCCTCTTCTCCCTCTTTTGTCTCTATTCTGCCTTTGCTCTGTCCCTATTATCTGTCTTCACTCTCTCTCCACTTTGTTTTTCTATGTGTCTATGGTGTCTCTGCTCTGTCTCTACTCTGTTTTTACTTGTCTCTGCCCTGTCTCTGCTCTGTCGCTCTATCAATGCTCTTTCCCGGTTCGGTCTCTGCTTTGTCTCTACTTTGTCTCTACTCTATTTTTACTTGTCTCTGCCCTGTCTCTGCTCTGTCGCTCTATCAATGTTCTTTCCCGGTTCGGTCTCTGCTCTGTCTCTACTCTGTATCCACTTTGTCTCTACTCTATTTTTACTTGTCTCTGCCCTGTCTCTGCTCTGTCACTCTATCAATGCTCTTTCTCGGTTCGGTCTCTGCTCTGTCTCTACTCTGTATCCACTTTATCTCTACTCTATTTTTACTTGTCTCTGCCCTGTCTCTGCTCTGTCACTCTATCGATGCTTTTTCTCGGTTCGGTCTCTGCTCTGTCTCTACTCTGTATCCCCTTTGACTCGACTCTGTTTTTACTTGTCTCTGCCCTGTCTCTCTATCAATGCTCTTTCTCGGTTCGGTCTCTGCTCTGTCTCTACTCTGTATCCACTTTGTCTCTACTCTATTTTTACCTTATCCCTGCTCTGTCTCTGCTCTGTCTCTCTATCAATGCTCTTTCTCGGTTCGGTCTCTGCTCTGTCTCTACTCTGTATCCACTTTGTCTCTACTCTATTTTTACTTGTCTCTGCCCTGTCTCTCTATCAATGCTCTTTCTCGGTTCGGTCTCTGCTCTGTCTCTACTCTGTATCCACTTTGTCTCTGCTCTATTTTTACCTTATCCCTGCTCTGTCTCTGCTCTGTCACTCTATCAATGCTCTTTCTCGGTTCGGTCTCTGCTCTGTCTCTACTCTGAATCCACTTTGTCTCTACTCTATTTTACCTTGTCCCTGCCCTGTCTCTGCTCTGTCTTCACGGGTTGTCTATTCTCTGTGCCTCTATTAGTTCACTATTGATACGTCATCCGCCAGTAATGCCTGCTTGTGCGAGTTTCATAAACAATTTAGGTATAATATGTTTACTCCATCTTTAACAAGCTCCAGATAGCATAGTGAATAGTAATAACCAAGACCATATCTTAATCAGATGAACGACAAATCATGTGAAATCTATTCATGTTATTTATAACTTACAACTTTAACTTGCACCTAGAAAAGTGCATCAACACTCTTATCTCAAAAACCTAAGGTCTATTTTCGCTAGACTTTATGTTTTAAAAGCGTAAATTGGTTTAAACAAACATACGTTGAATGAATGCTTGTTATAAATGGAAGGTGTTATTTAGATTGGTATCTAGTCTTTAGTTGATAAATCTAGGTCTATATAAGGACCTAGGTTATGAAAGTATATTACAGTCATAATATAGGCAAAAATATCTACAACAGTTATGGGCAGCCGTGTCGCTTAACTTCAGGTGGATGGCTAGCTCGTCATGTCATTCATTATCTTTAAATACCTGCAGCAGGTAACCTGCCTACTATTTGGTTATGATTTTAATAATTTCCATCCAGACAGCCCCTCAAATGTCACTTTGGGGCTTTTCAGCAGTGAATGTCTTCAAGCTGTTGATAATGATAATACTTATTTTAAAATAATTTTATTAGCTAACAGATCCAGATGTTTATAGCTATTACAGCCTCCATGGTGTAGTGGTTGAGTAGGTCGGATCATAAATCGGAGGTGGCGGGTTCGATTCCCGCGACAAGACATTATTTCAGTATATTATTTAAGTATTTATTCAGTATTTTTGCACAGAAATAAGGGGAAATAATGTTTCTGTGTGGAAATAGTTCTCGTAGTTCTTGGGTCCCTAGATACAGGGATCTATGTATGTGATCGATGGGCGTTCTTCATTTTTCATGACAAAAACGCCTTCCTAATTGCAATAAGCAATAATCTAGGTACCTATTGCTATAATTTTTAAATCTGTGTTTTTATATATCCCTAGTAGCGAAAACATTGGTCACATGACTCTTATGCGATGGTATGTGGCTCTGATTATAGGGTTTATTTTACTTTACGGCCACTTATTTTGGAGGGTGACCAATAGCGATGGAAGTTAATGCGATTTTGCGTAAATTTCATAAACATGCTAATTCAAGAGTCTTAGCATGCTAATGGCTGTTGCTATGCTATTTGTTAAAATGAAACGAAAAATGAAATAAAAATTGAAATTAAACATGAAATGAAGAAGAAATGAAACTTCATACTAAAAATTAAATTCAATATGAACTAAATGAATTGATATGAAATTTCATATTTCACAGAATTTCGCAACTACATTTCATTTGCAAAATGCTAATTGAGTTTTCACATGCTAAAAATGAATGCGAATGCTAATTAATCCATCACTAGTGACCAACGACCGTGCCACAGCATAAAGTGGTATACTCTGGCTGGCTGTGTCGTAAAATGCCTTTGGCGGCCTAAGACACCAAAGCTGACCGCTTGCCTACACGAGAAGAAGAAGAAGAATTAATAAGAAGGATAACTTAAAAACAATAGATAGGTACCACCGCTTTGCCAGTTATTCTGCCGCCAAGCAGTAGTGTGCAACGACTACTGTGTTCCGGTTTGAACGATATTGTAGCTAGTGAAATTACTAGGCAAACGAGACTTCTGAACTGATCTCACAGTCTAGAAATATTTTAGGCTATGTGATGATTTAGTATGAGGTGCGCAGTGTCACGCGAATCTTTTGAGTTCCAAGTGACACTGCAATCTATAACGGGTAACCGTGACGCGTAACGCCAGGCGAACGAATAGCTCGTCAATACGTTAACATAAAAACAATTACATGGACTATGTGGCGGCATACTCCGCACCACATGAGCCGGATGTGGCGGCTTACTCCGCACCACAGGACTACACTAGGTATACAGTATACACGTAAGTAGTAATAGCACATACTAGTATTATTATTAGTAGCCTGCCGTCAGCTCTAAGAATCCTAGGCATGTGTTCAGATAACATATCAAAGTGCGCCAGCATCTCCTAACAAGGATGGTTAGATTTACTCACATCTCGACATTGTATATTATGTCTGTTTGTACGCCTTTCACGCCAGAACGGCTGAGCCAATTTGTTATCCGATAGGGATAACAAATTGGCTCAGCCGAGCTAATTTCAAAAATTGCCAGCCGATCCCTAATGTTCATCATCATCATCATCATCATCATCAACAGCCCGAACACGTCATCTGCTGTACATTAGGCCTCCCCCAGAGAGCGCCACTTTGAGCTGCTCACCACTAGATCAGATCACCGGTCCACATAATGGGGGGCCGAGCGACGCCGAATCTTCCGGTTCATGGTCGCCACTCGAGAACCTTTCTTCCCCATTAATCAGAATTAATTGACATTTGTGATTGGATGGCAATTTTGTCTGTTTTGTTTGTAGTATCCGTTAGGAGCTACCTACCTTTTATCTCGAAAAAGTTTCTTGTAATGTGTTTTATATTGATACATAGCGAGGGAAACCATAGGGCATCTCTAGTACCTATAAGTCATAAATACCGCATTGATTCTGTCGATACGGTATTTTTCTAGTTGGATTGTGAATAAAAAATTAAAGCAGCTAGATCATTATCTCACTCCTTTTTAGGAATGCTTTAGTAAACTGGAACCTAATTTACTTTATGGTTACTTTTTTAATATGAAATAGGATAGAGTTTGAGAACATTCACCTGACTGAATGGCCTCATAGCTCAGTTGGTAGTAGCTCTGCCTTGTGTACTGTGGGTTGTAGGTCCGATTAGGTTGGTCGGGGGAATCTCCATCGTGACCCCAGACGTCTGGTGGGTAACCGAGGTGTAAGGTTACCCACCCACTGGCACAGAGGCCCGAAAGGGCCTTCCACCGGGGCGAGATAGCGAATGCTAGCGCGATCCTATCTCGCCCCATTCCGGTAGAGAATGGTTCACGGGGGCTTTTAGTGGGTTCGAGTCCCACAACCTGTGGTGGCAGGAAATGGCGAGGGCATTTCCCCCTTCAAAAAAAAAAGGTTGGTCCGTAGCACCATGCTGTGGATTCCTCACGATGTTTTTTTACCAAAAGCTCAAGCACATTGCCAGATCCGAAACTAGACCCACGGGTTGCAATGCAAGTTCTTCTTCTTTCTTAGATTATGGCTCCACACATAGTGTATTTAGCCAGTGTCAAGTATTGTAATTTGTCATCGTTATAGAATATTTCACGTAAGTCAAGTCATAGTTATAGTCCAGTCTAAGTCAGGTAGTCAAAGTCCAGTCTAAGTCATCTTTTAGTAAAGTGGTGGCAACTTTACTAGAAGCTTCTATGGAATTTTGGAAGCAACGCGAAAAACCACGTTTCACCACATTATATCACTTGCCCACACTCATGCTCGTAGTTCAGCACATAATGCGTAAAACGCCACCAATTTTAAACATTAACACTGGAAAAAGCACAAGTTTTGATAAATAATACAATGCAACTACGTGAACTTTTCCGCGTTCCCGCCAAAACTCCCAATGCAAGTTATCTTAACTGAACTGTCACCGGCATTGGGCTAGTGTTGCGCTATTTAAAACCGCTATTTAAAGCTTTTAAAAAGCTGCGATTATAGTTCGCTGCAGCTGTAGGAAAACATGTGATAAATGAAACAGAAAATACTTAATCTAATTCCATAATAAAATATATTTTATATAAGTAATTACTTAAATCTAAATAAAAATAGGCGCATTATCTTGATATTTTCGAATCGGCAAATAATTTTATTTTTATACTCATAATGTAAGTACGAATAAGTTCGTAAGTACATACCTATATCAATTATTATATTATGTACAAAATAATCGTGTTTGCATTTGAAGCAAACATATTTTTCTTGCGCGGATTTTTTATATTATTTTGTAAACAAATTAACATAAAACTTTCAAAACGTCAACGGGGTAACATTTTTCTATGCCTAGAAAAAAAATCAGTCTTACGTCCTCTTTATAAAACGATTTTTTCAGTAGGCAAAATCTAAACATATTTATATTGTACAGCTTTTTGGTAAATACTTAGCTGTTTATAAAATATAGTCTATTTTTTACAAATTGTAGTGTCGCCTTCATTTTTCATTGTATAAGTTCGGAATGTTGTAATAAATGCAACATAAATTTAGTTTGTTAATACTTAAAAATACTAAATAACTGTTATTTATTTACAACTTATAACTGTTATGTTGTGACATAGCGCTTTGGCTCTAAGCTATAAATGCACAGCTTCTTTCTCATTATAACTATGGTGAACTAGTTATAACCAAAATAAATACGATACAACCTGCCAGTTTAACTGGATAACGTTTAAGTTTATAATTTTAATCTCATGTTCGTGCTACTGTGACTGATGTCCGCCTTTGCTCGGACGTTACTGTTACAGAGACAGGCGTAGCATCGTTAACTGTTACAACGCTATTAGTAACGTTATTTGTAACGTTATTTGGCTGGACATCTGCAGAGCCCTGTGCTTGAGTGAGAGCTGTGTTGATTGGCTGTGTGATCGGCTGGATTTGGTAGTTAGGGTAGTGGATGCCGACGACTTCCTCGTAGCTTGGAGGTGCTAAGCATTCTGAAATTGGAAAAACAAATTATTAGACGGTGTATAATTAAATAATGTCAATGCTTTAAAACTGTTGTTAAGTTGTTTTGTGAAAGTAACACTATCAACTATTCAGGGATATCTCAGAAGATTGAATTGAATTGAAATTGAATGAATGAATCAACTATTCAGGGATATCTCAGAAGATGTCCCAAAAAATGTGCTAGACAGTCAGGACCACGCTGACTATGCTGAGCCACATTGTCATTTTTATGAGTAATTTTAAATGTTTACGTTACATTTTTTAAAATCAAAACACTAACTCTAACAATTCATTGAGACCTAATAAAAATACAGTTTGTGTTTTTTTTTATCATAATAGAGCAGTGTTAAGTATCAAAAATATTTCACCGAGTTTCCATTGCATTAATCCTCGCCTTCCCTTTTATCTCGTTCTATATACTGGTACGATTTCCGTGCACATAATTATTTTTTTAGTATTACGTCAGTCAATACTCTTGCAGATAGCATTTTTTCTTTAATTTCGGGTATTTTTGGGGCTTTAACATCTTATCTTCATTAAATTCAAGAATAGAGATGACCCAGTTAAAATCTGCCATTTTTAATGATACCAATTTTTCGTTATCAAAAAGTTTAAAATCATTCCCTTACCATATTTTGGGGGTGGTGGCAAGTTGGAAGGACTGACGTAGATAGTTGGCTCCTGTGGCGTGAGAGACTGTCGCGGCCTCGACCCCACATACATTCGTCTCTGCTGCGGACTGCGCGTTTTCTGTCCTGTAAAAAAGAAAACGAGTATTTAGATAACTGTTGTAATCCTAACTGTGCTAATCGTTACGTTGCAACGATTTGTGGACAACTTTGTAATGTGATTTATTAAACGTTATACAAGGTGACCTTGAATTGATATGTTATCCTGAAATGGGGGGACTGGGACTATGATACCCCTACAAGTTGTGAGAGCCTTACTTGAAACTGAGTGTTTCCAAACCTCCATGGTAAAAAATAAGTCCACTCGCAAAATTGCACGTGCGATCGCTGCGAGATTTAACAAGATAGTATAAATTCATTTCTAAACACAGGTCGTTAAATTCTTTTACGTGCACTCGGTCAAGTTCAACCACCCAGCTGCGCTAAGGCTATTTTTGAACGTAAACTTTACATGGCATTTCTTTAATGAGAAACTATTAATTTAGAAAAGTCGTAGAAGAAACATTGTCTACCTTGAGGTGTAGATTTACCCACTTTCGGGATAATATACCAATTCTAAATTAGCTACTATAGGGAGAACATAACTATAGGTAACTTACAAAAAAGTAAATTGTTATTTAGGTAATTATGCTTTCTTATTTTTCCATCTATAATGCAAAAGAAAAACGCAATTTGGAGATAGCATAAATAAGTAGAAATCAAGTAGGAAACCCAACATTAAATGAATAGTTGTTGATAAAATCTATTCATCTTCGATACTTTTAAAATTGGCAGCATACAATTTGAGACCTTGAAATGGCAATGCCAAATTATTGTAGTTTTTTTCAATATTTGCACAACTTTTATTAAATGGATTAACTTTATACTGATTTGCTAATGTCATGATAAGACAAAAGAAGGTATGTCAAAACAAAGAACGCGTTTGTAAACTTCTTATCTGGATAAAATAAAATAAATCAGTTACATAATTTCATAATAATAGGTACAATGTTTAGCGGTTTTCGTTAAATTAGCAGTCCAGTGCTTTTGAAAACATGATTTTAAATTTTTAATTACACATAACATTAAATTATTTGCGGTTACTCCCCCAAAGTTAGGTTACCCACAAATTAACTATTATGTTTTCATTACGTCACCCCATAAATACGTTATGTGAATGTGACAACATTTAGCTTGATAAATTAATTAATTAACTTCTTCTTCTCTTCTTCTCTCTTCTGTTTTGACAAGTGATCAAATCTGATGGCAGAAATTATAGAGCGCCGGATCTTAACATCGGGATCGAAGGCTTAACTGTACTAGGTGAAGTACCGATTGGTCACAGGCCCGTTCTGTTACAGTTCTGCAAACCCATACAACGAGTCCTAATCGGTCACACTTTTTTATTAACTCGCTTAGAAGTTGTACAGTCAGCTAAAATATCTTATCACATCAGTACTATCAGAATATGCTAATAGAAATAGATTATGGTTTATGGATAGATAGATAGAAAATGCTTTATTACACAAACAATAAATGTAGGCATAGCCGTATAGTCGAACTTAATGCTACAGAGCATTCTCTTCTAGTTAACCTGGGCGTAACTTGAACTTCTTTTTTATATTTACCTAAAACGAGAACACGTACACACGTAACTATAAAAATTAATATAACGAACGCTGTGCTTGTGCTTAGCACTGTCCACAATATTTCAGCCAACGAGTCATTAACTGTGGTACCACTTAGTCCTACTATTTCAGATACCACAACGTCCTGAGATTCGGTATTAACACTATCCATAGGTTCAACTGTTACATACATTTTTGCCACTTTATAACAGTTAACTTGAAAATGCTCTATAAACACATTTCAAGTAGCTATTTTCGAACTTAATTTTTCGTTGTACGTGTAACACTTTTCAAAATAGCTTTTTAAAACTGCTATTTACGAAATAAACACGTTATAAATAGCAGTTACTAATAGTGATTTAATAACTGTAGTTGTTTTTGTAACATAATAATATTTGATGTGCACCGCGACTGTACAGTGATAAAATCAATCGAACATTGCGAAAAACGAATCAGTATATTAACAAAAGCGTTATCTTGTTGATAAAAAGTGTTATAAAATGGATCAATTATTGATACATTTATACCCCCAACGCGTTAATCATTACCTACAAGGATTATTTTACGAAGATTATTTTAATTACAGCTTTATTTCACTCTTTGGCCAGAGACGTCAACTAACTATCAAGTTATATATACTATGCCTACTGAATGAATTTTAATGAGGTATTTTATTTGGTCAAATATCAATGTCTTTATTGGAATCATTAAATTTGGAACTATTTCGTGTGACACATCAGTATTTTCCATCATAATATATAAAGTTCGTCACCCACTCACTCACTCACTCACTCACTGACTGTTCAGGATACGTTTGAAATAACAAGCACAAGGTTTTAAATAGGAAAATGCCTTTTATTACGGCATTACATGAAAATTTTAAAATAATAAATTTTTGATATCTTCTGCCGGCCACTGACATTGGCTAAGTGACACAAAGAGTATTTGTTTGGCATAAACAATCTCCGCCACCTTGAAAAGTAGAATTCTTCGATCTAATTATTGTAGATCCATGAGGGGGCAAATTTTGTTTATTGCTCGTCTCAATATTCCCTTGCTAGTGAGTATATCAGCAACTCTGCTGGCTCTTGACGGATACACGGCAGTTATTCTTCCCAATGGCCATTTCAATGGAGGGCTGCCTTCATCCTTGATAAGAACTAACTGGTTAGGTTTAATGTCAGGATGTCTATCTTGCCATTTTGTTCGCTGCTGTAGCTCACAAATATATTCGCGGCTCCATCGGCTCCAAAAATGTTGTCTCGCTTGTTCGATACGGGCATATCTGTGCAGGAGGTTCGGATTCACATCTTGTAAATCAGGCGCTGGCAGTGACGTGAGCGGCCTCCTTATCAGGAAGTGCCCAGGTGTCAAAGGACAAAGATCATTAGGATCAGAGGACATAGGGAACTAGCGGTCTCGAGTTCAAAATGGCCTCTATTTGGCAAAATAAAGTAGTGAGCTCCTCGAAAGTAAAATGAGCGTTACCTACGGCCTTTTTCATCAAGTGTTTCGCCGATTTCACAGCTGCTTCGTACAAACCTCCAAAATGAGGAGTATGAACTGGTGAAAATTTGAATTTGATGCCTTCATTTGCTAAGTCTGACACGGCATTTGAACAGTTTCTAACAAGGGCAGCAATTTCGCGATTTGCACCGACGAAATTAGTGCCGTTATCGCAAAAAATCTCGCGTGGTTTCCCCCGGCGCGACATAAAGCGACGCAAAGCCAATATAAAGGCTTCTGTGGTCAAATCGCTAACTAACTCCAGGTGCACAGCTTTAACCTTAAAACAGATGAACACACAGAGATAGCATTTTATTAGCTTAGCGCCACGACCCTTCTTATCCACAATCAGCAAAGGTCCAGCATAATCTGTCCCGGTTATCTCAAATGGAGACCCTGGTGACAATCTTTGAGATGGTAAATTCCCCATTATTTGCTTTGCAACTGCTCCTTTCATTCGCTTACACAACATACAATTCCTCACAACTCGTCTTGCTACAACTCGCCCACCAAGTGGCCAGTACTGTTCTCGGACGACTGAAACTTGTTCAGGATACGTTTGAAATAACAAGCACAAGGTTTTAAATAGGAAAATGCCTTTTATTTCGGCGTTACATGAATATTTTAAAATAATAAATTTTTGATATCTTCTGCCGGCCACTGACATTGGCTAAGTGACACAAAGAGTATTTGTTTGGCATAAACACTGACTGACTGACATTTTTGTTCTGAGCTCCTGGAAAGTGGTGGAGAAAAACCGAGTATGAGGTTGTATAGAGATGGGTCACGTGACCACCAAAAAAGCTGACATCAGCAAAAAGTCGTCTCCTTGATGGAACTGGTCAACGGCTCTCGGAAACTACAAGTCGGATGGGTGACCTGTCTTAACTAAAGTTGTAGTAAACCTTGGGTCGCTTGGAGAGAAATAAAAAAAAATAGGGGTTGCCATACAAAAAAATAAAAATTCCATACAAAATTGAAACGCTTATAAATCGGAAACGGTAAGAGGTAGGTGGGGTGTGTTCGACCAAATGTCATAGAGGAGGATGGGCGCTTTCGGATGGTCATCATGAAAATCCAAGATGGCGGATCCAAGATGGCGGCCATTTTGAAAGTTGGTCCGATCCGGCTGATTTTTTGCATCGGAGGGTTTTTGGGGTCCCTAATTCGATATTTAAAAAAATATTTTGGATTCCGCTATTTTTAAAGATGGCTGCCATACAAATTTTTTTTTTTCATTTTCGGAGCATTGTTTCTCGATACCTATGGGAAATTTTGATCCTCTTACAGAAGCCGACAAGGCGTGTTTGGACTAATAACAAAGGAACAACGGAGGCTTTCTCATAGACTTAAAATAATTCCAAGATGGCAGATTCAAAATGGCGTACGATTTTATAGTAACTCAGATCCGGCTGATATTTTATATTTGGGGGTTTTAATGGATGCTGGTTTCAAATTTTGACCTTTTTTTTGACTGACAGCATTTTTCAAGATGACCGCCATGCAAAAGTCAGATCAATTATCATTTTCTTTGAAAAATACCGCTGTTTTGTACTAATTCTTGCAAAATTACAAGTTTAAACTAAAGTATAACATTTTTATAAATACAACAGCCACGAAAACGTCCTCGCGGGCTGCACGCGGCCCGCGCATGGAGCAAAACACTAGTTTTTATATAAAGTTGATGATGGGTATAAAATATTTAAAGATGATAATAAGTTCCTATAGGCGAGCATCCAAAACCACATCCAAGCATGTAATTTTTTTAAACATTAATAATAATAAAATAAAGCTACACATACCTAAGAAATACTTTAACTAACAAAGCCAAAACGTTAGAATAATAAATTTTAATAAAATATGACTCCGAGAAAGAGAAAGTTTGCGCCATGATAAATAAAGGTCATTAGGCTCACAGAAATTGAATTGTCCAAAAACTAACATATTATTAAGTTGATACGGGGCTTCACTTTAGTAGACACGTAACAAGCTTATCTTCTGATAACAGTAAAACGAATCCATGACAAGATATTCCGAACTAAAGCAGAAAAACTGTTATTAATAATTTATCATTTATAATTTGCTATTTTTATCTGGAAATAAACATCCCTATCGACTATAGTAAAATTGGTAATTTTTTTGTTTATTTCTGCAGATTTGTGCCAAATAAGAAGCACACGTCGCATCATCATCATCAACAGCCTGAAGACATCCATTGTGAACTTAGGCCGCCCTCAAAGACCGCTAGTTTGAGCGCCTTCTCTCTTCCTGCATCCATTGGATACCCACGCTTTTCACCAGGTGGTCAGTCCACTCGTTTAAACTACTAGGAAATTGCAATATTTTCGTAAAATGTGGATGAAAAGCGCCCCTTGTATATCAATGAAACTCTTCACATGTAAAACAATTTATAGAAGTTTTACGTATAGAGAGTCGGTAGATTACTACCACTCTACGTTATATTGATGATAAACTAGTCATGTGATCAGATAAACTGTAAACATACTCAATGATATGATTCTCAGACAGAAAAACATGAACAGCCAAAGCAGCAGCATTGCCACCAGCGCTATCATGTACCAAAACGCCATTTCTGTGAGGCCTGACGGCTGATTTTCTGACTTGTCCGTTTCAGAGCTCCAGTCTTCATTGCTACCAGAAAATTCATGGCCTGGATAGTGTCCACCAGCATAGTCATTGCCAGCAAAGTCGTAGTTAGGCTGTCCGTACATTGGAGGCATTTTTGCAGTTCTTTTGTCCCTTGCTAGTGATACTACTTGCTTATAATTACTTTAAATTGAATGAGGTTCTGCCTCTTCTTTTTCAATGCTATTATTTTATATTATGTGATATTTTAGGATATTTTCAAGTGCTTCTTCTTTGTATGTTACCGTATCTCAAGTGTCTTCGTCATCTTTGGAATTAACGTCACTTGTATTTTCTAAAAGAATCACTCAAATCCAGCTTGCTTCACAAACTGGTTGAGGTCTTCCTGTTAGATCACTCTCAAATAATTTGAATCAACAAACTACCGGAATGCTTTTAATCCCTACTTTTTAAATTTCACTCACTGTTTTATTCACTGAACTTTTAGTATCATTATTGAAGACATTTTGATTAAATACTGGATTCGCTTCAAACGCGGTACGAGCCATGTAGATCACAGATAGTGGACGAGGTATTTCTAAGTCGAATTCATTTTTTGATACGATATCTTTATCTTTGATATGCTGCCCATATCGTGAAGTTTTTTTAAAAGTGCCTCTTGGGCAAGGCTTCATTGTTAAGAATATGTCGCAGAGTTTATAGATATCTATAGTCTTGAGAAAGGAAATGTTTTACACAAACAAGAGATACACGGAAAACGTCTCGGAACATTATAAACATTTACCTATTAGCACAAAAATTGGACTCTTACTTCAATAATTGTAAACCTTTCCAAAAATTCAAATATATTATGGCTATATAATAACTATATATAAATGACTATATAATTCCTATATAATTGGCTCATCATTACAAACAGACTTAAAATGACTTTAAATGGGCATAGATTCAATAACCCTTCTACTCTTATGAAGTACTTAGGGTGATAGAGTTCCCAATATTTCGTACGTATAACATGTACCTACCATGTTCATGGTATCTACACTTCTATAATCTTATAGATACTGGTGGATAACTATAATCACGATAAAGATCCCGTAACTAGTACTCAAAATGTAGTGAACAACCGTGGAAGTTTAAAAGAGTGCACTTCTTACAGTAAAAACGAACTGGAAGACGCAGCGTAGGCATCCCTAGGTGGACCGACGAACCGCGGGGAGCCGATGGATGAAAGAGGCAAGCAGCTGCTTAAAGTGGCGCTCTTTGAGGGAGGCCTATGTTTAGCAGTGGACATCTTCAGGCTGATCATGATGATGATGATGATGAGTAAAAAAGAAATACATACGCATATGTGACATCTTCACACACATGATCACGAAGGACATGATAAGTATTGTGAAGAATATGGACAAGTACGCAATAACAGCTGGCGTCCATAAACTTGGTCGAACAATCGTTTCACCGTCCCAAGGCGTCATCTTTGCTAACTTTTACGAAACTTTTGTAATTAAAAACTATTTTTTCAAATAGTTTTAATTCGTTTCTGTGTTTTTGATCACACAATATTGTTTATTGATAAACAAAATGGTAATCCAATTCAAGATTTTGATATTTTTAGGATGGATTGTAGCTTACACTAAAAATCTCACTATTTCAAATTGCAATAAATCACATTTCAATGTAAATCTTGAACACAAAAGAGGTTTTCAAAAGCACTGCAGTAAATCCTAAATGAATGATGACCCAAAAGGCAAGGTGGTTTACTGTTAATTTCTTAATATGCAAGCCATTTTAACCCTTATTTAAACTGTTACAAAGACTATCAAAATTTTAGAGCCAACAGAACACAATTTGTTTATTTTATCAATAGGATTATCATAGAAACACCAAACATTTTATCAAGTGGCATTGATGTAAAGATAATAATTTGTTCACTTTATAATAGCGACATCTGTCTTTTTTCGAACACACTGCAGATACTTTACTTATGATTTTCGTAAATCACAATAGATGGCAGCACATATATTGTTTTCGTAGAGGGCAGCACTGATAACATTGAAATGAAAGTTATTTTCAATAAGCCTTTTGCCGTTATCGACTGATAGCAGCTGATACGGTTGTTTGGCATGACGTCAACTAATTCAGTTCGAACTGATTGCGTGCACTAAGCAAAATCTGAATTAAAATCAAAGCCATAATTTGACTTTTCTAAAGTATCAGGATTTAAATCCACATTTATACACAATCTATATTATGGATAAGCTTCAGTAGTGGTATATTTAATATGCAACGTCTTATCACGCAACGACAGGTGCTATAACGATAAAAAGATATGGCTCTGGCCAAATGGAATTCTCGCACATTCGAGCATTCAACCGTTTATTCCTCAATTTTCATACAATTATTTATGGAACTATTCAAACTTATTATTAGTAAAATTGATAAATGAATGGGCCATACAACCGAATGTAACTAAATTCAGAAAAAGAAAATATTGATATTATAACATAAGAGACAGACGGAAGTCCTAGTAGAGTGGGAAGAAGTTGAAAAAAAGAATAAAAATAGAATAAAGTGAATATAGCAGTTGTGAAAATAACAGCAATAGCAGTTGTGAAAAAAACAGTAATAGCAGTTGTGAAAATAGTATTAGTTAGTAAAGTTATAAATAAACTTACGACAAGCCTTGTAAGCATAGCACGCCATAACAACAAATAAAAACGTCATCCAAAATATAAAAGCGGGAGAAACAAAATAATACGAATACATTATTTATTACTCAATAAATGACACAATAAAACACGCGAATAAGAACAAAGGACAAAATGGTACTGACTTATTAATTAATAAAGCCTGATACTGATTTATTATCAGGTAGATACGGGGCTTTGGCAAATTTATCGATATTTTTTGTATTTTATCTGTAATTTAAAAAATTTCTATGATAAAAAGTAAAGGATTATTCATTTCACATTCTTTGCCTATTTTTGATATCTAAAAATGACGTCATTATAGTCGCTCGACTGATGTTAAGCGTCGCAGCCACTTGGCAGTTACAAGACTACTCAGAACGTAAGAAAGAAGCAAAAGGGAAAAAATATAGGGGAAAAAGATGAATGGATGGCTCCTTTCTACTGCTATGATACGCCTACATGGAATTATTTATTTAACATAAGATAGAACACTTATCTGCGTTATCACAGTTCAAGCGATAAAACATTATTTTTTAAAGATTAATCAATTATATCTTAAAGATTAATATCTTATATCTAAACAAGTGTTTCCCCTTTCATATATAATTAATAATTGTTACTTATTTAAATTTAAAATGTAAGTAATATGACGGCAAATATCTAAATGTCGGTTTGATGTGCGATGAAACGCTTAGACTTACTTAGTTGTAGTGACGTCCTTTTTACCGTGAGTTCGTGGGTAAACTTGCAATACCGCAATAAACTGTGAAGTTTTTTATGAAGGACCACACATTTTGCAAGCCACTTTGGTAAGCGGTACCAACATCTAATGAAAAATAGATCAAAAAATATATGTAGGTAGGTACCCACTCATTCTGAAAGATATACATATAATTATATCCTACAAAAAAGGAATAAAAAAACTCACCAAAATACTTCACCATTAAAAAATAAATCGTAAAGAAAACGACTATGTTTATAAACATAAAAACTAACGCTCCAACCAAATTAATCGTCATATTTACTAAAAATACTAAATTCAATGAAAACTGAAGAAGTAATTAAAAAAACTGCTATTATAAATAGCGGATGACAAAAAATAGCTGTTATAAATAGCAACTACATGATTTAATGTGCTAAAAAATGAAACGTCTATACGTAAAGTAATAAAGCAAATTCTGATTGAAATGAGCCGATGTATTGTACGTTCCTCGTCGCTCAGATACGATCCAATCGATAAATTGTTGATTACAGATAACGGTAATTAGGTACTTTTTGCGATGTTTGTTGGAAAAAAAATATGGTATAAACGATAAAATAGATGAATATAAATTTGTTATACCTACTATGTATTGAATAGGTACATAGCTGGTACATTGAGGCCACATCGCTCGTAGAACTAACAACCTATGGGGATGATAGGACCTCGAGTGGCGACCACGAACCGGAAGATGCAGCGTAGGCCCCAGCTAGGTGGACCGACGATCTAGAACCGCGGGGAGCCGATGGATGCAAGAAGCAAGCAGCCGCTCAAAGTGGCGCTCTATGGGGACGCCTATGTTCAGCAGTAGATGACTGGACGTCTTCAGGCTGATAATGATGATGATGATGATGATGATGATTTATGCACCAAAAAACAGCCCTAAAGTTTCAAAGAGTTTACGTATCTATAAAAAAATATTATGTTCGTTTTTATGAATTAATTACTTACTTTAATACTTAATTAAAAAACACATTCGTTGGCAAGTGAAAACAATAAAAATCTAAAAAAGAAAGAATAAACACTTTGTTGTTGTGACATCAGCGCCACCTACTCTAATCTTGTTATTCATGGAACTATTTCGTGTTTACAAATAGATTACAACGCCATGCTAACCCGCTAGATGGAGCCACCGGTTCCATATTTTAAAGAAACAGGAAATTTTAATAATAGAATATTTATGTAATTTATTGTTATTCCAAGTAATACAATTAAAAAATTAGTAAAATGATACAATTAATTGTACAGTCACAATTAACATATGTAATAATTAGTAATAAAACTTACGTTTCTTAATACAGTTTCCAAAGCAGAACCAACACCAGAACAGGTATAACACCATAAATATAATCACAATACCGACTACTGTAGCTGCTGTATCCATTTTGAAACAATATTATAACTAAATCGATTTCGATATAAACACGACATAGCCACCCGACCCGATATCTATCTTATCAACACAACTTTTATCGCCGAATACGTACTTAAGTAGGTAAGTGAAATTGTTGTAGTCACGATAATTATGATAATTCATTTAAATACTGCTTGTAAACGGTTATTTATTGAATAACATGTCTTTTTAAGCCAAAACTGAACGATTTGAAAAAAATTCAATAAACTTGTATTATTTTCCTTCAATTCTATTTTAGTTCCGAATGTGGATTAAATTATTTATTAAACAAATCACATTATAAAAATGTCGCAACGTATTTTAGAAAAAAGATGAATAAATTTAATACGCGAGTACAATAGAAGAAACGGTGACCAAAAAAAATCGAACGACTCCAGTCCAGTCACAGCCAAACTTTATAAACTGATAAACCATGAACTTAGACTGAAATAACGATAGAACCAGCGCTCGGCAAACTAACAATTGAAGCAAAAGATGGAATACGAAACCGAAAAATCATCTTTTTGCTCAATTTTGAAATAGACAAGGAAAAAAATATAAAAGGAATGGCCCACCAATCATGCGCAGCATGAGCATTGCGCACCGTGTATAATAATTATTTTCTCAACACTTTTGTCGTCAGAGAATGCCAGGATTAAGTCTCCTCCCTCCTGTGTCTTACTCTAACAGTGATGACAAAATTTCTCGTGGTACGCCGGCTAGAGGGTTCGGGTATTCATCTATTTCCATTCGTCGCCATCCCATCCATTCATCTTTTAAGTTTTCCCCCTATTTTTTATAGTACCTACGTCTAACCGTTAAAATAGATAGACAGAATACTAAGTCTATCATATCACTGGCTACTGTTTGTTCTTGGAAACAATGTAGGCATAATGAATAAATAAATAAATATTTAAAAACATTTCGCACAGCGCCATCTAGAAAGCAAACTTTTTATACTGTAAGGACCTGATAATTGATAAAATACTTACCATATTTAAATTCATAATAATTTTTGATTTAAAATCACTAGCTGAAAGGCGTCCATGCACACTAACGCGTAAAACGTCACTTAGGACACTTATCATAAGGGGATTGCCTATCACCACGATTGGGAGGTGGTTTGGTGATTGCAGAAGATTATAATGTACTGAGGAGAATGCTTCTAAACATTCTCCTTAGCTGAGTCTTACTGCACCAACGGGAAGAGATGGGGTGGTCCTATTACCACCGGGACCACATGGCACATGTTTATCAATGAGTTCATATTATGTACAGATACACTACGTATTATGTATCTACATAGAATACGAATACACAGAACTGACATTATCTATGGTATAATAAGGTTTTGCGATTTAGTATTCCTTTTTCAGCTTCACTTTCTATTTTTGATAGCTGAGTTCCTTTTTTTAGTCTAAGGCTATGAATGAATGAACCAACTGCTTGAATGGGATTATCCGGTGAGCGGTGACATAACGACATAGAGGTAATTGTGAGGAGGCGCTTGTCTAACGTTCGACTTGAGTCGGAAATTATATTTGACGACACATTTTGAATGAACGAATGAGTGACTGAAATCTTTATTGGCTCGAATACAAGTTACATAGATGCTCACAAATTCACTTTTGTGTTATAGTTTTGAATTATGGAATTATTTACAGCGTTTTAGTATTGTTAAGTTTTGTAAAATAGCAATTTAAGTTGTAATGTTTATTTAATGAATATTTGCTTTGGAGTTAGTAGTAAAGTCATGTAGATCGTCATTTATACTATACTTAGGCTGAGTTGCACCAGCTTACTTTAACGCTAACTTTAACCCTAACTATAACCGTTCCACGCATCGCAGGGCGGGCTAATGTCAAAATTTGACCGTAACTTTAACCGTGATTATGGTGCAACTCAGCCTAAGTCTATCTAATGTTTCTGTGACTTGGAGAACTTAATTCAATTCAATACAATTCAATTGTTTATTTGCATTCCACAATGTTGTTTAAAGATGTTCGTTGACTATTTAATATTTTTTTAAGCAACTTTTTATTTAATTTTTAACGGATTGCGCTTGATTATTTAAATGTAGGTAAGCATTTCTTAATTATTTGATATGATTATCAATTATTTGGCAGACTTAATAAATTATTAAATCAGTTCCAATTTACTGATTAAATCAGTAATCAGTAAATTGATCAAACATCAACAAAACATGCAAATTGTAGATTATTCTACAACAAACAGTGTTCCCTTTGAACAATCCCGAGGCCCTCATGCAGGCCTCCCTCATAAGATTTATATTCATATTCATATTCATATTCATATTCATATTCATATTCATGTTCATGTTCATGTTCATGTTCATGTTCATGTTCATGTTCATGTTCATGTTCATGTTCATGTTCATGTTCATGTTCATGTTCATGTTCATGTTCATGTTCATGTTCATGTTCATGTTCATGTTCATGTTCATGTTCATGTTCATGTTCATGTTCATGTTCATGTTCATGTTCATGTTCATGTTCATATTCATTTATTGTGCTCACATATAATACAGACTATATATTTAATCATCATCATGATCATCCTCAGCCTGAAGACATCTACAGCTGTACATTGGCCTCCCCCAGAGAGCGCCGCCTCAAGCGGCTCGCCTCCTGCATCCATCAGCTCCCTGTGTTTTTCACCAGATCGTCGGCATACCTAGTAGGGGGCCTGCCTACGCTGCGTCTTGTTGAGCACCTTTCTTCCCCATCAGTGGTCAGTTCTGCGAGCAATGTGGCCCATTGCCACTTCAACTTGCCAATACCAAGAGCTATATCGGTCAATTAAGTGATCTCCTCATTCCGGATCTTATCTCGCAGAGAAAAACCGAGCATAGCTCTCTCCATAGCTCGTTCCGCGACTTTGAGCTTACTAATGAGGCCAACAGTAAGAGACCACGTTTCAGTTCCATAAGTCATCACTGGTGACACACACTGATAGAAAGCCTTTGTTTTGAAATGAAAGATTTATGTCAAAGCTTCCCGAACGCTGCCCAACCGAGTTGGATTCTTCGTGCCGACCTCTTTGTCAAAGTTGGACCTACCTAATTGGACAGTCTGTTATAAGATTTAATATTCAGATTCAGATTCAGATTCAGATTCAGATTCAGATTCAGATTTTTCTTGCTTCCATAGTGTACAATAGGTGGAGTATAATATTAAGTCTAGGTTCATATGGACCCCGTCGGGCGCAGCAAATTGTTGACGAGAGACTTGCGGACGAGGAACCCGACACCACCTTGGGACAGTTGGTCTCCCTCCCGGTAGAAGAGTAAGTTACCGGAATTTAGGATTATCGTGTCCTGTCCCTGTCTTCGGACTTCTGACAATCCCATTACATCCCAGCGTAACTTACTCATCTCCTCCTCCAATTCGACCATCCTTTCGTCAGCCCTCAATGTACGCAGGTTATATGTTGCCAGGGCCAGGGGTCGTGTTTGGTGGGGTTGGTAGCCGGGCGTCTTCCGGGGATTCTTCCCCCTGCCCTGCCGTTACCGTGACCGCTACCGGAGCCACGGGATAGCAGAGCCGCCGGGGACTGGGGGCCGTCTCTATGTGTGCTTGTCATTAGGGGGGGGGGGTTTGCCATAATCACCACGCTTGGCAGGCGGCTTGGTGATCGCAGTAGATTATGATGGTGAAGACCAAGAAGAATGCTGCAGCCCATTCCCTGGATATTCCCTTAGCCGACTTTTACGGCACCCACGGGAAGAGATGCACCCACGGGAAGAGATCGCGTCCTAGCGTCCTTTACAAAATTAGATTAAAAAACTTTAAATAATAATAATCCTTTTAAAAGGGTTTAAAGCTCAAACCAACTTCAATCGCTTTAAGTTCGGTTTTTGATCCGTAGTCAATGTTACTAATAGTTATTTGTTAGAATTTTGATCTCACTTCGGCAAAAAGAGGGTTGTAAGTTTTGTTTGTCTTTGAGTTTGCTATCCCGATTTATGGGGGGGCGTCCCGATTAGCGCGATTTTCATTGGTCTGTGACATGTCCTGATTTACCCTTGATCAGGCGCTGAATGTCCCGACTTTTCACTACCCTCCTGACATGGTCCTTTAATTCTAAAATATAAACCAAGCAATGTTCAATGTTCAATTTTTCGTGACTCATATTAACACTTTTTCATAACTGACGAAAGTTTCTAAGTAGATAATTATGTCCGACTTATACTCATCAATCAAATTTTATTAGATAGTAGAGACCTGATACTGAATTAAAAATGTAATCCATTTATAAAATAACTGTAGATAGTGCTGTTAATATTATTTCATGACAGATGAGGATGAGTATCTCAAAGTTTTGTAAATATCACAGAGCTAGAATTCGCTCATCCCACTCCTATCTTTATGGTAAATCCTATACCCTATAATTTTAAACAGTTGACAAATAATACGAATCGAATACTTCATATCCATATCTTTTAATGTATAAAATGATGTGACCAGCTAGTCGTTCGGCTGATGTTAAGCGTATAACGGATGCAGTGTGGAACTCTAAAATAATTCTGTGCTTAACTATAAAGTTTCGCGTGATACTGCACTATACACGTCATCATGAGACATCACACAGTCTAGTAATGTGATTACTATTCCGTAAGATTACTACATAAAGTCTTATTTTCCCAGTAATTTAACTACCTACGTGCCGCACTGCTTGGCGGCAGAATAAGCGGTGGTATCTACCTAGATGAACTATACACAAAAAATCCATCAACTGTTATGGGCGGCCGTGTCTTTTAACCCGCCAACGGTGACGTCGATTTGACTTACATCTTCGGTGACCCCGGTTCCACGCACCGGGGTTTTCAATGAAAGATTTTTCAAAATCTTTTATTTACTGATATTATTTTTTGTTAATTATAAATTATTTGACATTAAAATCACAATATTTTGTAAATCACAGCTTCGTTTAATTACTTTTTCTTATAATTATACAACTTCACATAGAACCCTATAAAAGTAGTTGGTTTTTACACTCCAGTTATAAAAGTTTGAGAACATAACAATCAACATATTTTCGAAATTCTTTCAGTCTTTTCAATTTCTAGACTATATGAACTTACACAAAATAAACTAAAAATGGCATTCTACCAACAAAAAATTACAAAAAAAACACCCCCCCTCCCGGTGACCCCGGTGTACCGCACCGGGTTGGGACCAAAACTCGAGAACGTGCGCCCGCACAGACGTCGCGCGGTGAACTGGCGGTGGGGGAAGGGAAATGAGGCAGCTACTCGAAATGGCGACACAAAATGGCGGCCAGGGAAAAAGTTATTCGAATTAACCAAGTGACCCACAGACATATAGGTCACCGTTCCCGGGTTAACATCAGGTGAACGACTAGCTCGTCACGCCATTCATTTACATAAAAAAGGAAGAAATAGTTAAATTGACTTACGGTTTATGATCAGCCAAGACGTAAAAGATATTAAGAATATAGCAATGAGCACAGTTGTGATGCCGATGACAACGGCACCGATGAGAAAGTACGCTTTAACATGCCCGGGAGAGTTAGACATGGTGAACAAAAAAAATAACAATAATAAAAACAAAAAATAATGCTTATTGTGTTTTAGCAAAACACGCTACAACTTGTGGGCAAAACACGATTAATGAGATCCGAATCGAAAATCACGAAAATAGGCTTCATATTAATTTATCTGATAATTATTGAAAGATTGCTCGTAATACTAACGCAAGTCAAATTATCAACAATTAGCTTGTTTTGCAGACGGCTGTTTTTCAAAGGTTGGGAAAAGGTTATTATAGGTTACTAGGCCCCGGCTTCACATGGTTTAATTAGTTTTACGCCTTATCCCAGTCTAAAGGAAGAGAGAAGGGAGGGTAGAAAAGATACGGGAAACGGATAAAGGATGAAGGTGAAGGGACTACTATAGTACAGGTTAGGAGTGGTTTTGGACCTAATACTGAAGGTCCTAAATACCGAAGAGCCAGAAATCAAGCAATGTGTGTTGCCATTGATGACATATGGAACTGAGACGTGGTCTCTTACTGTTGGCCTCATTAGTAAGCTCAAAGTCGCGCAACGATTTATGGAGAGAGCTATGCTCGGTGTTTCCCTGCGAGATAAGTTCCGGAATGAGGAGATCCGCAGGAGAATTACTAATGGCGTGATACCCTGACGTCCCACTTTGGGTGTATTATGCATTTCCCCCGCCAGCATCTACCCAAGCCAACCCAGCTCCTAAAGTAAAGGAGCGCTTTAGATGGGTTACATGCTCTAAGGGCGCAACAGATCTAGTTCTTCTAATGCAAATGAATGACGTGACGAGCTAGTCATTCTCCTGATGTTAAGCATCATGGCGGCTCATAACATAGTGCGAGATCCCACAGTAGGGATACCTACGTCATCGAGTACCTCAATAAGCTATCTGTAGATCGATAACCGACACATAAACATGTAAAAAAAAACAGGTCTGCCAATTCCGATCATGCCGGATTTGTGTGTCGGATCTCGCACTAACGGTTGCAGTATAGTGACACTGTACTGCACTGCTCACGTCATCCTGAGACATCAACATAGTTTAATAAGATTTCTAGACTGTATATAGTGTGCAACCACTGCTAGTTTGCCAGTAATTTTACTAGCTACAATGCCCTTCAAACCGGAACACGTAGTACTTGCGCACTACTGCCGGCAGAATAACTGTCAAAGCGGTGGTACCTACCTAGACGAACTTTGCAGAAAAGTCCTACCGGTAGTACCACCTTAGACACTGATCCAGTAATCTTGTTAGTAACTATTCACCGATCCTATAAAATAGGATAGGATTATTATTGTTTTAACTTACTGTTTATGATGAGTCGTAGTAAGGACCCGCCACCGAATATTAACAAACACATGATAGCAGTAGAAATAAACAAAGCACTTTGAAATGATACATCCATTTTGGTAAAAACCACTTTTTATATCAACACGATCGGTTGTAATGACAACTTGAGCTTAATTAAATTATAAAACTTGTAAAGATTACCTGAAATATGATAATCGAAAGATAATTATGCAAAAACATTATTTTTGGGCGTGGTTTTGTTTTAATTATGTATCTTTTAGTTTAGATATTTTTTCTCTTTTGTTTTTTTTTAAGAATCCCGAGCTAGCCGTTTACTTAGAACTAACTATTGTACAATCTATGGTAGTTTTCAAACTAAAACCTAGACAAAACTCACTAGGGGTGTTTTGGCAAATGCCTTAATTATGCCATGACTTATTTATATTGGCTTGGCTTGGCTTTGTATCGGCAGCCTTTAGGCGGCTTAAAGAATTCTGATATTGCTGACCACTTGCCTACACGAGAAGAAGAAGAAGGCTAATTTAACAAATATATTTACAAACAAAAAGTAAGTGTATAGTCAAGTATCCGCCCCACTATACAACACACCAAAGACACAGTTAGCCACACAAACAACACAAAAACAATGTTCACGACCACTAAAACAACAGCTAAAGCAAAATTACTCATGATGAACAACACGATAAATAAATAAATAAACACTGTCGAAAGTATCACGAGGTTGACTAAGTTTTACCATTAATTGGACTAGTGGTTTATCAGGCGATAAGTTATCGATAACTAATTAATATGTAAGATATGAAACGTGTTTGCTTCCTTCGCGTTGTTTTCTTCATCAAACGATTGGTTAGGGATTTACAGTTTGTGACAAAAAAGTATAAGACGTAATATTAATAATTATTCTTTTACAGAACAGCTGTGCTCAGTGTTTGCCTGCAAGGTAAGATCAGACACGAGGAGATATGCAGGAGAACTATAAAGTTACTGATCTCTTAGCATTAGCAAGTTGAAATGGCAATGGGCAGGCTACGTCGCTTTAGAACTGACAACCGATGGGGACGAAAGGTTCTCGAGTGGCGACCACAAAACGAGCTGGAAATCGCAGCGTAGGCCAGCCACTTCTGGTCATAACAGTGGGGAGCCGATGGCTGCAGGAGGCGAGCAGCTGTTCAAAGTGACCGCTCTTGGACTATGTTCAGCAGTAGTCTTCTGGCTGTTGTTGTAATCAATGATAATATTCCTGGAGATTAAAAATGTTGATGGGTGAGTTTGGCTTTACATTTTATAGAATTTAATGACTGTGGCCGGACTACGCTGCGTCTTCCAGTTCATGGTCGCTGCTCGAGAACCTTTCTTCCTCATCGGTTGTCAGTTCTACGAGCGATGATGGACCGATGACCTGGTCAGAACCGTGGGGAGCCGATGGATACAAGAGGCAAGCAGCCGCTTAAAGTGGCTCTCTTTAAGGAAGCCCTATGTACAGCAGTGGACGTCTTCAGGCTGATGATGAACGACTGTGGTCATCTTTACTTTGTGAGAAAAAATGAAATTTAATAAGTGTTGATATAAACTTACTCATACAAATCGCCGCGATTAAAAAGTAAATTAAACAGGCCAACGTAAAGATAGTAAGCGACGCATATAAGAATATGTCGAGCACTGAGAGGACCATTGTTAATGCACTCACTAACTTGACTAAAGATTAAGCTAACAGCACTAACAATAAATTATAATTATCCCAGAGATAAAAATTATTGCTAAATAATTGTTTTAAAATTTTAGATTTATTGAATTGGTATGGTTGTAGTTTCTTGTACCATCATTACAAATTATCAGGTACCCTGCAGTAATTAGTCCCGGGGGGTTTTAAATTAATTTCTGAGATTAAAAAAATATATTTGGTTAAGTTTTGAACAGAATATTATATAAAAGGCGACATTAAAGCCAGACTAATTAAGTTATTAATAAAGTACTTTATATGTATATTTCATTATATTTAATTTGATTAAATGAATTGTGTGTCGGAAATCAATAGAATGTGTCGACTGTCAACACTTTTATAAGGTACATTGGAAAACCGCACCAACTGCTTAAGTATTGCCACTTGACCCGGAGGGTCACATTACGTTAATGTTGTAATGAAGCTGCATTTTATCTATCTATCATTATAAGGTCAGTGACCTTTTAAGTAGGCCAAGTTTAGTGGTTTAAAGAATTCAATGACCTTTGTTTTTGACATTGCAAAGTACAGTAAACTAAGAAATGATCAGGAAGATAATAATTTCTATGATAGGTAGGTATAATTACCTACTGCGTTTAAGATATTTTAGTTACATGCAACTACACTTCTACCAAAAGTCATAATTTTTAGGAAGTATTCATAGATAAAATAAATCTTAATGGATCTAAAAATAGTACGAAAGGACGGGGCATTTAAAGCATCTACACGAGAATGTATGAAACTTCACTCGTGATCAATAATAACTTAGATTTAATGATGAATAAAAATTAATGAAAAGAATAAAGATTGCAAGTTTTCAGCACCAAAGTATTTATTACACTATGACCAAAGTATGGTTACCTATTTCTTTGCCGATGATTACAACGCCATCTATCACATTACCATGAAACCAATTTTTCCATTTCTAAATAAGTTTTGTTGAAGTAGTTACATTAGTCACCGCTAGATGGCAGGAAAGTAAATAAAATGGAAAATTCATGCTAGCCATTGACGAGCGTAATTATACCGAACTAAATCTAAATTAAATAATAATTATTATATTATGATAAGTAACTTTTTCTATTACAAATCCCCATAACATAATACTGATATTTATAGACTTGTAGTGTTGCTACTCGTCGCTAGGTGGCAGGAAAATAAACAAATGTAGAGTAGAACGCAGTCATTTTGATTCTCGTAGAGCGTCTACGCGCTTATGATAGAGTCAAACGAGTTAAATTATTGAAGTTATCTTAAAATAATTATAAATGCAAATTTAGTTTCTCTTTAAAGCCCATCCCTTTAAACCTAAAAAACCTTTTACTATCGTATCCACTACTGGGACTACTGACGTAATAAATATTGAATTATAATGACAAAACACGAAAATTCAGGCACTTGATTCGCAAACAATTTATAAAAACATAAACTTACTTTTTTTAATAACAAAATCCAGCACTATAAGTAAAACAGCAACCACTACAATACTCAAAAAAAAATAATACTGCCCGGACATTTTGTACGCAGTTTGCTTTACTAATGATTTATTTTATTAATTGATGAAAAATCAAAGTTTAATTACGATAAGATAATTCGAAAATTTACTTGTAACTGGTAAATATTTCCGATCGGTATCTCATTCAGGGCTATACCTAATAATAGGAGCGTGCGCAATATTAATTTTCCTATCACACGTACCTAAGTAGTTATACTTACAGTTCGCTCACACTATAATCATCATCATCATCATCATCATCATTATCACCACCATCATCATCATCATTGTGGTAGCTACCCAGACAACCACGATCGACGACCACTAGACAATGCCACACTGCATCACAATGTTTTCTTTTAGCCATCTTTTAGCTAAAGACAATGCTCAGGCGCAGTTTATAGGTAGATAACAGATTATAAATAAACAAAATGAACTGTACAGCCACCAAGACGTCCGATCAACAAAAGAATAACAGAAATGGTACTCACTGTGCCACCAAATAAATCTCATTACATTTAACATCATAATGAGAACAAATATAATAACAAATATAATAATTTGGGCAGACATTTTAGCACGGCACAGACTTGGCACTAAGTTTGGTATTAGTGTTGTGCTGTGATAATTCGTTGATAGGTTATCTATTTTATTATATTGTTGGGTCGATAGCTTGTGATTATAATACCTACGTTGAATATGCGATTGATTAATTCATATTTTGTACCTAAGTTTTACTAGGTGGTTGGACTTTTCTGCAAAGTTCATCTAGGTAGGTACCACCGCTTTACCAGTTATTCTGCTGCCAAGCAGTAGTGTGCAAGCACTACTGTGTTCCGGTTTGAAGGGCGTTGTAGCTAGTGAAATTACTGGGCAAATGAGACTTTACGACGGGGGCAACCACAACGTCTTATAGCATTATTAGGTACTTCAATATTACTTCAATCATACATTGACAAATGACATAAAAGTAAGAATACTTTAATGTTGCAGAGCCAGAGCAGTTTTGATGACGTCACGTTAAATCGTTCACTCAAATACAACTGTCATGTCATACCTTTACATCATGTTGATACTGACGTGCGACAATGATAACGCCATATAAAAATGTAGACGTCTCGTTCTCACGCAGGAATACTTTATAAGTTCATGGTACGAATTCGAACAATATTATTGTAGCCTTGAAATAATAATGCCATGACACATGATGGTTTTGTATTACTCTGTGGCAGCCCAGTTGATCACACAGCCTAGTAATCTAACTAATTACTACACTGTGTGATGTCTCAGGATGGCGTGCGTACTCAGTGCAGTGTCACGCGAAATTATATTAATTTGAAAGTTCCAAGTGACACTGCAACTGCTATGGGCGGTCGTGCCGCTGAACATCAGGTGAACGACTAGCTAGTCACGTCATTCAATCTCATCAAAAATAGTAGGTATATTATCACCTATAAGTATTTAGAGCGAGTAGGTATATTTTGTGTAGATGAAGCCGTGACCGAAAAAATCGCGAACCTACATGCGTTTTCGTTGTTATTTAGAGTTCCGTACCTACCTAAACCCTATTACTAAGGCTCCAGTTACTCGGCTGCCCTCCTACAAAAAAAACACGCAGGCCTGTTTTTTTTTTTGCTTGTTTTGACAGATAATTGTATGGAACCCTTCGCGCGCGAGTCTGACTCGCACTTGGCCGTTTATTTGTGTATTGTATGTAAAATTATGCTGTGATATTTATATGTGTATTTTGTATTGGCTGGTATCAGATATTTTTTATCCATTGACGCGTGTTTTAAAGTCGTTTTGGGCATTTCGGTGGATTTAAATTAAAGAGTTTGGTGAGTGGCTCAAATGGTGACTTTGCCATCTAGTCTCAAACTAAGCAATGCTTTTACTATGAGAACCAGATAACTGATATAATACTTAAATACTTCATTAAACAAAAACATTACATAACGTACAATATAATAATAAACAATAAACAATTTATTTCAGGTAAGCTTATAAAATAAACATAGGCCCATATTATAGATACCTTAAAGACTAACATACATATTTTATAACACTAAACTAAAACTTCATTGAGCACGTAGAGTCGGCGTGCTGAGCTGGCTGGAGGTGTCACGTAGCCTTCCTCGGAACTTGCCGTACATTACACCTCTAGGCCAAAAATCCTCCTTGGTGAAGACAGCTAGGTTGGTAGTAGGAACTCGCACGACAAAAGACCCAGATACAGAACAAGCATCTATGTTCATCACACAAGATCCTGGGTAGGAATCGCACCCATAACCTACAGTTCAGAAGGGACTACTACCAACTGAGCTAACTAACCAATACCATGGGGTCCCATCAACGAAAAATAGCCCGAACTTGAAAAAAATGTAGTAATTGTGTCTAGAGAGTTACTATTTAGTGTCCAGTGTATTCATTTGGCCCAATACTTCGCCAACACGCATTAAATGTCGCTTGATAATCTTGCGTTATGCCGAAATAAAATAATTCGTAAAATAGCCCGCGTTATTGCGTTATATGGCATGGGGCATCTGTACTGTAGGTATTATATTATCTGGGCCAATACCTACCGCAATATTAACAATATTGCCTAGTACCTGCCTCTACCTATCACCAAGCACTTATCCATCGCGTCACTTCCGGTGCCAGAACACTTGAGACTCAAGTGTAGAGACGATCCATCAAAGTCAAATGATTTATTGCTAATACATTTTTTGCACTTTTTCAAATCAAATATAAAAAATAGGTATTAAACAAAAAAAAAATCTTTTTCTGTATTAGGTATCTAATATTATAAATACGATGATCTGGTGAAAGCCGTGGGGAGTCGATGGATGCAGGTACGAGTAACCGCTCAAAGTGGCTCTCTTGGGAAGGTCTATGTACAGCAGGACGTCTTCAGGCTGTTAATGGTGATTATAATGAATATTATAAATCCCATTCAAAGTAAATAAATAAATAATAAATATGTGTGGACATTTTACACAGCGCCATCTAGCCCCAAACTAAACAAAGCTTGTACTATGGGAACCAGATAACTGATATAATACTTATGTACTTTTTGCGTTGTAAATACTAGAATACAATGTAACATCCAGACACAGAACAAACATCTATGTTCATCACACAAACTTTTGTCCTGGGTAGGAATCGAACCCACAGCCCCCAGTTCAGAAGGCATAGGTTACTACCAACTGAGATACCGGGCCGTCAAATAAATACACATTTCCCGACGCTACCATAAATCAAAAGTAGATGACGATAAAATGGTGAATACTAGGCTCCAGAGCTTAGAGCACCGTCGTAAAGTTGCTAGCCTATCGGTGTTCTACAGGTTGCATTTCGGTGAGTGTGCTGCGGAACTACACAATCTAATTCCATCTTCTCCAATTCACCATCGGACGACAAGACGTACAGCTACACGCCATCCATTTATGGTCGATATTCCTTCAATTCGTACAAAGCGGTTCGACTCGACATTTATAATCCGAGCAGCGAAAGAATGGAACACATTACCAGCGTCTTTGTTTCCTGATAAGTACAATCTGGAGCTCTTCAAGTCGCGAGTGAATAGATATCTTCTAGGCAAGCATGTACCACCGTAGACCGCATCGTCACTTTCCATCAGGTGAGATTGGGGTCAAATGCGGGCCTATCCAGTTATAAAAAAAAAAGATGAGTCTTAAGCCACAGGAAAATTACATATTCATAATTAATTTACTAGGTAATTGATAAAATATTACAATTAATTATTGTTTGTTACGCACGAACTTATGTAACTAAATCTTGATAACAACTGCATAATAACTGCTTATACTTAAACACACATAATGACAAATAATTACTTGGTTTATTTACATGAAATTATATGATAATTATAGTTAGTATTACAATTTTTTCATGTAAATTAGTATACCAATCTGACCTACGTAAATGATATTATTATAGTCGTTCGGTTATTTCTATATTGATAATTTATCGAATTGAGAGATACCGGCTTTGCACGGGTTAATTAGATTTTTGGAGGAAACGCAGACGGTATTATTTTTTCGTTACAGTTGCTCGTAAAGTGACCCGTATCGTCACTGCTTTTAGGATCAAAATCCAAGAAATTTCCGACGCGTGCTTTTAAGTTTTAACATTACGTTACATGGTGATATAACCCGATACAGTTAAGTTTGTATCTCACTGCAAGTCATACAAATATTTTATCATCATCAACAACCTGTAGACGGCCACTGCTCAACATAGGCCTCCCCTTCCCCACAGCCACTTTGAGCGGCTGCTCGTCTTCTGCATCCATCAGTATATTTTGTGTATATTTCAAATTAATTAATTCCGTTTCCGCTTCGGTTTCGGTTTTTTTTGTTTCATCGATGTTTATTTCGTTCGCATGAGTTAATTAACTTTACAACTGTTTATTTCTCGCAAATGTGATGCTAAACGTCGTATGACACGCGTGTGGATTGATCATTGCATTCTCGGCACCTATATCGCGCATATTACTGCCTCGAGTGCAATGATCAACTTCCCACACTTGTATCATAATGTACTACAGTGAAACCTGGTTAAGTGAGACATCAAGGGACCTGCAATGTCGTTTCACTTATAGAGGTATTCCACTTACCCAGTGTCTCAGATATACAGGTATAAATATATATCTGTCTCATTTACAGAGAGTTCCATTAATAGAGGTGAGAATCAGAGAGATATAGTAGTTATACAGGTGCGATCATTAAATAAAATAACGTGTTATGTATGTAAATGAGTTTTAATAAAAAAAAAATTAGTACTTAAAGGTAATCATACAAATGTAATCAACAAAAATATTCAAGCACGTTTTTACTTTAAGTTGCTTGACCCATGTTAGCAAACACTGTTCAAGTTCAGGATATTCTGATAAACGTACACGTTTTAGTTTTCCTTGTCCTTCAGAACATTGTGATTCAATTTTATGTTTACTCTGAATTATTCTACAAAGAGTAGATTTTGGCACATTAAATTCGGCACAAACTTCTTCGCGTGTCTTCCCACTTTCATAGACGGATATCAACTTCAGTTTTTCACGTAATGATAACGATTTTAGCTTTCGTTTTGGCATTTTTCAAATAAACATCTGTAAAAGCGAAACTAAAACTGAAGGTAATTGAAGCTCAAAACTACTTACGTACTTGGAATTACGTGTGGAACTTGTGGGTAGAATAAGAATGAGTAAACAAACAATGTTATCTCAGTTACAGAGGTTTATGCATACAAAATTTACTCGCTGTCTCAGTTATAGAGGTAACTATGATGATAAATCGAAAGAACAAATCCCAGATATAGAGGCTTACCTCGTCCCACTAACAGAGGTAATTCAGTGCCAAAGTGTTGGGACCTCAGCATGAGTTCCAGTTATGGAGGTTTCTCACTTATCCAGGTCCCACTTAACCAAGTTTCACTGTATTAAAAAACTTGTGCTTTATCCAGTGTTAATGTTTAAAATTGGTTGCTTCTTACGAGCATGTTGAGTTGAGTTCGGTCATGTGGCTGAATTGATCATGTGGAGCTGGTCCGTCGGATAATTGATCAGACTCTGTCATATGACTTAGGACATCACGCGTCAAATGAATAGTCATAGGTCGGTCACAGTCAAGGAAGATATATGTGTCACAGTCATGTGCATAGAGAGAAATAATATGACATGTGGTCGAAGGCGATTTCGAGACACCACACCAACGACCTATTGATTTAATTTTTTTTCAAAACTTTATTTAGGGATGAAATTGATATTTATTGAATCAGGTAAAAACAATTTTTGGGGTATTTTAACATTAATTGATCCAACTGAACAATCCCCTGGCCCCTGACACAACTTGGAAGGCGGGCATATATTAATTAATGTAATTTTACACACAATTATGTATTTTTATGGGGAAATCAGTAAATATACTTAATAAGTTTAACGTCATAAAATAATAGTTTATAATTAATTATTGTATTATCTTCAACTCGAGATTTTACCGATGTCGATAGTATAAAATAACAATAAATGAAAAACAAATTGTTAAAAAGAAAACTTACCAAAAGAAAAACATTTGGTGAAATAAATTAAAATCAGAAATACAATATACATCATGTAACTCAGTATGGGCACAAGCATTACACACATCACTCCTATCGTTTCCAAAGGCAACATAATATTAAATAATAAAATAATTACAAAACGGCAGGTTCTAGAAAACGTTGTTTTCGCATCCACGAAATTTACGAAACAACGATGCATTATCAAAAACGGAAAAGAAAAAACCAAATAAAAAAATCTTTGTTTAATTTAACAAGATACGAAAGATAGCGCTTGTTTGAAAATAATAGAAATTATTTGCCTAGGATCAGAAATACTCCAAGAATCCATATTGTTTCATACAATTATCAAAATTAGCTCACAGGATAAAAAACACATTGAAAAAAACTCCTAAGTCCTTAAGATTTTGTCTTTAATGTAAATGAATGTCGTGACGAGCTAGTCGTTCCCCGGTGTTAAGTGTCACGACTGCTCATAACGGGTTTGCAGTATTAGGTTACTATTATTTTATTATATTAAAGTAGACAGATCAACATTGAAATGTGACGGGCTCGATAGCTCAGTTGGTAGTATCCCTGCCTTCTGCTAAGATGATGCTATTGTACAAAGCTTTCTTGTCGTTGCTATGAAGAGAACTATGCTCGGTGTTTCCCTGCGTGATAAGATCCGGAATGAGGAGATCTGTAGGAGAACTAAAGTGACCGACAGCTTTTAGAATTGGCAAGTCGAAATGGCAATAGGCGTAGCGCTCGTGGCAAAGCACGACTAGCCGTTCCTAATCGATCGGTAAAGTTGACGGGCCCGATAGCTCAGTTGGTAGTATCCCTGCCTTCTGAACTCAGGGCTGTGGGTTCGATTCCTACCCAGGACAAACATTTGTGTGATGAACATAGATGTTTGTTCTGCGTCTGGGTGTTATATTCTATTCTATGTATGTATTTACAAACAAAAAAAAGTATATAAGTATTGTATCAGTTATCTGGTTCCCATATTACAAGCTATGCTTAGTTTGGGGCTAGATGGGCGCTGTGTGATTTGTCCACACATATTATTTTTTATCTATATTTAATTACAGTAAGTAAAAAAAAAAATATTATAAAATAATAAACTACATTTAAAAATCATAAACGAGATTTACTTTGAAGCTCGTTTTAATTACTCAACTCACATGACATTAGTGACAATCAACAATATTGGTTGCTAGGTTGCATAGAGTATAGAGAGCACTAATCGAACCTCTTTGAGGTGTTATTACTACGTTAGTCCCCAAAAACCAAAGCGAGCTGGTGGCTTTCTGTTGCGTTCAGAACGACGAAGGTTTGGGGACTGCGCCGCAGCTGCGCTCGTGCTAGGCTGTGGTTCTGAGCTTGTGCTTGGTTGCGACTCCATGTTTGAAATGGGTCGTTGCTCTTCGTTTGCGTTTGTACAATCCAGCGGCATCTCTCGTGTCGCTGGCAGTGCATCTCCTGCACAAGGCTCGAATATGGTAACAGGTGCCTTGTAACTCGTATACTCTCTTGATCTCAATTGATCAGCATGCTTTCGCTTGATTTTACCATTTGTTTCGACGTGGTAGGAGTACACTCCTGTTCGTTTTTTAATAGTTCCTGGGTTAGAACCTCTCTCATTTGGATTCTTATTGACCCAAACCGTGTCACCTGGTTCAAACTCTGGAAATGAACTGCTTCTATTTTTGCTTGTCAACGCCTGGCGTAGGCGGGCTTTCCCTTATCCGATACAAAAGTCGCTTTAGAAGAAAGGACTGGTTTCCCAAAGTTTGCCCATTTGTTGCATCTTAGGCTCAAAAACATCCCAGTTACACAAAAACATCTTAGAACGCAAACATCAAAAGATGGCCTTTTTAACAAAGTAAAAGCATTTGTAACTAGTCATTGGCCAGAGAAAAAAGAACTACCAAACGAACTTCATACATTCTATGAAAAACGTGAAGAAATGTCGTTTGAAGACGGAATTTTGCTATGGAATGGCAGACTATGCATTCCAAATACACTAAGAAAGGATATTCTTGAAATGCTCCATGATGGTGACAATGGCGTTAACGCTATGCAATCCTTAGCAAGACTGCATGTTTATTGGCCTAACATAGATAAGAACATTATAGATTTCTCAAGGCGCTGTTATCACTGCCAAAAGTCTCGGAAAAACACGAAACAAACACCAGTATACCCATGGGGAGTACCACCAGAACCTTGGCATCGACTACATATTTATTTTGCTGGCCCTATATTTGGTTTTATGTGGTTAATAGTGATAGACGCTTATACTAAATGGTTAGAGGTTGTACCAATGAAGGTTACTACAACAACAGCTACAATAAGCAAGCTAGATAACATTTTCTCAACATTTGGCGTACCTCGTTACATAGTAACAGATAACGGGCCGCAATTTATAGCAGAAGAATTCAGAACATACTGCAAACAAATTGGCATCGAACATATAAAAACTACACCTTACCATCCGAGGTCAAACGGGCTCGCAGAACGTGCAGTTCGTACTTTCAAAGAACGAATGTCAGCAGCTGATACAAACGAAAACGTACATCAACGACTCAATAGGTTTCTCAAAGCCTATCGTAACACAAGAAGGCAGTCAACCAATCGCACTCCTTTCGAATTAATGTTTGGGAGGAGCGTACGTACAACATTTGATCTCTTAAAACCCAATGTAAAAGAGAGCCTGGAGAGAGCCCGCCTACGCCAGGCGTTGACAAGCAAAAATAGAAGCAGTTCATTTCCAGAGTTTGAACCAGGTGACACGGTTTGGGGACTGCGCCGCAGCTGCGCTCGTGCTAGGCTGTGGTTCTGAGCTTGTGCTTGGTTGCGACTCCATGTTTGAAATGGGTCGTTGCTCTTCGTTTGCGTTTGTACAATCCAGCGGCATCTCTCGTGTCGCTGGCAGTGCAATGTCATGTGAGTTGAGTAATTAAAACGAGCTTCAAAGTAAATCTCGTTTATGATTTTTAAATGTAGTTTATTATTTTATTTGGCGACGAGATGTCCCAAAAATTCAATTTTGAGTGTTTTGATGCTGAAATAGAAGAGTGGGAGTATTATATTCAAAGATTTAACATCGCCCTTGAACTCCACGAACTTGGTGAAAGCAGTGAACAACACAGCAACAAACGTAAACAACTGCTGCTCTCCAGGGTCGGACCAACAACATTCAAGGTGCTCGTAGACCATTTCCGTCCCAAACCTATAACACAAAACACTTACGAAGAAATTGTTGCTTTCCTAAATGAATATTATGGCAAAAGAACCTACGTACTTTCTGAAAGAGTAACATTTGCTTCTAAACACAGAACCGAGAACACAACAATAGCAAAGTTCGTCTTAGAACTGAGATCGCTTGCAGGCCATTGCGATTTTGGTGCAAATTTGGAAGAACGAATTCGGGATCAACTTGTTATTGGCATAAACAACTCCAAATGGCAACAAGAAATTATTCGAAGCCATCCAATAAACAATTCAAAACTAGCGGACGTTATAGCAACTGCGCGTGAACTGGAACAAGCAGAAATACAAAGTTTACGTATTGGTCAAGTACAACAACAACAAACATGTAGCAATTTAGAAGTTTCAACGACTAACAAAATAACGAGAAAACAACATCGGCCTAAAACTAGTCCCAGAAGTAAGAAAGACAAAAAGTGTATTTTTTGTGGCAATAAATACCACACATATTTATCAGATTGTCCAGCAAGAGGCAAATATTGCACTTATTGTAAAAAGAAAAACCATTTCGCATCTGTCTGTTTATCAAAGAAAACTAAACAACATCAAGCTAGACATATAAATGAAGATAACCTCGAAACGGCTTCCAGTGATAGCGATGAGAGCATAAATACCTATCAAATAAATTCACAAATGCATACTACAAAAATCATAAACGAGATTTACTTTGAAGCTCGTTTTAATTACTCAACTCACATGACATTAGTGACAATCAACAATATTGGTTGCTAGGTTGCATAGAGTATAGAGAGCACTAATCGAACCTCTTTGAGGTGTTATTACTACATATTACTTTAAGAAAAATTAACTACAAAACCTTAACTACAATAAAAAATTATTAAAAAAAGATATTTACAACTAAAAACTAAGTGTGATCAAAAAGACCCTTGGTGGAGGGGAGAGTGCCCAGAATGCTGGCTGCATTGCCACGTTGTATAGCAATGCTTACTTTCTCAGCAATAAAAGAGCCAGCCCTCTGGTCACCAGTCGCCTCCACCAAAAGCTTTGTCAAGTCCCTATAAATTTTGTCGTGCACCTGGCCCCCACGGTCCTATTGTTTCAACCCCAAACGGCACAAACGTATAACCTCTGTCGAGGTGTCCATATTTGTGCCGTTTGAGGTTTTCAGTTTTCAGCCTTAGCAGCAACGCTGCCAGCGTCGTTTTTTGTTTCAGGAAGATGAGATGGCGCCATGGTATCAACGCAAGTTGCGTCCCATACCGTCCCATCTTCCTAGGTATTAGAGTCATTCCGTCGAGCCTCTTGCCGTCATCGCGTATTAAGTCCGTTAGGTTCGAGGACGGACGGTACACCAGCACTGACAAAGGCACGATGGATGATGTCGTTCAAGCGTTCACACATATTTATTTATTTATTTGTATTTATGTACTTACATTTCTTTATTAGTCTTGTAGCAACTCCAACATAACCAAATTAATATAATCACTGAGATCACCATTGGAATAGCGACCATTCTAAACCAAACTGACTTGATAATGTCACCTTTGTGTGAATATTCAGTGTCCATATTGAAAAATAATATTTTGTTTTAACCAAGAATTATTTCACGACCAATTATGTCAGGTTAAATTTATAGGCTATTTTACTGTATTTTAACTTAGTCTATAGAGTTTTATTAATTATATTTTGACTTTCAACTAACTATTTTTGCAATCAATATATTTTAGACATTTTTTTATCAGCAATCGGTAATCACCGTGAAGTTTATTTAACAAGTGACCAGCACCATGATATGGGAGTTATCTATCGGTCACCATAGCCTTATCTCCCATTTCTGATGAAGCTATGCAAAATCGAATTTGTTCTAGTAAAAGCTGATAAAGCTTTGCCTCTACAATAAATCGTAAATAACTTGTTAAATCTTATCAAAAAGTTGTTAATAGTTATCAATAAACTTGTGCAATGGCTAAATTTTGTTACAAATTAATAAACTACCCTTACGGGGAGGGGGTTACTACAATCACGACGCCTGGAAAGCGTCTTGATAACATTATTTATTTATTATTAATTTATCATTAACAGCTCGAAGACGTCCACTGCTGAACATAGGCCTCCCCCAAAGAGCGCCACCTGGAGCAGCCACTCGCCGCCTGCATCGATCGGCTCCTCACGGTTTTCACCAGATCGTCGGTCCACCTAGTGGGGGGCTGGCCTACGCTGAGTATTCCAAAATTAAAAATTATTATTAAGGTTGCCAGTGATGACATATGGAACTGAAACGTGGTCTCTTACTGTTGGCCTCATTACTAAGCTCAAAGTCGCGCAACGAGCTATGGAGAGAGCTAATATGCTCGGTGTTTCCCCTGCGAGATAAGATCCAGAACGAGGAAATCCCAAAAGGACTAAAGTGACTGATATAGCAATCGGATTACTAACGAATAAAATAAAAAATAATAGAAAATAAGTGAAACGACCAATTTCGGCTTGCGCTCGATGTCGATGTCGTTTGCACCAAAAGCTCATTACTATAATAAAGAATATTTTATATAATAATCAAGATTCTACTATTCTAAATTTTCACGTGTTGAAACATGAAGTATAACCTTCGCTCACTATCTAATAATATATATTGAGTTGTGTCATCTTTTTAAAACCAATGTCGCGCTAAATGCTAATCGAGCATATAATAATATTTGTTTAGATATTTAGGGTACACACTGGTTACGTCCATATTTAAATATTCGGTTGTGTTGATGTCTGTGCACATAGAATGTGCATGTTCTCGAGAAATGATCGCGCTTGCGTCACGTCACGTGATCAGCGTTTCCACTTCTGAGACTTCTCTCAATTATCCAAGTGCGGGTTAGACAAAGTTAATAACATAGATTACTGATATAAATGAGACAAATAGGATATTCTTTATACTGGAGGGTATTTTACTGCCACCACTATAAACACCACTTTTTGCTGTACCGGTCACCAATCATAGTGACCGCAGCGAACGTTGCTTAAAATAAATAAATAAAATAATAAATAAATATGTGTGGACATTTCACACAGCGCCATCTAGCCCCAAACTAAGCCTGGCTTGTACTATCATCATCATCATCATCATCATCATCATTAACAGCCTGAAGACGTCCACTGCTGAACATAGGCCTCCCCCAGGGAGCGCCACTTAGAGCGGCTGCTCGCCTCCTGCATCCATCGGCTCCCCGCGGCTTTCACCAGGTCGTCGGTCCACCTAGTGGGGGTCCGGCCTACGCTGCGTCTTCCAGTTCGTGGTCGCCACTCGAGAACCTTTCTTCCCCATCGGTTGTCAGTACTATGGGAAACGGATAACTGATACAATACTTATATACTTTTTGTTTGTAAATACATACATAGAATACAATAAAACACCCAGACGCAGAACAAACATCTGTGTTCATCACACAAATGTTTGTAGTAATAAATATTATCATTTTCTGTAATAAGTACCTACATTCTAACAAATAAATTGATTTGAATTTGAATTTGAATTTGAATTTGTCCTGGGTAGGAATCGAACCCACAGCCCTGAATTCAGAAGGCAGGGATACTACCAACTGAGCTATCGGGCCCGTCAACTTTACCGATCGGTTAGGAACGGCTAGTCGTGCTTCGCCACGAGCGCTACGCCTATTGCCATTTCGACTTGCCAATTCTAAAAGCTGTCGGTCACTTTAGTTCTCCTACAGATCTCCTCATTCCGGATCTTATCTCGCAGGGAAACACCGAGCATAGTTCTCTTCATAGCAACGACAAGAAAGCTTTGTACAATAGCATCATCTTATTAAAAAAAACTGGTTTATACGACTGCGATAGGATTATTGCATTATATTAGGCAATGCGGCAGAACAACGTGACCACTTAATTTTATTCAATTTCTTGATTTAAATATAGGTAAAGATTAGAACAAGTATTTATATAAACAGCACATAGTAATGGAGCCAAGATCAAAGGAAATAAGGCGATTATCTCAAGTGGTGACACTCTGGTGAATCTTTGTCAAATGTTCGAGAATCGAGTGAGTCTCAAGTCATGTGACGAGATTATAGTGATATATATGTATTATGTACTTATATATAGATTTGAGCACAATGTGTATTTGTATTTTAATTCCCGATGTGTATTTCATTTTACAGAAATAACTGGTGTAAAAATAGTTTTGGGAAGTTTGAAAAAGACTTTTTGAACATAATCTAATCGTTGACGTCAACTAAGTTTATGTGCGTCAATTAACAATTTGAACTCGCAGTAAAGAGTTTTTTAGTTAAGTAATTATTCTAAAATTTTATTGGAGACTAGCTGACCCGCCCCGGCTTCATACGGGTTTATTAGTTTTACGCTTTTTCGGTCTCAAGGTAGAGAGAAGGAAGATAGAAAAAAATAATGAGCAGGCAAGTTGCAAGCCTCCTTTCACTTTCATCCATTCATATACATATTATTTTTCACCTAGCAGCTTGAAATGGCGCCCTTTGCTACGACAAAACAGTGTGCAAAATCGTATTTTGCTCACTGCGTGAGACAAAGTGATTTATGTTCTTTTTCATACTTTTGGCGGGAACTCGTTACTAGGTTACCTACCTGTAATGACGTTCTCACTGCTAAGGTGGAAAGTTGTATGTGCTACTCGAGCGCAAAGTTTTTGCATCTCGTGCCTTTCAATCCCTCGCTCGCTCAGGATTCTAACTTTGCTTCGCTTTCTCGGGATCCAACAACAGCACTCGAAGCAAAAAACAACTTTGCTCTGGTTACAAAAATTAGTACATTACTGCAGCGGCCAGCAACAAAGGCATTGATGGACGAACGTGTAAATGTGGGCTGAGGCACACATACGTGAGTCCATCAATGCCTAGTTGTGGCCAAGGCGTGTATAGTACTTTTCTCAAACAATGCGAGGAAATTAAAACTAAGTAGTACATAGGCAGAACTTTTTATTTGAAAACACAGTTATTGAAAACTGGCTCCAATTTGCAAACCAGTTCGAAATCAAATGGAACCTTTGAAAAGTTACGTCTTTGGTTGCCATGTTTCGGAGCAAGAGATCGTTCCATTTTTAAATTACACGACAAATATGAGTTTACTATGTAATTTATCTGGCCGCTAAACCACGACAGATATGGATTTTCATACAATCATTGCCGGCCGCTGCCCGCCAGTACAGCAAGTTCGATTTATCTCGAAGAAGGTTGTCAAAATAATGCTCAAATTTCCAAGCATGTTTGAGAAATAACCATTATTCGCCGTTTGTTCCATTCATCCTTTCCCCTATTTTCCCACTCCCATTTGGCTTTGCGTTTAAACACATGCAATTGGCCTTCGAAACGACGTGCTCAACAAACATCAGTTTTGGTATTTATCTTCCACATTATCCACTGCGGAAAAAATGCAACTAGTAGTTCATTCTACAGAGTTCTCGAAGTACACGTTTTTGCGGATCTAATAAACAAATTACTTCAAGGATTACGTAATTAATGAACCTCCGTGACCACAGACTGACAACTAAGTACACATCACTCATCATATTCTGTTATTTGCTAACTGTAATTACTGCGCGACATTAGCTTGATTGTTACTCCATTTTTAAGTTTAGTCTTAAAGCATAATCCTCTATTAAACATTTTATATGTTCGGTAGGAGGCGAGTAGCCGCTCAAAGTGGCACTCTCTGGCGGCCTATGTTCAGTAGTGGACGACTTCAGGCTGTCAATGATGATGGTGTACTAATTTTGAGTTCTAGTACTAGTGCTAAAAATAGCCTATTTACAATAGGCATGATGACAACTATTCAAAATGAACAAGTACCTATATATTATTTTCATAAAGTAGATTCAAAATTTGAAATAGTTATTTGTGCAACAAGTGAGCAAAGTTGATTTTTGCTTCGAATGCTGATGTTGAATCCCGAGCAAGCGAAGGATTCTAGGTGTGATTCTAAGTTAGAATCCTGAGCGAACGAGGGATTCAAAGGCACGAGATGCAAAAACTTTGCGTTCGAGTAGCACATACAACTTTTCACCTCAGCAGTGAGAACATCATTACAGGTAGGTACCTACTTACCTAGTAACGAAACACTAACGCGTTTCCGCCAAAAGCATGACAAAGAAAAAAAATTAAAAACAAAAAGTTCATGATCTGTTCAAAACTCCATATAACCTAAAGCTGGCTAAATACACTCACCGTGAAGTCATATTATAAAAAAATCACTTTGTCTCACGCAGTGAGCAAAATACGATTTTGCACACTGTTTTCTCGCAGCAAAGGGTGCCATTTAGAGCTGCTGAGGTGTTTTTCTGCGTTAATCACGAGCTATCAACGGGGTAGTCTAGTATACCTAGAATATACACTTGTAATTTTAAACATATTAATGCTAATGACTGTAATACAATAGGCACCTACGTGCTCGCCTTTAAAGAATAGATCACGTAGTTCTCGATGCAATACTAAGATTAACATAATAATAGCATTAACTAGCTGAGGCTATGGCAATGCCCTGATTATAGTTGCCCTTGGAATTATTATTTAATTGAATCGTTATTAATTATAATATCTAGGTTAATTTGCCCGTGGATATAGTATTATATATTATTATAGTAGTATTAGAACACCTTACAAACCCACAGCCCACATTACATGGCCGTAAATGCCGTAATGGAACAAAATTTACCTCTTTTAACAGCAAACGGAACAAATATCTATCTATTTATTCCTATTACTCAATCGATGCATACTTTGTACTTTGAATTTACCAAAAAATAAAAATAATTTCCCTCTACTGAACTAGGTATATGTCACCGTCTTATTGTAAAAACAGTTTGTTTATAAAAAACGCGGTTTTTTAAAAACTGTCGATTTATTACAAACGGGCAATGTGTCTCACAATAAAACGGTCGATATTTCGGTTATTTATAACTATCGGCATCACTTCGTTTTTTCGTAATTGTGTACTTCTAGTGTGGTCAAAACTAACCTAACACTCCTCGCGTCGCTCGTCGTCGTAACCTGCTGGTTAGCCACTAGTGACTAAAAAAAAACAATAAATTACAGCAAAAATTGGTGCATGTTCACAATTAAACGCTACTAAAACCCGTGTTTTTATACCGAAAGTTTATAAATAAACGGTTTTAAATTCGTTTTTTTTATAAACAAACGGTTTTTGAAAAGGCGGTGATAGATACAGTATTAATTTATTATTAATAATTCGTAGATTACGTAGTGTATCTGTACATAATATGTACTTCACCCAAGATTGCAGATGACTTTAGAAGATGATTACGTATTCTATAGTAAGGACCTATGTGAGAGGTGTCAATCAACGCGTGACCTAGCCGAGGCTCGAGGCTTACCCTCAAGATTACGCCATGTATCGTGCAACGGTTGCCCGATGTGTATTTCGTTTTGCATGTTAAGCGCATGATGGTTCTTTTTTTGTTAAACCATCGAATTTGAAGTCAATTTATTGCTTTCAACAGTTGGGTGACACTGCAACTTTTATGGGCGGCTTTGTCACTTAACATCAGGTGGACGACTAGCTCGTTACGTCATTAAAAGTAGTACAAAAAAGTGAACATTTTAACACTGGCTAGGTAGGCCAATGATGTACGCGAGGTTGGTTGGTATTAGTTCGATGAGTGAGACCATAGAGTCAAAAATAATGCTCACATTATCTGCCCAAAAACGTTTCACTGCTAAACATAGAGAATAGGCATGATGACTACTATTAAAAATGAACAAGAAAATATTACTTTCATAAAGAAGATTAAAAATGAATGCAATAATTGAAAAAACAGGCAAAATCGGTAAATAAATCACGGAGTAATAATCTTTTAAAGTTTCTACAGTAGGCATCTCCTGTCCCTTTCTCGCGAAACAGAGCGCCCCCAAAGTTACCATGAAAAATCTACTCGTGACGTCACATGCCAAAGAAATTGTATGAAAAGCTACCACAGCTTAGTAATGAGGTACTATAACGACCTTCCTCTGACGTCACTGGCCGTTTGAGCTATCTCTTTCTATTCCGGTTTTTAAAATGCTTGTAACTTGGTCATTTTTTGAGATATTTAATTTTTGTTTTCACAGATGTTTATGTTTTGAGGAATATAATTAATTTATCTAAAAAAAAAATTTTAGTCATCGGCCACGGTTGTTGTATGAGAGCCCCCTTAAATAACGAACATCTTTAAACAACATGCAAATAAACAATTGAATTGAATTGAATTGAATTGAATTGAATTGAATTGAATTGAATTGAATTGAATTGAATTGAATTGAATTGAATTGAATTGAATTGAATTGAATTGAATTGAATTGAATTGAATTGAATTGAATTGAATTGAATTGAATTGAATTGAATTGAATTGAATTGAATTGAATTGAATTGAATTGAATTGAATTGAATTGAATTGAATTGAATTGAATTGAATTGAATTGAATTGAATTGAATTGAATTGAATTGAATTGAATTGAATTGAATTGAATTGAATTGAATTGAATTGAATTGAATTGAATTGAATTGAATTGAATTGAATTGAATTGAATTGAATTGAATTGAATTGAATTGAATTGAATTGAATTGAATTGAATTGAATTGAATTGAATTGAATTGAATTGAATTGAATTGAATTGAATTGAATTGAATTGAATTGAATTGAATTGAATTGAATTGAATTGAATTGAATTGAATTGAATTGAATTGAATTGAATTGAATTGAATTGAATTGAATTGAATTGAATTGAATTGAATTGAATTGAATTGAATTGAATTGAATTGAATTGAATTGAATTGAATTGAATTGAATTGAATTGAATTGAATTGAATTGAATTGAATTGAATTGAATTGAATTGAATTGAATTGAATTGAATTGAATTGAATTGAATTGAATTGAATTGAATTGAATTGAATTGAATTGAATTGAATTGAATTGAATTGAATTGAATTGAATTGAATTGAATTGAATTGAATTGAATTGAATTGAATTGAATTGAATTGAATTGAATTGAATTGAATTGAATTGAATTGAATTGAATTGAATTGAATTGAATTGAATTGAATTGAATTGAATTGAATTGAATTGAATTGAATTGAATTGAATTGAATTGAATTGAATTGAATTGAATTGAATTGAATTGAATTGAATTGAATTGAATTGAATTGAATTGAATTGAATTGAATTGAATTGAATTGAATTGAATTGAATTGAATTGAATTGAATTGAATTGAATTGAATTGAATTGAATTGAATTGAATTGAATTGAATTGAATTGAATTGAATTGAATTGAATTGAATTGAATTGAATTGAATTGAATTGAATTGAATTGAATTGAATTGAATTGAATTGAATTGAATTGAATTGAATTGAATTGAATTGAATTGAATTGAATTGAATTGAATTGAATTGAATTGAATTGAATTGAATTGAATTGAATTGAATTGAATTGAATTGAATTGAATTGAATTGAATTGAATTGAATTGAATTGAATTGAATTGAATTGAATTGAATTGAATTGAATTGAATTGAATTGAATTGAATTGAATTGAATTGAATTGAATTGAATTGAATTGAATTGAATTGAATTGAATTGAATTGAATTGAATTGAATTGAATTGAATTGAATTGAATTGAATTGAATTGAATTGAATTGAATTGAATTGAATTGAATTGAATTGAATTGAATTGAATTGAATTGAATTGAATTGAATTGAATTGAATTGAATTGAATTGAATTGAATTGAATTGAATTGAATTGAATTGAATTGAATTGAATTGAATTGAATTGAATTGAATTGAATTGAATTGAATTGAATTGAATTGAATTGAATTGAATTGAATTGAATTGAATTGAATTGAATTGAATTGAATTGAATTGAATTGAGTTGAGTTGAGTTGAGTTGAGTTGAGTTGAGTTGAGTTGAGTTGAGTTGAGTTGAGTTGAGTTGAGTTGAGTTGAGTTGAGTTGAGTTGAGTTGAGTTGAGTTGAGTTGAGTTGAGTTGAGTTGAGTTGAGTTGAGTTGAGTTGAGTTGAGTTGAGTTGAGTTGAGTTGAGTTGAGTTGAGTTGAGTTGAGTTGAGTTGAGTTGAGTTGAGTTGAATTGAATTGAATTGAATTGAATTGAATTGAATTGAATTGAATTGAATTGAATTGAATTGAATTGAATTGAATTGAATTGAATTGAATTGAATTGAATTGAATTGAATTGAATTGAATTGAATTGAATTGAATTGAATTGAATTGAATTGAATTGAATTGAATTGAATTGAATTGAATTGAATTGAATTGAATTGAATTGAATTGAATTGAATTGAATTGAATTGAATTGAATTGAATTGAATTGAATTGAATTGAATTGAATTGAATTGAATTGAATTGAATTGAATTGAATTGAATTGAATTGAATTGAATTGAATTGAATTGAATTGAATTGAATTGAATTGAATTGAATTGAATTGAATTGAATTGAATTGAATTGAATTGAATTGAATTGAATTGAATTGAATTGAATTGAATTGAATTGAATTGAATTGAATTGAATTGAATTGAATTGAATTGAATTGAATTGAATTGAATTGAATTGAATTGAATTGAATTGAATTGAATTGAATTGAATTGAATTGAATTGAATTGAATTGAATTGAATTGAATTGAATTGAATTGAATTGAATTGAATTGAATTGAATTGAATTGAATTGAATTGAATTGAATTGAATTGAATTGAATTGAATTGAATTGAATTGAATTGAATTGAATTGAATTGAATTGAATTGAATTGAATTGAATTGAATTGAATTGAATTGAATTGAATTGAATTGAATTGAATTGAATTGAATTGAATTGAATTGAATTGAATTGAATTGAATTGAATTGAATTGAATTGAATTGAATTGAATTGAATTGAATTGAATTGAATTGAATTGAATTGAATTGAATTGAATTGAATTGAATTGAATTGAATTGAATTGAATTGAATTGAATTGAATTGAATTGAATTGAATTGAATTGAATTGAATTGAATTGAATTGAATTGAATTGAATTGAATTGAATTGAATTGAATTGAATTGAATTGAATTGAATTGAATTGAATTGAATTGAATTGAATTGAATTGAATTGAATTGAATTGAATTGAATTGAATTGAATTGAATTGAATTGAATTGAATTGAATTGAATTGAATTGAATTGAATTGAATTGAATTGAATTGAATTGAATTGAATTGAATTGAATTGAATTGAATTGAATTGAATTGAATTGAATTGAATTGAATTGAATTGAATTGAATTGAATTGAATTGAATTGAATTGAATTGAATTGAATTGAATTGAATTGAATTGAATTGAATTGAATTGAATTGAATTGAATTGAATTGAATTGAATTGAATTGAATTGAATTGAATTGAATTGAATTGAATTGAATTGAATTGAATTGAATTGAATTGAATTGAATTGAATTGAATTGAATTGAACCGAACCGAACCGAACCGAACCGAACCGAACCGAACCGAACCGAACCGAACCGAACCGAACCGAACCGAACCGAACCGAACCGAACCGAACCGAACCGAACCGAACCGAACCGAACCGAACCGAACCGAACCGAACCGAACCGAACCGAACCGAACCGAACCGATTGAATTGAATTGAATATCTGTGAAAATTGTAACTGTCTAACTATAACGGTTCATGAGATAGGTACAGCCTGCAAAATCATATCACATTTTCTTCTCCTTTAAATAGTTTAAATAACTAATTCGATGGTCACAGTATTGTTAAGTGTTAACTAATAGTCAGACACACCTTGACTTTTGGGATGAGGCCGCGGAGTTTGAACATTTCTTTGTTAATAATTTGTTTATAAATTGCATATTGAATAGTAATTAATATTTATGTTGCTCAAAGTCGCGCATCGAGCTATGGAGAGAGCAATGCTCGGTGTTTCCTTGCGAGATAAGATCCGAAATGAGGAGATCCGCAGGTGAACTAAAGTGACTGGTGTAGATCTTAGGATTAGCAAGTTGAAATGGCAATGGGCAGGCCACATCGCTCGTAGAACTGACAACCGATGGGGAAGAAAGGTTCTCGAGTGGCGACCACGAACCGGAAGACGCAGCGTAGGCCGGCCCCCTACTAGGTGGACCGACCACCTGGTGAAAGCCGCGGGGAGTCGATGGATGCAGGAGGCAAGCAGCCGCTCTAAGTGGCGCTCCCTTGGGGAGGCCTATGTTCAGCAGTGGACGTCTTCAGGCTGTTAATGATGAATATTTATGTTAAATAAAATGTTCATAGATGGAGATTTACGATTTGTGATTTACACAGTTTTAATATATTTTTATATCATACCATAATAATAATATTTTTTTATAATTTTTTCCTGACATATAAACTGAAATTTATGAATAAATTGATTATTGATTATAGCAATCATGCTATATATATATATAAAAAAAAAACTCGTTGTGTAGGTCCTTATCCTTATCTTTTTGAGACATTCTTGGTAAAATGTGCGTAATGATTCATTGTGGTATCACTGGTATCCTTTCGATACGTAAACAAGACCTAAAGGAGATTTCTAAACATTTATTTTATCTTAAAACGGTGGACTGTAGAAGGGAATTTAAGGGATAAGGCTAATAAATAAAAAGTGATAAACTGTCAGTTTTATGTGTCAACAAAATAATAAATTGTATTCTTGACAAATAAAACTAATCTATCCTGTCGAAGGGAAGAGGAAAAGTACAAACAGTAGAAAGGGAAAAAGATGAATGGATCGGATAACGAAGGGAGGCTGCTTCCCTTTACTGTCCCATCCATTCATCCTTTTCCCTTAAATTTTTCTTCTCCATTCTCTTTTCCCTTCGACAGGATTAGGGTAGCAGAGGTTAGCTATGATAGTTCTCGTTTAAATACATTTTATGTAAATTACCTATACATATACAAAAATGTAAATTATATAGACAAAAAATCATGGTTTATGCAAGAATCGAAAAATTTTTGGTAGCTATGGTATTTCCAATTTTTACGTGCTTTGTGTACAGTCCGCATAAAAATTTTCAATATTATTATTTTGCATATAAGCGTCAGCTAAAAGTGGAGCGTTTCGATCGCATGAAAGATTTATTTGTTTTTTTAAATCATGAAAATGACACTATTTTACGCACTTTGCCAACTGGTAGTTATTTATTAGATTAGTTAGTTATTTATTAGGTTATTTATTTTTTAGTATTATAGGTATTATTGTTATAAATAAATATGACGCTCGAATCGGGAGGCGAAGCGATTTTTTTTTGCTCTGTGCGAAAATGCATAATGATAGAAAGATTAACAATTGGAAAATAAATTACACTGAAGGTGCTGTAGTTTAATTTTAAATTCTATGAAGTCAAAAAATTCACTGACTGCCCTTATTTGAGTTTTGTATATTTTAAGATAACAAGCATTCTTGTAATACTTGTTTTAGAAATAAACGTGTAAAACCAGTTGTAGGTGTAGAAATAACAGTCGAAGGATAATTTATGGTTAGGACTAGGGTTAACATTAATTAGTTCGGGATATAACTGACAAGGTATTATTATGGTCTTTAACGATAAGACCCACCAAATAAATAAAAAATAATCATGGCCTTCAAAATAAAAAAGTTACTTAATACAAAATAAAAAAGTTATAATTTTGCAGGTTGCGTTTCACCGTCTACAGTTAAACAGTCAATTCTGCGGTTAAATATAACGGGTTGGACCATTAAACTGCATCTTTAAATACTCAAGATTTGTCAGTTATAAAAATGTGGATCAAACCGGAATAGACAAAAAAATTAATGATATTTTAAAAGTAGATAGTGCAGCCCTTGTCATTTAGTAGTAGTGGTAGTAGTATCATAGTTGTTTAAAAAAAAAGTGCCTTACTTATACCCCGTTAAAAATATGATACTTATCGAAAAAATATAATGATTACTTTAGGAGTAACTAGGTTTTTTTTATTTATATCCAAAATATTTGGGCCGCAGGTTAAGCCGCACTTTCTATTAGGCAAACCATTTTAAGAGGTAATAAAATAATTGTCTATGTACGACTGCTAATATGGTACTATTAGGTTCGATGTGGTATCCGATGGGATGGGACTCTGATTAATTGACATTTGGGATCCAATGAGATTTTTGCAAAATGGATCCATATTGTGGCATCCAATGGGAGCTTCTCTAATTTGTAATATAATTTTAATTCTTATTAAAAAAATTGCTTACCAAAACTTCTATACAATGTCCACGACATCCTTAGCACGATGATTAGTACTAGCAGGAACACGGGAAAGAGACCGAGCAAGTTTCTTCCGTCTCTTTCCACATAGATTTGCTCCTCCTTTGCTTCTGCTAACGCTTCCGTCAAGTTACGGTATTCTTCTGCTGTTATGTTATCCATTTTTATTACAAGTCTTCTTTCCGAATAGGTTTTTTTTTGTTATTTTTTATCACAGTTCGGTTTTTTGTAATGTATTTCGAATTTTTTACATATTAAATGTCACTGAATATTTTTGGCTTAACAATGTCATTGAATTCACCATTCCAATTTATAGTTTTCTTATTTTTATCGTAGCTTCCATAAGTTTTACCAAAATTTTGTTGATACTTTTAAGTCAGTCTTGCTTCTAATATATTTTTTATGTGAAGTGAACAGTCATTAAAATGAAATTTATATAAGATGTCAAATTACCATTTTTGGCACTAGTATCAATGAACACAAAATCTAACATATACAATAACCTAACTCTCACACTTTATTAAATCACTCAAAAGTTTTTACAGTAAACGACCAACAGTATTTTAACCACAAGATAAGACACTTTTCATTGAACGATTGGTATTTAGTTGAATAAATCCACAGTTGTAGAACAGACCGCCGCGAGTGCCGGCTTCGGCTGTTGAATGCAGGTTTGCTCATCGCACCGCGTGTATTACAACATAGGCCTGGCTGTCACGCGCGCGAGATTATAATTATACAAGGTGACCTTGAATTGATATATTATCCCGAAATGGGAGGACTGGGACCATGATACCCTACAAGTTGTGAGATCCTTACTTGAAACTGAGTGTTTCCAAACCTCCGTGGCAAAAATAAATCCACTCGCAAAATCGCACGTGCGATAGCTACGAGAGTTAACAAGATATCATAAATTCATTTCTAAACACAGGTCGTTAAACTCATTTATGTGCACTCGGTCAAGGACGAAGTTCTATTACCCAGCTGCGCTAAGGCTATTTTCGAACGTAAACTTTACAGGGCATTTCTTCAATGCTAAACTATTAATTTAGTAAACACAATAAAAAAATTAGGTCCTAAAAGCATTTTTTGAGTGTTAGTAGAAGCCAAAAATATAATTTTCAGAATTCTTGTTTGTCTGTCTGACTTTCTGTTTGAGGATTCATCAAAAGCAAACTACTAAATAAATTGCCAGTGATGCCTTATGGCACTATGACGTTGACTGTTGGCCTGATGAGTTAGCTCAAAGTCGCTCAACGAACTATGGATGGGAGCTATGCTCTAAGAGAACTAAACTCATTGATATAGCTCTTAGAATTTGCAAGTTCATTCATGTGGCAGTGGGTAGGCCACATCGCTCGTAGAAGTGACAACCGATTGAAAATAAAGGTTCTTTACTTCACCACGAAACACTCGCAGCGTATGCCCCCCACTAGGTGGACCGCATCTTCACTTACCATCAGGTGAGATAGTGGTCAAGTGCAAGCCTATCCATTAATAAAAAAAAAAAAAACCGACGACCTGCAGCAAAGATACCAACCACTAACGCTAACGCCTCACGCTAACTCCAAAATGTATTGAAATGACATTCGCTGCGGAAAAGTTAGCGATTTCCGAAATGTCATTTCAGTACATTTTGGAGTTAGCGTTTGGCGATAGCGTTAGCGTTTGGAATCTTTGCTAGACCCCCTTGGTCAGAACCGATGGATGCGGATGCAAGCAGCTCGTCCAAGTGGTGCTCTATGGGAGAGGCCTTTGTTCAGCAGTAAATGTCATCAGGCTGTTTATGATTATAAAAAGTTACGCCTCTCTCCAAGTGACACGCGTAATAAATCAATCTACAAAAAAAATAATCACAAACCAAAAAATGTTAAAATTATTAAAATTTAAACTGCTTTCTGGTCTATACAAGGTGACCTTGAATTTATATGTTATCCCGAAAGAGGGTAAATCTACACCCAAGGTAGACAATGTTTCTTCTACGACTTTACTAAATTAATAGTTTTTCATTGAAGAAATGCCATGTAAAGTTTACGTTTGAAAATAGCCTTAGCGCAGCTGGATGGTTGAACTACGTCCTTGACCGAGGGCACTTAAATGAGTTTAAAGACCTGTGTTTAGAAATGAATTTATAGTATCTTATTAACTCTCGTAGCGATCTCACGTGCAATTTTGCGAGTGGATTTACTTTTTACCATGGAAGTTTGGAAACACCCAATTTCAAGTAAGGCTCTCACAACTGGTAGAGGATCATGGTCCCAGACCCCCCATTCCGGGATAACATACTAATTCAAGGTCACCTTGTAGATAGTAAAATATGTTTTTAGAGGTTCAAAGCTTGCTCATATTGTGGCAACGTGTCCATTACGCTTGCTAGAGTTGCCCTACCGATGTAGTTTAAATTCATTAAAATTCGGGAAACAGTCCAAGTTATATCACAACGCGTATCACTATGTCAACAAGTTTCGAAAGATGTTCCTCATTATCATCGTAAGGATGAGTCTATTGATAAAAGATAAGCTGTTATCTACTATACCTATCACTTCTTCTAAATTCTGAACATTAGCTTCTTTGAAAACATTTACATAACACAAGCAGGTGGTAGGACTTTTCTGCAAAGTTCGTCTAGGTAGGTACCACCGCTTTGCCAGTTATTCTGCCGCCAAGCAGTAGTGTGCAAGCACTACTGTGTTCCGGTTTGAAGGGCATTGTAGCTAGTGAAATTACTGGGCAAATGAGACTTTATGACCTGATTACACAGTGTAGTAATCTGATTACTAGACTGTGTGATGTCTCAGGATGACGTGCGCAGTGCAGTGTCACGCGAAACTTTATTATTTTAAAGTTCCGAGTAACACTGCAACTGTTATGGGCGGCCGTATTGCTTAACATCAGGTGAACGACCAGCTCGTCACGTCATTCAATCTCATAAAAAAAAAAAAAAAAAAAAACACAAGCAGGTAAAAACCGTAGAGAAAATTGAGTGGTTATGATGTACATAGGGCAAAGATGTTTAACCATTAATGTACTGGATGACCAGTAAAAAACCGTAACAAGAATTTTTCTTCCAACTAGGTAATCAGTTATCAAATTTGGTATTCTAGGGGGAATAAACGGTTGCCAATGATAATAATGCCAGTAATACTTGTCCTGTCGCGGGAATCAAACCCCGTCTCCGAGTTATGAGCCAACCTAACCACCACACTACGGAGGCTATAATTAGGTGTAAACGTTTATGTAGTTTTCTTGAACCACAGATAACACCGTTTATATTAACTCGAACATACAATACCTGCATGTCTTGTCTGTATCCAAGACAGTGTTGAAACCCAATTAGCAATGCTTGTGAAACAGTGAAAACCATGACGAAATTAACGCGAGCATGTTTTTTTTAAACAAAAAATCGGTACAACAATGCATGTCTACATGTATAATACATTACCACGGATATATATTTATTTCTGTTATTTTTTGTAGAGAAAAATTCACGTCGAGCTAGAGAGAGAGAGGTAATTGACTGGCAGTTTCGGGGAGCGTCCTCTCTGTCATACATGCTATATATTTCATCAACCTGAAGACGAACATAGGCTACCTTGAGCGGCTGAGCGTCACACATGCAAGACAAATGGTAACAAACGTTCACACACAAAAACATTCGCAATTAGAATAGGAAGGTACTTCATGAAGACGTCCACTGTTGAACATAGGCATCACCCAGAGAGCGCCGCTTTGAGCGGCTGCTCGCTTCCTGCATCCATCGTCTCCCCGCGGATTTCACCGGATCGTCAGTCCTCCTAGTAAGGGGCCTACGTTTTCCGGTTCATCGTTACTACTCGAGAACCTTTCTTCCCCATCGGTTATTTATTCATTTATTTATAGATACTTAGATAATTAAATATTTTCTCCCTTCCGATTCTTATAATGTAGACAGAGAAGAATGCTGTATATTCTCTCAGCCGGCTCCCATGTGATGCGGTGTCCCTATTCTTACGCCAGGACAAAAATCTATTAAATCTGGTTCTTGTATAAAATCGCAAATCGTCTCATCCCACAGTCATATGAATATTCTGCGTCATTGCACAATGACTTATCAATGCAGCGGAAATGATAAGAAGTGATTCCACTTTCCTTGATAACGTTGTACCTATACCTACCGGTACCTACGTAAGCACATCATAACTTATAATTAATAGTTTCAGACAGGTCCTGTTGATGTAGGTGGCTAAATGTTAATAGAATTTAAATAAATACGTATCTACCTATTCTAAATGTGAAAGTTGCAAGCACTTCGGAGGGTGTGCGATGGAATTGCACAACTTAATTCCCCCATCCCCTTTTTACCATCGTACTTACAACTAGACGCACGGAAACACGGCATCCGTATATGGTAGACATTCCTAGAATACGTACAAAGCGTTTCGATTCCTCGTTTATAATTTGGACAGCTAAGGAATGGAACATTTTACCAACGTCATTGTTTCCTGACAAATATAATCTGGGAGTTTTTAAAGCCAGAGTGAACCGGTATTTCTAGGCAAGCATGCTCCATCGTTGACCGCATCGTCACCTACCATGTTAAAAAAAAAATGTGTTAGTTGCCATTTTGTCTCGATGGCGTGACGCTTAACATCAGGAAAACGACTAGCTCGTGCGTTCACGCAAAGGCAAGGGATTTTGTACGACATACTGTATAAATTAAGTTTGACCCTAGGAAATGATTTGGTTAGGTCATTATGTAAAGTTTTTGTACTTCGATATTTCGCTACGCTAATATAATTTCTTTTCGTTAGCTGTCATTAAAATTTACTAATACTTTAACCTAGTAGGGAAGTGGGTGAGTACTTATAAATTATAACTACCTACCTAACTGTCAGCCAACAAGCGCGAGTTAAAAAGAAATTAAATGAGCAGGTTGATATACTTAGGTACCTAATAGCCCAGCTAATAGGTAAGTAGGTACAATGCATTGTTTCCTGGTTACTTTGATTAAAAAGCAGTGGCATGAAGACTTTCACAAATACTTATTAATTTTTTTTTCTATATTATTAAACTATATATTCTAATAAGGAAATGACAGCGTACCTACCACGAAATTAAAATTGAAACATTACGCAGCTGTTGAGATGCGGAAAAAATTAAATACAAAGGAAGAAAGGAACATGAGAAAATTTATAACTGGTAAAATATAGTCATTTTATTAACTGTATGAAGAGCAAATGACTCTGCTTTTATTATTTTCTTTACGTACGAGGACAGATTTTATTACACTGCCATCTGCCAAAATAACTTTGGAACAGTTTTAGTATGCTACTCGTTTATAGATGGCAGAAGTTACAATAATTTTATTTATCGTAGTTTTGCTACTTGTCTATAGATGGCATTAAATTAAATATTTACAATCTCCTGAAAACCTGAAAGTTCTAAAAATCTTTATTAATCTTTTTTACAATAATTACCGTAGGTATTATATTATCTGGGCAATAATTAATTGTCTTTGAAAAATTCTTTTTGTATTTATTTACAAACGTATTAATTATTTTCACAAATTATAGGTATCGCTTGATAAAATAAATGTTTTATTCAGCCACGGTAATTTAAAACTTATTATAATATTAGCCTACTCTCAACATTACCTATAAAGTGTAATATTAAACAGGCGGAAGTATTTTACAATAGGTAGGTAGGCTACCTTACTACCTAGAACAAAAATATCACAGATCCAGAAAGATGTAACAAGCCTCCTAAAATCTTAATGCTTTGGTCATTCTGATCTTGACAACAAAGAGCTTGAACTACAAAGAGTATAAACTACGAGTATGATAGAGTACTCACTGAATAGTTCACAGCAATGCAGACACACACAAGTAAGCGCGTAAACGGTGACCAACACGAAAAATGGCAGAAACAGCGAAGTGAACTCCATTTTGCCACGATTTTGCACTACTTTTGCCAAAAAGCAGAAACATCAACCAAAATACAAACGAGTATTATCTAAAATTCGATAGATAAAGCGGTATCAGGTAGATTAATTACAGCAACCTTATGTCGCAGTCAAAGTGAGTGGACAGTTCATTGATTTACCGGAATTGCATAAAATATTATAATGACGTCTCGGGTGGTAAGTAACCCTTAATATTGTTTGCAGGTTGTTAATTAATTTGTTTATTTTTCTAATCATTAATTATTACTAAAATATAGGTACCTAGTTTTAGCTCTAAAAACATGTAATAAGTACCTAACTTAACTTTTAACACGTGAAACTTTATTATTTTAAAGTTCCGAGTGACACTGCAACTGTACTGGGCAGCCGTATCGCTTAACATCGGGTGAACGACTAGCTCGTCACGTCATTCAATCTCATAAAAAAAATAACTGCATGTACTTACTACTAACTAATCATGTTTCACAGATTAATTTGTAACGGAAAAATTAGAATCACGAGCGGGAATTGAACCCGCATCCATCCATCCCTCAAGCCGGGATAGTTACCGTGACAGTGGTCTCATGTCCAAATTTTTCCTTCACCTTTTACCTACAACCAACTTACGGGGTTGGTAATCTGTAGATTACGCAGAGCAGGTGGTACTGCTATGAAAACCATGAATGTTAAACATTTTTTATTCAATATTAGCGATTTTTTGTTTTAACACAAAATAGTAGCGCTCATAGCGAAGCACGACTAGCCGTTCCTAACAGATCGGTAAAGTTAAGCAACGTTTGCTGCGGTCACTACTATGATGGATGACCGCTTCAGCAAAAAGTGGTATTTACAACTGAGCGCTACCGTGCTACGGAGGGCACGTTAAGCCGACGGTCCCGGCTGCTGCCGTAAGACGACAGTCGTTAAGCCGAGACAGAAGCCTTTGGGCGGCCTAATAATTCTGACACCAGGGCTGAACACTTGCCTACACGAGAAGAAGAACACAAAATACTTATGTCTTGTTCTAAACGTCTGTTCATGAAATGAACTACGAGTATTGATTTTCATCATTTCAATCTTTGTTAGAACCAAGACCTTTGCAGATGTGAGATCAATAAAATTATTATCATCGCACAGAAAGCACTCAAGTACAAATTCTTAAAACTTACTTAATACACACAACAGCTATTTTATTATTTTATTTATTTGCACCAATGAAAATTAAAGTATTGTTTTTTATTAACTACAACGCAGCTATCAAAAAGGAGTTTGAGAAATATGTATACCTATAAATAACGATAAATAATAATAATAGGTACGTTTTATTTGTCATTTTTGTGATTACACTTTTGTGTGGGATTTGGACTGTTTTTTGTTGGCCTCAACGTGTGGAGAAGGCTATGCCCAGGTTTCCCTGCGAGATAAGATCCGCAATGAGGAGATCGGCAGGAGAACTAAAGTGACCGATGTAGCTCATAGACAATTAGCAAGACGAAATGGCAGTGGGCAAGCCACATCGCTCGTAGAACTGACAACCGATGGGGAAGAAAGGTTTTTCAGTGGCGACCACGAACCGGAAGACGCAGCGTAGGCCCCTAACTTGTTGGATCTGGTCAGAACATAAGAGGCAGATAGCCAGTCAAAGTGTCACTCTATTTTAGCAGTGGGCGTTTTCCGGCTGATGATTGTCTGTCTCATAACAAGCGCTAAAAACATCGACGTAAATTACTTATAAAACTTACACAACTTAAACCTAAACTTAAGTAACTTATTATTAAATCATAATGTACTCACTGAACACTTTAAAGACATATCTCCCGATGACAATATCACACAGTTGCAAATAGAAATACACCAACATTAAGATAGTTACAACAAAAATAAGAAAAACTACTTCTTTGTCGTTGAAAAACATGTTTCACTGAATTTAAACACTTCTTACTCAACTCACAAATTCGTATTTAGTATAAACTTTAACCGCTTGTGGAGTTATTATAATGTTATAATAATGAAAGTGTTAGGTTATAATACTAGTTTGTTAGTATTATTATCTGGGAGAAGATGGATTTGAGATAAACTACTTTATTTGACGTTGAACGAGGCACAGTGTAAAAAATATAGCTAAGAATGTTAGAGATGTACCTCTATAGTAGACTCGTAGTCATGTGCTGCCAGTCATCGAACTAAAACGTGGAAATCCACATTAGTCGTATTGTTATGTTTAGTATTATCCCAGGTATTATGAAGACCATAATGCTGTTGTTATGTTTATAGGTATATAGGATTTTCTGTGTGGTTAGGAACGTTTTGTGAGGAAAGAGGGCGGGTGACTGGAAGGATGAATTGGATGCTTATAGAGTGAAAAGAGATAATTGACGGAGATTGGAAGAAGATTGAATGACGTTAGGACGTGTAAAGTTTTGTTAATTATATAAATCCAAGTTTTGCCACGTAATCAGTATTTTATATAGGTATATAGACCCCAATAAATATTTGTGCTTGTTTCAATATCTACTATTGAAATTCTGAAAATTTCATAACATCAGATGAGGATATGCGGATAGAGCAACCGATATTCTATGATAAGGATAAGGTTCTCGAGTTGTGACCATGAAATGTTATCAAAACAAGGCGTGGCGAGTCGCTGTATCCCTTTGTCGTAAATGTTCCACGGAAGAGGCACCTCATAGGAAGCACGTGCAAAACATAGACCGCACCATCACTTTCCATCGGGTAAGATGTTGTCAAACCTTTGTCCATTGAATCATTAAAAAACGGATATAAGTGGACTGCCGACCTGGTTAAAACTGCAGGGAACCAATGAATGCAGGAGGCGAGCAGCCGGTAAAGTTGGCGCTCTGTGGTGGAGGACTACGTTCAGCAGTGAGGCTTTCAGCCTTTTGATGATAATGAATCGGTTCTTGCATCAGACACAGAACACATTGGTGGTCAGCTATCAATCGGTAACACTACCTCTAGCGGTGATGTAAATCTAGAAACGGTTATTTCAGTGCTAGAATAAACCTACTGTGTTAGCTTATACTATGGTACAGCTGGAAAACATACACTTTACTAGCAGCCACCGTAATCTTCCAAACCTAACATCACACGATTTTATAATCTATCACGTCTGTCTTAAAGAACAAATTCCCTAAAACTCTTTGTAGAGTAGGTATAGATAATCTGATAAGCCTGTCATGACGAAAATAGCCAGATTAGACTGGTCTCTGTTGATTTAAGTTTTCTTAGAAGGTTGTAAGAAAATTTGCAGGTTGTTTGTGATGGTAGAGGTCTTTATGTTTTGGTTATGCTGTAGAGAAATGATTCAGGGTCAGTGTTTGGCTGATTTTGTGAAATAAACGAAATTTGCAGTTTTTGTTTTTCCATCAACTACCTCCCATCTCTTCCTAAAAGGACTTGATGTGTTCACTACTACCACTACTACCTATAATACCATCTCCACCGCTAATAATAAGTCTCATCATCATCATAATCAACAGCCTGAAGACATCCACTGCTGAACATAGGCCTCCCCAAGATAGCGCCACTTTGAGCGGCTGCTCGCCGCCTGCATCCATCGGCTCCCTGTGGTTTGCACTAGATCGTTGGTCCACCTAGTGGGGGATCTACGCTGCGTCTTCCTGTTCGTGGTCACCACTCGTGAACCTTTCTTCCTCATCGGTTGTCAGTTCTACGAGCGATGTCTATATCCCTACTAATAATTCTATTATAACCCTAAAATTATCGGGGCATATAGCACGCCAAGTTTTATCAAAACATAATTTTAACTAACATCAACGATTCGATCAAGTTGGCCGTAGTCATCATCATCATCATCATCATCATAGGCCTGAAGACGTCCACTGCTGCTAGAGTTTTGAAATTCATAACATAATTGGTCCCTTCGTGAGCACGGCCGTCGCCGATGGATGCAGGAGGCAATCAGCCGCTCAAAGTGGCGCTCTTTAGGAGCGGCCTATGTTTAGCAGTGGACGTCTTCAAGTTAGTGATGATGATAAAAAGGACTGTAGGGAAGCAGATGCTAGATTTTTTCGAAGAAGAGTTATTTTCGAAGGTTTATTTGCAATCTATGTAGTACATGTGTGCAAAGCCGCGGGCTTCAGATTCAGATTCAGATTTTTATTGCTTCCATAGTGTACAATAGGTGGAATATAAAATTAAGTCTTGTTTCATATGGCAGCAAATTTGGAGAGAGGAGGGCGCAGTTAGTCTGACAAGTGTTCTGGCAATGACGAGCGAAATATTCAACATTTTGTCCCTACAAAACAAAAGATATCCTCATGTTTACAAATTAGTTTCGTGATGGACGAGCGTTTGTTGCTACCAGTTTATGCAGTCCTTAATTACTTCGCATAATCTTAAGCCGTTTCTTTTTATGGTAACCTGGTTTTTTACTCGGTCTATAAATCAAGGGTTACACTCGGGAGAAGTAATAGTAAGTATTCTGTGGGTTACAGTTGCAACAGTGAAATTGCATACAAGCTTTTTTTTCTTTCTTTTGCTGTAGGCAACGAACTATAGAGAGAGCTGTGCTTTGGAATACGAGATAAGATCCGAAATGAAGATATCCGCAGAAGAACTAAAGCAACCGATATAGCTCTTAGAATTAACAAGTTAAAGTGGCAGTGAGCAGGCCACATCGCTCGTAGAACTGACAACCGATGAGGAAGAAAGGTGGCGACCAGCTTCTGACTTGGCTTAATGAATGCTGTCTTACGACAGTAATATTGATGCCTAAGAGCCAGGGCGGTCTGTTGTGGGTGAATACCACTTTTTATAATAACGTTACCCATCCCAGTGATATACAAGGTGACCTTGAAATGGTACGTTACCCCGAAAGGGAGTAAATCTACACCTCAAGGTACACATTTTTTCTTCTACGACTTTCCTAAATTAACAGTTTTTCATTGAAGAAATGCCATGTAAAAATTACGTTCGAAAATAGCATTGGCGCATCTGGGTGGTTAAACTTCATCCTTGAGCTAGTGCACATAAATGAGTTTAACGAACTGTGTTTAGAAATGAATTTATAGTATCTTGTTAACTCTCGTAGCGACCGCACGTGCAATTTTGCGAGTGGATTTATTTTTTACCATGGAAGTTTGGAAATACCCAGTTTCAAGTAAGACTCACAACTTGTAATGTATCATGGTCCAATTCAAGGTCACCTTGTATATAGTTTCAAAAAAGAAAAATAGGTAAAGAGATATAGCAGATGTAGTGACAGACTAGTTGGAAATCCATGAAGTCTCGTAATAACATTGCGATAAAATTATACGCTCACTTAGAATTCATTGAATTATAAATCGCGTCAACATCTCGTTTGGTGAAATTTATCGATGGAGTACCTATTCTGGATGAAATTATACAGAACTCTTATGGCATATGGTTTTCAGACAAAATAACACCCAAAACAGCATACAGTACTTAGTGTGCAAGCACTACTGTATTCCGGTTTGAAGGGCATTGTAGCTAGTGGGCAAATGAGACTTTATGACCTGATTACACAGTATAGTAATCTGATTACTAGATGACGTGCGCAGTGCAGTGTCACGCAGAAATTTATTATTTTAAAGTTCCGAGTGACACTGCAACTGTTATGGACAGTCGTGTCGCTTAACATCTGGTGAACGACTAGCTCGTAACGTCATTCATTCACATAAAAAAAACAGAGATCCCAGACCCTAACTAGGATTCCCTGTATCTAAGAACTACGAGGGCCGTGCTCCCACAACACCTAGACGCTGAACAAGTATTTGCGCTTCATTTTTTACTTGTCCTGTTGCTGGAATCGAACCCGCTGACTCCAAATCATTAGCCGATCTGCTCAACCACCACACCACAACCTTATTTTCTTTTTTGTGAATAATTTGGAACAACGTAAACTACTACATCCTAGTGTTGGATAAATTAGCATTCACATTAATTTTTAGCATGTGAAAACTCAATTAGCATATCGCAAATTAAATGTAGTTGCGAAGGTCTATGAATTATGGAATTTCATTTCACTTAATTTTTTATTTCATAGTTATTTAAAGTTTCATTTCATTTTACATTTCAATATTCATTTTATTTTTCATTTCATCAATTATTATCGTCATTTTAGTAAGTAGCATAGCAATATCAATTTTTTTTTTATAACATGGACAGACAAACAAGCAGACGGCCCGCCTGATGGTAAGCAGTTACCGTCGCCTATAGACACCTGCAACACCAGGGGCGCTGCCGATGCGTTGCCTACCTTTGAGGACTCTATTTACCCGTCGTTTGAAGTGCCCAATAGCAATTAGCATGCTAAAACTCATGAATTAGCAAGTATATTATAATAAATGCAAAATCGCATTAATTGCCATTGCTACTACATGCTACCATTTTAAATTCAATTTAATTTTTTCATTATAAGCTTATTATCTAATGTAGGTGATACATGAACGCTGTAAGGGCGTTTGCAAGTCTCTATTTATCTCAATAGAATAGAAAAGAATAGAAGAATTCTTTACTACACACCAAAATAACACACAAAAGATACTAAACTATCGATTTTTTTACATAAGATAGTAGGTACAATCCATTTGGACTAAACTTGGTGGTATTACAAAGTGACCAGAATACGTGTAAACTCGTCTTGATCTTCAGGCTGTTCTTAATATAATCATCACTTGGGTCCTTAGAGCATCTATAAATGGAGATGTTATCGTTATAATCCGCAATCACCTTTTTTCTGCCATTTTCTACGGGGGACGAGGTAGACACGTACAGCACACTCGCAAACCGCGCGAAACGCACGCCGCACACCATCTTAAAAAACGCACACCGTTATACAGGATGTAATTTAACTCATTAGCGTAAATTGAGCCCATGATAGTACATCATTTATAGATGATTATTAAAGAGTAAAGAGTGTAAATGGAAATATTTTTATTGAAAATTATGAAGATGGCCGCGGCGCCTAACGCAGTTGGCACGGATGATTTTGAACGTTTTTTAATTACATCCTTTATATACTAGCGTAGTTACGCAGTGTCTACACGCACATTATGATATTGTAGATGACCAAGTAGCGCCATATGACCGGCAGAGGGGAACGCCTTGCCTTGCCACCTCCTTTTTTAAATGCTCTAAGCTTGTGTCACCTGCCGGCCGCTGCCAACAAAACAACTATATTTTGCATCTCCGACGCATCATCACCTACTCGTTTTAATGGCAACACTAATTATTAAACTCAATAATAAATAACAAATAAATATGTGTGGACATTTCACACAGCGCCATCTAGCCCCAAACTAAGCACAGCTTGTACTATGGGAACCAGATAACTGATATCTTACTTAGATACTTTTTTGTTTGTAAATACATACATACACACAGAATACAATATAGCATCCAGACTCAGAACAAACATCTATGTCCATCACACAAATGTATGTCCTGGGTGGGAATCGAACCCACAGCCCTCAGTTCAGAAGGCAGAGTTACTACCAACTGAGCGTCATCCAGGCCTGAAACGTCCACTGCTCAATATAGTCAATACTCATCCCCCATTGAGTTCCACTTTGGCCGGATACTGGCCTCTTGCATCCAGCGGCTTCCCGTTTCTTTAGTTAGGGTGAGTAATGAGTACTACTTCAAATAAGAAAATAGTCTATTACAGAATTTTTATATATTCCCATTATTCCGATATTTTGTACATTTAATTTTTTTAGTCATACATAACAAATATTACAACAATACAATAATCAACTAATTAATGAGATTCAGTTACACTTCACTGATCATTTTATTTGCATCAATAAGAACATTCTTGAAGTGTACTTTAAAATTAAGATCAAAAAAGTTTCTTGGGCTGTAGTTTACCAATATACTATATTTATCTAACCGTTAAAGGAACAGCTAAATAATTTCACTACTTTTCTCGCTGCTTTCATACCAGCTCGATATTCAGATATTCATCTATCTGCAGCTCTACCTATCTAACAAAATTATGATTACCTATATTTTCATCTACCTACTACTTATGTTACGTATTGAATTTACTACATACAGAAAAATCGATTAATTTGTGCCCTTAAGTACAATACAATAATATTAACATAGCAAAACAAATAAGCATCAGCTTTAACCCCCATATTGATACCAACCTCATCTTGAACTATCAAGTCTTTCCGCAAATATGCTTTAGTATCACCACTTCTTAGACTATCTCGATGCGCATAATACGGGTTGACAGTAGATTGAGAGGCATTGACAGTTTTAGTTGTAGTGGGTATAGGTTTTATAGTTGTAGGTTTACCTGTGTATTCCCCAAATACCTTAACGTCCAACCCAGCTTCTCCTATAAAGTCAATTTTGATATACACTTTTATATTTGGTATGTCATGGCCGAAAGGTGTCTTGTCCTGGATGGTGAGAGGTTTGCCACGTTGCCACCAGGTCGGGGGTCGGGTACGGTTACCGCCAAATGTTTGCTCAAAAATCGGGTAGTGTCTGATTATTTCGTGAGGGTTATCTGGGGCGAAAATTACTGTTGGTTCCATCCTTGTTTCGTAGGAGAGGTAGGCCTTGCTATCACTTGTTGAGCCATGTACCTAAAAAGGTAGTGAAATTACAGATTACATTGAAATGACAAATTTAATGTGACCCATGGTTGATGCAAACAAATGAATCTATAATAGATGAATATTTTCTCACCCTCAGTTTGACACACGTGTAGTTCAAAAAGTACAAATCGTACATCGAAAGCTGAAACAAAAAAATTGCTATGAACCACTATGAATTGAGTAAATATTGTGTCCAAAAGGTTTTGTCCTAAGAATAATTGTAAAAATTCACTTAAAAAAGTCATTATACGAATAAAAATTTCCGATTTTGAATAATGGATTTAACAACGTATTTACAAGTCTAGTTCTCTAGACCCTCTAGGTGACCTCTTTCCACCAGGCGGGTCATTTGCTAATATTATAGCATAAAAAATATTTTCAAAATAACAATATTATTATGTAAAAAACAACAAAGTCAAAGTCAAAGTTGTCTTATAATATTCTAGGATTTTTTTACGAAAACTTATACCTTAAAAAATTTGCATTTTTCCCGGATATATTTCATCAATCGAAGTAATCTTACCATGTAACGTGCGCTTCCTTGCTGCCCCCTCTTTATGATGGATACTAGGTTCACTTTGATCTTGATGTAGTCTTTGTAGATAAGGCGGTTGGTGCGCAGGTCGCACTGGCCAAACTGTCCACTCGCGTCTATAACAGTAAGGAAAGATTTTATTTAATTCAATACAAAGTTTATTTCTATTTTGAATAGTTTTCAATTTGGTTTTACTGGTAACATTCTTGTACTTCGTCCTTGTTCGACCTTGTCTACTTATAATACCTAGGGTCACCGGGTAAAGGTTGGTTCACTTTTTTATGTCAGCTCATATCTCAAAACCTATGAGTTAGATCGGCTTTAAATTTGGTGTGATATATTGGCATTTCATCAACTCTCAGAGAGTTACTAAATCATTGATCCCCGATAATGTAGAGCAGAGAAATTAAGATTTTTTGTAGAGAGCAGAAATGACTCACTGTGTACACTCAGTGGTGATCAATGGGCCATCCCCTGGTTAACATTGGGTCTAGGGGTTTTTGAAGGTAAATAATTAAAAACTTGTACTCAGAAACTAATCAGAAATCATATTATTATTTGAAGAAATATCTCGACATAAATAATAAATGTACTAAGACTACCTTAACACTTAAAGAAAAACCGGAAATATAGACTAACCCGTTTTCAGTGTCTACCATTGATACTCAGTATGAGCGTTGAGTAGGTACCTACCAATTTTTTATTGGTTGGTTCTGCCCGTTAAGTAACATTAGTACTTTATTTTCATATAGTTTTAAAATAAATTGTTTTGATTTTTGCGCATCCCATTGAGAATTTCACAGCGAATCGTGATCCGCTGAGTACTCAGTGAATCAGATCCAATCTTGACCATAGGCCAATTTTAAATGCAAACAAGGATCAACCGCTAAAGAACAAATAAGGCAAAACAAATAGCGTACTAATAAGGTAATACAATAGTCACAATATGGTAATACAATTTTATGTGTGTTGCCAGTGATGACCTATGGAACTGAAACTATGGAACTGGAACTGAAACTGGTCTCTTACTGTTGGCCTCATCAGTAAGCTCAAAGTCTCGCAACGAGCTATGCTCGGTGTTTCCCTGCGAGATAAGATCCGAAACGAGGCAATCCGCAGAAGGACTAAAGTGACCGATATAGCCCTTAAAGTGAGAAAGTTGAAATGGCAATGGGGCAGGCCACATCGCTCGCAGAACTGACAACTGATGGGTAAGAAAGGATCTCGAGTGGCGACCACGAACCGGAAGGCGCAGCTTAGGCAGACCCCCCACTAAGTGGACTGACGACCTGGTGAAAACCGCGGGGAGCCGATGGATGCAGGAGGCGAGTAGTCGCTCAATGTGGCGCTCTCTGGGGGAGGCCTATGTTCAGCAGTGGACGTCTACGTAAATTTTGAGTAAATCCATGTCACACAAATATTAATAAAAAGAAGTAATTTTTAATTCCACAATGATACACATACACCGGGAAGCACATAAATATTGAAGCTCAGTTAAGAGCGTCAATCGTAATCTCTGTGTGTGTTGGGAATTGAGAAGGAAACAGTAACAAGAAAGTCGCCCTACGTTGTTGTCAAAATATTGCGGGTAGTCTATATCTTCTCCACCTTTGTAGTTGGCATGTGTTTTGGTTCTTTTCTTAACGTCTTATTATGGAATTATAACTGAATTTAGGTTAAGGTAACCTTTGGATCTCTTGATAGCATAATATTACACACAAAAATTATAGAGATTATTCCTAGAAATTTCACTTTTAATTGTTCATTTAGTTTACCAAGGTTAAAAATTCATAAATGATTTACTCATATATAACAACATAAATGATTAAATCATATATCATATATTCTAAGGATGCACTTCAAACTTCATAATTTTCAAGGCGTGGCGGTTCCGTTGGCCTCGGCTTAGGAAGTAACGCCTTGTCATATTCGATTCTCTGTTTCTCGAAAGCCTTTGCATATTGTATTTCTTCCATCAGATCTTTTCCAAAGAGCGTATCATCTCTTTCATTATCCTGAATTATATTGAAAAGAACCTTTTCAATGCTAGGTTTCATCAGCTGTATTCTTATTTGACTCCATATGTAATGCAAATCTGATAGGAGACGACAGCCATTAGTTAAATGTATCATTGCCTTGTTAGTGGTTGGTTTGTATATTTTAGATAGTATATCCATTCCTCTATTCAAAGCTGTAATACCAACCCCAAGTTGCTGCTGGACTTCAAGCAGAACTTTATCACGATTATTCACAATATTTGGAACTATGGCTGATATTTCTGTATTCAGTTTAGGAGCTTTCAATAGCTTACAGTTATATGGTATTAAGTATTCTTGGATAATTTCCTGTTTGAGCAGTTCAGAAATTCCGTTTTTTAAAATAGGGCGCCAAATTTTAACTAGGTCTTCATTTATTTTCTCGCTGTACTCCGTATCATCTGAAGGTCTTGGTTTGGATATCAAGAGTTGAGTAGTAGCATTTGCTTCTTCTTCGGTTTGGTCGGCTCGAACTGCTACTGTCAACTTTTTCTTTTGTAGATTTCTTGGTTTACATGATTGGTTATTTTTTACCTTTAAATTATCTGTGCTTGCGTCTGCAACAATACCAAATTTTAATACCTTAAGTTATAAGTACCTAGTTTCAACTAAGTTTTTTAATTCAGCGTATTTCTATTTAACATATTTTTTTTAATTCTTTTATTTAACGAGCTTAATCACACATGCGATTATGCCGCTCAGTAGGCATCTATTTAACATCGTCGGTATAGAAATGATCGCTTCAAAACATTGTCTGTAAAAATCAAAAGTGGCATCAAGAGATAAAATGACAATATCCTTACTTCTATCATGTATTTCAATTTCTGTGCTTTTGATCCGGTTGATTGTGAAAGGTTTGGTGGTTAGTTCTGTGCTGTACGGGTAGTAGTGTGCGAACTCCTGCTTGCCGCCAACTTTACCGCCTGGGCTTGACCGCAACAACTCGTGCGCTGGAATGTTTTCCACCTCAGATGATGCTGACGATGACCCGTATCTTAGACGGTACGGACGCTTAAAGCCTGTAAAGTAAAAGTCTAATAAAGTTGTTATTGTAAAATGATCATATCACTTACTCTACTAGAAACATTTTTCTATTTATAAGCTGCGGTTATCTTGATTGGTATTCTCGCTGTCTGAACTTACCTCACGCATGAGGAAGAGCATCAGAAATTCTTAAAACCTGTTCAAGAATTTGACACAATAATTATTCTTAATTAACAGTAACTCAAACAAAAAGATTAAAAGATTAATGTACAAATATTTTGTGTACGCCAGACCCGGCTGTCGGATCCAAATAGGGTAGTTCCAGTTGCTTGTTTTATTACATTTAGGTGTAATAAAAAGACAATTATATGAGTCTAATTCTACTCTCAAATGACTTTGCAAATAAGATTTAATAAAACTCCAAATAAAACAAAAATTTTTTAATATATTAAGATTAAATTTTAGATTGAATTTATATTGGTTTCCGTAAGCGATAGCCACCTTCGCCAAAGGCAGATTTCCTGTAGTTGGGAGAACCGTAGTCGAGGTCTTGTGTGTTGGTGGAGGACTCGATCCAGGGGTAGTAGGTGAGGAGGTCAATGAACCGGGCTGGAGCCGCGCAGCCTGGACCGTGTAGACTTAGCCCGATCTGGACGATTGAAAACCATCGTATATTTTCTTCAGAAGACACAGACAAAGTAAATACTGTACCTAAATGGAAAATAAACATTTGACAAGATTTCACAAACTTTTGGAAATATCAGTGAAAATTTATACCAGAGAGAAACTAACATCGGAAGTAAGTAGAGTCATATTCTTGGTTTTGATGCAATCAATCCTCACTAAAATAAAAGATAGTGAAAGCATCGGCAGTGCCCCTTTATATTACAAGTGTAGTATAGGTAGGTGACGCTAACTGCTTACCATCAGGCGCGCCCTCAGCTTGTTTGTCTGTCCATGTTATAGAAAACATAATTAATATTTGAAGGGCACAAAAAGGGAAGTTGAAATATACTCACAAGTATCCAATATCCAGTCATGTTGGAGATGAGAGCCATTCCGTTGTCCCATACGCAGTTGGCTTCGTTATTCACTGCGAAGCCGCATTGCAAGTGTGTTGGCACCTTTTTGCCTTCTATCAGCTGAAAGTGCATTTAATTTTAGTGTACCAGTGTTTTTCTCTTAGGTTCATTCATTCATCTTTGTTTAGTCATTCAATCAGATCATGGTTTCTTATAAAACTTACCCCCGCTCTTGAGTAATATTCTTGACATAAGCTCTCCTCTACATACTGTAGCTTGTATAACATTTTCTCCAGCATCTGATTCACTGAAAATTCAAAAAATATAATTATTTTCATAAAGTTATGAAACTATAAAGAGTATACTTTTTACTCAGAAACGTAACCTACCAATTACTGTAATGGAAACCGTGGCAAAAGTTGTGAGTGTATGTGTATAAATGACAAAATATTCTAATCTAAGGCCTATGTTTTACAGTGGACAATTGGACATCTAGCTCATAAATTGATGCTTATGACATCAGTCCGCCTGGCGTTTGATAACATTTCACATGGTTGTAAATTTTAAATCAGGTAGTTCAAATGCTTTTGCAGTTTGTGGCTCAAATAAGATTTTTTAAATTAAGTAGTGAGTAAAATAGTTTCATACCATCGGTGTAGCCTGTTGCATACAGATGATCAGAGACGTTGTAAGAGTACGGCGGCCAGCATATGGGTCTTACTGGAGCTGAAAACAAAAGCCAAAGTAGAGATAACTCTGCAAGATTTTGAGGTACTGAAATGGCGCAAGAAGGTGAGGTTAATACACAAACTCAATTTACTAAAGTGACTGATCCTAATTCCAAAAAAATGGGCTCTTCTTACTTCTAAAAACCAAATCTCACGAATCGGCAGACATGGGTTTGCTGCTGCGAGATGGGGCTATAAACACAAGGTAGCTGGTAGTAACTGGATAACAGTTTATTAACACATTACGCCACGGAAATACACTTCACAGTTTCTTGCGGCCCACGCGATCCGTTTTGGCAGCCTGTGCAGCTTCGAGGCTAGCAGATCTTCGTGCAGCACGTGTAAATAGTTATGCATGGGCAGCAGTAGCAGCCGCAGCATCCACCGCAGCATCCACCGCAGCAACCACCACACATCTTGGTTTATTAAATTATGAAGAGTACAATGAATCCCAAAGACAGTGGTTTAAAGACCTGTAACTGACAGAGTGGAGCCGATGAATGTGCTCAGTAGAGTGCCTTGTGCAGCAGTAGACTAATATAATAATATTAAGCATCAGCTCATTTCGACATCCCCTTTCCAACTAAGGCTTGGTGATTCTTCACATCCTTACGTTGTTAGTGTACCACAAGTCCGCACTAAGCGTTTTGCTGTTTTCATAGTTCGAATGGCCAAGGAATGGAATGCTCTTCCAGAAACAGTATTTCCTCTGGGTTATAACCTGGGTCTTATCAAGTTACAACACAGTAGACAACTTTTTCTCTTACCATCGTGCGATTTGTTATTAAACGTATTCCCATTTTAGCACAAAAAATAAGCAACATTATTCTAAAGATGTTAGATGGTGGTTGACTCACAGACCCTAGTCTCGGTCATATCTAGTTCTATGAGTGCGATTGTGTTCAAGGTCTCGAACTCATACTCCGGATGCGTCATGAAATCCTTCACCTTGCAGAACCAGGGCGCTTCATCGTGAGGTAGGAACATGGCTTTGCTGTCTTCTCTGGAAAATTAAAGGTTTCATTTGGATGAAAGTTGTCGATGGGTTGGTCTGACTTGGTCTGTCTGTCTGTTCGCGGTTCAACACGGTGCTAATGGTGTGAATTTGAATTAAAATAGAAATTCCATTGCAGGTATAACTGGCAGAAATTATAGGGTGTTCTGTGTATAACGTAGGTTATATACCCCTTGCATCATCATAGAACACACCACTTCAATGTGTGTGTGTGTTCAATGTTGTCAAACACAGTTACGTGTGTCTGTGTGTGCGTGTGTGCGTGTGTGTGTGTGTGTGTGTGATGTTGTTGTTGTTCGTTCAACCAAAGTATTATTCACTGAAATATCCGCTTCGGTATCCTCGCGATGTCATCAGCGTTGGCGATGGCGTATCCTTCCTTGACCAACACGATCCCCGTCAACGCTATCTTCAGAGATGTCTCGTGGTCTGGAACATGACAACAGTTTCTTGCACTCTAGATTGTACTTATAAAGGAGCTGCTAAAAGAGCTACTAAGCAGTGAGTCTAAACCTTAGCACACATTCTACGTTAGGGTCTTCCAATGTTTTAGGGTGCACGGGGCTCAGAAATGCCAGTTGCTGAAAGGTTTTATCCACCACCCAAAGCCCACTCACCAAGTCATTGATTATCTGATACTCAACCAAGTCCCGGCCGATAAAATTGCACCCGGAGACAAACGACAACACAATTAGCGTTCGACCATCATGGCAACTGATGTCATGATGACTAATGGAATTGGCGAAAATGGTAACTAGTAATGGTAAAGGTTCTGTCATTCAGTAGTGGTACTGTTCAAATGAGGTACCTGCTGTGGCACGTCACAAATTACTCAGTTCAACTGAGCCAAATCACAGTCTATGTTTCATTATTGAAATGAAAGAAGGCTCCTGCAGAGCTAGCATGAGCTATAATGATCTATATATATATCTTTTCTCGAGGGTCGACCAATGAACGATCACGCGGATCACGTGATAAATCGCGTAGCGTTTTCATCAATACTTTCTTAAGAGAATATGTTTTTTACAGCTCCTACAGCTCTTAGAATTAGCAAGTTGAAGTGGCAGTGGGCAGGCCACATCGCTCGCAGAACTGACAACCGATGGGGAAGACAGGTTATCTAGTGGCGACCACGAACCGGATTACGCAGCGTTCAGCAAAGGACGTCTTCACACTGACGATGACGATGATGCTAAGCCTGATGGACTGCACTGCAAGGGATCACTTACGTAAATGGACTCTGAGCACGCCAAGCCATGGGAACGTCTGCGTCTGGCCGAGGTTGCCTTCGTGGAGGAACATGTTGTCTTCCGGGTCGCAGTTAGGAGACGAGGACTGTACGTTACGACCTGTTCCAATTATATGTGATACTTTGTCATTGATGTTGTTGTGATTGCGACTGTCTTTATTACAATCATCACCTTCACCATAATCTTAATCTTAACCTTCACCTTTCCCGTAAGTACTATTAAAAACGTTCATAAACATTTATCATATTTTATGATAGTCATATTAGTGTTTTTTTATTATTTAATCTGCTTTACCACAGACACCTGGGTCCGCCGTCCGTGTCCTGGGTGCGTGTCATATTTCAGTTTGTACAACTAATGATTCAAAATGTTTTCATAGTAAACTAATTAATAACAATCTCCAAAAACTGCACGATTTAAATTAAATGGATAGCTTTTAGAAGTTTGTCCCTTATGCATCAATCGGCTCCCCGTGGTACGGCGGACGTCGCGTCGGTCCAAATAGTGGGAGCCTATGCTTCGTCTTATGTAAAATGGTAACTAAATCACAAAATACCATAAAAATGCTCACTTCTTAGCACCAGTAACACAAAAACCCAACAAATCATGATCACGAACATACTTCCACTGACAATTAATCAGTAAAACGACTTAATCAAACGACCGAAACTGTCGCAATTTTCAATGAGCGTGACATTACGATTAAATAATTTGCGCTGCGCTGTTTACAAACACCGTGTTTACGCGAATCGGACACGAGATCCTGTGCCGGTTTGTTTATAAACGGTGAATTATTACAAAATATATTTAAAATAACAGATTAAATGTAATTAAAAGTATTACAAGATAAAGTTCAGTATGTCTTTACATATTATAGCTTAGTCAAAAACACGCTCTACGCGACATTGTTTGTTTTGGTACCTATTTTGGCTCTACTGGTCGCTCAAGCCTTATTTTAATTTCTTTCGTAACCGCTCAAGCGCTTCAACCACATATGCGGCCGGCATCGCGCAACGTGGACCGCTCCCCACCACATTTGTGGCTTACAGCTGATTGCGCTACTAGGGATGGCAATCAATTTTTAGAGGTGTCACTCGTTATATATCGACTAAAATTGAAACTAGTTGAACGTCACTATCGAATAAGTAAAAGTATCGATAGTTCAGGAGAAAAAAAAAACGCCTCAGTCTAAATGGCATCTCACGGCGAGCAGGCGCGCGCCGGCGACGACGGAGTAATTTCCTTTATAGGACGGCGGACCGTCAATTATTATGTGTAGTGTTATTGTGTGTGTTTTTATACTGCAACACACGTAAAAATGCATTTGTTTAGATAGCCAAGTAATGCTACTTATCAAAACTAGTTTTGAAATTTTGAAAGACTGCTTAGTTTATTCGTATAAACCGTAAATATGCAACTCCATACCACGCTCCGCCCGCCGCACCGCGCCTGAGTGGTTACATACTGCAAATTGTGTGCATTGCACCTAATTTAGCCGTACCTATGGTTCCGTTGTGTTAATAGGATCACCTCATCTCTTCCCGTGAGTGCCGTAGGAGTCAGCAAAAGGAATATCCCGGGATTGGATAGCAGCATTCTCCTCGGAACATTAAAATCTTCTGCAAATATCCAACTCCCCCCCTGGACCCCTTATTATAAGCGCCCAAAGTGGCGTTTCGTAAAGAATGCTTATAGTGAACAGTGGACTTCTTTCGGCTGTGTGTATGTGTGCATAATTTAACTGGATTAACTTTATTCCCGCGGGGAGCTGATGGATGCAAGAAGCGAGCATCCGTCCAAGGTGGCGTTCTTTGGGGGAGGCTGATGTTCAGCAGTGTACATGTTTAGGCTGTTATTGATGGTGGTGATGATGAACTTTTGAGTTTTTTTTTTTAATGTCTACACATATTTATATATTAATTATTTTTGCCTTCATACCTTCATATTGCACTTATGGTAAGTCATTTACACTAACGGTCTCTCATCTCTCTGCATTCAACTGCCATTTTTTCTATTGACATCTTATCATCTTAAGTTCCTCAAGGCTCAAAATGGCACGATCCAATATTAACTGTAGACGCTTCACTAACTTAGCGTTTCATTATCAAACTCGTGCGCATTTCGACTATAAATCTCGTGTAATAGAACCCGCACCTCACCTTCGCAAGCACCTCCCAGCCACTACGTCACCGCGTCTCCAATAAACACGTCGCCTCCTGCACTATCTTCTATAACTCTTGTGTAATCTGTGAGTAGGCTCTACTTGGTATCACGAGAAAGCACAGGTTTTTTTTTTATATAACCATTTGTGTACGTTTCACAGAGCGCCATATTATTATAGTCCAAAACAAAGCAATTCTTGTTTTGTATGGGGACCATATAATTGATAGAATACTATTGATACTTTTATTCGACCAAGTGAATAATTATGAGTCATTTTGGTAGCAGCGTGTCCTCAAATTACAAAAAAAAACCATAACCGGAAAGCGATATTGCTTGTACATGCCTCCGTGGTGTGGTGGTTGAGCAGGTCGGCTCATAACCCGGAGGTGGCGGGTTCGATTCCCGTAACAGGACAAGTATTTGTGCCCGAAAAAAAAAAGCGCAAATACTTGTTCTGTGTCTGGGTGTTGTGGGACCATGGTCCTCGTAGTTCCTGGGTCCCTAGATACAGGGAATCCTATTTAGGGTCCAGGATCTATGTATGTGATCGTTGGGCGTTATTTATTTATTTATTATTATTTATTTATGTACAAATAAAACTATGTTCTTAATCTTTATTTATTTTATGTATGTATCGGTTCCAATCGGAACCCAATTTGTTAACAAAACCTTGTAATCGACGCCCTCCTTCGCTGTTTCGCTTCAAACATTAATTCCTCAACTCACGGTCGATTAAAAACGAATTCATCTTGTAAAAACCTTTAGAAGCAATAATTTTCTAGTGTTATTAAGTACGTTAGAAATCTGGTCTGAGAACACCAAAGACTAGGAAGATACAGCGGTTTAGCTGTACAGGTACTTTGAAGTTTAGCAGTGGATGTGTAATTAGCACCATAAAAATATTCATCACTACTAAAAGAACTTCCTATTTATTTTTCTCATTGAGGGGGATGAAAAGCAGATTGTGCCACACTCACAATACAAGTAAAATCAGCGCTCATAGCGAAGCACGACTAGCCGTTCCTAATCCTAATCGATCGGTAAAGTTCGCTACGGTCAGCACTATGATGGGTGACCGCTACAGCAAAAAATGGTCTTTACAACTGAGCGCTACCGTGCTTCGGAGGGCACGTTAAGACGCTGACAGGACCCAAAGCGAGCACGTTTATTACAGCAGTCGAACACGAAACGTATAGTGTATTAAATAGGGTCGCTTTATGCTTAGCACAAATATGACAATTACGTTGCGTTGCACTTCGACTTTTCCATTTTGCGGTACAAATAATTCGTTATAAAATAAACGCTTATTGTTATGAAAAAAATAGTCTACAGATGGATGCACTGAAACGTAACTCATCACTATGATTTATTTCAATGGGATGTCTTATTATAATATAACATTTATGGGCGTTTGAATGATTTTTTAGAGGTCACTTCACGATTTTTTCTATCGAGAAAACTTTTCGTAATCGCGTTTTGATTTCGGCAGATGGAAAGAAAGGAAATAAAATATAACCGTATTAACATGCATTTTTTCAATCCTGTAAATGGAATAAACTTTGAGAAAATTACGTTCAAAATAGTCGATTTGGGAGCATTCAGCGTCTTAAGCCGTCGGTCCCAGCTACTGTCGTGTGACAGCAGTCGGTAAGCCAAGTCTACTCTAGGATCCTTCGCTTTGGTCTGGATTACAACAGTCGCTCTCGCCCAAAATACAGTATTTAGGTCCCTTGTGGCCCAATACTATTTCCGTGTGGGTACACCTTTTGACCAATGACCACAACACTCATATATTATATCAGCTAAACTCGAGGCTAAGCACCGCCATGCTCGGGTCACGAGTATATCTGAGCTGCAGTCTAGATGCTAACTAAATTACATATTGTGGCTGCTCCATTATGTCTGCAGGGTTGGATTCAGAGCGGGGGTAGAAGGAAGCAATGTGTCATCACGGATATTATTTTGTTTTACTGTTATAGAGCTGATTGTAAGTATTCAACTCAACTCATTTATTCATTGCGTAAATGGGTACAATAATATAGGTGTTAATGTTAAAACAATTCAAAGCGCCATATACTGCTTTTCAGCATGCAACGTTAATGTTACTACTTAATTAACCAAAAAATATAGTACAAACATGTCAATAAATTAAAATAGTTACATACAATAATTAAATATCAATTAAATACAATCAAATTAAAAAGGTACACCAGTAAAACAATAAATTATAATAAAATCCAATCCAAATCCAATAAATAACAATAAAATAAAACGACACTTTTAAGTACAATGCATAAGTCAAAATTTATCTGCTAAAAATTCATTAACACTGTAGTAAACTTTATCCAATAGAAAATATTTGACTGTAGATTTAAAAATGTGATTTGATTGAATTTCAAGTACTGTCTTTGGCAAATGATTGTATACTCTGGGAGCCATACACATAACACTGTTATTAAATAATGCGGTCTTATTAATTGGAAACATGAGTTGATAGTTGTGGCGTTTACTTTTAAGTATAATAAACAAATTCAAGTTATTGCGCACAAATGTTACCAATTCATAAATATATAGAGATGGTAAAGTCAAAATCTTTAATTGTTTAAAATGAGGTTTACAGCTTTCTATGGATTTTAATTTACAAATGGCCCTTACACACTTTTTTTGAGCCTTGAAGGCAGTTTCTTTTTCTGTACTGTTACCCCAGAACATAATACCATACCTAAGCAAAGATGCAACATAACCATGGTAGGCAGTAACAACTGCGGGTTTGCTACTTTTGAGAGCATATAAAGAGCATACGAATATTGACGAATATTCGTTTCTCTTTTTCTTTAAAGCTGCTTAGTTTATAGTGATAAGGAATTGTAGAGTAAATGAGAGGGGACTTGAGAATTCGGAATAGTGCATTACAATTTTATGAGATTTCGTATAGTAGAAGGATGTTTTGTTCTGGGACGCACCATTTCCGAGATATTGACGAAAAACACAAAAGTGGCACCTTTGGACACCCCTCCCCCCCTTTAACTTTTGTTATGTAGTTTTTAATAGTACTCTGTAACATAGTAACATTTTGCGGAAGAGCCGAAGATGTGGACAAAACAGGGATAGAAGTAAAAACACTTAGGATACGTATATTGGCAGTGTAGAGTTAAGTACCCTTGCAGACATTGTCATTACAGGAGAGGGCTTTGACCTAGCCCCGGTGCCCCGGTTCCCCCCTTCCTTAGTCCGTTCCTGTGCAACATGACCGCGGTGTACCTACGGCTAAACAGATAAGAATTATGAATAAGGAATCATTCTAACTATTATTGCCTATTGAATAGTTCGCTTGAATGCCTTTTGCTGTTTTGTTTTTAGAAGGGGCTCTAGAATATATTCGATTTATCATTGTGTCTTTCGTTATCATAAATATTTATGTTTGTGTTATTTTCTTGTATTATATATTCCTTTTTTGTGTTTCAGATAAACCAGAAACCGGCGAAGTGCTGTGAGACATGCTGAAGCATATTGGTAAATTGGGTAAGTATAATTATAGAGACAAATTTTGACTTAGCTATAAGATATCTGTTTATTCTTGACTTGAATCCACCCAAAAAATCAGTCTATTAGCCTAGAACTAGTTATAACACTTTTCATCATCATCATCATCATCATCATCATCATCATCATCAGCCTAAAGACTAAAATCACTTTGACATTATAAAAATGACAATAAACCTACTCTAATTTAACGCAAATTAATACTTTCCATGAGATTCACTAATTTTACAACTGCGATTCAAAAACTAATTTCAGCACCTTTTCTTCCTATAAGTACCTATGCAGTTTACGTCAATTGGCACCTCAGAGCGTGAGCCCACGATAAACTACGAGGCGACAGTGTAATATGGATAATGGCAACACTGGTAACTATGGGAACGGCGCCGGAGAGGTCTGCTCTCATGCTCGAGGTGTGGATTAGGATTTGTACGTTTATTTTGTCTCAACTGAGCAGCTAAATAAAAAATTATCTGGTGCTAGGATGGGATTTCCTTGGTGCATTACTGGGAATGGTAAATGTTGGAAGATGCTTGGTTCATCATCATCAGCCTGAAGTCGTCCACAGCTGAACATAGACATCCCCAAAGAACACCACTTTTAGTGGCTGCTCGCCTCCTGCATCCATCGGCTCCCCGCGGCTTAGGTACACCAGATCGTTGGTACACATAGTCGGAGGGCCAGCCTATGCTGCGACTTCCGGTTCGTGGTCACCACTCGAGAACTTTTCTTCCCAATCGGTCAGTTCTACGAGCGATGTGGTTCGCCCACTGCTAATTCTGAAAGCTATATCGGTTACTTTAGTCCTCCTGCGGATCTCCTCATTTTGGACCTGGGGTTCTAGCAAAGATACCAGCCACTAACGCTAACGCCAAACGCTAACTCCAAAATGTACTGAAATGACATTTTGGAAATCGCTAACTTTTTCGTAGCGAAACATTTTTGGAGTTAGCCTGAGGCGTTATAGCGTTAGCGATTGTGATCTTTGCTAGACCCCCTTGTCTCGCAGGGAAACGCCGAGCATTGCTCTGTCCGTAGCTCGCTGTGCGACTTTGAGCTTACTAATAAGGCCAACAGTAAAAGAGACCACGTCTCAGTGCTATAAGACATCACTTGAAGAGCGGCTTGGTGTTCAAAGAAAGTTTTAATGTACCGAGGACAATGCTGCTGCCCATTCCCTGGGTATTCCCTCAGCCGGATCTGGAGATGGAGGTGATTCTATTCTCACACCGCACCTGGACTACACGGCATAAATACATCCTGTCCAATGTAAATTAAAAGGAATCACTAAAGTTCTGAACTATAGAAAAAATACTTTGAAAAATCGTAGATTAAGTAATGCTATAATATTGTATTTATCAAAACTAATATTTAATAAAAAATGCATTCAAATAACTTAGAATACACATTAAAACCATAAACTCCTTTGTACCAGTTAATTATGATATCGTGAATCAACCCTCGGCCTATTAATATATCGTTAAAAATTAAGGGCGGGTCGAAAAGGACCCAAAAAATACTTGAGCAAATAAAAACTGGCCAAGATAGCATAATATTCAAAATTAATAGGGTTCTGTGTTGGTTAACATATTTAGTAAAGGATCCTACCATAAATTGTTACTTACAAGGTTACCACTACAAGGTTACTGTGCTAGACTTACTAGGTGATAGGACTTCTGCAAAGTTCGTCTAGTTCGGCTAGTTATTCTGCCGCCAAGCAGTAGTGTGCAAGCACTACTATGTTCTGGTTTGAAGAGTATTGTAGCTAGTGAAATTACTGGGCAATCGAGACTTTATGACCTGATTACACAGTGTAGTAATCTGATTACTAGATTGTGTGATGTCTCAGGATGACGTGCGCATTGCAGTGTCACGCGAAACTTTATTATTTTAAAGTTCCGAGTGACACTGCAACTAAATACCAAAAGATAAAAAGATAAAGATAAGAAATTGGTCTCGTCTTTTGGGTCCTTGAAAAACACCACTACTTTTGACCCATAGCACAGATAAAACTAGTAGGCCAGGAAATTGATTTTTTAACTTACTATAACATACTTCTAATTAAGGCAAAACTGTTTATGAATTTATTCCTTCTCTTTCCGTTCATAGGAACGAAGGAATTGCCTTCCTCCTAACCCTTTAGCTTTAAAAAAAAAACTTTAAATTTGTTACCCATAACTCACTGGTCGTCTATCGAATCTTATCTCATATTTAGCTAAGCCGATTTTCCTGAAACCAATTCATTCTCTATATTTGTTTCGTAAAGTAAGGAACCCCAAACGTAGAGTAAATATAATAAAAGACGCGATAACTCATCAGAGCGGTCGTCTGCGGTAATACAACCTCAGCCGTGGAGGAAGTATTATGTGTCAAACATAATAGTTACGGCACTGCTCTGGGAGACGGCTCGTTCGCGTTGACACACGAGAAATTGAAATTAAATGATTTAATTGTTTTATCTATCAAAACGAATAAAGTAGTGTTCACACCGAGGCGGTATCCTGTACCGCCCGCCGTAGCGATATCCGAGTGGGTACGCGATATTCCGCCTGTTCACACACAAGCGGATAACGCTTTGGGTAGCGGAACCCGAGCGGAACTTTTTCACCCGGGGGTCGGAACAATTCTCACACCATCCTATAGCAATTTTGTTAACAGAATCAGCCCCCAGCCCCCATACGTACCGCAAATTAACTTGTCGTCGCTGTTAGACACACTGATGCATAATCTTGTCACGTTCTCTTACAAGAATGTGTCGACAAAATATTGTCGCTGTGCGCATGCTAGCCGGGCAGGTAGCTGAAATATTCCAAACTGAACTGAAGTGGAAGGGGAGCTCACAGTACGGCTCCAGTTTCAGCAACATACCTTGGGAGATGCCCTGCAGTGGCAACATCAAGATGATGAGGAGATCCTTTCAACTCTCTAGACCTTTAATCTATTTCCAAATACGTATACGGGTATATTGAGCCCAAAAAACTAACTTACATGTATACTCAATATAAAAAACCGTAGGCTTGAACCTCAAGAGATGTGATCCAAAATTAATGAAATTAGTAAAAGGTTGACTTTACTGTGAAAAGTTTTGGACAGCGCGGCAAATTTTTTTTTTTTGGTTTTTGCATCAGTTTTAATGTAATCACGTTGAGTGATTATGCGCATATAAATAGAATGTACCTATCAATAAATTATGATTAAAAGTATCATCTAGATCCTGAAAGATCCTGAATAGAAAGAGGCCTGGACTTCATAATACGGGCCCTCAGCCTAGCGTGAGATCCAGAGGTGTGTTTAATTAGATTAAATGTAAATGTTACCTATTTATGCCTATTTATGTTTTCCATTTTTCATTTTCATTTTTCAAATATCCATTGGCTTGGCAAAAATAGCAATAAACAAACGTCATGGCTGCCCATAGCAAATGGACTACAGTGTGATCACAGTGTGATTCAAAACTCTAAGGCTGAGTTATACCAGCTTACTTTAACGCTAACTTAAACTGCTGTCACCGTCCACGCTTCGCCGGGCGGGCTAATGTCAAAATCTGACAGTAACTTTAACTGGGATTATGGTGCAACTCTGCCTAAGTTATAAAGTTCGTTTGTGTATTGTTTACAAATGGCGTGCGGTATTGGAAACGCGCGCCCGCAAACAATAGTCCATACAAATGGGAGCATCTCAACGAGCCGCGACGGACGGGACGGGACGGGAGGGTGATCCGATTATGTTTAATTATTATTTCACCCTTTACGAGATTGTAATGGAATACCATTATGTCGTCGAGGTCAATACTATGATATTTGGAACGGGAGATTAGGTTACTCGAAGCCTTGGACCACGCACCTATTAGTTATTGAAATAGGTAGGTATTATCGGACAATATTCTACATACTACATAATTATGATATTAGCATTCGACCCGCAATGGAATCAGATTCAGATTTTTATTGCTTCCATAGTATACATACAACTCCTACTACTTCCTACTTTCTGGTTTCCTGATGAAATAGAATCTTTTTTAAATAAAGAATTGATATGCTCGTAGAACTAACAACCTATGGGGAAAAAAGGTTCTCGAGTGGCGACCACAAACCGGGAGACACAGCGTAGGTCCCCCATCATGTGGACCGACGATCTGGTCAGAGCCGCGGAGTCGATGGATGCAAGAGGCAAGCAGCCGCCCAAAGTGGCGCTGTTTGGGGGAGGCCTATGTTCAGCAGTGGATGTCTGATGATGACAGAACCTGAAATGAGGAGGAGTAAAGTGACCGATATGTAGCTCTTAGAATTAGCAAGTTAATGTGGCAATAGGCAGGCCATATCGCTCGTAGAACTGATAAACGATGAGGAAGAATAAATAAGTAAAATTATATAGTACACTAACTTTTTAAGTTCAACATCGCCAACTTAACCTAAAAAACCAAATAAAAAACACGTCGCATCAAATTCCAAGAACAAAATACTTTCTTTTTATTTTTTTTTGTACAAAGTAGGCACATTACCGCGGGCTGGGTCCATAAACATGTCATCGGCGCGATTGTGCCCTGTGGGACCCAGGGACCGCGAGGGCCAAGCTTCGACCAATGGGGTCACTATTAAGTACCTATTTTGATTTATTCATGTTTGATAGTGGTATTGTTGGTATTGATCGATTTTATTGCGCCCTTTTGTTAGTTGTGCGGATATGAATGGATATAAATATATCGTTTTGATTTTATTTGGATACTAGTATTTACATGCTTCTTTCGTGGACTACATGATAAATAGCGATAAGTTCTTATGCAAAGAAAAATTGCATTAGAAAGTTGAGACGGTTAGCAATAGTATTTCTTAGATTTTCGCGATTTGAACACATAGTTTTACGTTTCACACAGGACTTAATCGCGCTAAAGTTTTGCGCAAACTCTCTGAATAACTTCCTGTATCTTGCCACTATATCCATGTTCAACTTCAGCTTAATCTTAGTTTTCCAAAGATTATTATGTTTTTATCCTATATAATAGTTCATAATTATCATAAATATTTCCGTTTAATTATAAGCCAATTTTGTTTAAGGTTAACCCTTTCTTACTAGGAATTCTTTTTCTATGTAATTGTTGTTCACTATTAATTCGTATTACCTACCTTTTAGATTTCATATGTTTATAATATAGTGATGATAAATTATCTGATCTCTTTGTTAGTCAGCAGCTTTTAGCGTGCTTGTTTTATATAACTTTGTACGTTAATTTGTGAATAGTGTCGTGGGCTGCATTACTGCTAAGTTTATGTATTATTTTAACTCTATATTTTTTGTAATACAGCTGTTTACTGTTCCTAATAAAATAAAATAAAAATAAAAAATAAAAACATTATTTATTTACCTCGACGTTTCGGCCAAGTTTCATTCGCAAGCCAACATTCGCGAAATTTAAGCCGTTTTTTTGGTGCCATGATTATATTATGGCATCGTATACGAACGTTCGCGTGGTCATATGTGAAGAGCTCCCAGAAAATTATTTTGAAAGAGAGAAAAATTATTGATTTTCAACAGACAAATTATACATGGCACAAAAGAAGGACTTTGATTAATTTGCCACAAATCGGGCCCGACTGAGCACGGTGCTAGTTCTTACGAACCGGCGCTGGTCTTCCGTTGGTACCGGTTGAATTTGAATGATAATTCGGCAGTAAAACCGTGCCACCTTTTTTTTATGAGAACGATTATATGACGTGCTGGTCGTTCACCTGATGTTAAGCAATACGACCGCCCATAACAGTTGCAGTGTCACTCGGGACATTAAAATAATAAAGTTTCGCGTGACACTGCACTGCGCACGTCATCCTGAGACATCACACAGTCTAGTAATCGGATTACTACACTGTGTAATGAGGTCATAAAGTCTCGTTTGCCCAGTAATTTCACTAGCTACAATGCCCTTCAAACCGGAACACAGTAGTGCTTGCACACCACTGCTTGGCGGCAGAATAACTGGCAAAGTGGTGGTACCTACCTAGACGAACTTTGCAGAAAAGTACTACCACCTAGTAAACCACCTCATCCACCTCATTATAAAAGCAGCATAAGTGGTTCTGATGTGACTTTTCACTGGTAAACTATTAATTTTATTGCTTAAATAGTTTAAAATACCCAAAAACGTAGCCTACGTTTTGAGAAAGCATTCGTTTAGAAACTTAATAATCCAAAAAAGATAGGAGATAGGATCCGAAATGAGGAGATCCGCAGGAGAACTAAAGTGACCGATGTAGCTCTTAGGATTTGCAAGTTGAAATGGCAATGGGCAGGCCACATCGCTCGTAGAACTGACAACCGATGGGGAAGAAAGGTTCTCGAGTGGCGACCACGAACTGGAAGACGCAGCGTAGGCCGGCCCCCCACTAGGTGGACCGACGACCTGGTGAAAGCCGCGGGGAGCCGATGGATGCAGGAGGCGAGCAGCCGCTCTAAGTGGCGCTCCCTGGGGGAGGCCTATGTTCAGCAGTGGACGTCTTCAGGCTGTTAATGATGATGATGTTGATGAATCCAAAAAAAATTATAAATAATATAAATACGCTACCATTTGCGCTATAATTTGTAGCTCCCGAAACGATTTTCATTATTCTCATCAAATTCAGTTCATTCATTTGGGAGAGCTACCTTTGGAAAAATATTGATGGCGAACAAAATTTCTTGTATAAGATGTACTTTGTTTCTTAACCGTGGGATAAATACATCGAGTCCAGCGCGATCCATCACAGATATCAGAAAATAACTCGGATCGAGTGCTCTGTTGAAATGAATCGACATATTTACGAGCTGTTCCAAGGGTTTGCCATAAGTATACAATACCATTGTCTATTTTATTCTGTGCATATAATATTTGTTGTGGTGGTAAATTCATCAAAACTTCGCATTGAGTATAGATTTTAAGTATACTCTGGTCATTTGTAAAAACTCTTCCACCCCGTCTCTTTTGCGACCCGCAAGGAATTTCTATAAGGAAGCAAAGACAAAACTTAGATAACCCAGTAATCTAACAATCGTCATCATCATCATTAACAGCCCGAAGACGTCCACTGCTGAACATAGGCCTCCTTCATAGAGCACCACCTTGAGCGGCTGCTCGCCTCCTGCATCAGCTCCTCGCGGTTTTCTCTAGATTGTCGGTCCACCTAGTCTAGGGGGGGGATCTGCCTACGCTGCGTCTTCCGGTACGTAGTCGTCACCCGAGAACCTTACTTCCCTATCAGATACTTGTCAGTGATGTGGCCTGCCCATTGCCATTTCAACTTGCATATATGAGATATATCGGTCACCTTAGTTCTCCTGCGGATCTCCTTATTGCGGATCTTATCTCGCAGGGAAACACCGAGCATAGCTCTCTCCATAGCCCGTAGCGCAACTTTGAAGAGACTTTGAAAATCTAACAGTAGGTAAATATTTTTCCAGATTAAAAGTCGAACTCGGTATAGGTACTAATGGGAATAAACGGAATACATCCGGGAATAAAATCCATAGGTACTACTCACAAGCAAATTACGAAGCTCTTGTTTTAGATACAAACCATTTACTAGAAAGTTCACCAGCTAAATAGTCCACTCTACACAGTATAACACCTAAATCATTAGTTGAATGTCCGTCTGTCCGTACAGTCATTAGTAGTACACCGGTCAGTGAACGAGTGAATGGAAGCATCTCCGCGGGAAGTTGTTACTCTGTGATGACTGATAGACGCGCTGCTTTATTGGTCTGTGGTACTAATATATTTTATATCAATCAACTTGGACTGATTAGAAGTTGAAATACTTGTATCCTCTACTTAGTTTGTGAGTTTTATTGCAAATAGGCTATTCGTAGCACTTTTAAAAGTCAAATTACTTATTACAATAAGCAGATAAAATCACAAAGTACACAATATCAATTATTATTACTATACAAGGTGACCTTGAATTAGTATGTTATCCCGAATGGGGGTAAATCTACACCCCAAGGTAGACAGTGTTTCTTCTACGACTTTACTAAATTAATAGTTTTTCATTGAAGAAATGCCATGTAAAGTTTAAGTTCGAAAATAGCCTTAGCGCAGCTGGGTGGTTGAACTTCGTCCTTGACCGAGTCCACATGAATGACTTTAACGACCTGTGTTTAGAAGTGAATTTATAGTATCTAGTTATATCTCGTAGCGATTGCACGTGCAATTTTGCGAGTTGATTTATTTTTTACCATGAAGTTTGGAAACACCCAGTTTCAAGTAAGGCTCTCACGACTTGTAGGATATAATGGTCCCAGTCCCCCCCATTTATACTAATTCAAGGTCACCTTGTATAATAGCTAGCCTATTACCATAAGTGCTTGACAAAAAAAAGAAGTTCGCTCTTCACGACAGGTGCAAGAAATCTGGCACAATGCAGAATAGACAACTCCGATCCGTAGCTTCGATTACACTGTAAAGAAGAAGCTACAAGAAACTTCACATCATGCCTACTGTTTGCAGAACCACGGATTATTAAATATGTTACTAAGCAGAACTATTAGTTATTATTGAGTTAGGTACATTACATTCCTGTTCAAGCAGCTATAAATAGAGAACCAGTAGCATCCACTCGGTCTAGACTTTACGGTGATTCCATTAGGATTAACATACTTCTGCGCTATCAACTACCGCCGATGGTTATTGTAACTTGTGACTATTGCAACTAATTGTGACTCATTCTATTGAATTACTAATATTTACGCAAATAGCGGATAATTTTAGTAAAGTTTCAGGGCTGTTCCAAGTTATAATTAAATTGTGAATTATACTTTATTTGTCATCATCATCGTCATCAATAGCCTGATGAGGCCACAGAACATAGGACTCCACCACAGAGCGCCACTTTGAGAGGCTGTTTTTCTTCCTGCATCCATCGGCTTCCCGCGGTTCTGAGTCGTCGGTCTACCTACATAGTATAGGGGCTGGCCTACGCGTCTATTCTCAGTAGTTCAATTAACAGTTGAATTGATTGAACTACTGTCATTTTTTATATACTCACTAGTTCAATGAAATATTTTGAACTACTGGTACTTATCTATTCACAGTAGTTCAATTAACAGTTCAATTGATTGAACTATACTGAGGCGTCACAGTGCCTTGTTACGGTGCATCTTCCGACTCTTCCGTTAGTGGTTTCTACTCGAGAATCTTTCCGCATAGCGCCACTGAGCGGCTCCTTGCCTCCATGCTTATCATGAGGTGGGTTGCCATTAATCACCATGCCTGGCAGGCGTCTGGTGATCACAGAAGAACATAATGAAGACCAATGGAAAAGCTGCTGCCCATTCGTTTACTAACGCAAACCTGCGTAAATTAAAGTGTTTCGCTTTAAAATCGCAGAGTATATTTTATCCTTAAACTAGATAGTTAGGTAATTGATTCCCTCGGCTAGCATAATGCGCACAAATCGGTGATAACTCTTGATAAATGGCGACGGTAACTGCTTATTAATATTAGTAGCTCTCAGCTCTGCGGTGTTTAGAAAAGTAAAGCTTGCTGTTCATGGACGTACATGCTCGGAAATTTAAAATCCTTACTTATGAAACTGATGCGTTGTCTGTTTATTTGTATGGCTTCTACGCCGAAATGGATGAAGCAATTTTGATGGAATTTTTTATGCAGATAGCTTATGGTAGGGGGATTAACATGGAATACTTTTTATCCCGAAAATAATAATAATGTAGTTTTCTCAGAAAAATGGGTAAGTAGCGGATGAAACCAAAATCTAACTTGTAAGTCATATTTTTGTTTAATAAAATCCAAGATTTTTATAAGAAAAGTAACTTCGACCTAGAAATATAAAAAAACCGTGGTCCCAGCATCATCGCGTCTTAAAATTGGTCGACTTGACGCGACGGTCGACGTACAAACAACTTGTATTAAATTTTACAGTCGCTAAGCGGATTACATTAAAATTTTTGTTTTTGTTATTTGATAGACTTGATTGACCGTTATCTGATCAGGGCCCTTATTCCGTATCGATTCCTTTCTTCGAAACCATGCGAATTCCTTGTCTTACATAAGAAATCTGCAAAAGTCTATTCTCTATGAAACGAAAATAAAACCGCGCGAAATGAATTTGGAATTGGCGCGATTTGAACTGTCAAAAATTATATGTATTACCGAGACGCGTTCCGAAATATCAACATATCAAAAGATATGACCACTTATGTCAATATATTTTATTCAAAATAAAGATAACTTTAATGTAAAGTGAAAGTATTTCTAACGCTGTGACACGATTTGAACAAGACACGATAACGACGTGGTTTCGTATTGTGTGGAATCTGTGTTTCCATAGAGAATAGCCACCCTGGTGGTAAGTAGCAATGCAGTCTTGGATTTAACACAGAAGTAGAATCTGATGCGAACACTGCGAATAAAGGGTCTGCGCTTAACTTAATGGCTGCTGTGAAGTGCGCTGCAAGGCCGCCTACCCCCCACCTGCGCACACAGTTTACCTCTTCCCGCGCTCATCTAATTTTTGCTACTGCGCAGCGTTTCGCGCCGACTTCACGACCGCCATTAAGCTTGGGGCAGACTCCAACCGAGCATCCAACGAACAAGATCGCCCTTGCACAGGATAATCCCTCCAATATTTATGGTCCACAAGCCCGCCTCAGTTTCTCTGCATCACTGTACCGACGGATCATGGTGTATTGTCGTGAATAGCGACCATTCGGTGGCCCATTGTTGTGAATAGCTTGATTTAAATCCATTGCAAAACTGCATCAACTAACATACTAATAGAGTACTAAGTGTAAGCACTTTTATGTGAATAACTTTACACAACTTTTTTACATTATCATGTTAACATTGTAGGGTTTTTAAAGCTGCACTTGAGTTTTGAATGAAACAAATGAAAGATAAACTGATTCTTCGTTTAAATTAATACTAATGGGAGTTAGGGATATGGTTTTCTCAAAGGATGGCTCCAAGGCTTATTGGCAGACGCTGTGCTGTGATTGGCCAATAAAAAAATGGAAACGATAAACTAAAATCTAAGGATGTTTATTGGTTGATTGAGTTTACCGGAAGCTTTTGGAAAAGGTTTTCCTTAATAAATAGTTCTTTTAGAAGTTTGTATTTTAAGGAACTACTCAGCATTATCATTGTTATTTTATGTGCAAATATTGTAGTCTTGTAGTCATCATCATCATCATTAACAGCTTGAAGACGTTCACTGCTGAACATAGGCCTCCCCCAGGGAGAGACACTTTGAGTGGCTGCTCGCCTCCTGCATCCATCGGCTTTCCGCGGTTTTCACCAGATCGTCGGTCCACCTAGTGAGGGGCCGGCCTACGGCTAGTCTACGTAAGATTATATAATAGTAGGAATAACGCTTTCTTTGAAGGAAATGCTGAGTTTGTTCTGTAGTTCTTCCACAAGCGAAAGGAAATATTGAATAAACGGATGAAAGTAATTAGTTAGCCATCAACAAAATAATAGTCTTGCAGGGTTTTGGTTTGATGCATAACTTTTGAAGTAAAGCGTTACAAAAATAATTGACCGCGAATTTTTTTTTAAATCTTGTAAATAGATTTAATCGGAAGAAATAAAATAATTCAAGTGCTTAAAACAAACTGACAATATTTTAAAATAAACGATAATTATTATTAGAAGTATGACTAATTAAGCAACATTACAACTGAGGAAAGAAAAAGTGCAGAGTCAATTAATTTAATCATCATTGCTAAACGCTTTACGTCTTGGCGATTTGTAACTTTAAATGTTAATTTAATATGTTGCAGGCAGGTCAGCTAATTTCTAGCGGTTTATGGAAATTCACTTTCTACGGAATGGCAAAAGGGTTTTGTGTTGCTTTGTGTGCTAGGAACCAAAGGCATTAGGTTTTCGCGAGCGATACAACGCGACAGGTTTGTTGTCGTGGCAGATAATTCTTCATCAACAGCCTGAAGACATCCACTGCCGAACAAAGGCCTCCCCCACAGAGCACCACCTTGAGCGCCTGCTCGCCTCCTGCATCCATCGGCTCCCCGCAGTTTTAACCAGATCGTTGGTCTACCTAGTGGGAGCCTATGCTGCGTCTTCCAGTTCGTGGTAGAGAACCATTCTTCCCCATCTGTTGTCTATATAAGTATTTACAAACAAAAATATCAAAGTATTATCAGTTATTGGTTCCCATAGTCCAAGCTATGCTTAGTTAGGGGCTAGAGGCGCTGTGTGAAACGTCCACAACTATTTCTTTAATTACTATGTTTCTAATAATATCTGGGCAAGCGGATAGTAATTTCACAATCAAAGCCACATACACACAGAATAAAAAACAGTTAACATAAGTTCGGTGGCTTAGCGTTGCGTTTCAAGTAGGGTCAGCAAAACTAATTATAGTAGAGATTCGATATCTCTTGTCGTTTTAAGAGTTTGTCAAGAATAGGTTTTGTAATCGATATGGAATGTATTTTAGTGAAGCCCACTTCCACACGGCTTATTCAACGTTATATCCTCCAAAAGGCACGTCATCGAAAAGCCATCGAAGAGCATTGAAAATCCATATCACATTAACATCACAACGACATTAGATACTTAGTTAAATGATTTATTTTGTAGTATTGGACCACAGAGCAGGAAGTAAGTTATGTTGCCGTCATGTCGAGCAATAGGCGCCGAACTCAAACATTAAGGACAAAAGTAGATACATTTGTGTACGCGCGTCCTGAAAAGGTAAGTGCCGACTAAAAAGCTGTAAAACTTTATTTCAGACGGGTGTTAAGCTATTAAAAGCCTATCCTAAATCAGAAAGTTCTCGAATTTGTTAATAATTTAGTTGATACATAAAAAGAAAATAGTCATTCCTATATTTTTTTGTTATTTAATGTAGTTATAATTTGTCTTCCATTTTCCATTTTTTTTTTATCAAGAGGGCCTTTGGAGTATCGCCAGCTGTTAAAGAGAGCTTAAATAGGTGCCAATAATATAGAAAAATAGTTAGAAACAGTATAGTAAAAATTATTGTTATGTACGAACGTAATTTTTACCACAAACAACAACACATAAGTAGTTAAATATTTTATTTTATTATTTATCTTACCTTGTTTTGCCGACAGTACTCTTACCGATATCAATTGAACAATCTCGTTACCAGAGGGCGTCACTGTCACTTCGACACTCAAATGTCAAAATATTACGTCACAGCTCTCGGTATCTGTCAGATCTTTAATTTGTTCGTCTATCTGTGTCCATCTTTCGACTCCGGCGTCTATCTTCGTTAATCTTTGGGGCTTGGGTACTTGTAGTATTGCTTATTCTGTGGGTTTGATGGCTGGAGAGAAATGGAAAGTGATTTGGAATGAAAAGAGACAGTGTTGTGGCGTTGAGAATCTTTCTACATTTTATCATGTGAACCAATTTATTGAAATCTAAAATCATTTTTATTCTGTTATTTGCCACCATAGAAATAATACATTGAAGAAAATTATGTAGGTATTAAACTAGACTTAAAAACTCAACTGTAACTAAAACATAAATTAAATAAATTAAAACATAAAATTTTGAAATGTGTTAAACAATAGTAGTAAATATCCGGATGACCTTATAGCAACAAGCGATTTCTTCCAGACTACTTTTGGGAAGATAGGAATACTAGCGCGATTCTATAAAGCGAACATCTACAAAACGTATCTTCATAAAGAAGATTAAAAATGAATGCAGTAATTGAAAAAATAAGCAAAATCGGTAAATAAATCACGGAGTAATAAGCTTTTAAAGTTTCTACAGGAGGCATCTCCTCTCCCTTTCTCGCGGAACAGAGCGCCCCCACAGTTACTATGAAAAATCTACTCGTGACGTCACATGCCAAAGATATTTTATGAAAAGCTACCACAGCTTAGTAATGAGGTACTATAACGACCTTCCTCTGACGTCACTGGCCGTTTGAGCTATCTGTTTCTATTCCGGTTTTTAAAATGCTTGTAACTTGGGAATTTTTTGAGATATTTAATTTTTATTTTCACAAATGTTTATCTTTTGAAGAATATAATTAATTTATCCGAAAAAAAAATTTTGTGATCATGCCTATTATAATTGTCAGTATTCTATCAGTTAACTGGTTCCCATAGTACAAGCTTTGCTTAGTTTGGGGCTAGATGGCGCTGTAAAAAATCCACACATATTTATTTATTTAATTATTTTTATTTATTTTTTAATTTGTAATTATTATGCATTTCACTTCTTTATTTGAATCACGTTAGGAGATGAAGATAAGCCCCAGTTTACTATTTAGTAGCTTTAGGTTTCACGTTTAACATAAATAAATACATCTGAATAATTACATGAATTTGAATCTCATTCTTTTCGTCTCCATCTCAATTTGCTTACAAAATTACCATCCACAAATAAAAAAAATACTATTTAATTTAATTTATTGACGTCTGCAAGTAATAAATCTAGAGTGTCACGGAAAGTCAAATAGTTTTATCTACCCGCAAAAACTCCAATTAAATCTATTAAATCCATTAGCGAACTAAACAGACTCCCTTGTTTGTAAAAACTCGTAATGGGCTTTTGGCACTCTATTAATTATAACTGTTGATATAGATCATAGGGCTTGGTGCTTGAGCGAGCGACGAGCGGTAACACAAGCGGAGCGGGAATTGTTTTCGTTTATCTTATAGTAATCTGGATTAAAAGCTTATATTATTCAAACTGGTGCGGTATTCGCTACCGCCAGCAGTAAATTCCGCAAAATTTCCTTCTAACCACAAAATTCATACGAAATACTGCGCGGTATTTACGTTTAACTAACCAAACATCCTGTATATTTTATGTAAAAAAAAACTTTATCACAATTGTTCACTACATTTTTAATTTGGAACACATACACACACACACATCACCCTTTTTGCCTTTTTTTTATTTTCTCACGACGTGCAACCGTATTCAGAATGCCAATTTTGTTTTAGGTATAATTAGTTGATATAAAATCTTACTTTCTCAATTAAGATAACAATAAACAAAGTTATCTGTTCTGAATTCCCAAAACCTTCTCTACTGTTCATATCCTTTAAATTCTGAAAGTAGTTCTGCCGGCACGCCGCCGCGACGGACGCGCGTTGAGGCCGCTTGTCATCAAATTAGCGCGCGCGCGATAAACCTGTCGCCACCGCTATCGCCCGCCGTAAACCCTCTGACGAATCGCTACCGGGACACAATGGGGACACGCCTTTTTGGGGTACCGTGGGGTATAAAACCAAACTTTGATAATTAGAAACCATTATTAATATCTTCACGACACGACGTTGAGACGTTGAGAGAAGACCTAGGTATATCCATTGACTAATGATACAACTTCCCCTCATACGAAAATTTGTGGTGTATTTCAACCGCTAATCCTATGAGGAAACGGGACACCCAATCTTTTGTTCTATCTTGCTTATAAAAATTTTGAGATATGTCAAGAATCATCTAATTAAGTCTAAGAATGTCTGCTATTGTAACAATTGCCTCCTAAATATATTTTAAATACCGTACAGAGAGTATTTTGATGATTCCATAGACAACATAACATACCAAAACTGAAATTTGTAAACTGCGAAATATGTGCTGATTCTCTAAATACTTAGCTGTTTAATTAGTTAAATAACTTCTTTAAATATTTTTGAAAATAATCAAATTATTCGAAGAACTTAATATAATAAAATGCTATTTTAAGCATTAAATTGTTTGTTTTACAGTCAAGAGTTTTACGTCAATCTCAATCAATTTACAGGAAATTTTGCAAAGAGATTTTGAAACTTTTTACATTTTCCTATTTTACTAAGGACAACTTTTTATCCAGAATTACCGCAGAAAAATAGGAAAATGGGAAGAAACTAAGCTGCGTCTATTTGTAAATAAGTTTTAAAGTTATAAATTAATTTAATCAATTTTGTGGTTAATTTTATGACAACTAATGCAAAGTTATACAACAAGTAATTACGCGATGATTAATGGATCGAGTCTGTGATGAATGAATCTAAACTAGATTCTGCTTATGATGTTTATTAATAAATCGATTAATGTCATAACATACTATATTAATGAGAAGCAAATCTGGTTCATAATAAATTAATTAATAAATTATCAACAACAGTAGCAAAATAAAAATAAAATGTTTCTTAAAAATTTATTACCAATAAAAATGATATTATTATACGCGTTTAAAACATGACCTATAACCTATTTTTGTTTTATTACAAGTTCAGTCAGGTTTCTCAGGTGCAATTTTTTTATGTTTGACATTTTAGTTTTTAAACATCAAATCTATGCAAAGTAACTTTGTATAATAATGCATAATATTTGAATAATGTTATTGTTATCAAGTTTTTATTTTACCTAAAACTCATACAAAACAAAATTTATCTTAGAACAGGAAAAAACAAATATATTTATTATATACGTAACTATAGTAATATATTTTTTAATTATTATGTTTAAATCCAGTGGTATTATGGTATTTATGGTGCACTCAACATGACCTACTTATAATTAGTTTATTATTCCCCAAAATACAATTCTATCAATTTACTTCTTTGTCATATAGCAGAATAAGACCATTTTGTAAAAAAAAAAAAACAAAATTAAATTTATTATTATGTACAAAAAATGTGTAATATTGTACAGAACTCACACCCGACTAACCAGTTCCACCTATTGACACAACAAAGGTATTTGTCAGAGTTTTTGTTCTGGCAACACATTAGTTGCCGGATTAATTGGGCCGGAGCGGGTAATGGTCCAGCGATGGGGCGATAGTGGGCCGATTGTTGCCATGAACAAATTAACAGTGTGAAGGGTTTTTATTGTAAAAAAAACTCCTTGGTGATAAAATGGTGTTGATTAAGTTAAAAGAAAGGGAATTTATAAAACGATTTAAAATAGTTCTTAGAATTAGTAAGTTGAAATGGCAATGGGCAGGCCACATTCCTAGAACTGACATACGATGGGGAAGAAAGGTTCTCGAGTGGCGACCACGTAGGTAGCGTAGGTGTCACTAGGTGGGCCGACGATCTGGTGAAAGCCGCGGGGAGCCGATGGATGCAGGAGGCGAACAGCTGCAAAGTGGTGCTCTCTGGAGGCCTATGTTCAGCAGTGGCTGATGATGATGATGATGAAACAAAAGAAGCGCGCGTTCAGCTTTCAAGGTTTGAGCTTCAAACATAGGTATCGGCTTCTTTGTTGCAATAAATGAAAGTTTTCCTTTTCTCGAATAGATTTCTCAATAAATACCAATAAAACTGCAATAGCCCGTTATAAAGCCCGTTGGTAGCTCGTGAACATAATTTCTCCTACAAACACGACTCACTTACGCGGGCAGGAGGCGAAGTAACCAAACGAGACAAACTCATACGAAATTACAAGGAATAGAGCAGGATGGAACAAATTACACATAGGTTGTTCCGCTTCCTCTCACAGGATTAGCGGTTGAAATATACCACTAATTTTCGTATGAGGGGAAGTTATATTTTTATTATTATGCGAATGCGGGGCAGTACCAACAGCCTCCTGGTCGCTGTTGCGGAGAGGGTGGATGGCCCGATACTGAACCATTGGACAGAGATGCTTGTGTTCCCGTCGCACCGAAATGCCAAATGATAACGTACCTAGCTAATATAATTTTGTAATTTATGAATTTAATAATTTGTGATTTAATTTGACTGACATTTATTGTAATTATGATTCTACTAATACATGGCTGTAAGTTTGTGTGTATACTAACAATGTGGATTGAATTATCTGGAATAGATGAATTTGAATTTGAATTATCGGTCAACTGTATTCATAGTCGATAAACTGACTTGAAGCAATATAGTCCGATCCATGTCCAATCTAGCGGAGTAGGTATAAACCTAGTTTCCAATGTGAGCTTGGAGAACAATTGAGGAACGTTTCATCTAACTTAACCTAGTTTAGTGACGCCATCACTACTTATTTTACGGGAATAATTTGTTTTTTTTTTACTAAAAGATCCATTTTTGGCTTTTCAAAGTAAATATTTGAAATTACCAATAATGCGTGCTTTTTTCAGCCTGAAAACGTCCACTGCTGTACATAGGTCTACTCAACTTTGAGCGGCTGCTTGCCTCCTGCATCCATCGGCTTCCCGCAGTCTACCATGCTCTTCCAACAGTATCGCAACAGTGCTTCCTCCTGGGTGTAACCTGGGTCATTTCAAGTCCATAGTGAACGGGTATCTCATGGGCAAACGTGCTTCACCTTAGACATCTTCGTCACTTACCATCAGGTGAGTTGTTGTCAAACGTATGCACATTTTAGCATTAAAAAAAATCCTTTTCATTGATTCCTATTTACAAATAAATAAATAAATATGTGTGCACATTTCACACAGCGCCATCTAACCCGAAACTAAGCAAAGCTTGTACTATGGGAACCAGATAACTGATATAATACATAGATACTATTTGTTTTTGTAAATGCATACATAGAATAGAATGACGTAGAACAAACATCTATGTTAATCACACAAATGTTTTTTCCTGTGTAGGAATCAACCCCCCCCCCCCCCTTAGTTCAATATGCAGAGTACTACCCTTACTACCAACTGAGCTATCGGGCCCGTATTTAGAGATAATCTTCGAAGTGCAACTAAGTATTGCATTACAGATAAACAAACACAGATAATTTACAACTATCTACATAAATCACTGAGAAGACATTCTCCCGGTCTAGCCATTACCACGTTACATACGGACAGACGGACCGACAAGATGACACGGTAATGGGCCGGTAATGAGCCGGGTGGCGCCACGGGCGATACACTGTATATTTGTGTTGTAACCGTAGGATATAATTAGTGTTTATAGTGGTCATAGATCACAAATAACATAATAATAATATCCGTACCCAAAGAGTAAAGCGAACCCTGTTACTAAGGCTCCGCTATCCATCTGTCGGTTTGTCCGTCTGTCACCAGGCTGTATCTCATGAACCGTGATTGTTATACAGATGTCGCAGATGCATTTCTATTGCCACTATAACAACAAATACTAAACAGAGTAAAATAGATATTGTAGGGGCTTCTACACAACAAACTTGTTTTTACTCGCTTTTATAGATAATGCTACGGCACCCTTCGTTTGCGAGTGCGACTCGCATTTGGCCAGTTATTGACGGGCTCGATAGCTCAGTTGGTAGTAGCCCTGCCTTCTGAACTGAGGGCTGTGGGTTCGATTCCTACCCAGGACAAACATTTGTGTGATGAACATGGATATTTGTTCTACGTCTGGGTGTTATATTGTATTCTATGTATGTATTTACAAACAAAAAAAAGTATCTAAGTATAATATCAGTCATCTGGTTCCCATAGTACAAGCTTTGCTTAGTTTGAGGCTAGATGGCGCTGTGTGAAATGTCCACACATATTTATTTATTGTAATATGAGTTAATTAAATCGACTAATAAAAGACTAATGTAAAGCCGAATAGAAAACCACAGAGCTAGAATTCGTTACTCTCCTATGTCTATGTAGAAAACCTATTTTTTGAAGTAGGTTAACATGAGTTATAACGCACTACTTGTGATTCAACAGTATTTAGCAGAGGTACGGATATTAAAATACCTACCTAGTAGGGGTAATACAATATTGTAGCCGCGTGGTAGTTATATGTGGCGTGGTAACAAAGCGAGCAGCTACCGTTCTCTCGGCGCGGGTTCGGTTACACGCGGACTAGATCATGTACTGACGGCACCAGCATAGGTAATAATATGACCCATTTGAGAAACACTCGTTGTTGGCCGCGACTCACACTCTAGCTAAAATTTTAAATAAATTTTCTTAGATTGTCAATAATGATTTAAAAGAATAGTTTCTCAGTACTTCTTTCTGAATCGATCTTTTTAAAGTAATCGTTTACAATTATATTCTGTGTATGTTTTTAAACACAAACAAAGTATCTAAGTATTGTATCGGTTATCTGGTTCCCATAGTACAAGCTACGCTTAGTTTGGGGCTAGATGGCGCTGTATGAAATGTCCACGCATATTTATTTATTTTTATTTAATTAATTAGTACTTGTGATCATTTATTATTAACATAATTATGTACTTACTTTCTTAGTAGTAATAAGTAAATTTTTATTTATTAGGGAATCATTACCCACTGCTTGAAAACGTCTTCTGCTGAACATAGGTCTCCCCCAGAGAGCGCCGCTTTGAGCGGCTGCCCGCTTCCTGCATCCATCGGCTCCCCGTTGTTTTCACCAGATCGTCGGTCCACCTAGTGGGTGGCCTATGCTGCCTCTTCCGGTCTGTGGTCGTCACTCGAGAACCTTTCTTCCCCATCGGATGGGGTAGATCAGATCTACGGGCAATGTGGCCTGCCCATTTCAACTGACTAATTTTGAGCCGATGGCAGTAGGAGACGAGCAGCCACTCAAGGTGGGCTCTTTGGGAAACTTATAAATAGATTTGTTTCAATTTCAGATTACCTATCTGATTGGCAATATCTGAACTTATATCTATGACCCAGTCTATATTATGCTTTGTTTGTTTTTGTCCGTGAAGCTGTAGAGTAGATGCAAAGAAAGCTTCACTAAGACTTCAATAATACTCATTTACTTCGCAGCGGGATCTCGTCTGCCTCCTTCCATCCACTCGACCACTCCACTGACTCCTAACATTAATTAAAGGAATAAATAATTAAAATCTATTACTGGACTCTACCTGTGATGTTTATAGTCGATCGATACAGAGTTATTGGGGAAAGTGCGGTTGCGGCTGAAACAAGAGTAAGTTGGAAATATTTGTACGCGGTTTGTTATGTTCTAAGTCTAGACTTTACCCATTAGAGTAATAATTAGTAAATATCCCGCTAAAAACAATATTTCAGTACAGCGACTCTCGTTTTTGTGTAAACTAAAACAGGGCCAGTTACTTCAGTTTGCTAATTTTCAGTCAGGTTTCCTCTGATGCTAAAATTGGTATGTACCATGTTTTAACTCCAAAACCATCAACGCATCAGGTTATAATTTGTACCCCGGTTCGTCGTACGTTTATTAAAGTAAAACTCATGTCAATTTAAAAATACTGAACGCTGATTGGTTGACGATAGCCGATGTTCAGCCGGCAACGAATGAGCGTTCCGTAGGGCTAGCACGAATCTTCACGCGTTAGTAATGAAATGAAATGAAATGAAATAATTTATTTGAAAGAATTTTGGGTTACAGTATTGCAAAGATGGAATAGCACATAATTCTTCCAACAAAATTCTGCCTATAGGTGCAGGCGTACAAATATTCATATTGAATTTAACTTAATTTAATTACATAATTATGTCAGTGTTAATAATGAGTTTGAGTAATTTAATTAGTTATTATTATTGATTATCGAATTTTTTATTATTAACAAAATGTATTAAACATTAAATTGGTCAGACTAACCTATATCTATAATTACTAATCGACGCGTCATTTAGAAAGTCTTTAACAGAGTAATAACATTTATCCAGCAGGAAGTCAAATATTTTTTTCTTAAATTCATTAATGACGTGTATTTTCAAAATGTCAGGTAATTTATTGAATACTCTAATTGCCATACAATTTACATTTTGACTGTTTAATTGGAGCCTTTGTATCGGAATATATAGCTCATGGACATTTCGACTTCGTTTTATAACCTCATTTTGTTTTTTAAACAAATATGGGTGCTTTTTTACAAATAGGCATATTTCATACACATAGAGCGAAGGTAAAGGCAAGATTTTATGTTTTTTTTAAAAAGTGGCTTACAGCTATCCAAAAATCCTGCGCCACAGAGTGAACGTATGCACTTTTTTTGCACGAGAAATGCTCGTTCTGCATCAACGGAAAAGCCCCAAAGAATGATCCCATACCTAAGGCAGGATGAGACATAGCCACGATACGCCAACAGAGCAGCTTCCTTAGTTGCAACCTGTCTGAGCCGATACAGAACATATACAAATCTGTCTAATTTACCGCAAAGATTATTAACATGAGCTTTCCAGTTACAAAATTTGTCTATTGTTACACCTAGGAACATTGTCTCATTAACTCTATCTATCACATTACATCCATACGAAACGCAAATATTTGTAGGATTTCCGTTGTAAGTGTAACGTTAACGTAAGGCAGTTGTATGGCATTTGATCAGCGCCCCATACAACTGACTTAGGTTAACGTTACACTTACGCGCGCGTAAAGATTCGTGCTAGGCCTACTGTATTTTTATGTTGACAGGCGGGGTTACTCAATGGTTTAAAGCCTCTGATCCTAGTATTGTAAATGAATAACCACACGTCGGCTGCGTCGAAGAATCTTCGCTAATTGGCAACATTCCTCCTCCGACGTTTATAGCGCACTATCAGAACATGCAAGTGCAAATTTGTGAGGACTTTACAAGATCAGTTCTAAATGTTTCGTTAGCTGAAGTTTGAATTGAAATGTATGTAAAGCAGCCTTCGTGTACGACAAGTATATAGTAGAAGGAGCCTATTAAAATAGGTACATGACAAGTGCCTAGCCCCAGGTTAGAAGAGTCCTCATTTTGTTTTGTTTTTTTTATATCAAATAGGCTTACGTTGGATTTGAAACGGCAAAGTTGAAGATAGCTCGATACGTTACGTTTAACTGACAAAATTTAATTATTTAAATAATATGCCTTAAAATTGTGACAACCATAAGTTAGGATATGTTATACTAACTGTAAAAAAATCTAAATCTATATACATAATAGAAGGCGTTATGAATATAGGACTAAGCCCTTTTTTTAACGGGCAATATGTCTTTATTACTCAAACTATTTACTACAATAATAAAAACTTAACTAAACTAAAACTAACTACACTAGACACTATCTAGCTACACTATACCTACTAAGAGATAAGTAAAAATGTTGTACACTAAAAAACTTGATTGAAGTAAAAAAAGACTTTAGTACAAAAGAGTTCAACGCAATCTCCTTTCATTTTTTGAGCTTAAACTATGTTTTTGTAGCTATTAATAATTTTATAGGAACAATTATTATAATTAAGCCACGAGCCGGAAGACGTAGCCTAGGCCGGCCCCCATTCGGTAGACCAACAGCCTGGTGAAAACCGTGGAGAGCCGTAGACCTAGCACGACAATTTACGCGCGCGTAAGTGTAACGTTAACGTAAGCCAGTTGTATGGCATTTGATCTGCCCCCCCCCCCATTACGATTGAGCTAGCAGCGCTGCTGACTCGTAATAGGGCGGCCTTACTTTTACGTTACACTTACGCGCGCGTAAATATTCGTGCTAGGCCTACTGATAGATGCAGGAGGTAAGCAGCTGGGAATGGTCGAAATTCGTTCAAAGAAACATCGACCTTAACTCATAGACTTAAATATCAATTCAGTATAAACCTCCACGTGGCGCTTACGACAAAGGCAACGCACGAAATTCCTGATTTTGGAGGTTTTTAATTAATATATCTATGTTCGTATAGTATTTTTCAAAATTATTAATTCATCGCATTATGTGAATGTTTTTTGGACATACACAATTATTTTTTTTTCTATAAATATATTCGATGGAAACTGTATAAAATAGGAACAACCAAATTTTTTGAGTTGTTTGCGATTTTTTTCTATAGAACTGAATTTATTTATCTTGTATTTGCTTTTATCAAAAACAAATTATTGAAACGAGTTACATGATAACATTAAATTCAAAGCTCCACGTGCTCTAATTTCGTCAGGAAACTTGCCAAAACACACCTTGTTTGCTCTACCCGTCGTCTTAAGACCATCAACCCATCTATCTACAGTACAGCCTCACAACTCCAACCAAGGAATCCTAAATGCTCGGGCCATACTGATAAACCAGGCCGAAGAGCCGGTCGACAGATTAAGTGGGAACGTCTGAGACGCCTATAGACCATTTGCAATCGTATACATGCACTGCAGAGTAAATAACTACTACTGACTGCATTCATTGCACTGCCGGTATGATGTGAATTGCAGGATGCTGCTTTAGATAGGGTGTCTTTTTTTTTTCAACTGTTTGGTGTTGGTAGTTGATCGTATTTTTCAATGGCGAGGTTGGTAATTAGGTACTACAACATCACAGAATTATTTTGTTTGTGGCGCTTTTTGTTGTAGTACTCTCTTCTTTTCAGTAGTGTCGCTCCTGGCGGAGCGGTCGTGGTCGTCACAAAGAGTGGTGGGCTGATGTACCTTGCCTCACGATATCTCGCCATCTTTCTCGGCTGAAGTCGGCGCTGGTAGTCATTCTGTTATAAAAATAGCCGTTGCAGTAGTTGTAGTACTTAGTAGTATTTCCTCCAAAATAGGGGAAGTTTACTGTCACGCCATTTGCCGCCCGGTTTAGGTAATATTTGGAGGTTTTTTTTTTATTCATTAATAATAAATTAATAAATATGTGTGGACAATTCACACATCGCCATCTAGCCCCAAACTAAGCATAGCTTGTACTATGGGAACCAGATAACTGATACAATACTTATATACCTTTTTGTTTGTAAATACATACATAGAATACAATATAACACCCAGACGCAGAACAAACATCTATGTTCATTACACAAATGTTTGTCCCGGGTAGGAATCGAACCCACAGCCCTCAGTTCAGAAGGCAGGGATACTACCAACTGAGCTATCGGGCCCGTCGATTATTTAGAGACTTTTACTACATGCCCCATCTTACCCTAACATACCTGATTACCTGATCCTATATCAATTACTTGTTATTAAAAATCTAATATTGAAACTTTGCAGCGCCACACGCAGATGATGCTAACAGAAATATTGGGTATTCATTCAGTTCTAAATAAATATTCCAAATTAGTAGAAATAGGAAGCAGTGTATTGTTAAGGTAGTGAAGCTCTGAAATAATCAATTCAAAAAAGTTTATGCTTGCATTTTGCAACTAATCTAAATTACAATGCAATACCTATAGAAAAGGTGTAGAGAGAACTTTTCGCGATAATTATATTTCAGACGAGACAGATAATTTTCAAATCGCTTTAAAGTCTATCAGTGGTACTGTATCACTGATAGATACGGATTAGTATGAAGGAATTCGCGTCGAAGCCTCTCGCGTGTTACAACAAGTCACTGTAGATGGAGTGGCGCCCGCGACTCGCCAGGCTGGATGCTAGCCTTATAACGGTGGGTTTTTCACGTTTTCATTATATTTTATAGGAAATCGCAGATGTGTTTCAAAAGCTTAGCGTTATGGGTGGTATCTAGAAGTAATAGCTTTTAATTAATATGTATTAAGTATTAGGAGCATACCTCGCGGCTCGCGGTGCATACTGCCTAATTGAGTCACACCAAAAAAATTATGAAAATTCTGTAGCTGAATATTGTTTTGCCGAATAATAATACACTATTTACTTAAAAATATATCGTCGAAAATCTCCTTCTCCATAATATTATTACCATGGAAAAACTATAAGAGGAATGCTAATACACTAAGAAAACAGCGTGGACGGTTTCACTAACTCAAAGGTGATCATTAAGATGGCGTTAGGAGTATCGAAACGTAGTTTAACAGTGGTATTCATAAACAAAAGATGAACAAACCCCGAAAATCTATCATCCCACTTTTACCTAGAGATTAAATGCGTAATCATTCTTCTTTCACTTTCATAAACAATCACTGGAAAAACCCCTAACGGAACTGCATTTTAATTAAATACTCTACGATTTCAATCAAGTTGTCTATGAAAATTCTGTCGAGTGTCATTTTGACGCGACTTTTGAACTTCAAAAGTCGCGCCAAAATGTCACCCATCATGCCAGATTGGGGGCTGCTTTTGTTTATGAAATGCATAAAGCTAGAATTTGCCGCACAGCGCCTGATTCTTCCTCTAGAGGAGCCCCCGCCTCGACTATGAATTCCAGTGTTAATGAACAAAAACACAGAATAAGATAACAGTTACTACTGCGGGACCACCAGTAATTTACTTCAAACGCAGTAGATGGCGCTGTTAATTAAATTCGATTGACTTGCTGCTGTGACTCATTAGCGCTACGGACATACGGCGTTTTAGTGAAACTTGTAGCCCGCTCATTTTGCAGCGCCATCTAGTTTTAAGCTGGTTTTTTGGCTTTTTTCTGATCTACGCTGTGTTCTTGGTCTATTGGCATTCCTCTTATAGTTTTTCCATGTTATTACTGACGGGCCCGATAGCTCAGTTGGTAGTATCCCTGCCTTCTGAACTGAGGGCTGTGGGTTCGATTCCTATCCAAGACAAACATTTGTGTGATGAACATAGATGTTTGTTCTGCGTCTGGGTGTTATATTGTATTCTATGTATGTAAACAAAAAAATTATATAAGTATTGTAACAGTTATCTTTTCCCCATGCCCCATAGTACAAGCTGTGCTTAGTTTGGGGCTAGATGGCGCTGTGTGTCCACACATATTTATTTATTATATTTATTTATTATTAGGTATGATTGGAGTTCAGCAGGGTTACTCTTGACACTCGATTTCAATCGTAATTTGGGATTTGGTACAAAGTCGTGGCATTTGGTACTCTTTAATCCGATACTAGCGCACGATTGGAATCTTTGTCCATGGAATTTTATGGAACTAAATTAAATCGACTCATTTCTACACCATCCGCATTTTTACCAAATTATTTGACATTGGAATTGTGATTGATTCGGATTAGAATTTGGGTGAGATTGGGATAGGATTCAAGAGTAACCTTAAAGATCTGCAGTATTGAATGGTAGTTTTTTGCAGTACAAACAAGTAGAGCCTACAAGCGGCAGCAAGCGCCTCTCATCTCGTAGTATCTCTGCCGACTCTGGCTGGTCCAGTGGATGCTGCGATTTGCGACCGGTCGCACGCCTCGTTGTCTCGCCTTATATAAAACGCGCGATCGTGCGCGCGGGAAAACTTACCGAGTTTCGCTTTTTTCTTTTGTGCCAGTGAGAAATTTTACTTCTTTTGAGGTTGTGAAAAGCGTTGTAAGAAGTTTGTACTCGTTATTAAAGTAAATCTTTTAAATCAAAACTTTCAGGTTTTCGTGTTCTAATAATTTTTCGTTGCTTTTTCATAAAGTATTTCAGTTGTTGATTGTTGAACAGTTCCAAGGTTTACGGTTAAAAGTATGTTATATATTATGGTAAGTAATATCAATGAAATACTATTAAAAAAAATTAGGTGAAATTCAGATCGTGAAAACAATTTTATTTAATATTTCTTATTTTATTTATTGGATATCCAAATAAGGATCTTTATTTTAACAAAGTTAGTCGTTGTAAACGTCGTGAATCAACCTACGTTCTTTACGAGTTAAGTGTTTTTAATTCTTTAAACTAACTACTGCAATTAAATACCAACTACCACGAAAAGATGAAATAGCCGCACTATGGTAATTTAAACTTAAACAATTGTACCTAATTGAATGATAATAATGTGTGATATGTATTATTGGTAAAGATTCCGTTGATGTTATAATAAACACAATTTAATTTAATTTTAATTTAATTTATGGTGGCTCCCTACTGTTAGTGGACTGGAGCATTTTCACTGTCTTCGCGGCTAGTTCAAATATATCTATAGTCGAAATTATGTTGTAGTAGGTAATGTAGCTGTAGCCTTAAGTAGTAGTAGTTGGCATTAATATAGTAGTCCACTTACAAAACTAATCGTGTTAAATAAATGAGAGATTTTGTATAAATTAGTAAATATAAGTAATCTAAAGCAGTGTTAAAGATATTGTTTCAAGTCAAGATAACAAATAAAACTGAATTAATTCTATGCAAATACATTAATGCATACATGCATAAGTAATCAGAATACTTTTTAACAAGTTTTAAGTAATTATTTACATTCTGTCTAAATTATTAAGTATACAGAAAACAATAAAAATGTTAATAAAAATACCGGAAAACTCAGACGACCATAAAACGCGAACGATGCGGCGATGCATTATTCAATAAAATAATTGGTAGAAATATTATAATGCTATAAATCTTTTATCTATACACAATTTAGGTGAGTTAGTAAATGTGTCTGTAAATATATAAATAATACGCGTTATTATGATTCTACGAGGATGCAAGGACTAGATCCAGAAATAGAAAAATTAAAGATTCAAAAAAAGTAGAACTTTCATATCTTTAAAAGGAGTTCTAATCTTAAAATAAACTGTAGTTATTCCAGGTAATAACTTTATTCATTCAAAATTATTTATTAAAAACGATTGAAAAATTACTAGGCTGCGTATATTTCGTTAAAAATGTATAACGGTTATCGACTTATAAAAAACTCGGATCGCTTTATGCAACTGAACGAATGTTATTTTCGAAACCTACTTGACATTCACAGAAAGGTTACTTTACATAGATAATATGTATATGGACTATTTATTACATAAGAAGACTACAAAATTATTTAAGACGTGTCCCGTAGTTTCATTCAAAAATTTCCGGTTTTTGACAAAAACTACTTCCTCTTAAATCCCGTAACCAGGGGACTACTACAGCCATCGCTATTCCACTTTGATCCTCTATGCTGAGGCTCTATGGGGACTTATCATCATCATCTTGAAGACGTCTACTGCTGAACATAGTCATCCTGACAGAGCGCCACTTTGAGCCGTGGCTTGCCGCTACATCCATCGGCTCCCCGCAGTTCTGAGCTCGTGAGTCAATGAAAATTTCACACACAACTTTAGAAAATTGATGCGGTCGAGAAGGATTCGAACCAGGAGTTATAAGATTGAATGCTACTTAAGCCATCACTAGGTTGCGTTCACTCCTAATTGAACTTAATTGCACATAAACAATATAACCAAATGGTCAAAGCTAGTTTCTCATTTCCTCGTTTTCACATAAAACTGCGAATTATTTGATGAATATTTACGAACGAAAGACAATCTCTGATCAATTAACAAAACACACAAACGTTGGCATTTAAGTGTCATTTGTATTATTATTATTTATATTATTTCGCGTATCAATCGCGTTTATAATAGGACTTGATAGTTTTATGGCGAATAATAATACTGATATTATGATAATAATGTCCTCTTTGACAGTTGGGTTCATAATGATGACGTCTTTGACACTATAAATGTCATATTTTTATAGCTTTAACAACTCGGTGCTTGCTGGACACTTGCCTGAATTATTAATCTTTAATCATGTTAGCCGTGCAGAGGCGATGGATGCAGGAGGCGAGCACTTTTCTCCTCTCTAGGAGAGGCATATGCTCAAGTAGTGGGCGTCTTCAGGCTGTTAATGATGATGATCCTTTCAACCAAACCAAACGATACCAAAGAAAAATCGCTTCTAATTCTAATTCTACATGGGGGTGCTTAGTCCTGCACTGACGTCCCGCTTGGGGTGTATTGTGCATTTCCCCCTGCCAGCACCTACCCAAGCCAACCCAACTCCTTAAAATAACGGAGTGCGGCTCTGGGCTGCTGGCACAACTGCTCCAGTGGTGCTGATGTTGGGTGTTGTATTGATGCAGATGCAGATGAAAAATCGCTTATTCTTACTACTTTCTAGGTGGTTTACTAGGTAGTAGGACTTTTCTGCAAAGTTCGTCTAGGTAAGTAGGTAGTAGGTACCACCGTTTTGCCAGTTATTCTGCCGACAAGCAGTAGTGTGCAAGCACTACTGTGTTGCGGTTTGAAGGGTTTTGTAGCTTGTAAAATTACTGGGCAAATGAGACTTTATGACCTGATTACACAGTGTAGTAATCTAATTACTATACTGTGTGATGTCTCAGGATGACGTGCGCAGTGCAGTGTCATGCAAAACATTATTATTTTAAAGTTCTGAGTGACACTGCAACTACTTATTATGGGCAACCGTATCGCTTAACATCAGGTGAACGACTAGCTCGCCACGTCATTCATTCTCATAAAAAAGTCCCTTAGCAGTTTCTTCAGAACTCCTGCATATAATAATTTCAGCTGTATTTTGGGAAACCCATCATTATTATATTCACCCACCATATAAAATTATAACTTAGGTATTTTAACAGGCAATATGCGTTTACCTCTGAATTAACCACTGCAACAGGACTTTTCTGCAAAGTTCGTCAGGTAGTAGGTACCACCGCCTCGCCAGTTATTCTGCCGCCAAACGGTAAAGTAGTAGAGAGTAGATAGAAAAAAGGCAATTTTTTTTATCTGAATTACCAGACACCTGTGTCCGTGCTCTTTTAATATTTATAATGTAATTATTTTATTTGTTATTTTACTGAACAAGAAATAATTAAAATAATGTTAAAGTTATAAAACAAAAGGTCTATAGGTTTTTTTTTTTTCACTATGTACAGCGCGAGCAGACCAGCTCCCCCTTAAATATTTATTTTATTCTGTTTTTTATGATTTATTGTTACAGCGGCAACAGAAATACATCATCTGTGAAAACTTCAACTGTCTAACTATCACGGTTCATGAGGAGCGAACTGATAGACAGAGAAACAGACAGACAGACGGAGCCTAGGCAATAGGGTTCACTTTACCCTTTGGGTACCACGGAACCCTAAAAATTTAACGACAAAAAGAAAAAAACCACAAAAAAAACGACGAAAGGGTCAAAATTGTTTAAGAAAAAACTAAATTGTTGTCAATTTAATAGCAGTTTTTAAAGATTTATTAGGGTTCCGTACCCAAAGGGATACTCGCGAACTCGATGATGTAACTCTGTCACCGCTATAACAACAGATACTAAAAACCAAAACAATATAAATATAAAAGAGGGTTTCATACAACAAACGTAATTATTTGCTCGATTTTATAGATAATAGTTGAAACCCTCTGTTTACAGATTAATCTTGAAGTCGCCAATACACGCTAGGCCTTAATCTAGTGTTGTGACACGCCTCCGTTAATAATTATTTACAACCGAAATAAAGGATCGAATTAATACTCAATCAATCGAACAGCTGTAAAAATAATCATAAATAACATTTTTAAAACGACACAAATCGATTTGCTAACTTTTACGACTCATAAAATGGAGTTACGTTGGGTTTTTGATTTAAATTTATTATTTTCAATGATCTAATGGGATCGCAATTTGGCAATTTGATGGTTGTAATTATTTTTAGGTTATTAACGTTTTGATTACGTTTTTTTGTTTCATAACTATATTTCGGCTAGGTTTATCTATCTATGTAGATAAATTATAATAAAATTATATAAAGAGGTAAGCTTGATGTTTCTTGCTTGCTTGAAATAGGATCCGAAATGAGCAGATCCGCAGGACACTATAGTGACCGATATAGCTCTTAGGATTAGCAAGCCGACATGGCAATGGGCAGGCAACATTGCTTGTAGAACAACCGATGGGAAAGAAAGGTGCTCGAGTGGCGATCACGAATCGGAAGACGCAACGTAGGCCCTCCACTAGGTGGACCGACGATCTGGTCAAAGCCGCGGGGAGCCGATGGATGCAGGAGGCGAGCAGCTGCTCAAAGTGGCGCTCTCTGGGGGAGGCCTATGTTCAGAAGTAGACATCTTCAGTCTGGTGACAATGATGATAAAAGACGTATGCCTAACTAGAACCAATTGTAAAAACAATGAAAATAGCACCAAAAGTTACTAAGCTTACTTAACACTTGTATACGATTCGTTTTTGGGCTGCGTAAGTACGATCATGTTACTGAATATCGCTCCAAGCTGAAATGGCTTAGAATCCGTGATAGAAGGAATGCTAGAATTGTTGGCTTACTTTATTCCATACTAAATGATCCTAAATCCCCTGTTTATTTAAAAAGCATCTTTAAGTTGCAAGAGGATGCCCACAATCTTAACCTGAGGTCTACAGACTCTCGACTTCTTGCTATGCCTAAGCATACCACTTCTTTTCGTGACAACTCATTTGGGGTTGTGGCAGTACGTCTATGGAATCAACTTCCACCTAAAATAAGAAAAGCGACGTCTAAGGAGGTGTTCAAAAAGTTAGTTCGGGAGCACTATTACAACAATCCTTCCAAATTAGTTTAATAATTTGTCACTACTTATTTATTGTATATATATAATAATTAATGTATTCTTCTGTAGTATTTATCCCACTTTGGTATTTTCTGTTTTTGTATTTATGATATAATATAATAGTATATATCATATATATAATAGGTATTTATTAATATTAATATTTAGAAAATTGTAATAAGTAATGGTTTTTTTTTTTTTTTTGTTTGTACAAATTGTTCATACTAATTTTGATGCACGCCTACATCCCTATTTCTTAAACTATGTGTGGAATGACTGGTAGAAAATGCTTTAGCATTAAGTCCTCCTTTTGTACTTTTTGTGCAATAAAGAATTAAATAAATAAATAAAAGTAAGTATAATACGAATTATATTTGGAAATATAAATAATTACTTAATACGTTTACATTATTTACAGGTTAATAAATAATCGTAAACGTTAAAAATGAACAATGAAATAAAAAACCCATAAAACCTCCGTCACAGTCGTTTACATTTATTTACAGCTGGTCATTAATTAACATAATAATTAACCAACATTTAAGATCATTAACTGAATTGTACACGCTCACTCGCGGCAGGGATACATAGTTCTGTCGCACTTTAAAAAAACAACACTACCATAATAACCGGGCTAATGCGAGTCAGACTCGCGAACGAAGGGTTCCGTACCATTATCTATAGAAACGAGCAAAAATCACGTTTGTCGTATGGGAGCCACCTAAAATATTTATTGTATGTTTTTTAGTATTTTGTTGTTATATCGTCCGTGAAAATTTCAACTGTCTAACTATCACGGTTTATGAGAGAAACCGTTTTACCTTTTGGGTACGGTACTCTAAAAAAAATAGTTCATCATCATCATCATCACCAACAGCCCGAAGACGTCCACTGCTGAACAAGGGCCACTCCGAAGCACCACCATCGCGAAATAAAAGCTAAATAAGCTAGTCGCATGGAGCCATTATGAAAAGGTCTTCTTTTAAAGCCAAAGAAATTAAGCCGTGAGCATTCAAAATAAGCTTTGACATAAACAAAATTGTATTAAAATTAAAACTACTCAAAACCACATTATCTATACTATATGTCACCATCTTATTGTAAAAACTGATTAAAATAAATAAATAAATATAAAAAATGAAAATAAAACCGGTTATTTATAAACTGTCGATTTATTGCAAATTGACACTTTGTCTTACAATAAAACGGATGATATTTCGGTTATTTATAAACAGTGGTGAGTTTATAAAAAAACGGGTTTTAGTAGCGTTTAATTGTGAACAATGCACCAATTTTTGCCGTAATTAATTGTTTTTACACAATTACGAAACAACGAAGTGATGCCGATTAATTATAAATAACCGAAATATCGACCGTTTTATTGAGAGACACATTGCTCGTTTGCAATAAATCGACAGTTTATAAATAACAGAGTTTTTTTTTTTAACAAATTTGTTTTACAATAAGACGGTGACATATACAAACAACATAATAGATATACGTTTTATAGTTTCAAGGAGTTTATGAAATAATATAAGTACTTAATGATTATTTATTAATTTGTAATTATGAAATGAATGATTTATATACTGACATTACCGAAGTAGTTTAAATTGTTAATTATTTCTTGACATACTTATATTATTATTATTACTTACCGTTATTTTTTTATTTATTTTTGTCATTTTAATATTATTAGTTGCATAATATAATTATCATGAACAATTTTCGTGATTTATTTTTTATAATTATAGGCCCATATTCAAAAACCAATTTTAAATGGTTCCTGAAATGTGTTCTAGGTGATACAATTTTACGCTCAGACAGCTCAAAGTATGTTTTCATTTGCCTATTTTAGTTAGAATGGCATTATTTTGGTTTTACACGGAACCAGTGGATTTCGTTCGATCTTTCATTCGAAAATAGTTTAATCTGTATTTTTGATCACTTTGTTTTTTATACGATATGACAAATTATGACTAATAGCAGTTTTTACCAATGTACTCTGTGTATAATAGTTATCTGTGATGACAAATGAGAATTCGTTTGTTTCTCGAAATCCACAATCCACATTTTCTTTACAAGTCATCAGATAGAGTTTTGGCGGGAACGCGGAAAAATTCACGTCATTGCATTGTATTATTATTCAAAACTTTTGCTTTTTCCAGTGTTAATGTTTAAAATTGGTGGCGTTATAAATATGGAAACGCGGTCTGATGGAGATAGGGACGTGCGAGGCGCTTGTCTTTTTCAGTAGGGTGACCATGAAATGTGCCCGCGGCTTCAGGTGAAGCCGCGAGGCACAGCTAGTTTGAAGAGGTCTTCAATCCCTAGAAATTCAAAATTATTTAGGCGCTACGCTGACACATAGGTAAATATAAACATACATACATACAAGGGAAAGAAAGGTATTCGAGTAGTGCCCATGAACTCGAATTCGAAGAGGCAACGTAGGACGACCGGACGATCTAGTGAAAACCTGAGGGAGCTGTTGGATGCAAGCAATCAGCCGCTCAAAGTAGTATTCTGGTGGCCTGCGTGTGTGCATCGTGGCCTTCCATTTTTTTAAAACGCTATAATTACTTGCGTAGTGAGAGAGTCGAAAGCTGATGAAATAATGAGAATGTATTTCTTTATCATAGATATATTTAAAAATATATAATATCCGCTCAGGCGCTTCTGCCACATTTGTAGCCCGCTTCGAAAAACCTAAAGTGCATAGAGGCCACAATAGTGGCTCACAGCTGATTGCACTACTAGGGATGTCAAAACATCGACTATTTAATTTTTAGAGGTGTCACTCGTTATAAATTGACTAAAATCGAAACAAGCTGAACATCACTATCTGTTTAGTACCCAAACCAAATACCTAGATCTAGCATATCTTCGAGTGTGACACAGAGTTGCCTTTGGAAACACCCGCATATAGTTATATTGTGTTGCTTGAGAGCTGCGCAGCTCCAGAAGCAGTACGTGCCAGCGCTCTATACCGTAGACGCTGAAGGACTCCTCTGAGACGAGCTCCAGGATTTGGTGGACAGTTTGTCGTGGTCCATCCTCGCGACGGGCATCTTAGCCTAGCTTGAGAGAGAGAAGACAAAAGAACAGCAACCTATAGAAATACCCCTCGAGGCAGCACCACACCAAGCCAGGAGAAGAACTGCTGACTACATATACCTGCACGGCCACGGATTCCCAAGTAAGTTCGTAGGCCAGTACTTGCTTCAATACTATCGAATAAAGTAAAAGTCTCTATGGTTCAGAAGGAAAAAAAATGCCTCAGTTTAAATTGCAACTCGCGCCGAGCCGCCGCGTGCCTGCGTCAGAGCTATTTCCTTTAGGTACAGCACAGCGTGAATTATTATGTGTATTGTTATTGTGTGTGTTTTTATACTACAACACACGTAAAAATGCATTTGTTTAGAAAGCCAAGTAATGCTACTTACCAAAACTAGTTTTGAAATTTTAAAACACTGCTTGTTTTTTCGTATAAACCGTAAATATGCAAAACCATACCGCGCTATTTGAGGTTAGTAAATTCTAATTTACTTTGGATCGCTTTGGGACCTACCTACGCCCGGCGCGCCGCGCCTGAGTGGTTAAAAGCAAAGACTTTTATCCAGTAACGAAAAAAAAAGTAAGGCAAAACCGTACACACCACTTTGGGTGTGATTGGATCTCAAACTCAAAATCAGTCGTTGCTTGGACGTACAACACCCAGACACAGAACAAGTATTTGCGCTTTTTTAGGGTTCCATACACAAAGGGTAAAATGGATCCTATTACTAAAGACTTCGCTGTCCGTCTGACTATTCGTTTGCCCGTCTGTCACCAAGCCATATCTCATGAACCGTGATAGATAGACAGTTGAGTGGTTTCACCCCCAAAAATAGCCTACAATAAATCTAAGAAGAAATAAAAGCTATATAAATCAGAAAATTTGTTTCATTTAATCCTTTCTAGAATATAAACTCATACATTTCATTAGTTACTGCAGGAATGTATCATGCTCCTGTAGTATTTAATAAAATGTATTATGAGGTTTAAAAAGTTGTATTACAACACCAATAACTTTCTAAGTTACTCCCATGTCGTTTTTTTTTTGCCACGGCGCGTATATACTGTGCTATCAATATCGATATTTGAACATGGAACTAGGTGCACCACTATGGTGACACAAGCGCTTGGTGGAGACACTGTAACTAACTGTCAACCATAGAGCTCTCCTATCCACAGAGTACATTGGTAAAGATTGAAAGTCCTATCTGTCTTCACTAATATAATAGATAGCTGTGATACAAAATTGTTGAAAATAATTTATTGAAATTATTATGTGGCTTCAAAATCACGAACGATAGACAAACGGGAAAAATAAAACAACCAATTGACGACAAAGCGAACCGCTATAATTATATGAATCTCCATACTGCAGTAGAAAAGCTTGTTTATAATATCGGAGAATTCGCCCTCATGTATGAAAATACATGAGATAAGGAGATAAAAATATACGATAGCTATTTCAACACGTAATAATCCTGACCTAATGCAGGCATATATCAGGATATATGGCCGTGTATTTAAAAGCTCACAGAGGAAGTGACCAGACGTAGATTCGACGATATAGCGTTGCGGAAAGGAGGACCTGGAGGAATATGTTAGGTGTATTCCACGACCACTGCATGTGTTTTCCGAGACGATTTTGTAGTGTTTATTATGAAAAAAAATCACCACTATGAAATAAATCTACCATTTGCATTCAGCTTTCACAGTTCACTTACTTACCTTACCTACTAAAGATAGACTAAACAGTGGCTTTATTTAAGTAGGTATACTCAAGCACTGTTTTGAGTTTGTTTACCTAAATACTCTGCAAGAAACATAACCTGCCTGACTGATACACCTGTTAGGTGTCCACCAAAGCGCCAACCATCTAACAACCACTAAACCATTCAACACCACTTTGAGCGGCTGGTTGCCACTTGTATCAATCGGCTGCTCTGCGGTTTTAACCAGATCATCGGTCCATCTAGGTTTTGGGAGGCCACCCTACGCTGCATGTTCCAGCTCGTAGTCGCCACTCAAGAACTTTTCTTCCCCATCGGTTTCAGTTCTATAGTTAGTAATGTGCGACGTGGCCTGCCCAGCCCATTGCCATTTCAATCCACTTGTGTAAATAAATATCAGCCGCTTTAGTTCTACGGATCTGCTCATTTCGGATCTCATCGGATATCCTCCCAAAATTGCACAATTTTGGTATTCCGTGGTGTTGTCTTTACCAATGTACTCTGTGGTGGTGTCTGACTTACCAATGTACTCTGTGATTTCAAACTTGATTTGGGACAAAATGGAACTAAATATGAAGTAGATATGAGCGCCGCGTTAGCGCGCCGCCGTCACCGTAAATTCATGACGGCGCTGAGCACAACACGGCGGCGTGCCGTCGTGGCTTGCTTTCTCGCTCTTACTAATGAGTACTGACCGATCCGACAGTTTCTGAAGAATGCATCATAACGCTATTTTGATGTAACACCACATAATCGCAATATTTTTGTAGTCCAAGCGCTAACGTACTCTACAGACATGACAGACTCATCTCCGCATCGTCGTCACCCTAGAAATATCTTGGGTGACTCAGAACACCCTATTACACACAGCCGTCATATCGATTGCGCTAGGATAGTAACGCGGAATCTGACCTAAGTGAACCATATTATCTTTCAGTTTTACACTTGATTGTACTTAAATTACTTGACATATAGCGTATTTGGCAAATTTCATGATTGGACAAAAAGACAATTTGACGAACTACCGATTTGACCAATATCCAATTTGACAAATTACCGATTTGACGAATATATGATGACTGATGACTGATAAAATACTATATAAGTATTGTATCAGTCATCTGGTTCCCATAGTACAAGCTATGCTTAGTTTGGGGCTAGATGGCGCTGTGTGAAATGTCCACACATATTTATATTTTATATTTATATCTAACTTGACCAATGTCGTTCAACCCTCGTTTTCGTCACTGGTATAAAAATCGACGTAACGTGACAATGACAACAGACGATCTCGCCGGCAAGGTCGACCGACCGTGTGGCCCCGTAGCAATATGACTTTCTGTAAGTTTTTTTAAAGAAATTGTACGCAGGAAAAAATCTCAAACCAAGGTCGCCGCGACGGCGAGCCGCCGCCGCCGCCGCCGTGAAGACTTTTAGTACACGCCGCCGCCGTAAAATTGGTCATCAGTGCTCATATCTATGAAGGCGTGAACCATTTACGGGCTGCGATTTTATGGGCGGGGTTATAGAAAAAATGGGTGGGTCTATTCCCTCCAGTGGATCGTTATTGGTTAATAAGTACTTTATCTTGTAAATAATAAACGATTTTAAAGCTAGGCACATATGACTTGGCCAAGTTCATTGGCTGATTGTAAAATCTGAACATCCAATGAATGAGCTGTTTTTTTTGTACTGATAGTTACAGGGTAAGGTGGGTCCGGTCGTACCCCCTGTAAAAAAACTGGTAAAAAATGTCTGTCTATGTATTATAAATTAAATCAAAATTCTTGCGTAGTACCTACATTGATTCTTTAGTTATTACGCTAAATCAAAATATTATTAAAATCTTTCAGAATTTAATTTACATGATTTTAATTTTTATTCTAATTTATTTTTATACCTACCTACTTACTTAATTATTGATTCATTTGTATTATGTTTTATAGGGCCAATGTCTGAAATAAATGATATTTAATTTAATTTAAGTAATTTAAATTTTTTTAAAACAGATATTCATCATCATCGGCCAGAAGACACGGTCCACTGCTGAGCATAGGCCTCCCCCAAAGAGCGCCACTTTGAGTGGTTGCTTCCACGGTCCACCTAATCTAGTGAGGGGCCGGTCTACACTGCATCTACTAGTTCGTGGTCACCACTCGAGAACCTTTCTTCCCCATCGGTTGTCAGTTTTACGAACGATGTGACCCGCCCACTGCCACGTCACTTGGTAATTCTGAAAGGTATACCGGTGACTTTAATTCTCTTGCACCTCATTTCAGATCTTGTCTCGCAAGGAAACACCGAGCATAGCTCTCTCCATAGCTCGCTACGCGACTTTGAGCTTACTCATTAGGCCAACAGTAAGAAACCAGGTCTCAGTGCCGTAAGTCATCACTGGCAACACACACTGTTTGAAAACTTTCATTTTCAGGCTTTGAGGTATTTTAGACGAAAAGATAGGTCGAAGTTTCTCGAACGCTGCCCAGCCGAGTTGGATTCTCCGTGCGACCTCTTTGTCGAAGTTGGACCTACCCATTTGGATCTATCCTAGGTAGGCATATTTTTGTTTACGACATTGAAAGTATCGTTCCCATCAATTACCGGTACAGGTGGAACATGGGCATTAGACATGATTTTCGTCTTGTCCATGTTCATCTTAGACCAACGTGTTGGGAGACTATTGAGATCGTTGAGCATGGTGCTAATAGATATTATACCTACATATTTCAATGTGTTTCTAAAAAATACTTTGGGTACAAACTTACAAAATAACCGGCCAAGTGCAAGTCAAACTCGCGCACTAAGGCCTCCGTACCATTAACTATAAAATGACCAAAAAATCACATTTGTTGTATGGAATAAGAAAATAGTATCCATTATGACAATTGGTGAAATTGGTTGAACTAATTTATTGTTGGTGTATGTATCTACTAGATATTACTAAACTATCATCTTCCGTGACTTGTTTCCAAGGCATTATTAAATATTTTTTTATGCATAAATTAATAATATTACTCAAAAGATAAACTTTAGTGAAAACAAAAATAAAATATCACAAAAAATTACAAAGTTACAAGTAAGCATTTTAAAAACAGGATTAGAAAGAGATAGCTCAAACGGCCAGTGATGTCAGAGCAAGGTCGTTCATAGTACTAGGCTGTGGTAGCTTTACAAACAATCTCTTTGGCATGTGACGTCACAAGTGGACTTTTCATAGTAACTGTGGAGGTGCTCTGTTTCGCGAGAAAGGGACAGAAGATGGCCTCTCCTTTCTATACCGATATTACTTATTTTTTTAATTATTGCATTCATTTTTAATCTTCTTTATGAAAGTAAAGTATTTACTTGTTAATTTTTAATACTAGTCATTATGCCTATTATTGTCTTAGGCATTTATGCAACTGACTGAGTTTAGTGCACCGAATTTTTATCGTTTAGTAAATCCTAGAGAAATAAAAGCAAACCTAGGAGCTGTCAAACTTTAGTGCAGACGGGGATTAGACTGTGGTACGACTAAGGCAACCTTTCTCTAAAATAGTGATTGGTTAAAAGAAAGATTCCATTTGGCCAATGACGACGAGATCTTCATACACAAGCATGCGCAGTAAATGCCATTTTACGTAGAAAGTTTTTTAACTAAAATGTTCTACAACTCTTATAGAGCTGTCAAATGCAGTGGTATTCAAAAACGATCATCAAACCTGTTCTAGTCACAGATAACAGAAAAAACTATTGTTACTCTGTGGTTTTAGTAATATGACGTTTCCAGTAGCATTAAAATTATTTTACACGGAATTCGGTCACATTGTTCAGTTTTTTATCAAAATGTTTATTCTTATCTATAGTAATTTTTATAACTTAAAAAACCAAGGAATTCATATGCTCATACCTAACTGGAACGACGACGTTCCTCACGAACCTACCAAGATACGGCAAGATTGGTTGAATAATGCGACCTGTACGCAAGTACGACATCGTACTTGCGTACTCACTTCGTTCGCTTTGTCAAATATTTCCCAAAGAATACACAGTCGTGAAAGGTTCTCGAGTGGCGATCACGAACCGGAAGGCGTAGCGTAGGCAGAGGCCTCACTGGATGAACCGACGACCTGCTGAAAATCATGGAGAGCCGATGGACGCAGGAGGCGAAGAGCCGCTCAAAGTGGCGCTTTCTGGGGGAGTCCTATCTAATGTCTAGAAGCTATAGATGATGATGATAATGAAGCAGTTGTGAAAGCTACAAGCTATTTTAAAATAAAGGAATAGAGAGAGACAGGTCTAACATTCTGTGACGTCAGTTCTTGCTCATTCATAGTGCTTCATTATTTAGCTGTGGTAGCTTAAATACAATAGAGTATTATCACAGACTAAGCAACGCATCAATGGCACGTCTTAGGCTACTGTGACCTCTTCCCATCAGGAGGGCCGTATGCTTGTTTGCTACCTATAGCATAAAAAAAATCACATGAAGTCATAAACGTGCGTTTTCAAAGTCACTGTGGGGAATCTCTGTTTTGCAAGAAAGGGACAGCCAATATCTCCTCTAGAAACTTTAAAAGATTATTACTCCGAGATTTATTTACAGATTTTACTAATTTTTTCATTTAATTTGAGCCTACAAGCGCTATTATGAAAATAAAATTTTAATTTTAAATAAGAAACATGAAATAAGAACAATGTCTCGAATAACCTTTTATTTTAGTTTCATCCTAAGGGTGAACATATTCAACAATATGTGGTATACCACAGATACTGCTATATAATGTTACTATATACGTAAGGCCTCCGTCACTCGATGTACTTGCGCGCGCTAACTACCTACCGTCAGATGGATTGTCGAAAAGCCTTAAATCAGCGCTGTTGCCGTCAACCGCGTGACGCGGTCGGACAATTCAACTTTACTAGGAATTGAATTAGTGTTAATATAACTTTTAGAAATTTATGTGCAGGTAGGATACGTAGATGTACCTACATCGAATATAAAAAAACAAGATTTTCTACAGGATGTAATTAAATTCATAAGCATAAATTGAACCCATGATACTACATTATTTATAGATGATTATTAAATAGTAAAAGTGTGTAAATGAAAATATTTTTATTGAAAATTATGAAGATTGCCGCGGCACCTAACGCAGTTGGCACGGATGATTTTGATATATTTAAACGTTTTTATACCTTGTATACTAATTAAAAACAGTACTACATTATTTTAATTAAATTTTGTATTGTAGCATTTGATTAAGTAAGTTATTCCATTTTTTGGAGTTATAATTATTAAAGGGTGCTAATTAATTCAATTACACCCAGTATATTTTCTATTTAGGTACCGGATAATGATGAAAGTAAAACCGTAAGAAAGTTAACCAATAAACATGTTTCTGATACCTACTGATGTAGGTACCTACTTAGGTATTTTATATATTTTGTCATTATCTTATTAGTTAAAATATACACAGGCCACATCAACATCTAATCTAAATATTGGAGAGAAACATTGATATTGAAAAAGTGGCTATCAGTTGACAACGACAAGCGCCTCCCTAGTCACTATCTCCCTCGAACCACGTTTCCGTCCGATGTACAAATTCCAGTTAGTATAGAATATCATATTAAACTTCCATGTGCTTGACATCAATTAACAACATCTGTCACTGTTGTGTAAATTATATACTCTTTGACTGTTGTTTGTATTTTCTTTGTACGACCATGGTATTTTAAAAAATAAATCCAACAAATTGTGGTGAATTATCCACCAAAAATAACTTAATAATCATAAAAAAATCACCTACTAAAATAAATTGGAAAAGCAACGTAAACTACTTATCTGACAAAGTGAGTAGTACCTACCAGACCGATACTTCTATTCATCGATAAGTTACCACGCATAGCTCCATGATACCACGATTGACCATCATCAGTCGGAAGGGGAGCACGTCCACTGTTGGCTTGGGTAACTAGCCTCTTGAATCCAACAGCTCCTGACGGTTTTGTTAATATCTACCTACTCATACGTTACGCCTTATCGGTCCGTGGTATCCACGCGAAAATCTTTTTGGTTCTCATCGTTTATATCTTAGTGTCAATAAAGAGTTTATAATATAATTCTTTTCTGTGTTTGGTACCGAGTAGGTATACAGCAACCATAATTTAAAGTACACAGAAAGTAGAGCCTATGTTCAGTAGTGGACGTCTTCGGGCTGCTAATGATGATGATGATGAGAAAGTAGAGCTAGGTACTACCAGGCCACCACAATGGCCACAATGGTCGTGTTTTTTAACATTTTCACATATTTCGTATTTTGTTTCAGAAATGAGAGCCTGCAGTACCTACTGTGTTGTGCTTTTGTTACAGTATTGTGATCATAAAATATTGGTGATGTTACGTTAAAGCGCATGCAGTTTCCGCAACGACTTTGTAAACATGAAACATGACTACCCGCCTCTTATAATGCTACAATTTACACCCGTTGAGCTAGATGTACCTTATTTGTCTTTGGTACTATAGTCGCATTATGTATTAATACCTTCTTAGAATAATTGTATTTATTTTATAAATTGAAATAAAACTTTGTGAGGTCATGTTTTGCATTATACTTCACCTATAAAAACATCTCCCCAGGATCCTTGCGTCTTTTTCTCACAGGGCTTATTTATACGCTCGTTATACGGGTATATGGCCAGATGAGACCAACAGCATTAAATTGGCACTACAAAATTGCAGTTTCAGTAATACAGCACTAGTAAGATAGACCTAAGTCTCAGAGTGGTATTTTTTATGTCGATGAGAAGTTTGTGAATATTTACATGAAATAAATCACATAAAGCTAAACGAGATAAGTACCTATGTTTTCCTATTGTATTCAACCGTGTGGTCCAGGTATAACTATATATAGGCCCACCACAAATCTTGTCATGGCTACCATAAGTGCAAGCAATGGGCAGCAATATTCTCTTTCGCACTGAACTGTAATTAAGGGAAGCTCAACTACTTAGAACGAGCCGGTAAAGCTAAGCAATGGACGCCATGATCACTGCTTAGATGGGTGACCGCCACAAAAAGTGATCATTTACAGCTGAGCTCTACAATGCTCCGGTGAAAGCACGTTAAGCCATTGGTCCCAGCTACTGTGAGCAGCACCAGAGCTGACTTCAATTCTTCAAATCCTTGAAATTCATCCTTTCTCGTGAAAGAATTTCAATCACATTGTATACCAAAGCCGTTTGCAGTAATCATATCGCAGATTTCTTTTTACAATACCCCACGAAAATGTTCAATGATCCCGTTAAAGTACCCTCCTACCTATTTTAGCTTAAAACACGATTTTAGTGACGAAATCAGCGTTTTCAATTACAATTTTTTCTATTAAATCGGTGATTCTCCGCTCTGATTGGACGTTTTAACATGACGTTTCAAACTTTGCTCTGATAGGTTATAATATCGTTTAGTATTTGACAGATTGATGACAGATTGACACAAAATGGAGGATAAAATGATGATAAAATTCGTTTTTGAATACAAAATTTCACTAATCTCGATTTCAGAACGATTTCAGGAAGCTTTGAGTAAATTCTGAAATACACAACTTGCATACATGCCTTTATAATAGAGATAAAAATGGTTTTTGAATACAAATTTCGTAAGTAGTTTCTCAAACGTATCTTTAATCGATTGCAACTTTCTTTGAATATGCCCCATAAATTCTAAGTTGACATTTATACCTACGTATTTATACTTTTGTATTTTTAATTATTAACTTGTATATTATGTATACACTACAATCATTATTATTTTGACTTGGCTCAAATCAAACTTCGTAAGTAGATGTATGACGTGTAAAAAATATTTTATCAATAGATGAGTATTTGAGTATTTGAGTGTGTCTGTTTGGTTCTCAGCTGACAACAGTTTAAGACTAATGATGACCAAATATGTATTGTTGATTAAACTACATTTTGTTTTAAGTTTTATTATTTTACAAGTTGCGTGTTGGGAAATCACTGAACTAAATTGGCGTGGGATTAGGATGAATGGAATTATTTTATAGTACCTACGATTTGTTTTAACATACTATTAATTAAATATATAATAAATAAATAACGCCCAACGATCACATACATAGATCCTGGACCCTAACTAGGATACCCTGTATCTAGGGGCCCAGGAACTACGAGGGCCATGCTCCCACAACACCCAGACACAGAAAAAGTATTTGCGCTATTTTTCCTGTGCACAAATACTTGTCCTGTCGCGGGAATCGAACCCGCCGCCTCCGGTTATAAGCTGACCTGCTCAATCACTACACCACGGAGGCTCTCATGATTGCTTGAAGACAGCTGATAGAAACAGGCAGCAGTATTTGGTTTTCCAAGTTTACTCTAATTCAAACATACGATAACCCACCTTCCTTATAGAGCGTCACTTAGAGCGGCTGCTTGCCTCCTGCATCCATCGGTTTCCCACCGTTCTGACCGGCCCGGCTTGCATGCGTACCGTGACATTTTCTCGACACTTTTTCTCGTGAGAGACCGTGGACAAGGTTGTGGTAGAGCCTGAGTGTGTCTCACTTTAACAACGACGACAATTTTTCTCGCAGTGCTCATGCTAGCTCTTCGGTCCACCTAGTGGAGGGCCTACGTTGGTCGCCACTCGAGAACCTTTGTTTCCCATACTTCAATTATTATTATTATACTATACAAGCAAACCCAGAAGCTAAGGATAGTTAGCAAATTAACAAAACGCCCAACATTAAACATTTAAATCGAACTTTACAAATTAATTTAAATACGTCCAATAAGGTATTGTTCCATAAACCAACGCTCCGGTATTTATTTGATGGTTATTTTATAGTTATTTAATGAATCGTTGTGCAACCGGCCACCAATGGGCGCTCGGTGCGTGGGTGAACCTAATGTTCTGTCTTGTTACGGCGATGGGAGTGGTGGCCTGTGGGATTTTAATTTAAAATCGATGAAAAATTACAAATTAATCTGTAAAAGAAAATTTTTAAACAAGAATGAGACTTGCAGCGCTTCCATCCATCTCGAAGTTTCCCAAGTTTAGTTTTGTCAGGGTTCGGTACAGGGTAAAGCGTACCTTATTACTAAGGCTCCGCGGTCCGTATGTCCGTCTGTCGCTAAGCTGTATCTCATAAACCGTGATAGTTAGACAGTTGAAATTTTCACAGATGACGTATTACTGTTGCCGCTATAACCACAAACACTAATATACAGAGTAAAACTAATATTTAAGGGGCTCCATACAACAAACGTGTTTTTTTGGCTCGTTTTTATAGATAATGGTATGGAACCCTTCGTGCGCGGGTCCGACTTGCACTCGGCCAGTTATTATGAAAAGATAATCCTGCACAAAATATAATTCATGTGTTTATATCGAGCCTGCGGCCGTTTGTACCGGAAGGCAATCGTTTAGGTTTTTATCTCGATTATGCATCTCGTATAAATCTAGCTCAACGAGGTGCTCCGCTAGAACTAAAGGGATATACATTTTGTAAGTATAATACTATTGTTGTGAGGTGTTTGTAATCTGCTTTGTGATTTAATAAAATAAAATAAAATAAAATAAAATATACATTTATTTGTCAAATTACTGTCTTCATCATCATCAACAGCCTGAAGACATCCACTGCTGAACATAGGCCTCCCCCAGAAAGCCATTTTGACCGGATGCTCGCCTCCTGCATCCATCGGCTCCCTGGAGCTTTCAGCAGATCGTCGGTTCCCTAGTGGGGGGCCGGCCTACGCTCTGTGTCTTCCGGTTCGTGGTCACCACTCGAGAACCTTTCTTCCCCATCGGTTATCAATTCTATGTGCGATTAGAAAATTACTTTAATAAACAGGAAACTATTTTTTATAATTCTATTTATTTTATTGAAACTTAGGTTACCTGTACGTTATATTACGGCTATAAGGGAATATCCAGGGAATGGTAAGTATTGTATCAGTTATCTGGTTCCCATAGTACAAGCTATGCTAAGTTTGGGGCTAGATGGCGCTGTGTGAAATGTCCACACATTGTATTTATTTTCAAAGAAAAGAAGAAATAATTTAAAAGAAATTTATTCAATAATGGACAGTAGGATTCTCTTCGGTTAATTAAAATCTACGATTACCATATCGCCTGCTAAGCATGGTTACTATAGCAAATCCTTCCCTCTATAAGCGTCCAGAGTGGCGCTCCCTGGGGGAGACCTATGTTCAGCAGCGGACGTCTTCAGACTGTTGATGATTATTTTCAAGAAAGAAAGAAAGAAATACATTTAATCAAGACATCACACAACATTACATTTTTACAAGTAGGCACTTCTACTTATTACAAGACAAAAACCACAAAAAAGAAGAAAAACCATAAAAAATAATTGATATAATATATATATTTTTTTTTTGTGTGTGGACATTTCACACAGCGCTATCTAGCCCCAAACTAAGCATAGCTTGTACTATAGGAACCAGATAACTGATACAATACTTATATACTTTTTTGTTTGTAAATACATACATAGAATACAATATAACACCCAGACGCACAACAAACATCTATGTTCTTCACACAAATGTTTGTCCCAGGTAGGAATCGAACCCACAGCCCTCAGTTCAGAAGGCAAGGATACTACCAATTGAGCTATCGGGCCCGTCCATAATAAATAGTTTATGATGATAAAATATTGAATAAGTATCCTATTTCTAACGCAATCTAAGTTCCGTGTTTTATTTATAGAATTTTTTTTAGTGATAGCCTTTTTTTATAGAGGGTTTTCGTTTTTAGTTAGGTGTACATATTTATTGAATAAGTTTTAAAGATATTTAAGTTTAGTATACTGGGTGTAATTGAATTCATTAGCATCCTTTTAAACTAGATACCTACTCCTGATACTGGTCACTTGTGGACCAAAATTTTTGAATTCTAACACATTGGTTTGGTAATAATAATAACTCCAAAAAATGGAATTACTTACTTAATCAAATGCTACAATACAAAATTTAATTAATACAATGAAGTACTGTTTTTAATTAGTACACACAAGGTATAAAAACGTCTATAAATGATGTACTATCATGGGCTCAATTAATGCTAATGAATTAAATTACATCCTGTATATATTATGTTATTTAAGTTTTCAATAACTTTAAGTTAAAAAAATCTGAAGTATATTTTTTAAAAACAGGCACCAGCTTTCTCCCTCACATACCTCGGAACAAAATATATTATGGTCGGTTCACACGGTTCCAGTTTTTGTGCACTTATCGATAAGGAGACTCGACAGACGACTGCGGAGACAAACGTCACATTTACACGATGCAACTGCAGAAACAAAAAATAATTTTAAAAAATATTTAAATAGTCTTTAACTGACTTGTAACTCACAAGTTGTGTATTGTGTGGTTAAAAATGTATCACGATCATGACAATTTTAATATTGAAAAATAATTTCTTCAAAATCAAATATTAAGTATTTTCCGACCGTTACGTTTTTAATACGTATACCACACGACAGTAAACCACCAGGATTGCTATCTTACATTGTCACTTAGCATCAGGAAAAATGTGGCCTTAATAAAAAAAACAATTTTATTCTTAATGTTGCGATATTTTTACGACTATAAAAAAATGTATAAATTGTTAACAAATGGTTGGTTATAAAAGGGTAACCTACAAACAAAGTTAATTTTGTATTTTTTGCCATATATTGTTTTTTATATCCATAGTAAATCACACAACTTGGCACATAATTGAAAGAATAAATAACACTGCCATCAACCGATACATAATTGAATACAGCCATCACCAATAAATCTAGCTCGAATAATGTTTGATATTCCACGAATATCTTATTTCCCGCCATAAACGCCCGGAGCTGTCGATAGTAACTACCGACCACAGATCTATATCAAACTGATTGATTTGCGCCAAATTTACGACGTTTGCGAGCTGGCTAGCGCAGTAAGCTAGTGCTGGACTAACGAGACTCGCGTCGTGTGGACGGAGCAGTAAAACTTAACAAGGTGGCTGTCATTTATGGATTTCGTACAGGAGAATTTTTATTTGACTTTCATGATAAAAATATTATGCAATTATTGAAACCGCTATTACTTATTTTCTTGGCGCAAATCTGTCCAATCATAGGTAAGGGTAGCTTGAAAAATACATAGTGTGATGTGCTGAAGCTACTTACTCCTATATAATATGAAAATGTAACGTAACCTACTTATTTTGAGCTGTGACATCGATTTGTATATTTTTTTGTGTTGATAGTGGCAATAAAATATGATTTATTAATTTTTACAACTACCAACCTCTATGTTACACTACAGATTAGAGAAAAAAAATCTCTGTGTGTTACACTTCCGTGATATAAAGTAAATAAATTGGTTGCTGGTTCAGCCAGTTTTTTATCATCGATAACATTTGATTGGTTTTGTGACAAACAAGTACAAATAGCAAAAGAAAACAAAAACTGGATAATTTATTAACATTAAATAAATAAATATGTGTGGACATTTCACACAGCGCCATCTAGCCCCAAACTAAGCAAAGCTTGTCCTATGGGAACCAGATAACTAATATAATACTTATATACTTTTGTTTTTGTTTGTAAGTACATACATAGAATACAATATAACACCCAGACGCAGAACCAACATCTAGCATCTATATTCTTATTATAATTATTTCAAACATTATTTGATATTAAAAGTTTTTTATTTTAATTGGTCATATGTTATACTTTACCGAAATGGTTCTGTTATTGTGTTATTTAAGTTAATTTAAATATTAACTACGAATATATTTCAAACAAGATTCTTTCATTTATAAGTACCTACTTACATAGTATTTTATCTCGACTAAGCATTAACTCATACGTTGGCATTGGTCTCTACCGATCTCCACAGCGAAACGTATGGCAAAACCGGCCTTTTATGAATATCCCTTAGGTAATCATTTAGGTTTATCCAAAATCTTTATACCAGTACTTAAAAGTAATCTATATCTATCTATCTTCTATTCTATACATATAATAAAACTGTAGAGATAAAAAAATCTGTAAATGCAATATATCGAAAAAAAATGGCACAGGTTGGCTTGAAATTTTTCGCTGATCACGTTAAGCTACTTTTTAGACATTTTGTCTGTTTGTTTGTTTGTTTGTTTGTTTGTTTGTTTGTTACGGCACAAGTCCGAAAATACTGAACGGATTTTCATGCGGTTTTCACTAATAAGCTTAGAAAAACCCGGCGCAAAACATAGGATATATTAAATTTTATATATCGTTAATTATTTTTTTTGGTGAAAATGATTAAGATTTCATTATGAAACGGAACGGGATTTTAACAAGATGGCCGCTTCAAGGCCTCAAGGTAAGTTTTTTCTTATATTTTGGCTCCACACATAGTGTAGGTATTTAGCCAGTGTCAAAAGGTAAGTTATATTTTAGCTACTAACCATAGATGAAAGAAAAAAAATGTTACTCTGCTACACTGCTACTGACGGTAATTTTATCTCGGGTTTATCCGGATGCACAGATTAAAGAAAAAACTATTAATATATTATGGCACGGCTTCATATACGCCCAAACCTTCGCTCGATGCAATGCAGATTAGAGAAAAACAATGTGTTCATTATGTAAGTACCTATACCCAAAAAAATCATATGTATTTACATATTTTTCGTTAATCTGTGGTCCAAACTAAAAAAGAGGATACCTTAAGAGGACCTTCTTGAATATGAGCACGACACAGAGAACAAGGAATTTGGAAAACTAAAAACTTCTTAGACTTTTTTTATAAGTTTTAAGGCTTCACGCGATATCATATTTAGCCAATATTGAAACATAACTAAATTATTATTCATGTTTCGATTTATTGGGTTCTGGCGAGGGCAAAATTCTTTATTGGCGATCTGGTACTATGTATTAGTTTTCAAAAATCTACTACGCGTTACCATTCGAAATAAGTATTTAAAATTGTATTTATAGTAGCTTAGTAGTAGCTTAACCTTTAGTAGTAACATATTCAGTAATCTGTGCCTATTGACCCTTGCTTTTGCTACGCATTGTAAACCCTTTTTTATTTTGGCATTAGACAAAATTTGTATTTAGCCAATAGGAAGTATTTTATGAAAACTGTTTATAAGGGTAGGTACTTAGACTTTTTATAATTATTCATAAGGCTTCACGCGATTATCATACTTAGCCAATATTGAAGCTTACATTTTTATTCATGTTTTCGATTTATATGGTTTTGGTGGGAGCAATGTTCTTTATTGGCGATCTGGTAAAATGTATTATTTACATAAACTTCTATACGTTACCATTCTAATTAGGTAGATAAAATTATTTTTGCGCTACTGCTACATTCTTGATCGACCCCAAGGAATTTTAAGGTACGTGGGGGTCGAGCAAAGATACCAACCACTAACGCTAACACCAAACGCTAACTCCAAAATGTACTAGGATGAAATTTCGGAAATCGCTTCCTTTTCCAGAGCTAATGTCTGTTCAATACAGTTTTGGAGTTAGAGTTTGGCGTTAGCGTTAGTGGTTGGTATCTTTGCTAGACCCCTGTAGTACTTACTAGCTACTTAAGTTATATACCCTTACCATTGCTACGCATTTTAAAACCTTTTTTATTTTGGCATTAAAGTAAGCCGGAGGTGCTATTATTTGTATTTAGCCAATGATACGAAATATTTGATGGAAAATGTTTAAAAAGGGTAGGTACCTACTTAGATATAATAATATGTAGGTATTCATTATGGCAATAAAATTGTATCCTCGAATTAACAACATGGCGCGTAACGTTCGTTTTTTACTGTTTTTGATTTGTTCTTCTTCTTCTTCTTCTTGCATGTTGAAATAAGTTTTTAATAGTTAAAATATTTTAGATCTGTGGGCTTTTAAATAAGCCACGAGAGCATAAAATACTCGGTTACTTCAAGAAGGTTATAGTTATAGTAGGTAAGTAACTATCTTATTTGTAGGAGTTAAGTACTCAATTCGTATAGAACCAAACTTAAGGTACAAAAAATGTGGTAAATGGAACAAAAAGCGCGCGGATAATATGTAAAACTGAGCAAAACAGGATCATCGTGTGTGATTCTTCCATATTTCTCTAAACTGTACCTGCCTGCTTAGGTAACTACTACCTAAACAAAACTTACTGAAACTTCTGTTAAAGACCTGAGTGAAGTGATGATGATTTCTTTTTGTTGTAATATGAAGAGGTACTTATAAAATTGTAGTTTTTTGTTACAAACTTCTTTTACTGTTATAAATCTATATTAGACTAAAAACATTTAATTTTAGGTAATGGCTTAAATAGCTTCCACTCACGGCTATGCTTGCGTTATACCTATACCTATGCTAATACAGGTTACTGTGCTCAGCTTCGAAAAGATTTAGTGGATTTTGTTGTTTGGTACGAAATGCATGATCTATTATTAGACTATAACGTAAAAATAACATAACACAAGCGTGCGAAGCCGCAGGCAAAAGCTAGTTTATGAAATAAAATCAAACAGTCGCAATTATCTGGGTTTTCCTTATGATTCATAAAATTCTTTATAATTTCAATTTAAGGAAAATAATTCCAAATATTAAAAAAACAATTATAATACAATAAATAGTTAAGCTCGGTATATATCCATCATCCGCAGCGATTAAGGCATTCTAAGAAACGTTTTTATTCCACCATTTATTATGATCTAAGCAACATGAATCAGCCGCGGAACTGCCAATTATCCCGTAACAAGTCAAGGGCAACCATAAATACATACCAAGCATGAGATGTATGTGTGTATGTACCATAATAATGAACCGGAACGCACTGAAATGCACCGTAAAGCACTGGAATGTGACGGTACGCACAGGAATGTGACGGTACGCACTGGAATGTGACGGTACGCATAGGAATGTGACGGTACGCACTGGAATGTGACGGTACGCACTGGAATGTGACGGTACGCACAGGAATGTGACGGTACGCACTGGAATGTGACGGTACGCACAGGAATGTGACGGTACGCATAGGAATGCACCCAAACGTCATCGTTTCTATAATAATTTTACTTTCTTCTAGTGATCTAGAAAGTTTAATCCGGAATGAAAAGATCCGCAGGAGAACTTAAGTGACCGCTATAGCTCTTGGACTATCAAGTTGAAATGGCAATGGACAGGCCGCATCGCTCGTAGAACTGACAACCGATGGGGAAGAAAGGTTCTCGAGTGGCGACCACAAACCGGAAGATGCAGCTGCTTACACTGTGCCCCATAGGTATAGTAGATCGATGATCTGCTTAATCCGCGTGGAGCCGATGGATGCAAGGGGCAAGCAGCTGCTCAAAGTGGTGCTCTGTCAAAGAAACCTATGTCCAGCAGTGGACGTCTTTGACACCACGCGGTTTTCACCAGATCGTCGGTCCCCCTAGTGGGGGGTCTACGCTGCTTTCTTCCCCATCAGTTGTCAGTTCTACGAGCGCTGTGGCCTGCCCACTGCCACTGTTGTGATTTAATTAGATGACACGTCACTCAACGTTTCCCCAAAGGTTTCTTAAAAGTGCGCAAGTTTGGTCTGTTCCAATCTGACTTGAATTAATTGATTAGTCGTCATACACTACTCAGCATTTTTTTTAAAGTTTGAAATAGGTTGTTCCGACTTGAATTAATTGAAACAACGTCTAAAATAAAAATAAACTTCTGCACACAGAAACAAATTATCCAATTTACTTGCGTTCATGCGAAATATCCGCAAACTAACTGGCACCTAATCTGTTGCCCACCAGTACTTGCTACCACACAATCTGTAACCTCTCAGTACTAACTACTGACTACTACATACACTGTATTGTAGCGTATCGGTGTATTCGGTACTAACTGTAACATAATCTGTGCTCCACCCGATACTAACTACAACACAATCTGTGGTGGTCCCATACTAACTGGTACATAATCTGCGCGAGAAGTGGGGCAGTCAATTGGTTAATGGATCCAGGAATAAGCGAAATGTCCGCAACTAAAATAGAATAGTTCTGGAATTGCATAATATTTAGTTTGCAATTATCTTCGCGAGTGAGTCATGCTTGTTGTGAGGCTGGAGCTGCAGCTTCCTGAAACAAGATCAATTAACTGAGTTCTGTAGCTTGTAGAGTTTTTACTAGAGAGTTTTGAAAGATATAAAATAACTTTTACGGAAAATCTGGTTCAACTATAACTACATATATGCTTATGAATAACATTACAAATCCTCAACAAATATGATAAACCAAAAATGTCTTCAAGGTATCGTAGTTTTCTTGTCTTGTTATACCTTTTATATGTATGAAATCATGTTTCAAAATTGTAATAATAATAATAATCATTCAAATACAAAAATGGTAAATCAAACAAAGTAGTGCAACCATTTGTATAATGACTGACTTCGTTTTAAGGAAGTTGTTAAGTAAATAGATACGATTATTGTAGCTACACTATACGGAACAATCGAACAATTTACTTTGTAATATTTATAGCCTATTAAAAGTATTAAGGCCCTGACAAGACCCAATGCGAGCACGTTTATTACAGCAGACAAACTTGAAACTTATTATGTACGTAATAGGGTCGCTTTATGCATAGCATAAATATGGCGATTACGTTGCGTAGCACTTCAACTTTTCCATTTTTCGGTACAAATAATTAGTTCTAAAAGAAATGCTCATTGTTATAAAAAAAATAAGCTTATAGACGGATGAATTGAAACATATCTTATCACTGTGATTTATTTGAATGGGGTGTCCTATTATAATGTAACATTTTAGGACGTTTGAATGATTTTTTACGATTTTTTTCTATCGAGAAAACTTTTCATAAACGTTTTTCGGTTTCGGCAGATGGAAAGAAGATATGACCAGTAAGCTGTTTGAAACAAACTTTAAATTCAAATAAGTTGATGACATTTTCCACACATATACTAAGCATTCACGCAGTCACTCATAACTCATAACACACCCCCATACACACCCCACACCATTACAGACGCGTCAAACATTCACCTTCAGACATTATTATTAGCTCACCACACTACCGGCCCATGTTTAGTATCCGTACAAAATACTTACGTAAATACTTCAAGTTACTTCATCTTCGGAATTAACTCATCTCGCTGCATACTCCATGAAATGTGGTCTCCAATGAATACCCAATGAATACTATTATATAATAGAACGTAGAGTAACCGTAATTTCCTCTTTTTTCATGTTCGGCAATAATGGACAGTCTACTGGTATTATTATTGTGTTTCTATGTACAATTCAGACGGGCCCGATAGCTCAGTTGGTAGTAACCTTGCCTTCTGAACTGAGGGCTGTGAGTTCGATTCCTACCCAGGACAATCATTTTTGTGATGGACATAGATATTTATTTCATGTCTGGGTGTTATATTGTATTCTATGTATAAATTTACAAACAAAAAGTATCTAAGTATTATATCCGTTATCTAGTTCCCATCTAGTACAAGCTATGCTTAGTTTGGGGCTAGATGGCGCTGTGTGAAATGTCCACACATATTTTTTTTAATTACATACCTACATCGCACGGTTGGTATATAATTATTTAGGTTTAAATAAATACGGTCTATGTACTTTTAGGTCTCTATTCTTGGAACTTATATTCATCATCGTCATCATCATCAACAGCCCGAAGATGTCCACTGCTGAACATAGGCCTCCCCCCGGGAGCGCCACCTCAAGCGGCTGCTCGCCTCCTGCATCCATCAGCTCCCCGCGGCTTTCACCAGATCGTCGGTCCACCTAGTGGGGGGCCGGCCTACGCTGCGTCTTCTGGTAATAATAACCCCATGTAATAATCATTCATACTCTCCGTCAACCATTGATATTAATTTATGTAATTTGGTTGATATCCAACGCCGATTTGAATCAACGCGATTAAAACCAGAGGCGAATTAAATTGTTAAATCTAGATAAGTTAACCACAGGTTTCAACTAATTCTAGTATCAAATGGTTATTTGCAAATGTCACTTTTTATCGCAGATCGACGCTCTGAGATTGGGATACAATTAGCGGTTGCCCAAGTTACAAGCTTTTACCCGACTGCCAAGGAAGGGTTATGTTTTTATTTTATAGATTTGCAAGATATTCAAAAGAAATGAGATTTTTAATTGATCCCTTTTTTCCGCGAAATAGCATGTATTTATGATTTTTATAGCAGTATCGGACATGAGACCACTTGTCACGGTAGCTTAAGTAAAAGCATATCCTGGCTTGAGGGATGGATGGATGCCGGTTCAATCCCCGCTCGTGATTCAAATTTTTCCTTTACAAATTAATCTGTAAAATAACATGTTTTATAAAGTTAATTTATGAATTTTAACGACTATCTAAAATGCCAGAGTAGGCAGCTATGGACTCAGTGACACGATATCAAGCCGGGATTCCGGTGATGTATTTGTTATGCTATTATTGTTCCGCAAAATGTAGGCATCGAGACAGGGCGCTTTCAGAATAACACAACACTATAAAATGCGTGTTGTAATAACCAGTCATACAAAGATTTCTTGAACAAATTGCCTGTTAACATTTTTAAATCATTAGGTATACAGTTATATATTGATATGCACATATTGTAGACATTTTTCTTATATATATCTTTACGACAAGGAGGTTGATGCAGTAGGTTGTATGGCTCTTTTCTGTCGTTTAATAACTTCACTGCGCTTATGGAAAAAAGGGAATTTGTGAAATACAAATTTCTTAGATTCGTAGATGCATGGCAGAGGAAGGATATTACATTTTTTAAATAGTGGTTTACAGCTATCCTGAAACCAGGCCTTGTTTATCACACGAATACATCGTTTTTGATTTTTAAATACTCTATCAATATCGACTGAATAATTAAAATTATATTAATTTTATTTAAATTTTCCCGTTCCAACAGTTTGTAACTTAAGCCATACCTAAGTCTAGATTCTAGACCCAGTGATTACTATAACTACCTAGCTTTAATTTATAATCACTGAGACCTATTACAAATACATTATTTAGACGATCCTTGGTGTTTATCTGTCAAACGATGATTTGTGATTTAAATTAAAGGACAAAAAATACAGACAGACAGTGTGTTTTAGAGAAATGAATGACGAAAATGGCGCCAAGTGTCTAAATTCGCAAAGGCCGGCTACAAGTCTATAATATTACAACTACATCCCTATGACTGCTTAGTGACCATAGCTCAGTGGGGATATCTGATGAGTTGGAAGACACGGGTTTAAACCCAACTAATTGCTAAAAAAAAGTAAAGAACTATTTGTGAGTTACCCTAGATGTACAAAATGAGAGTATCGAAAATAGTAAAATAATATTTAAAAAAATAGAGAACAGTTTTGATACTATATTCCAAAAAGACATTAAAGATCCCTTGATATAAAAGTCAGAGACTGAAAGAATGGAACATCTTTTACAGCAGACAACGGCCGAAACGATTGATTATTGCCGCAAAATTCGAATAATACCCATTCCCAAGCCTTATTCCCACGAACCCAAAATCACAATACAAAATGAATAGGTAATCAGTTTTGAAATTACTAATTTTCGAATTACTAATTTTTTGTATTTAATTATCTAAATTAAGCACATAGAATTAAGTGGTAAAATTAAATATTAATACCACAGAGCTAGAATTTCGTTACTCTCTGACACTATGATAAACATCTATCACTAGGTGGTAGGACTTTTCTGCAAAGTTCGTCTAGGTAGGTACCACCGCTTTGCCAGTTATTCTGCCGCCAAGCAGTAGTGGGCAAGTATTATTGTGTTCCGGTTTGAAGGGCATTGTAGCTAGTGAAATTACTGAGCAAATGAGACTTTATGACCTGATTACACAGTCTAGTGATCTTATTACTAGACTGTGTGATGTCTCAGGATGGCGTGCGCAGTACAGTATCACGTGAAACTATTATTTAAAGTTCCGAGTGACACTACAACTGTTATGGGCAGCCGTGTCGCTTAACATCAGGTGAATGACTAGCTAGTCATGCTAATCATTCACATAAAAAATAAAATATGGTAATTATGGCTTGTCAATAAAGTTATTTATATGGTCGCCTAGCTGGCCTTCTCTAATCATGGTGCAAATACAGAAATTACGTTGCACCTACATCGAATCGGTAAACTAAGACCAAGATCCCGATTTTAATCCTCTCAAAATTTACGATGTCTTTATGATTCAAATCAGTTTTGGAACATGTAAAACAAGGAGGGAGGATAAGTCAAATGGAACGGGAATCCGGACCCAAGTCGGTGTGAAGATTTATCGCTGCCAACACTAAAGTACTGACTTGACCCAGTGTGTTGACTGCTAATAACCATGCATCATTTACTAACGTTTCTGGTTCTGGTAATGGTGGAATATGTTCCTACTAGAGCTGTAAGCAGCCTACAGTTAGTTCTCTAACTGCATAAAATAGGTACACATCCGACGCCGCGTAGGATGCCTACGCGTCATCTGAGAATTTTGTTACTAACGATTACAGTGATGTTCATCGTAATGATGATGATGATGATGTTGATGATGATGATGATGATGATGAAACCGTTGATCTTGAATCGATTGACAAAATATCATCAACGTAACAGAAACAACATGACTCAGCTGCACTAAACTTATAAAACAGTCTAGATTTAAAGTAGAGCCTAGAAAGTAAAATTTAGAACCTAGTTTTGCAGGCAGCAGTGAAATGATTTACACGGTCTATATTTACTTCATGCTAACCGCTCTGTCGATAAACTTGCGTGGATGTAAACTAATAGACGCCGCATGTAGGTACGTTATTAATATATTTATGACTTTGAAACATAATTTTAGTAAAATTGTTTAAAAACACGATCCCAGCTTTCTAACAATAGTAAGTCAAGATTTTACTACTATGCAAACTGAAAACTGTTCAGTGTATTTTCTTTAGTCCATAAACAAAAACTTATAAGGAGCATTATTCTATACAACCAGGAGCACATAAGTGCTTTAAATGCAATAGTAAAACAAAGGCAAAAAATAACTTTGGTGCTAATGTCGGGTGTTTATTGGTTGTAGTCGATATAACCATTGACGACAGACGATGTAGACGCGCCACTGTCACAGTTCGATCACGATTCACGACTTGACGAATTAGTAAATACTGAACCGAGGTTCTGCTGTTATGAAACGACGCGACGTGGTGACATTATAGCTGCGTGACAGGTTGGTGCGGGTTCTCAATCTGTAGATGCGGAAATTACAGTGAAAACTATACTCAAGTAAACCTGTCATAGAGATTTAGAGAGTGAAAATGCTAACCTTATCCACCAAAATGATGAATAAAAAATCTAAGGTAGAGAAAATACAAGATAATAAAAATGAAAATACCCTCTCTGAGTAGGGTGTGTGGCTTTGTTAGCTTATAACCCTCAACCAAGCAACTCTACCTACAGATTTCGTTACTTAAGTTATAAGTGAAAATGTCATCATCATCATCATCACAATCAACAGCCTGAAGACGTCCACTGCTGAACATAGGCCTCCCCCAAAGGACTACAGTTTGAGCGGCTGCTCCTGCATCCATCGGCTTCCAGCAGCTAGAAAAAGTTCCATGGCAATTGTGATGAAGTGGCGGAAAATGTGGAACGTTTAAAATCATGGCATGATAAATGGGATGGAGCGTTTAAGCGATCGTAAAAATCAGAATAGATTCTTTATGCTTGAGTAAGATCACAAACCACAGCTAAACAAACATAAAATCGTCAGTAGCACTGTATGGTAGCATTGTACAACAGTTTGAGCGTCCTTGCATCTCGCAGGATCATCGTAAAAATTTGAGCAAACATTCTCACGTCGATTCTTTCAGACAGGTTTTCTCCGATGCGTCATTACATCGCACATTTTAGCGGTACTCGCGAATTTCACGCCAACAAATAAAATAAACTGATTTATTAAAAAACAAAATCACAATTATGATTCATTTAAACTTTTTAGATCTAAAATGACACTGGCACAAAGAAAAACTTAAATAAAGTGTGATTGAAAAGTTATAAAAACCTGTGTAGGTGCACAATCAAACAAGTGACATCCCATAGTTCAAATTTAGTAATAACCAACTTTCAAGAAACATTAAACATTAAACTTTATGAAACAGATATTTTCGTATATTTTAATTGAGTGTGAAGTAATAAGTGTGTAATGTGAAGTGAGCGACACTAGTGACAATCCTAAGGATGTGAAGGATGCGCGGATGCGAGCGCGGCGCGGGGCTAGCGGTCTGCGCAAGCGCCGGTCGGGCCGTGCTTCTACTCTCCGTGCTTGTGCTGCTTACACTCAGGTAAAGATTACATAAACACTCATTTTTCTTTAATAACTAAGTAATCTAAGTATTATGGTATCATGTTAACCCACCCTGACTTTAGAAAATTCATACACGTCGAAATTGTTATTCTAAAATATTTACCAAACCAAACCAAACTTCCTTCTTTCTCTTTTCTCTACACTTGTTTCCATCTCTTCCTCCTCCCTTCTATTCCTGCTTTCTTCTTTCTTTCCCCTTTTCGGAAACATAATAATTTTATAAGTAGACAAACAAACAAACAAAACTACTGTATTTTCGGATTCTACAACTGTAACCACACTTCTATCTTATACATAGAGCATAAAAAAGATACTCACGTAATAACATTTTATGCCAAATTTTATAACGTTGTCTGATGCAGTATGTAACCTCTTGAAATTATACAATTACAAAGTGTACCCATGAGCTGTTAACATAAAGGTTAAAGCAACCTTTTCAATTTAACCTTGAGTGAAACCTAGGACTGTATGCGAGCATATAACATTGTCCAGTTTATCACTATCACTGCCACTTGTAGGTTAAGTATTTTCCAAACGTAGCCTATTTTATATGAGACGCTAAAGAATATGTTTGTTTATACAGAGACGTCAAGTAATGCTGATTGGATTAACTAGAAACAGGTTCAGGCTCAGGGTGGTATTGAATCGAGTTTTTAGAAGTACCGTTGCCTACTATTTAAGGACTGTAGTCGGCTTAGACATCGGGTGCCTAATGCATTAAGCAACCTTTGTGAATTGAAATTCAATACCACGTACAATGTTACTTTAAATAAGGTAAACAAAATTACATAATTCATGTCGTCAAATTACAAACGAATTTATCATGTTGAATCAGATGATTTACAACATAAAAGCTACACGGGAGCTGTACCAAATTCGATACCAACCAGATTGCCATCGCTAGCACCAAAACCACTCGTAAAACTTCACGATACAAAGATAAATGTTAAATTGGAGCCATACATCAACCTTCTTATTAAGGCAACGACATGAGATTGATGTAAAAAAACATCGAAACGGATATATGAGATGAAAACGCAAGCGTAATAATGCGGTGCCCCGTAATTACGTACTATAAATCCGCGAACCAAGCTCGAACCAATTTTCTATAAAACAAACAAAAAACGATCTCGATCACAATCTGCGAGCATCACAGCCCATTAAGTCAGCATAATAACGTCAGTAGTTCCATCTCAAAGGCAATTTTTCGACGTATCTCGAAGCTATGTTCCTTTAAAGTTAAGCTTTGGGAGTTGCTCGAGCCAATTACGAAGTTTGAGGATAGAATAGGTGCTTGTTAAAAGTTTAAATCCCCACTTGTATGCATTGTGCGGCATCCGTTTTATTATAGAAACCGTTTTTATGTGAGCAGCTGTATCTCTGGTCGGGATGGAGTTATTATAACCGTTACCTTTTGAATGAGATATATCTACGTTATTATGGACTGGTATCGCTCGGTTAGATATTTAGATAGCTCGATGAGACGGACCGTCGAAACTCATTTTGTGTGATTTCTCACTAGTTGTAGATGCAGACTAACCTATCATTACTGCCAATCTTTGTGACTGATGTGTAGGTAAGGGACTTTATGTGAAATCACCCTTCAAAGTTAAATCAATATTGACCCTATTACATGGGTGATAAAATTCAGATTTATTCGCAGACAGACGGTTATGATTGCTTATGACAGATCATTTTCGTATTTCAAAAACAGCTCCGCCTTTTCGCCCACTATTCTGGTCAATTCCGGTACGCCTTTTGAGATAACGTCCGAGTTAACATTTCTGGTTAATGGTCTCCGGTAGGGCGTGGTATTGTAGATTGGTCTGAGGACAGAGGTGATTACAGCCGTCAGTCACTGCCCATTGATAGCAAACGACTCCGTGTGAATGACGCAGTTTTGCTAAGTCACGATTGCTCACACTTCACTTGTTACACAACAGTTCTCGTTAAAGCCTTTATTATGAGTTGTACTTCAAATATTCATGCATACTTAATTAGTTTCCCAACTTAATTAATACCCATTATATTGTAAAAGGTATAAAATGTCTATTAAAATATCAGCGGGTATAACTGTAAAGTTAATTTGACGTTTCACACACAACATTGTCGTCAAATAAAAGCTGTTCGAGTTCGTCGACCTAACAAACTATGAAATAAATGTGTTCGCAGAGAATATACTAGTTTTATTTATCTATCGAGAAAAAAAACGAGCTCTTCGTTTGTAGTGATTTATTAACTTCTAATATCGAACTACAAAAAATACACGACGCTACTAGACTAATATCAACAGCAAGCCCAGGGGCGTATGTCAAAAATTTGGTCAAAACTTTGCGAAACATAATGAACAACTTCTGAAACCAATCATTATAAATCTAAAACTTTGACTTTTAGAATACTTTTTAAGTTCTTAAAACGTTTTTATGATGTTTCTGATTAAGTTTTTAACCACGGTTCGTGTGCGTTGCACCGTACTCTTCTGTCTGTTCATATTTTTGGAACACAGTGCACGTACGAAACAGAACTTTTGGAATAGTCCCTTTCAAAAAATCTATACCTATTATTAAAACAAAGTTACGTCATAAGCACTACGTATTATATTTTCCTATGTTAGGTCTAACTTTCAACCTATACGTTTCATTAACTTTCAAAGGTAACCCGTAATAGCAATGAAACAACACCAAAAGATATTGCAGAATCTTTCACATCAAAAGATATCACCCCATCATCATCATCATCAGCCCGAAGACGTACCAAAGCTGAATAAGGGCCCTCATAAGGGTTGCCATTGGCTTCGGCATCGGCTTGGTGATCGCAGTACATTATAATTCAGACTAGTGAAATGCTACTGCCTACTTCCTGTATCTTGGCCGGCTCTTATAACAGCTCAGACAAACATGGGGTGGGTGGCTCTGGCTACAAAGCTAATGCAATTTTCCGTAATAATTATCATGTCATCATCATCAGCCTGAAGACGTCCACTGCTGAACATAGGCCTCCCTCAAAGAGCGCCACTTTGAACGGCTGCTTGCGTCTTCCGGTTCATGGTCGTCACTCGAGAACCTTTCTTCCACACCGGTTGTCAGGTCTACGAGCGAATTTTGTTCAATACCTTCATCAAATGTAATAACCGTCATTTCATCACCACCATCATCATCACGTCCTGAAGACGGCCACTGCTGATCATAGACCTGCCCCGGGGCGCCACATTGAGCGGCTTCTCGCTTCCTGCATCCAACCATAATTATCGTTCAACAATGGACACGGGGTCACCACTTTCTGTTTTACGATTCATTCACACCAAAATGAATATCGAGAAGTTAAACGAATCTCCTTAAACGGCCTTGTTAAATAACACATTAGGTACCAGGTTTACTGCGCTTTAACTGCTCTGTGACACCTCTTATACTTTATGGTGCCCTGGTACCTGTGAACTCACAACATGGAAGAATATGTAATTTATAAATTGTAAAAATGTAATTTATAAATTGGAAAATGCTAATAAAGAGTTGTAATAACCAGCCACGAAGGGTTCCGTACTATTATCTATAAACACCGGCCAAGTGCGAATCGGATTCGCGCACGAAGGGCTCTGTACCATTCTCTATAACAACGATAGTATTCGTTTTATACTGTTTTTAGTATGTGTGGCAACCATTGACTATTGACCAGTTGACCAACCCTACAACTTCCCCTCGTATGAAAGTTATTAGTTTATTTCAACTGCTAATCCTAGAAGAGGAAGCAGGACACCCAATGTATCTTTTGTTCCATCCCGCTCTGTCCTTTGTAATTTCGTATGACTTTGTCTCGTTTTGTTACCTCGCCCCCTGCCCCCGTAGAAGAGTCGTGTTTGTAGGAGAAATTACGTTCACGAGCTATCAAATTTTTTAAAAATGTCAACTGTCAAATTATCACTGTGTATGAAATCCAGCCTGATGACAGACTGACAGACAGAAAGACGGACAGTGGAGCCTTAGTAATAGGGTCAGTTTTAGCCCAGGGACCGGGGGCTCATCACGTTTCCCAAACTATTAGAGCGCCTGGTCGATGCGATGCGTGACCACTTAGATATTTGGTTCAACGAACAGAGCAAACTTTTAGAATAACGCTGTAAAAAGGTCGGTAGAGACCAACCGCATCAGCTACATAACCATTTCGATTTTACTACTTACACTACACTTATTACAAACGAAGCGAGCCATAGATCTTCTTGCCCTAGTATAAAGCCATACATTACCCATTACAGAGAATTACCGGCTCGCCTCTGTAAGCCTGGTACATTAAATTATTATAGAACCGGACAATTACCTCGTATTTATAGCTTATTTATTAACTCTATTATAAGTATTATAGCGTTATCTGAAGATATATGTGAAAGGTATAGATAAAATCGAATGCTGGTTGTATTGATGCTAGAATACAAAGACTGGAAAGGGTGTTTAACTTGTGAATAATAAAATACGATGCCGCGGGGAGCCGATGGATGCTAGCCGAGCAGCCGCTTAAGGTGGTGCTCTCTGGGGGAGGCTTACTTATGTTCAGCATTGGATATCTTCAGGCTGTTGATGATGATGATGATGATAATGATGACGATGAATGAAAGCGGATCGTTGACTGTAAGCAGCGAACTATGCGAACACATATTCAAATCGAGCGAATTCTTAATGCTTGTCTCAGTTGATTCTTGTCAAGAACTAGGTAAAAAATATCTGCTACATTTCGGCAGGGCCCAATCAAAAATATCTGCTACATTTCGGCAGGGCCCAATCAAAAGTATCTGCTACATTTCGGCCGGGCCTAATCAAAAATATCTGCTACATTTCGGCAGGGCCCAATCAAAAATATCTGCTACATTTCGGCCGGGCCCAATCAAAAATATCTGCTACATTTCGGCAGGGCCCAATCAAAAGTATCTGCTACATTTCGGCCGGGCCCAATCAAAAATATCTGCTACATTTCGGCAGGGCCCAATCAAAAGTATCTGCTACATTTCGGCAGGGCCCAATCAAAAATATCTGCTACATTTCGGCAGGGCCCAATCAAAAATATCTGCTACATTTCGGCAGGGCCCAATCAAAAATATCTGCTACATTTCGGCCGGGCCCAATCAAAAGTATCTGCTACATTTCGGCCGGGCCCAATCAAAAGTATCTGCTACATTTCGACCGGGCCCAATCAAAAATGACAAAACAACTCTTTTTGAGACAGAAAATGCTAAATTCTTTACTAGATTTATATTTCAGAACACAACACAGTCCTTTAAAAGTCATATTAATATGTTTTCCTGATCATTTTGTTCACAGTAAAGTATTTAAATAAATTAAGCACAAATAGGTCGTAATAGACTTAAACGCGATCAACAAGTGCACATTATTATGTTGATCGTCGCAGCGACGAGCGCGGTAATGCGCGCGACGCATTAGCGAGCGGTTAGCATCGGTGTTGGGACACTAATGCCGGTCGTTTGGTTAACTTATCCGCGGCTGGTTCACGTTATTTTATGTACTTTGTAAACGATTCTAGATATAAATACCACCTACCACTTAAATATTTTAAACCTCTCAAGGCTGTCCGGAAATTATTGTTTAGCGATAAGGCTTGACAGATCCGGAATAAAACAAAGAGACCATAATTTTATTAAAATGTTTTTATTGCGCTTCTGTCTTTCGATTAGCTAATAAAAATTCTAATAAAATTAAATTAATGATCGAAGTTTCTAATAATATAAATTCTACATAATAGTTTATGAGTGTCGTGTACCGCTGGCGCCGACCCGATGACCGTATATAGTCAGTGGCATCCGCTAGAATATCTGAAATACGTTGCTCCCTATAGAAAATAGTTAGGATGGCTGTCCGGTTGCGTCGCCAACTTATTTTACAAGACGAAAAATCGAATAGATGAATCGAATGAATAATACCCATGCTTAGGGAAAATTTTGTGCTTATCTTAGTTAAAAATACGTTTGATTTTTCAGAAACAGAACAAGAAAATATTTTGCTATTGATAAAATGCTAAAGTATCTATGTGGCTTGAAGTTCATACTACAAAAAAATCATACCTAACAAGAGTACAAGTATAGTTACATAAATATCTTTAAAAAGTCTTTGGTATACAATTTTAATTATAATTTAATTTTCCTGTAGTTTCTTTCAATGAGACCCAGGAGTAGTTTCAGTCCATAATCAATAATTAATATCGATGGACACTTACTTACTTTTTTAAGTTAGCCACAAATTCATCTCCTTATCCTTCTAACTCGTAGAGTTAGCCCAAAGCTTAGACAGACCCTTTTGCTGATTTTATTTTTAGGTCTGTGACTATTTATAGTATCCGAATATTATGAAGACAATGTAAGGTATGCGTCGTCATTAAAAATAAGGTACAAAAGGTTATCGACGACTGTCTGCTGTGGTCTGTGGTCCGACACGAGGTGGTGGTCTCAGGTTTTGTTCATAGATTATAGAAAAAAGTAACTCTGTGGTTTTGTCGGTTGTGTTTTGTTTTTATTTCTTGCAGTTGGCTATCTTTTTGTGATTGTCTAAATAAACGACGTATCGTAGTAGGCTTGACGATAGAACTCACACAAAATTAAATTGTGATTTTTAAGTCAGATCTCAGTGAAAGTTAGGGATCAAGACACTCATGACTATATAAACAATTGACGGGCCCGATAGTTCAGTTGGTAGTATCCCTGCCTTCTGAACTGAGGGCTGTGGGTTCGATTCCTACCCGGGACAAACATTTGTGTGATGAACATAGATGTTTGTTCTGCGTCTGGGTGTTATATTGTATTCTATGTATGTATTTACAAACAAAAAAAAAAGTATATAAGTGTTGTATCCGTTATCTGGTTCCCATAGTACAAGCTATGCTTAGTTTAGGGCTAGATAGCGCTGTGTGAAATGTCCACACATATTTATTTATTTATTTATTTTTATAATTTATAAAATAACGAAATAAACAATTTATAAAATAACAATGAAAATAATCAGTTTAAAAAAGTGTCATAATCTAATAATAATGGTACAATTTTATTATGCGGTACCCTACCAGCATGTAAGGATGGGCTAAATTATAAACCCGTATAAGATTCAAATTTTCCTAAAAAAAAGTATAAACATAAAAACACGTAAAAAAAACTATTTATAGAAAATTTTAAACAATGAAAAAAAAAACAAATAAACACAAAAATGAAAGTTGTAAAAAAAACACGTTCACAACATAAAAACAGGTGATATTGGTAAAAGAATGAAATATGTAGTTCCTTTCTTTATGAAACTATTAACCTTACATGAGTTACATGATTGTGCATCTCGAGTATTCTACACTAATTTTATTTTATTTATTTAACAAAAGCCAGTCCGGAGCATCGAGCACACAAATGCTTACAAACAGTACTTGAATATTCTTTATAAACCCTTCAAATATTCTTCCTAGACTCGCATCCAAGACATTCCAAATCAATATGACGACATAGAAGCATGGCTTAAAGCTCTTCCATCCATAATAAGGCATAGGTTTGGGATAACATATCGCCGGAATGTCTATTTAGGAGCATCGTTAACATAGTTACTTGATTTATAGCATGCCAGTGTCTTGCGGGGAGGTAGGGGCAGGTTCAACCATGGTGGGTCTGTGTAGTCTAGATGTTTTTTTTTTTTTATTTTGTTCTAAGCCTAATTAGTTCGTTTATTTTTTTACTCTATTTTATTTTATTTGTTTTACTGTTTTTGTCTTGTTAGTGAATATTTTGAAGCCGGTATAATATGCGCAACTGTATAATGCCACGGCACAACAATAAAACAATAGATTCTCTTGAATCGTGATGGTGACAGATTTTAATTTAGAATCAGCATTTTTTATTTTGTTAACATTTCAATCATTCCAAGAGATAAGGTTTCTTTCGGGCAAAGTACCTTTATTCTTTTAACTAACTATACTACATTAGTATCAAACTACTTCAAATTTTCACTAGATGGTAGGACTTTGCTGCAAAGTTCGTCTAGGTAGGTACCACCGCTTTGCCAGTTATTCTGCCGCCAAGCAGTAGTGTGCGAGCACTACTGTGTTTCGATTTGAAGGGCATTGTAGCTAGTAAAATTACTGGGCAAACGAGACTTTATGGCCTGATTACAGTCTGGTAATCTGATTGCTGGACTGTTGGTGTCTCGGGATGACGTACGCAGTGCAGTGTCACGCGAAACTTTATTATTTTAAAGTTCCGAGTGACACTGCAACTGTTATGGGCAGCCGTTTCGCTTAACATCAAGTGAACGACTAGCTCGTCACGTCATTCATTTATATCAAAATTACTACTAGCTATATTGGTAACATTGCTATACGATCGACCGCTGCTATCATTGCTATTGGTTTTTTTAAATTCAATTCCATAATAATGTACATTCACTATCTGAATCTATTTTGATAAAATGTTGCACACATTTATACTTAACTTAAGTAAGGAAATAAAAAAAAATGTATTCCAAAAAATCAATTTTTTTTTTGTCAAAAACTTAAATTAAACCTCTAATAATCCCATTAGCTTTTCCCATCCTTACCCGCTAACGACCATTCACAATGGCTGTCACTAGTCGATATAATCTCCACAAATTACCGGCTGATTCCCGTAATGAAGTGATAATTTACTGATTTCTATCACCACCCTCGACTCTATCAGGTAATACCATGTTATACCACGTAATATCAGTAATGTATGGTGATATCAGGTAATACCACCGTAATACCGACTGATATCTATAATACCATGGGAATATCCGTGAATTTAAGATTATTTGAAATGCCGCCTTTTGTAATGTATAGGTCTACACAGCTAAGGCTGTCCTCGAATGGATGTAGTAATTTCATTTTGTATAATTTGGAAGGATCTGCTCTGATTTTAATATTCGATACTTAGTTTTTGGATTATTCAAATTAGTGCTGGACTCTTTTGAAGTAGGCCCCTACCCCAGCACCACTAATAAAAGCAAACAAAAATGTAGAGCGGTTCCGACTTTACATAGGGTCCCTCTTCTAGTTCACATAGTCTTCTCGATCCTCTTCTCAAAGCTCACTCCTCAGAGGTGCTGTTTTGCTAATTGTGTCCTACTCTGTATGACGCCTCTTAACAGCTGGTCACTTCACTTGCTCACCATTATACTCAATGACGCTGTAAAGGTCAGTAGAGACCAACAGCTTTAGTCGGGTCAAAAAAATCCATAACTGTCATTCACAAAAAGTTTTCTACGCAGCCAAAGATGTAATAAGGCGAATTCTGTGTACGCAGCATAATTTTTAAGGTTCCGTATTCAAAGGGTTAAACGAACCCTATTACTAAAGCTCCGCTGTCCATCTCTCGTCTGTCACCCAGCTGTACCTATCTTATAAACCGTGATAGCTTGACCGTTGAAATTTTCACAGAGAATGTATTTCTGTTGCCGCTATTACGACCCTAAAAACCAGAATAATATATATATATATATATATTTAAGGGGGCCACCATACAACAAACGTGATTTTTTGCGCGTATTTGCGTGCGACTCGGTCTTGAAAGCTTATTTTTGCTTTTTGCTGATTCTATTTATTTGTATCGGTTTGAAACTGACATTCATACTTTATAAAAACGTTCTTAAACAGCACTCACACAGATTATTCACTTACGGTTCCCGTGAACAGCGTAACAGTAGCGGACATAGGAGATGTGGAAGTTGTCACAGGCGATATTTTTAGATTGTTGGAGACCCTCGACCTGAATAAATCGGCGGGACCAGACAATATTCCTGCAATCTTTATCGTTAGATGCGCCAAGAGCCTGTCGGTTCCCATATCTCTATTGTTTAAGCGGTCTTTATCGGAGGGCGTGGTGCCCGGTATTTGGAAATCGGCGTATATTACCCCAGTACATAAAAAAGGGCCGAAAGAAATGGTCGAAAATTACAGACCAATTTCCAAATTATGCCTGTTTGCAAAAGTACTGGAAAAAGTGGTTTATAGGCAGGTATATGTTTCTTTGAAACAGACACTCAGCTTGGACCAGCATGGTTTCTTAAAAGGCCGATCCACAACATCGAACCTTGTATTATGTAGCGACTTCCTGTCACAGCATATGTCACAACCTTCACAAGTCGATGTAGTCTACACTGACTACAGTAAGTGTTTTGACAGAATTGATCATGTACTGTTACTTCGTAAGCTGCAAGCGATCGGTATAAGGGGTAATCTTTACAGATGGTTTACGTCCTATGTGCAGAATAGATGTCAGACAGTTGTGCTAAATGGATATACGTCTTCTGCAATGCTAATTCCATCAGGTGTGCCTCAGGGATCGTTGTTAGGCCCGCTACTCTTTAATATTTTTATTAATGATATTACCGCGTGTTTTGTTAGCTCTAAAGTGATATTGTATGCCGATGACATGAAAATCCTCTGTCCAGTTGAATCAATAGAAAGCGCGCAGCGTCTACAAGACGATCTGGTTAGATTCGAAAACTACTGTTCTGTCAACAAATTGGATCTGAATGTTTCGAAATGCTTTATTAGTTCCTTCACCCGTAAATCTGATCCAATAATGTTTGCATACAAGCTCAAAAACGTGGTTGTTACTAGGGTAAATTTAATTCGTGATCTTGGGATAATTTTTGATGGCAAATTGCTTTATGACGAACATATTAATAACATTATTAATAAAGCATCTAAATCACTTGGTTTTATATTGCGTATGTCATCAGATTTTGTCTCTATTAAAACTTTTAAAATCCTATATTGTGCCTTCGTACGCAGTCACTTAGAATATGCGTCACAGGTTTGGAATCCTGCTTATAATATATACATAACGCGTATTGAACGAATCCAAAAGCGATTCTTGCGCTATCTTCAATTTAGAATCAAGACTTATCTCCCTGACTATACGAAAAGGTGTAAAAAATTCCATATGTTGCCGTTGTACGAAAGAAGACGCATAGCTGATATCGTCTACTTGATCAACATAGCAAATGGCACGGTTGACTGCCCTGAGTTGTTGGAGAGCATTGGCCTGAGGGTCCCATATGCATCATTGAGGAGGCCTTGCACTTTGCATGTTGCCGAAGGTAGTGGAAAAACCAACTACAGAAGAAATTCTTATCTAATAAGAGCTAGCAAGTGTTTCAACGACTTGACCGAGAGACATGATATTGACCTTTTTAATACCACTGCTAAACAGCTGAAGAAGCTGATTAGTAGTGCATTTTTTGATAGTTAAACAGTTGATTATGTTACTAAACAAGTGTATTTTTAGGTAGTTAGGTATCGTATATACCTACTTAATAAAGTTTGTTTTTTTCTGTGTGCGTCCGTCTTTCTAAGTGTACTTAATTAGTAATTCTATTACCTATTAATGGAAACTTATAATTGGCCCTCTTTAATATTTACTTAACTATACTTGTACCTAGCTGTAAGTTTTCTTAAAATCTTAAAATAAAATAAAATAAAATAAAATAATAGCTAATTAATTCATTCTAAATCAATTTGATTGCAATTTGTAAGTGACTGACTTTGATTGGTTCTTTAGAATTTAGCCCATATTTATCATTTCAAACGATATCGTCAGTTTATACGATAGAACGGAGCCGGTTTATTCCCACAATAACTCTAATATTCAAATAGTCAAATACATTGACCAGGTCATGACCAAGCAGATACATTCTCATTTAATATTCCATGGTAATAAATACAAATGGATTTAATGTAATACGGTTTACGAGTATTACGTAAGACATATCTATTAGTGTTGTGTTTTTGTCGGGTTTATATTGATTTCTCTGTAATATTACTACATTTTAATTATGAAGGTTGTCTGGAAAAGATCGCTTTGAGCGATAAGACCGCCAATTGTAACACTTCCGTTAAATTTGTACTTTTTATTTATAATTTGTATTTCAATAAAGAGTTTATATATCTATCTATCTATCTATCTATCTATCTATCTATCTATCTATCTATCTATCTATCTATCTATCTATGATTTAGTGTGCATTTTAGGTTTACGTTTATTAAAAGTTACGGTGTTTTGTTTTGGGGTTAAAATGTAATACCTAATATTGTTATGTTACACTATTGTTTTAATGTATATGCTTTACTGCAAATGACATAACAGCAATGAATTTTTTAATCGTACACTTTAAACTATTTATTGTTTCGTTGATTTTAAAATACTTTACTACCTGCATTGCCATACAGCGTGGCAATGCAGCCAGCGTTCTGGGCACTTTTCCCCCACCAAAGGTCTTTTTGATACGTGCTTTACTACCTAATAATGATTTATGTGGGTAAGTAATCCACGACCAGTAGGCCTAGCACGAATATTTACGCGCGCGTAAGTGTAACGTTAAGTGTGTGTAAGGCAGTTGTATGGCATTTGATCTGCCCCCCTATTACGATTGAGTTAGCAGCGCTGCTTTGACAGCAGTTGAGCGGCAGACGCAATCGTAATAGCCTTACGTTAATATTACACTTACGCAAGCGTAAATATTCGTGCTAGGCCTACTGTACAAAAATGTGAAAGAGCTTTACTAAAATAGCTGTCTATCAGCGGAATTTTTGTATATGGCTAGTGTCATGTAAGGTTCTGTTTTACCTAGTGGAAAACATAGTTTCATAAATATATATTTAGTTTGAAATCCATCTCATATTACTTGTTGTTGTATTAAGTAAGATTCTGTTCTTCCTAGTAGAAGTTGCTTGATGCCGATAGAAATGAATCGAGCAATAGAAAGCCACCGGATGGATGCCACCACACAGATTAACATAATGATGCCATTTCCAGCAGAGTGACCTCCAAACTCACTGAATTAAGATAATCAGCCGATTGTACTCCTCAGATTACAACTGCATAGATAAGGCGCTCAAACTTAAAATTGTACAAATAAAAGGAATACGAATATCAAGATCACAATTCCAGAATTTTTACAAGTAGCAATCAGAACGCAAATGTCAAACCTACAAATGTTATATGCTGTTTATCTAGACAATAAGACGTAGCTACGCAGACGTAGACGCAGACGTAGAGGCAGACAAAGACGCATACGTAAAGGCAGACGTAGAGGCAGACGTAGAGGCAGACGTAGACGCAGACGTAGAGGCAACGCAGACGTAGACTCAGACGTAGAGGCAGACGTAGACGCAGACGTAGAGGCAGATGTAGGCGCAGACGTAGATGCAAACGTAGACGCAGACGTAGAGGCAGTCGTAGACGCAGACGTAGAGGCAGACGTAGACGCAGACGTAGATGCAGACGTAGACACAGATGTAGAGGCAGACGTAGACTCAGACGTAGAGGCAGACGTAGACGCAGACGTAGAGGCAGCTGTAGATGCAGACGTAGAGGGAGACGTAGAGGCAGACGTAGACGCAGAAGTAGACGCAGACGTTACGCACACGTACACACACCCGTAGATGACCAAATTATGCTAGCGCAGAACTTGTCTAAGTTTAATATAATTGTATGTACGTACATAACCCGAACTTAAAATTATGCGGAGAAAGGCTATAATTTTCTGACTACGTAGATACCTATTCATTTTTTGGGTGCCAATTAAACTTTTGAGTGCCATTTCCATTTATTTTTGGTAGTCTGTGTAGTGGTACACCATGACATGGTGTAGTGATGGGCAATCAGTCGCGGTCACCAGACCGTGGCACATTGTGTCACCGGACGGACGGACGGACGGTGGCTTGTTAGCTGGGTACTGTTACGTTAAGTACTGTCAGGTGGACAGGTCACCAGCACAGCATGAATTATAATAACTGGCCAAGTGCAAGTAGGACTCGCGAATGAAGGGTTCCGTACCAATAACTATAAAAACAAGCTAAAAATCACGTTTGTTGTATGGGAGCCCCTTAAATATTTATTTGATTTGTTTTTTAGTATTTTGTGTTAAAGCGACAACAGAAATACGTAATTTTCATGTTGTTGTCATTTCATGTCATGAGATACAGCCTGGTGGCAGACGGACAGATACAAAGACGGACAGCGGAGCCTTAGCAATAGGTTTCGCTTAACTTTTTGTGTACGGAACCCTAAAAATGGATCTCTCATCACTCACGAAACCGTTTGATCAATGAACGACCACGCGGATCACGTCATGTTGCTTTTACATTGGTCAAACACTTTCTCTATAGTAAAAATAGAGAGTAGAGGTAAAATTGTGCCGATTTTTATGGAATTTCTAGCTTTTTTATTTCGAAAAGGGTATATTCTGACTTCCGACTACAGTCCTCTCAGTGCTCTAATCAAAGCTACTAAATATTTTCACTTAATTTTATCCTTTTAAAAACGCAGTCAAATTGACTTCAACCGCCTTAATTTCTAAAATATTAGTTCTAAGAACAAGAATTTTCCAAGTGTTACTGAGAAACACTTGGATGATATTGACAATTTTTTCAGGTATTTTGGTTTAAACACCAAACGGTTTGATCATTAAAATTACTATGGAAATAATTTAGAAGGATACATTTTCAAATTAAGAATCAAACAAATAAAATAATTAATAAAAAAAAATAATGTAAATGACTGACAATAACAGACTATAACAAAATACTACCGAATTGAGAACCTACTCTTCAGTGTGATAATTTTAATTCCCACTTATCCCACTATTGGGCAGGTTTAGTGGGATGAAAAGAATCAAACATTATTGCTACTGTTTTAAAAAAATACCAGGTAAAATAAAATGCACAAATATATAAATAAAAAATGCTTCCACTTCTCTCCTCGCCTATACACTTTTTGTATTGTAACTCGTACCGTTGTTATATTTTGATGTCACTCGAGAGTCTAGTGTCGCGTGTCACGCGTCACGTGTCACGTGTCACGTGGCGTGTCCTGTTTCGGTCTAGCTCGCAAATAAATAAATATGTATGGTCATTTCTCACAGCGCCATCTAGCCCCAAACTAAGCATAGCTTGTACTATGGGAACCAGATAACTGATACAATACTTATATACTTTTTTTGTTTGTAAATACATACATAGAATTCAATATACAATAAATAGTGACTCACTTAAGTCACATCACACCATCAGCTGGAAGAAAACATAGGTCGAACCCAAAAATGAACACTTTAGACGCATCATAGGGTTTGCCGTAATCACCATGATTGCCAGGCGGCTTCGTGATTGCAGAAGATTTAATGTACCTCAGAGAATGCTGCTGGCTATTCTCTGGTTATTCCCTCAGCCGGATCTTACGGCACAGCGGGAAGAGACGGCGTTGTTCTATTCTCACAGCGAAACGACACGGCGAGTCACTCATGACTGTGACTCTCAACACGGTGATTTTATTTAACTGTATTTTAAAAACTATTATCTTCTAAGCACGCGTAGATGGTCTAAAAAATTAAGAATAAAAAGGGAATCCCAGGGTACCTACTTCATTTTATTATTATTTTATATTTTGTATTTCCAAACAAAAAAGTATATAAGTATTGTATCAGTTATCTGGTTCCCATAGTACAAGCTATGCTTAGTTTGGGGCTAGATGGCGCTGTGTGAAATGTCCACACGTTTTTATTTATTTATATTCATCATTTCAAACAGATTTACGTCACGACATCTGTGATTATACAAAAGTTTGAAACTATTATTTCGTCTTATTAGCATTTGGTTGTTAATTGTTAATCTGGAATTATTTTCGTGATGTTTTCAAGTTTTACGTTTTACTATAACGCTCTTAATTTTACGACAAATTAAATACCTACTTATCTATAATTAAAAACCTTTTCGGTATGTTATACAAGTATGTGAGGCTATTAAACAGGTGTTTATTGTTTTTATGAGGTTTTAGAGGTTTGAACTCGATTTCTGTATGGTTTTAAATACTTTACGTAATTTAACTGCTTCAACTTAAACTGATAAAGCTCTCATGATACTCTGATTTGTAATTGCCTCCTAATTGGTTTTTCTATTGGATATTTCACATTCAAAAGTAAAATAAAGAAGAAATATTTTAACAGGCTATGCCTTTAATAAATAATTATTGTGTGTCGACATTTCACACAGCGCCATCTAGCCCCAAACTAAGCATAGCTTGTACTATGGGAACCAGATAACTGATACAATACTTATATACTTTTTGTTTGTAAATACATACATAGAATTCAATATAACAACCAGACGCAGAACAAACATCGATGTTCATCACACAAATGTTTGTCCCGGGTAGGAATCGAACTCACAAGCTACAGTTCAGAAAACAGGGTTACTGCTAACTAAGCTATAAAAAAAAGTAGGAACCTACTTTAAATAAAAAAATCACAAAAAACATGTACTCGCAAACAAAATCTGAACATTCAGTTTACCATACATACATATAGGTAGTTTTACCTATAAATATCTGCCAATATAAGTATTAAACATTAATAAATAATTATATACTAAATTATACTAATTTAGTAAATAGACTCCATTAGTCAGATAGTAGTAAGTAATTCTATTAAAGGGACATGAATAAGGCTGTGTGTACACGGGAACAGTGACAAGGGCCGGCGCACACTCGCCGCGTTTTACTGGCCAGATACAGTGGAGTGGACACCTCGTGGTGACCCGTACTCGTAGGTAGCGGGCATTGTAGTGCTGGGGTAGCAAGATTTTTTTAATTAATGTATTTTACAAAGTACTAGCTAATGTGACACTGGTTTTTCATGGGCATGGGCATGTAAGTGATTTCTTACCTAGATATATTTATTATGTATTTATAAAACTATATATTTTGTTTTGTATATATTTTAATAGGTATAAATTTTCACACAGTGTTAGTTTTATAATGGTATTTTCTCTTGTCTCGTTAAGGTCAAATTAAGTTATACTCGTTTGGTTTTTTTTTAAATATTTATTTTTCGATTTTATGATAGGTATGTAATTTTCACTGTTTGTACCAGGCAGAGTGCATGTGTCATTGGATTATGGGATTGATGTTATTTACTGTTTAAATCATGTTGTTTTGTAATTGTATGTTCCATTATCTGTTATGTGCACCTATGAAATAAATAAATTTAAGTAAAATGCAGTGCAAGTGTGCTTATGAAAAAAGAAAGTTTATGCGGTACTAATAGGTAAGGTTAGATATGCACTTGCGTATTACATAGCAATCCTAATAACCTGGCAACACAATAAGGAAATTCCTTTGTAGAATTTATCTGATCCCGTGAATAAAACCGAAAGTATTCTATAAACAGTTACAGCTTACAGTTAGTTTGTCGTGCAGGCAATTGAAATTATATGCACATAGTATTTAGCTTCTGATGTAAATAATTTCAATGATGCTAACACATTATGCATGCGTGACGTCAATGGAGAACGCTGAAAAATTTTTTTATTCATATAACCCACTCCGCTCATGCCACTCGCTCCTCTTATCGCTCCGCTCACGCCCGAGTCCTCTTCCTGCGCTCAGTGTTCCCGAGAGCATTGTTTAGTGCGCGCGCGATAACCTCCGAACCGTGGTTTTATTACGGGCGCAGGCGCAGGACCTTACGGTATTATACTACTGTGTATAGTCAACGAGGAAATTGCTAAATATTTAAGTTTATTTGATTTCAAGACTAATTTTTCGTTACCTAGTTACCTAGACAATATAAAACAGGTTAATCGCGAGCTGAAATCTTAATTTACCTTAATGATTTGAGCACCATACTTAGCAGTTCTTCATGTTGAAACAAAATTATTAGACATAATTACCGATCCCGAGATCCCGACTTTTTAAAATGTAGTTAACAACCGTGAAAGTTGTCTAGAATAATTTTTGTATTTTATCTTAATTAAATAGTTTTTTAAATACTTAATATTTTTTTAGGCGGTAATAATATGAGGGCTTGATAATAATCATAACATTGACAGTGACAATTAATAACAAACAAATTCCGTTTTTATTAATACTAAAATTCACATTCAGTCCAAGTTCAAACGGTAAAAGTTAAGGTAGGTAGATAAATATTAATTAAAACTTTCCGTTTGTTTACTAAAACTTTTCTTGCCGACTGTACTTGCAACGGTACCGGGAATGAATCAAAGCATTATTGGAGTAAACTAATGAGAATAAGTACCTACTTGAACACTTTAGTTATCAAACGGTGAAGAAGATTCAAAAACGTATTTGTATTTTTTTACCGTTAACATTTTTATCCAAATAGGCTGTTGGTAACACATAGTTCAAGTGCGTGGTAGGAAGGGTTAGTCCCAAACGGTCCCGCAACATTCATCACCATCATCAACAGCCTGAAGGTGTCCACTGCTGAACATAGGACTCCCCACATAGTCCCATTTTATACAACTGCTCGCCTCTTGCATCCCATCCTCCACGCGATTTTAACCAGATCATCGGTCCACCTAGCAGGAGGCCTACGTTGCGTCTTCCAGTTCGTGGTCGCCACTCGAGAACCTTTCCGCATAGGTTGTCAGTTCTACGAACGATGTGGCCTGCCCATTGCTATTTCAACTTCTAATTCTAAAAGCTATATCGGTCATAATTTATTATACCCAAAGCCAACATTACAGACAAACCTACAGAAGTCTGTTCTACAGTGAGCTGATTCCCGCAGCTTTCGCACCAATTAACCACCGCCTGCTAACTGCAACAAAAAGTGAAAGGTGACGCGCGCACTACTACCCGCTTTTATTGAAACCAATTATACAATTGGCGTTTCAGTGCCGCGGACGATACGAGCGGTGGACGACTCATGTGCCGCCCCCGCGGTTCACACGCTCCTTGTGACTGTGTTTAGAGGAGTTTAAAACCAATAGAATTGTTGTAATATTAGTATGGTTGGCTATTAAAGCAATGTCTAAGTAAATAGAAAGCGTAGTCCAATGGTTTAATCGTCATTGATTCTCAGTGATTAGCGCTACGAGCATCGTTGATTTATTGATATCTTGAATGTAAGTTTATAGACTCCAGCCCCCTTACAAACACCGAATAACAGTGGAATAGCTACCCAGTGTTTTTTCTTTTTTTGTCTTTACCCATTTCAAACTCGACGGAAAGAAACAAAACACTAAAAATAACTATTCCTCCTCTACAAAATACAAGAGGGTAGAAGTTTAATTAGATTTTGCGATAAAATCTAAAAGCTAAAGTCAATATTTTGCCATACCTTTCCTTAGTTCGGTTGCGTTGCAATACAGAGTAAAGTTAAAGTGAACAGCCTGTCACAATATGTCACTTACTGCCCACAAAAACTGTAATAATAATTTAAACTCCATTAGAACTATATAAATGAACCAGCCGTTTAGTTACGCGAGGAAATAAATCTGAAATTAATTGGCACTCGGCGGAGAGGTGCGTAGGAGACGCGACGCCGCACTGCGGATTTATTTTATCTATGGTTTATTAAAATGATATAATAATAAATTGGATGAGAAATAAACTGCTCCGAGTATTAGGTTTAATAAAATATGTATGTGCAATCCATCAAAACAAAATCTTTATTATATTTAGCAATAGATTACACCTGAAGACAAATAAAAAAATATAAAATAAAATGTTTATCGTGTAAATCATCAACAGCCTGAAAACGTCGACAGAACATAAGCCTTCTCCACAGAGCCTAACTTTGAGCGGCTACTCGACTCCTGCATCCTTTGGCTCCCCGCGATTTTCAACAGACCCGATCGTTGGCCGACCTAGTGGGGCCTACGCCGCGTCTTCCGGTTTGTGGTTGCCACTCGAGAACCTTTCTTCCCTATTGGTGCTCAGTTACCGCGATGATGCCTGCCCATTGCCATTTCAACCTCAATTCTAAGAGTTATAGTAGTATTTTAGTTCTCCTGTGCATCTCGTTATTTCGAATCTTATCTCTCAGGGAAACACCAAGCAAGTATTCTCTCCATAGTTTGTTGCTAATTACAGATTATTAAGTTCTAATAGATCAATACCAATCAAGTTAATTAATAAAATAGGTGTATTTTATGTGTATTTTATGCCCAGGCTTTGATCGGGGGGTTTATTTTATTTTTTTATGAGTTTGAATGACGTGACGATCTATATAGTCGTTCACCTGATGTTAAGCAACACGGCTGCCCATAACAGTTGCAGTCTCACTCGGAACTTTAAAATAATAAAGTTCCGAGTGATACTGCACTGCGCACGTCATGCTGAGACATCACACAGTCTAGTAATCAGATTACTACACTGTGTAATCAGGTCAAAAGTCTCATTTGCCCAGTAATTTCACTAGCTACAATGCTCTATAAACCTGAACACAGTAGTGCTTGCACACTACTGCTTGGCGGCAGAATAACTAACATTACTCCATCTTGGCTGTCGCAAGTTTTACCAACTTTTGCTCCAGATTATAATCCGGTCCTCCTACTGGACCGTGGTATCACAGATAACATAAATCATACAATTATTGCGGACAGACAGACAGACAGTCGAACATTGAGTGGGCATACCGTATCGAAACTACATTTCGTTAAATTTCTTGGTTGGATTTACTTCCTCGTACATTGATTTATGTTAATACAAGAAGGTTTATAACTTGACCTTTTAGACTCTTGACTCTTGTAGTGCCAATAAGGCCAAAATGATCGGAAAATTAATGGTTTCAATTACGCCAAGAAGGTTAAAGCCTCGTTCTTATATTTTTGGTTTTTACGTTTCAATTCATCATCAGCCTGAACACGTCCACTGCTGAACATAGTTACATAGGCCTGCCCAAAGGGTGCCACTTTGAGCGGCTGCTTGCCTCGGCTCCCACGGCTTTCACCAAATTGTCTTCCAGTTCGTGGCCACTCGATAACCTTTTCTTCCCCAACGGCTGTCAGTTCTACGAGCAATGTGGCCTGCCCATTGCTATTTTAACTTGCTAATTCTGAAAGCTATATTGGTTGCTTTAGTTCTCTTGCGGATCTCCTCATTTCGGATGAATTACTTTTTCTAATCTATGTTTTTACGGCACTAAAGGCATGTTAGGCACCCCCACCCCTAGAGGATATAGACTTCTTGGGCCCCACTCTCACTCTTGGGTGGCATCGTTACGACGTCGGGTGAAATCATAACAGAACAAAACCAAACAAATAAAAAATCCGCGGGTTCGAATTCGCTAGTTCCTAAAACTGAATTAATTAATTAGTTCCCAAGTATCAAGTTCAGCCTCTTGACTCGATACAACGTCGAGCTTACCGAACACCTGGAGCCTCTCAAAATACGCAGAGTTATTGGATCTCTTTGTATATTTTACCGAATCTACAATGGGGAATGCTCTGAAGAATTATTTGACCTGATACCGGCATCGCGTTTTTACCATCGCACCTCTCGCCACCGTGAAAAAGCTCATCCACACATTATTGAGTCGTGGAAGTCGCATACGACTCGGTTTATGCGCACTTTCTTACCGTACGCCTGTAAGATGTGGAATGAGCTTCCACCAGCGGTCTTTCCCCAGAGCTACAACATGCAGCAATTTAAAAGGAGGGTCAAAAGAGTATTATCACAGAGTAAGCAACGCATCAGTGGCACGTCTAGTGTTACAGATGTCCATAGGCTGCGGTGACCTCTTCCCATCAGGAGGGCCGTATGCTTGTTTGCTACCTATAGCATAAAAAAAAAATTTTAAAGACTACAATCTTTAAAAAGAAACAACGCACAAAAAGGAGCGATTGCTACCTAAATGTATAGAGCAGATGAAGGGAATTAAAGCTAGTGAAATTACTGGGCAAATGAGACTTTATGACCTGATTACACAGTCTAAGTAGTTATCTTATTACTAGACTATATAGGGATGGAATTTCCAAAAATCCTTTCTTAGTACTCCATTTTTAACTTTGCATTCTAACCCTACTTTATGCAAAAATGTTGCAAAATGAGAGATTGTGACGAATTTACAATAACTTTATTTACCTGTGACTTTACACATATTGTTTAATGCATGTGACGAATTTACTTTGTGACGAATTTACAACAACCCCTCAGAGTGTTTTAAACATAACATTTTAAAGTTCCGAGTGACACTGCAACTGTTATGGGCGGCCGTGTCACTTAATATCAGGTGAACGACTAGCTCGTCACGTCATGCATTCTCATAAAAATATTTTTCACAAAATACTATCCAGGCCCTCAGTATAGATCACTAAGTGCAGATAATACGAAGTTATGTTTCCGTCGAGAGCTCCGAGCTACGTGCCAATGTTTCAGATTGGAGACATAAAACATGTTTCTCGTTTCATTGAATCAAATCGATCGATTTTCTCTTTATGTTGGCGACGCCCATCGTGAAAGCTATACCGTTTATTTTACATTTAAGCCCTTCTATTTTTGATCTGTGGTTATTTTAACGGGTAAACTTTTTTCAGTGGAGAATTTTCAAACCCTGGATTAAAACGGAAGATAAGGCTTTGGTAACGGTCCGCTGAAATCAGGATAACGGACAAAATAATATGCCGTGAGAAAAAAATCTTTCGGTTTTCTTTCTTCAAGACAAGTTACTTTTGAGGACTTGGCTAATTTTCATTCTTCCTTTTGGATATACCTACCGGATAATACTTTACTTCGTTTAGTTTGGCTTTACGTACTTAGCCAGTGTCAAGCATTGTATATTCAGATTATAATAATGGTGATCAAGTCTTCAAAGTCAAGACAAAACAACGTCTCAAAATCAAGCTTGAGTAAAGCCAAAAACTGAAAAGCTTTACAGACCGTTCACACGTTCGTAAGATGGTCCCTGAACTGTGTATTATTTTGAAAATTGGCAAGTAAACCATCTGTGGTGGGGGGTACATAAGTGTTTAGATAATGGTGCTGGCAACCACCAATCACCGAGTGGTTGGATTTCGTTCTTTTATCGTTTACTTTACAGTCGTGCTCGATCACAAAATGTAAGTTTTAGAAAATTAAATACTACTGAAACATAGAGGATACTTGAATATAAATTAAATAGACGAGGAAACATGTTTGGTTTCCATTTTTACATCCAATATTCCCATTCTTTACTTTGATAGTAGTTTTATGAATACGAGTGACGACCGGAAGTGACATTGCGCCATTGGTAGCACGGAGCGGAATCAAAGCGGAATTATGGCTTGATTCGAATGTCATTGTCTCGTCACAATGACACCTCACATTAGTGATGGGTCATCGTCATCACAGAACTAACTATAGCTCATTATTTTATTGTCATCTGCGAATCGTCACGTAACAAACCAACTTGTAACAATCAACGTAACAATCAGTTTGTTGCTGCCGATGCCGGTTGTATGCTTTTAGATCCGTTTAATATAGTTACACCAGCAGCGCTCCGCGGTTTCACTCGCTAATAAAATGTGTCCAATATTCATAGGAATGATTTTTTTTAAGTGTAAACCACACTTTATTTATATCTATAAAGATATTATAGTCCTCAACTAGCCAATATTAATAAAAATTAAATAAAATTACTCCAAAAAATGAGCTATCCCCATTACTAATTTCATTAAAATTCGCTCTGCCATTGTGGTGTAAAGATGGAACAAACGTACATACAAATCTATTTCTTAGTTCATAATATTATTATAATATAAAATATAGTTAGTATTGACACATAATTATGGTATATGTATACAAGGTGCCCTTGAATTGGTATGTTATCCCGAAATGGGGGGACTAGGACCATGATACCCTACAAGTTGTGAGTCTTACTTGAAACTGGGTGTTTTAAAACCTCCATGGTAAAAACTGAATTCACGTGCAAAATTGCACGTGCGATCGCTACGAGAGTTAACAAGATACTATAAATTCATTTCTAAACACAGTTCGTTAAACTCATTTATGTGCACTCGGTCAAGGACGAAATTCAACCACCCAGCTGCGCTAAAGCTATTTTCGAACGTAAACTTTACATGGCATTTCTTCAATGAAAAACTATTAATTTAGTAAAGTCGTAGAAGAAACATTGTCTACCTTGGGATGTAGATTTACCCCCTTTCGGGATAACATACCAATTCAAGGTCACCTTGTATTTCTGTAAGTATTATAATTATTATCTGTGGTATGTAGCATAGTAGTGTAACCCGTGCTAATTGGAAGGTGTGGCCGCACAAAGTGGCGCTCCCTGGGGGAGGCCTATGTTCAGCAGTAGACGTTTCAGGCTGATGATGATGATGATGATGACAGTGTCTCATCAGCTCCACTTATTCATGAAATATGCTGGTATTTTTCTCAGTTAATAAAAGTAGAGTCATATAGTGAGATTCCTAATTCGACTGTTGATATTTTAGTTAAATATTTAGACAAGTGAAAGTTACGATAACAATAAACTTTAAGCGCCATATTTGATGTTTTCACCCATTTTTTATTGTTAATCAATAGTTTTATGGTTTTCGTTTTTAATAAATCAAAATTTAATATCAATAAAACTTGATGGTGGGACATTTACACATCTGTTATATTTGAAATATGGCTGTAAAAATTAATCAAATATTCATAAAATATTATCTAAAAATACATAAAATAAACCTAGTTTTATACAAATTTTAAAATTTTTAACTGTAAAAAAAGAGCTTCATATATAAAGTGTGTATTTATTAATAACGAAATTAAGATCAATTTATTTTTTATTTACCTGTACACCGAAGCCGAAAACTCTTAGCTACTAATTAATATCCTTCCAACGCAAAGGTTGTCTGGAAGAGATCGTTCTAAGCGATAAGACCGCCTATTGTACGTATAATTTAATTAAGTTTTTCCTTTTGTATGTTTTGTTGTCTTAAGGTGTACAATAAAGAGTTGATCTATCTATCTATCAATGGCGACCGTAACCTATACCTTTTTCAATGAATAGTTGTCCTGTTACGGGAGTCGAACCCGGTTATGAGCCGCCCTACTGAACCACCACACCACAGATGTCATCGAAGGAGATGTAACACAATTAACTAGTCCTGGTAATGAAGTCCGCAGCACAATTATCGGGACCGTGCGAGGCCGCGGCTGGCGGACAGTTCACAGTTCACACACTCCCACGCCTGCAGACGGACATGCATGCGGCATGTTTATATTACACTCGTTACAGAACTGTACACTGACCTATTGATTAATGTTAAAATTAAACTCTAGCTTCGTACCTACTATTTTCTTGCTCCCCGCGTGACTTCCGCTAGCGGTCTTTCCGCAGAGCTATATATAACATGGAGCACTCTAAAAGGAGGGTTAAAAGAGTCCTACAGAAGCACCAGGTGACGCCTCGGGTGGTACAGGTGTCCATAGGCTACGGTGACCGATTTCCATCATCAGGGGGGCCGTATGTTTGTTTGCTGACATAAACAAAAAAACTAACAATTAAAAGTATCAAAAGCTAATTTCTGTAAGCAATAATTATTTATGTGTGAAAAGTCTTTGTCACAATTAATTAACAGCTAACGGAAAACTAAGTATTGGGATTAATAATAAATTAACGAAATTTGAAGTTTATATATATCTGCTTTATTTGTTTAAAATACAGATAAATTAAAGTTATACAAATCTCTATTCTGCTCATGTAAAAAACCGAAACGTTCTGTAGGTATGTTTGTTTGTGTTTCTTTCCAAAATCAAAGAGTATTATAGTAACTACCTATACCAAAATAGCTGAACGAACTTGGATTAAATTCTGTACACAGATAGCTAATAATGTAGTATAGTACGCCGAAACTAACTTAGGATAATTTTTGGAGTGGAGCTAAAAATGTCCACCCAATGTGTGCCAATTGTAGACGATACCGCGGGAGACGACTTGCTATAATTATTTTTAATTAGGCGGATTGCCATTTTGATGCATGCCATTTTGCAACTTGGACGATTTGCCTACTTGTTCACCTTACTTAGCAGTCGTGCCGATATAGATTGAAAAATAGTAATGAACACTATTGTGAGTAATATACAGGAAAACCATATTTACGCGAAACAACCAAAACAAAATATAAAGTTCAAATATCCCGTTAATGAACCGAATCCTGTTACCAATGACTATAAAAAAACTAGATATAGTTTCCTAAGTAACAATACCAAGTCTATTTCCAAATATATTTAGAAAGTATTAATTGATTCGGTGATTATCGGGCGGCGCCGCGGGCGTGGCGCTAGTTTATTATGATATATTGCCGCTATTAAACAAACTATACAAATATAGCTCGCTTGGGCTTGCCACGCGGTTTTGTTCGCTTATTTTTCCACACAAGCATTACAAACAATTCAATCTTATGAGCAAAATAGGCCAACCACCGACCAAGGTCACATTTATCTCACCTTAATCTCCTGACGACCTTGGTCGGTGGTTGGTCCCGATCGTCTATTTTACCCATAAGTCTTGTGCAGACAGATTGTATTACAGACACATTTTGTGTGATTTATTAAAACGTGTTTGTAACTGACTGTATATAAATATGGCAGATTTCACGAACAAGCGAGTTGACGACAACAAAAATAGGTATTACTTAATCGGGAGGTCCTGAACTCCTGACTCGCGGGCAATTGCGAATGCCATATTCGCCGGTTGTCAACTCATCTACAACCTGATGAAGACATCCCCTGCTGAACGTAGGCCCCAACAAAGCGCCACTTTGAGCGGCTGCTCGTCTCCTACATCCATCAGCTCCCCACGGTTAACAACGAAAAATAGAAATCAAGAAAAAACATTTTGTATACTAATTATACGTTTTGTAATACATAATTATTAATTATGTTTGTAGTACATATTCATGTACCCAATTCTTAGTAACATAAAAACTACTAAGTAACTACTTACTAGTTCCCATGAATCCACAAATTGATTAGTGATGAGCTGATGAGACAACTGTGACAAAATAATTTCTTAATTTAACTTTGTGATTCTTGAACAGTGAAAAGGTCAAGTTGCGCCTATAACTATACAAATAAACAAACAAACAACTCAAAATGAATATTCGTGGTCAACTAGGATGGATAGTCGACCCTTCAGGCTCCACTCACCACCCACGGTCACATTTACATAAGCAATTAGAGAAATGGCCGCGATCATTACCGCGCTATATGTACCACATTGTCCGAGCTCGTATGGTTTTAATTATTATGATTTACGGAACGATCGGGATCGTGTCTAGTTGTGTGTAACTCTATGGATGTTTACTTTTGTTGTTATCTAGTTTAATTTTGGGTATTAAATGAGATGAAACTTATTTGGTTTAATACTAGTTGTAGAGACATTTCACAGTTTTGTTCGTAACTTCCTCATATATTATGGTAAGTTTTGTTTTTTTTTTGATAAAGCTATCCTAACTAGGTTTATGTTTGCACACTACATAAAAATATGAAGGTATTGTACTTAATACCACGTTTCAAGTTTTTTAAATTTCGGTTTCGAAAATTCGGTTAAATCAAAGAGAACGTTTATAGCTCGAAGATATTGTGTACGAGCGATTTGTGATGTATCTCCTCTAACAATAAGCTTTTATTTAAGGTGCCCAAACTGCTCACACTACCTAGTCTTTACATTCGAGGTTTGCCACTTTGGTAAAAACGCATTCCTCTCTTTTCAAGTCAAACTGAAATGTCTGTAATTTTAACACCAGATTTTCTAATGAATAGGCATGATAACTACTATTAAAAAAGAACAAGTGAATATTATTTTCATAAAGAAGATTAAAAATGAATGCAATAATTGAAATAATAAGGAGAATCGGTAAATAAATCACGGAGTAATAAGCTTTTATAGTTTCTACAGGAAGCATCTCCTGTCCCTTTCTCGCGAAACAGAGCGCCTCCACAGTTACTATGAAAAATCCACTCGTGACGTCACATGCCAAAGAGATTGTATGAAAAGCTACCACAGCTTAGTAATGAGGTACTATGAACGACTTTCCTCTGACGTCATTCGCCGTTTGAGCTATCTCTTTCTATTCCGGTTTTAAAATGCTTGTAACTTGGTAATTTTTGAGATATTTAATTTTTGTTTTCACAAACGTTTATCTTTGAGGAATATAATTAATTTATAAAAAAAAAATTTAGTCATCATGCCTATTGAGATTTCCACTTATCAAAACGGACATTATGTAGTCGAAACAATGCAATGTCGATTCAGATATTTAATAAATTTCCCGAGTCAATGAAAATCTAACAGTAGTACGTACACATGTCTAAGATGAGATAAGTTTTATTGAAATTTACAATTTTGTTACATAATTGCTTATACAATGCAAGAACATACGTTTTCTTCAGATCAAACTTGACTATGAACTCCTAACTAAGCACGAGGCTTGTATCTTGCGATTGGGACAATTTGCAACTAAGGTGTTCAACAGTCATTAACTGTTTTTGAAATAAATAAATTTTATATATAACAGCAGAGTATGTATGTCCCCAGAGACTGCGGTGGGTCGGTGTCGCTGGGCGCTAGTGTGGTGTGCGCACGCGCGCCCGGACTCACGGACAAGCAGCGCGCGCTGTGCCGCGCCTCGCCCGCCGCCATGGCAGCCATCGCCGACGGACTCAGGTAGGGAGCAGGGCAGCTTGGGATCATACTTTATAAACAGAAAACGTCCACTTCTGAATCGAGCCTGAACCATGTCCCTCAAAGTCCGCCACTGAGAACGATGTTCAGCTCTGCTTTTCCATTCTTTACTAGCCCTTGTTTGAAGGTTCTCAAGACACCATGAACCGGAAGATGCAGCGTAGACGGGATCCCAATTAAGTTGGGGTTTCCGTGGCATTAGCCCCCAGGTCGCGATCAGAGAAGTGGACCGACAATCTGGGGAATGCTGCTGGGAGCGGAGGCGTGTAGCCGCACGAAGTAGCGCTCTCGGGGAGGCCATGTTCAGCCATGTTCAGGTCAACTGGACCTCTACGGACTGTTGATGATGATGATCATGACACACTAGGACCGATAGCACAGATTACTGTATATGTTACTAGTTCAGCTGTACGTTCGGTGCCGTACTTTCGGCAGGTGCGTCGCTACATTACACACGTCTGCCCCACCAGTTGTCAGTTCTACGACAGACATGACCAGCTCCCGATTGTTTCAGGATGGCTTACGCGGAGTGTCGGACCCAGCTTGCCGGCCGCCGGTGGAACTGTTCCGGAGTCGGTGACGGGGAACACTTCGGACATGTCATGCCGCTTGGTAAGCAAATTGTTAGTCTATGCTTCTATAGGTACATTCCTGCTGTTAGAAAGGGGAGACTGATACCTGTAATCTTCGATCAAATATACAACTGCATCCTAGTATCCCTGATCGAAGCTTGTATTTTAAAATGCAGGCTACCAAGATAATGCTGGCTACCAAGTGCGGGTTGGTGGATGATACCTACTTGTTGTTGAACATGCCAGTTTTCTAACGATGTTTACTTCACTGTTGTAGGAGCGAGATGGTCGCACATAACTTGATAAGTTATTGGCACCTCAGAGCTAATGCGTATGAACACATGGGTCACACTTACAGTGATTTTTAGAAAAAAAGAAAAATATGTCTCAATGTAAAGTAAAATACCAAACTTACAGAAAAACAAGTGAATATCAAGTCACGCGTTGATGTCTTTCATATGGAAAGTGGCAGTGTATGCGGCTACAGGCGAAACTAACGCGTTAACAAACAAATGAAAACGTCATATTTAATTATCAATACAATTTATTTAACTCTAATTCTGACATATTTATAATAACGAATCATATAACATCTACACAGCGATCAAAACAAAATAACACCAATTTCTTTTACATTCGCTGCAATTCAACTCTCTAAAGATTTACAATGCAATAAAGTCTGTCTTGTAACGTATTTATGATAAACAAACAAATAAAATGTAGCTTCCCTATTGAAATATCAAGTTTGTTATTAATGGGCGTCCCAAGCAACGATAGTTATAAACATCTCTATTAATTAATACAATGCGAGTGGAGAGATGCGCCGCGCAATAAAAGGTGGATATATCTGAGGCCGTGACGGCCGCCGCCCACCTGTGTACTCTGGTATTGATTTACTGTTGGAACTCGTTAAAACAGGGATGTATGAAGGTAGAGGGGCAAGTACTTGGTGGAATTATAGTGTGACTGAACAATGAAATGTCTATGAAGAGTCAGAATTAAATGTGTTGGGCCCCGATTCTCACATATTCAATTCCGTCTTTTTCGTGTAAAAGGATGTTAAAGAGACGGAAAATTTCAGAGGGTGTATTAGAAGTACGTACAACTTCCTTGTTTCAGAGTAAATCAACTAAAATTCACTGACATTAACAGAATCAACATAAGTACTTAGATCATCAGAGGTTTCGTAGCGAAGGACGTCAAAATGCGTGATGAGCTTGATTTTCTAAGTTTTTCCATAGTTTCCGTTTCATATCTTTATTACAGTCCAGAGAGACTAATACAGCAAATGTCACAGTTTTTTTTTTCTTACTACGATAGGGACAAAAAATTATAATAATGCCTCGCCATTTCTCAGTCTTTTGGAAAAGCACAGACTTTTCCCACCACTTTGTCCCAGGTACAGAATAACTAGTACCTAGGGTTATGTACCCCTAGTAATTCCTCCCTACAGCCGCCCCTGGCCGTGAAGGCCGGAGGTCCAGGCGGCCGCATTACTCTCGGTTTGTAGCCGCGCGTCCTGTCGCCGCGCTCGCTGCACTCCATCATAACTTCACATACATGATTTTGTGTTAGGGTTTTTGCAAATTGGTAAGATCCGCTTAGGGAATATCCAAGGAATTGGCAGCATTTTTCTGGGTACATTATAATCTTCTGCGATCACCAAGTCGTCTCCATACTATAATTATGTTAATATAATTATAGCAGGACCGACGATCTGATGAAAGCCGCGGGGAACCGATGGATGCAGGAAGAGAGCAGCTGCTCAAAGTGGGCTCCCTGGGGGAGGCCTATATTCAGCAGTGAACGTCTTCAGGCTGTTAACGATGATGATATATCAGTATCGACTGCATAGCCCAATTTAAAACAATTTTTTAACCACGAGCGGGGTTTGAAGCCATATCCGTCCATCTCTAAAGCCAGGACATGCTTTTCTTATGCGACCATGACAAGAAATGTTAAAATATCTGCTAATAGAATCAATATCTAAGTACTAGTCCGCATCTAATGTAAGTTCTATGCCTGAGCACCTAACGGTTCCGCAAAGCGCTGAGCTTTACAATCCGCGATGAAAGTCCATAAATACAGAGTTAGCATGTTTCGCTAACTGACGTTAAGCATTTGTGGAAGTTATATTTACTACTTAGGGTCGAACCGTGTTGGGACTCGGGCCTTGCTCAGAAGTTATGAGTTTCACCGCTTCCTAAACAACGACGAATTATCATTTGTAACAGTTTTTGGGTTGATCAGAAGCAAAAGAATGGAAAGAGGACACTTCAAGGTACTTTTTTAACTCAGACCCAGCCCCTAAGTGGACCGATAACTTGGTAATAACCATGGCGTGCCGTGGGACTTGCAGATGGAGAAGGCCAGCAGCCGCTCAAAGTGACGCTGTGTGGGGGAGGCCTGAGTACAGCAGTGGACTTCTTCAGAGTGTTGATGATGAACTAGTCACTTTAGATAGATAAATAACTTATACTTCTTATAAATACAGCCTGGTGGAAGACGGAGACAGACAAACAACAGACAGACGGACGGACAGCGGAGCCTTAGTAACAGGATCCGTTTAACCCTTTAGTTACGGAGCCTCAAAAAGTAACAATCTGGAAAAAGCTGATAGATATAATCTAAGTAGTAGTTGTTTTATGAAAAGTGCAGTAAAAGTGAGACAGCAATAAATGGACAGCTATTTTCAATTTTTTTCAATTCTTTACTGATAATTGGTTTGAGGACTCTGTCTTATAAGTAGTATAATATCTAATTGCATCAAAATTACATAATGAAGATAAAATAAGGATCAAAAGATCTCTAACTGTAGATACGCAGAACACCTGTCCACGGTAGTGGCGAGCGCCCACGGACGGTGATTTATAACTCACGATTTTGATCAGGGGTGTTTACACTTCACGACTTTTTGGTCGTAGCACAGATATTAAAATAGTAATATGTCGTAGGATGTTTATTATAAACTTATACCTGACGAATATTGCTATACCCAAGCTGGGTCATTATGTAACATACTTAAATATGCTATTTAACACCTGCATGTAACCAATAATGTTTGCAATAATTGATTGAGTATTGAGTATTGACTTATTAAACACTTAATAGCTACACGATATCAGACAGTTTCTAGTATTTATAGTGATATTATAGTATGACTTCAGGGGGTCTAGCAAAGATTACAAACGCTAACGCTAACGTCAAACATATTGAAAAATGTATTGAAACGACATAAGCTGCGGAAAAGTTATTCAAAATGTCATTCCAATACTCGGTGTAATTGAATTCATTAGCATCCTTTGAAACTAAGTACCTACTCCTGATACCGGTCACGTGTGGACCAAAATTTTTGAATTCTAACACATTGGTTTGGTAATAATAATAACTCCAAAAAATGGAATAACTTACTTAATCAAATGCTACAATACAAAATTTACATAAAATAATGTAGTACTGTTTTTAATTAGTACATACAAGGTATAAAAACGTTTAAATGTATCAAAATCATCCGTGCCAACTGCGTTAGGCGCCGCGGCAATCTTCATAATTTTCATTAAAAATATTTTCATTTACACACATTTACTCTTTAATAATCATCTATAAATAATGTACTATCATGGGCTCAATTAATGGTAATGAATTAAATTACAGCCTGTTTATTTTGTAGTTAGCGTTTGGCGTTAGCATTAGCGTTATGGATCTTTGCTTTTGGAATCTTTGTTAGACCCCCAGGGGGTTTGCTAGCAAAGATCCCAAACGCTAACGTTAACAAACGATAAAACAAGCGATAAAATAACCTGGGGGTCTAACAAAGATTCCAAAAGCAAAGATCCATAACGCTAGATCTATTTTATCGCGTGTCGTCAATTTATTTTTATCTTTAGTTTAACTTTAATGTGAGAATGAATTTATTCATCATCACCATCATCATTATTCATCATTCATCATTAACAGCCTGAAGACATCACACACAATTTTTTAAGTAGTGAGGTGTAAAGCGGCCTCTTCTCAGGTTGTCGTGTCAATTAAACATTTGTTGTTTACTTTTATATAGTGGTGTTAATTGAGCGGAGGCGGCAACTGTCCGCCGGACCGGATCCGTCCGTCCGTCTGTCCGGCCGTCTGTCCGTACGTCCGATATGTGATATAGACTACCGGACATGCGTATCAGAATACACACATTTTAAACAATAATTATTGACATTGTTTCATTTTATAATCACTTGTGCACTATATACTCCAAGCGAGACATCAGCCTTACCACTGTGTAACTTGCATGACTTGCTACGGCACCCCGTCGTCGCCGCCCAAGACACGTCTTGAGCGCCCGGAAGATCCTAAAGCAGCCGTTGTTTTGGCTGCGCTAGGGTCACCGGACCAGTCTAGCCCTTCTGGCTCAGGTACCAATTTCGGCACCGGTATAGGATACCAGCGTAACACAATCAGACACCGACCCGACCGGCGAGGTCGACGTAACCCCCGTAGGTTAGCTACAATGGTTGCGACTTTCCATAGGGTCCATTCCTCCAGCGGACGTAGCTTTCTCGATCCTCTTATCCCGGCAACAGCCCAAGCCGAGGCTCGCACCCCAGGGGTGCCCACGAGCTAGTTGCCCCCACTTTTGTCGGCTGGGTGCCTTAAGCGCCTGCCCTCCCACCCGGTGACGCTGTAAAGGTCGGTAGAGACCAACAGCATTAGCCCGTCCAAAAAAAATTATTTGCCACGTCGATTACGCAAAATAATAAATATTAATACAAACTCTACACACACCATTTTACGGTAACAAATGTTATTACTGTACATAAAATTGAAATAATTAAATAATAGTAAACTGTTTAATAAATAATTCCCATTTCCAAAATTTACGACGCCCTTAAACCCCTAATGAATTTCGACTATTAAAAGCCTATACAATCTGTCTTCTACACGAATTAACAAACTACATAATTGACACCGGAGCAATTAATTAAAATGCAAACGGTTAATTACCGACTTCCGTTCGTTATAACCGTTGTAAATCGCCGCATTAGTTGTTCGACGACCGTTTACACGTCAGATACTGCGACATTTACATTTTACCAACAATAAAAATTATGTCAAGGAACGGGGCGCTATCCAAATTACGGTAAACCTATTCCATAGATTTAGGAAAGGTAACGAACAAATTCTAGGTAAAAAAAATGGTAGTTATTCTGATTTGAGCCACTGGTTCGATCCACTGGTGGATCAAATATTTAATTTTTGTTTCGGTTCGATCCACCATTAAAATATAGTTACAAAATTGAAATAGGTGTTTTGATATTTTACTCTTCCAGTTGGACCCTCTCTCAGATTTTTCGACTCTTATTGGTACTTTTTTTTATTATGGGCTGCTGTGTCGCTTAACATCAGGTGAATTGTTCACAGCGACGCGTGAAGCAGCGTACACATACGCGCTGACGTCAGCCGGCGTAACGCATGCGCTGAGCGCCGCCTGCGCACGCGGGGACTTGCCCGCCTGTGGCTGTAACAATAGGTAACTAGTTTTTTACTACTATCATTCACTCCTCTTCTTCTGTTCTTATCTTATTCTCCTTCTCTCTTTCCCTCCTTCTTGAGTAGGCGATGACGTCAGCTGGCAATTGGCATGCCGTACGCACTTAGCGCCGCCTCCGCTTGCGGAGACTTGCGTGCCTGTGGCTGTACCAACAGGTGATTAGTACACTACTCTATACTATCATTCTCTATTCTCTCCTTCTTTTATGTACCTAAAGATGTCCTTCTTGGGTTAACAAACGATTATATAATAGACTCCTTTCTTCTTCTCCTCGTCACTCATCTTCTCCGTCCTTCCTTCTTGGGTAGGCAGGTGATTATACCATTCTCTTGTCCCCTCTTTGTTCTTCTCTTGTTACTTCTACCTCTCTTCATCTGTTTTCTTGCCTCCTCTATTACCTTCCTTCTTGAGTAAGCAAGTAGGTAGCAGAAACTTTAAGCCATCCCAAGGCTCCTGTTGTGAATTACCGATTAGTTTTTACGACCGCCACTTTTACCTAACACGCCTTCCGAAGCACCTTTTCAGGATGCTTTACGGAAATTACTCTTACCTAATATACCCTTCTGAAGCACCACCTTTCATCTTCTCAGGTGCCTTTCATTGACTGGTTTGGTGGCTTGACCAGCATTAGAAGCTCTCAACCTCTCCTCAGATGTGACAATTTGTGTGTGTATGTAATACAGACGGCGGTCGGTGTCGGCGGAGCAGTGGGAGTGGTCCGGCGCGCGGTGCGGCGAGGCGGCGCACGGCGCGCGGCTCGCGCGGAGGTTCCTCGACGCGCGCGAGCTCGAGCGGGACGCGCGCGCCACCATGAACCTGCACAACAACCGCCTCGGGAGGAAGGTCAGTCTGCCACACTCTACACTCGCACCTAGCTCGCTGCGGGTGCGAGCGGGACTACAACCGGCTCGCGAGGAAGGTCTGTCTGCCACACTCTACACTCGCACCTAGCTCGCTGCGGGTGCGAGCGGGACTACAACCGGCTCGGGAGGAAGGTCAGTCTGCCACACTCTACACTCGCACCTAGCTCGCTGCGCTCGCTCGTAGCTCTAGGTCAGTGTGAGTTCGAGTGAGACGTGAAGGCTACCATGCACATTATGCGCCCCGGGACGGGTGGGAAAGCATAGCTTTCATCTCTCTAGAGAAGCAGCAATCAAAGGTGTGAGTGTCTGAATGAGACACATGAGTCATCTAAATAGCAACTCTTCAGGAGGAAGTAAGAAATCCTAAATGTCTTAAATAGCATAATCGAAATATTCAAAATACATTATTCTTTTGGAATACCTACCACCCACATAAAAATTTTTCCTTGAATGGCAGGTTTAACTAAAAGAAATACCTATTAGCTACGCCTTACATTACTGCTTATTAAATTCAGAGTAGTTTATTTTATTCCGTGCACTAATTGGAAGCTGGCGGAGGTTCGTAATGACGTCTGTCATAACTGGTACTCGCGGTAAAAAATAAAATGCACGCGAACGCCAGCGTTGAGTGTGGTGCCGGCGCGGACAAGAGTGTTTATTTTCTGAACTTGTACTTTTTGAACTTTTTGTTAGTAATTTTACACTAATGGATGTAATAAGTTTCTCTGTTTTAAGTTTCAAAAGGAAAAAGAACTTCAAAATAGACCATTACACGCAGCTGCAAAAAATACAAAGCGCCATATTTAATACGGCGTCCGCAGGTAGATAACATAATGGTAGAAATTCCTCGAATATGTACAAACCGTTTTGATTCCTCGTTTATAATTCGGACAGCTAAGCAATGGAACACCTTACCAGCGTCATTGTTTCCTGACAAATACAATCTGGGAGTTTTTAAGGTTAGAGTGAACCGGTATCTTCTAGGCAAGCATGCTCCAATCGTCGACCGCGTCGTCACTTACTATCGGTGAGACCGTGGTCAAATCTTAGCCTATGATAATAAACAAAAACAAGGTTTAGGATTTATTACTTAGACATATCTTAATACCATCATATGTGTATATACTAATGATACTATACTACTACACATGCACAGAAATAACACATCAAAAATAGTCTAGTAAAACATTTATGGTAGAACTACGAAAAAGAAATCATTCAGTGTAGTTAATATGTGTGTCATTAATTAACCTTAAATAGATTTTAAATGCAGTGGACAAACCTACTGCGTTTGTAATAATGATAAAAACACACCTTGAGAACGGATTCAACCCCTTATTTTAGTAGAATTGAGCCTGCAGTAATACCCAGGTACATTGGTCTGGCAACACTACCTGCCAATCGCCGCGCGTCCCTCAATCAGACATCAGCTAATATTTCCGTCGTTTTGCGCGCCTCGGGCTTCTGCCATAATTATGCATTGTACAAAATTACCCAGTTTTTTTCTCTATATGTTTGACTTTATACCCTACTCATCAATAAATAGGGTTGAAATCACGACAATTATAGGTAGTGAGGCATAAGTGTCCGGGCACCCTGAGGCCGGACGTGACGAGGTTTCTGAAACTTTGGGTTCTTGGTTCTTGGATGCATGGAAATAAGATTTTATCGTAATTGTTAGGATGGTCCGCGACGGACGGAGGGAAATATGAAAAATAATGGTAATAATGATGTTGAACTTGTGGAGCTTTTTTCTTTATTATGCAAGTTTGGGTAATTTTGAGTTTCTCAGAAATAAGACACAACCTTGGTATTTAGTTATTTATTATACCTACTTACCTAATTGGTTGACCTGTAGTGAGGCACGTGAAACTATTTAACAAATAAAACAAAAATTTAGGAATATTTTGTAGAGAATGGGCAAAACCATTCAGGAGTGCGGACGTCTCCTGGCTGATGATCATGACTGTGGGAAATCATTACGTGACCCAACGTGACCTTAGTATAAAGATGAAAATAAAACATTGCTGATTAATATAGTATAATTATATACGAATATCTACGTGTGGTGCCTCAGCCAGAACCACTTATTTTGCTAACCATTTCATTTTGTTTCCCGGCACGGCTGTCGACGCCATTTTTTTGGTAATCATCAACTGCACGCAATACTTAAAACACGCATTACTATGTTTATTGAAATGTTGTTAATGTTTTTGTTGAAATTGTGATTATTGCTTTTTATAAATGAATATTGGTTTTTATTCTGTTAATCTTTAAAATCATGTACCCATGTTGAAACGTTTATTAATATTATTATTATTGACGAAAAGTGCCCCGCGGTCTCACTCGGTAACACCTATTTTACAGCAGTTTTTTTTTAAATTTTGGTAGTAAAAGTAGCTTATGTTATTCTCAGTAATATAAACAATACATGTGCGAGATTACAACCAAATCGGTTCATCCATTTTGCGTGAGTCAACCAAATAAACATAATAATTTTCGTTTTTATAAATTCGTGTTGGTAGAAATCAACATTAGTAGAGAAATAATCAGAAAAGGTCTTTGAATTCATTGTAATTCACCGGTACCGTACCATCTGTGTAAGTAAGATATAGCAGCCATATAAGGGAACTGTCTCCGGTGGTCTACAACTCCACACGTCAGCACCACAGATCAAGTTGAGCGATGTTTGACAGGAGAAAGCGCGCGAGAGGAGGCAACCCGGGCGGGGCCGGGGCATCTCATTCAAGGACCAAGTTATTGGCTGACACGATGGCAAATGTGTTAGCATTTCTGATGAAAAATACTTCTTTAAACAAAAATAAAAATTGTTAATCGTTGCTAATAGAAGTTAAATAGGCTATGAGTCGCTTGATTTATTGGCAACTACATAAGCAGCCCCCTACTGACCGGTTTTCACCAGACCAATGCACTGTAGAAACCTGCGGAAAGCCAGTGGATGCAAGAGACGAGCAGCCACTCAAAAGAGTGCGTTAAGTTGGACTAGATTAACGTTATTTTCGTTATTTTCGATTAAAAAAGTCGTTCCACTAGCAATAAATGTCATTATTGTGAGAGTTATTGACGGTCGAAATAACAAAAGTGTAGTCCAACTGGAACCCACCGCGGGGGAGGCCTATGCCTAGCAGTGGATTGATGATGATGTTGGCACATTATGTATGTGGCATAGAGTATCACCAGTAGTGACGTAGTGTATGTTGTCAGATGGTGAAGGAGCTGGTCCGGCGCGAGTGCAAGTGTCACGGCGTGTCGGGGTCCTGCGCCGTGCGCACCTGCTGGCGCGCGCTGCCGCACTTCCGTGCCCTCGCCCGCGCGCTCACTGACAAGTACTACAAGGCCAAGCAGGTTACACGATCGTCCACAACCACATGCTGTGTCAGCTTCTCCCATCGCCATTACTACAAGGCTAGCTCCAGCTATAATAAACTTGACATAAACTCTCTTACGAAACTCTCTCTCACGAAAGTAGGTGATGATAGTATGAACGTAGAAATACGTACGTATTCAGTTATCGGGTGACCTAAAATTTCCGACATAATAGTTCACCATTTGCTTACACGAGAATTACAAAGTTCTAAAAAGTTTAATTTATCTGATTTCAGGTGATACCGTTAGAAAAAGGAACGTCAGTCGACGGCCGAGTTAATATACAACTAGTCGTTAAACGGTAAGAATTACAAAATTATCAATATGTGAAAAATATTGACCAACAAAGTAATTTGATGATGAAACAAAGTAATGGGATGATGATGGTTATATTGATGATGACGGTGATGGTTTTGCTGTTATTGATGACATAGCAATGGTGACGATTATTAATGACAGTTGAGATGGTAACTGTGACATTACTGTTATTGATGACAAATATAGAGATAGTGACGCTACTATTATTGATGATGATAGCGATATTGACAACGACGCTATGATTATTGAAAATAGTGCTAATGCTACGAAGAAATGATGATATTTTTTCCAACGATGACGACAATACCGATGAGGCTACCGTTGATGATGGTGATGTTATTGTTACTAACGATGATGGTGAGAATAGCGATGACGATAACGCTACAGCTATCAAAGATATTGTTGATGACGCTACTGGTTGTCAACGATACTGGTAGTACTGTCGATGTTGCTACTATTATCAAAGATACTAGCGGTATTGTCGATGTCGCTAGTATTATCGATGACACTACTGTTATCGACAATACTGGTGGTATTATCGATGCCATGTCCACCACTGACACTTGTGTTCCCCCTAGAGGCCGTCAGCCAGCAAGCTCGGCCCGCGCGGCACGCAAGTCGGAGCTGGTGTACCTGCAGCCCTCGCCCTCCTACTGCGAACGCGAGCCCGCCGCCGGACCTGGCGCCACCGGGACGCACGGAAGGCTATGTAACAATACTTCCAGAGGTAACATGCGCGAATATATTATGAGATTACCCCTCATTTACATTCACAGCTCGCGTCTCGTCCTGCGGTCCGTCTCGTGGCTCGTGCGGGAGTGGCACATACCACAGAGCAAAAAAAAAAACGCTTCCCCTCTACATAGAGGCGCCTTTTCGACACTTCTCATACAATTCAAGCGTGTCAGGTATTACAATGAAACCTCTATGGTTTACCTGCGCAGATGACATATATAGTAATTGTCTTGTCATTAGTGCCACTGCTGTCAGCAAAACGTGCTGTGGGTTGAGTCGATATATTTTTATCGATAGTTTGATATGAGCTAAGTACGCGGTAAGGTACCTTTTACCTGATTGTATCATTAGGTACACTTTAGTACCTACCTATATCTTTTGTGCGTATTTCTATGTGTAATAGTGTTATTTTATTCTATTATACTCTATTCTGGGTCGACAATGGCCAGCCGATAAACATACCGGTATAAATCTAAAATAAATAAAATTGAATGTATTGGTATTGGTAGGTACGTCATGTTCGCGTCACGGCTATACAGTCCACCTCACCTATTTTATGGCAAATGTAATGTGTGTAAGTATAGAGGTAGTTTATCGTCAGTTTATGGTTATAAAGATTAAGTTTATAAGCAAATCCGACAGGCGTCCAAAGTGAGGATTTATGGCGGAGGCAGTGTTTAGCAGTGGACGTCTGCCGGCTGATGATGTGTGATAGTATAATTATATCTATAAACTAAAGTTTGAAATAGAAGAAACATAAGTTATAAAACGAAAAAATATATTAAAACTCCAAATACATAGGTAACACGTTTTGCTGATGATTCATCAGTATTGTTGCGTCATGTTTCTTTTTGATGGAATTCATCTGAAAATACAATTTTCAGATGAATTTTTAGGAAAAATAATAATAATATTGAGTATCATTGAGGTGTTGTAGGTAAACACTTATTTAATAGAAGGAGGTACTTAGTTTGGCAGTAAATAAAGGTAATTTTTCAGCTCACCATGCGATGTATATTGTCCTCATCAAATAATAAATGCGGATAAGAAAAATTATAGTCATCATCATCAGCCCGTAGATGTCCACAGCTGAACACAAGCCTCCCCCAGAAAGCGCCACTTTGAACGGCTGCTCGCCTCCTGCATCCATCGGCTCCCCGCGGTTCTCACCAGGTCATCGGTCCACCTAGTGGGGGGAAATTATAGTACCTCGTTAAAAATAGGATAGAGTTTCAATGTGGGAATAGCGTCAAAATATAAACGTATATGGTTAGACATTTTCATAAAACATTCAGCTTCAAAATGCTGAGAGCAAACCGTATCATGTTTTTGAGGAAACCAATTGCACTGTCCAGTTGCGAATATCTATTTATCTTTTATATTAGGGTCTGTGGGAAACCTAATAAACATAAAAGATATTAAAAGTTTAATTAGTAGAAGTCAATTTAACCACAAAATAAATTGAAAACATTTTAAACTTATTGTAACAAAGTTCCGGGTGGCATAATAAAAACTATCGATGTATCGATAATTATAAGGTTAACCAAGTCATTACATCACTATCGGTACTTCTGCCATAGGGTAAGTTAGCCGGTTTTGCGACCACCATACGTAGTATCTCTTAGTAGTCTGTGGCGACCACTTCCTATATCCGACCGTTTAATGTACATTTGATGAAAAAATACAATAAATAAAAAGCTTGCGGTGAAGCACATCTCTAAAATATATTATGCCTCCACAATTATGTCCAAATAGGTTCAGTTTTGTAACAAATATTATACGAGAAATCCCCAATTCTATTTTAAAGCTTTGAGGCTTAAAAGCACATACATTTTAACTGCCAGTTTTCGACCACGTTTATCCACCATCTGGTATAAAAACTACAGATACCCAAAATCGCTCGTGGTCGAAAACTAATCCAGCTGCAGAAAATTGCTATTCGACCGCAAAAGCAAACTATATCAAAAACATTATAAATACGTATTTATTTACATATAAAAGTACATAAATAGTCGATTACTTTGTAAGTTTAACTAATTAGACCAGACACGATTTAAAAAAAACGATTAATGCTGGTGGTCGCAAAATAGGCGTGACCAACTGATCGAACCATCATTGAATATTTCTCGCCCAGGGTGTAATGTGGGCTGGCTTTATTACAAAAAAAGTAACGTATTTAGTTTGTAAACATAACTATGTTTATAAACTACGTTAGCCAATATTTTTGTTATAGCTGAATTTTTCAGCCTTAAATACTTTTGGCGGTCTCAGTAAGAAAAAAGATCATGCTTTTTTATATGAGTAAGTGCCTCAAAGCTGGAGAAATCATGAAAATACAAGACAGAGGATCTAAAGAAGCCTTTCTGATCATTGTTTCTATCATTCATTTACTACAGGCAGTCAGGCACCTACGTCTTTCAATTTATAGTGGTCGGAAACTAGTGAAATTACCCTATAATATCAAACTGACACAGAGGAGTACCCCGTACCGAAGTTCGGCAGCAATAATATGATTAATTTCGTCTCTATATATAGGCGAAGCGTCATTTGTTTCATAGCTCTGTGGGCACATACATACCGACATGCCGCACTTCCTATGTCTAGAAAAGTACTCTGTGGCACTAACCGTTCTTGTAGTGTTAAGGCTTAAAGCATTTCAGATTCGCACCTATGGGGTTGTGGCGTGCCGCACTGCAGAACCTGAAACAGAAAAACATAAAAATAAATTAAAATATAACATGCGAAAAATATTATTCGAGCGCTATGTAAGCTTACCGCGTCAACGAAGACAATAGGCTGCCTGCACAAACGATCGCTCCTACCGTCATTACAGTACTGGCCGCTAGTACAGTAGTGAGAAACACGAGATACCCACTCACACTGATTGTTAATCGTCGTAATTACTATCGTTTTCTTCCCGTGTTAAAAACATTATAAATCATCATTTGCTAAACTGTAACTATATAAATAGTAAAATAAAGTGAATAGAACGCCATTGAGTGTATTCCTGATAATCCGGAAGTCCATCTCTGCGTTCGATTGCAACATAATATATGTGGGACGTTTTCATCAACATCTGGTGGCGACCCCCATATCTGGTGACCCTTCAATATTGGACACTTCAGAGGAGCTCTTGGACAATCGCAAGTACACCAAATAATTAAATATTGATGTCAAAACCGGAAGAAAATTCCCAACACGAGTCACCGTCGGCTTACATGGAGCCAACCGACGTGTTTAGAGTTGGGGTCCGATTACCTCCGTTTTGGCCAGACGAGCCCGCGGTATGGTTTGCCCAGGTAGAAGGACACTTTTTGCTGTCAAGAATCACAGATGACAAGACAAAATTTTATTATGTCATTTCACAACTTGACCATCGATATGCAGCAGAAGTTAAAGACATCATAGTCGCACCATATCGATATACAGTCTCGGCTGAAGGCGTGAAACCGCTGACCTCAAAGGTAGAAGCTATACGCAACTTCCCCCCACCGAAGAACGTGAGAGAGTTGCGGCGTTTCCTGGGGATGATCAACTTTTACCGAAGATTCATACCAGATGCAGCAAAGTTCCAAGCACCTCTCCATGCACTATTGACCGGATCGGTAAAAGGATCACATCCAGTCGACATCTCTGGAGACACTTTGAAAGCGTTCGAAAGTTGCAAAGAGAGCTTATGTCAAGCAGCACTTCTAGCATTCCCAGACCTAGAGGCGAGATTAGCACTAGTCACAGATGCCTCGGACACGGCTTTAGGAGCAGCTCTGCAACAATATAAAGATGGCGCATGGCAACCACTTGCTTTCTTCTCCAGAAAACTCAGTCCTACGCAACAGAAATACTCACCTTATGATCGTGAATTACTGGCTATATACGAATCCATACGATACTTTCGCCATATGTTGGAAGCAAGACATTTCACTGTATTCACAGATCATAAACCACTGTGCTTCGCATTTGATCAAAGAAAGGAGAAGTGTAGCCCTAGACAATTCAGACATCTAGACTATATTTCCCAATTCACCACAGATGTGCAACACATATCAGGAAAAGAGAACGTTGTCGCTGATACACTGAGTAGAATCGAAGAAATAGCTCAACCCATAGATCTAACAACCTTAGCAAAAGCACAAGGAACAGACACGGAAATCACTGATCTACTCAATGGAGGAACTTCTTTGAAACTGACCAAAACATTGATACCAGGTACAAACATCAAACTGCTTTGCGACCAAACTACAGACATACCTCGACCGTACGTACCCACAGAGTTGCGACGTCGAGTGTTTGAAAGCCTACACTCGCTCAGCCATCCTGGCGCTAATGCTACTGCAAAACTGGTGTGCCAGCGCTACGTATGGCCAAGCATACGCAAAGATTGCCGAGAGTGGGCCAAAAGTTGCTCTGCATGCCAACGCTCAAAGATAACAAGGCATGTCTCTTCACCTGTAGGCACATACAGATTACCACGTGCAAGATTTTTACACGTGCATATAGATCTCGTTGGACCTTTGCCAATATCTCACGGATTCAAATATTGTCTAACAGCCGTTGACCGATTCACAAGGTGGCCAGAGGCAATACCGATCACTGACATTACAGCAGAGACAGTTGCGAAAGCATTATTATCTGGGTGGATTGCTCGTTTTGGATGCCCCGCAGAAATTGTAACAGACCGAGGGACGCAATTTCAATCTGCGCTATTCAAATACCTGTCAGAAATAGCAGGATTTAAACATAAGAGCACAACAGCATACAATCCAGCCTGCAACGGGTTAGTAGAAAGGTTTCACCGCCAGTTAAAAGCCGCTATAACATGCCACGGAAATGAGAACTGGACTGAGACCCTTCCTTTAGTACTGCTGGGCATACGCTGCGCTTACAAAGATGACCTACAATCTTCGTCCGCTGAACTCTTATACGGCGAAACTTTGAGACTACCAGGCGAGATCTTCAGCCCTAGTACGAATACAACAACTGACGTCACTGACTTTTCTGCACGGCTCAGACAGCATACACGCACCATCCAGCCGCAACCAGCGTCAAGACACTGCAAGAAGTCCATATTTGTATTTAAAGATCTGGAAACTGCCACTCACGTTTTCCTTAGAGAAGATGCTTATCGCCGACCACTGCAACCAGCATATTCTGGACCGCATAGAGTTCTAGAAAGAAGCGAGAAAGTTTTTAAAATAATGGTAAAAGATAAAGCACTTACCGTATCAGTCGACAGAATAAAACCGGCATACATGCTCGATGACGCTCCAAAAGCAAACTCTGGAATGAAGACACCACCACCTAAAAACTTACCTTCTGCTATACCGCCAAGAAACATTCCCTTTGACCAGAAAAGACCACCTGAAACAAAGGAATATAGAACACGATCTGGAAGAAGAGTCATATTCCCAGATTATTATCGTCCGTAAGACGGCCTCTGGAAGGGGGTCATGTGGCGTGCCGCACTGCAGGACCTGAAACAGAAAAACATAAAAATAAATTAAAATATAACATGCGAAAAATATTATTCGAGCGCTATGTAAGCTTACCGCGTCAACGAAGACAATAGGCTGCCTGCACAAACGATCGCTTCTACCGTCATTACAGTACTGGCCGCTAGTACAGTAGTGAGAAACACGAGATACCCACTCACACTGATTGTTAATCGTCGTAATTACTATCGTTTTCTTCCCGTGTTAAAAACATTATAAATCATCATTTGCTAAACTGTAACTATATAAATAGTAAAATAAAGTGAATAGAACGCCATTGAGTGTATTCCTGATAATCCGGAAGTCCATCTCTGCGTTCGATTGCAACATAATATATGTGGGACGTTTTCATCAACATCTGGTGGCGACCCCCATAGGGTTATTGGACTGTATCCAGTACTTGTTCCTTTTTTCCTGTTCGATCCTTCCCTCCACTCACTCTTCAGTTTCGCCGGATTTCCAAACAACGCTGGTGTGCAAATCATATTTAGACTATAAGACATATAAGACTTGTTAACAACTTCATCAAATGGACTTATAAATCGTTATAGATCAACGTCATTCGATGCGTCCTATCATCCCACCTCCTTTCTTCCATTTCCCTTGTGTAAATCAAACCAGACCTTCTATCCATTGATCCACAGTCCATTCAACACCCAACAGATTTTAATGTACAGAGGAGAATGCTACTGGCCGTTCTCTAGATCTTCCTTCAGCCAGCTTTGACAGCACACACTGAAAGAGATGAGTTCTATTCTGGGACCGCAAAGAAACCAGAATATTGGAATCCCATTTCTGTTCATGTTCTGTTTCAGTGAGAAAAACCTTATGTCCAATCTAAACCAACACCAAGTCGTCGGTCAACCTAATGGCCTACGCTGCGTCTTCTGGTTCGCTGTCACCACTCGAGAACCTTTCTTCGCATGTCCGAGCGATGAGACCTGCTCATTGCCGACTTCCTAATTCTTATAGGGTGTTGTGTAGTGGGTTATATAACATTTCTGCATGTCCCCAGGTGAGGAGGGCTGCGAGTCCCTGTGCTGCGGGCGCGGGTACAGCACGGTGCGGCGCGCGGCGCGCGTGCAGTGCCGCTGTCAGTTCCACTGGTGCTGCCGCGTGCGCTGCGACACCTGCCTCACTACCACCGAGGAACACATCTGCAACTGATGCCACCACCACCTCTGTAACAACTGCAGTTATCACGTCTGCAACGGACACAGATGCCGAATCTGCAACTGACGCGGTTGCCACGTCTGCGACTGACGCGGTTGACACGTCTGCGACTGACGCGGTTGCCACGTCTGCAACTGACTCGGGTTCCACGTGTGCAACTGATGCGGTTACATTGTATGACCGATACCACAGATTACTGAATATGTCCGATACGTGTCATCTGCGATGTTGCGGCTACCATATCTGCAACTAATCCAGACTCACTACGCGTAATTGTTATTATCTGCAACGGGCACAATTACCACGTCCGCAACTGACCCCGTCTGCTGCGGGCGCAGTTATCACGTTTACAGCAACTGACTCATGGATACTTTGTGTGATGAATACATCTACAACTGACGCGGTTACAACATTTGCAACTATATCATTGTCCAAAGGCACAACGAGTGACTGAACATTTGCAACGGATGCAGTTATCACTTCTGCAAAGGATGGAGCTGCCATGTCTGCAACGAGTGCAGTTTCCATGACTACAACAACCTGCCCTCACTGCGTGAGATCAACTGAAGCTCTGCACGTGTGACTACAGATTGGCAACTGATATGGTGCGTGAGTGACCACAACAACATGTGCGACTGATGCGATTATCATGCATGACAGCTGACCCATCTCATAAGTGAATATAATTTATTGTACGGTAGTACTTATATTATATTCTGCAATAACAAATGGTCAACTTAAAAGTGATTTTGGACATAAGTGGCTAAGGTGTTACCTACCTACAGTGACGTCATAGATGAGTGTTAAAACTGTTGACTGACGTATCGTAGCGTTTAACATGCGTGCCGTAGTTTGACAACCTTTTTAATAGTATGGTATTACGGAAAGTTTACTGTGAGAATACGTACACATTCCTTGGATTGGAATCATTTCTTTTTTTTTTATGAGAATGAATGACGTGACGAGCTGGTCGTTCACCTGATGTTAAGCAATACGGCCGCCCATAACAGTTGCAGTGTCCCTCGGAACTTTAAAATAATAAAGTTTCGCGTGACACTGCACTGCGCACGTCATCCTGAGACATCACACAGTCTAGTAATCAGATTACTACAATGTGTAATCAGGTCATAAAGTCTCATTTGCCCAGTAATTTCACTAGCTACAATGCCCTTCAAACCGGAACACAGTAGTGCTTGCACACTACTGCTTGGCGCCAGAATAACTGACAAAGCGGTGGTACCTCCCTAGATGAACTTTGCAGAAAAGTCCTACCACCTAGTTTCTAAATTCCCGATATTTCGGCACAGCTACAGGCACCATGTAACTGTGTAACATGGGTAGTTAAATGCTGTTAAAAATGTAGTGAACAACCGTGAAAGTTTAAAACAATATCTGTAAAATTAATAAGCTTTTCTTTGTCATACCTACTTAACTGTTTTCTTACTGTTTTTATGTCTATTTCATAGCTAAAGATTGCTTAAAACACGATTAAAATACTTATGACCACCGAAGCACAAAGACCTTACAAAAATCAATTAATAAAATTGTGTTTTTTTTTTAATACTCTTACATTCCCCTTGCACGGTGTACTTAATATTGTACATAGCTTGTATAGTTTTACAATGATATTAATTATAATTTATCAATTTACAAGTAAATTTATGAATACCTACGCTTTGGATGGAACATTTTGTTAAATCTTGTTATTTTGTAAATATAGCGTGTGATCGTTTATTTTATGTAAACGTACTAATAACTAGATGTAAGAAGCATTTAATGTAAAAACGGATGGCTTTAATAAGTATTAATGTTGTTGTAGAGTAAGTAAGCGAGGGCCGATCTCTCAACTGTCAGATAGTGTACTTAATCTCGGGTTAAGGTACACTCTGGAGCAGATATTATATTTGTTTATTTATTTTTCCTATTTTCAACTAGCTTCAAAAAGGAAGAGGTTAATAATAATTCAGATGTATTTTATGTTTATGAACTTAAAGCTTGGTGATTTATGAACCAGTAAGGAATCGAAATTATTTTAATTAATTTAAGTATTTATAGTACTTTCAGATGAATCCCAAATTTCATTAAAATCTGTTTGGTAGTTTAGTTGTCAAATCAAAACAACTGGAAATGTGTCTTCCAACTCCCAAGTATGTACTTCTCAAAACGATTAAGGTCAGTTAAACCACTTTTTAAAAATAATTTATTATTGCTTCTGAAAGAATAACTAACCGTTAACATTTACCCTGTACATTGAAAGATCGGCCCTAAGTTTGTAACGTAGGACGCGTCGCGACATTCCGTTAAGTGGTTAATTAACTTATTCACGTCTTCACGAATGCTGTTTTTTAATAAATTTTTCACAATGCATAGAGATTTTATTATTTTATCCTTTCACAATCAGCTCACTAATTCGGTAATGGTAATAAGTTATACCAACCACTATGATCATCATCATGGTCGTCGGTCCACCTTGTGGGGTCTACGCTGCATCTTCCGGTTCGTGGTCGCCACTCGAGAACCTCTCTTCCCCATCGGTTGTCAGTTCTACGAGCGATGTGGCCCGCCCACTGGCACTTCAACTTGCTACTGTATCAATAAAATATATAGTTAAATCGAGTTTTTTTTTCTCTTTCTGTTGAATTTGAAATGTGCTAATACAAAGAAGATAAAACTGAAAACCCAGGTAGCTAATTAGGCAGTTGTTTATTAGTAAAACAGATAAAATACCAGCTTCATTGCAAAAGAGAGTGATAAAACATATTTTATATTTTTCTTTTTTTTGAACGGGCTAATGCTGTTGGTCTCTACTGACCTTTACAGCGTCACCGGGCGGGAGGGCAGACGCTTAAGGCACCCAGCCGACAAAAGTGGGCAACTAGCTCTAGGGCACCCCTGGGGTGCGAGCCTCGGCTTGGGCTATTGCCGGGATAAGAGGTTCGAGAAGGCTACCTCCGCTGGAGGAGTGGACCCTATGGAAAGAATGGACCCTATGGAAAGCCATGGAGATGGGTAGTGTTTTGACCCCAAGATACGTGATCACTTATAATTTAAGGCATACGCCACAGAATTCCCCCTATTACATAGGTCTTTGGCATACGCTTACCGTGTGCAGAACAAAGGTTTTTGGCAGCTTTAAACACTTCACATGACTGTAAGCAATAATGTGGCCGATGGCGGAACCACCACGCTACACCAAGACATGAGGTTCTATGTGAGAGGGCATGGCATGACACGTCGAGACATTTCAAAATGGCAGTAAACACATAACATTCCTACTAGCTTCGTAAGGTACGAGACGTACCCTTCCAGTCAGACGGTTGGCCGTAGGCAACATCATTAAAAGTTTAGCCAAACATCGAGCGGTCCTCTGTGGGAACTTATAATTGGCCTCACTTTGCGACACAGCGGTCCACAGCCGGTCGTACAAGGAGTCGACATGAGCACGCAGTTCGCTAACTGTGTGTAATTGGTGTACTCGACCAAAATAGCTTAATTACTTCCTTATCGGTAAAGATTTTATTACACTTTGCTTACCACGAGTCATTCTCAAAACTGTAGTGGGCAGATAACAGTAGGCAAGTAACTGTTTTCTTAATGTTAATGTAAGACGTGTCGAGCTAGTCGTTCACCTGATGTAAAGAGACATGGCCGCCCATAACGGTTACAAAGTTTATTTTATTTAGGTACAGAAAAATGTGAGAGCTCGATCCAACCACTATAATGGATGAGCGTCATAGAGTCAATTGTAGAGACTACCTGAGCCAATAAAAACATGTGGGCGCCGGTAACTTCAACAAAACTACAGGGGTAGATGGCACAGAAAAGTTTCATAAAGTGTAGTGGACTTGGTCAGCTCCTCGCTTGCCCGCCAGAGGGGAAAATCTGCTATCAGCGCCCTGCCACCTGCCCACACAGTACCCACAGATTGTAGAGAAAATGGTCTCTTCCCTCGTTTTAAAGTTTTATGTCACTTCATGCTTGCTTGCTTATCAAGTGGACAAACAGGGGAACGACAATTTTGTCTTCCGTCCGCGCTCCGGGCTATTATATAGGGCAGCTGGAGCAAAGCACCGAAGCAAAGATAATAAAGCCCAGAGACCACAGCCGGAGCCATTCATTAGCACAGGCAGGTGGTCCCCGGTGCTATTGCTATGCCCCGCCGCGCCGTTCACCTGCATCGATAATGTTTTAGGTAATCAATCTATTTCCCTATAATAGGAACCGCAAAGTATAACCTATACTTATAGTTGCCCACCTTTGAACCTTTGTTATACAAACACAATATTTAATCGAAATCCTTTCAACTGTTTCAGATGATGATGATGATGATGATGATGATAATACTTACGACCTCTGCCTACATAAGTATAGGTACCCGGCGGTTGTAGCAATCGCAAAGCAATAGTTGCACTGCACCACATTGTTTGATTGCTTAACAATAAGCTTTAATTAAATCCGTAATTTATTCTCTGGTAAAGACGATAATCGGCCGTTAGTGGCGCTATGTCCACCAATAAATCGCGGTTTATCCTCGGTTTGACCACACAGAACTAATGTATCAGCGCTACTCGCCGCTCACGCGTAGGTTACACGTTACAGATAGCGCCCATTACTCACTGGAACGGGGGTTTCATGCTAATTCAGGGGGCTTCAATCATTGTTATAGCCCTTTTACAAGTTTACCTAAATGTACCTCGCAGATATACACAATACATTACACACTACAGTTTCAATACTTACAACAGTTACAACCGTGATTGTCGTAAGTAGGATGTTGTAAATAACTTTTGGACAATATTTTTATAAATTATTTTTTGAATGAATGAAAGCAGTCAGTTGTTAGGTATTATTGTCGGTACCTAAGGCATTTATATAGTACTTATAGATAGAGAGGTTTTTTTTTACAATTTATAGGCATTTGACCATTGGCTCACCTGTTGGTAGTAGCGTAGTAGCATAGTGTAATAAATACTATGGTAGTAGGTAAATAGGTAGGTGTACTGGTGCAGGTTAAGGGTGTAGGTAAGTAGGTACAGACACTACACTACTATTTCAATATCTGTAGTACAGAAAACGTCTAAGCCTATTTGAAGTCAATAATTTTCATAAAACCCAACTAACACGATTCTATTTCTGTGCAAATCATTAGAATATTATGTGCACTAATGTGTACTTAAAATAAATGAATGCAATAATTATTATAACTTCTCTATATCACTATCAATTATTATTATTTTTATTGTGATATTTTATGCATGGACTTATGTGCATGAGGTGCCATCTAGTTGTTAAGATTTTGTCCAAATAGTTTTCCTACTCGCCACAAGATAGCACTTTAAACACAATGGCTGGGATAATGGTTTTGTTTAATCTGTGATCAAACTCAACTAAAAGTCAACTGGCTGTCAAGTCAACGTCAGTCAATTAAATTTGTCAATGTCAAAGAGATTTTTGTTTTGTTTGTGGTTGTTGAATGTTGATGATTTTGATTGTGCTTTGTCGTGTTTCTTTCTTTTGCATTCGCAATGTTTATTTTATGAATAGACTCTACTGTAAGGAGTAAATCTTTCAGAACAGTGAAAATGCCCAAACCAGTTTGCATTCAGTGTAGCACTAATGATTCTCTTCTTTGGCGGAATCAGGAAAGTGGGCAAATATGCAACGAATGCTACCTTGCCAATACGGTTAGCAAGGAGGTGAAGGCTGAGGTCGATTCCGACTTGAAAGGGGACGACGAGGATAGCAGGACTGAGAAGTGCGACGGCGAGACAACGCCAGCAAAGGCGACTGGGAGAGGAACTAGGAAAAGCACTCGCGCCACTCGTTACAAAGCCAAGCCCGCCGCAGTGGCCGCTCCCAAACCATCCGCGCCCCGCGGCCGAGGTCGCCGCAGCATCTTCAAGCGCCAGCCTCTCAAGGCTCCAACAGCGACCGCCACCGTTGTTTCTAGTGATTCTATATTTTATAAGGTAGATAAGGTGGATTCCACTCATTATAATATATTCTAACTCTGCTACAATTTTGCCCTTAACCATTATTCATATAAAATATAGAATTAACTTGACAATGCAATATTATCATAATAATGTCTTTAGACAATGAATGTCTAGTATAATGGCTGTTACAAGCAGTAGATTGAATGATACATCACAACACCAAGTAAGTGGTTCCCATATTTCAGTAGTAATGCTTCTGTGACAGCTTAGACAGTGTTTTTTATACACTGATATATTTATTGTTTCCATGTCTCATAATAAATTCTAATACTTCTTATTATTGTAGTTGTAATTATCTATAAACCTCAGTAGCATGAATGCCATGAACTGTGTAAGTTTGTGCCCTGATTCCAATAAAACAATTTGTAATGTTTCCAGGGTACATACATGCAAGTGGGTGATATAGTCTCCATGATAGACATAGACGGAGGAACATTCTATGCCCAGATCCGAGGCTTCCTCACCGACCAGTACTGTGAGAAGAGTGCTGTAGTCACATGGCTGCTGCCGACTAGAGCCAGCCCACCACCGGAGAAGCGATTTGATCCTGCTACTTATATTATTGGTATATTAAACATAATTTATTCTTTGTGTAAGGGTGAGCCTTGCATTATATTAAAATGGGGTTTTAAATGTAAATCAATATCACAGTAAATATGTTGAGTATATCAGAAATCGAGCTCTAACTACTTAATGCATTTGCATCTTAATTCATTTTTGCCATAAAAAAGAAAATTCTTGTTGAAAATGATATCAGATAGAGTCTCAGATATGTGATAGCTGTATAGAAAATCCAAAATGAATAAATCCATTTTGGATTTATGATCCATTCCAGCCATATTAGGTTATTAATAAATAAAATAATAAATAAATATGTGTGGACATTTCACACAGCGCCATCTAGCCCCAAAACTAAGCATAGCTTGTACTATGGGAACCAGATAACTGATACAATACTTATAATATACATTTTTGTTTGTAAATACATACATAGAATACAATATAACACCCAGATGCAGAACAAACATCTATGTTTATCACACAAATGTTTGTCCTGGGTAGAAATCAAACCCACAGCCCTCAGTTCAGAAGGCAGGGATACTACCAACTGAGCTATCGGGCCCGTCAAAGACGGATATTATTTCATTAAGATGGATATTATTTTATTTTATTTACAGTTTTATCTTTCAATTAAGTAGCTCATCTATAATAATTATTTGATTATCTTATGCATATTTAATTTATTATTATTAATACTAATGTATGTAGTAGGTAGGATTTTTATGTAAGATAGTTATGTATGTATTTAATAATTGTATTTATGTATGTCTATACACAGCGTTCTTTTTTTTATGAATACCACCGTTCATGTATTGCTACATCATTTCTTTCCGTACAAGGTTGTCTGGAAGAGATCACTCTGAGTGATAAGACCGCTAATTAATACACTTTTGTTAAATTTGTTGTTTGTTAGCTTTTAATTATTTGTGATGTGGTGTTTCAATAAAGAGTTTATCTGTCTATCTATGCAGTCTAGCTTTCACTGTACATGTAACCTTGCAGGTCACGAGGAGGACCTCCCTCGCAAGCTGGACTACATGGAGTTTGTGATGCACGCCCCGGCCGACTACTACAAGGCAAACAACACTCCGTTCCCTCCCACGGAGTCCGTGCTCGGCGACTGCACTGGGTTCATATGGACATCCATGGATCCCGTCGACAGGAACCCTCAGGAAGTGGACAGTAGACTGTAGATTTATTTTATGATAATTGTCTCGTTAGCTTTGTTTGAATTAGTAATAAATGTAAGGATTAATAGCAGTTACCTTTTCTTTGTTGATTTCTTATTATTAACAAGCAGCCTCAAATGTTAGGCGTTCCAACTCTAACACCTAAGACCTAGTTTACTTATGGTATATGGCTGGCAAATAGTTGTCTATTCAAAAGTCTGAGCAGGTCAATTATATTTTAGTTTTTGTAAGTTTAGGAACTTATTCCCATGTGTACTAAAGATAGCTCTTATGTTTGCATTTATCTCCAGGATGTGCTCAAATGTGTTGCATGGGTATGTCAAGAAGGATAAGTGTGAACTAAGGAGGTATCGTTTAGTGCAGACAATCATAAGGTACCTACAGTTCCACAACCGCAATTTGCCGCGAAAAAGCTTTTGGGAGTATAAGCAATCTGTGCTTTCACCCTGGTTCAGCTGACAATTTTTAATAATAAAATCAGCCAAGCAATCCCATAAGTAGAAATGGTATGATTTTGATTAAACTAAACAGACACAAAAATACGCAAAAGCATTCCCTTGTTATTTTATTTTGTATAAGCCTGTAGGTACCTAGATGTTCCCTAATTCTACCACCAAATTCCCCCGATACTTCCTCTATGCACCAAATAATACTAAATAAACTATGAGGGAACCCTAATAGCCTATTAATGGTAGAGACAGAATGATAGGACTTTGAATGTGACCCTTTCCTTTTCGTATTTTGATCCTAATCTTTGTTATTAGCCTAGCTATTTAACTAGTAGGAAGGAACAAGGATTTGGAAGAGGTTTCTTGCACACATTTCATAAAATATTTTATGGCTAAGTACCATTTACACGTAACGCTGAAATAAAAAAAAAACATGAAAAGGATGTCAATGTAAAATTGTCGTTTTTTTTATAATATGTCAATGTCAAATTGATGGAAGACCGGAATGCACGACCTAGAGCTTAGATGTATCGTACCGTGGCCAGAAATGACGGCCTGGGCCCCGTTTTATAAAGCTACAAGTCTTGTACTTGTAGCAAAAACCTGGCAACACAGCCAGAAAAAATTGAAATAATGCGTTTTATAAAGGTACAAGTTAACAAGCGTACAAGCAAATTAGCCGATATATTACTTTATTCTATGAATTACAAGCACTTGTTCGTAGATCATAGACAATCCATAGTGTTTTTTCATTTTTTTCATGTAAAATCAAACAATTGTAATGGTTGTAACAAGTGTACGGAACTACGAGTTGTAAAAATTTTTACCTAACTAAAGAGCTAGGTAAAATGAACTACAAGTGTAGATAAATTTACTGAAAGTGGGTTGTATTGGTTGTGTCACGTATTAATTAGTGTTCAATTAGTTCCGAGTGATAATGCAACTGTTATGGACTGTCGTGTCACTTAACACCAGGTGAACGACTAGCTCGTCAAGTCATTTATTCTTATAGTTAAATTAAGTAAATGTGAATTAAATATCATTATTTAGCGACAAATTCAGCATAATGTTAGCTCATGAATAATGAACGCATATCACAAAACCTAATATGAGAACAGCCATATATAACCTTGACCCAACTTAATACACTTAAATAGCTTAGCATAAAAATAATGACGCCCGTGATTTCACCCACAACTTATTTATTTTCCCGCGGGAACTTTTCATTTTTCGTAATAAAACGTCTCTATCCCGGTAATATAAGTACCCTTATTACCTAACTAACCTTCATCCAAATAGATTCATTATTACACATTAATATGGCTTGAGAGCCAGAACAAACAAAATAGACTGTTTTATTAATTTATATTATTATGTAGGGATTTAATGTAAACTTGACACCGGCTAAATTGACTAATAAAGGGAAGCAAAATTAAAAAATAAGCTATTTACCGTGACGTTTATTCATAGTGTTGTGCAACTTGTAACATCATAATCTAGATTTTATACTGTACTTGGTCTGTGGTTCCACGCCATAACGTTCGTAGTGATGTGAATTACACTTGTAATTGATGATTTGTAGGTTTATTAAACGCTTGTTCCTAGTAACTTGTAGTTACTAGTTCTTGTAGCTGCTACAATTGTAAGCTATAAGTCTTGTACTTGTAGCAAACCCCTGGCAACACAGCCAGAAAAAATTGATATAATGCGTTTTATAAAGGTACAGGTTAACAAGTGTACACGCAAATTGGCCGATATATTACTTTACTCTATGAATTACAAGCACTTGTTCGTAGATCATAGACAATCTATAGTGTTTTTTCATTGTTTAAATGTAAAATCGAACCATTGTTATGGTCGTTACAAGTGAGTTACGGAGGCTACAGGCCGGAGGATGCAGAATAAAAACTGAAGATAAGTTTTAACGTAAAATAGACTATAATTAAGAAATTAAAATATTACATGAAGTAATAAAATAATATGCCTAAAATCTAGCTGGCTTCCAGTACCAAGGTCGGGACTGGAGTACCTTAAATAAACCAAAGAATTAAGTAAATGACACAAGACACTATGCATCGTCAGCGCATTGCTTTAGCCGATGCCGGCCGCGGTATGCGGTGGTGACGTCACACGACGGCGCGCGTAACTAGTGTACGGTACTACAAGTTGTTGTTGTATCAGGCGATTTAAAAACATAGACAACTATAACATTTTTATACGAACTTTGAAACGGTTTCTGACGGAAAAGGCCTATTATAGTATTGACGACTATATAAATGACAATAAAATATTATGTGCTGATGAAAATTTATGATCACGAATGGTATGTAGGTGTGTAAGTGTACTTTTTGACATCAATAATTGTAAGAATAATATGTGGTATTTAGAATGAATAAGTATGACATTGAATAGGTGATCTAATTTATTTTATATTGTACAAAACTGACATTAAATTTTTACTAATATTACTATTAATAATAGATAAAATTGGATTGACTATTTATTATAGCTAATCAAGCTAATATTATTTTCTATGTAGTGTACCTATTTTGTTTGATCACTTTGATTCTTTTGCTCTCTCCAAATTTGCTGCGCCCAACGGGATCCATATGAAACAAGACTTAATTTTATATTCCACCTATTGTACACTATGGAAGCATTAAAAATCTAAATCTGAATCTGAAATTTTTTACCTAACTAAAGAGCTAAACGAAAACGAATTCTAGCTCTGTGGGCCATATAATAACAGTACCTATTTGCAAATTTTAGTACAGGGAGCACAGCGCGGATACTATACACATTGCTCATGGCTTTGAAGTTTGGGCTGTGCAATACAGGTCGTTAGTGATGGCAATTAATGTAATTTTGGAAAAAATCCTTAAACATGTGAAACCACGACTCTTAGCATGCTAAAATGACGATAATTGATGAAAATACTCAGTATTTTGGTGGTCTGAAGGGTCACTTCGACGTCTTTAGACCTGCGACGACCATATGACTTCACCACTGTTGTTGTTTTTGCACCGCCGACGTCTCGGGCTGCTAGTGCGTAGGTACAGTATATTTTTTAATTAGACGGAGAGTACTGACAGATCGTAATGTCACTGGTCGAAATAACGCTGCCAGCTTCTAAATCGTAGTGATGGGTCTGTATCAGCTCTTTATAGTTCAGAAGATCGGAATTACTTATATTCAAAAATATTAAATAAATAAAAATGCCTAGAAACCCTTAATTTAAATGTAAATTGTTTTATTAAGAGGACAATCCTGGTATTTGACAATGTTATCACCGTCGCTCTGCTTTGCACACGTATGATACATTGATACGAGACAATATAGGTACTGTTAATCTCGCTAATTTTAATTTTAATATATTTTTACGGGCAAATAAATAATTTGAATCACAAATTAGGCAGTAAATGAGATTTTAAAAAGTGGTTGGAAGAATACAAAACCATAAAATAGATCTTTAAAGTGAATGAGTCAGTGAACTATATCACTCTTACCATAGCACTATTTATTTTACATGAGAAAGTGACACCATCGGTAATGTCAGTTTACTCCGTCTAATTAGAAAACAGGGTTTAGTCTGTAGCCTAACATGTTTAACATCCCGCATGTGCGGACAAAGCGATTTGCTTCCACATTTATCTTGTGAACAGCCAAAGAGTGGAGCGCTTTGCCAGCGTTTGTATTTCCCGAAAATTACAATCTTGGAGTCTTCAAATCGAGAGTGAATAGGTATCTTCTAGGCAAGCGCGTTACATCCTAGACCGCATCTTCACTTACCATCAGGTGAGATAGTGGTCAAGGGCAAGCCTATCCATCAATTAAAAAAAAAATCCTTTGTAGGCTGTTGAATCTACGCTTTGGGTAATAGACTATGCGTCATAATTAAAAACCAGCAGTGTCACTGTTTAAGTAACAATTATTTATTATTGAGAGAAATACAATGGTACAATTATTATTAACAAACTTAACTTATTTTCTCATATTATAAATTTAGAAAGCTCTCTTAGGGAGTACAAGCAATAAAATGAAACCTTCGTGCCATGCCACAGCATCTTTGTATTTAGTAACTTTGACACAATATTTTTCACACAATCGTCTTCATATCACCTGCTAAGGCGCTACACTTTCAGGGTCCCGTCACGTGAAACAGTTGGATAGGCAGATTTAGTATTTCCGTGGTTCCGACGGAGAGCGCACGTTGCCTGCCAGGGCCAACACGACCGCTGCATGAAGTGAGCGACGAGTTCGCTTTACACTTCACAGAATTTCACTACCTAATCTGTGTTCGTAACTACATTAAATTTGTTAACTGCTAATGAAGGATTCACCTGCTAACAATTAATTTCCACCACGGTCGTACAATACCGGCCGTGCATTACATGGTCGTGCATTCCTGGCTGTAGTGATGACTTGCTTACTTTCGCAGCAGCAGTTTGGTTTTATTTTCTCCCTATTCCGATTCACGCTGAAATCGCTATCATCGCTCACGTTGATTATTCAGCGTTCCGATTCAGATATTGGGCTCACGACTTTGAGCGCTGTCAATGACTCTGAACAACCAATCACGGATGGTGATATCGCAAGATGGCGTCGGTCATGACGCTTACAAGAGATTTCGTTGTCACGTTCACGATACGTAGTATCCACAGAGAACTTTGCTAGTATCTCTTAGTAGTCTGTGCGCTGACGACCATTCGGTACACGTTTTTAGCGCTATAATATTAGTATTATCGCTTTTAGCGTGTCTCGGAATACTGCCTTTGTTGTATTGTATTGTATAATGTATTCAAGCAAAGTACTCTGTGATTGTATTGGTTTGATCATAGAGTAACTTTTTAATGTTGATGGTTTTGTTTCGTGTTTCGTTCAATTAATCGAATCAAATCATCAATCTTCGTTAAAACTGCTTATCAGTTTTATTTCTTCAATACCTGTAACCTAAAGTATAGTTTCATAAGGAAACAAGTCCACAATGAGTCGCAAAGAAGCTCTGTCCTCCTTTATTCAACAAATCCACGGGCGGCCGGTCGTCGTCAAACTCAACAGCGGCGTCGATTACAGAGGTAACTGTCCGCTTGGGCTCTTCATTAGGAAGTGTAAAGACACGACCAGGTATTATTTACTTGCCTACCGTATATATAGCTCGTTGTGAATAGGTTTGACAAAGTAAAACAATTTCGAGGTTATGCTCATAATGATGTACGTAAATAAACCATTCTGATGCATTGTTTACAGACGTAGGTACTAACATTAACATAAGTATTCTAAACTAATAATTGTATAACTACTTACAACATCTAAAGATAAAAGAACCTAGGTTACCTAGGTACTGAACTAAACTCTGGTACCTCTACTTATCTATGATCCCAAAGCTATTGACCATACCATACTATATAAGCCCCATAGATACTATCATACTAGTAAAGTAGATTGGTAGGCAGGTAACCGTTGGTTACTCTGACCAATGTTGGCTGCACAGAGTCAAGGTATAGGATGCATGTTCAAATGCAGAGGCCTTTCTGCGAAACATTCAAAACAGTGTGTTGAATTATGTTAAGCAATAAATCAACCATCTTCTATCTGTCTTGCCTAATCAACATGTTAAATAACTTGCAGGAGTGCTGGCGTGTCTCGACGGGTACATGAACATTGCTCTCGAACAGACCGAGGAGTATGTGAACGGACAACTCAAGAACAAGTATGGAGATGCATTCATCCGCGGTAACAATGTGCTTTATATCAGTACTCAGAAGAGGAGGATATAGCACTATAGTATACAACTACTAATAATAATTACACCTGATAAATATTTATAAATTATAAGCCCATTTTACAGATAGACCTACAGCTTCCAGACATTTTTTGCTTTGCATAAATTCTACAACTACTATGTAAATGAATGGACCTCAAATAGTAAGCATAAACTTTAACGTTGACTAGTAAAGTCAACAATGGTCTACACAACAAGCAAATTGTTCCATTCATGACCTCTTCAAATCTCCTTGAAGCAACATGAAAGTGTTAAGTAACGTGACTGAACATTCCTTTTCATCAAATGATTCGACAGTGAGTTGTTACGAGTCTGCCACTCAATTTTATTGTATCTCTGTGTATCTTGTTGCAAAGTGTTTATGCATTTGGTTGCTAAAAACATGTGAGTTAAGTATGAGTTTGGCTACATTGTAAAACTATTGCTGTGCTGTTTGTGTATTGATGTAACTACTGTAGTTTACCTAGTAAGGATTAAATAAATACTAAGTTTAGTAACAAACTTGTTTATTGCAGCTGGTTGTCGGCTCCGGGGTATGTGTAGTAGAACCTTACATCTGCGGCCATCTGGAATGTTTATGGTACTGTAGAGACTCACGATCGGGGATGGTTAGACCTTCTACTTATGTCTTGTTGTAAGTTCATTAATTGTTAGTAATATAGTTTTAGAAATACAATAGCCTTTTTGAACAGTTGAGGTTAAATCAATATTTAGATACTGCTAGAGATGTTGATGATGATGTTACACCCGCTTTTCCACCTTATACTCCGATAAAATTGATGATTGCATCAGTTTTAAGTTATTATGTGCTAAATTTTGGTATGAAAGCTACACAAAAAAACTAACTCTGGGGTACTACGGTCAGCAGCGAGTGTCTTAAGGCTGATGATGACGATACTCGCGCCCTTGTCCGACCAAGGCTGGGAAGACAAAGTTAGCTGATATTTTTATGATACTGATTACTAAGACAGCTATGCACCCTACTGTATTTTATTTAATTAACCCTTACGCTGAATACTTGTCTATTCAAACTTCAAAACGGATCGACCTACCTTGCTATCTCCATTTTGGTGTCCGGGTCCTTTCCCATTGCCGAGGTCGGCGACCAGTCTCTCCCCCCTCTCCCCGTATCTCCCCCGGTACGACTCCCGCGCCTCTCCCCCGGAGTGAGGGGGGAAAGGCGCGTCCACCCGGTAGTTCAGTATCCGAGGGTCCCACAAGGGGGCCCAGAAACTTGAGTACACATACACACACTCGCTACACACTAGCATTGATACAATAATAGTTATTTTAGTTATCATTATGTTTTGACTGGAATAACTTGAAAAATGTAATGATTAGTTGAAAAAGTGACGTCACTTTTGTCTCGTGCGAGGATTTCGATCGGTAGCAGGAAAGGTAATGAGGATTGAGATGACCGATGATGAATGGGTATGGCTTGTTTGTGGGCAAATAAGGGGTCTACCAATGGTATAGGTATAGTACCTATAGCAAACTTGTATCAAGGGTAATTGCATTATTCGCAGCAGCTCGACATTTTGTGGATAATACCTTGGATCAGCTAGACTGGTTGTTGATTAGGTCAATGTATTTTAGACGTAGAATAGCGTAATTCCTCTATGTTCTTAGTTGTCAGCATTTTCTGTTCATCGTGAACAGAAAATGCTGACACACTGCTATTTACACGATGCCTTAGATACGTCAATCGCTACCCGTTTTTTTATTTATAAACAACGAATTTCTTTTGGTGTTATACTTAGTTAAGTATCGAAAATATGAATCCATTGCTTTCGAGATTGTATAAAAAATTAGTCACGTTGTCGTGTTTTGTGGGGCCGGTTACCCCGTAGATATCGATGTGGGTACAAAAACTTAACTACTGGGTCTGGCTAATAAATAAAAAAATTAAAGTTATAACATGCGTATTTTATCCTTTTTGAGAGTCGGTTAAAAACTTATAACAAAACTGATAAAAAACATACGACGAGAACCGTTGGTAGCCCCCCTTCTGTTAGCAAAACAAAGAGGCTGTAGTGCTAACAACTCAAGGATGATGGCGGCATCTAAGTACTGTACTAACTATTACAAGTTGTGAGGCGCATCATCCGTTTACTGTCGCGTTATATATATATGTTCTATTCTTCATCACCTTAATGGTTTTACGTTCAGATAATAAATTGCCTGCTTAACTGTAGGCCTAGCACAAATATTTCCGCGCGCGTAAGTGTAACGTAACGTAAAACCCCCCTATTATGACTGCGTCTGCCGCTCAACTGCTATCAAAGTTCATACAATTTTGACAGCAGTTGAGCGGCAGACGCGCGTCAGCAGCGCTGCTAGCTCAATCGTAATAGAGGGGCAGATCAAATGCCATACAACTGGCTTACGTTACCGTTACACTTACGCGCGCGTAAATATTCGTTCTAGGCCTACTGTTCAATGCAGTAAAACAATGACTTGCTAAGATGCTAAGGTCGATAGCAAGATATCGACATATGCATTATTTTGGTCGAAATAACTTTAGACTAGAAACGGGTGCTTCAAAAAATAATTTAGATAAACACGATAGTAAGATATTGGTAAAAAAAAATTAATAACATCTCTACTAAATCTATTTAAAATTAAAACAATATTAACAAATCAATTAAAAATGTATTGTAATAAAACCTATGTATTACCTACTCACTAGAAATCACACAATACACCTGCTTAAATATTTTTTTTTTTACCATCACATTAGCGAAATAAAAAATATGACAAGAAACTAAAACCTATAGTGCATCATAATTAGTGTTATTACCACAACAAACTATTCAGATTCAATTCATAACATTCTTTCAACAGAATATATTGATTTTATGTATGAAATCCTCCAGCTCCCATACTAGGCATAATATCCTCACACCGTCAGATGTGGACTAGTGACACAAGCTGATATTGATGTACCTTTTAGATACAACTTAATTCATATTTAACATCTGTAAACTAACAGTTGATTATAATTATTTTTGTGGTCAAAGACGATACATAGGAAGACATGAGTTGGTTTCACTTTAGGGCTAGCATGAGCTATAGAAATCAATATTACTCGTTATCTCAAGAAACCGTTTTACCTTGTTTGACCAATGAACTATCGCGCAGATCAAATTGCTCTGCTTCTGCAACATTACAGTATTCTTACTTTTATGTAATTTTGTATGATTGAAATAATAATGCTATAAGAAGTTGTGGTAGGCCCCAGACGTTTTCATTGGTCAAACGCATTGGCTATAAATCCAATCAACAATGATACAACTTCCGCTCAAACGAAAATTAGTAGTTAATTTCAACCGCTAATCCTTTGCGAGGAAACGGGACTCCCAATGTGTCTTTTGTTCCATCCTGCTCTGTTCTTTGTAATTTCGTATAAGTTGGTCTCGTTTTGTTACTTCGCCCCCTGCCCCCTCTAGTAAGTCGTGTTTGTAGGAGAAATGATGTTCACAAGCTATAAACGGGCTTTATAGTCTGGTCAAACGTTTTCTCGAGAGAAGAGATGTGGGTTTGTACAGAGCATGCTGCTATGCTGGTGTCCAGGGCCCGAAGTCTGCTGTTTCAACTGTGTCATAATGGTTCATGAATGGTCTACTTATGGTTTGTAGACTACCATTAGTGTCAAAGTCTGTCATTATGGTACCATTCATGAACCATTATGACACAATTGAAATAGCAGACTTTGGGCCCAGTAGTAGGCAGTAGTTAGTGTATCCCCTCTAGCGGCGAGTAGCTCTTGTACTGGAAGAGGTCCGGCCCTCCGTATCCGTAGAGCAGCTTGCCCTTGCCCTCCTCGTCGTAGTACGGGTACCGGTAGTTGGGCCTGCAACCAATCGCACGTGGTTACTTGGGACGGGAGGACCACACCTTACACTAAACGCCAGCTGGTGGAAGCGCAGCTCAGCAAGCGTCGCCGATCAAATAGTATCCAGTGCTCCCTATCCATGCCTCACCATAGCTTAGACGCCATACTTGGCATTGCCATATTTATTTATAATTAATAACCGGCCAAGACCGGACATGAGGAGATCCGACAGAGAACTAATGTAACCGATATACTGGGTGTAATTGAATTCATTAGCATCCTTTGAAACTAGGTACCTACTCCTGATACCGGTCACGTGTGGACCAAAATTTTTGAATTCTAACACAATGGTTTGGTAATAATAATAACTCCAAAAAATGGAATAACTTACTTAATCAAATGCTACAATACAAAATTTAATTAAAATAATGAAGTACTAATTTAATTAGTACATACAAGGTATAAAAACGTTTAAATGTATCAAAATCATCCGTGCCTAACGCAGTAGCGTTAGGCGCCGCGGCAATCTTCATAATTTTCAATAAAATATTTTCACTTACACTCTTTACTCTTTAATAATCATCTATAAATGATGTACTATCATGGGCTACAACTCGTTCCACACTACACAAAGGTTAACTGGAAGAAAATGCTACTTAGCATTAAGTTCGCCTATGTACTTGATTTACTCTTGTGCAATAAAGCATTTTCTATCTATCTATCTATCTATCTATGGGCTCAATTTATGCTAATGAATTAAATTACATCCTGTATATCTATAGCTTTCAGAAATAGCAAGTTGAAGTGGCAGTGGGCGGGTCACATCGCTCGTAGAACTGACTACCGGGGGAAGAAACGGTCTCGAGTGGCGACCACGAACCGGAAGGCGCAGCGTAGGCCCCCACTAGGTGGACCGACGACCTGATCAAAACCGTGGGAAGCCGATGGATGCAAGAGACAAGCAGCCGCTCAAAGTGGCGCTCTTTGGGGGAGGTCTATGTTCAGCAGTGGACGTCTTCAGGCTGATGATGATAATGAATAACCGGCCAAATGCGAGTCGGACTCGCGCACGAAAGGTTCCGTACCATTAGGTTTATAAAACGAGCAAAAATATCACGTTTGTTGTACAGGACCCCCATTCAATATTTATTTTATTCTGTTTTTTAGTATTTGTTGTTTTAGCGACAACAGAAATACATCGTCTGTGAAAATTTCAACTAACTATCACGGTTTATTAGATACAGCCTGGTGACAGACGGACAGCGGAGCCTTAGTAATAGGGTTCGCTTTACCGTTTAGGTACGGAACCCTAAAAAGTATCAGAGATTGCGTCCGAAAGCGTCCTCACTCGACAGGCTACGTTATTAGTAGAGTATTATATAATCTGTGACAACGGGAACGCGGTTTATAATGCATGGCCCTACTGATTATTGAATTAGTATTGTCATCTTGCGGTCGGTATAGTACATGGAAGCAAAATATTACCTGAATATGATTTACTTCTCTGTGATGGTGCTTCGTGATGCAAATTTTGGTGCAAGTGGAACAAGATCAAAACCCGTTTGGTGAACTAAAACGATTCAACGGTATTATACCAATGTCGAGGGTTCTTCTTGAGCAGAGACTCAATATACTCCAAGGTCAGCCCAATATCTAGTACTTATAGGTAATATAACTATACTCTTTGCCTAACACTAGCAAGCATGCTTGCTTACAATACTGAGAAGACTGCAGTTTCTTAGGATTGTTCCTGCAGTCTAAGGTAAGCACCACCCACTGGTAGCGGTTCGGTACCAATGTGTAACTGGTTAGCGGATGGTGTGTGTGGAATACAAGTACTTACCTAGATGTTAGTATGCCAGTAGAAATATGTATGGAAATATACTGACCTCTCGAAGTACTGGAAGTTAGGGGCGCGCGGCTGCGGCACCGTGCTGGCTGCTAGCTGCAGCCACGCCGCCGCTATCTGGACATTAAATATACTTGGATGAAGGTACAATCACTTTTGGGTGCTTCGAAGTATTTACAGTCATAGGGCAACAATTTGTTACAAAAGATACGTACGAATTTTATTCTATTAGTTATTCTATTCTATAGAATTCCAATACATTCGCGAAATTGAAGCCATTTTTTTTATGGTGCACCTTACGAACGTTCGCGTGATTATATCTGTGTGAAGAGCTCCCAGGAAATTATTTCGAAATGATAACTCCGCGGTAAAATCGTGCTCCATAATCCATCACAAAAGCTTCATAAGTGGTTCTGATGTGACTTTCCCCTGGTAAGCTATTACTTTTATAAAATACCATGGACTTGTCTGGGTTACCTCATGCGCTCTGCATTTAGTAGGGCGCTAAGTTGCAGTTGAGGTTAAAATATTGCTAAAAGAATCTTGCAGGCGCAACGCGCGCCTGATTCTGTTGAGATAGTCGGCAGTATTGTCTCAGTGGGAAATTTTAGCTAACTTTACGATGTGGGGGCAACTGGGAATACTTATGCTTAGGTTGTAGCGTAACGTAAAGCTTCAGGTCAAAATATCTTATTTTCACCTACTAATTTTGATTGGTACCTTGCAGACTTACAGACCGTATTAGTCAGGTACCTATTATTCAAATCTATTCAACATAACGAATTTACAATGATCCTGTTAAATACCAAACCGTGTGTGTGTTATGTCACGCACGCTCCTTTGACCCACAGCCACGACACTTTCGTAACGCGACACACATTCAACAAAAACAACACAACAATAAAAGTAATAATTTAGGTACTAACCACTGCAAGTAACAGATACTTGATGAACGCCATCGCCACTTGTGGATTAACTTTCCTTGATCCGTGTAGTTTCGTTTTGTGTAAAACTAAAGTCCGTCGGTATCGCGACGCAATGACGAGCGTGGCCCGAGGTTTCGTTTACAATACTGAGTGGGACAAGTGGTGAAGTGAGTGGTGGTGGCAGTAGTTAGGGAAAGCCTGCGCAGAATGTTAATGATCCCGCTCGTTTGTAGCTGTCGAACAACAATAGGTACCTACCTAACTAGTACAATGGTAATTAAAGCAGGTAATCAATGATTACGGCACAGACAGCTTGCCCTTACAACCCGAAACGATGGCCTCGGAGACTTGAGGAATGAGGCGCTTGGCCGGCGACCTCATGCGGTCATACAGGTGGATAGTATACCAACCAATCTTGATACTTAGCACCAAATGCTCTCTCTAATACCAGTGCTGTTGTTTAGGTATTCTGTATTACTAAGCATATTAAATTCGGCACCTATAAGTAATCCTCCGCGGTGTGGTGGTTGAGCAGGTCGGCTCATAACCCGGAGGTGGCGGGTTCGATTCCCGCGACAGAACAAATATTTGTGCCCGAAAAAAAATAAAGCGCAAATACTTGTTCTGTGTCTGGCTGTTGTGGGACCATGGTCCTCGTAGTTCCTGGGTCCCTAGATACAGGGAATCCTAGTTAGGGTCCAGGATCTATATATGTGATCGTTGGGCGTTATTTATTTAATATTATTATTAATCCTAATAACAGGTCAAGTGTGTGTCGCACTCGCGCACGAAGGGTTCCGTACCATAATTTATAAAAACGATAAAGAAAATCACGTTTGTTTTAGGTATAGGAGCCCCCTTAGTTATTTATTTTATCCTGCTTTTTAGTCTTTGTTGTTATAGCGGCGACAGAAATACATCATCTAGCATCTGAAATTGTATACCTACATCATAATAATTTGGTTTCTTTTCTTCTGACATAGACGAAATATAGGTACCTATTATTAGTTCATGCTAGTATCAAGTGAGTGCAGTCAAAGTAGGTATAGTGACGTCACGGCGAAGGTGTAGAAGTGAAAGTGCGTTACCGTAATGTTACCGTCAGCGGTCGGTAGTCTGCGCTCGATCGAGGATCTTCAGTTTTATTTATGTACAAGCTAAAATCTGTGGACATTTCACACAGCGCCATTTAGCCCCTATCTAAGCATTACTTGTACTATGGGGACCAGATAATACTTAGATACTTTTGCTTGTAAATACATACATAGAATACAATATGACACCCAGACACAGAACAAACAACTATGTTCATCACACAAATATTTGTCCTGGGTAGGAATCGAACCCACAGCCCTTAGTTCAGAAGGCAGGGTTACTACCAACCGAGCTATCAGGCCCGTACAGGCGTACAATCACTAATTAATCGTCTGTAGTGGACATCGAGGAGCCAACCCTGTATTTCTCTCTCCGATTAGGTACCTACCAGTAGTGTAAGGGAACAATGATAGAGACTACATTGAGTGTATGCTTGGGTAGCGACGAGACCTAAGCGGGACCTGACTCAAGAGCGTCACGCGTCACTGCTCAGTCTCACAGGAACCGCCGCCCGGGGTGGACGTGACCGCGTCTGAGCCGGTGTCGAAGACACACTCAACAAACACTACAGTACCTACATTTAATGAGTATGGTATAACCTATGCTATGGACAACCAAGTAGAACCCTGGAGGTATCACGTATTATTGTTTGCCCCTTACTTTGAGTATAAAAGAAATTAAAAAAAAAACCAAAATGGTTAATAATAGTTTTATTTAGATATCACATGGAGTTCATACAACTAAAATGGAAAACTACGCGTTCGCAAACTGTAACAAATCACTTAGGTACTTTAAGTAATTTACAAAGGTACATAATTAACATTTTTATAAAGCCATTAAATAAACAGTTTTGTGGAAGCCACAAAAATGTTATCTTCTCACTCGTACTCCTACATTTAAAGTTGAGTGCGAGTGAGATAGCTATATAAATCTCCGCTTTTCCGTTAATGACTTAGTGTTACGTAAATAAATACTCCTAACATTTTTACCATTACTTATTTGGTACATAGGTATAATATAATTATTTTTTATTGCACTAAGAGTATTCTATACGGTTTAATGTTCCATTCCAAGGATCTATTCACGATGTGACGTCACTATAGCAAGTTAGCAACTACATCACTAATTCACTGCGAATTCGATAGCAGCATAACATAATAAAATGTGCCGTTGCATTGGATGCCTTGTTCTATACAACTAGCATCGACCAGGCTACTAACGATTAAAATGTATATCGCCATTTTATTCACACGTATGCACTGTGTATTATACCCATCCCTTTCTTTTACAAAATGTGTCAAGTTTAACTCTGGCCGATGCAATTTTACTAAACTAGTAAAGCTATTATAGCAGTTGACTAGACTAAATTTAATATGAACATAATATTTTAACAACGAAATATATTATAAGTCTCTAATTACTAGTTTATAAGCTAATTTACACATCATCATCAATAACAGCCTGAAGACGTTCACTGCTGGACATAGGCCTTCCCCAGGGAGCGCCACTTAGAGCGGCTGCTCGCCTCCTGCATTCATCGGCTCCCCGCGGCTTTCACCAGCCGGCCTACGCTGCGTCTTCCAGAACTAATTTACACGTATTTTTATAATTATATACATTCATCAAATGCAGTAACATCTGTAAGTAAATATGAACCGCGCCAATAAAGAAACTGTTTCCGTTGCATTATTTTATCTCTCACTATAAATGTATAGGTTGAAGCGAGATAGAAATAGAACAGACTTCTACTCTATTTATTGGCACGGACTGTATATGTTTAAAAAACGAATTTGAATAGAGGAGGTAGGTGTATTTTATAAAATCTTAATTATAATATACCAAATAATCTATACATATAGAATAATATGAACATAATATTATAACGGTAATTCGGTTAATAATAACGATTACATCGAGGACTATAATATTGTTGAGACATTTAGACGGTTCTGCAGCACTGTATTGCAGCAAACACAACTTCCAACACAACAAGTTCGACCCAAAATTGTTGACTCCTAAGGCTAGAAGACGCGGGTTAAACTCCCGTTACTTGTCATTAATATCTGTTGATAATCAATCTGCCAGACCCTGCTATTTCTTACTTTGGTTTGTTGGAAAAGTGCTAATGAATATTTGAAGGGCAATTTTTTAAGCCAAAATGTGCAAAACATAAATTCAGTTGTCTGGTATTAGTTTGCTGGTGATCTACTAGTAACCTTCCTCACCGCTAGACTGAAGTCCTCAGTCTATTGTAAAGCCTTTGATGGGGTCTGCTGCAGGATACTTCTTGAGGAACCTCCATCCTACGGCCTTCCCGAGGGTTCAAGCACACATGGAGCGATTCTCTCTCTAACAGAAGCATTAAGTCTGTTGTCGAGGTTTCCTGATAAGATCTTATGATTATCAATGTTGGCGTTCCTCAGGGATCCATGCTATCGCCCACGCTTTTTGTCCTGTATAGATTCTATGAAATGTTGCTTGTCATACATTTTTATGCAAATGACAGCCATTGAATAAGTACTTTGTCTCTTTGCGCAATTGTGCATGCATGATTGCGCAAAATAAAAACTTAATTTATTGTTAGCCCCTCAGTCTCAGAACGTTTTGTTAACGGTATCAGAGAGTATTAGGATTTTGGGTGTTTACTTTTCTGCCAGCTTCATGGTCATACAGAGAGGGAAGCTAAACTTGGAACACTCAATAAGGTGAAGTGGTACTTTATTTTGAGTCAAACCTAACGTTTGCTTTACAATGCGCTAGTTCGACATCATGCGAATGACTGATCTCACAAGTCTACCGAACACCTAAAAGCCTCTAAAAATACGTAGAGATTTTAGGTTTCTCGTCAGACTTATGATTCAAATGTTTTAGATTTGTCCACGACTAAATACACAGTTCCTTGAAAAAAAAATTTACTCTATAAAAGGGTCGTTCCCTTTCAGGCCAGTGCGTCGCATTCTGTGGCTCGTGTCGTGTCTACTAGTGTACTACCGGGCAGTAGTAGTGTGCTACCGTGCCCTAGTCCCCGTGAGTCCATACATGACGGCCTGCTTGTGCAGATAGTCCCCCGCTTGTTGTATCAGTGATCGTGGCCGCGTGAGTGTGGCCGCCACAAGGTCTATCTTGTGTTGGTTGCGGCTGGAAACGGTCAAACTAACTGTTAGTGAGCATACTCTACCGACATTATACATAACAAAATGATATTCTTTATTTTTTGATACTCTTTTATAATTGGTTTGGCTTTAATAGGTAGTACGACTTTTCTGTTAGGTTCGTCTAGTTAGGTACCTACCACCGCTTTGCCAGTTATTCTGCCACTAAACAGTAGTGTTGGTTTAAAGGGAATTGAAGCTAGTTACATTACTGGGCAAATGAGACTTATGGCGTGATCTCACAGTCAAATGATCTGTGTGATGTCTCAAAATAACGTGAGCAGTGCAGTGTCACTTGAAACTTTATTAAAGTTTCGAGTGACACTGCAACTGTTATGGGCGGCCGTGTCGCTTAACATCAGATAAACGATTAGCTCGTCACGACATTAATTCTCACAAAAAAAATAAACTGTGGTCAGACATAATTTGAAATTATTGAAAAAATAATCATAATTGTAAAAAAACAATATAATGCACGAAAATCTCTAGCTATTTCGTGTTTTATTTTTTTATTTCGGACTTTCAATTTGGAGTTTAACTTGATTTTGGACTTCTGGAATTAGATTTAGAATTTCATTTTGGGGTTTAGATTTTAAAGTTTGATTTCGACGTTGAGTTGGTATTTACCTTTGCGTTAGTAGCGTACTGACCGTATATATGCGTCGGCGTCGTCCTCCATGGCTTGCAGCCGGCCGGCGTCCACCTCGTCCATGGCGACGGGCGCCAGCAGCGGCGGGTTCAGCCGGAAGTACGTCGCCGGCGGCAACATGTCCGCCAATATCCGGTGCACGCCTACCCTCACATCACCGACACAAACTATCATTATCTATATTCATCATCACCGTTAACAGTCTGAAGACGTCCATTGCTGAACATAGGCTTCTCCCAGGGAGCGCCACTTTGAGCGGCTGGTCGCCTCTTGCGTCCATCGGAACAATATTAAAACACTTTAAATATTCTGAGTAATATTAAAAGTTGACGTAAATGGCGTTTTTCTGCATTCGAATACTTTTCAATAATAAATTAGTTTAACAGCTCATTAGTTTGCCCTTCTCAGCACTATCTGGTTATTTCCCTCTTATTCTTTTCGATTCCACTAGTCAACTAGTTGCTTGTCGGAATAATTAATTGTTTCATTATAATTAAAAAGGAATTGATATTTTTTTATGCAAAATGAATATTTAATCTTTAGACCACCGAATATGTTTTGAGTCAAATAATGTTAATGTGTTTGTCGTCTACTGCTCCCATACAGTTGAGGGTAATGCGCAGTTTCCATGGGGTATTTTACTTTGACACTTCGTTATTGATAGTGCAGTATTTAGTTTTATTTATGAATCGCATCCTTTTCCGTGAGTTCCGTAAGCCTCTTCAGTACTATGAACGTAATAATTATAGTTCACAACGGAGAACCTTTTCCTTACAGTCTCCGTATGTTGCGTAGAGTACCTTCAGTATCGGTGGCGGAGTCGAGTATGGCGTCAAACTTGTCCCTCCAGGAGGTGGCGGTGCCGGTCCCCCCCGGGGGGCCGGGCGGCGCGCGGCCGGTGCCCACCGACACCAGCGTCCCCCCCGGGCCCCCCAGGCCCCCCGCCCCCCCCGGGCCCCACAGCGCGCGCGCCTCCTGCAGCGCGACGCCCGCCGGGTTGTTCACCATGATGCCACCGTCCTGCAACATTACCGCTGCACACACTGCTTACTGGCGGCGGATATTAATGCGACTGTGCCTAAATTTAGTCAACATCAAAATTCACAAGTCTTAGCATGCTTATTGCTATGCTATTTGCTGAAATGAAATGGAAATAAAAAAAAATAGAAATGAAAAATTATATTAAACATGAAATAAAAATGAAAAAAAAGAGCAAACTCGCAAAAAAAAACTTAAAGCAAATATAAAGATATTAAAAATTAAATGCTAAATAAATTGGAAACAAATTTCATATTTCACAGAATTTCGCAACTATATTTCATTTGCGAAATGGTAATTGAGTTTTCACATGCTAATAATGAATGCGAATGCTTTACTCCGTGAGTACCGGTGCACGCACGCACAGTAGTCCAGCACTGACCTGGTGCACGAGGCCGTCGAGCGTGAACTCGTCGAAGTAGGTGGGCGCGGCGGCCGAGGCGCGCACCGCGTGCCACACCGGCCCGCGGGACGTGCCGCGGTACCGGGACGGACCTGCGGACATGTCACTGGTACAACTAATGCCACACCGGCCCGCGGGACGTGCCGCGGTACCGGGACGGACCTGCGGACATGTCACTGGTACAACTAATGCCACACCGGCCCGCGGGACGTGCCGCGGTACCGGGACGGACCTGCGGACATGTCACTGGTACAACTAATGCCACACCGGCCCGCGGGACGTGCCGCGGTACCGGGACGGACCTGCGGACATGTCACTGGTACAACTAATGCCACACCGGCCCGCGGGACGTGCCGCGGTACCGGGACGGACCTGCGGACATGTCACTGGTACAACTAATGCCACACCGGCCCGCGGGACGTGCCGCGGTACCGGGACGGACCTGCGGACATGTCACTGGTACAACTAATGCCACACCGGCCCGCGGGACGTGCCGCGGTACCGGGACGGACCTGCGGACATGTCACTGGTACAACTAATGCCACACCGGCCCGCGGGACGTGCCGCGGTACCGGGACGGACCTGCGGACATGTCACTGGTACAACTAATGCCACACCGGCCCGCGGGACGTGCCGCGGTACCGGGACGGACCTGCGGACATGTCACTGGTACAACTAATGCCACACCGGCCCGCGGGACGTGCCGCGGTACCGGGACGGACCTGCGGACATGTCACTGGTACAACTAATGCCACACCGGCCCGCGGGACGTGCCGCGGTACCGGGACGGACCTGCGGACATGTCACTGGTACAACTAATGCCACACCGGCCCGCGGGACGTGCCGCGGTACCGGGACGGACCTGCGGACATGTCACTGGTACAACTAATGCCACACCGGCCCGCGGGACGTGCCGCGGTACCGGGACGGACCTGCGGACATGTCACTAGTACAACTAATGCCACACCGGCCCGCGGGACGTGCCGCGGTACCGGGACGGACCTGCGGACATGTCACTGGTACAACTAATGCCACACCGGCCCGCGGGACGTGCCGCGGTACCGGGACGGACCTGCGGACATGTCACTGGTACAACTAATGCCACACCGGCCCGCGGGACGTGCCGCGGTACCGGGACGGACCTGCGGACATGTCACTGGTACAACTAATGCCACACCGGCCCGCGGGACGTGCCGCGGTACCGGGACGGACCTGCGGACATGTCACTGGTACAACTAATGCCACACCGGCCCGCGGGACGTGCCGCGGTACCGGGACGGACCTGCGGACATGTCACTGGTACAACTAATGCCACACCGGCCCGCGGGACGTGCCGCGGTACCGGGACGGACCTGCGGACATGTCACTGGTACAACTAATGCCACACCGGCCCGCGGGACGTGCCGCGGTACCGGGACGGACCTGCGGACATGTCACTGGTACAACTAATGCCACACCGGCCCGCGGGACGTGCCGCGGTACCGGGACGGACCTGCGGACATGTCACTGGTACAACTAATGCCACACCGGCCCGCGGGACGTGCCGCGGTACCGGGACGGACCTGCGGACATGTCACTAGTACAACTAATGCCACACCGGCCCGCGGGACGTGCCGCGGTACCGGGACGGACCTGCGGACATGTCACTGGTACAACTAATGCCACACCGGCCCGCGGGACGTGCCGCGGTACCGGGACGGACCTGCGGACATGTCACTGGTACAACTAATGCCACACCGGCCCGCGGGACGTGCCGCGGTACCGGGACGGACCTGCGGACATGTCACTGGTACAACTAATGCCACACCGGCCCGCGGGACGTGCCGCGGTACCGGGACGGACCTGCGGACATGTCACTGGTACAACTAATGCCACACCGGCCCGCGGGACGTGCCGCGGTACCGGGACGGACCTGCGGACATGTCACTAGTACAACTAATGCCACACCGGCCCGCGGGACGTGCCGCGGTACCGGGACGGACCTGCGGACATGTCACTAGTACAACTAATGCCACACCGGCCCGCGGGACGTGCCGCGGTACCGGGACGGACCTGCGGACATGTCACTAGTACAACTAATGCCACACCGGCCCGCGGGACGTGCCGCGGTACCGGGACGGACCTGCGGACATGTCACTAGTACAACTAATGCCACACCGGCCCGCGGGACGTGCCGCGGTACCGGGACGGACCTGCGGACATGTCACTAGTACAACTAATGCCACACCGGCCCGCGGGACGTGCCGCGGTACCGGGACGGACCTGCGGACATGTCACTAGTACAACTAATGCCACACCGGCCCGCGGGACGTGCCGCGGTACCGGGACGGACCTGCGGACATGTCACTAGTACAACTACCTTACCTTCGCTATTCCTAGTAACTAGACGTGTTATTCATCGCTCTAAAAATTAATTGCAAAAATCAAGTTGAAACCGTTTCCACGGCGAAGAATTTTCGCTTGTGTGTTGACGTCGAAGTGGTTTGCTGGTGAGCGTATAATTACGCCGACACATCGGCATTTCAAGGGTGAAATTCGTCTCTGAAACTTTCACTTGACACTGTGAGTCGCATAAATTTCTAAGTATACCGTCTATAAATTAAACAAAATTATCACAGCACTGTGATCAAAACAAAGAGGCAGGCAACCTCATATTTGGTAGATGTCATTGGGCCTTCCCTTCTGTCAGTGTCAGCGTCAGTCAGCGTCAGCGCAGCGAGCGAGTTGCGTTTACGAAGATAGTTGTTCCTATAGTGAGTTTACGAAGACATTCCATTCGGCTTTAAGAAATCCATTTATTAGCCGAGACAAACTCACTGCTAAGAATGAGTAAATGCGATGCTTGCGATTGCTTGATAAGCCCGAACGAGTTAAAAACTTGTAAATTTTGCCGCCTAGACTATCATTTCCAATGTCTTGGGATTACTAGTGAGAATTATCACAAGGAGTCAAAGCAAGCTAAATCTTGCTGGAAATGCCCCAAATGTAAAAACAAAGAGAAAAAAGGTGATAATTCCAATACCCCCGTTAGATCTCAACAGCCGCCGGAAATGCCGGCACCAAAGACTTCTATGCTGGAACCCGCGATCGGAGAATCATCCAGGGTGGTAGTTGAGTTGAAGGCTTATTTCGACATGAAATTTTTAGAAGCAAGTACTAAAATTTCTAAAGATATTCAGGCGAAAATAACAAATGAAAGTAGAGCTACTATTTCTAAAATCAATAGCCTGACAGAGGGGGTGGAGTTTATGACCAGCGAGTTCAATGAACTTAAAAAGCATTATGAGGCACAGAACAGGGAGATTTTGTCGCTTAAGGAAGAGAACTACAACTTGAAACTCCACATGAAAGATGTGAGCGCCCGTTTTACCCAGATGGAGCAGCAAGCACGCGAATGTAATTTAGAAATACAATGCGTTCCTGAAGATAAAACGGAAAATTTGCTTGATACAGTTAAGCAGATTAGCCAAGCTGTATCATTCGATCTGGGACAAAATGATGTTATGACGGTGCACAGAGTCGCTAAGCTCCAAAACGACTCACCTAGACCTCGCTCTATTATTGTCCGACTGGCAACTCCTCGTATTAGGGACAGTTTCCTTGGTTCCGTGAAGATATTTAACAGGGCTAATACACAGGATAAGCTTAACACGTCCCACCTCAAGGTTACTGGTGAGAAGCGCCCAATTTATGTAGCAGAACACTTGTCACCGGCCAATAAACAGCTCCATGCAGCCACTAGGACCGCTGCGGCTGCGAAAGGCTATCAATTTGTATGGGTCAGAAGCGGCCGGGTATTCGTCCGTAAAGATATCAAGTCTAAGTCTATTCTCGTGAAGGATATGGATTTTGTTCATTCTTTATGAGACTAGACGGGCGCAATGGTCAGATTAAGGATATCCTACCAAAATGTGAGAGGTTTACGAACTAAGACAAATGATTTATTAATGAGTGCTTTAGCAGATGATTACGATATTTTATTATTCACAGAGACTTGGTTGAATGATTCCGTGTTTGATAGGGAACTCATAGATGGTCGATATGATGTATATAGACGGGATCGTCAATTTTCAAGTTCAGGTAAAAAAGATGGTGGAGGCGTTATGATTGCAATTTTATCGAAATATAAAGCGTTACGTAAATTACAATGGGAAACTTCTAGCGAAGATCTCTGGGTTACTCTGAAAATGGGATCAGGTCCGTCAGCATATGATGTCAACATTTGTATCGCCTACCTTCCCCCACCTACTAATCTGGACTCTCTTGAAGCTTTTTTGGATAATGTTTCTAATGTCATTAATAATGAAGCCTCTCCTAATTCTCAGACAATCATAATAGGCGATTTTAATCTTCCTAATATTACTTGGAGTTATGATGCGCATGTTCAACTCTATGTACCCTGCCATAGTTATGGAGCTCTGGAGGTTCTATTTACTGATAACTTAGCCTTTAATGACCTTGCGCAGTACAGTGGAGTACTCAACAGTAGTAGTCGTACGCTCGATCTGGTACTTGGTACTAAAAGTAGTAATAGTGTCATATCTGTGCGTGAAAATTCCAAGCCCTTAATCAAGCCTGACCCCTATCATCCTGCTTTATATATAACTTTAGATACTAAAACAGTCAAATCTCTCAAAAAGAAGGATACTTATTATTACAATTTTTATAAATCGAATTACAATGCTATAAATGAGAAGTTGTCGGACATTGACTGGCACAATGAATTTAGTGGTGTTGGCCAGGTTGATGAAATGGTGGACAGTTTTTATAATGTATTTATGCCTATTCTTTTGGAATATAGCCCGTCACGCCTTCCAGGAAACACACGCTATCCGGCTTGGTTTTCTAATCCTTTAATAAAGTCTCTTAAAGAGAAGGATAAATTACATTACAAGTTTAAAAAATACAAGAATCTGCGGGATAAGTTAGCCTTTATTGATGCACGAAAGAGATCCGATAAGCTTTTATTAGAATGTTTCACTAAATTTAGAGATAACAGTTCGATAACATTAAAGAAAAACCCAAAGTACATATGGCGGTACGTTAATAGTTTGAAATCAAATAATAGTTCCTTACCTGAGTCTATGTATTTGGGTACTAAAACAGCAGTAGGTGGACAGGAAATTTGTAATTTGTTTTTGGAGCAATTTAATTCGGTTTACAATTTAATTTGTCCAAGCACACTCAACATAACTAGTCGTGAGAGTCGCGACCTTCATAGTTTCCCGCCATTATGTCAGATAGTTATCTGTGAAAGCGATGTCCGCAAAGCACTTAGTAGACTGCCAATCAAGGGGGCTGGACCAGACACACTTCCTTCAATTGTTTTGTCTAAGTGTGCGGCTTCACTAACAACTCCACTAACTAAAATTTTTCAACTATCATTGAGTACCGGCATCTTTCCTACTCGGTGGAAAGTAGCATTCATCACGCCCATTCACAAAACAGGCGATCTCGCTTGTGTTGAAAATTACAGGCCTGTGTCTATTCTGTCAGGGCTGGGTAAGCTTCTCGAGTCATTAGTTGTTAAGAAAATTCACTGGCATGTCTCACAGCTTCTTAATGTTAATCAACACGGTTTCTTACCAAAGAGATCTACTTCCACTAATCTGTTAGGTTATGTAACTGACATTCTGGAGGTCCTTGATAAAGGCGGTGAAGCACATGCCATTTACACCGACTTTAGTAAAGCTTTTGACTTGGTCAATCACGATATGCTATTAGTCAAGCTTCAAGGTCTTGGTATTCATGGATCTCTTCTAAGGTGGTTGAGGTCATATTTACTGAATCGGTCTCAATTAGTAGTTGCTAAAGGTTTCAGATCTATGGCAGCAGCGGTTCCTTCGGGTGTTCCCCAAGGATCTCACCTCGGCCCTCTGTTGTTCCTCACCTATATTAACGACTTACCTGGTTTAGTAAAATCTAAAGTGAAGCTATTCGCTGACGACTTGAAACTGTACAGGACCGTTTGTAGTGATAAGGATGTGGAGGAACTTCAAGCAGATATTGACGCTGTGAGTCAATGGTGCAGCCATAATCATATGAAACTAAATGCATCTAAATGTTTTTTCATTAAATTTTCACGTAAGCACGCTCCATTTGCAGGTAGTTATGTCATTGATGGCGTATCTTTGATGGAAGTTTCATCGATCCGTGATTTAGGAGTAGTTATTGATAATAAGTTACATTTCCGCGACCATGTGGATTGTATTGTTAAGAAATCTCTGAGAATTGGGGGGTTTGTTACCAGACAGTCTAAAGTGTTCCGTAACTCAAGCTTATCCATTCAGCTCTTTTTTAGCTTAGTTCGCAGTATTTTGGAGTATGGTAGTGTAGTTTGGAATCCCGTTTATCGAGTTCATTCTGATAGATTGGAGAGGGTCCAGAAGAAGTTTTTGTATCATATAACTTACATGGATAATATGTGCAAATCATTACGGTCTTATAGGTCTAGATTGAATCACTATAAGATATCGCCTTTGGAAATTCGTCGGACGGCTTTTGACATTATAATGTTATACAAATTAATTATGGGTTTGGTTGAGTGTCCTGATATGTTGCATAAAATATATTTTCGAGTACCTCGTCCAGGTAATCGTCTCTTGTCCAATAAGCATGTATTTGCTCTTCCCATTTGCAAAACTAATATGTTAAAGCACTCATCACTTTACCGAATGTGTGACTCTTATGATAGAATAAAATTTGATTTTGACATTTTTGATAATAGTTCGCTAACCTCAGTTAGGCGACGTATTACTGAGATATTGTCACGTCGTAATCTGTAACAATTAGTATTAGTTTCTCCTTCTTTGTTATTGGGTACATTCATTTCATTACGTTTGTCATTATTTAGTTACACTTTATTTAGCAACTTTCGTTACTTAGGTATTTATATTTATTTGTGTTAAAAATTAATTATATTGGTCGTGTTTAGCACTCTAGCACCTAGAGATAGCGTCATTTTGTTAGCTATATTAACGCATGTTAGGTTTACATCTAGAAGGGAATATGTCCACCGCATGATTTTAGTACATATTGTTATTTTTTAAGTAGTATATAATGCATATTTCCAGTTTTGTAAACTTTCAATAAAAAAAAAAAAAAAAAAAAAAAAAAAAAAAAAAAAACTAATGCCACACCGGCCCGCGGGACGTGCCGCGGTACCGGGACGGACCTGCGGACATGTCACTAGTACAACTAATGCCACACCGGCCCGCGGGACGTGCCGCGGTACCGGGACGGACCTGCGGACATGTCACTAGTACAACTAATGCCACACCGGCCCGCGGGACGTGCCGCGGTACCGGGACGGACCTGCGGACATGTCACTAGTACAACTAATGCCACACCGGCCCGCGGGACGTGCCGCGGTACCGGGACGGACCTGCGGACATGTCACTAGTACAACTAATGCCACACCGGCCCGCGGGACGTGCCGCGGTACCGGGACGGACCTGCGGACATGTCACTAGTACAACTAATGCCACACCGGCCCGCGGGACGTGCCGCGGTACCGGGACGGACCTGCGGACATGTCACTAGTACAACTAATGCCACACCGGTCCGCGCGACGTGCCGCGGTACCGGGACGGACCTGCGGACATGTCACTAGTACAACTAAATCAACAGATCATGCAGTAATTACGGTTTTAAGAAATGGTTGGAAAAATACAAATACATAGAATGGATCTTTAAACAGAACGGTTCAGTGAACTAATCACTATTTACGTTAGATGAGAAAGTGGGAACATCGGCGACGTCAGTTTACTCCGCGTTTACCGTCGGCACGCACCGGTGTATGAGCGGAAGAGGAAGGGCGCGCGCGCGGCGCCGCAGACGACGGTGGAGAGCAGCGCGAGGCGCGGCGCGCGGCGGCTGCACGCCTGCAGCGTGACGTCGCCGAGCTGCTCGGCCAGCAGCCGCTCCCACGCGCGCGTGTCGTAGTACGCGTGCGTCCACACCAGCCGCGCGCCGCCGCCCAGCCGCGACTGCGACGCGAACATGTCGCGCGACAGCCGCCGGTACAGCGCGGCGGCCGCGGCCAGGTCCGCGCCGGCGGCGAGCGCGGCGGCGATGATGGCGCCGGTGGACACGCCCACCACCAGGTCGAACAGGTCGCGCGCCGGCCGGCCCGCGGCGCGCTCCACGGCGCGCAGCACGCGCAGCGCCACCAGCCCGCGCACCCCGCCGCCGTCCAGCGCCAGCACCGCCGGCCCGCGCCCCCCGCGCGGGGGCCCCACCCACCCCACCGCCGCCAGCACCTGCACACGTACACATCTTCTATTCGAAACGACTAGCAAACGGCTTAGCGATTGCAACAGTATGTGTATGTATGTATCTGGCTTCCATAGTACAAGCTTTAGTAGGCTAAATGGCCTTGTGTGAAATGTCCACACATATTTATTATTTATTAAAGGATTCACTTGAGCGAGCAAGAAGCAAAGTAACAAAACTATACAGCCATACGAAATTACAACAAACAGAACAGGATGGCACAAAAGACACAGAAGGTGTCCCATTTCCTCGGACAGGTTTAGCGGTTGAAATACACCACGAATTTTCGTATAAGGCTAAGTTGTATCAATAGTCAATTGGATTTGTAATCGATGTAACCATCATTTCAATAAAAGAGACTAAGGACTGATCGCATGGAATACTATACCATGCCAACGTTTGTATCAGGATGCAGTAGCCGAGTGTCCACGTACCTCGTCGAGGAGGCCGGCCACCTCCGCGCCCGCCACGCGCCCGCGCGCGCGCAGCAGCACGCGCGCCGCGCCCGCCTGCGACGGACACACGGGTACACGCGCTGGACACTTGGCCTTTATTGGTATCTGCTGGCTTACAGTGCGCCACACAGATATAAAATTACATAGCAGTCAAAAATAAATACTACTTAATCCGAGTTTTGCAATTTTGCTCTCGAAAAGTATCTATACTCACGACCGAGTTGCTCACCGAATGGTACATCGTTTAAGTCAGCTTTCCGATGTATTTGTATTGTTTCACGATATTTTTGTATGGTTAGTGAATGAATCGAAAATCGCATGTATTCTGTGGTTCACAATTCTCATGAAACGCGTTTGTCGTGAAACTATACTACAGTACATCACTCACCATCGGCCATTCAAACTATTAAATAAACTCGGACTAGATTTTTGAACGAGCTTCGACTTGGACCGGTGGCTGGAGGAAAAGGTCATGAAAGTAGATTGATTGTAGATTGTAGTCTGATTATAGAGCGTTAGCAGGCCGGTACCTTGATGGCGAGCTGGCGGGCCTCGGGGTAGTGGTCGAGGTGCAGGCGCAGGTCGGCGGCGCGGCGCGCCACACTGTCCGCTCCGGCCGCCCGCGACAGCGCCGACACCACGTACGCCGTGCGGGACTGGATCGCCGTCTGCGGACGGAGTGGACACCACCGTCACAAGCGAATAGTGTGCCGTGATCGCCATGTCAACGTTACAGTAGACCTAGCACGAATATTTACGCGCGCGTAAGTGTAGCGTTAACGTATAGCAGTTGTATGGCATTTGATTTGCTGGTGATAAATGGTGATGTTAGACCATGTTGGCAATCAAAGATGTTGCTTGCACGAGTGTGTTCTAACACTTATACACGGTGACTATTTATTTAGATCTAGCTTTAATGTATATTAGATACACAACCACTACAAACCCCACCCGCGTCGCCGGGATACTGGCGGGCGACGGTCGGGCTTCTAGTACGCTGGACGTTAGTGACTGCTCAGTGAGGGTACTCCAAATATTACACCGACTAAGAAGCCTACAAGAAATACAGCGTTCCTTCAATTTTGAAGGAGCTCAAGAAAGGCTTCGGACGGACCCCCAGTGCTAGAGGCTTTCAAAATAGAACATTGTAAGACGAGCACTGGCTGCTGCACGGTACTTCTCGAAATAAGAGAGGTTCCCAAAAGAAAAAAGCATCAAAGTTGTTTACAGAGAGATTCCGCCTGCAGCCATCCAAGACAATCTTTAATAACGAAAGCATGACAACGAAAACATACGGAAAATTCAAGCAAGAAAATGCTGTAATTCTTTGCGTAGATCAAGAAAACCGCTGATGTGACTCACAACAGTGATTCTGGATATGCCTGGAGTCATCATACAAAAATATAGAGAGAAAGGAGAAGTCCTACACATAGCCACCACTGCCCACTAACTCACGACGAGCTGGATTAGACCGACCAATCGACGCGAAGGATTTTATCATTTAGTTTTCGATATTCTCCAAGTGGGGCTTCAAATAATTTGTCCTTTATATGCTGCTATATAACCTGTCTACTCCAATCCAACATATTAGTTTAATAGAAGTCAGTCTCAGTCTGGTGCACGCAGAAAGTAGATAGATACTATACTAGGCCACGTTGTAAACAAACGCTCCTAAAAAATTTAAAAATCGTTGGTTGATTTTATGTTCTCATAGGTACGGTACGGACATGGAGCGACATCGATAGTTTTGAACGATTCACACCTATTATAACGTGCCTGTGTGACGATTTGTCAAAATTAACCTACTTTTATACATATCTACTAGTTGTTGACAATGTTTTCGGCTTTACTTTTAGATAGTGCGTAAATAACTAAATGACTTTTTGTATGAGAATGAATGCCGTGACGAGATGATGGCCTGATGTTATGCGTCACGCTGCCCATAACAGCCAGAGATGGTGGTTAGTTTTCTTCAAAATATTGAGTATATTTACTAGCGTCAAGTTTAATACTTGTAACATCTTATTAACTTATCTCTGTTTATATTTAGTTTTTGACAAGTAACATGCAATCTATATTTCCTATAATAATAATAGAGATTTTAGGCAGTTTGCCAACCGACACTATCTGGCGTCCATTAACCTTTACGACTACGAGAGGCCGACCCAGCAGAAGGCAACCTTCTGGAGATATTCGTCTGTGGTAGCGGTGCCACAGCGGTGCACCTTCGACACATGGGGCTAGATCCTCGCTCATATTTCTTCCTTCATATTCTAAACTCGGTTAGACTCCTACATTCAAGCAAATAAATTATTCTTATTTCTTATTTGTATGATGAGGACCTCAGAAAAGTGGAAATCCAAAACCAAACAATTGTTAATAAATTGTTTACGATTGTGGAAAAGGTGAAAACTAGCCGTCTGCTGCAGATTGGTTAATTCATAAACTGTCTGCAACAGTGTGTTGAGCTGATGGCGTTTATTCTGCCATACATATTTCGGATTATTCCCAACAACACTCACTGGGGGTGGTTGGCACAACAATCAAAGATGTATATAGAAGTCTTTGACAAAAGTAAGAATTTCCCCTTAGATTATTACTATGAATATAGGGGAAAGTAGTACTACGACTAGAAATATAGTTTGGCTTTGTAATATATTGTTTAGTAGACAGGTGGCGTAGTGTCGTCCCGCCCGAGGCCGGCGATACACGGTGTCACGTGACACGTCGTTCGGACTGCGCACGGCCGCGAGATATTTGCGAGCGGCGAAGATAACATTGTTATCTCTAAACTTAGATATATCAAGCAACAAAATAATGCAAGGCTGACTGAAATAATACTTTTCTTTTGTTTTGTTTGTTTTTTATACTTATTTTATTCATCCTTCTGTTGCAGTGACACAAAATAAATATTAGAGTACTGAAACTAATTAAGTGAAATCTTTTTAAAACAAACATCAAACATAAAATAATGAGTGATGTTATCTGAGATTCGATATTTTTTACGATCGTTATTTGTTTTGCAAATAAATAAATATACTACATATTATTTACCTGTTGCTCAAGTTACATACACAAACATTAACTGAAAATCGCAACATATCCACAGACACATTTACTATTATTTCTGCGATCCTAGCACATATAGTTGTGAATGAGAGAATGTTGGTACTATACAGTATCCAACCAGCAGGTACCAACATGCAAGCGTTACCTTGGAGACCACGGGCTTGTGTGACCTCCAGGTGGGCTGCGGGATGTGTCCAAAGTGCAGGTCGGTCCTCCGTCGCAGGCCGGCCAGCAAGCTCGCCACACTCAGCTCCGACACCTGCTCCTCCGCGGGCTCCACTGGTGGTGGGGGCTCCGGGGCACGCTTCTCAGGCTGCATGTACATTACTTGTTATTAAACTGATGTGACAAAATAAAATACCAACAATAAACATTTTATTTATTTATTTATTTATATATACATGCCCTTTGGTGAACATGACAGTCTCCCAATTCGTTCACCAAGGACTCAAAAACATAACACATATACAAATTAAACATATTATCCATAACTATTATTACTAACCAATATTTACAATAACAACAAAAAATTACAACTACTTATCTCACTCAAATTACAAAATACGATCACCCAAATTAAATAAACAATTTCTCAATAAACTCCATTGCCACCCTGCAAAATTCGTCCGGCGTGCATTGGAACAAATCAAAATTTTGGTGTTGGTTCAACACAGCGTTGAGTAGGCGAAGTGCTCGCGGGATAGGTGATTGGTGCCCCAACTCACTCCTGAGTATTGGCCCTCCAAATAGGTCATGCCTCCTAAATCTGATGTAATTGTCCGGAACCGCTAAGGTTATTTTCCCTAGTAGCGATGGGTTATTCCTGCGGCCTGTAAATATATTTAGCACATATTCCATTAGAGCAACGGTCCGCCTCACTTCAAGAGTCTGGTATCCGGCCATTCCCAGTATGAACTTACTTGGATACAAGAACGGGTACCCAACATAATATCCATACTGCTTTTGGTACAGCCACCTTAAAAATTTTTTTTGTACCTTCTCCACCACTTGCACGTACTTCTTTTCATATGGACACCAAACCAAGGAGTTATTCTCCATCTTGCTCCTTACAAAAGCATTATACAATGCCTTGATTGCCACGATACTGTCAAGATGCCTAGACTGTCGAAGAATGAAACCAAGAGTTCGGAATGCCTGTCCGCATATTTTGTCAAGATGTAACCGAAATGACAAATCATCACTCATGGTCACTCCCAGATCACGCACATTTTAATTGTGCTAAGTGATTCAGGTTAGAAGATGGAAAGTGTAAATTGTGATACAGTCTGTATTCAAAAGAGATGACTGAGGCTGATTGCTATGTCTGGTGGCTTGTTCCATGGTTGAACGAGAGTGTATTTATTGAACTTTACTTTTTATTTCATTAAAAGCAGTGAAGGTAAAATTTGAAGAATAATTTTTTTTATTTTCTAAATTGTGAACTGAAAGACTTGTGACCAAAATCAGAATGGAACATAAAAAGATCTAGATGGTCAGTAGTTTACCTGCAAGGCTTCCTTTGCATCCGCTTGCTCCGTGGAGGCTGTCGCCGTCTTCAAAGCTTCATTCTTTTGCACCTCCACTGGCTTGCCATCATGCATCAACCTCACTGCAACAGCTTTCTCAAGTCTATGGATCAGGCCTGAAATTAGCCGCGTTTAGATAATGAATAATAATTATAATATTTATAAACAAAAACAAGTAGACCCAGTAGTGTATTAACGTTGATCTCACAGCATAAAGGGTCTATAATTTATACTTAGGTCTAGTCCCAGAGCGCAACATTTGTAAGAAACTTGTAGCAAGTACTGACCGTCTGTGTGTGCAGCGGCACCTGTGGATGCCTTCAGGCGCTGCAGCAGCTTCTCCAACTCCGCGTTGAGGTTGGTCAGCGACAAGTAGTGTCGGATGACACGCCACTGTCCGCCGAGCGACATCCTGCGACCACTCTCACTATCGCCGTCCCACCTCACGCAATATCTTCACTGTAAACAAACAACACGGTCTCAGTTTCTAGTCCGCAGACCAGTGAACCCGCGGCCGTCACGTAACCCGACCGTCGCTGTACAATCGCGGCGCGAACTGATATCGCCGAGAGCGAGCCTCTCACCGCATCGTAAGATCACGCCACCCAAGCACGCGATTACGCGACGCGACACCAATAGTATTCTGTGCGCGACACACTTTTTCGCATAAAACCTTGGCGTCATCGCCTCGCGAACTGTTATTTGCGAACAAAAATAAATCCAAAATAAAACATTGCTCACTCACTCACATAGGAAATACTTGAAAAATAGATTTGTTGTGTTCACTTGTGTTGTGACGTCTAATCTGATCGATCACAATCACTCACATGTCAAGTTCATGACACTTGACATGTGAGTGTCTTGTCTGTATGTCACTGTCACTGACTGCTTAGTAAAGCTGTCAGCCGTTTTGGATATGGATTTTGGTCTTTGAAGAAACTACGACAATGGCGGTTGCGAATTTTGAATTTATTTTTTAAAACCTGTGTATTCTGAATTTTAATGTGTAAGGGTGGATTATTGTCCGTTAAGCGTTCGTGAACGGGCACGAGTGTTGGCAAATGATTTGAAGATTATAGAAACATGCATTTCCGTTTTTGCTTCAACGGCCGTTTTAGAGCCTTCAGTAGAATATCCACCATCCACCATTTCACTGTTGGCGTGTTTTGACTGTCTGACAAAATATGAAAATATGACTTTGACTTGACATAACCGTACAAATTTTACTCACTTGACATTGGCAGAATTATTGCAAAAAAGCGATAGAAAGCCATTAAAGAAGAAGAAGAAAATGGTGGATATTTTACTGAAGGCTCTAAAAAAGGCCGTTGAACCAAAAACGAAAATGCATGGTTTTATGATCTTGAAACCATTTGCCAACGAGCTAGTCGTTCACCTGATGTTAAGTGACACGGCTGCCCATAACAGTTGCAGTGTCACTCGAATGTTTGAAATAATAAAGTTTCGCATGACACTGCACTGCGCACGTCATCCTGAGACATCACACAGTCTAGTAATCAAATTACTACACCTTTTGGGGCCTCGGAGAAGGTAGGCAGGCGAAGCGATCCGTGGTCCCTTTACTTTGTATTTGCTTCTTGTTCAGGAGCTAAGTGCATCGTTCGTGGCTTCGAATAAAAGGGCCCAGGTTGTGCAGAATATACATGTATTTCGGTACAAACAATCACATAGTGTAACGCACAAACGTAGGCCTTAGAACTAACGTAACTTGCGCGGTGGCAATCACAATAACAATCAATTTATATCGCGACAACAAGTATTTTTTTTCTCATCGAGACGTGCGCGGGAGAACATCACCTGACAGATTGTCTGTGGATAGCGAGCGCGCGCTAGTGATGTACCCCGCGATTAGTGTTGTGATTAGTAGTTACAAGTTGAGGCTTAAAGATAAACAATAATAATATAAAAGGAAGGCGTTCTTGGACGCCACACCACCCCACCAAGGAGAAGGATAAAACACTTCAACAAAAATCAGGAAAATCCTTAAATTTAACCTGTCTCCCTGACCGTGTTGTGTATGGTAATTTATCGGTAGTTGTGGTGGCATCTGCCGGTGTCGGGGTAGGTATATACTTAGATGAAACAGGCTCAGGAGAAAATAGCTGTGCGGGAACCGGTGCAGGTCTTGCTGGGGTTCCAAGAGGACTAGGACCAGTAGTGCCAGAGTCGTGGTCGATGAATGCCGGTTTGACTCGGTCGACGCTGACATTGACGCGTTTGCCTCTGATGTCCAGAGTCATAGTCTTACCATCACTGGCACGGTCTATGACTTGGAATGGGCCAGTATAAGGTGGCTGTAACGGGCGTCTGACGGTGTCATCGCGGAGAAAAACATGAGTCGCCGATGAAAGATCTTTAAAAATGAAAGAAGATGGTTCACAATGACGAGATGCAGGGATTGGGCGCACAGTCGACATCTTATGTCGAAGTTGCACGACGAAATCGGCAGGGTCACTGATGGTGTCAAAGTCAGAATTTGAAACGAGTAGTTCACCCGGTAAACGTAGCGGTTCTCCGTAAACCATTTCAGCCGCCGTGGCCTTTAAATCTTCTTTGAAGGCAGAACGCATGCCGAGGAGAACGAAAGGGAGTGAACGGACCCAAGAGTCGCGGTGGCACATGAGAGCAGCCTTAAGTTGCCGATGTACCCTCTCGATCATGCCATTTGCGCAGGGATGGTAGGATGTTGTTCTGACTCGTTTGGTGGCGAAGTGTACCATTAGTCGACGAAAAAGGTCAGACTCAAATTGAGCTCCTTGGTCTGTCGTAATGACTGCTGGCACCCCAAAACGGGGTATCCATTCTCGTGTCAAGGTTTCAGCGACTTCCTCCGCGGTGATGGAACGCATTGGCCAAACTTCTGGCCATCTAGTGGCTCTGTCAATGGCGGTCAGGCAATACCGAAACTCACTGCAGATCGGCAGGGGCCCGACAATGTCTATATGAATATGCCGGAACCGGCCAGATGGCAGGTCGAAATTACCAGGAGGTGAAGAATTGTGGCGTGACACTTTGGCGCCTTGACACGCCTCACAAGTGCGGGCCCACTCCTTGCAGTTTTTATTAACGGAAGGCCAAACATAACGGTCAGTAACCAAACGGGTGGAAGCACGTGCCCCGGGATGGCTGAGTTGATGAAGCCTGTTGAATGCTGGTCGACGGAAAGGAAGAGTTAAGTATGGACGGGGCTTGCCAGTTGAAACGTCACAGGTGACGGTAATGTTAGTCCCGGGAATAATAATTTCCTTGAGTTGGAGGCTGGAACCTTCAAGTCGCAAGTTAGTCAGCTCCTGGTCCGTCGCCTGCGATTTGGCAAGGGCTTCATAATCCTGTTCGAGGGCGATGGCATCAACGCGCGACATCGCATCGGCAACAATATTGTCCTCCCCTTTTATGTATTTTATGTCGGTGGTGAATTGACTGATAAAGGACAGTTGGTTTAACTGAGCGGGCGGAAGCTTTTCCCGGCGCTGAACAAAAGCATACAGCAACGGCTTATGGTCCGTGAAGATCGTCACATGTTGAACCTCTAGAATATGTCGAAAATGCTGCACGCTTTCGTACACCGCTAACAGCTCACGGTAATAAGCCGGCCACTGAGTTTGTTGTGGGGTCAATTTCCTGCTAAAGAAAGCAATGGGAGACCACTCACCATCGACTAGTTGCTGAAGGCAAGACCCAATGTGGACGCTGGATGCATCAGTATAAAGCCCCAGAGGCGCGTCACTGATTGGGTGTTGCAGCATTGTGGAGTCGGCAAGACTTTTTTTGCAGGCTTCGAATTGTTTCAGAAGCTCGGGTGACCATGTAAATGGCTTTGCACCTTTGCCATTGATAGCCACAACCGCGTTGATAAGTGGCGCCTGAAACCGTGCAGCGTGTGGAATAAAACGGCGGTAATAATTCAACATGCCAAGGAAACGGCGGACGCCCTGGACGGTTTTCGGAGGGGAAAAGTCCAGAATAGCTTGGACGCGATCTGGTGGAGGTTGGGAGCCCTCAGGGCTGATACGGTAGCCCAAGAAAGTGACCTCACGTTCTCCAAGAACGCATTTGGCTGAGTTGACTACGACACCATAATCCCGGAGCCGGCCGAATAGTATCCGAAGATGTTCCTGGTGGAGAGCCTCATCAGATGAAGAGACGAGGATGTCGTCCACATAGGGAAAACAGAAATCAAGACCCCGGGTGACCTCATCGATGAACCGCTGAAAGGTCTGACCAGCGTTGCGGAGACCGAAGGTCATGAAAGGAAATTCGAAGAGGCCAAACGGGGTAACGATAGCGGTCTTCGAAACGTCTTCTTCGGCGACGGGGATCTGATGGTACGCCTTAACAAGGTCTATAGTGCTAAAAATTTGGGCACCAGAAAGATTGTGAACAAAGTCATGAATGTGCCTAACCGGGTATCTGTCCGGTACGGTTCTTGCATTCAACGATCGGTAATCTCCACATGGACGCCAGGTCTCGTCTTTTTTCAGGGCCATGTGTAACGGAGACGACCATGCGCTTTTGGAAGGTCGTGCGGTACCAGACTGTACCATGTCTTCAAACTCTTTTTTGGCAGAGATCAATTTTTGAGGGGCCAAACGGCGAGGACGGCAGGAAACCGGAGGACCATCCGTAGTTTTGATGAAATGCACGGTGTCGTGCTTGATAGTCCTTGGGAGACCGGGAGGACGAGTAATTTCCGGAAACTCTGTTAGCACCTGTGCAAAAACAGAGTTGGAAGAAGCTATAACCTTTACGCTCGGTTGTTCCGAATCGACAGTGGAAGCGGACGCTGTGAGGTTGGTAAGCCCGTCAACCAATCTCTTGGCTCGGCAGTCTGGCAAAATATGATAGTGAGCCAAAAAGTCCGAGCCGATGATAGCGGTAGTGACGTCAGCTACAACAAACGACCACATGAATTGCCGTCGGAGACCGAAGTTAAGCGATAAATTAATGTTACCGTAAGTCTTGATGCTGCTACCGTTTGCGGCGCTGAGCTCATAGTCGGTCGGTTTCCGCCGGTCTGAAAGCCAGCAACGGGGGTAGCAGCAAAGGTCAGACCCAGTGTCAATTAAAAATTTTCGTTTAGTGACACGGTCAGTGACGAAAAGACGGCGGCTAGTATGTTGGCTCGAGTCGCAATCAGTCGCCGCTGCTACTGACTGCGGTCGGAGTTTTCCGAACTCCAGTTGCAGGGCGGAATGCATTTGAGAGCCTTGGTTCCGTAGTGCCTGTGGTACCAACATCGTTTATCCGTTCGGTCAGGAGTGGTGCTGTGTGAACGATGGCTGCTTGTAGATGTAGGGCGAAATCGGGATCGTGAAGGTCCATTAGACGTGGAGGATAAAGCCGCTACTTGCCTACTCAGTTCCTCAATCTGCTCCGTCATTGCAGAGAGTGAAGATGTGGATGCCGAATAAACACTTGCAGGGCCTGGTTGAGCCTCAACAATTTTATCGGCGATGTCGGCAATCCTATCTAATGAAAGGTCAGCTTGTGCCGCGAGAATGCCCTGAACATGCTGGGGCAAGCGACGAAGCCATAACTGGCGGAGAATATTGTCATCCGAAAGCGTATTACCTGCGAGTGACCGCAGGTGACGCAGAATTTGGGATGGTTTCCTGTCTCCAAGGTCCTCCTCACTAAGAAGTTGTCTCACTCGTTGCTCTTTGGATGCAGAAAAGCGGCTTATTAAAGTGTCTTTCAGCTTTTGATATTTACCTTCAGCGGGAGGGTTGGTAATAACATCCTCTATTTCGCCAGCAATTTTGTGATCAATTTGACTGAGCACATGACTGTATTTGGTATCATCTGTACTAATACCCGCGAGATGAAATTGAGCTTCGGCTTGAGCAAACCACACTGTGGCCCTGTCCGGCCAAAAGGGAGGAAGCTTAACAGCTACTCGGCATACAGCAGGTGCATCTGATGGCTTTGAGGTAGGCTGTGCTATACTTTGTTCATGTAGGGCCCGTAGGGCAACATTTTCAGCCTCGAGGGCAGCCAAGCGTGTTTGCAGATCATCACTCATGGTTAAAGTAAACCGAGTGAACAAGCAGGCACAGAATAAAATAAAATTGAAAAAATAAACCAGACACAGGCCAGATGCCCCCACAAGGCCTAAACACCAAATGCCCAAATTAAGCAAAATACAAAAAAACTGAAGAAATTTGTTAGTATCTGAGCGATCACACAAAATTTTAAATCATATGTAGGTACATGTTATGGCCCGCAATGATAACAAATAAAAACACCAATATATATATATAAGCACACACAGTACAAAAAACCAAGTTTTTTTTTTTTTTTTTTTTTTTTTTTTTTTGTCCAAGTTGGTAATTGTGTAAATACTATATGTAAAAGTAATATAAAAAGTTTGTAAAAATATGTAAGTTTGTAAATTGTTCACTTTCAAAGTGTGAAAAGGCACTTTGAAAGTAAAAATCAAAAATAATAGGAAATTACCAACAAAACCAAAAATAACCGCACACAAAAAGGGGATGGTCTGCGTAAGCTAAACAAACCCTGGCTTCATAAAAGCAAAAAGGGTTAGATTTCAATGTTAGTACATACAGATAGATATCAATCACACCAAAAGTCACAAGTAGAAATAAAATAGATTGTTATTTATTATTATGTACACTTTTAAATAAAAGTACTTGCTTGAACTGGAACATGGAGTACCTGACAGCCGTCAGTCACGGAGTGGCCAGCAATCACAGGTTAATCCAGGTTTTTCGTCGAAAGGCAGCAGGAACAGTTTCGCCGCTCCGAAAATCGAAAATAGGAGTCCAAGTTGTCCAATTAAAATGTTTGTGAATGTGTAATGCACTTAGTATAATTTTGAGACGGTTTCAGGGCACTAATTCGACCTTGAAAGCACTACCAAAGCACTCCAAAAATCACTAAGGGACGGTTCTTGAGCGGGATGTGATTCCACGGTGCTAACACCGTGTCTTCGTTGAGTCCCGTGCTCCGCAAGTCAGCTCGTGAGTTGGGCGGCAGGCTGTCTGGTCGTAGTAGTCCGTCGTCGTCTCCGATCTGTAGCGAAACTCGCGTTAGGTCGACTCGTACTGGCCGACGGCTGACGAAATCTCGAGTCGCTAGAACGTCGCTAGGTCACCAGTTTGGGGCCTCGGAGAAGGTAGGCAGGCGAAGCGATCCGTGGTCCCTTTACTTTGTATTTGCTTCTTGTTCAGGAGCTAAGTGCATCGTTCGTGGCTTCGAATAAAAGGGCCCAGGTTGTGCAGAATATACATGTATTTCGGTACAAACAATCACATAGTGTAACGCACAAACGTAGGCCTTAGAACTAACGTAACTTGCGCGGTGGCAATCACAATAACAATCAATTTATATCGCGACAACAAGTATTTTTTTTCTCATCGAGACGTGCGCGGGAGAACATCACCTGACAGATTGTCTGTGGATAGCGAGCGCGCGCTAGTGATGTACCCCGCGATTAGTGTTGTGATTAGTAGTTACAAGTTGAGGCTTAAAGATAAACAATAATAATATAAAAGGAAGGCGTTCTTGGACGCCACAACCTCTTGAACATTCTCAAATATATTTCCATGATTTATGTACCACCTTTGAACCGGCCTTATTTAGGGCATGGTCTAATGCATGGCAAGTTTCTAAGTCTATTAAAGGTAAATTTTACGGTGACGTTCAGCCTGAAATTCCACATAAACCCTGGTTCTCTAAATTTAAAAAGGCAGACAAATTGACTACTTCAGTTGTTTGTCGTTTGCGTTTGAACCACTCTTGTACCCCGGTTTTCCTTAATAAACTTAGGATTAGGGATAATTCTCTTTGTGAATGCGGTTTGGATCAAGGAAGTGTGGACCATATATTTTTCAGTTGTCGTAATTTACAGTTTTCATTGCATGAGGTTATTCCACGTGATATCCCCCGTCCTACTTCCCTCAAGTGTTTACTATGTCTAGTATTTTCTCCGTTTATAGCTATTTTATGTAAATTTATTCAAGTAAATAAAATTAAGTTGTAAATAATTAAATTAGAATTTGCGTACATATGTTACCTATATTGTTCCTTAGTAATAGATTTAGATCGGTTTCACTGTAACCATAATTATTTTTAATTATTGTAAATTTAATATGATATTCTTTTGTTTTGTTTCAGTATTTTAGATTCATCACCACTCGTAGCTCATAGCTGTCTTCATACTCATTACCTACATGTGCCAAAATTTCTCACTGAACAATCTTCGTTTGATGTTCTATCTTAGTCCACGTGACACTGGCAAAATTGTGGTCACCTCTCCACAAAGGCCATTAACCAAGAGTTGAAGTTGAAGTTGAAATTACTACACTGTGTAATCAGGTCACCAAGTCTCATTTGCCCCGTAATTTCACTAGCTACAATGCCCTTCAAACCGGAACACAGTAGTGCTTGCACACCACTGCTTGGCGGCAGAATAACTGGTAAAGCAGTGGTATTTACCTAGACGAAATATGCAGAAAAGTCCTACCGCCTAGTAAAAAGTTTAGTGAGAAAAAGGCTCTTTGAACTACCACCTAAGGTACTCACCCGGGTAAATCACTCAGGTAAATTATATTAAAGTCATTGTTACAAAGGTGAAAGGGAAAGGAAGCCTGGTAGGGGCCTACCTACCTTAAGACAACAATGCGCAACACGGGCGTAGGCAAGTATACCTACCTGTATAGATATAATCAATCACTAGATATAAACCGATGATCTTGATGGTTTCACTCGTTATCTAACCAGTTGCAGGTATTCTCGGCAGGCAAGCAAGCACAGGATGATGTAGGTAAGTAAGAACCCGAACACTTGTTGATCACGACTGGATGGAAGCATGACCCGACGCCGTTATTATAGGGAGCTGCAACCAAAACATGTTTGTTTGTTTACCTACACTGATCTTGCTTGTTATTCTAAACTGGCGTGGGTACTATGGGTAATGCGTGTGTACTGATGTCTCACGTGTCTAAAATAACTCTTATATTTTATGAAAACAATGCGTCGTCGCGGCGCGCGGTGAGTGTGGTTATAATATCGTCGGCACATACGTCCCCACTCCTGAAACATGGGCAATGATGGCAAGGCAAGGCGAACCCCTCTGCTGGTCATATGGCGTTACTTGGTCATATACATTACCGTTATCATAGTGTGCGTGTAAACACATGGTAAACACTGCGTAACTGCGCTGTATTAGGTAGGTATATAACTAATAATATTATGCTCAAAGACATGGGTAGATTCCTCAGACGCTGTAGTAGGGATGTGACCTGAGGGGAGGGGGGAATCGATTTTTTAATAATCGATTCTTTTTTTTGCACAAAAAATCGTTTGTCCAAAAACCGATTTAATAAAGAAAACTAATAGATTAATTTTAAAAGATTGATTTTTTAAATATATTTGATGAAATAATATCAAAATTTGGCTATCTACAATGAAGATGGCAAAAAAATTAATTAATGAAAAAATGATCTGATTTCTTGCGCTCCCTGCGCCCGCGCTGTCGTTTTATAAAAAAAAAATAAAAAAAAAAAAAACATGTCGTTTTATAAACTTTACCTTTTTCTGATTCTGATTGAGCAAAATTACTATCCATTACAAGCTTAGACATAGACATAGACATCATTTATTCATAATAAAATTACACATCAAAAATAATAACTTCAATAATATTAATAGAATTATTGCAGTGAACATTGAGTATTAATAGTTTTACGTTTCACACAGGACTTAATCGCGCTAAAAACACTATTTATTTACCTCGACGTTTCGGCCAAGTTTCATTGGCCGTGGTCACGAGAAGACTGGAGAATGTGTGTATCCGTGCCAATAGAGCGAGCAGTTTATGCAAAACTACCCACACTTCAACTTCGATGGTGTAAACATACGGTTAATGGTCACGGCACACAATACTTGTCCGAACGTAAGCTGCGACGCAAACACTTGCCTAACACTGGGTTCCACGACGAAGCTAACCTAAAACTATCCTCCCAGTTAAAATTTCTATGCTTCTTAATCTCCACCGCTTCACGCACAATCCTTGAGTAGTAGTGCCGTTCTGTGGAGAGGATTTTAGGGTCATGGAGTTTAATCCAATGGTTAGGACCCGACTCGAGCAAATGTTCAGTGATCGTAGATTTATGAACCTGGCGGTTCTTGACAGCTGCGATATGTTCCTTCACCCTCTCAGCGATGGTCCGCTTTGTTTGTCCGATATAGGAACTCCCGCAACTACAATCGATTCTATACACGCCAGGTGTTAGAAAAGGAATGACATCCTTCGGGGTTCTCAAATGTCTAGCCAGTTTGGATAGTGGGGTAAAAATAGTCTTAATGGAATAATCTTTCAGTAGTGCACCCACTTTGTCCGTTACACCCTTGACATGAGGCTGGCTGCCTTTCGACATCAGTCCTTTTCTTTTCATACTTACGCCTAGGACGCCAACTTCTGTCCACCACATACCCATTTTTCTTAAGAACAGCCTGAACATGGCTTACTTCCGCCTCTAAATGCTCAGGGTCGCAGAGATCGTAGGCTCTATCAAAAAGCGATCTGGCAACAGATTGCAAATGACGCGGGTGGTGATGGGACATAGCGTTCAAGTATCTTTCTGTGTGTGTTGGTTTCCTGTACACAGAGTGAGACAAAGAGCCATCCGGTCTCACCATTACCTTCACATCCAGGAAAGTTAAGGTTCTGTCCACTTCCAGCTCACACGTAAATCTTATGTTGTTATGGACAGAGTTCAAGAGGTCCAAGAAACGTGCAACTGCCTGTTCATCACACTTTATAATACAGAATACGTCATCTACATAACGCTTCCACAACTTCACCGCCGAGGACTGTAGATCTATACTTTCCTCAAAATGTTCCATCCAAATGTTGGCCAGGACGGGATCCACCGGACTACCCATCGCAACACTATCAATCTGGAGATAATGCTGCCCGCGGTATAAAAAGTAATTTCCTTCAAGGCAATTCCTAAGCAATACCATAAAGTCTTCCGACAGCTGGTGTCTCCTCAACTTTTTCCGAACGAACTCGAGACATTTCTTGACCGGAAAGTTGGTAAAAAGTGACTCCACATCAAAACTCAGCATGATGTCATCCGGTTCCAGTCTAAGACCCTCGATAATCTAAACAAAATGGCGGGAAACCCTCACAAAAGACGCAGTGTTACCCACCAAAGGCTGCAACACCGACGTAACATGCTTCGCGAGACCATAAGTTGGCGAGTCTATCTGACTAACAATAGGCCGCAAAGGCACGCTAGCCTTATGTACTTTAGGCAGACCATACAATTTCGGTGGTTGCACAATCCTAGGCCTATACAGATTTTCAAATACGTAAACTATGTGTTCAAATCGCGAAAATCTAAGAAATACTATTGAGTATTAAATTGATCATAATTGATTTTAATACATAATTATCAAATAAGGGATTTACATTGTATAAATATAAATAATAAGTATTAAATTTTAAAGTTTGTAGTCGATAAATTATTGATAAGAATAAAACGCCCGCCTTATAACCCACTCTTTTAGTTTATGTTTAAAGGACATAAAGCTTAGAGCCACTTGACTCCCTACAGCGAAGAGCCGTTAGAATTGTGAATGACCCCAAACTCACCGACAAGCTAGAGCCTTTAAGTCTACGACGAGATATCGGTTCTCTGAGTCTCTTTTACCGTTACTATCACGGGGAATGCTCTGAAGAAATCTTTAACCTCATTCCACCTTCTCGATTTTATCATCGAACTTCTCGGCAACGTGAAAAAGCGCATCCGCATATTGTAGACACGTGAAAATCTCATACGACGCGATTCTTGCGCTCGTTTCTTCCACGAACCTGCAAGATGTGGAATGATCTTCCACCTGAGGTTATTCCGCATAACTACAGTATGGGGAGCTTCAAGAAAAGTGTTAAAAGAGTCCTCTCTAAGGGTAGGCAACGCACCGGCAATGCCCTTGGTGTTGCAGATGTTCATAGGCGGCGGTGACCACTTACCATCAGGTGGGCCGCTTGCTTGTTTGCCACTCATTACATAAAAAAAAAAGCATCCACGATTAACTTAGGAACGTTGTCATACACATCACATCATGTTGTCATACACTTAATTTTTGCACCTGTAATTTACACTGAACACCCATAAATTTGATGGCGAAATTTCCTTATTATTTTTAAAACCAACAGAAAAAAATCAAAATAAAAAATCTATTTATAAATAAACAATTTTTTGATAAAAAATAATCGATAAATAAAAATAATTTTTTATAAAATAATCGATTTTAACATTGTTATTTTTTTTTTTTTTAGGAAAACAATTAAAGGGTACTGAGCGTTCTTATTATGCTAGGTTTACGTAAGGTTAGGTTTGGGTTAGGTTAGGTTTGGGTTAGGTTAGGTTAGGTTTGGGTTAGGTTAGGTTTGGGTTAGGTTAGGTTTGGGTTAAAACGTATAGGGAGGCGTCCATATTGGCCACTGCCGGAGTCGCTGCGGTCGTCAACAGGATCAGACGGCTTGGCCTGGAGGTGGCGCTCAGTAAATCAGAGGCCATTTGTTTCCATGGCCCCCGGATGGCACCGCCTCTTGGAGCTAGCATAGTGGTGAGTGGGACCTCCATTGCTATCGGCAAGACGTTGAAGTATCTCGGCGTCGTGCTCGATAGCAGATGGAGATTCGGAGCGCATCTCACGCAGCTGTCCCCGAAGCTCATGGGGACAGCCACCGCGCTGGGACGCCTACTCCCGAACCTTGGAGGAGGAGATGGGAGCTGCCGCCGCCTTTACATGGCGGTCGTGCGCTCAATGGCGTTATATGGGGCGCCCATATGGGCGGGCTCCCTCAATGGCCGAGAGGTAGCCCTGCTTCACAGGGCCCAGCGGGCCATGGCGATAAGAGTGTGCAGGGGCTACCGCACATTATCGCATGAAGTCGCATGCGTGCTAGCGGGGTCCCTCCCGTGGGACTTAGAAGCAGAGGTCTTATCCTCTGTCTTCTGGCGCAGAGCGCGGGCGCGTGTGGAAGACCTTCGCCCCGTTCCACGGGAGGTGAGACAGTGGCGCACGGATGCCAGGGAAGAGGCCCTGGAGTCGTGGAGCAGGCGGTTAGCCGTGGACGCACGGAGGGGGGCCGGAGCCCAACGTTTCCTTGAGGCGGTTCGGCCCGTACTCGAAGAGTGGGTCCATCGGAGGCATGGGTCGCTGACTTTCCGGCTCACGCAGGTCCTCTCGTCGCATGGATGCTTCGGGAGGTACCTCCATAACGTGGCTCGAAGGGAGGCAACGCCGGAGTGCCACCAGTGCGGGTGCCCAGAGGAAACTGCACAGCACGTACTTGAGGCATGCCCGGGAGCGGCGGAACCCCGATCCGCTCTAGTCGTAGTCGTGGGAGCAGACCTCTCCCTACCAACCGTCCTAGCCAAGATGGCGGACGATGAGAGGTCATGGGACGCAGTCGTCTCCTTCTGTGAGGAAGTGATGACACAGAGGGAGACAGAGGAGCGGGATAGAGAGAGAGACCCTCTCGCTCACCCGCTCCGGAGGGCGCGGACACGGAGGCGTGCAAGTCGTGCACGCTCCCCAAGTCCGCTAGGAGGGCCTGGGGTGCCTGACGCGGGGGCGTCTGGCACCTCTTCATAAGGTCCTGGAGGTGTACGGAGGGAGTAATTCCTTCCCGAGGTGGATCTGCCCCGGTGCAATGGGGCGGACGTCGGCATGAATGGGGCTGCGGAGCTAATGCGAAAGCGGACCCGTGGCCCCTTTCACAGTCGTTGCTGACGTAAGCCGTGGGTTTTTTAGTCGGTAGGGGCGCCAGTGGTGCCGAGCCCGACATACCCCGCCATGCCCCCCGAGCTGGCGGGCATGCGTAAAATGCATTTTCCCCACGTAAAAAAAAAAAAAAAAAAAAAAAAAAAAAAGGTTAGGTTAGGTTAGGTTAGGTTAGGTTAGGTTAGGTTAGGTTAGGTTAGGTTAGGTTAGGTTAGGTTAGGTTAGGTTAGGTTGGGGTGCGGGGGGTGCGGGCCAGGATACCTCCACGTTGCCTCGAGTGTTGCCAGTCCCTTATGGATGCTTGCATCCGGGGGGAAGGGCAGCACTTGGACCGGTGCACCCTGGGCAACGGCTAATGACTTTCCTTCGGGGATCTTGTTAGTCGTTGGCTAAATTCCTGGTGAGGCCGCTCCACGCGTCTCTATGACTTAGCATAGGGCGCAGTGGAGAGGTCGGGGGGGGGGGATGCTTTCTTAGTCATTTTCGGATGAGTAGGGAAGCATCTGTCTTGGGGGAGAGCGCAGGTCGTGTAGATCCCCAAGGCAGGTTTGGTGTTTGCTGATCATCTTGGTTTGTTCCCTTAAGGAGCAGACGTATAAGCAAGCACCAGACTTCATCTTCATCCACTATCACTCGTCTTCATTCATTCGCTCACTCATTCACTCATTCATTCATCTTATCATCCACCTTCATTCATGATGCGTTGGCGGAGCCGGCAACGGCGTTTGTGGCACTAACACTGTCACCAGGTGCGAGAGTAGCCCACACTAGCTACTCTCCCGGTAATCTTAATGCCCTTCACAACGACCCTCGCGGTTGTGTTAAGAGGGTATGTGGGGACATTAAGATCCGAAGGGGGCTTGCCTTAGCTGGCCGGCCTCAGAGTATGGAAAACTCGAAACAAAACCCGTGAGAGCACACGTAAAAACCTGCGGATACCTGGGGACCTCCGCAGTATATACCCTTATCCCCCGGAATGGGCGTCACCTGGGGGATTGACCTTTATATCGGCCCGACTCGTGGGAATCAAAATGGAGCTTTTTAATAAAAACAATTTTACCCTTAGTGGGAATGCTAAATATAGCAGTAAGGCGCTGGGCGCAAAAGAGGGAAGTAGCGGGGATTCATGCCCGCTATTTAAAAGCCTGTCGGAGTCGTCAGATTCTGACGGGAGTATGCGAACTGTGGCATCCCGGGCTTCTGGGATGTCATCAGGAAGCGGTAGCCTAAGGCGGAAACGCCAAAGGGCAAGTAATGATGGAGACACCTCAGACGAGGTGTCGACACCGAAAGGGGCAGCGGCGCGTCGTAAACGCGGCCGTCCGCCAACCACAGGCCAGTACGTCGGCCTGGCAAAAGCCAAGGCCGAGCTTAACAAGGCCCGAGAGGAGGAGCTCCGACTGATGGCGGAGAAGGAGCTGGCAGACGAACTGCAGCGCAAGAAGGAGGCAAACATCGCCTTCTTCAAGAAGGCTGCCCCGTCTCCCTTGCCCGCAGACGAGGTGCGCGGCAGAGATGCCGCGCAAATACAGTGGATGGTTGCGGACTCGGCGGACACGATCAACAAGATCGCCACCAAGTCCAGCAACCTCAAGGGCACCTACGTCAAAGCCCTGAAAAAAGCGGCGGGCATACTCCGGGCCTCTTTCGAAGAGACGCAGGCTCGTAGCATGCCCGAGGAGGTCCGCCTCCTTATGGAGGCAAACAAACAGCTCACGGCGGAGCTTAAGCAACTTCGCCGTGAGATGGAGGAGCTGCGGGCTTCCCAGCAGAGGCCGGCCCCTGCCCCGGCTCTACCGGCTCAGCCCCCAGCAGCGGCCCAAGCACCGTCGCTAGAGGAGATAATGCAGACGATCATGGTTCAAGTCGGAACCATGATCAATGCACGGTTTGAGGGCATGGAGGAAAGGTTGCTGCCCGAAAAACGCCTCCGACCACCTCTAGCCGCCGACAAGCGCAGAGAGGAAGCTGAACGCAGCCTAGCTGTGCCGAGCACCTCAGCCACCTCGTCGGCCCCGGCAGTAGAGCCATTGCCCGGCCCATCCCAAACCGCCAAGCTCAAAAAGGGCAAGGCTGGAGGGAAAGGGAAGGCAAAAGGCAAAGGCGAGCCAGCTCCTGCCGCTGCCAGCCCAACAGAGACGGTGCCGGTTCCAGCTCCGGCTCCAGCAGCCCCGGCGACATGGACCGAGGTTGTGAAGCGCTCCAAGAAGCGCATCCAAGCCGCTGGTCCAGCTAATCCCAGGCCCAGGTCTGCTGCTCCACAGCGGGCCCACACATCGGGAACAAGCAAAGTCGCGGCGAAGAGACCTCCGCCCGCCACCAACAAGGCTAAGGCGCCAAAACTCCGTCCACCTCGCACCGCAGCTGTGGTCATTACACTACAGCCAGAGGCGGCGGAGAAGGGCATCACATATGCCAAAGTGCTGGCTGAGGCCAAAGGTCGTGTTGACCTGGGCGCATTGGGGTTGCCCCCCATAAAGATTAGGACTGCAGCGACGGGAGCTCGCCTCCTACAGGTCCCTGGGGTCGAAAAGTCCCAACAGGCGGACTCCCTGGCTGCGAAGTTAAGGGAGGTGTTCCAGGGGGTAGATGAAATCCGGGTCTCCAGACCTTTCACCGCGACCGACGTGCGGGTGACCGGCCTGGATGACTCTGTCACCATTGAAGAACTGGTGGAGGCACTGGCCAAGGCTGGAGGGTGTTCGGCCCAGGAGGTGAAGTCTGGCACGATAAGAAAGGGGCCGAGGGGCATGGGGACGGCTGTGGTACGCTGCCCCATGACTGCCGCGAAGACCATCGCTGCAGCTGGCGGACAACTCCGCATGGGGTGGTTCTCGGTGCAAGTCCAGGTTCTGGAAGCCAGACCACGCAGGTGTTTCCGATGCCTTGCAACGGGACACGTGAGGGCCCAGTGTAAGTCTGAGGTTGACCGCAGTGAGGAGTGTCACCGATGCGGTCAGAAGGGCCATAAGGCCAACGAGTGTTCCGCCCCTCCACACTGCACCCTGTGCGCAGCTGTGGGTAAGACCGCGGACCACCTCTCCGGGGGCAAGGCATGTGCCAAGCCCCCGTCGAAGACAGAGACGCGACGAAAGTCGGCTGCGACTAAGGCCATGGCCAAGTCGCAGCTGACCGGCCCCACAACGGAGCAGGGGAACCTAATGGAAGTGACATAGGATGGCCCTTACCTTCCTACAGGCGAATATCAACCGCTCCGCCCGAGCTCAGGATCTTTTGCTCCAGGCTCTGGCGGAGCGGTTGATACAAATCGGTGTTGTTGCGGAGCCGTATACGGTCCCACACAGATCCGACTGGGTAGGCGACCTTGATGGCTTGGTGGCTATTACCACCCAGTCGCCAGCCAGATCCAAGCCCCTGAACGCAGTTGCGAGGGGTCAGGGATACGTCGCGGTGAGTGTCGGAGAGACCGTGATTGTGGGGGTGTATCACTCCCCCAATAGACCGCTCCACGAGCTTGAAACACTCCTTGACGAGATAGGTACGGTCGTAGGCAGAAACCGACCCAGACCGGTTATCGTCCTCGGAGATCTCAACGCGAAATCAACCGCGTGGGGATCTCCGTCGACTGACGCGCGGGGCAGAGCAGTTACGGAGTGGTCGACCGTGGCAGGCTTGTGCGTCCTGAACCGGGGGTCGGAGCATACGTGCGTGCGCCGATGGGGTGGCTCAGTGGTCGACGTGACCTTTGCCACTCCTGAGCTGGCACAGCGCGTTCACGATTGGGAGGTGCTTGTGGACGAGGAAACGCTCTCTGACCACCGATATATTCGGTTTAGTGTTTCCTCGTCCTCAGCCGTTGTAGAGGGACCAGCTGAGTCCGGCCCGAGGTGGGTCCTTAAACGCTTGGACTTGGAGGCGCTGCAGGAGGCAGCCATAGTTCAGGCGTGGAACGCTCCACCTGTGGAGCCGATGACGGTCGATGCCGAGGCGGACGAGCTCTGCAAGGCAATGGCGGTGGTTTGCGATGCGGCCATGCCTCGTCTCAGAGCCCCACATTCCAGGCGCCAGGTATATTGGTGGTCGGAAGAAATCGCGGAACTCCGGCGTTGCTGTGTGAGGAAACGCCGCCGATACCAGCGGTACCGTAGGAGAAGACGCCAGGAGACGGTCGAGCTAGACCGCCTGTACGCCGACTATAGAGAGGCTTCGAAAGCCCTCCGTGTCGCCATCGACGAGGCCAAGGCACGAGCTTGGCGTGAGCTGCTGCAGACGCTCGAGCTGGACCCATGGGGTCGGCCGTACAGGCTGGCGAGGCAAAAACTTCGCCCCTGGGCTCCCCCGGTCACCACTACGCTTGCGCCTGCAGTATTGCAGCGGGTGGTTGAGGGACTGTTCCCGGCGGCGCCAGGAACCGAATTTGTACCTCCCACCACGGTGTTGGCAGATCAAAGCGATGTGGAAGAGCGAGAATCGCCTGACTCTACTCCCGAAGTCTCGGAAGGGGAGCTCGGCGCAGCCATCCTGAAAATGAAAGCCAAGAACACGGCGCCGGGGCCAGACGGTATACCCGGCCGTGCGTGGGCACTCGCTCAGGATGCTTTGGGGCCTCGACTGATCGCACTGTTCAGTCGTTGCCTTGCAGAGGGAAAGTTCCCCCGGCGGTGGAAGGGGGGCAGGCTCGTTCTCCTTCGCAAGGACGGACGCCCGGCGGATGAGCCTGCGGGATATCGCCCGATTGTTTTGCTTGACGAGGCCGGCAAGCTGTTGGAGCGTGTGGTCGCTGCCCGCCTTGTCAAGCACCTGGAGAGGACTGGACCCGATCTAGCGGAGGAGCAGTACGGGTTCCGAAGGGGTCGCTCGACGCTGGATGCCATATCCCGCGTCCGCGACCTCTCCGTGGAGGCGTGCTCCAGTGGTGGCGTCATGTTGGCGGTGTCTTTAGACATTGCCAATGCTTTTAACACGCTGCCGTGGAGCACGATTTTAGAGGGACTGAAGTACCATAAGGTACCCCAGTACCTGCAGCGCCTTGTCGGGGACTACCTCTCATATAGAGAGGTAATCTTTCCGACGACGCAGGGAGAAGGACGGAGCCCCATGACTCGCGGCGTTCCACAGGGGTCTGTTTTAGGGCCACTGCTGTGGAACGTCGGCTATGATTGGGTCCTTCGGGGCGCTAACCTGCGTGGCATCGGCGTCGTTTGTTACGCTGATGACACGCTGGTTACCGCCCGGGGAGGGACATACCGCGAGGCGTCGCTTCTGGCAACGGCAGGAGTAGCGACGGTCGTGGCCAGGATTCGGCAGTTGGGCCTGGAGGTGGCGCTCCATAAATCCGAGGCCATCTGTTTTCATGGTCCTCGGAGGGCGCCACCTGCGGACTCCAACATCGTGGTGGGAGGAACCTCTATTGCTGTCCGCTCAACGCTCAAGTATTTGGGCATTGTGCTTGACAGCAAATGGAGATTCGGAGAGCATCTGCGGCGGCTGTCCCCCAAACTCATGGGGACTGCCGCCGCATTGAGCCGACTACTCCCGAATCTGGGAGGCGGAGGAGGGATCTGCCGCCACCTATACATGGCGGTAGTGAGGTCGATGGCCCTCTACGGAGCCCCGATTTGGGCTGGCTCTCTGAGCACTCAGGAAACATCTACACTCCTGAGGGCTCAGAGAGTCATGGCAGTGAGGGTGTGCCGAGGGTATCGCACACTCTCCCACGAGGTGGCCTGTGTTATCGCGGGATCCCTTCCATGGGACCAGGAGGCTGAAGTCCTGGCGGCCGTATTCCGGCGCAGAGTCCGAGCGCGGGCTGAAGACCTGCGGCCGATGCCACAGGAGGTTGCGCACTGGCGCACGGAAGCCAGAGAACAGGCGTTGGTGCTCTGGAAGGAGCGGCTTCTGTTGAGACTCGAGCGGAGAGGGGCTGGAGCACAACGTCTCCTTGGAGCGATCCAGCCCCTTCTCGAACAGTGGGTCCAACGGCAGCATGGAGGGCTGACATTCCGCCTTACACAGGTCCTCTCGGGGCATGGCTGCTTCGGGAGGTACCTTTGTAACGTGGCCAGGCGGGAGGAAACCCCGGCATGTCATCGGTGCGACTGTGCGGAAGACACCGCGCAACACGTGCTGGAGGCATGCCCGAATGAAGAGGAGCCGCGGCGATCCTTAGTCGCGGTAGTGGGGGCAGACCTCACATTGCCGACCATCTTGTCAAAGATGCTCGACGATGAGAGGTCTTGGGACGCTATGGTCTCCTTCTGTGAAACTGTCATGTCACAGAGGGAGGCCGAAGAGCGGGACAGAGAGAGAGACCCTCTCGCTGCCCCGCTCCGGAGGGCGCGGACACGGAGACGGGCCAACAGGGCCCGGACGCCGTCTCCGCTAGGAGGACCGGGGGCGCTGGATGTGGGTGCATCCAGCGTCCCTCTTTAGGTCATCAGAGAGATGTTGATGCCCCCGGGTGTTCCGGGGCATCGACTCGAGTTGAACGGAGGGGGCCTTTTCCCCTCCAGAGGTGGGTCCGCCACGTTATACACGGCGGACGGCAGCGTGGGCGGGGTGGCGGGAGCAATGCGCAAGCGGACCCGAAACCCTTCTCATGGCTGGTGCAGCTGGAACACCGTGTAGGTTTTAGTCGGTATGGGTGCACTTTTTGCGCCGAGCCCGACACTACCCGCGGCCTACCCAGCCGCGGGTGTGCGTAACAGCATTTCCTACACGTTAAAAAAAAAAAAAAAAAAAAAAAAAAAAAAAAAAAAAAAAAAAAGGTTGGGGTGCGGGCCAGGATACCTCCACGTTGCCTCGAGTGTTGCCAGTCCCTTATGGATGCTTGCATCCGTGGGGAAGGGCAGCACTTGGACCGGTGCACCCTGGGCAACGGCTAATAACTTCCCTTCGGGGCTCTTGTTAGTCGTTGGCGAAATTCCTGGCGAGGCTGCTCCACGCGTCTCTATGACTTAGCATAGGACGCAGTGGAGAGGCCGGGGGGGGGGGGATGCTTTCTTAGTCATTTTCGGATGAGTAGGGAAGCATCTGTCTTGGGGGAGAGCGCAGGTCGTGTAGATCCCCAAGGCAGGTCTGGTGTTTGCTGATCATCTTGGTTTGTTCCCTTATGGATCAGACATATAAGCAAGCACCAGACTTCATCTTCATCCACTATCACTCGTCTTCATTCATTCGCTCACTCATTCACTCATTCATTCATCTTATCATCCACCTTCATTCATGATGCGTTGGCGGAGCCGGCAACGGCGTTTGTGGCACTAACACTGCCACCAGGTGCGAGAGTAGCCCACACTAGCTACTCTCCCGGTAATCTTAATGCCCTTCACAACGACCCTCGCGGTTGTGTTAAGAGGGTATGTGGGGACATTAAGATCCGAAGGGGGCTTGCCTTGGCTGGCCGGCCTCAGAGTATGGAAAACTCGAAACAAAACCCGTGAGAGGACACGTAAAAACCTGCGGATACCTGGGGACCTCCGCAGTATATACCCTTATCCCCCGGAATGGGCGTCACCTGGGGGATTGACCTTTATATCGGCCCGACTCGTGGGAATCAAAATGGAGCTTTTTAATAAAAACAATTTAACCCTTAGTGGGAATGCTAAATATAGCAGTAAGGCGCTGGGCGCAAAAGAGGGAAGTAGCGGGGATTCGTGCCCGCTATTTAAAAGCCTGTCGGAGTCGTCAGATTCCGACGGGAGTATGCGAACTGTGGCATCCCGGGCTTCTGGGATGTCATTAGGAAGCGGTAGCCTAAGGCGAAAACGCCAAAGGGCAACTAATGATGAAGACACCTCTGACGAGGTGTCGACACCGAAAGCGGCAGCGGCGCGTCGTAAACGCGGCCGTCCGCCAACCACAGGCCAGTACGTCGGCCTGGCGAAAGCCAAGGCCGAGCTAAACAAGGCCCGAGAGGAGGAGCTCCGACTCATGGCGGAGAAGGAGCTGGCAGACGAACTGCAGCGGAAGAAGGAGGCAAACATCGCCTTCTTCAAGAAGGCTGCCCCGTCTCCCTTGCCCGCAGACGAGGTGCGCGGCAGAGATGCCGCGCAAATACAGTGGATGGTGGCGGATTCGGCGGACACGATAAACAAGATCGCCACCAAGTCCAGTAACCTGAAGGGCACCTACGTCAAAGCCCTCAAAAAAGCGGCGGGCATACTCCGGGCCTCTTTCGAAGAGACGCAGGCTCGTAGTATGCCCGAGGAGGTTCGCCTCCTTATGGAGGCAAACAAGCAGCTCACGGCGGAGCTTAAACAACTTCGCCGTGAGATGGAGGAGATGCGGGCTTCCCAGCAGCGGCCGGCCCCTGCCCCGGCTCTACCGGTTCAGCCCCCAGCGGCGGTCCAAGCACCGTCTCTAGAAGAGATGATGCAGATGATCATGGTCCAAGTCGGGACCATGATCAATGCACGTTTCGAGGGAATGGAAGAGAGGCTGTTGCCAGAAAAACGCCTCCGACCGCCACTAGCCGCCGACAGGCGCAGAGAGGAAGCTGAACGCAGCCTAGCTGTGCCGAGCACCTCAGCCGCCTCGTCGGCCCCGGCAGTAGAGCCATTGCCTGGCCCATCCCAAACCGCCAAGCCCAAAAAGGGCAAGGCTGGAGGGAAAGGGAAGACAAAAGGCAAAGGTTTACCGGCTCCTGCCGCTGCCAGCCCTATAGAGACGGTGCCGATTCCGGCTCCGGCTCCAGCAGCCCCGGCGACATGGACCGAGGTTGTGAAGCGCTCCAAGAAGCGCGCCCAAGCCTCCGGTCCAGCCAATCCCAGGCCCAGGTCTGCTGCTCCACAGCGGTCCCAGACATCGGGAACAAGCGTGGTCGCGGCGAAGAGACCTCCGCCCGCCACCTCCAAGGCTAAGACGCCAAAACTCCGTCCGCCTCGCACTGCAGCTGTGGTGATTACACTACAGCCAGAGGCGGCGGAGAAGGGCATCACATATGCCAAAGTGCTGGCTGAGGCCAAAGGTCGTGTTGACCTGGGCGCATTGGGGTTGCCCCCCATAAAGATTAGGACTGCAGCGACGGGAGCTCGCCTCCTACAGGTCCCTGGGGTCGAAAAGTCCCAACAGGCGGACTCCCTGGCTGCGAAGTTAAGGGAGGTGTTCCAGGGGGTAGATGAAATCCGGGTCTCCAGACCTGTCACCACGACCGACGTGCGGGTGACCGGCCTGGATGACTCGGTAACCACCGAAGAACTGGTGGAGGCGCTGGCCAAGGCTGGAGGGTGTTCAGCCCAGGAGGTGAAATCTGGCACGATAAGAAAGGGGCCGAGGGGCATGGGGACGGCTGTGGTGCGCTGCCCCATGACAGCCGCGAAGACTATCGCTGCAGCTGGCGGACAACTCCGCATGGGGTGGTTCTCGGTGCAAGTCCAGGTTCTGGAAGCCAGACCACGCAGGTGTTTCCGATGCCTTGCAACGGGACACGTGAGGGCCCAGTGTAAGTCTGAGGTTGACCGCAGTGAGGAGTGTCACCGATGCGGTCAGAAGGGCCATAAGGCCAACGAGTGTTCCGCCCCTCCACACTGCACCCTGTGCGCAGCTGTGGGTAAGACCGCGGACCACCTCTCCGGGGGCAAGGCATGTGCCAAGCCCCCGTCGAAGACAGAGACGCGACGAAAGTCGGCTGCGACTAAGGCCATGGCCAAGTCGCAGCTGACCGGCCCCACAACGGAGCAGGGGAACCTAATGGAAGTGACATAGGATGGCCCTTACCTTCCTACAGGCGAATATCAACCGCTCCGCCCGAGCTCAGGATCTTTTGCTCCAGGCTCTGGCGGAGCGGTTGATACAAATCGGTGTTGTTGCGGAGCCGTATACGGTCCCACACAGATCCGACTGGGTAGGCGACCTTGACGGCTTGGTGGCGATTACCACCCAGTCGCCAGCCAGATCCAAGCCCCTGAACGCAGTTGCGAGGGGTCAGGGATACGTCGCGGTGAGTGTCGGAGAGACCGTGATTGTGGGGGTGTATCACTCCCCCAATAGGCCGCTCCACGAGCTTGAAACACTCCTTGACGAGATAGGTACGGTCGTAGGCAGAAACCGACCCAGACCGGTTATCGTCCTCGGAGATCTCAACGCGAAATCAACCGCGTGGGGATCTCCGTCGACTGACGCGCGGGGCAGAGCAGTTACGGAGTGGTCGACCGTGGCAGGCTTGTGCGTCCTGAACCGGGGGTCGGAGCATACGTGCGTGCGCCGATGGGGTGGCTCAGTGGTCGACGTGACCTTTGCCACTCCTGAGCTGGCACAGCGCGTTCACGATTGGGAGGTGCTTGTGGACGAGGAAACGCTCTCTGACCACCGATATATTCGGTTTAGTGTTTCCTCGTCCTCAGCCGTTGTAGAGGGACCAGCTGAGTCCGGCCCGAGGTGGGTCCTTAAACGCTTGGACTTGGAGGCGCTGCAGGAGGCAGCCATAGTTCAGGCGTGGAACGCTCCACCTGTGGAGCCGATGACGGTCGATGCCGAGGCGGACGAGCTCTGCAAGGCAATGGCGGTGGTTTGCGATGCGGCCATGCCTCGTCTCAGAGCCCCACATTCCAGGCGCCAGGTATATTGGTGGTCGGAAGAAATCGCGGAACTCCGGCGTTGCTGTGTGAGGAAACGCCGCCGATACCAGCGGTACCGTAGGAGAAGACGCCAGGAGACGGTCGAGCTAGACCGCCTGTACGCCGACTATAGAGAGGCTTCGAAAGCCCTCCGTGTCGCCATCGACGAGGCCAAGGCACGAGCTTGGCGTGAGCTGCTGCAGACGCTCGAGCTGGACCCATGGGGTCGGCCGTACAGGCTGGCGAGGCAAAAACTTCGCCCCTGGGCTCCCCCGGTCACCACTACGCTTGCGCCTGCAGTATTGCAGCGGGTGGTTGAGGGACTGTTCCCGGCGGCGCCAGGAACCGAATTTGTACCTCCCACCACGGTGTTGGCAGGTCAAAGCGATGTGGAAGAGCGAGAATCGCCTGACTCTACTCCCGAAGTCTCGGAAGGGGAGCTCGGCGCAGCCATCCTGAAAATGAAAGCCAAGAACACGGCGCCGGGGCCAGACGGTATACCCGGCCGTGCGTGGGCACTCGCTCAGGATGCTTTGGGGCCTCGACTGATCGCACTGTTCAGTCGTTGCCTTGCAGAGGGAAAGTTCCCCCGGCGGTGGAAGGGGGGCAGGCTCGCTCTCCTTCGCAAGGACGGACGCCCGGCAGATGAGCCTGCGGGATATCGCCCGATTGTTTTGCTTGACGAGGCCGGCAAGCTGTTGGAGCGTGTGGTCGCTGCCCGCCTTGTCAAGCACCTGGAGAGGACTGGACCCGATCTAGCGGAGGAGCAGTACGGGTTCCGAAGGGGTCGCTCGACGCTGGATGCCATATCCCGCGTCCGCGACCTCTCCGTGGAGGCGTGCTCCAGTGGTGGCGTCATGTTGGCGGTGTCTTTAGACATTGCCAATGCTTTTAACACGCTGCCGTGGAGCACGATTTTAGAGGGACTGAAGTACCATAAGGTACCCCAGTACCTGCAGCGCCTTGTCGGGGACTACCTCTCATATAGAGAGGTAATCTTTCCGACGACGCAGGGAGAAGGACGGAGCCCCATGACTCGCGGCGTTCCACAGGGGTCTGTTTTAGGGCCACTGCTGTGGAACGTCGGCTATGATTGGGTCCTTCGGGGCGCTAACCTGCGTGGCATCGGCGTCGTTTGTTACGCTGATGACACGCTGGTTACCGCCCGGGGAGGGACATACCGCGAGGCGTCGCTTCTGGCAACGGCAGGAGTAGCGACGGTCGTGGCCAGGATTCGGCAGTTGGGCCTGGAGGTGGCGCTCCATAAATCCGAGGCCATCTGTTTTCATGGTCCTCGGAGGGCGCCACCTGCGGACTCCAACATCGTGGTGGGAGGAACCTCTATTGCTGTCCGCTCAACGCTCAAGTATTTGGGCATTGTGCTTGACAGCAAATGGAGATTCGGAGAGCATCTGCGGCGGCTGTCCCCCAAACTCATGGGGACTGCCGCCGCATTGAGCCGACTACTCCCGAATCTGGGAGGCGGAGGAGGGATCTGCCGCCACCTATACATGGCGGTAGTGAGGTCGATGGCCCTCTACGGAGCCCCGATTTGGGCTGGCTCTCTGAGCACTCAGGAAACATCTACACTCCTGAGGGCTCAGAGAGTCATGGCAGTGAGGGTGTGCCGAGGGTATCGCACACTCTCCCACGAGGTGGCCTGTGTTATCGCGGGATCCCTTCCATGGGACCAGGAGGCTGAAGTCCTGGCGGCCGTATTCCGGCGCAGAGTCCGAGCGCGGGCTGAAGACCTGCGGCCGATGCCACAGGAGGTTGCGCACTGGCGCACGGAAGCCAGAGAACAGGCGTTGGTGCTCTGGAAGGAGCGGCTTCTGTTGAGACTCGAGCGGAGAGGGGCTGGAGCACAACGTCTCCTTGGAGCGATCCAGCCCCTTCTCGAACAGTGGGTCCAACGGCAGCATGGAGGGCTGACATTCCGCCTTACACAGGTCCTCTCGGGGCATGGCTGCTTCGGGAGGTACCTTTGTAACGTGGCCAGGCGGGAGGAAACCCCGGCATGTCATCGGTGCGACTGTGCGGAAGACACCGCGCAACACGTGCTGGAGGCATGCCCGAATGAAGAGGAGCCGCGGCGATCCTTAGTCGCGGTAGTGGGGGCAGACCTCACATTGCCGACCATCTTGTCAAAGATGCTCGACGATGAGAGGTCTTGGGACGCTATGGTCTCCTTCTGTGAAACTGTCATGTCACAGAGGGAGGCCGAAGAGCGTCCCTCTTTAGGTCATCAGAGAGATGTTGATGCCCCCGGGTGTTCCGGGGCATCGACTCGAGTTGAACGGAGGGGGCCTTTTCCCCTCCAGAGGTGGGTCCGCCACGTTATACACGGCGGACGGCAGCGTGGGCGGGGTGGCGGGAGCAATGCGCAAGCGGACCCGAAACCCTTCTCATGGCTGGTGCAGCTGGAACACCGTGTAGGTTTTAGTCGGTATGGGTGCACTTTTTGCGCCGAGCCCGACACTACCCGCGGCCTACCCAGCCGCGGGTGTGCGTAACAGCATTTCCTACACGTTAAAAAAAAAAAAAAAAAAAAAAAAAAAAAAAAAAAAAAAAAAAAAAAAGGTTAGGTTAGGTTAGGTTAGGTTAGGTTAGGTTAGGTTAGGTTAGGTTAGGTTAGGTTAGGTTAGGTTAGGTTAGGTTAGGTTAGGTTAGGTTGGGGTGCGGGCCAGGATACCTCCACGTTGCCTCGAGTGTTGCCAGTCCCTTATGGATGCTTGCATCCGGGGGGAAGGGCAGCACTTGGACCGGTGCACCCTGGGCAACGGCTAATGACTTTCCTTCGGGGATCTTGTTAGTCGTTGGCTAAATTCCTGGTGAGGCCGCTCCACGCGTCTCTATGACTTAGCATAGGGCGCAGTGGAGAGGTCGGGGGGGGGGGATGCTTTCTTAGTCATTTTCGGATGAGTAGGGAAGCATCTGTCTTGGGGGAGAGCGCAGGTCGTGTAGATCCCCAAGGCAGGTTTGGTGTTTGCTGATCATCTTGGTTTGTTCCCTTAAGGAGCAGACGTATAAGCAAGCACCAGACTTCATCTTCATCCACTATCACTCGTCTTCATTCATTCGCTCACTCATTCACTCATTCATTCATCTTATCATCCACCTTCATTCATGATGCGTTGGCGGAGCCGGCAACGGCGTTTGTGGCACTAACACTGTCACCAGGTGCGAGAGTAGCCCACACTAGCTACTCTCCCGGTAATCTTAATGCCCTTCACAACGACCCTCGCGGTTGTGTTAAGAGGGTATGTGGGGACATTAAGATCCGAAGGGGGCTTGCCTTAGCTGGCCGGCCTCAGAGTATGGAAAACTCGAAACAAAACCCGTGAGAGCACACGTAAAAACCTGCGGATACCTGGGGACCTCCGCAGTATATACCCTTATCCCCCGGAATGGGCGTCACCTGGGGGATTGACCTTTATATCGGCCCGACTCGTGGGAATCAAAATGGAGCTTTTTAATAAAAACAATTTTACCCTTAGTGGGAATGCTAAATATAGCAGTAAGGCGCTGGGCGCAAAAGAGGGAAGTAGCGGGGATTCATGCCCGCTATTTAAAAGCCTGTCGGAGTCGTCAGATTCTGACGGGAGTATGCGAACTGTGGCATCCCGGGCTTCTGGGATGTCATCAGGAAGCGGTAGCCTAAGGCGGAAACGCCAAAGGGCAAGTAATGATGGAGACACCTCAGACGAGGTGTCGACACCGAAAGGGGCAGCGGCGCGTCGTAAACGCGGCCGTCCGCCAACCACAGGCCAGTACGTCGGCCTGGCAAAAGCCAAGGCCGAGCTTAACAAGGCCCGAGAGGAGGAGCTCCGACTGATGGCGGAGAAGGAGCTGGCAGACGAACTGCAGCGCAAGAAGGAGGCAAACATCGCCTTCTTCAAGAAGGCTGCCCCGTCTCCCTTGCCCGCAGACGAGGTGCGCGGCAGAGATGCCGCGCAAATACAGTGGATGGTTGCGGACTCGGCGGACACGATCAACAAGATCGCCACCAAGTCCAGCAACCTCAAGGGCACCTACGTCAAAGCCCTGAAAAAAGCGGCGGGCATACTCCGGGCCTCTTTCGAAGAGACGCAGGCTCGTAGCATGCCCGAGGAGGTCCGCCTCCTTATGGAGGCAAACAAACAGCTCACGGCGGAGCTTAAGCAACTTCGCCGTGAGATGGAGGAGCTGCGGGCTTCCCAGCAGAGGCCGGCCCCTGCCCCGGCTCTACCGGCTCAGCCCCCAGCAGCGGCCCAAGCACCGTCGCTAGAGGAGATAATGCAGACGATCATGGTTCAAGTCGGAACCATGATCAATGCACGGTTTGAGGGCATGGAGGAAAGGTTGCTGCCCGAAAAACGCCTCCGACCACCTCTAGCCGCCGACAAGCGCAGAGAGGAAGCTGAACGCAGCCTAGCTGTGCCGAGCACCTCAGCCACCTCGTCGGCCCCGGCAGTAGAGCCATTGCCCGGCCCATCCCAAACCGCCAAGCTCAAAAAGGGCAAGGCTGGAGGGAAAGGGAAGGCAAAAGGCAAAGGCGAGCCAGCTCCTGCCGCTGCCAGCCCAACAGAGACGGTGCCGGTTCCAGCTCCGGCTCCAGCAGCCCCGGCGACATGGACCGAGGTTGTGAAGCGCTCCAAGAAGCGCATCCAAGCCGCTGGTCCAGCTAATCCCAGGCCCAGGTCTGCTGCTCCACAGCGGGCCCACACATCGGGAACAAGCAAAGTCGCGGCGAAGAGACCTCCGCCCGCCACCAACAAGGCTAAGGCGCCAAAACTCCGTCCACCTCGCACCGCAGCTGTGGTCATTACACTACAGCCAGAGGCGGCGGAGAAGGGCATCACATATGCCAAAGTGCTGGCTGAGGCCAAAGGTCGTGTTGACCTGGGCGCATTGGGGTTGCCCCCCATAAAGATTAGGACTGCAGCGACGGGAGCTCGCCTCCTACAGGTCCCTGGGGTCGAAAAGTCCCAACAGGCGGACTCCCTGGCTGCGAAGTTAAGGGAGGTGTTCCAGGGGGTAGATGAAATCCGGGTCTCCAGACCTTTCACCGCGACCGACGTGCGGGTGACCGGCCTGGATGACTCTGTCACCATTGAAGAACTGGTGGAGGCACTGGCCAAGGCTGGAGGGTGTTCGGCCCAGGAGGTGAAGTCTGGCACGATAAGAAAGGGGCCGAGGGGCATGGGGACGGCTGTGGTACGCTGCCCCATGACAGCCGCGAAGACCATCGCTGCAGCTGGCGGACAACTCCGCATGGGGTGGTTCTCGGTGCAAGTCCAGGTTCTGGAAGCCAGACCACGCAGGTGTTTCCGATGCCTTGCAACGGGACACGTGAGGGCCCAGTGTAAGTCTGAGGTTGACCGCAGTGAGGAGTGTCACCGATGCGGTCAGAAGGGCCATAAGGCCAACGAGTGTTCCGCCCCTCCACACTGCACCCTGTGCGCAGCTGTGGGTAAGACCGCGGACCACCTCTCCGGGGGCAAGGCATGTGCCAAGCCCCCGTCGAAGACAGAGACGCGACGAAAGTCGGCTGCGACTAAGGCCATGGCCAAGTCGCAGCTGACCGGCCCCACAACGGAGCAGGGGAACCTAATGGAAGTGACATAGGATGGCCCTTACCTTCCTACAGGCGAATATCAACCGCTCCGCCCGAGCTCAGGATCTTTTGCTCCAGGCTCTGGCGGAGCGGTTGATACAAATCGGTGTTGTTGCGGAGCCGTATACGGTCCCACACAGATCCGACTGGGTAGGCGACCTTGATGGCTTGGTGGCTATTACCACCCAGTCGCCAGCCAGATCCAAGCCCCTGAACGCAGTTGCGAGGGGTCAGGGATACGTCGCGGTGAGTGTCGGAGAGACCGTGATTGTGGGGGTGTATCACTCCCCCAATAGGCCGCTCCACGAGCTTGAAACACTCCTTGACGAGATAGGTACGGTCGTAGGCAGAAACCGACCCAGACCGGTTATCGTCCTCGGAGATCTCAACGCGAAATCAACCGCGTGGGGATCTCCGTCGACTGACGCGCGGGGCAGAGCAGTTACGGAGTGGTCGACCGTGGCAGGCTTGTGCGTCCTGAACCGGGGGTCGGAGCATACGTGCGTGCGCCGATGGGGTGGCTCAGTGGTCGACGTGACCTTTGCCACTCCTGAGCTGGCACAGCGCGTTCACGATTGGGAGGTGCTTGTGGACGAGGAAACGCTCTCTGACCACCGATATATTCGGTTTAGTGTTTCCTCGTCCTCAGCCGTTGTAGAGGGACCAGCTGAGTCCGGCCCGAGGTGGGTCCTTAAACGCTTGGACTTGGAGGCGCTGCAGGAGGCAGCCATAGTTCAGGCGTGGAACGCTCCACCTGTGGAGCCGATGACGGTCGATGCCGAGGCGGACGAGCTCTGCAAGGCAATGGCGGTGGTTTGCGATGCGGCCATGCCTCGTCTCAGAGCCCCACATTCCAGGCGCCAGGTATATTGGTGGTCGGAAGAAATCGCGGAACTCCGGCGTTGCTGTGTGAGGAAACGCCGCCGATACCAGCGGTACCGTAGGAGAAGACGCCAGGAGACGGTCGAGCTAGACCGCCTGTACGCCGACTATAGAGAGGCTTCGAAAGCCCTCCGTGTCGCCATCGACGAGGCCAAGGCACGAGCTTGGCGTGAGCTGCTGCAGACGCTCGAGCTGGACCCATGGGGTCGGCCGTACAGGCTGGCGAGGCAAAAACTTCGCCCCTGGGCTCCCCCGGTCACCACTACGCTTGCGCCTGCAGTATTGCAGCGGGTGGTTGAGGGACTGTTCCCGGCGGCGCCAGGAACCGAATTTGTACCTCCCACCACGGTGTTGGCAGATCAAAGCGATGTGGAAGAGCGAGAATCGCCTGACTCTACTCCCGAAGTCTCGGAAGGGGAGCTCGGCGCAGCCATCCTGAAAATGAAAGCCAAGAACACGGCGCCGGGGCCAGACGGTATACCCGGCCGTGCGTGGGCACTCGCTCAGGATGCTTTGGGGCCTCGACTGATCGCACTGTTCAGTCGTTGCCTTGCAGAGGGAAAGTTCCCCCGGCGGTGGAAGGGGGGCAGGCTCGTTCTCCTTCGCAAGGACGGACGCCCGGCGGATGAGCCTGCGGGATATCGCCCGATTGTTTTGCTTGACGAGGCCGGCAAGCTGTTGGAGCGTGTGGTCGCTGCCCGCCTTGTCAAGCACCTGGAGAGGACTGGACCCGATCTAGCGGAGGAGCAGTACGGGTTCCGAAGGGGTCGCTCGACGCTGGATGCCATATCCCGCGTCCGCGACCTCTCCGTGGAGGCGTGCTCCAGTGGCGGCGTCATGTTGGCGGTGTCTTTAGACATTGCCAATGCTTTTAACACGCTGCCGTGGAGCACGATTTTAGAGGGACTGAAGTACCATAAGGTACCCCAGTACCTACAGCGCCTTGTCGGGGACTACCTCTCATATAGAGAGGTAATCTTTCCGACGACGCAGGGAGAAGGACGGAGCCCCATGACTCGCGGCGTTCCACAGGGGTCTGTTTTAGGGCCACTGCTGTGGAACGTCGGCTATGATTGGGTCCTTCGGGGCGCTAACCTGCGTGGCATCGGCGTCGTTTGTTACGCTGATGACACGCTGGTTACCGCCCGGGGAGGGACATACCGCGAGGCGTCGCTTCTGGCAACGGCAGGAGTAGCGACGGTCGTGGCCAGGATTCGGCAGTTGGGCCTGGAGGTGGCGCTCCATAAATCCGAGGCCATCTGTTTTCATGGTCCGCGGAGGGCGCCACCTGCGGACTCCAACATCGTGGTGGGAGGAACCTCTATTGCTGTCCGCTCAACGCTCAAGTATTTGGGCATTGTGCTTGACAGCAAATGGAGATTCGGAGAGCATCTGCGGCGGCTGTCCCCCAAACTCATGGGGACTGCCGCCGCATTGAGCCGACTACTCCCGAATCTGGGAGGCGGAGGAGGGATCTGCCGCCACCTATACATGGCGGTAGTGAGGTCGATGGCCCTCTACGGAGCCCCGATTTGGGCTGGCTCTCTGAGCACTCAGGAAACATCTACACTCCTGAGGGCTCAGAGAGTCATGGCAGTGAGGGTGTGCCGAGGGTATCGCACACTCTCCCACGAGGTGGCCTGTGTTATCGCGGGATCCCTTCCATGGGACCAGGAGGCTGAAGTCCTGGCGGCCGTATTCCGGCGCAGAGTCCGAGCGCGGGCTGAAGACCTGCGGCCGATGCCACAGGAGGTTGCGCACTGGCGCACGGAAGCCAGAGAACAGGCGTTGGTGCTCTGGAAGGAGCGGCTTCTGTTGGGACTCGAGCGGAGAGGGGCTGGAGCACAACGTCTCCTTGGAGCGATCCAGCCCCTTCTCGAACAGTGGGTCCAACGGCAGCATGGAGGGCTGACATTCCGCCTTACACAGGTCCTCTCGGGGCATGGCTGCTTCGGGAGGTACCTCTGTAACGTAGCCAGGCGGGAGGAGACCCCGGCGTGTCATCGGTGTGACTGCGCGGAAGACACCGCGCAACACGTACTGGAGGCATGCCCGAATGAAGAGGAGCCGCGGCGATCCTTAGTCGCGGTAGTGGGGGCAGACCTCACATTGCCGACCATCTTGTCAAAGATGCTCGACGATGAGAGGTCTTGGGACGCTATGGTCTCCTTCTGTGAAACTGTCATGTCACAGAGGGAGGCCGAAGAGCGGGACAGAGAGAGAGACCCTCTCGCTGGCCCACTCCGGAGGGCGCGGACACGGAGACGGGCCAACAGGGCCCGGACGCCGTCTCCGCTAGGAGGACCGGGGGCGCTGGATGTGGGTGCATCCAGCGTCCCTCTCTAGGTCGTCAGAGAGGTATTGATGCCCCCGGGTGTTCCGGGGCATCGACTCGAGTTGAACGGAGGGGGCCTTTTCCCCTCCAGAGGTGGGTCTGCCACGTTATACACGGCGGACGGCAGCGTGGGCAGGGTGGCGGGAGCAATGCGCAAGCGGACCCGAAACCCTTCTCATTGCTGGTTCAGCTGGAACACCGTGTAGGTTTTAGTCGGTATGGGTGCACTTTTTGCACCGAGCCCGACACTACCTGCGGCCTACCCAGCCGCGGGTGTGCGTAACAGCATTTCCTACACGTAAAAAAAAAAAAAAAAAAAAAAAAAAAAAAAAAAAAAAAAAAGGTTAGGTTAGGTTAGGTTAGGTTAGGTTAGGTTAGGTTAGGTTAGGTTAGGTTAGGTTAGGTTAGGTTAGGTTAGGTTAGGTTAGGTTAGGTTAGGTTAGGTTTCCGGGGGGAAGGGCAGCATCCGGGGGGAAGGGCAGCACTTGGACCGGTGCACCCTGGGCAACGGCTAATGACTTTCCTTCGGGGATCTTGTTAGTCGTTGGCTAAATTCCTGGCGAGGCCGCTCCACGCGTCTCTATGACTTAGCATAGGGCGCAGTGGAGAGGTCGGGGGGGGGGATGCTTTCTTAGTCATTTTCGGATGAGTAGGGAAGCATCTGTCTTGGGGGAGAGCGCAGGTCGTGTAGATCCCCAAGGCAGGTCTGGTGTTTACTGATCATCTTGGTTTGTTCCCTTCTGGAGCAGACGTATAAGCAAGCACCAGACTTCATCTTCATCCACTATCACTCGTCTTCATTCATTCGCTCACTCATTCACTCATTCATTCATCTTATCATCCACCTTCATTCATGATGCGTTGGCGGAGCCGGCAACGGCGTTTGTGGCACTAACACTGCCACCAGGTGCGAGAGTAGCCCACACTAGCTACTCTCCCGGTAATCTTAATGCCTTCCATAACGACCCTCGTGGTTGTGTTAAGAGGGTATGTGGGGACATTAAGATCCGAAGGGGGCTTGCCTTAGCTGGCCGGCCTCAGAGTAAGGAAAACTCGAAACAAAACCCGTGAGAGCACACGTAAACACCTGCGGATACCTGGGGACCTCCGCAGTATATACCCTTATCCCCCGGAATGGGCGTCACCTGGGGGATTGACCTTTATATCGGCCCGACTCGTGGGAATCAAAATGGAGCTTTTTAATAAAAACAATTTAACCCTTAGTGGGAATGCTAAATATAGCAGTAAGGCGCTGGGCGCAAAAGAGGGAAGTAGCGGGGATTCATGCCCGCTATTTAAAAGCCTGTCGGAGTCGTCAGATTCTGACGGGAGTATGCGAACTGTGGCATCCCGGGCTTCTGGGATGTCATCAGGAAGCGGTAGCCTAAGGCGGAAACGCCAAAGGGCAACTAATGATGGAGACACCTCAGACGAGGTGTCGACACCGAAAGCGGCAGCGGCGCGTCGTAAACGCGGCCGTCCGCCAACCACAGGCCAGTACGTCGGCCTGGCGAAAGCCAAGGCCGAGCTAAACAAGGCCCGAGAGGAGGAGCTCCGACTGATGGCGGAGAAGGAGCTGGCAGACGAACTGCAGCGCAAGAAGGAGGCAAACATCGCCTTCTTCAAGAAAGCTGCCCCGTCTCCCTTGCCCGCAGATGAGGTGCGCGGCAGAGATGCCGCGCAAATACAGTGGATGGTTGCGGACTCGGCGGACACGATCAACAAGATCGCCACCAAGTCCAGCAACCTCAAGGGCACCTACGTTAAAGCCCTGAAAAAAGCGGCGGGCATACTCCGGGCCTCTTTCGAAGAGACGCAGGCTCGTAGCATGCCCGAGGAGGTCCGCCTCCTTATGGAGGCAAACAAACAGCTCACGGCGGAGCTTAAGCAACTTCGCCGTGAGATGGAGGAGCTGCGGGCTTCCCAGCAGAGGCCGGCCCCTGCCCCGGCTCTACCGGCTCAGCCCCCAGCAGCGGCCCAAGCACCGTCGCTAGAGGAGATAATGCAGACGATCATGGTTCAAGTCGGAACCATGATCAATGCACGGTTTGAGGGCATGGAGGAGAGGCTGCTGCCCGAAAAACGCCTCCGACCACCTCTAGCCGCCGACAAGCGCAGAGAGGAAGCTGAACGCAGCCTAGCTGTGCCGAGCACCTCAGCCACCTCGTCGGCCCCGGCAGTAGAGCCATTGCCTGGCCCATCCCAAACCGCCAAGCTCAAAAAGGGCAAGGCTGGAGGGAAAGGGAAGGCAAAAGGCAAAGGCGTGCCAGCTCCTGCCGCTGCCAGCCCAACAGAGACGGTGCCGGTTCCGGCTCCGGCTCCAGCAACCCCGGCGACATGGACCGAGGTTGTGAAGCGCTCCAAGAAGCGCACCCAAGCCGCTGGTCCAGCTAATCCCAGGCCCAGGTCTGCTGCTCCACAGCGGGCCCACACATCGGGAACAAGCGAAGTCGCGGCGAAGAGACCTCCGCCCGCCACCAACAAGGCTAAGGCGCCAAAACTCCGTCCGCCTCGCACCGCAGCTGTGGTCATTACACTACAGCCAGAGGCGGCGGAGAAGGGCATCACGTATGCCAAAGTGCTGGCTGAGGCCAAGGGTCGTGTTGACCTAGGCGCATTGGGGTTGCCCCCCATAAAGATTAGGACTGCAGCGACGGGAGCTCGCCTCCTACAGGTCCCTGGGGCCGAAAAGTCCCGACAGGCGGACTCCCTGGCTGCAAAGCTAAGGGAGGTGTTTCAGGGGGTAGATGAGATCCGGGTCTCCAGACCTGTCACCACGACCGACGTGCGGGTGACCGGCCTGGATGACTCGGTCACCACCGAAGAACTGGTGGAGGCGCTGGCCAAGGCTGGAGGGTGTTTGGCCCAGGACGTAACCGCTGGCACAATAAGAAAGGGACCGAGGGGCATGGGGACGGCTGTAGTGCGCTGCCCCATGACAGCCGCGAAGACCATCGCTGCAGCTGGTGGACAACTCCGCATGGGGTGGTTCTCGGTGCAAGTCCAGGTTCTGGAAGCCAGACCACGCAGGTGTTTTCGCTGCCTTGCAACGGGACACGTGAGGGCTCAGTGTAAGTCTGAGGTTGACCGCAGTGAGGAGTGTCACCGATGCGGTCAGAAGGGCCATAAGGCCAACGAGTGTTCCGCCCCTCCACACTGCACCCTGTGCGCAGCTGTGGGTAAGACCGCGGACCACCTCTCCGGGGGCAAGGCATGTGCCAAGCCCCCGTCGAAGACAGAGACGAGACGAAAGTCGGCTGCGACTGAGGCCATGGCCAAGTCGCAGCTGACCGGCCCCACAACGGAGCAGGGGAACCTAATGGAGGTGACATAGGATGGCTCTTACCTTCCTACAGGCGAATACCAACCGCTCCGCCCGAGCTCAGGATCTTTTGCTCCAGGCTCTGGCGGAGCGGTTGATACAAATCGGTGTTGTTGCGGAGCCGTATACGGTCCCACACAGATCCGACTGGGTAGGCGACCTTGATGGCTTGGTGGCTATTACCACCCAGTCGCCAGCCAGATCCAAGCCCCTGAACGCAGTTGCTAGGGGTCAGGGATACGTCGCGGTGAGTGTCGGAGAGACCGTGATTGTGGGGGTGTATCACTCCCCCAATAGGCCGCTCCACGAGCTTGAAACACTCCTTGACGAGATAGGTACGGTCGTAGGCAGAAACCGACCCAGACCAGTTATCGTCCTCGGAGATCTCAACGCGAAATCAACCGCGTGGGGATCTCCGTCAACTGATGCGCGGGGCAGAGCAGTTACGGAGTGGTCGACCGTGGCAGGCTTGTGCGTCCTGAACCGGGGGTCGGAGCATACGTGCGTGCGCCGATGGGGTGGCTCAGTGGTCGACGTGACCTTTGCCACTCCTGAGCTGGCACAGCGCGTTCACGATTGGGAGGTGCTTGTGGACGAGGAAACGCTCTCTGACCACCGATATATTCGGTTTAGTGTTTCCCCGTCCTCAGCCGTTGTAGAGGGACCAGCTGAGTCCGGTCCGAGGTGGGTCCTTAAACGCTTGGACTTGGAGGCGCTGCAGGAGGCAGCCATAGTTCAGGCGTGGAACGCTCCACCTGCGGAGCCGATGACGGTCGATGCCGAGGCGGACGAGCTCTGCAAGGCAATGGCGGTGGTCTGCGATGCGGCCATGCCTCGTCTCAGAGCCCCACATTCCAGGCGCCAGGTATATTGGTGGTCGGAAGAGATCGCGGAACTCCGGCGTTGCTGTGTGAGGAAACGCCGCCGATACCAGCGGTACCGTAGGAGAAGACGCCAGGAGACGGTCGAGCTAGACCGCCTGTACGCCGACTATAGAGAGGCTTCGAAAGCCCTCCGTGTCGCCATCGACGAGGCCAAGGCACGAGCCTGGCGGGAGCTGCTGCAGACGCTCGAGCTGGACCCATGGGGTCGGCCGTACAGGCTGGCGAGGCAAAAACTTCGCCCCTGGGCTCCCCCGGTCACCACTACGCTTGCGCCTGCAGTACTGCAGCGGGTGGTTGAAGGACTGTTCCCGGCAGCGCCAGGAACCGAATTTGTACCTCCCACCACGGTGTTGGCAGGTCAAAGCGATGTGGAAGAGCGAGAATCGCCTGACTCTACTCCCGAAGTCTCGGAAGGGGAGCTCGGCGCAGCCATCCTGAAAATGAAAGCCAAGAACACGGCGCCGGGGCCAGACGGTATACCCGGCCGTGCGTGGGCACTCGCTCAGGATGCATTAGGGCCTCGACTGATCGCACTGTTCAGTCGCTGCCTTGCAGAGGGAAAGTTCCCCCGGCGGTGGAAGGGGGGCAGGCTCGTCCTCCTTCGTAAGGACGGACGCCCGGCGGATGAGCCTGCGGGATATCGCCCGATTGTTTTGCTTGACGAGGCCGGCAAGCTGTTGGAACGTGTGGTCGCTGCCCGCCTTGTCAAGCACCTGGAGAGGACTGGACCCGATCTAGCGGAGGAGCAGTACGGGTTCCGAAGGGGTCGCTCGACGCTGGATGCCATATCCCGCGTCCGCGACCTCTCCGTTGAGGCGTGCTCCAGTGGTGGCGTCATGTTGGCGGTGTCTTTAGACATCGCCAATGCTTTTAACACGCTGCCGTGGAGCACGATTTTAGAGGGACTGAAGTACCATAAGGTACCCCAGTACCTGCAGCGCCTCGTCGGGGACTACCTCTCATATAGAAAGGTAATCTTTCCGACGACGCAGGGAGAAGGACGGAGCCCCATGACTCGCGGCGTTCCACAGGGGTCTGTTTTAGGGCCACTGTTGTGGAACGTCGGCTATGATTGGGTCCTTCGGGGCGCTAACCTGCGTGGCATCGGCGTCGTTTGTTACGCTGATGACACGCTGGTTACCGCCCGGGGAGGGACATACCGCGAGGCGTCACTTCTGGCAACGGCAGGAGTAGCGACGGTCGTGGCCAGGATTCGGCAGTTGGGCCTGGAGGTGGCGCTCCATAAATCCGAGGCCATCTGTTTTCATGGTCCTCGGAGGGCGCCACCTGCGGACTCCAACATCGTGGTGGGAGGAACCTCTATTGCTGTCCGCTCAACGCTCAAGTATTTGGGCATTGTGCTTGACAGCAAATGGAGATTCGGAGAGCATCTGCGGCGGCTGTCCCCCAAACTCATGGGGACTGCCGCCGCATTGAGCCGACTACTCCCGAATCTGGGAGGCGGAGGAGGGATATGCCGCCACCTATACATGGCGGTAGTGAGGTCGATGGCCCTCTACGGAGCCCCGATTTGGGCTGGCTCTCTGAGCACTCAGGAAACATCTACACTCCTGAGGGCTCAGAGAGTCATGGCAGTGAGGGTGTGCCGAGGGTATCGCACACTTTCCCACGAGGTGGCCTGTGTTATCGCGGGATCCCTTCCATGGGACCAGGAGGCTGAAGTCTTGGCGGCCGTATTCCGGCGCAGAGTCCGAGCGCGGGCTGAAGACCTGCGGCCGATGCCACAGGAGGTTGCGCACTGGCGCACGGAAGCCAGAGAACAGGCGTTGGTACTCTGGAAGGAGCGGCTTCTGGTGGGACTCGAGCGGAGAGGGGCTGGAGCACAACGTCTCCTTGGAGCGATCCAGCCCCTTCTCGAACAGTGGGTCCAGCGGCAGCATGGAGGGCTAACATTCCGCCTAACACAGGTCCTCTCGGGGCATGGCTGCTTCGGGAGGTACCTCTGTAACGTAGCCAGGCGGGAGGAGACCCCGGCGTGTCATCGGTGTGACTGCGCGGAAGACACCGCGCAACACGTACTGGAGGCATGCCCGAGTGAGGAGGAGCCGCGGCGGTCCTTAGTCGCGATAGTGGGGGCAGACCTCACATTGCCGACCATCTTGTCAAAGATGCTCGACGATGAGAGGTCTTGGGACGCTATGGTCTCCTTCTGTGAAACTGTCATGTCACAGAAGGAGGCCGAAGAGCGGGACAGAGAGAGAGACCCTCTCGCTGGCCCACTCCGGAGGGCGCGGACACGGAGACGGGCCAACAGGGCCCGGACGCCGTCTCCGCTAGGAGGACCGGGAGCGCTGGATGTGGGTGCATCCAGCGTCCCTCTTTAGGTCGTCAGAGAGGTATTGATGCCCCCGGGTGTTCCGGGGCATCGACTCGAGTTGAACGGAGGGGGCCTTTTCCCCTCCAGAGGTGGGTCTGCCACGTTATACACGGCGGACGGCAGCGTGGGCGGGGTGGCGGGAGCAATGCGCAAGCGGACCCGAAACCCTTCTCATGGCTGGTGCAGCTGGAACACCGTGTAGGTTTTAGTCGGTATGGGTGCACGTTTTGCGCCGAGCCCGACACTACCTGCGGCCTACCCAGCCGCGGGTGTGCGTAACAGCATTTCCTACACGTAAAAAAAAAAAAAAAAAAAAAAAAAAAAAAAAAAAAGGTTAGGTTAGGTTAGGTTAGGTTAGGTTAGGTTAGGTTAGGTTAGGTTAGGTTAGGTTAGGTTAGGTTAGGTTAGGTTAGGTTAGGTTAGGTTAGGTTAGGTTAGGTTAGGTTAGGTTAGGTTAGGTTAGGTTAGGTTAGGTTAGGTTAGGTTAGGTTAGGTTAGGTTAGGTTAGGTTAGGTTAGGTTAGGTTAGGTTAGGTTAGGTTAGGTTAGGTTAGGTTAGGTTAGGTTAGGTTAGGTTAGGTTAGGTTAGGTTAGGTTAGGTTAGGTTAGGTTAGGTTAGGTTAGGTTAGGTTAGGTTAGGTTAGGTTAGGTTAGGTTAGGTTAGGTTAGGTTAGGTTAGGTTAGGTTAGGTTAGGTTAGGTTAGGTTAGGTTAGGTTAGGTTAGGTTAGGTTAGGTTAGGTTAGGTTAGGTTAGGTTAGGTTAGGTTAGGTTAGGTTAGGTTAGGTTAGGTTAGGTTAGGTTAGGTTAGGTTAGGTTAGGTTAGGTTAGGTTAGGTTAGGTTAGGTTAGGTTAGGTTAGGTTAGGTTAGGTTAGGTTAGGTTAGGTTAGGTTAGGTTAGGTTAGGTTAGGTTAGGTTAGGTTAGGTTAGGTTAGGTTAGGTTAGGTTAGGTTAGGTTAGGTTAGGTTAGGTTAGGTTAGGTTAGGTTAGGTTAGGTTAGGTTAGGTTAGGTTAGGTTAGGTTAGGTTAGGTTAGGTTAGGTTAGGTTAGGTTAGGTTAGGTTAGGTTAGGTTAGGTTAGGTTAGGTTAGGTTAGGTTAGGTTAGGTTAGGTTAGGTTAGGTTAGGTTAGGTTAGGTTAGGTTAGGTTAGGTTAGGTTAGGTTAGGTTAGGTTAGGTTAGGTTAGGTTAGGTTAGGTTAGGTTAGGTTAGGTTAGGTTAGGTTAGGTTAGGTTAGGTTAGGTTAGGTTAGGTTAGGTTAGGTTAGGTTAGGTTAGGTTAGGTTAGGTTAGGTTAGGTTAGGTTAGGTTAGGTTAGGTTAGGTTAGGTTAGGTTAGGTTAGGTTAGGTTAGGTTAGGTTAGGTTAGGTTAGGTTAGGTTAGGTTAGGTTAGGTTAGGTTAGGTTAGGTTAGGTTAGGTTAGGTTAGGTTAGGTTAGGTTAGGTTAGGTTAGGTTAGGTTAGGTTAGGTTAGGTTAGGTTAGGTTAGGTTAGGTTAGGTTAGGTTAGGTTAGGTTAGGTTAGGTTAGGTTAGGTTAGGTTAGGTTAGGTTAGGTTAGGTTAGGTTAGGTTAGGTTAGGTTAGGTTAGGTTAGGTTAGGTTAGGTTAGGTTAGGTTAGGTTAGGTTAGGTTAGGTTAGGTTAGGTTAGGTTAGGTTAGGTTAGGTTAGGTTAGGTTAGGTTAGGTTAGGTTAGGTTAGGTTAGGTTAGGTTAGGTTAGGTTAGGTTAGGTTAGGTTAGGTTAGGTTAGGTTAGGTTAGGTTAGGTTAGGTTAGGTTAGGTTAGGTTAGGTTAGGTTAGGTTAGGTTAGGTTAGGTTAGGTTAGGTTAGGTTAGGTTAGGTTAGGTTAGGTTAGGTTAGGTTAGGTTAGGTTAGGTTAGGTTAGGTTAGGTTAGGTTAGGTTAGGTTAGGTTAGGTTAGGTTAGGTTAGGTTAGGTTAGGTTAGGTTAGGTTAGGTTAGGTTAGGTTAGGTTAGGTTAGGTTAGGTTAGGTTAGGTTAGGTTAGGTTAGGTTAGGTTAGGTTAGGTTAGGTTAGGTTAGGTTAGGTTAGGTTAGGTTAGGTTAGGTTAGGTTAGGTTAGGTTAGGTTAGGTTAGGTTAGGTTAGGTTAGGTTAGGTTAGGTTAGGTTAGGTTAGGTTAGGTTAGGTTAGGTTAGGTTAGGTTAGGTTAGGTTAGGTTAGGTTAGGTTAGGTTAGGTTAGGTTAGGTTAGGTTAGGTTAGGTTAGGTTAGGTTAGGTTAGGTTAGGTTAGGTTAGGTTAGGTTAGGTTAGGTTAGGTTAGGTTAGGTTAGGTTAGGTTAGGTTAGGTTAGGTTAGGTTAGGTTAGGTTAGGTTAGGTTAGGTTAGGTTAGGTTAGGTTAGGTTAGGTTAGGTTAGGTTAGGTTAGGTTAGGTTAGGTTAGGTTAGGTTAGGTTAGGTTAGGTTAGGTTAGGTTAGGTTAGGTTAGGTTAGGTTAGGTTAGGTTAGGTTAGGTTAGGTTAGGTTAGGTTAGGTTAGGTTAGGTTAGGTTAGGTTAGGTTAGGTTAGGTTAGGTTAGGTTAGGTTAGGTTAGGTTAGGTTAGGTTAGGTTAGGTTAGGTTAGGTTAGGTTAGGTTAGGTTAGGTTAGGTTAGGTTAGGTTAGGTTAGGTTAGGTTAGGTTAGGTTAGGTTAGGTTAGGTTAGGTTAGGTTAGGTTAGGTTAGGTTAGGTTAGGTTAGGTTAGGTTAGGTTAGGTTAGGTTAGGTTAGGTTAGGTTAGGTTAGGTTAGGTTAGGTTAGGTTAGGTTAGGTTAGGTTAGGTTAGGTTAGGTTAGGTTAGGTTAGGTTAGGTTAGGTTAGGTTAGGTTAGGTTAGGTTAGGTTAGGTTAGGTTAGGTTAGGTTAGGTTAGGTTAGGTTAGGTTAGGTTAGGTTAGGTTAGGTTAGGTTAGGTTAGGTTAGGTTAGGTTAGGTTAGGTTAGGTTAGGTTAGGTTAGGTTAGGTTAGGTTAGGTTAGGTTAGGTTAGGTTAGGTTAGGTTAGGTTAGGTTAGGTTAGGTTAGGTTAGGTTAGGTTAGGTTAGGTTAGGTTAGGTTAGGTTAGGTTAGGTTAGGTTAGGTTAGGTTAGGTTAGGTTAGGTTAGGTTAGGTTAGGTTAGGTTAGGTTAGGTTAGGTTAGGTTAGGTTAGGTTAGGTTAGGTTAGGTTAGGTTAGGTTAGGTTAGGTTAGGTTAGGTTAGGTTAGGTTAGGTTAGGTTAGGTTAGGTTAGGTTAGGTTAGGTTAGGTTAGGTTAGGTTAGGTTAGGTTAGGTTAGGTTAGGTTAGGTTAGGTTAGGTTAGGTTAGGTTAGGTTAGGTTAGGTTAGGTTAGGTTAGGTTAGGTTAGGTTAGGTTAGGTTAGGTTAGGTTAGGTTAGGTTAGGTTAGGTTAGGTTAGGTTAGGTTAGGTTAGGTTAGGTTAGGTTAGGTTAGGTTAGGTTAGGTTAGGTTAGGTTAGGTTAGGTTAGGTTAGGTTAGGTTAGGTTAGGTTAGGTTAGGTTAGGTTAGGTTAGGTTAGGTTAGGTTAGGTTAGGTTAGGTTAGGTTAGGTTAGGTTAGGTTAGGTTAGGTTAGGTTAGGTTAGGTTAGGTTAGGTTAGGTTAGGTTAGGTTAGGTTAGGTTAGGTTAGGTTAGGTTAGGTTAGGTTAGGTTAGGTTAGGTTAGGTTAGGTTAGGTTAGGTTAGGTTAGGTTAGGTTAGGTTAGGTTAGGTTAGGTTAGGTTAGGTTAGGTTAGGTTAGGTTAGGTTAGGTTAGGTTAGGTTAGGTTAGGTTAGGTTAGGTTAGGTTAGGTTAGGTTAGGTTAGGTTAGGTTAGGTTAGGTTAGGTTAGGTTAGGTTAGGTTAGGTTAGGTTAGGTTAGGTTAGGTTAGGTTAGGTTAGGTTAGGTTAGGTTAGGTTAGGTTAGGTTAGGTTAGGTTAGGTTAGGTTAGGTTAGGTTAGGTTAGGTTAGGTTAGGTTAGGTTAGGTTAGGTTAGGTTAGGTTAGGTTAGGTTAGGTTAGGTTAGGTTAGGTTAGGTTAGGTTAGGTTAGGTTAGGTTAGGTTAGGTTAGGTTAGGTTAGGTTAGGTTAGGTTAGGTTAGGTTAGGTTAGGTTAGGTTAGGTTAGGTTAGGTTAGGTTAGGTTAGGTTAGGTTAGGTTAGGTTAGGTTAGGTTAGGTTAGGTTAGGTTAGGTTAGGTTAGGTTAGGTTAGGTTAGGTTAGGTTAGGTTAGGTTAGGTTAGGTTAGGTTAGGTTAGGTTAGGTTAGGTTAGGTTAGGTTAGGTTAGGTTAGGTTAGGTTAGGTTAGGTTAGGTTAGGTTAGGTTAGGTTAGGTTAGGTTAGGTTAGGTTAGGTTAGGTTAGGTTAGGTTAGGTTAGGTTAGGTTAGGTTAGGTTAGGTTAGGTTAGGTTAGGTTAGGTTAGGTTAGGTTAGGTTAGGTTAGGTTAGGTTAGGTTAGGTTAGGTTAGGTTAGGTTAGGTTAGGTTAGGTTAGGTTAGGTTAGGTTAGGTTAGGTTAGGTTAGGTTAGGTTAGGTTAGGTTAGGTTAGGTTAGGTTAGGTTAGGTTAGGTTAGGTTAGGTTAGGTTAGGTTAGGTTAGGTTAGGTTAGGTTAGGTTAGGTTAGGTTAGGTTAGGTTAGGTTAGGTTAGGTTAGGTTAGGTTAGGTTAGGTTAGGTTAGGTTAGGTTAGGTTAGGTTAGGTTAGGTTAGGTTAGGTTAGGTTAGGTTAGGTTAGGTTAGGTTAGGTTAGGTTAGGTTAGGTTAGGTTAGGTTAGGTTAGGTTAGGTTAGGTTAGGTTAGGTTAGGTTAGGTTAGGTTAGGTTAGGTTAGGTTAGGTTAGGTTAGGTTAGGTTAGGTTAGGTTAGGTTAGGTTAGGTTAGGTTAGGTTAGGTTAGGTTAGGTTAGGTTAGGTTAGGTTAGGTTAGGTTAGGTTAGGTTAGGTTAGGTTAGGTTAGGTTAGGTTAGGTTAGGTTAGGTTAGGTTAGGTTAGGTTAGGTTAGGTTAGGTTAGGTTAGGTTAGGTTAGGTTAGGTTAGGTTAGGTTAGGTTAGGTTAGGTTAGGTTAGGTTAGGTTAGGTTAGGTTAGGTTAGGTTAGGTTAGGTTAGGTTAGGTTAGGTTAGGTTAGGTTAGGTTAGGTTAGGTTAGGTTAGGTTAGGTTAGGTTAGGTTAGGTTAGGTTAGGTTAGGTTAGGTTAGGTTAGGTTAGGTTAGGTTAGGTTAGGTTAGGTTAGGTTAGGTTAGGTTAGGTTAGGTTAGGTTAGGTTAGGTTAGGTTAGGTTAGGTTAGGTTAGGTTAGGTTAGGTTAGGTTAGGTTAGGTTAGGTTAGGTTAGGTTAGGTTAGGTTAGGTTAGGTTAGGTTAGGTTAGGTTAGGTTAGGTTAGGTTAGGTTAGGTTAGGTTAGGTTAGGTTAGGTTAGGTTAGGTTAGGTTAGGTTAGGTTAGGTTAGGTTAGGTTAGGTTAGGTTAGGTTAGGTTAGGTTAGGTTAGGTTAGGTTAGGTTAGGTTAGGTTAGGTTAGGTTAGGTTAGGTTAGGTTAGGTTAGGTTAGGTTAGGTTAGGTTAGGTTAGGTTAGGTTAGGTTAGGTTAGGTTAGGTTAGGTTAGGTTAGGTTAGGTTAGGTTAGGTTAGGTTAGGTTAGGTTAGGTTAGGTTAGGTTAGGTTAGGTTAGGTTAGGTTAGGTTAGGTTAGGTTAGGTTAGGTTAGGTTAGGTTAGGTTAGGTTAGGTTAGGTTAGGTTAGGTTAGGTTAGGTTAGGTTAGGTTAGGTTAGGTTAGGTTAGGTTAGGTTAGGTTAGGTTAGGTTAGGTTAGGTTAGGTTAGGTTAGGTTAGGTTAGGTTAGGTTAGGTTAGGTTAGGTTAGGTTAGGTTAGGTTAGGTTAGGTTAGGTTAGGTTAGGTTAGGTTAGGTTAGGTTAGGTTAGGTTAGGTTAGGTTAGGTTAGGTTAGGTTAGGTTAGGTTAGGTTAGGTTAGGTTAGGTTAGGTTAGGTTAGGTTAGGTTAGGTTAGGTTAGGTTAGGTTAGGTTAGGTTAGGTTAGGTTAGGTTAGGTTAGGTTAGGTTAGGTTAGGTTAGGTTAGGTTAGGTTAGGTTAGGTTAGGTTAGGTTAGGTTAGGTTAGGTTAGGTTAGGTTAGGTTAGGTTAGGTTAGGTTAGGTTAGGTTAGGTTAGGTTAGGTTAGGTTAGGTTAGGTTAGGTTAGGTTAGGTTAGGTTAGGTTAGGTTAGGTTAGGTTAGGTTAGGTTAGGTTAGGTTAGGTTAGGTTAGGTTAGGTTAGGTTAGGTTAGGTTAGGTTAGGTTAGGTTAGGTTAGGTTAGGTTAGGTTAGGTTAGGTTAGGTTAGGTTAGGTTAGGTTAGGTTAGGTTAGGTTAGGTTAGGTTAGGTTAGGTTAGGTTAGGTTAGGTTAGGTTAGGTTAGGTTAGGTTAGGTTAGGTTAGGTTAGGTTAGGTTAGGTTAGGTTAGGTTAGGTTAGGTTAGGTTAGGTTAGGTTAGGTTAGGTTAGGTTAGGTTAGGTTAGGTTAGGTTAGGTTAGGTTAGGTTAGGTTAGGTTAGGTTAGGTTAGGTTAGGTTAGGTTAGGTTAGGTTAGGTTAGGTTAGGTTAGGTTAGGTTAGGTTAGGTTAGGTTAGGTTAGGTTAGGTTAGGTTAGGTTAGGTTAGGTTAGGTTAGGTTAGGTTAGGTTAGGTTAGGTTAGGTTAGGTTAGGTTAGGTTAGGTTAGGTTAGGTTAGGTTAGGTTAGGTTAGGTTAGGTTAGGTTAGGTTAGGTTAGGTTAGGTTAGGTTAGGTTAGGTTAGGTTAGGTTAGGTTAGGTTAGGTTAGGTTAGGTTAGGTTAGGTTAGGTTAGGTTAGGTTAGGTTAGGTTAGGTTAGGTTAGGTTAGGTTAGGTTAGGTTAGGTTAGGTTAGGTTAGGTTAGGTTAGGTTAGGTTAGGTTAGGTTAGGTTAGGTTAGGTTAGGTTAGGTTAGGTTAGGTTAGGTTAGGTTAGGTTAGGTTAGGTTAGGTTAGGTTAGGTTAGGTTAGGTTAGGTTAGGTTAGGTTAGGTTAGGTTAGGTTAGGTTAGGTTAGGTTAGGTTAGGTTAGGTTAGGTTAGGTTAGGTTAGGTTAGGTTAGGTTAGGTTAGGTTAGGTTAGGTTAGGTTAGGTTAGGTTAGGTTAGGTTAGGTTAGGTTAGGTTAGGTTAGGTTAGGTTAGGTTAGGTTAGGTTAGGTTAGGTTAGGTTAGGTTAGGTTAGGTTAGGTTAGGTTAGGTTAGGTTAGGTTAGGTTAGGTTAGGTTAGGTTAGGTTAGGTTAGGTTAGGTTAGGTTAGGTTAGGTTAGGTTAGGTTAGGTTAGGTTAGGTTAGGTTAGGTTAGGTTAGGTTAGGTTAGGTTAGGTTAGGTTAGGTTAGGTTAGGTTAGGTTAGGTTAGGTTAGGTTAGGTTAGGTTAGGTTAGGTTAGGTTAGGTTAGGTTAGGTTAGGTTAGGTTAGGTTAGGTTAGGTTAGGTTAGGTTAGGTTAGGTTAGGTTAGGTTAGGTTAGGTTAGGTTAGGTTAGGTTAGGTTAGGTTAGGTTAGGTTAGGTTAGGTTAGGTTAGGTTAGGTTAGGTTAGGTTAGGTTAGGTTAGGTTAGGTTAGGTTAGGTTAGGTTAGGTTAGGTTAGGTTAGGTTAGGTTAGGTTAGGTTAGGTTAGGTTAGGTTAGGTTAGGTTAGGTTAGGTTAGGTTAGGTTAGGTTAGGTTAGGTTAGGTTAGGTTAGGTTAGGTTAGGTTAGGTTAGGTTAGGTTAGGTTAGGTTAGGTTAGGTTAGGTTAGGTTAGGTTAGGTTAGGTTAGGTTAGGTTAGGTTAGGTTAGGTTAGGTTAGGTTAGGTTAGGTTAGGTTAGGTTAGGTTAGGTTAGGTTAGGTTAGGTTAGGTTAGGTTAGGTTAGGTTAGGTTAGGTTAGGTTAGGTTAGGTTAGGTTAGGTTAGGTTAGGTTAGGTTAGGTTAGGTTAGGTTAGGTTAGGTTAGGTTAGGTTAGGTTAGGTTAGGTTAGGTTAGGTTAGGTTAGGTTAGGTTAGGTTAGGTTAGGTTAGGTTAGGTTAGGTTAGGTTAGGTTAGGTTAGGTTAGGTTAGGTTAGGTTAGGTTAGGTTAGGTTAGGTTAGGTTAGGTTAGGTTAGGTTAGGTTAGGTTAGGTTAGGTTAGGTTAGGTTAGGTTAGGTTAGGTTAGGTTAGGTTAGGTTAGGTTAGGTTAGGTTAGGTTAGGTTAGGTTAGGTTAGGTTAGGTTAGGTTAGGTTAGGTTAGGTTAGGTTAGGTTAGGTTAGGTTAGGTTAGGTTAGGTTAGGTTAGGTTAGGTTAGGTTAGGTTAGGTTAGGTTAGGTTAGGTTAGGTTAGGTTAGGTTAGGTTAGGTTAGGTTAGGTTAGGTTAGGTTAGGTTAGGTTAGGTTAGGTTAGGTTAGGTTAGGTTAGGTTAGGTTAGGTTAGGTTAGGTTAGGTTAGGTTAGGTTAGGTTAGGTTAGGTTAGGTTAGGTTAGGTTAGGTTAGGTTAGGTTAGGTTAGGTTAGGTTAGGTTAGGTTAGGTTAGGTTAGGTTAGGTTAGGTTAGGTTAGGTTAGGTTAGGTTAGGTTAGGTTAGGTTAGGTTAGGTTAGGTTAGGTTAGGTTAGGTTAGGTTAGGTTAGGTTAGGTTAGGTTAGGTTAGGTTAGGTTAGGTTAGGTTAGGTTAGGTTAGGTTAGGTTAGGTTAGGTTAGGTTAGGTTAGGTTAGGTTAGGTTAGGTTAGGTTAGGTTAGGTTAGGTTAGGTTAGGTTAGGTTAGGTTAGGTTAGGTTAGGTTAGGTTAGGTTAGGTTAGGTTAGGTTAGGTTAGGTTAGGTTAGGTTAGGTTAGGTTAGGTTAGGTTAGGTTAGGTTAGGTTAGGTTAGGTTAGGTTAGGTTAGGTTAGGTTAGGTTAGGTTAGGTTAGGTTAGGTTAGGTTAGGTTAGGTTAGGTTAGGTTAGGTTAGGTTAGGTTAGGTTAGGTTAGGTTAGGTTAGGTTAGGTTAGGTTAGGTTAGGTTAGGTTAGGTTAGGTTAGGTTAGGTTAGGTTAGGTTAGGTTAGGTTAGGTTAGGTTAGGTTAGGTTAGGTTAGGTTAGGTTAGGTTAGGTTAGGTTAGGTTAGGTTAGGTTAGGTTAGGTTAGGTTAGGTTAGGTTAGGTTAGGTTAGGTTAGGTTAGGTTAGGTTAGGTTAGGTTAGGTTAGGTTAGGTTAGGTTAGGTTAGGTTAGGTTAGGTTAGGTTAGGTTAGGTTAGGTTAGGTTAGGTTAGGTTAGGTTAGGTTAGGTTAGGTTAGGTTAGGTTAGGTTAGGTTAGGTTAGGTTAGGTTAGGTTAGGTTAGGTTAGGTTAGGTTAGGTTAGGTTAGGTTAGGTTAGGTTAGGTTAGGTTAGGTTAGGTTAGGTTAGGTTAGGTTAGGTTAGGTTAGGTTAGGTTAGGTTAGGTTAGGTTAGGTTAGGTTAGGTTAGGTTAGGTTAGGTTAGGTTAGGTTAGGTTAGGTTAGGTTAGGTTAGGTTAGGTTAGGTTAGGTTAGGTTAGGTTAGGTTAGGTTAGGTTAGGTTAGGTTAGGTTAGGTTAGGTTAGGTTAGGTTAGGTTAGGTTAGGTTAGGTTAGGTTAGGTTAGGTTAGGTTAGGTTAGGTTAGGTTAGGTTAGGTTAGGTTAGGTTAGGTTAGGTTAGGTTAGGTTAGGTTAGGTTAGGTTAGGTTAGGTTAGGTTAGGTTAGGTTAGGTTAGGTTAGGTTAGGTTAGGTTAGGTTAGGTTAGGTTAGGTTAGGTTAGGTTAGGTTAGGTTAGGTTAGGTTAGGTTAGGTTAGGTTAGGTTAGGTTAGGTTAGGTTAGGTTAGGTTAGGTTAGGTTAGGTTAGGTTAGGTTAGGTTAGGTTAGGTTAGGTTAGGTTAGGTTAGGTTAGGTTAGGTTAGGTTAGGTTAGGTTAGGTTAGGTTAGGTTAGGTTAGGTTAGGTTAGGTTAGGTTAGGTTAGGTTAGGTTAGGTTAGGTTAGGTTAGGTTAGGTTAGGTTAGGTTAGGTTAGGTTAGGTTAGGTTAGGTTAGGTTAGGTTAGGTTAGGTTAGGTTAGGTTAGGTTAGGTTAGGTTAGGTTAGGTTAGGTTAGGTTAGGTTAGGTTAGGTTAGGTTAGGTTAGGTTAGGTTAGGTTAGGTTAGGTTAGGTTAGGTTAGGTTAGGTTAGGTTAGGTTAGGTTAGGTTAGGTTAGGTTAGGTTAGGTTAGGTTAGGTTAGGTTAGGTTAGGTTAGGTTAGGTTAGGTTAGGTTAGGTTAGGTTAGGTTAGGTTAGGTTAGGTTAGGTTAGGTTAGGTTAGGTTAGGTTAGGTTAGGTTAGGTTAGGTTAGGTTAGGTTAGGTTAGGTTAGGTTAGGTTAGGTTAGGTTAGGTTAGGTTAGGTTAGGTTAGGTTAGGTTAGGTTAGGTTAGGTTAGGTTAGGTTAGGTTAGGTTAGGTTAGGTTAGGTTAGGTTAGGTTAGGTTAGGTTAGGTTAGGTTAGGTTAGGTTAGGTTAGGTTAGGTTAGGTTAGGTTAGGTTAGGTTAGGTTAGGTTAGGTTAGGTTAGGTTAGGTTAGGTTAGGTTAGGTTAGGTTAGGTTAGGTTAGGTTAGGTTAGGTTAGGTTAGGTTAGGTTAGGTTAGGTTAGGTTAGGTTAGGTTAGGTTAGGTTAGGTTAGGTTAGGTTAGGTTAGGTTAGGTTAGGTTAGGTTAGGTTAGGTTAGGTTAGGTTAGGTTAGGTTAGGTTAGGTTAGGTTAGGTTAGGTTAGGTTAGGTTAGGTTAGGTTAGGTTAGGTTAGGTTAGGTTAGGTTAGGTTAGGTTAGGTTAGGTTAGGTTAGGTTAGGTTAGGTTAGGTTAGGTTAGGTTAGGTTAGGTTAGGTTAGGTTAGGTTAGGTTAGGTTAGGTTAGGTTAGGTTAGGTTAGGTTAGGTTAGGTTAGGTTAGGTTAGGTTAGGTTAGGTTAGGTTAGGTTAGGTTAGGTTAGGTTAGGTTAGGTTAGGTTAGGTTAGGTTAGGTTAGGTTAGGTTAGGTTAGGTTAGGTTAGGTTAGGTTAGGTTAGGTTAGGTTAGGTTAGGTTAGGTTAGGTTAGGTTAGGTTAGGTTAGGTTAGGTTAGGTTAGGTTAGGTTAGGTTAGGTTAGGTTAGGTTAGGTTAGGTTAGGTTAGGTTAGGTTAGGTTAGGTTAGGTTAGGTTAGGTTAGGTTAGGTTAGGTTAGGTTAGGTTAGGTTAGGTTAGGTTAGGTTAGGTTAGGTTAGGTTAGGTTAGGTTAGGTTAGGTTAGGTTAGGTTAGGTTAGGTTAGGTTAGGTTAGGTTAGGTTAGGTTAGGTTAGGTTAGGTTAGGTTAGGTTAGGTTAGGTTAGGTTAGGTTAGGTTAGAGTTAGGTTAGGTTAGGTTAGGTTAGGTTAGGTTAGGTTAGGTTAGGTTAGGTTAGGTTAGGTTAGGTTAGGTTAGGTTAGGTTAGGTT